>OX454415.1:139136038-140509678 GCA_949715475.1 Microchrysa polita | reverse complement strand
CTTTGGGTTGAACTTTGCACCGGAATTGTTTCAGAAACTTAATTCTAAATATTTCGGAAATATTCCGGGCGTCTTCGTCTATTTTGACGATATTCTGGTTTTTGGAAGAAATATTCGAGAGCATGATACGAATTTGGATGCAGTATTAAACCGAGCTCGTAAGATTAATGTCAAATTTAACGCTGACAAGTTACAATATTGTATGAAGGAGGTGAAATTTCTAGGATATATTTTCTCTTAACAGGGAATAAAAATTGATCCAGGACGTGTCCAAGCTATTGATGCCATTAACGAACCAAATAATAAAAAAGAGTTGCAAAGATTTCTGGGGGTAATTAATCATTTGCGAAATTTCATACTGAGCATGTCAGACGTTACAGCACCTTGCGGGAATTATTAAAAGATAACACTCATTACATTTGGCTGCCTGTGCATTCAGCAACATTTAAAAAATTAAAGGAATTAATCTCAAAAGCACCTGTATTACACAATTTTGATGATACACAGCCTATTTTTATTCAGACAGATGCATCTCAAACAGGTCTTGGTAGTTGCTTGATACAATCAAATAAACCTATTTGTTACGTGTCAATGGCTTTATCAGAGTCCGAGCAAAGATATGCTCAGGTTAAAAAGGAGATGCTAGCCATTATTTTCGCATGCCAAAAATTTCATAATTTTATATACGGCCGAAAATTTACTATTTATACAGATCACAAACCTTTAGTGGCTGTATGTAACAAATTAGTGAGCGACATTCATTCAAGTCGCCTGCAGAAAATGAAATTAAAATTACTCAAATACGATATTGATGTAAAATATATTCCAGGGAAGCAAATGTTAATTGCTTGTGCCCTGTCACGGGCACACAATAGTAATTCAGAGGAAATTGATAAATCCCTAAATGAAGTAGTTCATTCTGTTTCCGTCTCTGACAGACATGTAGAGGAAATAAAAGAGCACACAAAAATGGATACCGAATTACAAAGATTAATTGAATATCTAAGAAACGGGTGGCCAACGAGTATTAACAAGGTAAAGATGACGATTCGTAAATTTTGGAATATACGTTATGATATTTATTTCGAAAATGGCCTTATTTTATTCAATAACAGGGTGATTATTCCAGTATCTTTGCAAACAAGTATTCTAAAAACATTACATGATGGACACATGGGTATGTCTAAAACTAAAGAGGCTGCCAAATTAACTGAATATTGGCCCAATATCAACAAGGATATTGAAAAAATGGTTGCAGCTTGCAAAGTATGTGAAAAGTTTCAGAACAGAAAATCAAATTCTCCTTTAATACCCCATGACATTCCCATGCTCCCTTTTAATAAGGTCGCCTGCGATATACACTCCCAATCAATAGGATAGTTCCACTTGTAAAATGGCTGTATTTCGGTAAGTGATTGCGGTATTTTCTTCAAACTTGGTGACAATATTTACAGTAGCCTGCCTGTTCTTTGAATAATAGGATGTCTCAAATCCGGAGTCCCGTTAGGATTTTCTTACGAGAATTCTTAAAAACAGTACAAATGGTGAAGTCAATAGGATAGTTCCAGTGGAAGTAAAACATCAAATAACGGTAAGAAAGGATAATTTTACTTTGGAAAATGAAGCTGGTAATAAGAAGAACTTTATTTAAGTGATTAGAGCTCATAAAAATAATCTGGGATAGAATTGTATATGTTTTAACGGTAAATTAAATTAATTTCGCCCAAAACGCTTCTAAACGTTCGCAGAAGAGCTTCAGTGTTCTTAAACTATTGTCTAACGGTATAGATCTTCGTTGTCATTCATCCCCACACATTTTTGATGGTATTTAGATCTAGGAAGTATGGAGGTCTGTCCCAAACCTTGATTAGTTGGTCTTGAAACAAATCTTTTATCAGTCTTGCTCCTTGACTGACGCCATTATCTTGTTAAAATCTCACAGAAGTTGAATGGAAAATGTCGGTAATTTTAAGAACTATATTGCCCAGAATTTTTTTGTAAGCCTGAACGTTGTGAATACCGCTAATTTCCACAATCTCAATAATTCCACACAGAGACATTCTACCCCATACTTCGACATTTCTTACTCTGAGTAATGCGTCTACAAAATTAATTCGTTCTTGCTCAAATCGTGGAAATAATACCTAAATCCATCTGAACCGACGAGATTTAATCTTTTCCATCAGTAAAAATAACGCGTTTGTCCAATCCATACAGTTTCTCCATTGGGGTTGAATATCTTGGGATGAAACTACTGAGCTTTCTTAAATTAGGGGTACTCAGAGTACCCAGGCTTTTAAAGATATTCTTCCTAATGTATTGCCTAAGACTTCCGATATTTTCCATGCCATTCCTATAAGATTTTAGCAAGATAATGACTCCAATTATGAAGCAAGGCTGATGAAAATTGATTTGAAGACCAACTAATCAAGGTTATCGAAAGACCTTCATACTTCCTAGATCTAAATATCATCAATAAAAGTGTGGAAATGAATGACGAGGAAGATCTTTACCGTTAGACGATAGTTTAAGAACACTGAAGCTCTTTGGCGTACGTTTAGAGGACCTCGGGACGAAATCAACTTAATTTACCGTTAAAACCTATACAATTCTATCCCAGATTAAGTTTTTGAGCTCAAATTATTAAAATAAAGTTCTTCTTACCAGCTTCAATTGCCAAAGTAAAATTATCCTTTCTTACCGTTATTTGATGTTTTATTTCCACTGGAACTATACTATTGACTTCACCATTTGTACTGTTTTTAAGCATTCTCGTAAGAAAATCCTAACGGGACTCCGGATTTGAGACATCCTGTTATTCAAAGAACAGGCAGGCTACTGTAAATATTGTCACCAAGTTTGAAGAAAATACCGTTATCACTTACCGAGATACAGCCATTTTTCAAGTGGAACTATCCTATTGATTGGGAGTGTATGTGAATTTAGAGGAATGCCCTACTTGGTTCTGATTGATTACTTTTCGAAGTGGATCGAAATAAAAGAGTTGAAAAATCAAACATCATCTGAAATAATTAAGTGTTTAAAAACTATATTTTCAGTTCATGGTATTCCACAAACAATAATGGCGGATAACATGCCATTAAGTTCTTATGAATTTCGTAAATTTACTGAAAGTTGGAATACAACCTTGGTAACTTCTAGTCCTTTGTATCCTAGGTCGAATGGAATGGCCGAAAAGGGTGTATCTGTAGCTAAAATGTTGTTGAAGAAATGCTATGAGGATAATAAAGATATAAACAGTGCTTTACTTTCCTATAGAAATACTCCGGTTACGGGGTTGTCTTACACGCCATCACAACTTTTGATGAATAGACTGTTGAGAACTAAAATTCCAACTAATCCCAAGTTGTTAAAACCTAACGTTCCTAGCAAAATTGAATCTGAGACTAAGGCCAATCAACAGCGTTATAAATATTATCATGATAGGAAAATAAAAAATTGCAAACCTCCACAGTTTTCAGAAGGAGATAATATAACAGTTCTAAAAAACAAAACATGGGAGCCAGCTAAAATTGTAAAATCTTATCAAACACCTAGGTCTCACTTAATTCAGAAGGAGGATGGAAGAATCCTACGAAGAAACTCAAATCATCTCCGACATTCAATGCATGAACCTGTATCGAAAACTACCATTGAAGAAGATAGCTTTATAAGCAAACAAGCAGAACAGGAATCAATCTCAAATGAACACAGTGCTCAAAATAATACAGACCTGAATGAACATTATATTACGAAATCAGGGCGTGTAAGCAAGCCTCCAGAAAGATTTGTACCAAACTAACGAAAAAAACGTATTTTATTAAATAAAACCAGATATTTGAAAAAAAAAATATATATATATATAATATAATATACTTACAACAATTATTTTTATACAGAAAATGAATTCTATGAATTAATGAATTATTGAAAAATTTACAACAATTATTTTTATACAGGAAATGAATTCCATGAATTAATGAATTATTATGAATTATTAAAAAATTTTCCATTTGTTAACGCTATATTGTATTAAAAAAAAAAAAAATTAGAAGGGAGATGTTATAGATGTCCTCTCCGTAGGCTATAGACTCTAAGATTGTCAAGACTAGTAGGTACAGTACGTTACGAGAAATAAAAGCATACAGACATGCAAAACGTGTTTAAATAAAGATATAACAGATATTGTGAATATTGGCTACCATCTGTAACCTTTGCTTTACCCTCTCTATAAAATTTACGAAAGTATTTTTTTGTTACTAAAATTGAGCATTGTCAAACCACAAAATTAGCTGAGAATAATTATCTGTATTTGATAAATGAATCCAAGTCGGTAGGAGAATGTATCTTCTTCTTCCTTGCCTCGTTCTTTTTACCGCTCCATGGCGACGCGTCGCTCGACCTGCGGTGTAGGCAGATTCAGCGTTCTGGAGGTAATGAATCAGCCTATTTCTACAGGCAGCTCTATCTTGGATAGTGTCATCGCCGATACCAATTCGTTGTTGTTGCTTTTTCATTAGACACCTCCAGCCTCCAGGTGTTTTTCGGTCTGCCTCTGGCCTTGGGTCCATCAATTGGAACCTCCATTGATATCGCCTGCTTCGTGGGGTTCTCAGGCGGACGCCTTTGAAAATGGTAATACCAACCCATTTGTCGGCCTTCGAGCTTTTATGTGATTGCCTCGGATGTAGGTACTTTGTGGTTGTGCGCAACATTTTCATTTCGGTCGCTATTATTTCATTCGCATAACCTTCATACATGGTCCATCATTCAGATCCATACATGAGTGCGGGACGTACAACCGTTTTGTACAACTTGCTCTTTAGCTTCAGTGGCATTTTCTTATCGCAGAAAACTCCAGAGTTTTCTTACCACTTCTTCCAGCCAAACTTTGTGCGATGTTTGATATCATCATCGCATGTAGCTTCGTTGTTCACCATCGAGCCAAGATATTTGAACTTGGGACAAGACTTAAGCTGCTCTCCTTTGACGTACATACCTAGTATCGGTCCATCTGGGTCTGAGAACGGACAGCATAAGAACTCAGTCTTATACTAACCCTCAGTCGATGCTCCTTGCAAGGCAACGCTGTTTGGGCTACTGAGGACCCTATCATCGGCAAAAAGAAGAGATATTTCAGGGCCATCGGGGATAAGTGTTAATAAGTAGCACATGAAGATGTTAAAGAGTAACGGACTCAATACACTGGTGTATTCCGAATTTCACCGGAAATTCTTCTGATTCACCGGCTGTGCACCTTAAACAGTCCAATTTACAGCTTAATTTAGCCGGAAAATGGTTAAATTCGCAACACTGCTGGTGACGTACTATACTAAATCTACTCACAATTGATTAATCATTTTTCATATCGATCGATTTTCTATGCTAAATAATATTATTCAATGAACATTAATTTGATGTTTCATTCTCCTGTGTGATCCCTGCAGAGGGATATTGATATGCTAGGACCTTGGGGATGCGAATATTAAAAAAAAAAAACACTGAAAATAACTGTTATTTGAGGTATTTACACATAGTTTTGTATAGCAACAAATTTTAAATTATCCCAACAAAAATATTCAGATTTATCAGAGTTAATTTTGTTCTGTCACTTATCTTCCAAACAGAGTCAACGTCATGCACTATTTCTGCAAAAGACATGACCGTATAGCCCAATTCCGAAAATTTTCTAAAACTGTTATCTATCTCGATTCACAAACCGCCCGTGGCGGAGTTGAAAATGGGTTGAACATGAGGCTCGCTCGGTATTTTCAAGGTGTTATACCTAAACTTTCACAAATAATATGAATACAGTAGAGCCCCGATAATCCGGATTGATTGGGACCGGACCCCATCCGGATTATCGAGTTATTCGGATTTTAGAAATGCACCTATTAAGACTCCGGTAGACGGTAGTAATGCTGAAATTGCTCAAAATTCAATTGTCTTTAACACGTTCCCGGACAGAACGTCTATAGACGTCCAATTCAAAACGATATGATACGACACAACGTCTACAGACGTCGTTTGGAAATCTGCTCCTTGCGACACAACGTTTATAGACGTCGTCATTCTTGACCAAAAGTAATACGAATCATACTATAGTGTCACAATATATGCGCACGAAAATGATCTACTGTCACCACATATTCAAATATACCATATTTCAGAAAGGGTGTACTAAAGTAACGGCACTGCTGTCTAGCACCGACACAACGTCTATACACGTCGTCTGGCCAGTGCCAATAATTAGTAGAACTTTTAGTTCTGTCACATCATAAGTGATTAGTGAGTGATCAGTGTAAATTTGTTGTCTATTGTTGTGAAATATTTCTTTCTGGTATCCGTAAAGTTGAAGAGGCATGTATTTTTCCATTATATTAGTATCTTATATGTGGGAAAATAGTAGAATATTCCTTTATGGCGTCTTATTCGTATTTTGTTATCACTTTAGATGGGAGATCCCTACGAAAGAGAACAGCAGCGAATACTACAGCTTTTTGAAGATGCCTCAGATGACTCACATGATCCTTTCAGCGATACCGAAGGACTTTATGGTTCGGATCTGGATTACGACCCAACAAACGATAAAGAGGTTTCGGAAGAGTCTGATTCTTCGGAATGCTATTTGTCTTTGAATGGTAATACGGCGCAAACTGTAGAAAGTGTTACGGCTGAGATGTCTGGAAGCGATGATGAATGGCAGGACACTACAGCAGATATTCCAGAGTTTCCATTCGACGAAAATGGCGAAGGACTAAAAGCACCGACTATATGTGTAAATACGTCTCCATTAGAAATGTTTCACCATTTGTTACCATTCGACCTGATCGATTCGATAGTATCGTACACAAACGAGTATGGAGCAGCGTTATGCAAGACTAATCGGACAGCAACGAGACACAGCAGACACAAAGCATTCCGGCCAACGAACCGAGAGGAAATTTTGAAATTCCTGGGTCTTTGCCTTCTAGGCGGACACATTTCTTCTCCGTCGTTAAGGAAAATGTTTGCATATTGTGATCCTCTTTATTTTCACCCAGTTTTTGCACATACGATGTCCGGCCGCAGATTTGAGCAAATTTTACGATGCCTATCATTTTCGGAACCTGGGTCTCAAAAGGCCGAGAAAATAATACCCTTCATGAATGCTGTAGTCGCGGGTTTTCAAAGAATATATTCCCCAGGTCGAAACTTGTCCTTGGACGAATCATTGTTGCTTTTTCGAGGAAGACTGCATTTTAGACAATACATAAAAGGGAAAAAGGCGAAATACGGACTTAAGTTCTACGAGCTAGCTTCGGCAGATGGCTACATTCTAAATATGGAATTATACACAGGGAAAACTCAGGAAGATATATCTTCCCCAAAAACCGAAAGCTTGGTAATGCGTCTTATGAACCCTTACCTTATGAAGGGGCATACACTACATATGGATAACTACTATAATCTTTGATCTTTCGGAAAAATTGCTTTCGTATAAAACTCATAGTGTTGGTACTTTGAGAACCAACAGAAAAAAAAATCCAAAACACATAGTTGGGAGGAAACTAAAAAAAGGTGAACATTCATGGGCAAGGATGCGAAAAATTTATGTTTCCAAATGGAAGGACAGAAGAGACGTGCTAATGATAACTACAAAAAATCATCCGGAGCTGGTTCCTGTCAGTAATCGCTTTGGGCAAATCAAAACAAAACCAAAAGAAGTCGCAATATATAATGAAAACATGGCGGGCGTCGACAGAGCCGACCAAATGACATCCTATTATTCGTCACCACGAAAAACTATTCGCTGGTATAAAAAGGTTTTTTTCCATCTTTTGGACGTTATAGCATGGAATGCATATTTCCTCTTCAAAAAATATTGCAAAACCAATAATAAGCGCTACTCATATCTAGAATTTCGAAATGAAATTATAAGAAATCTCATCGGAATTGAAGCTAAAATGAAAGGCAAAGACCTTATAACATCAAGGCATGTCCATGACAACCGGAAAAGTTTACATAATAGGCCACCGTCAGCAGAACCTATACCGAGCCCAAATCGTGCTAAAGCGACTGGTCACTGGCCGGAAAGGAACCCCGCACCTCTCAATAGTGTTCGAAAGACGTTATTTCTAAAATGCAGAATGTGTACACAAAAAAAAAAATTCGCAAAGAAACCAGCTATAGATGCAAAGGTTGTCCCGATAATCCTCCATTATGCCCAGATTGTTTTGAGGAATGGCACAGTGAACAAGGAGGAGAAGAGTGATTTATTTGTGAAAATTCATTTTATTTTTTATATATTTTTTCTGTTTCTTGAATGAATTGATGTTTAGTTTTAGTTTGTATTAAAGTCGCACAATACTGATAATGAATAATAATGAAATAAGGTTGAATTTACATTTATTCATCTGTTGTCTTTTATTTTACAAGGACCATTTGGGGTGTTTATGAAAAAACCAAGTGACGTCTATAGACGCTGTGTCACATGACATCATAAAAGTACACTATAGGTTGACGTGACGTCCATAGACGTCCAACGTCTATAGACGTCCTGTCACATCACATATTAAAAAACGAATGTAAAGTGACACAACGTCCATAAACGTCGTTTAATTTTTACTCCAAAATCCCTAAAAAAACACAAATATAAAAGAAACTAGATCCACCAGTCAAAGAAATATGTCATTACCTATCTTAATTTCTGAAATAAAGCAACTGTCACAACGCTTGCTCAACTTTCAAATGTACTGTCCGCGAACGTGTTAACCAAAATAATAAGTTCTATGGTCGAAATAGCTGTTTTCTTTAAATCCAGGGTGCACCACGGTAAAGAAAACTTTATAAAATTCTCAGAATCTTCCAAATTAAATTTAGGCCTTAATCCCAATCCGAATTATGGAATATCCGAATTTTCGGGGTCTTGATTATCGGGTTCTACTGTAGTCTAATTTACGCAGTGGGACTAAGCCCATAGCCTCACGTGCAACATTACGAAATTTCAGTACACATTCCCAGCCTCTTTCGGATAATTTCCCCATCACAATGGTTTTGACATAGTCCGTTAATACTAGCCCTCCGTCGGTCAAAGAGGCAAAAAAAAATATTCTGTGAACTGGGAGTGTATTCACATTGCTCTGCAAAATATGAATATACCCGACTATCTAGCCCCGATAATTAGGAGCTACCGCTCCTATCGCGCCTTAAGTTATGACTAGAGCCCGGATTCTCGTGCAATTGCACGTTAATGCACGAAATTGCATTTTTCAGGGATATTGCACGAAATTGCACGTTTTAGGGGATTTTATTATAAACGTACATTTCCATTTTTTAGCCTCTTTCATGAATTTTTTTTCCAGATAAATGGAAATGTGTACAATTTTTCGATTGACAGAGAAGAGAATAAAAGTGATGAGAAAGAAACAACAAGTGAAAAACAATAAAACTATACAAAAAGAAGAAGAATAAAAAATTGAAGAAAGAATTATAAAATTGAAGAAAAAATATATAAGAATAAAGAAAGAGAAATGAAAACTAAAAACTACTAACGAGAAACCCCTTCAAAGATAATGTTCCTTACTGCATGCTTTAAAAAATAATGTGAAGAGGGGAAAGGACCAAGTTGAAGAATGTCGTGGTTCCTTGGTAAGCGTAACAGTGGCGAATGAAAGTATAACTCTGTGCGAGCGAAAGCAATTGCAAATAGTGTTGTCAACCCGGTAGGTCCATTAGGAACGCGAACAGTGATTTGGTTGATTAAAGACGGCAGAGATGGACTGTTGCAAATATTGTATAGAAAGCACTCATTCAGAAACACTCTGCGTTTCTCAAGAAGAGAGACATTTACAAGTGTCAGACGATCACTATAAGAACAATAGGGGACCCGGTATTTGAAGAGAAGAATGCGAGTAAATTTACGTTGCACCGACTCGATGAGGGCATTTAAGTACTGTAAGTAAGGGGACCAAACAGGAGCACAATACTCAAGAATGCTACGCACTAGGGAATTGAAAAGCAGAAGACTAGAAGAAGTATTGCTAAAAACGTGCGAATTACGAAGGATAAAGCCAACCGTTCTAGATGCTCTGCTACATATTTCAAATACATGCAGATCAAATTTAAGCTTGCTGTCAAAAAAAGACCCCCAGGTCCTTAAAGCGGTCAACTTTACATAAGGTAGCGTCACTAATGTGATAGTCAAATATTATTGGATTCTGTTTATTAGAAAAAGTCAAAGTGTTACACTTTTTAACATTTAGGTTAAGATGGTTTCTTTCACACCAGTTTCCTAATGCATCTATGTCATCCTGAAGGAAAAAACAGTCTTCAACTGACCTTATAGCTCGGTAAACTTTCAGGATATGGGACGGTAGTTAGATACCGAGGACGAATTTGATGTCTTAGGAATTGGCAATATATTAGCCGCTTTCCAGGATTTAGGGAAGACGTCACAATTGAAGCTTATATTAAACAATAGGGATAGAGGAACACATAATGATGAAGACAAACCCTTAACAAACACATTAGGTAACTCATCGGGACCATAGGGCCACCATCTGCCTTGAGACTTTCAATAATAGTAGCCACTTCAAGGGGACTAGTTGTGATTGCTGGAATTTGGAGAAGTGAGGATGGAGTAGGCACTAAGCTAGAGGAGGATGAACTAGCTGCAGTAAAAGTAGAAGCGATTAATTTGGCAAACAATTCGCAGGCTTCGCTTGGATTAGAAGCAGTAGAGTAATCCAATGCAGGCGAACTGGATGATGATTTCAGCGATTGTATATAGGACCAGAAAGGCTTCACTTGATTAGCCGCAAGAGAAACTTCTATATTACTGTAATAGCTTACCATTGCGGTTTTAGTTATGCGTTTAGCCTCTCCTCGACAATGTTTAAAGTTGGAGAGAGTAAGGGGAGACGGAGAGCATTTCCACTTACTACGAGCGCTATCTTTCTTGCGTAACGCATTAGCAACCTCTTGAGTAAACCAAGGGAAGTTTTTACTTTTCTTAGGCGAGAAGAGAGGAGTAAAGCGCGCGATGAGAGTGCTAAGATACATGTATAATTTATCAACTGCATTATCACAGCTGAGATTGTTGAAAAAGGAAGACCAGTCAACTAATTGCAATTCAGAAGAGATAGAATTAAAATCAGCTTTGCGGAAGTTAAATTTGCGAGCATTTGAGACATGTTTAGGTGTAGACTTCGGATGTGCAAGCTCTATACAAAGAGGAGGATGATGAGGGTCAGAGTTCACGTAACTGTTAAGAGAGGATGATAGGGATACACAGAAGGGTGGAAAATTATGCATGACCAGGTCCAGAAGACGGCCATTCGGATTTCTGACATAATTTATTTGAGATAGATTACAGAGTGACAAGAAGGATGAAAGCGCTAGAGAATAAGAGTTTGTGGGGGTAATATCTAAGCTGCAATCAGAGGCTTTTCATAAGATGGAGGGAAGATTGAAGTCGCCACAAATTAAGATGCAAGATAGAGGAAAGTGTGTTGTTATAAAAGAAGTAAATTCGATAAAGAAGGTTTCATAAACGCTGAGAGGATAACTGCAGGGAATATATACGCATGTCACTAGAAGTGTTAATGATGGGGAGGGTTTAATTACTGAAATTACGCACTCTACAGGATGAGATGGCATGAAGTTTGTACAGAGAGAACTAGAACTTTTAACCCGGGAAAACTAATGTGAGTCATTTTGACGCATATTCCACATATTTCCATTTTTCGTAGAAAGGGCGGTTGGCCCATTGGGTTCCCCTACCCATGTATTCGTTAAGAAATATGTTTTCTAATGAATGTCCGAGTAAGCAAACGTTTTCGATTTTATGGTAAGCAGCTATTTGTGTTTTTCTGTGACGGGGTTAGTACTAAACGAACGTTTCTTGTGAGTCAAAATGACTCACGTTAGTAACAACCGTCTAAATTCTTTAGTTGGCATATTTGGTTTCTTGGTTGTTTCTACAGTTTATTCGGATATAGAGCACAAACTCTTAATATAGATTGTATAAAATAAGTATTCCGAAGAATTCTGGCACAAGTTTTCATACTCTTCGACTTTAAATACAGCAATTTCCATAGTGAGTCAAAATGACTCATGGTTAGTAACAAGCGCCTGAAATTAAGGTTAGTGTTCCCGGGTTAACAGCAACAAGGACACCACCGCCGTCTTTTTTGTTAAATAGGCTGAGATTCCGATCACTGCGGTAGACATTACAGTTGGGAAGCATTTCGAGGATACTTTCATTTAACCACGTTTCAGAAAGACAGATAGTGTCATCATTATTTAAAATACAAGAAAGATTAAGTTCATCCAATTTAGTCCTAAGCCCATGCACATTTTGATAATAGACAACGATCGTATTATTGTTAGTTACGGCGCAGTCGCCGGAAGCTATTTTGAAAGGGCTTAGTTGACTTCGTTTGGTTTATTAATTAATTATTTATAGGGAACCATACGAAATCCCCAATCTCAAAATCCCCAAACGTAGAAAAATCCCCATATTTAAAATCCACATAATCATAATACCCATATACAAAATCCCCATAATCATAATACCCATATACAAAATCCCCAATCATAAAATCCCCAAACACCCGAAATATGATGGTAAATGGTAGATGGATGGTAGTAAAAAATGGTAGATGGTAAATGGTTGATGGATGAAAGACTGTAAATTGTTGATGGTTGATGGTAGATGGAAGATGTTAAATGGTAGATGGTAAATGGCACTAGGAGGGACGTAAATCGATACTAACTTATTTTTTGATTAGCGCAAACAAAATATTCGAGTCCATTGCATATATCGTTCTAAACATATTAGGTTTTCTGTAACATCGTCGAGACAAGTCCTCATCCGAACGAATATTCGCGGAAAACTTGGTTGGCTTATTGTTGGAACCGATTGCATATTTAATCGCCTGCACATTATCTGCTGTTGTTCTGTGTTACTTCAAAGAGTTTGCCGTTGATTAGCATATATATCAGTCCACGACGGTGATTTTTTTATTGCATAGTAGGACTATTCAATTACAATAGTCTAAAGCACCTACCATTTATTATCTACAATTTACCATCTACTATTTGCTATTTACCACCCACCATTTGCAATTTACAATCTACCATTTACCATCTGTCATCAACCATTTACAAGCTACCATCCGTCTACCATTAACCACCTACCATTTACGATCTACCATTTATCATCTGCCATTTAACATCTATCATTTACCATCTACAATAGCCTAAAGAAAGTCTCCATTCCCCATTTGAGGTGTGATCTCCATTCCCCATTTGAGGTGTGAACGCGCGCGCATTCTTAGATCACACCTCAAATGGGGAATGGGGAATTTCTTTTGGGGATTTTGGTTTTGGGTATTTTGATTTCGGGGATTTTGATTTCGGGGATTTTGATTTGGGGATTTTGGTTTGGGGATTTTGTGACTGGGGATATCGTATCCAACCCTTATTTATATTAAGGTTTATAATGTACATAGGTCTTATTTGGAGATGATTTAAATATCATATATGTATGTGGCTTTGTCTATGTTCATCAGTAAGCCTCTTTCTTCATTCGGACTGGTTTGTCGGTGTGATGCAGTTCAGTAGCGATGCGGCATTACCCCACTCGTAAAGGCGTGTATGTGAATGTAAATATGACAGTGGCGGTGCGGCGACGACAGTAAACATGATTATGAAATTGGTTTCATTTAAGAATGATTGTAGTCTGCCCTCCTTGGAAGTATATGCGATCGTCTGACGAGCTAGGATACAACCTTGAATTTTGAAGAAAACCTTGATTAAGTGGCCAAATATCTCTTTCTAAAACGGTTTGGCGTACACCCCAATAAGTCACACATACATCTGAGACGCTTTTACATTTATCGTGGAGAAATCATTTTTTACCACCATAATAGCGCGGCCCGGCAGAATTTTTGTATTCCCGGTGCGGCGGCCAGGGAAGACCTTCTAGGCCCGTCACTGCCAGGCGGCGCCCAAACAGGTGGTAACCCTAGTGATGGGTAGATATAAATTTGGAAAGAATACTGTTTTTATGAGTATATACTTATACTTATGTGAATTGTCTAATTTTAGTATAATTCGATTTTGAAGAAGAGTTTTTTTTTTATTTTCTACAAATATAAATTTAATTACAAAGACGAAACTTACACTTCTGTCCAATTCTCGATCACAACACTGTGCTTCAAACTGCCCATAAATATGCTTCCTACTCTTAACCGATCCTTCATTCACAACCGATGCCGTATAAAACAGAATAAAAATATCAAGAACATTCCATCCGACACCAATACCGATGATTACAACCAAAATGTAGTGAGCTCCCCGGAATTGGTCCACGAAAAAATAAAATTGAAACAATGCCGAAATATTATTGACGAATGAAAAGAAAATAATTGCCAACAATGGAAATTTAACTGTTTCGTTGGCTTTATTCACCAGAAAATGAATTTCCGAGTTGAAGCCAGCCAACTCATCGATGACCACACTCGACGCGAATGCACTCGGCACCAGAAATATTCCAGGTATCGCCATACTTTTTTGGCGAAACTTATATGTTAACTTGCCTGTCTTCAAATTTCCGATCACTTTCTTAAACGATGCACTGACACTTTCATAAAACAAGGCCATAGACAAATTGCCCAGGCTCCAGCAATTTATTGCAACGACAATTCCATAAAAAGCGTATGTCGCCACTATATTACACAGAATGTATGCAAACGGCACTGGCACACTCACTTTTGAATTTCGCAAAAAAATGATTAGGCCAGCTGCTATGTCGTTAACAGGTAAAATAGTTTTAAGTGTTATGAATTTTGATAAAAATCCAATTTTGGGAAAGGCATGTCCTTTTTTCAGGAGATTTTCCTGTAGAAGCAGGACACGATTCAGGATGACAATCACTTGTGGTAATCTGTAGCGAGGTCCCAGACAATTCACCATAAAATTCAGATACAAGACAATCAGATTTACCAGAAAAACGACGAAAAAGAGCTTATTTGAGTGTTGAAACTCTTGACCCATGAAAATTCCCACAAATGGAAGCAAAATTAAAAGTAAAAATTGCACAAAGGATGAAAAACATTTGTCCGCTAGAGTTGTATGATACGTTTTGGTTGTTCGGTCGAAGGTACAGGGGAAAGTACCAAAGATTTTCGAAAATCCCATTAATATCCCATTTAACGTGAGCACGGAACGTGTGGTTTGAGGAGCCATTTGCTTTGCAACTGAAGAAATATAAGTAACAGCAAGTGGCGATGCTACTAGGTCGTAGTTACATGAAGTGACTAAGCTAATTAAATATGACCGATGACGGTAGATGTCATACTTGATATGAATTAAATTGAAAATGAATCCATTAAAACATTTCTTCTTAACTAATTAGTTAGTTTCAAAAAAACTTCGCCCATAACTAAACACAAAAGGGTGGCAGAGAGGTCGTGGTCGGCAACGAACCGCGGGATATTGAAGAAGCAGGATTTTGTAATGGCGGGATTCAGTACTGTCGGGATAATGTAAGCAGTAATTTTTATAAACAGCGGGATTATGAAGGGCAGGATTTTGTTTTACGGGATTACATACATATGTAGGTATCCCAAAAATCACTTACCCTAAAAAATACAACAAAAAAGTGGATATTACCACAGGAAGCCTGCTTTCAACGAACCATCGCCTAATCATTGTAATCATTCAACAATCAAAATAGCTCGGTCTCCAGACACTGTTTCTCTGTGGAAAATGTCCTTACATGGACGAAGGATCCTATCAAAGGGATGACATCTGTTTCCATTCTGATGATCTGTTCTGATCTGATGATCGGCTGATGGTACAAAAATTCAAATTAATTGCTTTCGATAAATGTTTTATTGGTATGCGATTCCATTAACATAATCCGTTATGAAAGCTTTTAGGTGAACTGAAGATTTTTTCGATGGCAGTAGAAGAGCTTAGCGATACCATACCTAACATAGGTATCTTGATATCAGAAATGTACAAGTTTACCATCTACGGGTTTACCACCTAGCCTGCACGCCCTTATCTCTCGGTCCTTCGAACGGTTTGGACTTTCGGCGTTTTATTGACAAGGTCTTATTGTCACATGGGGATTTCATCATCCTGTGAATGCACTCACCTTCAGTAACCCAACCCCGGGGCTACATCACCAGCTCGATGACTTGCTTAGCAACCTCCAGTCACCTCGTCTGCTTCTTAAAGCAGACACCAAGCGCTGCTTTTCACATCCAGGCGGCCCCTTCAGTCTGCTAGTCAGCAATGCGATTCGGGCCGTGAGGTCATTAATCCACAAACTAGTTGGATATAGGCGATTAGGCATTTTCCACCAAGGATATAGATAAATCGAGATCTAATTCCCGATGGTAGGAACGGCCGGGACATGAACATAACATTACTTCACAATGCTTATCTTACGGTAGTGCCATGCGCCGCGTTTACCATCACCATTTTTTCGACTATCAGCCGTTGCTCCATTACAGCACATGGCCACTGTTCCTGCAGCGATCCAGTGCCGGATTAACCACGTGACAGAAGGTGGCAAATGTCACAGGCCCCGCGCTTTAAGGGGCCACGCGTTTTTCTCAAACGAAAATTATAACAACGAAGATGTCAACGAAATTTTAAAAGCCAGTTCCTTAGAAATTGTTATAACACGTTATCATTGAACAATTTACGACAGGGTATTCCAAAATTATAGCAAGGTTAATAATGCATAAAAATACAGAAATATTTCCTTCTAAATTATGATGGCATTCCCGCAAACCTACATCCACAGTGTTTCGGATTCACATTCTAGCGGGACATAAGATTTTGAAAGTTTGTGTTGGGAAATGCATTTGCACACATCCATAGATAGCCTAAGAAGAATACAATATTTGCTCGGCAAAAATCATTCATCGCCGAATTTTGGCAGGATGGTTGGGGATGGCCCCCAGATTATGGAGAAAATAAGTCATCGATTTGGGGTCCGTAACCTTTAAAAAAGAGGAAAGCGGGTATTTTTCTGTTTTTTTTGCGATTATCTCAAAAACGGTAAAAGTTACATCCAAATATTTTCAGAACGAAATAAAGTACATAAAAGTACCTTTGCAATGATATATAAGACGTTAGAATTGTATAAGAAAATTATAGCGCCGGCTAGACTAAAAAATAAATTAGAATATTTTTGGAAAAAATTAGAATATTTTTGGAAAAAATGCAGGATCCTCTTTGATCTTATTTTGAAGCTCAAAACATGCCTGCAGCCAATACACCCTCTGCTTCTCTAAGAGAAGCTGGGGGAGAAATTGGGATGCAAATTTTCCCATGTGGAAATCGTTGGATTAATTCGTCTAAGCTTCACGATATTTCAGACATCGAACGGAATAGATCATCAATGATTCATTGATTTCGTTGGCAACGTCTTGGCATTAAGGGCGTCCTGAGTGGACTCGGTTGTTTTTACACTCCCCACCATTGAAACGTGAAGACCACTCGTAGACTCTGATTTTACTCTCAGGCAGCAAGCAGCATCCCTAACATGAAAACCAAATTTTAAAACCTCGCGAAAATCGCCCACCACGAAATGGGAAAAGCTGATTCAATAAAAAATTCCTTATGGACGAACCGATGCAGACACAGCGATACACCTTCCCACACTAACTCAGGAAATGTGTCCTTAACAGATACCTCGCTCCAACCCAATTCCATAGTTACTTTTGAGTCTATACAAAACCATAAAAGAATGTATGGCTACTTATACGCCTCAATACCAGTTGAGGCGTGAGAATAGTTCGCTGCAGTGTTACAATGTATGATAAAACGCACATATGATCAACTCCCCTAATTAAAGTCTGTTGGGATCGATGCAATGTTGGTTGCTTGGTATTGATCGACAGTATCGGGTCTCCTGTTGAAGCATTCCAAGCAGCACTTTCTTACAGACGAATAGCTACATTCATTCATAGAAAGGCAAATAAGCTTGATTTTGAGATATGGTTTTCGACAATGTGAACCAAAATTGTATCAGGGCGGCTTTGCATAATAGGGCTTCCAACAGAGCGCATCGCTGGTCGCATCAAAAGCAAATCGCGCTTTCGGGGTGTTACCCAAAATCTGGCAAAGCAGTCATCTCAGTGTTCAAACTGGTTCCGCTCCTTGTTTCTGTCAGCTATTGTATGGGAAAGTTGTCGCTACGGTTACCGAGAAGAAGCAATCTTTTGTCAATTGCTGCCTCTTAATCGAATTTTAAGCTTATATAATTTTAACTGAAGATCTCCAAAGCCTATTTGCGAATTGAATTGCAGGTGAACGTGGAAGTTGATTGGTCATACTTACCTACATTGCTATAGCCTTAAACTATCGACACCGGGTCTCATAGACCCGTCGCGGCGGCACCGTCAAGGTACAGATTACGCTATGTTCCCGAATCATGTTCCCATAACTCTTTTGGCGGCCCCACATTGTCCAAGGTTTGCCAAACCCTACGCTACAAAAGAACAAAATTGTGGACAACACACGCTTTAAAAAGACAGACCCATCAACAAATAAATAACGTTTGTTGAATTCGACCATTGCCTCTGTCTCTGCCAGGCGGCCAGGCGTATGTTGTCTACTACGTTGATCTTTTGTACCGCACGGTTTGGCAACCCCCGGGTAGTAGGTTGCGTCGGCCTTAGCTTACCTATAGCTTCATTTCTAATGCAAAGTAGTAGTTCTACAAAGTTTGGCCGTTGTGATGTGAGTTTTGTTTGGAGAACTTATGGTGGTTTCAAGATTACTTCGGATGTGTGAGACCCATCGTGATTGTATTACAAATTTCTACACTAGCACTTTAGTACAAAAAAAATAAAAATTAAATTTTTATATTTATTTTACGGAATAGTTTCCTTATTTGTTCCTAAACGTAATTCGTTCACCTTTTCAAAATTCGGTGTCGGTACTTATGTATGTATACCCGAAATGGGATGTCGCTACTTAAAGGCTAGTCAGGTTTGGCTGAAAATCACCATAACAGATGTCTGGAAGAATAGTCTTCAACTTTACAAAAAAAAAATGTGGTCAATTAGGAAGCATTACAAGAAACCGTACGTTATGAAGCGTAAGTGCAATAGACGCGCTATTCTCCATGAGGGGTTAAGGCAACCTCTAGTAGTGATGAAACACTTTTTCACACTTTAAATTGCAGCCTACATTAAATAGCGAATTAATCAGCTATTTGGTTATTTGTTAGACATTTAAGTGATCATGTTTTAGGGCTTTCAGGACTTGTTCACGTTTCAAATGTTTCAACTTTTTACATGAAAATGTTAACTTTTCACCCAAATCAATTATAGAAGATTATAATCTTCTTAATTATACCCGTCACTATGTGAGAGGGTATAATAACTTTGTCATGAAGTTTGCAACGCACAGAAGGAAGCACCTCCGTCCTCCGACTATACAGGGTGTCCCGTTCATGGTGGAGAATCTTTTAATGGTAGATAGTGTGGCTCATTTGGGGAAAATTAATGTTCTACGAGACACCCCTATTTTGAACCGTTACAATGTAAAAGCACTTTTTGTAAATTGTGTCAAAATACCTGGCTTGCCGAACTAAATCAAAATTTGCCAAACCACCAAACATGTCATCCGAGATATGACTTCACTTTCCGAGACTACATAAAATTTCCTATAAAACGACACCTCGTCCGTTACGAAGTTGCTCGTATCTTCCGAGATACACCAGTTCAAACTTTGAAGAAATTTTAAAATCGGTTTTTCATGCAAAATTCAAATGATAAAATCGTAACGGTACTTTGAACTGACAAATCTGCAAAGTTGAAAAAGTTGCCTGATTATGTTAGCTCTCGAACGACATATAAAAATTAAGGGCTCACGATTTGAAAATTTGCGAATTTAACGTTTCAAAGGTAAAAAATGTGGTTTTCATATAAAAGACGTTTAGGCTATTTTCAAATGAATTTTATTCATATGTATTTTTGTTTTATGCTTACCAAATAGGAGAAAGAAGCGAAACCGAAATCTATTTTATTTTTAAAATAATTTCGAAGTGAAAATTAGAGATATTGTTCGAAATGTCCTCCTTCGTGTTGGATACAAAGTGAATATCTTCTGGCAACTGATGCGACAGCGCGGACAACTTCTTCTCAATCGTTGCACTCTGTTTTAATTTTTTGAATCAGTTGTTCCCGCGACGTAATGGGTTCGTTATAAACCCGATTTTTCAAATTTCCCCAAACATAAAAATCAAGAGGAGTTAAATCAGGACTTCTTGCAGGCCGTGGAATAGGCCCATATCGTCCAATCCATTTCTGCTGGTATCATTTAAAAACTCTGTGACAACTCTTCCATTATGGGCAGGACATCCGTCCATCTGCCACCACATTTCTGATCGTTCCGCAACTGGAACAGCATCAAGTAAACTTGGTCCGACTTCAGTTTCCAGCACGCTATGGAACGCCACTGAATTGAGCCGTTCAGGAAGAATTATGGGCTCGGAAAGGTGATCTCCGAGAACACCTATCCACACATTCACCCTAATTTCATGTTGATAACAAGAAGTTTTAGTTGCGTTGGGGTTCCGATGGGCCCAAACGTGCGTGTTTCGCGAATTAAACACGCCACTACGTGTGAACGTTGCTTCATCTGTCCACAGCACTTTTCTCAGAAAATTTCGATCTGTTGAAGTTTGATCCAAAAGCCATCTACAAAAGGTTGTCCTCCTTTCGAAGCCTGCAGGTAATAAATCCTGGACCCGTGATAAATGATACGGATACCGACCGTCGGCGTGGAGTACCCGGTGAATCGACATACGCGGGACATTCAGGCGAAGCGACGCCCTTCGCGTGCTCGTACCGGGGTGCGTATCAAAGTGTCTAAGGATTTCGTCTTGATTCCTTGTAGACCGTTCAGTTTAATACCTGGCCTGGTGGTTTGCCGTTTTTCCGGTCACCTTTAAGATTCGGTATGTCCTTGCAATCGTCCTGCTGTCCGGAAGTTGTCTACGGGGGAAACGTCTACTGTACTCACGAACTGCCTCACATGCGTTCCCGTTAGATACGCCATATACGAACACCATATCGATGTATTTATGATCAGTACATCCCATATTTATTATTCGGGAACAACACTATACTTTTAAAACTTCGAAGTTATAATATTATAACACTAATAACAATTTAAATAATATTACCTGGTAAAATATTAGTACAAACACTAATTAATTTATGTAATTATAATAGCTCACAAACTGACTGACGAGGGAAAGAACTTGCGAATAAGTGCAATTATTATTTAGAATTAATATAAATCAGATCTACGGTTAAAATAACTGTTACATTTTTGGCTCGAAACATTTTCAATGTAAAGTTTTTTCGCCCAACAAAATGAAATGTGTTGATCGTACAAATTTATCTTCATCATATCAGATGATTTGCATTACACGAAAACCACATTTTTTTACCTTTGAAACGTTAAATTTGCAAATTTTCAAATCGTGAGCCCTTAATTTTTATATGTCGTTCGAGAGCTAACATAATGAGGCAACTTTTTTCAACTTTGCAGATTTGTCAGTTCAAAGTACCGTTACGATTTCATTTGAATTTTGCATGAAAAACCGATTTTAAAATTTCTTCAAAGTTTGAACTGGTGTATCTCGGAAGATACAAGCAACTTCGTAACGGACGAGGTGTCGTTTTATAGGAAATTTTATGTAGTCTCGGAAAGTGAAGTCATATCTCGGATGACATGTTTGGTGGTTTGGCAAATTTTGATTTAGTTCGGCAAGCCAGGTATTTTGACACAATTTACAAAAAGTGCTTTTACATTGTAACGGTTCAAAATAGAGGTGTCTCGTAGAACATTAATTTTCCCCAAATGAGCCACACTATCTACCATTAAAAGATTCTCCACCATGAACGGGACACCCTGTATAAAGTATTATTATTGATCAGTGTGACGATAGAAATCGATTAAGCCATATCCATCTGTTTGTCTGTCCGTCTGTTGCAACCCAAACTAGTACCTCAGTTTTGAAGCTATTGGCCTGAAATTTGGCATACAAGTTTCTTTTTAGTGTACGCTGTATGTATATATGTCGGAACGAATGGAACATGTGGTCATGTTCATAGGAAAAACTTTTTCTTGATGTACCAATCTTAACCAAACTTCACCAAAATGTGTTCCTAGTAAAGCCTGTAAACATATGTATCTAGGAACGGATGGAATAGGTATATTACGTCATGGGGCTGCCATACAAACGAACCACAGAAAATTAAGTTATTCTAAGAAAAACTTTTTCCTTTTTAATCCGACCTTAACCAAATTTCATCCAAATGTGTTCCTAGTAAAGCCTCAAAAAAATATAGGAACCTATGAAATCGGAACACTACGTCATAGGGCTGTCATACAAACCAACCCTGGAAATTAGGATCTTCTAAGAAAAACTTTTTTCTTTATAAGCCAATCTTATCCAAACCAATCTTAACCAAACTTCACGCAAATGTGTTCCTAGATAAGCCTAAAAAAATATCTAGGAATGGATGGAATCGGAACATTACGTCATAGGTCTGTCATACAATCCAACCCCCAAATATTAGGTTAAATTAAATTTGTAAATTGTAAATACAGAGTACAGAGAGTGCACAGAATCACGAGCACAATGGCTTCCTAAATACCGTACCTCTAAGTATTATAATAGCAATTCTTTTATTGCACATTCGTCGTGTATTGCAAGGCTGTAATGCTGATATTTGCTAGCTGCTAGCCGCTTTACTAAACCCATTGAAAAATGACTAATAAAACCGAAATTTAATTTTATAACCTCTTTATTAGCTTGGTTAATCGAAGTTTCATAGGGCCCCGCGCTTGCTTAATCCGGCACTGCAGCGATCCCGATGCCCGTTTATTGCTTAACGAGGATGCTAAATAAATAAATAAGAGGCACGGATTTATGTGATTGCCCACGTAATCATACTTCAGTTTGCATTTTTGACACCCCCCTTGTTAATAGGCGCCTCTATTCAAGGTTCCGAGGAAAGTCTACTAACAAGCAAAATATGTCTTAGTAGTTTTTTCATATATGTATTTAATTTGTTTCTTATGTATTTCACAGTTGAGTTGACCTTCGTACAGGCAAAATTAGTTACCCAAAACGCAATTTCGATAATATTCTGGAAATTAATAAATGATGCGCAATGTACATAAATTGCGGAGATTTCTTAGATTTTTATTGTTTTATTGATTTATTTATTTATTTATTTTTTTAGAATTTGTTAAATGGATTTATTTTGTGTTGACACTGATTTCACGACTATATGAAAACTCTTGCACTGGGTGGATAAATACATAATAAATATGTAAAAAACGAAAATTAAATCCAACAGATACCTACAATCATTTCAGGAAAGCACATAGAGCCGTTTGCGGAAACAGCCCTCAATTCTGCCAATTTAAATGAAATTAGTACATGGCTACCGGAGAGCCTTTAGGTAAGGCAAGGTAGTTCACATGATAGGTATAGGAGTTATTTCCTTGAATCAAAACGTTTTTATTTTATTTATTTTTGTTTTTTTTTAAGGTCAAGCATCGAATGATCGAATGCCCTCATTTGGACGAACGAAGTTTTCCTCTTGAGAATTTAAGTAAAATCACACGGCTCTGTCGAATATGAACTTTAATAAAAATGCTTACTTGTAGAAGGTTTTTGTGTGATAATTCCGTGCGTTCGTGAACAATGAAAGAAAGGTAATTTCTTTTATTCCACAAAAAAATAATACATTACTGAAATTGCAAAGCCTATTCAAATTATTTCCGGGGGACTCCCTGGAAGCAGCGAAAAATAAGTTTCAATAAATTTACCATGGAAAATGGTAATGGCATGGAAAATGTCAGTAATCTTAGGCATTACTTTAGGAAGAATATTTTTAATAGTCTAGGTGCTCTGAATTATCCTGATTTCAAGGAGGTAAATAGTTCCATACCAGGAAATTCGACCCAAATGTAGAAACTGTACAGATTGGAAAAACTAGTGGAAGTAAGTTATTCCTGCTGAGGAAAAATATTAAATATCGTCGGTCTAGACTCTAGATGGATTTAGTTATTATTTCCACTATTTGAGCAAGGAATTAATTTTGTAGATGCAACACTCAGAGTGTGAAGCTATTGAGCATGAGGAAATTAGGGGAATTCTCAACGTTTAGGCGGCTTACGAAAATATTTTTCGTAATGTAGTTCCTAAAATTACCGACAATTTTCATGCAACTTCTTTAACAAGATAATGACTCCAATCATGGAGCAAGGCTCATAAAAGATTGGTTTCAAGACCAACTAATCAAGGCTATGGAAAGATCTCCATACTTCCAAGATCTAAATATCATCAACAATGTTTAGGGATGGATGATGAGGAAGATCTATACCATTAGACGACAGTTTAACAACACTGCACTGCTTCTGTAAGCGATTTGAGGAACTTAGGACGAAATTCATTTAAATTACACACATACACAATTCAATCCTGGATAAAATCTTTGAGCTGATATCAGATAACGGAAGTTTAACTCATTACTAACCACATTTTTCAAAATAAAATTATTTTTTTATACTGTTAGTTTGGGTTTTATTTCCTCTGGAACTATCCTAATGACTTTCACATTTGTACTGTTTTTAAGAATTCTCGCAAGAAATTGCTAGCGGGACTTGAGACCTTCTGATATTAAAGGAACAAGCAGGCTACTGAAAATATTGTCTCCAAGTCTTAGATTTTTCAAGTGAAACTATCCTATCGATTGGGAGTGTATTTTTAAATTTATTTATTTGAGCTTTTCACCAAAATTTAATACTTATCTACTGCAAATAATTTATTTATTTAAGCCACTGAAAACAAACTTACACTTTGTTCCAATTCACGATCGCAACACTGTACTTCAAACTGCCCATAAACATGCATTCTACTTTTAATGGATCCTTCACTTACGGCCGATGCCGCATAAAACAAAATAAAGATGTCAAGAATAGCCCAAACATTACCAATACCAACGATCACGAATACAATCGAATTCGTTCCTTTCAATTCGTACACAAAATGATAGAATTGAAACATTGACGAAAGATTATTCACAAATAGAAAAAAGATAACGACTAACAATGGAAACTGTACGATTTCACTGGCCTTATTCACTAATAGATAAATTTCCGAATTGAAAGCAGCTAGCTCGTCTATTACAGCACTGCAGGACAATGCATATGGGACTAAAATTTTCCCATGGGATGCAATGCCTTTTTTACTACATGCGTATGTTGATTCTGCAGTCCTGAGTTGTTGAATAACCTGTTCAAATGCAGCACTGATACTTTTATAAAATAGGGCAAACGACAGATTTCCCAAGCTCCAACAACTAATACTAATCACAATTCCATTGCAAGCGTATGTGCTCAAAATGTCACTTAGAATCGTTGTAATAGACATAGGTGCAGATCGTTTGGAACTCTGCAGAATCAGAACAATTACATAGCATATTTCGCTAAAGGGTATCATAGTTTTAATTGTAAGAAAATAGGATGAAATTTCAACCTGGGAAAAACTATATCCCTTTTCAAGAAGATTTTCGTGCAAAATCAAAACTCGATTTAAAATCGTCATCACATCTTGGATTCTTTTTCGAAATCCGACTGAATTGACTAAAAAGTTTAGGTACAGTACAATTAGATTTACACAACATACAAACAATAGAAGTTGATTGTTTAAGAGCACGAAGTCTTGAAGCATACAGTTTGCCGCAAATGGAAGCAAAATTAGAAGCAATAAATGTGTGAAAATTGAAAAGGCGATGTTTGCTTGGGTGTTATGACATAGTCCTGTTTTCTTGTTGAAGCTACATGGGAAAACGCCAAAAATTTTACAGAATCCTAAAAGTACGCCATTTAGCCTTAGGACTGAACGTTTGAGTGGAGGAGGAACCATTTTCACTAACGATATCAACTCGGACACTGTGTTAAAAAATTTTCTATAATTGACAGTTGACTATAAGCTGTGTCACGTAACGTAATCAAGCTAATGAGAATTAACCACACACACGGCTGGACGTCTTGCCTATATAGCATATAACATCAAATTAATTTGAATATAATAATAATCGATTAGAGACATTTCATGTTGATTTCTGTAATTATTATTTTATTAGGAGTCGTCCACTTTCAAAGCCTGTTGTGCATCATAAAGTGAACAGACAAAAATACAAAAAACTTCGAAATGCATGTCAATGAATTTTATTAGATAGATAACGATAGATAGATAGATAGATAAATGCTTTATTTCAACTTCAGTTTGCTTTATATACATGTACATATATTATAATTCTAAAGACAATTAAGGCGTGGCTTAGCCGTCTGCCTAGTTCAGCTGACATTTTTAGTTTTGATTTCTTGTTTACATTATGTTTTAAAAACATTACAAATCCATTAAGTTATTATTATTATTTATATTGTTGTATATTATATTATTATTATTATGTAGATGTATTAAAATAGCTTTAAGTTAAATTTACATGCTCTCATTTATTATACTCTTTCGGTATCTAAGCGCGATTTCGCAATATTTGTACAAATTGTTCCAATCACCTCCATTCAGAATCGCTATCAGTTCTCCCTCATTTAGTACGTTCTTTCCAAAACAGGATCTTCTTATTTCCTTGAAGGCGGGGCATATTCCAATAAAGTGCCTCGAGTCTTCCCTGGATTCAAGATTACATATGCTACAGATTATAGGCAAGCTTCTTTTATGTGGTATATAATTTAATGGGAGCAATTCACCCCTGGCTCTAAATATTAACGAAATTTGCTGTACCGAAAAAGCGATTTGAAAATACGTGTTGTCTTGTAATTCATGATTCAGTTGTACATATATTTCCCGGTGTTGTGCACTGCTTGCTCTGTCCGCATTCGATTCAATCTCAGTTCGTGGCATATTACTTAGCAGATTTCGAAGTACATACAAATCGTTTAACGTGCCATCCCAAGTGAATTGCGTTCGAGTCTTCTCCGCAAGAGCCATTAAGTCAGCGTAGAAAAGAGTCCTCGTCTCCACAGCATATGATAAAACCTTTCTTGGAAGCCGATCCTCGCTTATGGTTGCTACTTTCATCAAGTAACTTATATGTGTTTTTAGTGTATCCAGAAACACAGGCACTAGACTCGTCTCTTGATGCAACATATAGTTAGGTGTCGACGTGGGTAGCTGAAATACGCGGTTCAGATAATATCGCTGCGCCCGCTCCACTTCATCATATTTTCTTCCACCCCATACTTGAGCACCGTATAAGGTGATTGATTTTATAACAGCCTCATATATTTTGAACTTCGCCGTATGAGATATATGGGGGTTATTCAAGCACTTTTGCCATACTGAGTTAATAGCCCACTTAGCCTCTTTTAACTTTTGCTGTAGGTGTGGTTCCATTCCCAAGTTGCTGCTGATCAATATACCCAGGTATTTGCACTCTGTCATTTCCTTTGTATGTCCACTTTTCCTCACGGGCTAACCGAAAGCGTTTTTGAATATCATAACTTTCGACTTGTTAAGGTTTAGTTGTAGCTTTCACATAGTGCAGTACCACTCAAGATGGTTTATCATTTTCTGGAGCTCACTAACTGACTCAGCAAAGAACACGACATCATCCGCGTACATCAGGCCTTTCAACCGCATACCAAAAGCTTCTACTCCACCAGGCATATCGTCCAAGATATCATTGACGAAAACTGCAAATATATCCGGGCTGAGTTTGCAGCCTTGTCGAACTCCCACTGTTGTTGCAAATGATTCGGAAAGATGCGTTCCGTTCCAAACCAATGCGCTTGTGCCTTCGTAGAGACTCTCAAGAATGCGTCCAAATTTATTTGATAATCCAATATTGTAGAGCTTGTAGAATAGTGCTTGCCGATCTACCGTATCAAACGCTGCTTTGAAATCCACGAAGAATACATACAATTTGCGTCCCTCGCTCAAAAATAAACGCGCGCAGTTATACAGCACAAAGATATGATCATTAGTGGCATACCCTTGACGGAATCCCGCTTGATTTTCAGATATGCGTTGGTTTTCCTTTAGCCAGGCTGCGAATCTTTTCTGAAGTATCGAAGTAAAAATTTTCCCTGAAGCGTTCAGGAAGGAGACTCCCCTATAGCACGCAGGATCGCTCATGTCGCCCTTCCTAAAAATCGGAAAAATTACCGACTCCCGAAATTGGCTTGGTACAGCACCAGTGTCGAAGATCCTATTGAATTCTTTCCGAAGACTATCCACAAGAATTTTCGTCCCGTACTTAAAAAACTCAACCGGCACCCTGTCATTTCCTGGAGCTTTACGATCTTTACACTGTTGTATTGCGAATACTATTTCTTCCGTGGTTATCGTTGCGTCAAGGCCCGCATGTATGTAGTTAGGTCTGGCAAATTGAATAGTATTATCGTTGCTAATACTCTGGAGCAACTGTCGGAAATAGGCACCAAGTAGGCTCATATTAATTTCATTTCCATTTGTATACGAATCATCGCCATTAATGCGCTTCACTGTACTCCAGAACTCTTTCGATCTTGTACAGTCAGCCAACATCTCGTCTTGTTGTTTGTAGAATTCCCGTTGTTTTCCTCTGCATACTAGTTTGTATTGCTGATTTACCTTCACATGCATACCTCGCATAAAAGGATCATTATGTTTTCTGAAGAGCTTCAACCAGGCGAAAGAGCGTTTCCTGATTTTATCGCATTCATTATCGAACCATGGTTGCTTGAAACTTTTTTGACTGATAATCGGTTTTTGTGCGCTCATTTTAATTACTTCAACGATCTGCTCCATGTTCAACTCAGAGGTACGTGCTAGATGTCTGTCAAGATTCATTTTATATTGTGCGTGGAGCTCTTCTCTCCACACGAGTTTTGGCAATAAATTCATGTGTCGATTAGTACTACCGATGCAATCTAACCCAATCTTCGTGATGATTGGTAGATGATCGGAGTACTGCTTCTGTTCCACCATGAAGTCCGTAATGAGGGGCAGCCAGTCCCCTCCGGCCAGGCTTAAATCGATGACTGTCTGACTATTATGCCTAATGTACGTGCACTCCCCATTGCTGTCGCTATTTGAGCACCCGTTCAGGAGTTTTAAGCCGTGTGAGTCCATAAGTTCCAGCATTTTGCGTCCGCATGCGTTGATGGTGGTGTCCTTCGATCTTCGAAATGAATTAGCCACAGTATTCGCCATTCGTAGTTCGATTCCAACCCGAGCATTCATATCGCCGATTACCAAAAGATCGTTTGTATTTAAGATCGCTAAGACGTCAGTGAGCTTATTGTAATCATCTTGCCAGTGGTTACAGTTTAGATATGCAGGCACCAGGATTAGCCGCTTATTATCTATCCTTAGTACAATGTAAGGCCATTCATCAATATCTTCAAATGCGCAGGAATTTCCATTTGTATTTAATTCTTTTTTAACACCCAGCAATTTTATTATAAAAATTAGTTTAAATTATCCAGAATATTCTATTGAAATCTGTATAATCTCACATTACGGGTTATTTACTTATTAATGTTTTAATTTTCATTATACAGTCGCCTCTAGTTAATTCGAACCTCGGTAATACGAATTTTTCGATAATCCGAACTAGTTAACCTGTCCCTTCGATAATTCGAAAAAAAGAGCCAAGTTTGTATGAAGTTTTTCCTGAAATGTTTCTGTTGCTGTCTTTTACGGCTAATTGTGAAAAGATTGCACATTTTCTTCAGTTTATTGTTAACTTTCAAGTGAAAATGATTTCGAAAAAGTACACTTGCATATCCGTAGATGTGAAAAGACAAGTTATCGCGGCAGTGAAAAATAGTTTTAAAAGAAGATATGACAACGAATTTTATGATTTCAGCATCTACTACTATTTTAAAACAAATAATAAAAAGAAGTTTGGAAACCACATTACATTAAAAAACGCAAAAGAATGCGATAAGGTATTCTATTTTCTCATTAAATTTAGTGTATCTCCAGTCGATCACAAAATAAGGACAAGAATTGTTTCGATATTTTTTCATAAATTAACTTTAGTTTGACTATTTAATCCCTTGACACGTTTAGGATCTACCTAGTGCTGAAAAATAGTTTTCGCTTTATGTTGGAACAAAATTTAATTACAGGTGAAAGCACAATGTTGAAGGAAAGCCTTGAAAATGGTTGAGGCAGTGTCGCGAAAAAAGTTTCCGGTTGGAGGAGCTTTGCTGAATTGTAAAATAAATTATTTTATTTACATAGTCCCCTTTTTCGATAATTCGAACACTTAATAATTCGAAATTTTTTCGTTGTCCCTTGGGCTTCGAATTATCAAGAGTCGACTGTAGCTGGTTTTGCAAGTGTGACTTAAATTTGACAGCTTTTTCAAGTTGATATATGTATGTATGTATGTTTATCGTAGTGCCAGTTTTACTTGCAGAAGCTGTTATTTTCCACCTAGAATATCAAGAATGATAAAAATTCAAAAGAAGGATTTCGTTTTAATGCTAGTATTTTATTTTCAATGTACATATTGGACCGTAATACACATTAGGATCATCATCATCTAATATCTCAAAATATTCGTCGTTGGCGTCGGTCAAAATATCGGTATCTGGCGGAGCTCCCATGAGCCTCCACGTTTCAAAAATATTGACGAAGAATGATAAATTCTCTCTCTCTGGCCATACTCATCGCCGTAATATTTTTGCAGCAATGTTTTAATGTCATTTACCTTAGTGGCCTTTAAAACAACACCGCTTGATATAAGCTCCGGTGGATCTTGATTGCGCATACTCCTCTCTTGTTTAAGGACTTAGGGGCTCCACTTTAGAAATTATAAAATGGTTCGCCTTTCACCAAGCACGAGTTTCCGTTACGAGTTTTGGTAATCGAAATTTTTTTTGGCCTTTTGAAATTGGAAATGCCAGTTACCGGGATCCCTGATGTATGTGTGGGCATACGATTTCCATTCCTTTACCTTCTTCTCCTAACTGAATAACGGTTGCGTGCTTTTTCATGATTCCAATATAGGTTTCGAGGCTGTCTATGATTTCAAGCTTTTTAAATTTCTTTTCCAATTTGACAAAAATTCTATCAGGAGGCATGAACGAATGACCTACGACTGGAAACCACATTTCAATTTCTTGGATGGAAGCAGGAGCCTTGTTGAGGAACCAATACATTAGCATGGTAATTACCCCTTTGTTCTTATTTTGACCCCCACATCCATCGGCAAACAGGCGAATCTTTGACTTACAATGAAAATCTGTTTTTTTTTGGTTAAGGTATGGTAGACGGCGGAAGCAATTTGATTTGATGCTTTTGCGAAATCGGTTTCTAACCATACGTAGGAATATACGTTTTCAGTTGTTTCGGAAGAGTGGGAATGTCCTTTGCAGACAGTAAAATTATACAAATGAATTTGGCGCAAATAATATGCAGCTTGGTCAGGCAGTTTAGATAATACCAGATTTTTCTGGCAATCATACCTCAATGTTAATGTATTTTCTATGTCTTCCTCCAACTTCTTATAAAACAAACCTTCGGCTCGTCTTTTATGTGCAGTTAGCTCAAATTGCAATTCTTGTTTTTATTCGTGGTTGGTTTCTACCTCGATTTTTGACTTAAAACTTGCACATGTCGAACAAACATCGACATTCGGTGCACCGAAGCCGATATTGAAAGAGTTGCAGAATATCCTTCGATAATACACGTATTCTACCATTAAGTGAGGTTGTTCTTCCGTAAACATACGATGCATTTTAGCTATTGAAAGCTTTGAGCTAAGGTACTGTCGGTCTCAGTTCTTCGCTCTCGAATAATGACATTCGAAAGGAATGAATTGTCCGATATGCTTTTTTACTGCTCCCTTTTTTCTTTACACTCCTCATTTTTGTAATTCCCTCCTCTCTTTTCAGGTGGCATCTCCGGACTTTTTAAAATGTTAGCCAAAGCCGGGAACCAGCAATACATGCACATAAATCAAGCCTATGAACAGGTCGTCTATACGTGGCACGATGCTCTAACATGAGCACAGCGCATGTAAAACAAACCGTGTCCACTTTAATAAAAATAGCGAAAACACGTAGAAAATTCACTTTTTTTCGGGATTTTTTTTTTCTTTCACTTCATTTTACACACTTCATTACACGACACATTGCACTTTTCGCGGGAAAAATCGACCGGGAACCAATATTTTTCGTGTAAAGTTTGCCGCGACACTACCCGATTTGCCTTTACTGGAATTGTGTCTCGATCGCCATTACCGAGATGAGTTTTTCACTTTCACTAATTTTGCACTTACTTAAGCCTAGTACTGACCTCAAGAGTGAAATTTTTCGCCGCTGCGATTTTTTCAATGAAAATGTATTCCTACTGTCATGCTGGGAATGCTGGGGAATTCTATAAGCTACAATCCGAAAACAGTTCCATAATTTTTCTCGGCCATTTTATGTATTATTTTCCGATTCCCCGGTTATTTCATCGTAAAATGGCAAATGACCGGGGAATCGAAAAATAATACATAAAATGGCCGAGGAGAATTAAGGAACTGGTCTCGGATTGTAGCTTATGGAATTCCCCACCGTTTGTCACATATTCCACGACAGTAAGTATCCATTTTTATTGATAAAATCTCTGGGCGAAAAATTTCACTCTCGATCTTAATTCAGCCCTTTACGAGCATTGAACTTTCCGAACAATATTACTTCAAACAGGACTCTCGAATGAATGACAAATTTTGAAGAGAACAATTTGGAATAACGGTTCTATTTAACTGTGACTCAAATTATAGAATAAAAATCGATGAGCTTGAAGAAGTGAAGCAAGTTAAACCAATTAGCAGGTTTTGCAAGAGTAAATACTCAATATGTACTTCATTAGTTAGCAAGTCGTATGGAATAAAACGACATAATTTGACATTCCATATAAAAATTCGCTTGCTTACCGTATACGAAACGAAATATCTTAATTTTGCATGTCCCAAGTAGGCATGGGTGTATTTCCGTATATTTGATTCTCTGGAAACAGTCGAAATTGGCGAAATAATTTGTCGTTTTTTACACCTATGCCTACTTAGGATATGCAAAATTAAAATATTTTGTTTCGTATACAGTAAGCAAGCGATTTTTATATGGAATGTCTAATTATGTCGTTTTATTCCATACGACTTGCTAAAACTCTCTATTGTTGTATAGGAATTAAACGGGATTTGCAAGAGGGATGCTTTTAAGAGGTTTTTCAAGTGTAGTCATTGCAATTTTAACAGGTTTTGGCAGAGTACCGAATTTTCTTTAGGAGATTTCTAGGGTTTTTGGGGTTTTGTGCTAGGTTCAAACCGGATATTCTTGTAGAGAATACTGATACCTTTCAAACGCATATAATAACTCCATTTGTCCGAAAATTGCACTTAACAGGTTTTGACATTGGACGACTCTGTATTTCCAACTTACACTTCTATCCAGTCGAGGACTAACGTACATTGAATCGAACTGCTGATATAAAATGCCTTTACTCAACACAGAACCCTCACTAACAAGCACCGATGTGTAGAACAAAATAAAGATGTCGGCTAAGTTCCAAACAATACTACATCCCGTAATTACAATAAAACGAACATTTTCTGCTATTGATTGCAGCATATAATAGAATTCATATAGTCCACAAACATTGTTCAGAAACAAGAAAAGGATCATAACCATAAGTTGATACTGAGCCAGAAGATTTGTTTTATTCACCAAATGGTAAGTTTCGCTACAATCTCCAGCCATCTGATCAAATTCATCACTCAATTTACAATTAAAGTCAATTGTATGTCCGGGAAACGCCATCGTTCGCTGACTATATGTGGCTCTGCGTTTCTTCAGTTGCGTAAATAATCTCCGGCACATACTATGAACACTATCGTAAAACACTCTCATCGACATGTATTCCAAAATCCAAAAATTTACACTAAAAACGGCTATAGTATATGCAAACATCACCACACATTGACTTAAAATGAATGAGGTTTTACGAATTCCACCGAAATAAATCACCAAAATCATCGTTACTTGATTAATGGGCAAAAATGTTTTCAATTTAACAAAATGAGTCACATAATAACTTTTGAAGAGAAAATTTTCATTTTCGGACAATCTCATTTCTAGCTGGGCGCATCGACTCATCAGGACTACTAGTTCCCGTGACGAAGAAAATGTCATGAAAAACGAACTCATACAATATGTGTAGAAGATAATTCCGCTTAGCGAAAACACTAGATTGTAGACAATATTAGCATTAGGAATTCCAACAACAATCATATCATCCAGGATATAATAGGAGTACGGCACACCAAAAGCAATGAACAGGAAAACTATCACGGAATATACACAAGCGGGGTTGGAGATTTGGAAAACCCTTTTTTCACTATTGTAGGTATAAGGAAACAAGCCGCTTAGTTTGGAAATTGTATGGATGAGTTTATTTTTCTTGAATACCGAACGCGGCAGCATAGTGGAATGATTCTTGCGATATCACTAACCTTTTCGTACAAATTTATTGATGGAACTAGCTGCTGGTTTCAGAGATATTTCAGGGACACTAAAATAAATTAATCAAGGAAACAAGGTACTGTATTTTTAAACACATAAAAATTAATGATTTGAAACGCAATCGATGTTTAATGTTGACATACATGTTATTCACATTAGTCAATTGCTATTGCGAAGATCGGATTTTCATGCAGGAAAAGCGGGTAATTTTTCAGTTTTTTTTTGTGATTGTTTCGAGTAAAAAAAGGAACATCAAAATGTTTCCATGACAAAATAAATTAGCTCTTAAGCTTTTCTAACTTTTTTTTTTTGTAAATTTAGGTACCTAAATTCACCGCCCAACAACAATGTTGTGTTTTAAATTGATCTATTCTGTGTGTCATTTTGTAAAGCAAGCTCCTTCATTACTTGTCATTAAATATTTGTTGTATTAAAATCTGAGGAAATAGAAAACGGTTGAGAGCTTCATTTTTTTTCAACATCCACACACAAATTTTGGGTAACTGCACGAAAATCCCGTCTATAGCTTATCAAACAGTATTTTGTATTTATGTTAAAACTATATTAAACGGCATGTCTCTGCCATGACGACTTAATAAATTTTTAATGAAAAATACATACACTCATGTCTTACTAAGCGTCAAAAATTCGCTTGGGTCTAATCAACTGGATACAATGCTTTTGCTACCTGTTACAATTTTGCCTAAATAGCAGAATCTTTGGCACTCTAGTTTGGGCTACGCTTCAAGACCGGTGTTTACAACCCTAGCAGAGTTGTTCCAGTTTATATACCCGTCACTATGTGAAAGGATATATTAACTTTGTCATGAAGTTTGCAACGCACAGAAGAAAGCACCTCCGACTATTTAAAATATATATACATACACTCGGCGTCAAAAGTATCGGGCCACCCGCAAATTTCGAACTCTAACCCAATTTTCTCAAAAAGTATAAAAGTTACAACTATGAAAGTTATATCTACAGGAAGTAATCACCAAGTGAAAAGCTCAAATTTAAGCTGAAACAAAGTAAAAATTTAAAATAAAGTGTTTGGTAAGTATTCAGTGTTCCCTCCCCTTGCTCGCTGCATTCCACTCGTCTTCAATTGCGATTCGCAGCTCTGAAAGCGTTGTTGGAGCAGGAACGCGGGCTCGAATCTGACGTTTCAGTTTATCCCACAAGTGTTCTATTGGATTCAAGTCTGGGCTTCGAGGTGGACAGTCCATCGTACGAATGCCGACGTCCTCAAGATAGTGGGTCACCACATGACAACATGAGGCCGTGCATTATCCTGCATCCTGCGTAAGGTACCACAGGGACTGCAAGGATTTTATTGAAATAGCGGTGCGAAGTCAATTCACGTGTACGGCCCGTTGTTTCGATGAAAACTAGTGTTGTATGTCCGGTTAGCGAGATGCCGGCCCAGACCATTACAGATCCTCCTCCATAAGCGCAACAGATTCCGTGATACAACACTGAGAATAACGTTCTCCAGGGCGACAATATACTCTCTGACGTCGGTCACTTTGATATAGACTCACTCATGTTATCAGTAATCAGTAGAGTACATTACCCCATTCTTCTAACGTACAATCCTTATATTCTCGAGCGAATTCAAGTCGTGCTCGACGGTGGCTGTCGTTAATTTTGGACCTGTTGCAGCTCTCTTTGGAGTCAAGTTCCGCTCAGCAAGGCTCCTTCTAATTATAACCACCTGGCGTTTTTCATGCAGCTTTTGTTGGACTTGAACTGTGCTGAGGCGGCGATTTCGCCGAACGTTGAGTTGGATATAACGATCATATGCTGCTGATATAGCCATAGGTCTGCCCGTAACTGGACGCTGATCGAATGCTCCAGTCTCTAAGTATCGTCTGTAAAGTATTTGCACCGATGATCTGCTGATTCGAGCGACCTCACGTTATGCAAAGCCTGCTTGAAGTAAAGCTACAACTGGAGCTGCTTTCACCGGTGTCGTATTCATTATTGGTTGACAAAAGTACCAAAAATACGCCCGTCTAAAAAAGCAATGAATAACAACTAAATCAATTATAAAAAATGTCCTATACCTTCACTGTAAAAGAAAAAATAGGTAAGGGCGAACTCTAGTCAAAACATAGCAAATCGTTAGCATTGTGTTTGTTGTTTGATTGCTATGTGAGTTAACGGTACTTTAGGAAAAATTGATATTTGCCACTTTCTTAGATATATTCTTTCTGCAGATATAACTTTCATAGTTGTGAGTGAATGAGTGGGTTAGAGTTCGAAAGTTGCGGGTGGCCCGATACTTTTGACGCCGAGTTTATTATTGATCAGTGTAAGGAGACAAATCGATTGAGCCATGTCCGCCTGTCTGTCTGTCCGTCTGTTGCAACGCGAACTAGTCCCTTAGTTTTGAAGCTATCGGACTGGTATATAAGTTTCTTTTTAGTGTACACAGTATATATGTACATATATCGGAACAATGGAATCGGACCATGAGGTTGCATGGGGGTGCCCCGAAAAATTAGGTTCTTCTAAGAAAAACTTTTTTCTTCATGAACCAATCGTAACTAAACCTCACGTAAAAATTTGGTCCTAGTAAAGCCTCAAAAGATATATGGGAACGGATGCAATCGGAAAACTACGTCATGGGGCTGTCATACAAACCCCTGCAAATTAGGTTCTTCTAAGAAAACCTTTTTTCTTTATGTTCCAATCTTAACCAAACTTCACCTAAGTGTGTTCCAAGTAAAGCCTCAAAACATATACAGAAACGGATGAAATCGGAACATTACGTCATAGGGCTTCCATACAAACCGATCCCCGAAAATTAAGTTCTTCTAAGAAAAACTTTTTTCTTTATGAACCAATCATAACCAAACTTCACCCTAATGTGTTCCTAGTAAAGCCTCAAAACATATCTAGGAATGGATGGAATCGGAACAGTATGTCATAGGGCTGTCATACAAACTAACCCCAAAGTATTAGGTTCTTGAAAGATTTTTATTTTCCTTTTGAATCTTAACCAAAATTCATCCCGATGTGTTCCTGGATTAGCCTCAACGCATCCGGGAACAGATGGAATCGAAACACGTCATAAGGCTGCGGTAGAAATTTTCAGAAAAAGAAGCTTAATGAATCTTGATAAAATAACTTGGAAGACACGGAACTATGAGTCTCGTTCTTTGCAAGGTCCCTAAATAGGTAAAGCTGTATACCTTTTATCACTAAAACGCCTTTCAAATGAAATGAAGTTAAATTCCACTACCTTCCCGGGGAGACCTTCATATGAAGGTTAAAATTGTGTTCTGCAGTTCAGAAGCCATAAAATGCGACGCAAGAAAATATGGGATTCTCGCAAAAGAAAAAATAGGAGGGAAATATTTCTAATTATGTTATCGATTCATAATGCGCACGCCCCACCCTGCCCCCCTCTGACTACGCCAATGTAATCTGGTGGTGTAAATTTACCAAACTACACTAAACCGATCCAGAATGGTGGCCAAAGTATCAGAAAAACAGCTGCCTTGAACATTCTTCCCATTGTGAATTTTAAAATTCCGTTATTTTGAGTATTGCAAATTGACCGGCATTCCATTATCCATTCAGGAGATAAATACAAATTATGTGAAAAAGAAAAGAAAACGAACTGTCTTCATAATGTTGTACATTGTGAATTTTGAGCATGGTCTTATTCTGCTATCCAAAGAGCAGTCCATTCTGATGGTGCATATTTACTCAAATCGGTGACTTTATTCAGGTGATATAAACAAAAGTATTTGAAAAATCACTGTTTCCATAACTTTGCGCATTGTAAATTTTTCGCATATTTCAATAGTTAATCTAAGTGTAACCCAATCCGGTGGAATCAATTCGTTCAAGCAATACATCCAGAAATATGCGAAAAAGACTTTATTCAGGTGATATAAACAAAAGTATTTGAAAAATCACTGTTTCCATAACTTTGCGCATTGTAAATTTTTCGCATATTTCAATAGTTAATCTAAGTGTAACCCAATCCGGTGGAATCAATTGTGAATTTTGAGCATGTTTTAATACTTATTCTGCTATCCAAAGAGCAGTCCATTCTGATGGTGCATTTTTACTCAAATCGGTGACTTTATTCAGGTGATATAAACAAAAGTATTTGAAAAATCACTGTTTCCATAAATTTGCGCATTGTCAATTTTTCGCATATTTCAATAGTTAATCTAAGTGTAACCCAATCCGGTAGAATCAATTCGTTCAAGCAATACATGCAGAAATATGCGAAAAAGAAAAAATTTCGCTCATTGGGAATTTTTTTCGCATGTTCCAATATTATTCTGATATTCAGGAAGAGAACTAATTCGGTGGGAAAATCTATCAATAATACGTTAGGCGTTCAAAAAACTTTTGGCAAAAGTATGGTAAAAAAATAGTCATTGTGAATTGTTACTTATTGTGAATTTTCTGCATATTTCAATGGTTATACTTCTATTTTGGCCGGAGGCTTGTTTAGACCAATCCGGTGGGGCCAACTTACTGAAATCCGGTAAATACAAAAAGAAGTATGTAAAAAAGAACTGTCTTCATATTTGTGCCCATTCCGAATATTTCATATGTCTCAATAGTTGTTCTATAACTTGGGGTAGAGATCAATCCTGTGGAGCAAATTTACTGAAGTCTGCTGTTATGTTCAAGAAATACACGCAGAAATATGCGAAAAAGAACCCATTATGAATGCTTACTCATTGTGAATTTTTCGCGTGTTTTAATAGTTATTCTGCTATTCCAGCCAGAGCTTCATCCGACAAATCTAAAATCATGGAAATTGATCGAGCCGTTCTCGAGTTATAAATGGTGTAACTAACACGACTTTCTTTTATTCGGCAAGAAAATATTCCAAAAATACGCAAAGACGTTCAAGAAATAGAAACAAAAATATGTGAAAAAATAACTCATTGTGAATTGTTGCTCATTGTGAAATTTTCTGCTTATTTCAATGGTTATACTACCATTCTGGCCGGAGCCTTGTGTAGACCCATATGCTGGGGTCAACTTACTGAAATCATGTAATTCGCTCAATCAAGAAAGACAGAAAAAAGAATAAGAAAAAGAATTGTCTTCAAAATTGCGCCCCATTGTGAATTTTTCATATGTCTCGATAGTTTTCCTGTTACTTTGGGTAGAGACCAATTCTGTGGAAGAAATTTACTGAAATTCGCTCATATGTTAAAGTAATACACGCAGAAATAGGTGAAAAAGAACCCATTGGAAATTTTAGCTCATTGTGAATTTTTTGCATAGTTTAATAGTTATTATGCTATTCTAGCCAGAGCCTAATCCAACAAATCTAAAATCATGAAAATCTGCCCAGCCGTTCTCGAGTTATAAATGGTGTAACTAACACGACTTTCTTTTATATATATAGAGGATAGAGGATAGAAGATAGATAAGAATTATGTGAGAGAATTATGAGTGGCATAATTAAAAATTAAATTTTACAGGAATAAAATAAGAGTCTAGCCTAGATCGTTACAAAGCCCCTTACAAAATTTTCTACACAAATTTGAATGCGCTAATAAATTTTCCTACAACATATCAGCTTCAAATCTTTGCATGAAATTATGTACCGTTGCTTTTGCTTCTTTTACTACGTATACTAACCCTATACTCAATTATAAGTCCAATTAATTTCTCATCTTCTTTTGCGACGGGCCACGCCGAGAATCGAAACTCGTTTCACAATGAATCTCTATATCACAGAATGGCGACCGTACGATCACGGCCCCTAAAACACGACCCCCTCAACCTTTTATTATGTTCCTGTATGGACAAATTCTGATCACAGATCTGTCTTTCCAAAAATCTGTCTGCGCCACTGATTTGAAGAGGTGGATTTCAATTTGACAAATTCGAGACATTGTAAAATTTTTTTTTAGCTTAGCGTAAAAAGAAACGCTATACATATATTGGATATTATAAACATCAATATCTTACTTACACTTCTATCCAACCGTGGGCTAACGTACATTGTATCAAATTGTTGATATAAAACACCTTTACTCAGCACAGATCCTTCATTCACAAGTGCGGACGTGTAAAATAAAATAAAGATATCGCCGATATTCCAAACAATACCACAGCCCAAAATCACAATAAATCGAACATTTTCCGCAAACGATTCAAGCATATAGTAAAATTCATAGAGCGCCGAGACATTGTTCAGAAATAAGAAAAGGATCATAACTATAAGTTGATACTGTGCAATTTCTTTTGTTTCGTTCACTAAACTGTGAATTTCACAACTTTTCGATGCTATTCCATCAATTTCAGCACTTAGTTCACAAGAATTGTATTTTACAGCATGTCTTGAAAATACCATCGTTCGTTGCCTATAAGTAGCTCGTCGATTTTTCAGTTTTCTAAAAACTTTTCGGCACGTTGTGTTAACACTATCGTAGAATACTCTCATAGACATGTATCCTAGAATCCAATAGTTAGTATTGAAAATGACGATTGTATATGCGAACATTATAAGGATCTGACTGAAAATAACTGAGGTATTTCGTATTCCACCCAAATAAATCGTTAGGATCATCGTCACTTGATTTACAGGCACAAATGCTTTAAGCTTTACGAAATTCGTCAGATACAGATGCTTATTCCATACAGAATGTGCCGATTGACTTTCGTACAATCTAGCCTCCAATTGTGTACATCGATTCATCAGTTGAACAAATTTTCGAGACATTAAAAATGTCACGGAAAATGCAATTATGAAATAAACGTAAAACATGATTCCATTCAACCAAAACACAAAATTGTAAATTAGATTTGTATTAGCGAATCCAAATAGAATTTCATCATCCAGAATATAGAACGAGTACGGCACAGTGAAAGTGACTGTCAAAAAAATTATGACCGAATATGCACATGCAGGGCGGGACATTTTGAAGGTTCTTGTTTTGCTATCGTAGACAAAGGGAAATAACCCACTTAGTTTCGAAATTAGATGAATAATATTATTCGTGATAAATGTCGAATGTTGCGGATGCGAGGACATAGTGTTCGCGAAACCACCTCAAATTTACTAAAATTGAAAAAGTCATTTCAAAAGTTGTTTGTTTTTAATTGTAATAAAGCTTTTATTAAGTAGCCATAATCAATTTCGTAACGCAATTGTCTAAAAAATGATGTGTCATGTTAGTACATGTCATTTACATTAGCCAATTGCTTTTGTATGACTTATTACCACCCTTGCCAAGGCTTCACAGAAAAGTTTTGTGTGTGTGTAAATAACAAGTAGGACAGCTCATGCAATTAATTTAATTGAAGAGTTTATGATGTTTCGTTAAAAAAAAAGCATTTGCTGTGTACATAAATATAAAGAGCAAATTGACATCGACCGTTGTATTCTCGGCAGCTTCCTTGTATTCTAATCGCCGTGTCCGATGTTTCGTTCATGTCTATATGATTGGTACATATAAAATCTAGGAATAAAATAAACTGAAAACAGATTCACTTACACATCTCTCCAATCTAGGACTCGTATACATTGTTTCGAACTGCCCATATAAAACACTGCGACTCAGTACAGACCCCTCATTCACCAGTGACGTCGAATAGAATAACAGAAACATGTCCACTATGTTCCAGGCAATCGAACAGCCTAGAAGTGCACACAACTGGCCATTACCAGGAAGCTGTGACATAATATAAAGCTGATAAAGCACGGTAACATTATTTATGAATAGGAAAACCGCAATACCAAGAATCTGAAACTCAGCCGCATTCTTTGCCTTCTTTATCAAACTATAAATTTCACTTTTAATCAAACCTAGTTTTTCAATCGATTCACTTAATTGACACTTAAAGTCCAATCTATTGCCGGGAAAGAACATTGTCCGTTGACTATAAGTAGCACTTCGGGACTTCAGTTCTTGGAAGAGCTCCTCGCATGCATTGTGCACTGTTTCATAGAACAGTCTAAATGTCATATTACCTAAGGTCCATGAACTTGCACAAATTAAGAGGACACTAAGTGCCATCATAAGAACAACATGACTAACCATCACTAAATAGGACATGTTTGTGTTTTGGAAAATCAAAATCAGGACTGATACAAATTCATTGAACGGTATAATCTCTTTGAACATTATGAACACGAATAGAAGTCGATTCCTTGGCACAGGATACTGAAGTTTATCAAAAACCATCTCCAGCTTTACGGATCGATTCAAAACATCCATCGTTTCCTTTTTGCATGTGTATCTAATGTAAAATGTTATCACAAAACTTATATACAGAATCATGCCATTTATCCAGAATACTGTATTGAAAATTTGCTTAGTATCGAAATTCACTTCACGAACCATCACAAGCAGTGAATACGGCATTGTCAATATGAACAGTAAAAATACCATATTAGAGTAAATGCCGCCCATTTTTGAATCCTTAAATATATTGTCCTTCGGATCGAAAGTAAAGGGAAAAACACCGAAAATTTTGATAATATTGAATATTCGATTATTCCGAATGTTGGTTGTAAGACTGGAACTCGCAGACATGTTCATTCGACTAATAACAGTTATTCTATAATGGTTAGGACGTTGAACCCTCAATCGATTATTGCCTTAATTAGATATAATGTACTCCACAAAAAACGCTACATTTAATTTGAATATTAACTCCTTTTTCCCGGGAAATAATATTTATTACATTAGAGAGTTTTAGCATATCGTTTAAAATATAACGACATACTTTGACATAAGTTGTACAAAACGATTGTACGTCCCGCACTCATGTATGGATCAGAATGCTGGACCATGTATGAAGGTTACGCGAAAGAAATGACAGCGACTGATATGAAATGTTACGCATGTCAGTTGGTGTAACCAAAAGGGACCACATCAAGAGTAGCTACATCCGAGGCAGATAGTCCATAGACCAACCAATCACCGAAAAGCTCGAAGATCGACGAATGGATTGGAATTGCCATGTTCAAAGGCGTCCGCCTGAGAACCCCGCAAAGAGAGCGATAGCAATGGAAGTTCCACTTGATGGACCAAAGGCCAGAGGCAGACCGAAGAACACCTGGATGTGTCAAATGAAAAAGCAACAACAACGCACTGGTCTCGGCGATGACAGGATCCAAGATAGAGCTGCCTGTAGAAATATGCTGAGATATTACCGCCAAAACGGGCGATGTGCCTACACCGCAGGTCGAGCAACGCGAAACCATGGAGCGGTATAAAGAACGAGGCAAGGAAGAAGAAGAAAGAAGACATAATTTGACATTCCATATAAAAATTCGCTTGCTTACCGTATACGAAACAATATATCATAATTTTGCATGTCCTAAGTAAAGTAGGCATGGGCGTAAAATCACGACAAATGATTTCGACAATTTCGACTGTTTCCAGAGCATTATATGGAAATACACCCATGCCTACAAAATGCAAAATATTGATATGTACACATATGGCCAAAAAAATAAGTACACCCCATACGAATTTTTCTTATCACCCTGTAGCAAAGTAGTTATTTGAGGAAATAACATCATGTGGAAAGATTTAATTACTTAATTGGTGAGGAATCAAATAATATGTAAATTAGCATATTATAATAAATAACAGCTTTCATTTAACTTGAAAAAGTACGAACTGACTAAAATAGGCAGGACAAAATAATAAGTGCATGTCAGTTAATTTAATTAAAACTTGTTTTAATTAAAATATTAAGTTCTGATTCGACAATAATTTAATTTATTTTATTATTTAAAAGTAAATGGTCCATTATTTTGAAAGAAAAAAAGGTTTTTGTTGGCCCTCTCGAGATAATTCTAATGGCATGTTCCCATGCATCCATATATCCAGTTATACTTCCAGGAAATTCCGTAATTGGTCCGTTTTGTGAAAACTGTGTTTCTGGTTCATTGATTCAACTCTCTCTAAACATTCCGGTTTTAATTTTTTTTTTTTTTTTTTTTTTTTTTTTTTTTTTTTTTTTTTGCCTCACAGAAACTTTTGTCCCGGGACTAGGCTTCTCGGCATCACTTTACTTACTATCCGTACGTAAGTGACTAATCAATCAATCGAGTGTAAACTCTAGCAGATCGTAAAAAAAAACTGAAAACAAAATATATTAATAAGGAAATTTATCAAAATAACTTCTTTTAAACATTAGTTTATTAGTACAATTAAAATTAACTAAGTCCTTCAAACTATTATAAAGAATAATTGACCTTGTAATTGGTTCATTAAGCCCATAGTTTACTCTATGATAAGGCTGAACAAGTAGGTTGTTCCGCCGCAAATTGTGAGGAATATTTCTGACTTGAAAGTTATTTAATATATCTTCACAAACAATATGAGAGCAAAACAGGTCTCTTATAAACATAGCGTTTAAAAATGTTCTTCTATAATCTAAGGCTTGTAAACCCAATAAGGAACAGCGAGTTTTATAATCTGGCTTGAAACGCCAGCCAATTTGATAAATGGCAAACCGTGTAAAATTGTGTTGAATTCTTTCTATACGCTCGATATGCACCTTATAGAACGGATTCCACACAATAGAACAATACTCCAGGTGCGAACGAACGAAAGCTGCATACAATATTTTTAAAGTAAAAGCATCATTAAATTCGCGCGCATTACGTTTAACAAATCCTAACATACTATTCGCTTTTGAAATAATGTAATCAATGTGTTGTCGAAATGAAAGCTCATGGTCGAAAATTACACCGAGATCTGATATTTCGGCAACCCTTTCAAGAACACTACCTGTTAAGGAGTACTCAAAGAAGACCGGAGTTTTCAATTTATATATGCTAAGTACTTTACATTTACTAACATTTAAATTTAAATTATTATCGCGGCACCAAAATTGCAGCTTTTCTAAATCGGATTGCAACTTAAGGCAATCATCACTGTTGCGTATTTTCATAGCGATTTTCATATCATCGGCATACTGCCATACACGCACGAATTTAAAATTTTGGATGATATCGTTTATGAAAACTAAAAAGAAAAGTGGTCCTAAATGGCTTCCTTGCGGAACCCCTGATGAACACTTTATAACAGAGCGAGATGTACAGCCATTTAACTTCACCAACTGAGTCCTATCCGTTAAATAGGATCTCACCCAGCTTAGAAAAATTGACTGTATTCCTAAATGTTCTAGTTTTTTAAGTAAAATATTATGATCTACTCTATCAAAAGCCTTCGAAAAATCGGTATATACCACATCAACCTGCATTCCCTGCTCAATACCATCAGCAACAAATTTAGTAAATGATACCAAATTTGTTGAAGTTGATTTTCCTTTCAGGAATCCATGTTGACATGGCGATATCAAACGGCTAATTAAAACATCTATTTTATTTTTAATAAGCATTTCAAACAACTTCGGTATTGCAGATATTTTAGCTATGGGTCTATAGTTATCAATAAGATGCTTCGGACCCTTTTTGTGAACAGGCGTTATGTATGAAACTTTCCATTCATCAAGAAAAACACCTGAAGTCAAGGACAAATTAAAAATAAAGGCTAAAGGACGACATAACGATTGCATGCAATTCTTCAAAAATATATTAGGAATGCCATCAGGTCCGGCCTGAATACTAACATCAAGATCACGCATAGCATTCAATAGGTCATCCTCAGAAATCTCAAGAGCACTCGTAAGGTCCTCCTGAGCTATCCGAGGGACCAATGCACTCTGACTTCCATTGATGTTAGCATTCATTTCTGATGAAACGGAGTCTGGCACTTTGTAAACTGAACTGAAAAATCTAGCAAATCCGTCACAAGCCGATTGAACATCTTTGTAAAAATTGCCATTGAATTCTAAATTTTTTGGGATTCCCGTATTCTTACGCTTGCTGTTTATAAAATTCCAAAATGTCTTACTGTCATTCTTTATATTATTTTCAGCTCTCGCAATATACTGTTTGTAAAGATTTTTATTCATTAATTCATACTCTCTTCTCAATCTAAAGAAATTTTCTTTATTGGCAAGAGAGGATGACTTCTTGTATAATTTATGGGCCTTATTTTTTGCTCTCTTAAGTTTGAACAATTCTTTGGTAGCCCAAGGATTTTTTGCTTTTATTTTATTCTTTTTTAAAGGAACGTACTTGCGAATAGATTTATTTAAAATTGAATTAAAAATTGTATAACTTTCAATAAGATTACTATTCGATATAACTGGAGCCCAATCCATATTAAAAAATGTTGAATTTAGTTTTTCAAATTGGGCTTTTTGAAAATTTCTAGTAGGAATAACTTCGGGCTCTTCTTCAATGTAATCATAAAAAACAAACTCAAGAAGAAGAGCACTGTGATGGATTGAATTGGGCAAAATTGGTTTATCTACTTTAATTACAGAAGCATTCAAGCAAGTACTAACAAATATTAGATCTAAAATTCTACCAATCGAATTTTTAACAAGATTCATTTGCATCAAATCCATTGCAAACAAACAATCTGTTAGAACAGATTCACACTCAAGATGTAAATCACGCGGCAGATTTTTTTTCTCGTCGTCGTTCCAGTACCAACTTATATTACCAAGATTGAAATCCCCAACAACAATCAATTTGTCTTTTTCCTCAAAAGATGCAAATAGCTTGGAGATATTATCTACATGTTTGTTATAAACATCAACTGAACTCAAAGGTGGTAAATAGCTATTAAAAATATATACTTTTTCGCTGCGAGAAACATTGATAGAAACACATATCTGTTCCACGTCCTTATGAAAAAGCTCAACTTCATGAGATGGGAATGTTGTTTTGATAGCTACCAAAACACCACCTCCTCTCTTAGTCGAAGCCTCATAACGGTCGCGACGATTGTTCGAAATCGTTGCATCAACTACTTCATCCCGGCTTTCGATTGCGCCATCGCTCTACTTCCGCTGATCGCCTCATCGTACATCGCTCTGCGTCCGATGATGAAAGCCTATTCGAAATCGAACTATGGCTTTGATGATTTGCCAACTGGAAATCCGTTGAATCACTGCTAGCCTGGAAATGAAGAACACACAAAGTATCATCGTCATTAGTTGGAATAAAATTATACTTATCTGAGCGATTCCGTCCCGTCGTCATCAAGCACAATATCTACGCACATCCTTGTAGCGCTTGCTCATCATTCTAATCGTCGAATCAGCTACCAATCTGAAATTAAATTTATTATATTAACGATAATTGAAATTTAAAATAATTTATTAATACTTACCAAAACAAACAAACGGCGTAACGTCAAAGTATTGTCAAATTGACAAATTATTTCATTATATTATAATGTTGCAAACTTGGAATCGATATTGCAGTTTTTCGAATATAATGGTAAAATATAAAAGTAACGAATTATAGTAAATCTAACGAATCAAATGTAACGCATTCGAACAGAAATTTGTTATACCTTTCAAATTGTAAGTCACTCTTGTACTTGTCGTTGGAAAGGCCACATAGGCAGAAGTCGCAAAGCCCGCCAAAATTATTTTGTAATTAATTTATTAAAATTAATAAAACTTTGAATTCCCGAAACACCCCGCTATTGTAATTGGCAATTGGTCCATGACCAGGAACTTGAAGGATTGGAATTGGAACCTATCGTACAATTTTTGGAAACACACTGCTTTCTATTCGACTATTGGATTTACGCTGGATTTTGGAAATTACAGGCTACCGTACATTTTTGGTCCGTCGAGCCGGATTTTCGGCACATGGTGAGTCCTCTTGTTTTTTCCTATATCCTGCATGTGGTGAAATTTAGTGAAATTATATTTATATATATTTCGATTCAAATACGGTTTATGGTATCGTTTAAATTGGTTAGCCCGCCGAAGTGTTTTTTAGTGATTTTCTTTAAATTTAATACCATTTCGTATAATTTCGTTCATAGTGGTTATTTCGTTGAGGGTTCGCTTTTGTACTTTATCGAGAAAATTTGGTTCGCATTACGGCATAATTAAGTGCGTAAGTGAAACGCAGTTTCGTTAAAGTAATTTCTTTGAATTCACTAATTTGGTGAAAATTTTCCTCGTGTGATAACTGTTTTATGGGATAACTGTACGTTGTACGATTCGACACACGTGGTTATATTGCGGCACTTTCCTATTGCGGCATTGCATTTTATTACGGTGTATTATTTCCTAGTGGCTTTTTCGCTTGTGAAACGCAGAATTGCTACAGTAATTTCCTTGAATTCACTAATTTGGTGAAAATTTTTCCTCGTGTGATAACTGTTTTATGGGATAACTGTACGTTGTACGATTCGACACACGTGGTTATATTGCGGCACTTTCCTATTGCGGCATTGCATTTTATTACGGTGTATTATTTCCTAGTGGCTTTTTCGCTTGTGAAACGCAGAATTGCTACAGTAATTTCCTTGAATTCACTAATTTGGTGAAAATTTTACCTCGTGACATAACTGTTTTCTGGGATAACTGGACGTTGTACGGTTCGGCATACGTGTTTATATTGCAGTACTTTTCCTATTGCGGCAGAACGTTTTATTGCGGTATTATTTCCTAGTGACTTTTGAATTCGCTTGTAGTACCGCGGAATTAATTGTGAATATGGAGTCCCTAGTCCAGTCACAAATTTTGTTAATAAGTGAGCTGGAGGCTTTAAGGGAAAAGTACGAGGCAAGGGAGAAAAAAGGACCGAGCTATGTTCGGCACGTCTCTGCGAGTGTGGATGCTCTTTCGAAGCAGTTTAATGCTACACACGCAAAGATTGTAAAGTTATTAACGGGTAATGGTGCAGAATTGGAACAACCTTACTTCAAGGACTGTTTAAACAGCAAGTTCCGAAATATGACAATAGAATTGTGTTCCGACTTAGAGGAAAGTACCTTTCAGTTGGACTTATCCCAACAGGATAGTACAGTCGTAAGTGAAGTAGAAGTAAAACTTCCCAGGATTGAATTACCTACATTCGCTGGGGACTATAGCGATTGGCCTTCTTTCAAGGACCTTTTTAGATCTTTGATTATAAATAAAGAGAATCTAAGTAAAGTCGAAAGGCTCCATTATTTGAAGTGTAGCCTGAAGGGCGAGGCTGCACAATTGTTAACTTCTTTCAAAATTACTGAAAGTAATTTCGAAATAGCATGGAAGACTTTAGTCGAACGGTACGATAATACCTCGGCTATGGTGAACTTCCAGTTCAGAAAATTGGTCAAGTTCGATATGGTGAATGAGACGGCGGCGTCCATAAAGGGTTTATTGGACACAACCATGGAATCTATTCAATTCCTGGAAGGGATGGCTGTAGAAAACCTATTTCATGCAATGGTTGTATACCTTGTAGTTCAAAGGTTACCTCCAGCTACTAGAGCTCTGTGGGAACAAACTCAAGCCGGACAAAAGAAGGTTTTTGTACTTTCTGACTTGAAAACGTTCTTAAACACGCGGTTTAGAACGCTTGAGGCTACGATACATAAACCTGCGATTACGGCTGTTCGTAAAATACAAGCACATTATTCGGAAACGAAGCTAGAATGTTATGTTTGTAGGCAAGCCCACAAACTTGTTGTCTGTCCGAAGTTTTTAAGTTACAACCAACCGCAACGTTATGCTGTTGTAAAACAAAACAATTGTTGTATTAATTGTTTATGGAAGGGACACTCGGTTTCACAATGTAAGAGTAAGCTAAAATGCTCCAAATGCAGCAAGGCGCATCATACCATGCTCCACAAGGAGATTATTAGTAATAATCCATCATCCGTCTCATCAGAATCTGCCTCGAAACTTGCCGTAAATAATACTTCGATGAATACAAACAAATTGAAGGATGTTCTTCTTCCAACGGCATTGGTAAATGTCGTTGGATCGCATGGTGGCGCAACGGTATTGAGAGCCTTAATCGACCAAGGCTCTCAGGCATCGTTCATCACAGAAGATGCGGTGCAACGGTCGGTTCTCCAAAGAAGACCATGTGATGCTGTAATAACTGGCATCGGAGCAGCAAGGACCACTCGTCCCAGAGGAGTTGTTAGCTTGAGCATAATGGCTTTAGATGGTGAGCCTTTACCGTTTGATGCCTATGTTCTATCAAGGGTAACACATAATCTACCCAGTCGACACGTGAAACCGCTCAAATATACAGAATTGAATGGAATTCAACTAGCTGATCCAAGCTATAATATTCCTGGTCGTGTTGACGTATTACTGGGAGCCGATATGTACGGCAAGCTGTTATTAGGAGGTTCACAATTGCTGGCAGATGAAATATTACTTCAACAATCCAAACTAGGGTGGTTACTTTCAGGAAACATAGCACAAGGTAAAGGTCATATCATTAATTCCTTTACAGTAAAGAAAGCTGAGAATGAGAAAATTTCCTCATTACTACGTAAATTTTGGGAGTTGGAAGAGCTAACAACTCAAACTCCACCCTCACCTGAAGAGGAATTGAGTGAAACTATATTCAAGGAGTCTCACATTAGAGATCATACAGGAAGGTTCACTGTACGGCTTCCGTTCAAGGATGAACAACATAAAAACAAATTAGGGAATTCGCGTCACGCGGCAGAGAAAAGCTTAAGAGCATTAGAACGTAGATTTATGGTCCAAGATCCGTCCTTACAACAGGATTACACAAGTTGCATAAATGAATATATTGAAAGAGGTTACCTGAGCCCTGTAAGGCGTATTAGTGAAACAACTAGCGCTAATGGGGAAACTCGGTCTCAGGCGTACTATTTACCGCACCACGCGGTTTGTAAAGATAGTACGACGACCAAAACGAGGGTTGTTTTTGATGCTTCTCGTAAAACAACCACAGGCGTATCACTAAACGATGTCTTGTTGACAGGACCCTCAACTCAAAGCGACATGTTTGGGGTCGTACTAAGGTGGAGACTGTTCCACTTCGCATTTATGGCAGACATAGAGAAAATGTTTCTGCAGATCAAGGTACATAAGGATGATAGAGATTTCCAAAGAATTCTTTGGAGATCTAATCCTAGAGACGATATTGGTGACTATCGTCTCAATCGGGTTACCTTTGGTTTAACCAGTGCTCCATTTTTAGCAATCCGCTCTTTGAGACAATTAGCGGAGGATGAAGCAGTCACATACCCAATAGCGGCTGATGTGGTGCTAAATAACTTTTATGTGGATGATGTGCTCTCGGGGGGAAATACATTTGCTCAGAGCAAGGCCAAGATTCAAGAGTTGAATCAATTAATGAAATCTGGAGGATTCCATTTACGGAAATGGGTTTCCAATGATGTTTCTTTGTTGGAAGATATACCCGTGGAAGATATCGAAGCCGACAATGTGTTGGATTTACATCTCGACAAAGGCCATAAGTCGTTAGGGATCATGTGGTATCCTAAAACAGACCATATTGCATATCGCTACAGTATGTGTGAGTCTGATTGCACGCCTACTAAACGAGTAATTTTGTCAGAAATTGCTCGTTTGTATGATCCGCTGGGTTGGATTAGCCCAGTAATTGTCAGGGCAAAATGCCTAATGCAAGATTTATGGCTAGATGGGGTCGATTGGGACCATAGTTTGCCTTCAATTTTAGAGGAAAAATGGAGCGAAATTAAACACAGTATATCTTCTATTGAGAAGATAAAGATACCTCGTTGTGTATTAGCACGTGATTGGGATGAGGTATGCATTCATGGGTTTTGCGATGCATCTGAGCATGCATATGGTGCAGTCTTATATTGTGTCTCTAGAGGTTCCACGATCTCTGAATCCCGAATTATAATGGCCAAATCAAAGGTAGCGCCTGTAAGGCCAGTCACCATACCACGACTAGAGCTTTGTGGAGCCGTGCTTTTGGCAAAGTTATTACGACAATTTTTAAATTCCGTTGGTAATCAATTGATTATTAGTCAAGTTCAGTTATGGACTGACTCGAAAATCGTCTTGTCCTGGCTTCGTGGTCATCCCAGTAGATGGAAGGTATTTGTTTCCAACCGCGTATGCCAGATTTTGGATTTAGTGCCCGACGTGTCTTGGAGACATGTACCCACTCAACTAAACCCTGCAGACATAGCTTCTCGTGGATTGAATCCGGAACAATTAAGTGAATTACGATTGTGGTGGAAGGGTCCTGCATTTCTGCTTTTTCCAAGGGAGCAATGGCCTGACAATCCGGAAGTGGAGGTTACGGTAGAAGAAATTAACACCAAACATAGACTTAATTGTCATCACATATTTGTGGATAAATCGGATTTAGAACATTTACTCTGTAAATTCTCCTCGCTCACTCGCTTGGTACGTGTCACTGCCTATTGTTATCGTTTCGCTAAGGCTCTGTCGAAACGTACCTCAAACTCAACTTTTCTGACAACAGATGAGTTAAACGAATCAATTAAATTTTGGATAAAGTATGTACAATTGGATTCATTCGAAGAAGAAATTTTATTATTAAAGGAAGGGAAATCAATTCCAAGGGAGAGTAAACTTGTTAAACTTAACCCTTATCTAGATGGAGTTGGTATTCTTCGGGTTAGTGGTCGGTTAGCCTACGCTAACATGAGTTACAATGAAAAATTTCCGATTATTTTACCCAAAAGTGGAAAGTTAACGGAACTAATAATATCACAGACACACCAAAGCACTCTACATGGTGAGGTACAGTTGGTATTGGCTACCCTTAGAAGGAAATACTGGATTATAGATGCACGTAATTCGGTCAAAAAAAATATACATAATTGCATAATTTGTTATCGGCATAAGGCAAAAACAGCATCTCAATTGATGGGTTCATTACCCGCGCCTAGAGTAAATATATCTAGGCCATTTTCACATGTTGGTGTAGATTATTGCGGGCCGATCAGCCTTAAAGATAGACGGGGTAGAGGCGGTCGGATATACAAGGGATATATAGCTATTTTTATTTGCTTAGCTGTGAAGGCTATCCACATTGAGGTGGTTAATGACTTATCGACCGAATCATTCCTAGCTGCCTTTCGTCGTTTTGTGTCACGTCGTGGACTGTGTAGCGACGTGTATTCGGATTGTGGGTCGAACTTCATAGGAGCCGACGCAGAGATCAGGAGAGTTGCTAAGGCTAATAAAAGGATTTCCGAGGACCTTGCAAATCAAGGCATTACATGGCATTTCAATCCACCCGCCTCGCCCCACTTCGGTGGTCTCTGGGAAGCGGGTGTGAAATCGATGAAATCTCATTTACGAAAGATAATTGGTCAGGTCGCGTTAACGTATGAGGAAATGTGTACCACGGTTACACAAATCGAAGCCTGCCTAAACTCAAGGCCGTTATGTCCTTTGAGTGATGATGCCACCGAATCTTCCGCACTAACTCCAGGGCATTTTCTAATTGGAGACGCTCTTATAAATGTTCCGGAACCAAATTTATTAGAATTGAAAGAAAATTATTTGAGTCGGTGGCAACTCAGTCAAAGGCTAGTCCAAATGTTTTGGACAAGATGGTCAAAAGAGTACTTAAGCAGGCTTCAACAACGTCCTAAATGGTTGAATCGGGAGCATGATCCACGAGTTGGTGATTTATGCTTAATAAAGGACGAAAGGTTGCCCTCATTTAAATGGCCGTTGGCCAGGATTATCGAATTGCATCCTGGTAAAGACAATCTTGTGCGCGTTGTGACATTGAAAAGAAATGGTAATAAGTTTAAAAGAAATATCACAAAGATCGCTTTATTACCACAAGCCAATTAACGTATATTACATTGCAAAATATATAAAAATATAAGTATAATTTCATTATTATTTCATCATATGATACCTTGTGTTGTTGTACCTTTAACTTTCCGTCTCTTCTTTCCTTCATGCAACCTATTCCAAATTAACCCGATTTATCCTTTCTCTCACCGAACGAGCGTACCACGAACACTGCGAAACGATGAAGCTTGTTCCTCAGGGATGATATCCCAGCGGGGGGAGTATGTTCGAAATCGTTGCATCAACTACTTCATCCCGGCTTTCGATTGCGCCATCGCTCTACTTCCGCTGATCGCCTCATCGTACATCGCTCTGCGTCCGATGATGAAAGCCTATTCGAAATCGAACTATGGCTTTGATGATTTGCCAACTGGAAATCCGTTGAATCACTGCTAGCCTGGAAATGAAGAACACACAAAGTATCATCGTCATTAGTTGGAATAAAATTATACTTATCTGAGCGATTCCGTCCCGTCGTCATCAAGCACAATATCTACGCACATCCTTGTAGCGCTTGCTCATCATTCTAATCGTCGAATCAGCTACCAATCTGAAATTAAATTTATTATATTAACGATAATTGAAATTTAAAATAATTTATTAATACTTACCAAAACAAACAAACGGCGTAACGTCAAAGTATTGTCAAATTGACAAATTATTTCATTATATTATAATGTTGCAAACTTGGAATCGATATTGCAGTTTTTCGAATATAATGGTAAAATATAAAAGTAACGAATTATAGTAAATCTAACGAATCAAATGTAACGCATTCGAACAGAAATTTGTTATACCTTTCAAATTGTAAGTCACTCTTGTACTTGTCGTTGGAAAGGCCACATAGGCAGAAGTCGCAAAGCCCGCCAAAATTATTTTGTAATTAATTTATTAAAATTAATAAAACTTTGAATTCCCGAAACACCCCGCTATTGTAATTGGCAATTGGTCCATGACCAGGAACTTGAAGGATTGGAATTGGAACCTATCGTACAATTTTTGGAAACACACTGCTTTCTATTCGACTATTGGATTTACGCTGGATTTTGGAAATTACAGGCTACCGTACAACGATAGACATCATAGTCTCTTATGAAAAGTTCTTCATTTGTAATGTCTGTGTGAAGCCAAGTCTCGGTTAAGCAAATGGCAGCATAATCTTCTTGTGAAGCTGCAAGGTAAAAGTCATTTGTTCTTGAACGAAGACCGCCAACATTTTGATAATAGACCGAGAAAAATGAATTGGAAATTATGTGTTCTGCTGGACACTGTTTTGGCGTTTGTCGTTTTTTGAAAATTTGAAGGGTGATATGTTGACGCCCTTGGGCCAGAAGTTGGCACAAAACACTTGCTTAGAATATTCATGAGGAAGTTTCAAACCAAAACTGATTGAAACTAATTTGGAAATATCACAATCTTTTTTTATCAGAGGATAAACCGAAAGAAAGCTGTCATCTGTTAAATTAAGCTTTTTCATTACATATTCCTTTAAATCGTCTGCTTTTACCGAAGCATGCAGCTTAGAAACATGGAATACCTTGAAACTGGGGACACTTCGAAGAGAATCATTAGCTTGATCGATACCGAAGATTCTTTTGTGTCGCCTATTATTATTATCACTCTTTTTGGGAATAACATCACCAACAGGAGAAGGTTTTTTAATATGTTTCCCTTTCTTACGAACTGTGACAAATTTATCAATCGGAGATTGATTTTTGTCAACGTTGGAAGGAATTGTAGAAGATGAATCTGAAATAACAGTGGAAGTCCCCGCTTCATGGCTAACGAAAGATTGCTCAGAAGATATTGAAATAATATTTTTAGTTTTTTTCTTAGTGTCTTTCCCTATATTACTCTTCTTATTTTTTAAATTTACATTTTTATCTCGCAATGCTTCGGAATTGTTTTCACAACAATTTACAGATTTCATAAGGGATCTCAGCTTGCTAAGTTGGCTCTGCAACGACGAAACGAGCTGAGATAGACCGTCAATTTGGACTTTGTAAAATTGCTCGCAAACACAATTCATTTTAATACAAGAACTAAACTAATAAATTAATAAAAAGAGAAAAAAAAAAAACAAAAAGAAAAAAAAATTTGCAAAAAGTGGGATTCGAACACAGGACCTCACGGGCGTGAGTCGTACACGCTACCACTGCGCTATATGCTAGTACGAAAATGTATGCCCAGATAACTCAGTTAAGCCGAGTTGAAATGACTACTGGACCAAATGAAAACAAAGAACAAAGACCGTCCGAGCGGCAGGTAAAAAATGCAAACCACTAAACACTTTTCGAACAAATTTATGATTTATCACTACACCAATCCGCGAAACCACTTTTACAGATGAAGTGAACGAGCAAATGAATCATAAAATTATGAATTTAATATTAAATCTTATGAATTTGATAAAAAAATTAGAAATTTAATATTAGCGAAAAATTTTGTGTTTGCTATGATAAACGTCAAACGTCCTGTGCTGTACATTAACTCTAGTAACAACGTGAAACGCCATCCGATTTGGTTGAAGCGGATCCTTGACCAGTTTGTGAGGTATGGTTAGGGTTAATATCCTGCTGAAATCCCCATTTAAAGTGTATGGGTTCATCGGTGAAATACTCTAGGACTCTCAACTAACATTTATTATATGGAAATTCCCTCAAAGTAACGGTTATTAGGTATATTTGAACGAAACCAAACTATGAAAATTAAACCATAGACCATGTTTTTTCGCCTCCATGGGAACTAGCCAGTTGATGTAGCGTATAACATATTATTTTTGCCTGAATAAAGAATATCACGATCAAATTTATTGCGATCTCATAAATAAAACAGAACATTCTGTGAGTTTCCATTGTTCGGTCTGGAACAAAAAGAACTATCCCTCCCAAATTTTCTTGAACCGTCAGCACATTTTAACGTCGCCATGGAAAGTTCTAAACTTTTTGTCAAAACTGCTTTACTTCTTGTATTCTTCGATTAACTTTTTGCCGCGAAAATCATCAGTCTTATCAAGATAACTTTTTAACTTGATAATGAGACCGATAGTTGTCCTTAAGGCCCTTATATGGACCTATCCGCATTAGAAACTGCTTTTATTCATTTTTTAATGAATTACGCAGTAAATACAATGTTAAGCTGGTTTATTTCGTTATTGAGAGAATAATTTTTCCGTTATTTCAAAGTTTCTAACTTACACTTCTTTTTTCGTACCTACCATGCGTTTTTCGCCCCTTAAGTATTTTTGTTTGTTTTTAATTTAACGCTTCTTGCATACACCAATGAATAAAAAAACAAATCCTTACAGAAAATAGCAACATGTTGTCAAAAAATTAAAAAAACCGATGGTGTACTTATTATTTTGACCAAGCTGAAAACCCACTTCAAAGCTAATATCGGGAGGGACTAAGATAATAGGGGGATACCATTTAGTTTTTCGGTTCCTTTGGCATTGTTGTATCCTAATTGTTGTAAGGGCTATCTATTTGGATTAATTCAATTTTAAAAAGGGTATGCAAAATTGGCATAAAAAGGTACATGAGGGATGTACTTATTTTTTGTCCATATGTGTATATTGTTTCGTATACGGTAAGCAAGCGATTTTTTATATGGATTGTCAAATTATGTTGTTCTATTTCAAACGACATGCTAAAACTCTCTATTATGTGTGTGTATATATATATGGGGTGTTTCATAGTATACGATGGAGGTTTTTATATATACCTAAAGCGAAAATGAAAATTTCGACCTGTCGTACAGCACAGAGAAATTCACAGCAAAATATACAGCATTACGAATGTCACACAATGAAAGCTCATTCACTACAAAATAAGCTCCTTGGCCTGTGATCAGACTTGCCTGCTTTCATGGTGTAAAGGTTGGCAACCGTTCATTTCCGATACCTAGTGAATTATTTTATTATTTATTTATTTATTTTAATTAAGATCGTACATAATACAATTATGCAGTTCTTAGAAGTATCTTAAGCATTAGCTACCTTGGCCTTCGGCTTAAACTATGTTAAATAATGAATGTTTTAATAATGATTATGTTTTAGAAGGTGTTAAATTTGTATGCTTAGTTCGCTAATAAATTTGTAGATCATAACTATATTATTTATGCTGTTGGCTTTTAATGTCCTAGATGTTCGATCCTATCGAGGAGCCAACTGCGACACCGATCACTATTTGGTGAAGACGACCTACAGGTGCAGAATCTCTTCGGTGCACCTAACGAGAATCAACCCTGCCAAGATCTTCGAGGTTGACAATTTGATTGATGATGCCACGGCGGCTGCGTATACTACAGCCCTTGAGGAAAAACTGTCGCCCATGCTTGATAACATCAATAATCTAGGCATCCATGAGTTCTGGGAGGAGCTCAAAGACAGCATCAAGGAGGTCGCAGAAGAGGTCGTGGGCTATAAAGGCCGGCGCAGACGAGCAGACTGGTTCGACGACGAATGCAGGGCCTCGATTGAGGCGAAAAATGAAGCCTATCGCCAATACACACAACACGCATCCCGAGCCAAGAAGGAAAGATATAACGAGCTTCGGCGAGTATCTAATAAGTTAATTAGACGTAAGAAACGCAAACATTTTGACGAGCAGTTACAGCAAATAAACCAAAGATTAGCCAGTAAGAACACTAGACAGGCGTACAAACTTATAAATAATATCAAGAACGGATATCAACCCAGGACAAGCCTATGTAAGGACAAGGATGGTAACATCATCAGCGACATCGAAAGCGTCAACAAACGATGGGCCTCGCATTTAGAAGAGCTCCTCAATGCATCATCAACATCCCCCGCGGAGCTAGCTCTTGAGCAGTTAGGCGAACCAGGCCCTTCCGTTCTACCCCCAACAGTAGAGGAGGTGAGTCTTGCCATACAGTCGCTCCAAAATAATAAAGCGCCCGGCGCTGACGAGATCCCAGCAGAACTGCTGAAGCATGGTGGAACGTGCCTGACCAACGCTGTACATGTGCTACTGCTGAAAATATGGAACGACGAGGTAATCCCCGAAGATTGGCGCAAAAGCATAATCTGCCCAATCCACAAAAAGGGTGACAAGCTGAAGTGTGAGAATTACAGGGGCATATCATTAGTTTTTACGGCCCATAAGATTTTAAAATTTTTGAAAAGAGAATCAATCCGTACGCAGAACAAATCATTGGCGAGTATCAAGGCGGCTTCAGACCTGGTCGTTCAACGACCGATCAGCTTTACACAGTGAAGCTACTACTCCAAAAGTGCTGGGAATACAACATCGACGTATACCAAATCTTTGTCGACTTCAAGCAGGCATACGACAGTATCGACCGAAGTGTACTGTACAACATTATGCTGAATTTTGGTATACCAGCAAAGTTAGTGCGACTCACAAGGATGACGATGACTAATACCGTCTCGCAGGTCAAAGTGCAGAACCGACTCACTGACCTATTTGAAACTCGTACTGGACTCAAGCAGGGCGACGGTCTGGCACCGACGCTCTTCAACCTGGCTTTGGAGTATGTAATTCGAGCCATGAATATGGACAGCAGCGGAACGCTACTCATCAAGTCGACTCAATTAATAGCGTACGCCGACGATATCAACATCATGTCTCGAAGGTTGGGTGATGCAGAAAACCTCCTGCATAACCTCAATAACGCCGCAAAGGAAGTTGGACTACATATCAACGAAAGCAAAACAAAGGCCATGATGCAATCGAAAACAAGGACGCCAGCAAATTCAAGCATCTCAGTGGGGGACCTTAATATCGAGTATGTAGACAACTTCAACTATCTGGGTTGTAACTTATCAAAGGACGCCAACGAAACCGACGAAATTAAGCGACGGATACAACTAGCCAATAAGACATATTTCTCGGTCCTCCCTATAATTAATTCGAAACTTGCGCACAGGAACACGAAGCTCCGCGTGCACAAAACGATCATCCGACCCGTGCTATGTTATGGCTGCGAAACATGGACCCTTACCCAAGCCTCCGAAATTTTGCTAGACCGATTCGAACGAAAGGTCCTTCGGCGAATTTTCGGGGCCGTTCGCGAGCGAGACCAATGGCGTATCCGATACAACCATGAGTTGTATCAATTGTACGATGAGCTGGAAGTATCGAAAATCGTGAAGCTTCAACGTCTGCAATGGGCGGGGCATGTACAACGGATGGACGACAATCGCATGCCAAAGAAAGTTATGAACGCACAACGAATTGACGGAGCGAGGTTGCGTGGACGACCGAGAGCTCGCTGGGAGAACTCCGTAGGTGAAGACGCCCACCAGCTGCTGGGCTTCCGAAACTGGAGGACAAGGTCACGTAACCGCGACATTTGGAGGTCAACGATTCAGGCGGCCAAGGCCCGACGTCGGGCTATCGCGACACATTGATGATGATGATGTTGGCTTTTAAAAGTTGTGTACATTCGCGAGGTAAATTGTTTCGGTTCTTAAATTTGTTTCCGGCAGGGCAGTCGTTAAGAATATGGGGGACACTTAATATCCTGTTTAGGTTACATTGGTTGCAGATGGGCTTGGACTTTTTTTCCATTAGATATTTATGTGTTGCGTTTGTGTGTCCAAAACGTAGTCGACTGAAGATGATTGCTTGCATGCGGGGGACTGAGGGAGGATAGATTATTGGAGCCTTTTTTGGGTTCAAACTTTTGTAGTGGTGTTCGTATGCTTGCCATTTTGTTGAGGTAAGGTGTTTTTCTACAAGTCTATGAATGTCCCTTTTACTGTAAGGTGTTTGTGTAACTACTGGAGCTGTGATGGCGTATTTGTCAGTTGAATCGGCGAGAGAATTACCTAGTGAAACTTTCCTATCTCTAAGAAAATTTTGCACACAATTGAGAGCTACTTGGCGCTCATATTTTCTCAAAATTGCATGGCCCACCTATCCGTGTTGGGAAGTTACAGCTGCCCAAATCGCATTTGTGTGTTTTCTAATCGAAAATTGTCCGTAACTTGGCAATTCTTGAGCAAAAAATTACGAAACAAAGCTGATAAAAGATTTGTTTCAAGACCAATCCATCAACATTATGAAATGACTACATTCTTTAAAAACAAAAAAATATATTTTTAAACCGTTCACATACAGTGCCTCAAATATAAGCTTTCGAATGACATCCATAATGCCCATACCCTGTTTCCTATGCTAGAAACATGTCCTTGGTGGTAATATCCTTTAACAAAACTCAAAATCAACTTGTCGTGATTTTACAAGACTCGTCGCAACGGAATCTGTATTTTGATATCCATATCCTTATACATAGCGTCTATAATGCATTCTCACAGAAAAAGGACATTTTGTGTCCAAGGACATCTTCCTCATAAGAAGCGCTGGCACCAAATATTAAGGATCGCACCACTTAACTTCCATACGAGTTTCGTCGACATCGATCCACGGGGAGAGCCAGGAGAACCAATTGAAAAATGAATTTTCGTTCGCTTGAATGGCGAATTCACCGCTATTCCCGCAACTTATCGAAATCGTGATTGTCGATTCTGAGTCAGAGCGATCAAAGGATAATGCATACCAAATTTGGTGAAGATCGAACTACGGGAAGGTCGATTTTAAGCGTTAAACGTTTTCGTTACAGTGTTTCGTGACGTTTCTTCACGGAACGACACCCAGTATTTCTCAGGTAGCCTCCGCAAAGACAAATACATTTCAATTTTGAAATTTGGCAAACATGTTAGTACTGCCTACATGTGGTGAACATTTCAAGGCTCTAGCTGCCAAGGTTCAGAAGTAACAGCTGCCGAAAGATGCGATTTTAATTGATTTTCCCTATCACTATACTCCTCCATCCGATTTCTTTATTAAATTCAATAGGAAAATCCATACTAAAGAAAAAACTCGGCATGAGTTTTCGATAAAGTTTTTTCCCACAACATTGCCTTACAATTTATTTAAAACCGTGTTAAGAGTCCAGGAGACCGGGATGGCATCATCAATGTAACAACGGAGAAATGCTTACTCCCTTCAGGAATAATGAAAATAGATTTGAGTATGATTTAAACCTCTGATTCCTCCCTAGTTTTACTTTAATCCTGTGGATAGCCTTTCGCTCCACTCAGGTCTCGCACTGTCTGTCGCGCATTAAAGAATTCGCCAACATTTTTGACGCAGTGCTGTTGCGAAGGAAATTCGTAAGATTTAGATTTCTGGTTCGTCCATACGATTACTCAGATCCCGTGGCTCACTATGCCCTTCGTTCAGACCTTGCCCGGTCTTTCGCGCTTTTTAGAATTTGCCAACATTTTTACTACGCATTGCTGCTGCGTAGTGTGATAGGGCGAGCTGCGTGAGAAGCGAGCGGTGAGCCAACGGATAGCAATACGTGGAATTTAGACCTATGACTCGTCCGAATGATTATACTTAGATCCTGTGCAATTTGGAAAATTTCGGTTTCACTTTGTATGAGAGGTACCCTTAGTTTTAATCCGGTCCAAGTAATATTTGGTGGAAGGTCTAATGGGGATTAGCTTTAACGTTTACCAAATTTTTTCTCGCCTGCTGTGATTCGGCGATAAGTTATGTTTTTATGAAAAATGTGAATAGGGGAAATATGGGTATGCTTTCACAAAGCAGCCTGAGCCCCCGTGTAAGCCAGCTGTATGTTGATAGGAATAGTTATCCCAATTACCATGACTCAAATTGAATTACTTCAGGACCTAGAGCGCTAAATGTAAATTACAAAAAATCGAAATTACACTGGATATTTTTAGGTCAAGCATATAATCTGCCAAGAGAAGGTTTATACTTATTCTCAAATTATGCTCGTAACCGTTTGTTCGCCGGCGTTTCGTTTGTTCGTCTCTAATTGTTTAATAATAGCAACTTTAAAATAAGGAGTGTGAACTTAGCTCGCCATCTGTAAATATGGTCGGATAAATAAAAATTTGGTATCAATGGAAAGCCAGACGTTTGTTCGTTGTTTCGTGCGTTTGTTCGTCCTGGAAACGCAAGTTTTTCCTTAATTACTCCTGAATCCTTTGACCTGAATCACCCATCTTTGATTTGAGTATCCATACGTCCATGTCCGATAAAAACTAAAAAAGTCGACTTTTTCAAATCTCTGGGACACCCTGTTAGCTTTGTCCTACCAACGTCTAAGTATTTCGTGCTGAAGACGGTTACCATTCTACATATTCCTACCAAATTTCATGACGATCGGTTATGCCGTTCGTAAGTGTGAGAATGAACAGACGGACGGACATGATCGATTTCATAAAGGTTTTTTGAAAAATCTAAAAAACCCTTAAAATGTTGATCGGTGGTTTGAATCATATATGATGATGATGGCGTAGTGTAATGGGGCCCATATGGAAAAAAAATCATATCTAATTCGCAGTTTAAAACGTAAAACACGTCGCTCCTTTACAGGCCCACAAGTGGCGACAAAAGCCTTTTTTCAATCCCGAAAATTTAACAATATAAAAGGAATACAAAATACTGTCAACTTGATTCCAGTGAAAAGGAACTAGAAAATAACCGTTAGATATCCTAGTGATATTCTGTTCATCTAGAATAATAACGTTGTTTTGTTTTACAAGATTCTAGCTTAAATAACTAGAATTTCAGATTTATCCTGAAGTTAAGCACAACCAATATATTAAAAAAAGACTAGTCTAGTAAACTGATAAAAATAAACACTGGAATCTTAGCGATCGAAACTAATAATCACTATTCTAAGTTTCATTAACCCATTAGCGCCCAAGAAAAGAAATACTTATCGGATTTTTAAGAAAATTAAAACTTTTGCCATTAATAAGGCTTAGAATCATATTTTGAAAAGAACAAAAATTTATTGTCTCAATTGTGGTCGTAGTGAAATGTTGCGTATACGCAACGTTGGGCGCTATAGGGTTCAAAAAATGGAAACGAGCATTTTTTCTAATAAACACTTTTATTCGTAGTTTTATTTTATTTTATTTATTCTTTGAATTCAGGTAGTGTGTTTTTAGTTAGCTTTCTCAGCAACCTTGATTGCACATTGCCGGTATCGTGATTCATCCTGCGGTGTTCCGGTTCCTTAAGGATTGCAAGGCTTTCCAATGCATGGAGCTTCCGCGGATGGACTCCTCCATGAATGACGTTAACGTTCTCCCATGTGATTGCGTGTCCTGTCTCCACCATGTGTCGCCCCACTATCGATTTTAACGAGCCGGGGTCCTTGTTTTTCTCCTTAGCGACATCTGCCTCCCTTACATGTTCGCTCCATCTCACCGCTACAAGTCGCTTTGTCTGTCCTACGTACGTTTTCGCGCAATCCCGGCATGAGACCTTGTATATTCCGGATTGCGCGAAAACGTACGTAGGACAGACAAAGCGACTTGTAGCGGTGAGATGGAGCGAACATGTAAGGGAGGCAGATGTCGCTAAAAAAACAAGGACCCCTCTTGAAAACTTATTATGTACACCTTTAAAATATGCACGTGTATTTTATCCAGCAGACTAACATACGATGCACTAAATAATAAACTCAGCCTCGTTTTTTTTTTTGGAAATTATCCTTGTTGCTCTGGTGGTATACAAATTGAAAAAGGTAATGTTTGCATATGTCCATACCAATATTAATTGACCTTCGGTAAAGGATTATGTTGAGTGTCCTGTTTTATTTCATTGTCTTAAATTTAAAGATTTATGACAGGACTTGCATTGCATCATCTTTTACTCTGAGTGGTCTATATGCATACACACTTCACCCTGTAAGCGCCCAACGTTGCGTATACGCAACATTATTTTCAAACGCTGAATCAACCGTGATAATTATTCATCTTGAGTTTTTTTTTAATTACAATGAGTTTCAAGGACATATATAGAATTTGTGTCCACAAAAAAAGACTAGTTAGATTTATTTTTTAGACAAGAGCAAATAAAACAGACAGACAATTATAAATCAAGAGAGCAAAGGTTATTCAAACTCGCATAAATTATTTGTTAGTGAGCAAAATCTTCCAACATATATTTTTTTTAAGTTGCATACACATGAATCCATAGTGTGAAAGCTATTTTAGAACATTTTTTAAAGTCTAGGTTATGCAAAAAAAAATGCGAAATAATGTTGCGTATACGCAACGTTGGGCGTTAATGGGTTAATAGAAAAGATGAACACACATAATCGTCATAAACCATTCATCATTGAAGTGGGAAATAACTCATTAAAATAATTGTTGTAATGAAAACAAGTTTATTATGCCAATTTATTATCACTATGCCTACATTTGTTTTTTTTAGTGTAGCCACTAAAGTCACAGCCCCTAAGTTTAGTCAGTTCTTTTCAAAATATCGAACACAACAAATTCAATAGCTTTCAAAACAAACATAACTTACACTTCTGTCCAGCCGTCGACTAGCATACATTGCATCAAACTGACCGAGTAACAGCCTTCGACTTAACATAGATCCTTCGTTTACAATTGACGTGGAATAGAACAATATAAAAAGATCCACTATATTCCAAGCCCCACCAACACCCATCAGCACTAATATTAAAATATTTTCGGCAACTTGACGTACCAAAAAGTAAAGTTGATACAAATATGAAACGTTGTTGATAAACATAAAAAAGCTAAGAACAATAATTTGAAATTGAACCGTTTTATTAGTGTTGTTTGCCAAAAAGTATAATTTACTATTAAGCAAGGATAATCGATCAATAGCCACACTTAAGTCACATTCATTGTCTATTTTCTTTCCGCCGGCAAAGTACATTGTTCGCTGGCAATAGGTTGCCCGTCTCTGCTTAAGCTTGTCCAGGATATTATGGAATTCCTGGTGAACGCCTTCATAGAACATTCTTAAGGAAATGTTGCCTAATGTCCACGTATTCACGCTAATAATAAGTATGGTATATGCAATTATGTAAAGGATAAACCCGAAGATGACAAGAAATGACTGAATGTTTCTCAAAATGAGTGTTATCACCATTAGTACTATGTTGAATGGTAAGATAGTTTTTAGCGTCAAAAGGTTGGAAAGTAGACAATTTTTGGACAATGTTATCTGCTGCTTAAAAAATAACGATTCTAAATTGATAAATTCATTAAGAATTATCAAAAAATCATTGGAGGTGTAATATCCCACGGAAACTGTGATAATAAGATTCACGTAGATAATAAGTCCATTTAACCAGTATAAAACGAATAAAATTACATTATCGTGAAGTTCGATAATATGCGGGCTTAGAATATAGGAACATGGAATTGATATTGCCAAAGACCATAGTACTACAACGGAATATATCGAAGCGATTGTTGATGTTTCATAATTTTGTTTTTTCTTGTCGAAAGTGTACGGGAAAATGCCGAAAATTTTAGAATACTCTAAGACGAAGGCGATGTGAATTAAACTTGATCGATTAGACAAGGCGCACATTTTAATAAATAAGACAATCCTGATTCGCACTATCCAAAAAAATATTTTTGTGTAAAATAAGATGTTACCTTAAATTTCTGATCCTACAACTAATTAGTAGTAATGGTGTGTGTATGTTATTCATTTGGCACTAGGCACCAATTACTTAAACCACTTTAGCCAATTAAAAAAAAACATCAGCTGTAGCGATGAGTATCTAATGTAATTAAAGCGATAAACAAATTTGATTAATCCAAACTTACACTTCTGTCCAACTTGACGTTTCTGTACACTGAACAGTGGCGGCTCGCATACAACAATATGGGGGTTCACAAAAAAACTAAATACATACGAAAATAACCACTTCCTCAAACCTGTTTCCATCCTGTTTTCTTGCATCTCGTAACTGCGAACAAAAATCTAAATATGTGTAACTAAAGGATCACTGCGACTTTCACATAACAGTCAAGAAAAAACATAAAATTTTACGAATCAGCAGCACACCAAAATTTGTTTTTTATCATGTACTTGGCATTGATTTTTCCCACAAAATGCTTTCCATCGTAAAGTTCAGACAAAGCAACCTCCTTAAATATTATGCTTTAATTGTTTGTCCTTAGAAAAGATTTTGTCAAAAAATTTCTAAAGTTAAACGTAAAATCTCTACTAATTTTTATATTCTTTCATTTATAATACTCACCCAGAATTCATATCAATTCCGTTCATCACCAAGTGGTGTGCACGACCTATTTGTGCACAAATTCTAGTGTAAATTTTGCACTATCCTCTCGCCCCGGGAACCCGTCACATACACTGCTCGTCATCAGATTAGCACACCCCTTCGCATGAATAGCTTCGGCTGATTTCCAACCAAACTAAAAGAGCTAAAATTTCATAGTTATAACTGTTAATAGTTTATTCAATTCTAAGTTAATTGAAACAAAAAAGTATTGTGTTTTCATTTTTTAACTATGTTTTATAACTGTTTTTCGAAAAAGAACACACAAAATAGCCATTTAAAATTTGTCATCAGGATAGCACATGTAATTTCTTTTTTGTCGATCTTCCACAATTGAGGACGTAGAACCCCCAATTTTTTGTTGTTGTTTAAGTAATATATTAGCTTTAATATGGATAAGAGAAAATCATTATCTGCGGAAGAGGGATCAAAAATTAAGGCTTGAAAGGAGTCAAGGCGGTCAAAAAGTGATATTTCGAGAAAAAATCAATAAAAGTCGATAAGTTGAATCCGAATTCGTGTGTAATAAGTAGCGCTAAGATAAAAATAATAGAGGCGATAAAAATTTAGTACTTGTCAATCCTCATGAGAGAGTAATTTTGAGAGAAGCATCGAGCCCTTATGACTCGGGCGCAAGGATAAGCATAAATTTTTACATTACGGCGAGCCAACATTGTTCAAACAGTGATAAGAAATGCAACAAAAACAAAAAATTGGGGGTTCTACGTCCTCAATTGTGGAAGATCGACAAAAAAGAAATTACATGTGCTATCCTGATGACAAATTTTAAATGGCTATTTTGTGTTCTTTTTCGAAAAACAATTATAAAACATATTTAAAAAATTAAAACACAATATTTTTTATTTTAATTAACTTAGAATTGAATAGACTATTAACAGTTATAATTATGAAATTTTAGTTCTTTTAGTTTGGTTGGAAATCAGCCGAAGCTATTCATGCGAAAGGGTGTGTCAATCTGATGACGAGCAGTGTATGTGACGGGTTCCCGGGGCGAGAGGATAGTGCAAAATTTACACTAGAATTTGTGCACAAATAGGTCGTGCACACCACTTGGTGATGAACGGAATTGATATGAATTCTGGGTGAGTATTATAAATGAAAGAATATAAAAATTAGTAGAGATTTTACGTTTAACTTTAGAAATTTTTTGACAAGATCTTTTCTAAGGACAAACAATTAAAGCATAATATTGAAGGAGGTTGCTTTGTCTGAACTTTACGATGGAAAGCATTTTGTGGGAAAAATCAATGCCAAGTACATGATAAATACGGGCAAGTCAAAAATTTTTTCAACATTATGATTTTCTTAGGAGTTGAAATTTCCGGTCGCGGAAATATTGTCAGCAAATTTTAGAGTAGCACAAGCCAGGATTGGATTGGTGCACAGGGTCATGGATTCCAGACTCACCATGAACGAATTTATTTTATGGTGTTTTTCGAACTCACGACCTACGTGACGGACTACACTGAAAATATCATTTGCTAAAAACAAGAAAAAATCAATAAAAAACGGCCAAGGAAGAATTTTTCATGATTTAAGATGTATTTTCTTGTTCCAAGAAAAGTATTTGCTTAAAATAAATAAACAAGCATTATTTTAAGCAAAAACTTCTCTTGGAACAAGAAAATACATCTTAAATCAGAAAAACTTTTCGTGGAGCAAGAAAATACATCTTAAATCAGGAAAAATTATTCCTTGGATTTTTTTTATTGTATTTTTTCTTGTTTTAAGCAAATGATTTTTTTCAGTGTATGATGTCACTCAGATTGTAAACAAGTATCCACTTATGGGGATAAATAACATTGCTGAGCGTGCTGTTGATCTCAACACCTCAACAAAACAGCAGTTTAGATATTGGAAATTGGATGTCACTCACACATCTGCCGCCCTAGTTTACTGGTGGACTGCCACGCATGTTATTTCTTTTTTATACTCTTCGCTCATAGAGGGAAAGGGTATATTAACTTTGTCATGAAGTTTGTAACGCATTGAAGGAAGCATCTCCGACCATATAAAAAGTAAACATAAATGATCAGCATTACTTGGGGAGTCGATTGGCTGAATTCAAATTGTAAGACGAAACCGGACGGGTAAACTTGCAAGACAAGAACCATCGTTCTTACAATCTGAAATGGATAATGCTTGTCTGCTGGCCACTACAAAAGCTCTCGCCGTCCGTTTATTAGCACAAACAAACGGACGGCGAGAGCATTTATAGTGGCCAGCAGACAAGCATTAACCATTTCAGATTGTAAGTTTACCCGTCCGGTTTCGTCTTACAATTTGAATTCAGCCATTGGGCCATGTCAGTCTGTCTGTCTGTTGCGACGCGTTTTCGTCCGCCAATTTAAAAGCTGTGAAGCTGAAATGTTGCACAAATGCTTCTTTTTGCTGCAGGCAGTTTTTTTTTTTGAATCGGTAAAATCGGGCAATGGGGTCATGGGGCTGCCATACAAAGCCAACTCCCCAAATTAGGTTCATCTAAGAAAAACTTTTTATTTGTGCACCAATTTCAACCAGATTTCACACAAATGTGTTTCTATTGTTGACACAAAATATATGTACGAATGGATCAATGGACCATGGGGTCATAGTCCTGCCATACAAACCCAACCCCCATTTTGGTTCTTCTAAGAAACATTTTTTGAACAAATTTCACAAAACCTCGAATTAATGTGTCTTTATCAAAGCAACAAAAAAGGTCAAAACAAATGGAATCGTACTATGGGGCCATAAATCCTTTATTGACTGAAATATGGTTAACGGTTTTAATAAGATTTCCTCTAAATTTATCAAAGTATTAACAGTGGCTAAATTTTATTGCCGGTATGATTCAGCTAGAAAATAAATTTTGCTTAAATAACTTGAAAGACACTGAAATATAAAACCCGTTCTCTACAAGGTCCCTAACAAAGCAAAGCTATATATACCATTTGTCACCCTTTCAGATGAAAGTAAGTTGAATTCCACTAACTTCCCGAAGGTACCTAATGGTTTAAATTGTGTACTCCAGCTCAGAAGCCATGAAATGAAACAGGAAATATGCGATCCACGCAGCCACACTAACGCACTCACAAGTGAAAGGTGTGTGCTGGTACGCAGCCTCCGTCAGCTACGAGAGGCCACTCGCTGTCATCTATTTGATATTTGTATGCGCCTCCTGACTGCAAACTGTCCCGATGATGGCTTCTCCGGTAGCACTTGGAGCGATAAAAAAGGCATCCGCTGTGTAGTGTTGTGTAGTGCAGCCATTTTTTTACTACATCGATAAGGTTATTTTTTCCATCTTCATCGACCCTGCCCCCCTCTGGCTACGCCCATGGCTGACTGTGAAGTGTGATGTAAATGCTTCAGACTTCTCGGCATCTGGTATTAGTATGGAGTTTGATACAGATATCGGAGGAATCAAACTTCTACGGTTTTTCAGCACTTTCGTGACATTCCAAAAGGTTTCGCTTCCTTTTTGTAGTGTCGAGATACGTTTGTTCCAGTTTAAGTTTCTAATCTTTTGGATCTCGGCATCAATTTGAAGTATTAATTAATTACAAAAGTTAATGACAAAAGTTTGAAATGATAAGGTATTGAGGAATTGCGAGTTTGCGGGATAGATGCCTCGGCAGCTTTTCACAGAATTTCGTTAAAATTGTCAAGATGATGTTCAATGTCAACAATCGATTCAAATTTTAAAAATTTCTGATTCAGTAAAGTCAGATTTCCCGTGAAAATCGAGACCAATTTGCCTTGTGAAAGAGGAATTTTTTAGGAGCTCCATTTAAAACAGGTTCATCATTCAAGTTGAAAAGCACCGGTAAATGATCGGATGAAAGTTCTGTGATCGTTAGCGGTGGAGAAACGAAAATGGGACAATTGGTTAATAGAAAATCAAGCGTGGAAGGATGTCCTCTGTGTGTTCTGGGCTAGAATGTCGGTGTAGGTGGGAATTTCATTCATTTCAAATTTCATTGATAGAAAAGATGAGCCCACATAATCATCATAAACCATAATTGCTGTAATGAAAACACGTTTATTATGCTCATTTATTATTACTATGCTTTTTTTTCAGTGTAGCCACAGCCCCTAAGTTATTCAGTTCTCTACAAAATATAGAACACATCAAATTCAATAATTTTCAAAACAAACATTACTTACACTTCTGTCCAGCCGTCGACTAGCATACATTGCATCAAACTGACCGAATAACAGCCTTCGACTTAACATAGATCCTTCGTTCACAATTGACGTGGAATAGAACAATATAAAAAGATCCACTATATTCCAAGCCCCACCAACACCCATCAGCACTAATACTAAAATATTTTCAGCAACTTCACGTATCAAAAAGTAAAGTTGATACATATATGAAACGTTGTTGATAAACATGAAAAAACTAAGAGCAATAATTTGAAATTGAACCGTTTTATTAGTTTTGTTTGCCAAAAAGTTTAGTTTACTATTAAGCAAGGCTAATCGATCAAGAGCCACACTAAGGTCACATTCATTGTCTATTTCCTTGCCGGGAATGTGCAATGACCGCTGACAATAGGTTGCCCGTCTCTGCTTAAGCCTGTGCAGGATATTATGGAATTCCTGATGAACGCCTTCATAGAACATTCTTAAGGAAATGTTTCCTAATGTCCACATATTCACGCTAATAATAAGCATGGTATATGAAATTATGTAAAGGATAAATCCTAAATTGACAATAAATGGCTGATTCTTTCTTAAAATAAGTGTCAGCACCATCCGAACTATGTTGACAGGTAAAATTGTTTTTAGCGTCAATAGGTTGGAAAGTAGATAATTTTTGGACAATTTTATCTGCTGGTTAAAAAATAACGATTCTAAATGGATAAATTCGTTAAGAATTATCAACACTTCATTGGAGGTATAATATCTGACGGTAGCTGTGACAATAAGATACGCGTAGATAATAAGACCATTTAAACAGTATAAAACAAATAAAATTACATTATCGGGAAGTTCGATAAATTCCGACGTTAGAATATAGGAGCATGGGGTTCCTATTGCCAAAGACCATAGTACTATTACAGAATATACCGAAGCGATTGTCGATGTTTCATAATTTTGTTTTTTCCTGTCAAAAGTGTACGGGAAAATGCCGAAAAGTTTCGAATATTCTAGAACGACGGCGATGTGAACTAAACTTGATCGATTTGACACGGTGCACATTTTAATAAATAAGACAATCCTGACTCGAACTATCCCAAAACGATATTTTAAATATAAAATGTCCCTGTAAATTTCTGATCCTGCAAATAATTAGTTGTAATCATATGTGTAGTATGTCATTCATTTAGTAATAAGCACCAATTACATAAACCACTTTAGCCAATTAAAAAAAAGGATCCGCTATAGCGATGAGTAATGTAATTGAAGCGATAAAAAAATGGATTAATCAAAACTTACACTTCTGTCCAACTTGACGTTTCTGTACACTGAATCAAACTGCCCGTACAAAATCGTCCAACTTTTCCGAGCCGAACCTTCATTACAAATTGACGAAGCATAGAACAGCACAAAAATGTCCAGAAAATACCAAAAAGTTGAAACTATTACACCCGCCGACATTTCTATGGTACCCGTGGCATAAATACTACGTACAACATGATAGGTTTGAAATAATCCAAGAACATTATTCAGGAACAAATAGGTGATAATTAGAGGCACTTGAAATTGCCACACTTTACTATGTGCCATCGTGATTGAGTAGAGTTCCGCGCGGTATGAGTACAATTCATCGATTTGATCACTGATTTCACAAGGAGCGCCCAGTTTTGAAAGGTGTATCGGAACCAATCTTTGTAAACATGTAGATCTCTTTCTCTTCAATATTCTCATAATTGACTCAAGCTTATAATTGACGCTATCATACATCATTGCGAGAAGAAGATGACTCAAACTCAACTGATTGACAACCATAAACAGGACACTAAATGAAAAGAGGACGGAATAGTGTTCCAACAGGCCCCAAATACTGGCGTTATGACTCGCAGTTATTATGTACAAAGACATCAACTCATGAAGAGGCAGCATAACTTTCGCCATCAGTAATACTAGCACTGAGCTGAATTTCATTTGAAGGATCCTTCTCTTATCGAAAACGTTAGCCAGCGACATGAATCGGCAGAAAATATTCAAAATTTCCAACCGCGTCATTAATTTTACAATGGCAGTAACAAAAAAGTTGGTAGAAACCAATACCACTCGTACCCACATAACAGCACGAAAATGCAGGCCACTTCCGAAAGTATACTCTTGAATCATCGTTATTGAAGCCATAGGCGTAATCCCTATAATCAGTCCATTTAGAATGAGCGAATACCAATAGGCTAATTTTGAATTTTCTAGAGTTCTTTTCCGGCGGTTAAAACTGTAGGGGGCAATCCCTAGTAACTTGGAAATAAAATATATAATAGCAAGAAACACTGCTAGAAGACGTCTCAACCTATCAGTCATAGTATTTATATCTATAGCTCACAAACGTATCCTTGTATGCAAACGTCTAACAACCAACTGGCATGGTAATAGTGTTTTGCCCTTGTTGAGTAATAATGCAAGGGGACACCATTTATAAAATTCATTATTAATTTATTAGTCGCAGCCAATAGTCATGAAAAAATTCGGAGAATACTACTCATTTCAAATGTGCTCCGCGTCAATACTCATTATTGCCAATACATTTTATCAGTCAATGTTTTAATGAAACAATTGGAGTCGTTTTCATTAAATAGGCTTATGCTTATGCACCCTCAATTTCAATGACAAGCGCTTGTTAAACTATAGAAATGCATGCCGCTTTCTTCGACACACATTCGACATTTAGGCCAGTCAATAAACCGAAAAATAAGGCGTTAGGTCGCAAAAAATTGCTCGGCTCTGGTTTTTTGGGATATTGTTAGGATAGATACCAGAAGTGTACCACCAAGTTTGCAACTTCGAAAAACCTGTGCTAACCCCATGACCCTCAAAAAACGTCAAAATTGTCGGACTTTTTTCATATTTTTGTTTGTAATTTCTAAAAGGTGCTTCCTACAAGTAAGTTGTCCACTTCACTGTTAAAGCTAAGAAAATCTTCTTTAATTTGAGTGTAACCCCAGCTTTGTAGGCACAAAGGATCCCAAGATACAAAACTTTAAACATTGTTTTTTGAAACAAGTTCGAAATTGTAATTTCAGTCCTGTTCCGAGCTGAATATCGGCTTAAATGCGCATTTTACAGAGAAAGTCATGTGACATGAAGTTATAAACCAGTTCCTTAGCTGTATATATGTCGGAACGAATGGAATCAGACCATGGGGTCATAGGGCTGCCCCTGAAAATTAGGTTCTTCTAAGAAAAACTTTTTTCCTTATGTACCAATATTAACCAAACTTCACCCAAGTATGTTGCTGGTTAAGCCTAAAAAAATATCTAGGAACGGATGAAATCGGAACACTACGTTATAGGGCTGTCATACAAACCAACCTCTGGAAATTAGGTTCTTCTAAGAAAAACTTTTTTCTTTATGGACCAATCTTAACCACCCTTCCCCCAAATGTGTTTTATAGTAAAGCTTCAAAGCATATCTAGAAACGGATGAAATCGGAACACTAGGTCATAGGGCTGTCATACAAACCAATCCCTGAAAATCAGGTTCTACTAAGAAAAACTTTTTTCTTTATGAACCAATCTTAACCAAACCTCACCCAAATGTGTTTCTAGTAAAGCCTCAAAACATATCTAGGAACATATCCGGAACATTACGTCATAGGGCTGTCATACAAACCTCCTAAAATACAATTTCGGACTTTTTTACAAAAAAAGCACATTTTTTAAAGTCCTGTATCTTGGGATCCTTTGCACCTACAAAGCTGGAGTTACACTCAAATTAAAGAAGATTTTCTTAGCTTTAAAAGTGCAGTGGACGACTTACTTGTAGGAAGCTCCTTTTAGAAATTACAAACCAAAATATGAAAAAAGTCCGAAAATTTTGAGGTTTTTTGAGGGTCACGGGGTTAGCACAGGTTTTTTGAAGTTGCAAACTTAGTGGTAAACTTCTGGTATCTATCCTAACAATATCCCAAAAAACCAGACCCGAGCAATTTTTTGCGACCTAAAATCGGTATTTGACTGGCCTAATTGGTCCTTTCCTTAGTTGGTAAAAGTGGTGGCTAACGTGAGACATAGGCCAGGAGTCCAATTAGCACAAGAAGTGCCGATTTGAGACCACAAATTCTGTTAAACTATTTTAAGGATCGAGGTTACAGCAATACAATAAATGTATTGAACTATTGTTTTTGGCCGAAAGTGATTTGAAAGAGTTCTTTCAAAGTTGATAATTTGATTTATTGATTGAATTTGATCTAGATGAATTTTGCAAACTTTTCGTTACTTGGAACAAAAGATTCTATTGGAGATCAAGTGTGCCCAGCAACACCAGCTCGTGCTTCAACATTTCGAATAATTTTGTTTCTTAGGTCGTGCTGAAAGAAATTTACCCAAAGCCCGTTTTTTGTCAAAATCACTCGGAGTCTACCTCTTAGGCCGCGCGCAGACTATAGGCGTATTGGAGTGTAGCGTAGCGTAAAACCTGTCGCCCAATACAAGAGCTTGGGCGACAGGTTCTACGCTACGCTGCGGTATGCCTTTAGTATGCGCCCGGTAATAAGACCTAGGGTAAACAAATGTGTACCTGCAAGTTTTTCTAATCTGATAGACAGGGCTGGCTATCTATTTTGAGATAGTGACAATATATGTATTTATCATTCTAGAGCAGTGGGACCACCTAGCCTAACAATATGTCGTTAAGGACCACGGAATTTTTAAACTTCCGGCGGGCGCAATACTGATCCTGATCCTAACACGTTCGGGCGCAATGCATCTGACAGATTAGGTGCAGAAAATAGGATGAAACTAAGTTTCCGTATATTCTACACTCTTATTTTATTATTGCATGGCCTTTTTGAAACAGTTCTACGAAATTTTAGAAACAAATACTGACTCTCAAAGTTTGATACCCTTCACATTTTCAGTTTTCTAAGAATACTCCGCTGTCAATCGCTCCAATATTAAAAAAAAACTCAAACAACTCGACCGCTAAAAAAAAATGTGAGCTTATTTTACTAAAAACACACTATTGAACGATTTGTTGAGCCTAAAAGTGAACACAACGTTATTACGCAATGTGAAGAGTATAACAAGGGAAATTTTCATAGAAAATGAGAAAATAACACAATCGGGCGCAATACATCTGAGAGATTATTTTACCCCCCTCAGACATATAAAATAAAATAAATAACAGGCGCGACAATCCAGCATTGGACTAAGGCCGCAGGATGTGTTAGTGACATCCTATTTCCAAGATCTTATCTGCTTTTTCTTGAGGTAATGAGATCAGTATCACGCTCAGCAGTGTTATTTATCCCCATAAATGGGTACTCGTTTAACATCTGAGTGAGATCGTAGTCCGTCACAAGCTCGTGAGTTCGAAAAACACCATGATCCACGGTGAGATTCGAACTCATGACCCTGTGCACCGAAGGTGCGCGCACTAACCGCTAGACCAGCCAGACTACAACATATGGTAGATAGAAACTGAAAACTGCTTTTGGTAGTTGATCGATAAAGATTAAGCTACTGTGAGTTTTAGATTTCTCCCTTTTCATATCGCTGATTGGCGCAAGAAAAACTGGTCACTTAATCTGTCAGATGCATTGCGCCCGCCCGAAGGTTAAACAGAGTAAATTCCCTTACATTGGCTAAAAAGGCGATGCTTTCTAGAATTTTAGGTAAACTAACGCCAGCAATTAAAATACATAATAGAAACGCCGAGCGAAATCATCAAAAATGGGCACGCGATACAATTCTAACGAGGATACGCCGCACGGAAGGCGTTGAATATGTTGGTACAATTCAAATAGCTACAACGTGTCTGCCCATCATGTTCATATTAGTTAGGTGTCATCAAGCTGAAATGGTTAGCGGTTACAGCAAATAGTTCAGCCCAGGGCCGGATTTACCATATGGGCAATTTCCCTTGTTGGGCAAACTTTGTGGGGTGGGGGCGGCATATTTCTGAAACCTTCAATTAATTTAGAGTTCTGTGAAATATGCATTTTCTGGTTTTAATTAGCTAGAAAAAAAAACAAATTAGACTTTAGACCGGTCACGGTCAGTGGCAGATTTTCATATTTGCCGCCATTAGTAATCCACCCCAGACCCACGAATTTTCAAAAAATATGCGTTGCCCTATTTTTGCTTAGTTTCATAGAAATTTTCACATCACATACATCCACTTCGATTGCGACTGGTTTATTTTCAGGCATAACTAGTGATGAATCGCAGCAATAATTTCACAGGGGCACCATTGATGGTAACCCGCAACCCGCGGTTTGGTCTGGCCTGTATCCTTGTATTAAGCAAATGAGTTTTGAATTTATGAATGGTTCAGCTGCAAATTTCATCGGTTATTGGATATAGTCAGTAGCAAATAGTTTTTTTTTTCAGGAACATGTTCGTTCACAGGGATCACCACAATGTTGGACTAAATCTAATGAAACCTTTTGCCTACCATGTATATGCGACTACCACTATTTCCAATCTTATCCAGTAGCGGAGGGTGGCAATGGAGCCGATGCTTCCTCGCGGTCCAGATATTGGAGACGACGCATTGCAGTCGGAAGGCACCGCAGTGATACAGACGTTTTGTTCTCTTTTTTAATATTTAGGGCTTGATTTTTGGAAATTGGTGGCGGAACAAACTAATTTGTACTTCGCGCAAACACGAGATCTGAAATCAGTTATAACTGATTTCAAAGAGATGATTCGGTTTGCTGGAGCACAATTGGGTACGATAAGGTACCAACAAGGACACCATCTACAGGTATATCGTCAGGGGAGTACCTAGCCTTTATGGCCTTATCTCCCGGTCCTTTGGTGTTTTACCTTCGGTGTTTTACTGACAAGGTCTCATTGTCAGATGGGGATTTCTCCATCCAGTGAATGCATTCACCGTCATAAACACAATCTCGGGGTTGCAACACTAGCTGGTTGACTTCAGGTAACAACTTACAGCCACCTCGAGGCCAACACCTTGATGGGCAAGGACCATGGTCCTCTGGGCACACCCATCCCCGCGGTACACTATTCGCTAAAGACTTATCTTTAGCAGGTGTGATCCTCCTTCGGCCCCCTATTGGTTAAGCCTCACGTAGAAATTCAGATGTGCACAACCCAGGCTCGTTGGACCTGTGACTACTCGTCTGCTTAAATCAGACTCGTAGCACTGATTTTCACATCCGGGCAGCTCCTTCAGTTTACTATTCAGCAATGCGATTCGGGCCGTGTGGTCATCAATCCACAAACTAGTTAGATATAGGCGCGTAGGCATTTTCCATCGACCTTTATAAGACAGTGTTTTGAGCAGGTGTCATAAGTTCCGTATTCCAAACATATGTCTATTGATCAATAGATGATACCTTTGCAGGACGATGTGAATATCGCCAGTATGTTTCGTCACAGCTTAATCCACTTGGATTGAAAATTATTTTTACTAGCCGCAATGGATGGACTAGTATTCGATTTTGAGATTTACGCGGGATCCAATACCCTTCCGCCAGATGATATGAGGAGCCTTGGACTAAACGCCGGCATTGTAAAAATGCTATGTAGTATACAATTAACAGGAGCTGCGTTCTCTAAACAGGCAGATTTTTGACAAGTCTAAAACTGGCTGAATATTTGAACACCAGCAAAGAAAAAGTACTTCTGATAGGAACAGTCATGAGGAACAGGGTTAGAAAGGTTTCCAAAAAATTTAAGAATGACAAGGAACTACAAAGAGGCAGCGGGGGCATCCTTGTTAGCAAACTATGCCGACAATAGATAGGCTGCTATGCTGAAAATTTCGATTTTGTGTTGATCTTCGCTCACAGTTAACTCTTTTGAAAAATATGCCTGGAGCTTCACCTACATATTACACCGAAATTGTTGATAACTTTCGAAGTATATCGAGTACAGCGAGGTAATACGCGCTCTGTGGCTCACTTGGTTGAGTCGCACTCTACGATGCTAGTAATCTAGAGGTCCGGAGATCGAATCTCGGCGTGGTCCAAAATGTCCATACATGTGCGGATAGGAAATACAGGGTGGCCCATTAAAAGTGAACTAGTGTAAACCATGAATAACTTTTTTTATTTCTAAACCGATTTTTTTTTTTAATTTTCACCTAAAAAAATAGACACTTGGGAGATATGTTTACACTATGTTCGAAAAATTATATCCTTTAGATGACTGCCCAGGGCGGCTTCGCAAAGACGGGATCGTTCTACGGTATGTTCCATTGCCTTTCGCAATATTTCTGGCTGCAAAACTCGGATCTCCGCTATAATATTTTGCTTCAATTCCTGAATTGCCATTGGTTTATCATTGTAGACTCTCGCCTTAAGGTATCCCCACAGAAAAAAATCTAGTGGAGTTAAGTCTGGAGATCTAGCCGGCCAGTTAATTGCAGATCCTCTGGAAATGCCTCTTTCGCCGAAAACGTCCGTTATAATCTCCATTGTGGATGCAGCGGTATGGCAAGGTGCTCCGTCTTGCTGAAACCACATATCTGGTCGGTTTTAGACAAAAGGACGAATAACATTGTTGAGCATCTCACGATATCCCCAATTATATTCCGCGTGTAAATTTGTATTATTTGAACTCGTTTCTCAGCCGTATATTTTTCCATGTTGTTTTTTTTTCAATACTAACGCATATGAGTCCTTTCCATTTTATTTTATCAATGTAATTTTATAAAAACTTGATACATGCAATGACAAGCATTCATTACCATTCATTCATTTTTTGTTATTATGGTGTCATTACCTGACGCATTTTTACGACAAAATTTCTAAATAAATTGTCTAATAATGGTAATTTTGGCAGTAATTACCTTTTAAAGTTTGAGCTAATGAAACCTTAGCAAAATTCCATTCTACCTGTCTGCATACGTACTTTTTTTTTATATAACCTACCTAAATCAACCCTTCCTCAACGCGTATTTGCCTGGAAAGTAGTGTAAACATATCTCCCATGTGTCTAGTTTATTCTTACCAAATTTCAGAAAAAAAATATTAAAAAATAAAAAAGTTATGCATGATTTACACTGGTTCACTTTTCATGGGCCACCCAATAGTGGTGAGTAATGCAATCGCCTCGTCTTTTCTTTGTTTTATTTTGCAAACTTGCGATTTCTCCAAAATAACTGGATCAGTAGCAATTCCGTCCACTATAAACTGTAGTTCCCTGGTACTGTTAGCTAAATATAGACAGACAAAAAAAATATTCACGAGACATACCCGCAAACGATATTATGAATACAAGCAAAATATGCAAACATTGATAAATAATGATCCGAAACAATTTTTTTGATTTTGTAAAAAAATCTAAAAGGCTACCTTGTGGCGGTCTACCGTCCAAAATGACGTTTCACGGGAAAACAAAGGAAAATTATCAAGGTATTGCATAGGCAGTGTTGCCAATTTAGCCGTTTTCCGGCCAAATTTAGCCGGAAACCGTGCTGTTTAGCCGGAAGAAATTTATGATTCCGGCCGGCCGGATTTTTAGCCGGAATTGATTTTCTTCGGCTGTTTTTCCGGCTAAAATTAGTTTATACATAAAATCAAACAAAATAATTAATCGCCTTGAAATTATTTCTACATACACTTATTATCGTGTATTAGGGTAAGTACCAACTATGTCCACCTAGAGGAAATCTTGCATTTATGTCTCCTGGGATAAATTTGCCGTGGAGACATGCCTTTTTTTCAATAAATTTAGGGTAATAGGTTTCACGTAAACTGACGATATTAGTACCTAGTCTAAGCATGTAATTTACTAACCACCATTATGCTGACTAATTTGCAAAATGGCAGACAGTTTTTTAGATAAAATTCTTTGTTGAGTAATTCTCGGAGCATCGGGTTACCTGAACATTTTCCCATTTTTCAAAGTGTCAATTCTTTACCACAGATAACGTAATCATCCCAGATTAAGTACAAGGATGAAAACCTTTTAGCTCGATTCATAGATATTGATAATATCGCCGGAACTTTGTAGTGTTCAACACTCTTCTTCTTCTTCCTTGCCTCGTTCTTTATACCGCTCCATGGCTTCGCGTTGCACGACCCGCGGTGTAGGCACATCGCCCGTTTTGGCGATAATATCTCAGCATATTTCTACAGGCAGGTCTATCTTGGATCGTGTCATCGCCGAGACCAATGCGTTGTTGTTGTAGTGTTCAACACTAACGTTGTGCAAGTAGCTTGCCCAGTAAATTACAAAAATTAAGAATAAAGGTCCCTCTAGACTAGGCGCCAAATGGCTGCGCGTCCAAAAACTGGCATCGCGTGCAGCCATTTGGCTGCTACTTAGCATCCACACTAGCAGCCAAATGTAGACAGAAAATGACATAACCAAAATTTCATTTTGGTGATTTTTTTTAAATTCAATTATCAAAATCGGACACTGCGCGTTTGTATTATTACACGGCCATTCAAGAATTATTCATTTTCACACAAAAGAACGAACAAAAGTTGGAAAATTGTCACTTTGAATTTGACAAGCGGTTGTCAAAGCGGTTGGTTGAGTTGCCATATTGAATATCAAAACTGGACGCACAGCCAATTGGCGACATGTTTGGATGGAATGACAACAGCCATTTGGCTGCACTAGATGGACCTTAAGAAGGGGGGAAGTTGCCCCCGAAATATATATGTACACAGTTAAATTTAATTTTTGTAATTTACTGGACATTTTCATTGTAAAAATAAAGATTACTTCTTTTATAAATTACTAAAATCAATTACATAACGCACAACGTCTGACGTCATAGAAACTACACATTTTCGTAGATGCATTACATTTAGTTGTTGGGTTTGTAGCAACAAATTTATCAAAAATCTATACCATTTCCCGGCCAAGCTCATAATTTTGGAACGTCAATTCCGTATCTTTGGAGCATCAAATTCGTAATTGCGGAACATCAACAATGGAACATCAATTTCGTAACTATGGGAAATGAAATAAAATTTGGAGGGCTCAAATTCGAAAATAAATAACAAGCTTGACACACATATTTTCGAATGACGCAAATTTATCACCATTAGCACGAGTTCCAAATTACGCATTTGGAACATCATTTGCTCAATAATGACTGGGAACGCCATCTGTTGTAAAATTTAAGAACATGAATGTTTACAAAAATATTAAATTTGTTATCAATCTTTACACATTTATATTCAAATTCTTTAAGTAAAGTGTGTCCTCCAGTACCGGATTATCCTTAAGGCACATAAGGCACGTGCCTAGAGGCCCCGCACTTACAGAGGCCCCGCACTCACACTGGCAGTGACCCCGCGAGCTTTTATATTTTTTTATTAATATTTTTTTATTAATATAATATAAGTCTTTGTTCTTTGTTAAGCTCTCGCAACGAAAATGTGTAAATTGTATTGATAATTTAATCGAGTACTTTCTCGCAAATAAAACATTTCCAAAAAACATTGATTTCGACAACGCGAAAATGGATAAAGCCACCCTGAGAACCATTGGAGGCAAAAAAAAAAACGCTTTTTACATAAGCCAATTTTTAAGCGTCAATTGAACAATGGTGAAGAAGTCAATAGAACATGCTTGACATATTCGCTCAGAACAAGTTCAATTTATTGTGATGTGTGCAAATTGTTCTCTGCTTCTACCGACATTGTTTTCTATTTTGTTTTGTAACCGCATAGATCCGGATCAGATTTGGTCTTCCCACCGCCATTGCTCGGAAAGTGAAAAATGTGACGTAAGAGAACTACATAAAAACAATGTCAATTTTTTGGGAATATTAGACCTACTCGCCAAGTATGACTCTTTCTTGGCCACTCATTTAAAACGACCTTTGTTTGGTCGAGGACATGTTTCATACTTGTCGTCCACAATTTGCGACGAATTTATCGAGCACATAAAGGTTTACAGAATGCATACAAGTTACTCGAGGTGATTTTGATAATTTCATCACCATGAAAAAAAAAACATATGCCTATTGGATAAAAAAGGATACTCTTTAATCCATGGACGGAGGTCGGCATGCGGGGTGTCATATCAAAGAATACGTCGAGTGCATTGCATATCCGGTGTTTGTTTCCTGTTCCAAGGACACCAAATTGAATAATTCGGACTTAAATCGAAAATTATGGCTTTGGAAAGATACAGATACGGGAAACACGAACATTATTCATTTGAGCCCAATTTTCTCATTTGAGGATCCTTGAAACAAGGAACACACACCGGATATGGAATGTACTCGACGTCCTCTTTGATATGACACCCCGCATGCACATTCGATCAAGGTGCGTAATTTGTGTGTTTTTTGTGTCCTTTTTCAGAGCTTTCTGATCAATTATTTTCTTAGCAAATTTAATGGTAGAATTTCCAGCTATTATAGATTCTGAAAAGTGAGAAAAGTAGAAACAGCTTGAATAATTCTCGTAGTTATGGCTTTGGAAAGATACATGGGAAACACGGCAATTTTTCATTTAAGCTCGATTTATTCCCTTGAGGGTCCTTGAAACTGGAAACAAACACCGGATACGTAATGTACTCGACGTCCCCTTTATGATATGGTACTCCACATGCATGCCGACCTCCGTTCAAGGATTAAAGAGTATCCTTTTTTGTCCTTTTTGGGACCTTTCCGATAATTTTTTTTTTTTTAGCAAATTGAGTTTTAGAATCTTGGGAGCTCACTGATTCAAAAACAACAAAAATTTGCCTTACTCTAATTATTTTCTATTTGAAATGCTAATATGACTGGACTATAAAGCTGCTAAGAAACATGAAAAAAAGAAAGAGAAAATGAAATATCTTTGTCACCTAGAAATAATTTAAAATTGATGTATTTATTGTAATTTGTGACAGATTGATGGTGGAAATTGATAGCCGTTTTAGGATTTACCGCAAGTTGAAAACTGATTTCTCTGTATTAATTGATCAAAATGACAATGTTGAAGAAAAGAGAAATGTGGCAAAACAATTGAAAATGAAATATCATAATTATCTCGAGGATGAATTTGAAAACGAAATAATTCATCTCCATGAGCATCTAAAACATAAATTATAGGACAAAGGTTCGAGTCTAAAGGAAATATTATTAGGAAAGAGTTTTCCAAATGTAGCGATAGGGGATATATTTAACGATGCCTTGTTCTGTCAGTGAGGGAGAACGAAGTTTTTCAAATTTGGCAATAATTAAAAACGAAAAACGTTCCGTAATTGAATAAAGTCGACTAAACGCCTTAAGTTTAATTAATATTGAAAGTTGCATTGCCAAAACACAAAATTTCAGAGATATAATTAAAAGTTTGCAACTGAAAAAACTAATGAGTTTTTGTACCACAATATGTAGGTTCTTTAAAAATTTTGCGAAATAAAATATATTTTTCTTATTTCGTAAACTATTTTATTTACGACAGTATTTCTTACACAAAATTTAAGGGTTTTATTTGAAGACAGTTCACAAAAAATGGGCCCCCAATTGTTTTATGCCTAGGGGCCCCAAAGGGTCTTAATCCGGCACTGGTGTCCTCAAATTATTGAATTGAATATTCATCAAAATATCGCAATTGTGAGCGACATTTTTACCATTTACACAAACTTCAAAAGTAAATGACGAATTCTAATGACGAAAGCATATGTGTCACTCCAATTTTGAACTTTCATCATCAGGATGGATTATCATCATGTGGTTATGGACTTGACCGAGAAATTGTACCTAGTTGAGCTATCTAACTTCAAACAAAGTAAATTTTGACTGTAACGCCAGCGATTGGAGCATATATGTATGTAAACTAAGAAATCTGCCTAAAGCATAGTTTACAGGTATAGTGCTCCAGAAAAGAAATAAAATTATTAAAATCAGTTTTTTACTATATTTTTTCGCAATGTGACTGTTTTTTTAATGATTTAGCCGGTTTTTTGGCCGTTTTTCTCGCTGAAATTTATTTAGCCGGATTTTTAGCTTATTTTGAAAAAAATATAGCCGGTTTTCCGGCTAAATTTAGCCGTTTTCTAAATTTCCAGTTGGCAACACTGTGCATAGGTCTTTCGCCAGTTTGTTCAATCAGTTTACACTGTACCGGATCGAGTACACTACACAGTGAGGCTTAATGATTACATTAAAAATTAGGATTAAGATTACGGTGAATGTTAGGGTTCGGCGTTCGGGATAGAGATGGAGTAAAAGTTTAGACTCAAGTTAGGGCTAAGGTTAAAGTGAAAATGATGTTTAGGGTAACGGATAGGGTTAAAGTAATTGTTAGGCCGCAGTGAACTTTATTATTAAGGTACCACTATAGCTCCGCTCGTGGTCCACGTAGGCTGACAATTGTGGTGTTTTTGGAAAGCTTAGATCTTGGGCTTCTTACTGCCAAGTTTCATCGAGAAACAATTGAAGGAAGAGGCTCCAGGGACTTTTTCGCATGGTAGACTGTTTTATGTAAGGGTAGGGTTTGCGTTAAGGTTAATTTGCTAGAGTTTTAGGTTTAGATACCAAGTTTTGCGAGGTTACAGGGGCTACCAAGGCCATCAACGTTACTAAGGACTTCCAAGGTCACCAAGACCAAGGTTAGCAAAGAGACCAAGGTCACTAAGGTTACCAAGGACAAAATATTATAAGTAAAATACACGCTTGTACTTTATTTGAATTAAATGGCAAAAGTTTCAGTCCTTAACATGTTTACTGTCTGACCGATTTTCTTGAACATAACCAACACGACTGACATGCATATATGACTCATAGAACGTGAACGTGTTAAATACTGTGCCAAAATTACATAATTATCGTACTTACACTTCTGTCCAGATAACTGTTCGATTGTATAGCCTCAAACTGTCCGAACAAAGACCGCCATGCTGGACCAATGGATGCTTCGTTCGTCAATCCCGTACCGTAAAATACCAAAAATATATCCATCGAGTTCCACGTCACCATGAAACAAAATGCCACCAAATGAACACTTTCTAGTCCGGTATTAATTCTCAACACCACCGCATACAGTTCATAAAAACATAAAATAGCATTAACGAAATATATCAAAAATAACATTTGAACATCGATCAACTTATGGAGGCAATTAATTTGATCTGAAATGGTCGAATGTGTTTTTGACAAACGACGAAGTTGCATGCTTACTTTCAAGGATTTGGCATATCCTGCTGAATTGTCTTGCAGACTATCCATAACAACAGCCAATTGTTCATTAACGATTTCATATAAATCGCGGTAAATTAACGTTAGAATACAAAATGAATTAACCGACAATGTGAGATTCGCATGTGCAATTATTAATAAATATTGAATACAATCCGCCCAAAATGGCCTGTCAACTCGCTCCTCAGCCGACACGGTAAAGGCCATTATAATCTGATTGAGAGGAAACACGGTTTTGAAGACGACAAAATATAAAAATGCACTTTTTCGCCAGTGAGGATCCGAATGAGAGTACAACATTTTCACAAGATTCACAACACCATTCATAGCTTCCAAAGTTCCTGTACGGTTTAATATTCGTCCCAAAAAGGTAACCAGCATTATTCCATACATGTTAAGAGTATCAAATTGAAAAACAATTTTAAGAAATCCAGACGCTTGCAAGGGAAGTGCCTTAAAGACAATGTAGGGAATTGACAATAATACAAGAGAGTTCAGAAGAAATGTATATACTTTTCCCACTTGGGAATATTCAAACTGATTTTTTGAGAAATTATAAGTATAGCTCAACAAACCGAAAAATTTTACTAAAATATAGAGAGATATTAAAAAGACTTTTATGAACAGATTCATTCTATTAGCAATGAAATTTGTAAATTAACTACGGCATGAGGAAGCATTTTCAAAGCACTTTATTATATTAATGAGACGAGATGACGTTTCAATTTCATTTGGAGAATTAGTTCAGAACAGTGGCGGCTCGTGCCTATGGAAATAGATGAGGCGAAAAAAAAACACATTGGAATGGGGTTGTTAAGGCGCGTTTAGATGGCATCAAACTTGTTTGCATCCAACTTTTTCCTCAAACTTATCCAAGTTGGAAGGCTGTATACACGTACGATATTCTCTCAAACAAATCCTATCAAACTTGTTGGCCGTGTAAACAGTAGTTGAAAGTTGGAGCGGTCGTAAAACGTTATCAGTTTTTGCAATACGTATTTGTACAGGAAAAATATATTTGCTTTTTCTTTAATTTTTTCGTGAATATTTGAAACATTAATGGAAACATGCTCGAATGAGTATACGGCGTGCCCCAAAAGTCAACGGAACGCCTGAATTGGATGATAGCGCACAGACATTGGTAATCAGGCGCATTAATTCTTTATTTTTAGAAAGTATATTTATATTTCGATTGGACTATAATCAATGCATCTCAAACAAGTTGTCCAACTTCTGTTTTCACGGTGGATTTGTTTGAATGCTCGTTCCACTTCAAACTTGTTGTCCAACTTCTGTTTACACGATGGATTTGGTGTCCAACTTGTTTGAATGCTCAAAAGTTGGACAACAAATCCATCGTGAAAACAGCGCTTTACATTGATAGAGAATAATTTTACAATTACAACTTTATGCAATGCATGGGTTAAGCAGAGGGGGCAGGGAAGGGCGCTTCCCGTTTCTACGGAAAGGTAGCGGAATTTAACTTGATTCCATCTAAAAGGGAATTTAGTGGCAAATAGTATACATCTTTGCTTTTCCTAGTTAGAGACCTTGTAAGGAACAAGTCTCATATTTCCCTGTCATTCAAGTTATTTTATCAAGATTCATTTTGAAGCTGAATCATACCAGCATGAAATTTAACCACTCTGTTAAATTTTGTTAAATTTGGTTGAAGGAAATCAAAAAAGGTTTATAGATTTTGCTCTGAAGAAAAACAGTGACAGACGACACAAATTGATCACTTGGTCTATTTCTTTTAAATCGCAAGTGGAATATTCAATTCGAGGGACAAAAATAGCACTGGACATAAACGAGCTAAAAAGCTAAAATTAAAGGCCAGTTGAATATCATCAGCAGGGGCCATTTTTCGTTAAATGGTGCAGAAAAATCATGCTAGACTGCCCTTTCTTAAAATTTGGCTCTAAAATTTGTCTAACAATATTGTCGCGACCGACAATTTCAACTCTTAAGAAAATCTGACCGAAGGCCCATGCATCATAATATCCCATTTTAAATATTTGGCGTTTCGGCATAAATTAAAAAACAATCAAAATCAATTTAAAAAGTTTGGGCGTCAAAATATTAAAATGTAATAATGAACAGCGACAAAAATCACACTACTATCGATCCTTTCTCAAATCATATGCAAGAAGCGCCATCATCTAAAATTTTCCTTTTTCTATTTCAACCAAAATACATAGAATAGAAAACCGAAACTATTCTCAGTAAGTTCTTATCTCAACTTCATTTTGCAGAGCTACAATTCAATGCGCAAAGCATACGTACAACAAAGCGAGAACAAATCGTCGCACTGTTTCGATTCAGATACACACGCTGAGGCGATTTCTGTTTCGCCTCACTGGCATCTTTTTTCCCGTACATTCTCCCATAGAGAATCGGGTGAATGTATTGATACGTTTTCAGTTGTTGTTCGGGATTGTGCGGCGGAAAAATTATCGCCTCACATGTATGAATTGGCGTACAAAAAATATTTTAGGGACGTTATGATTGTGTAAAGGAACTTGTAAGCGAGTTTAAAGATATATTTAGGGTTTTTCTATCATATTAGATTAATTATGTTTTGTGATAAATTAAAATGTATAAATCGACGAAAATGAAGGTGAGGCGCCGCCTCAGTTGCCTCATCTGAGGAGCCGCCACTGGTTCAGAATATGAACAAAATGTAATTAGTAGACATGTCACATTCGTAGATGTGTTCGGTCATACGACATTAAAACGATTTTCAGCAATCTGTGCCCTATTGGAGGGGATGAGGAATTGAAATGAGTAAATCAAAAATGTATGATAATCTGGAGGTCGCATTAAGTACTGACAAAAAAAAATGATGACCTTATACTCGTATTAGGTAATTGAAATCACTTACATGTTTATCCAGATTTTTATTTGAATCTAAAATTTCAAATTGCCTAAATAAACAACGCCACGCACGACAAATAGACGCTTCGTTAGTCAATGCACTTGCGTAAAATACAATGAAAATATCCGCTGAGATCCACAGCGCCATAGCAGCAAAGCTCACTAGAGTTTGACTATGCCATTCGGCATTAAATCTCACTGTTATCCCGTACATTTCATATAAACTAAAAATACTATTTATAAAAATGTAAGTCAGAAGAAAAAGCATTGGAATTTCGATAAATTTCTCCAAGCTGTTGATTCCGTTTAAAATATTTGAATAAACACGGCACAAATAACGAAGTTCTGCACATATTTTTGAATATTGTCCAGAAATGTTTCCACGCCGCTGAGTTTTTCTACTCTGATACGCTACCATTCTGGTCACAACGTCCTCCATACGATCGTTTATCACTTCATACAAATCGCGAAAAATTAGGTACACTAAACAAAATGAATTAACCGTCAAACTCAAATTCGAATGTGTAAATGTAACCAAACATTGCATCAGAGTTAAAAAGATATTACTACCAAAATCAGAAGTTGCCATTGAAAGTCCCATAAGTATTTGACTAACCGGAAATGCTGTTTTGAAAATTACAAAATTGAAAAAGACACTTCTTTCCCACTGGGGAACACTTTCACCATGCACCGATTTAACTAGATTCACGACACTGTTCAGTGTGTTCAGCGTATTATTTCGATTCATTATTCGTCCAATGACTATTATTAACATTATTACATAGATTTGAACGAAATCAAAGTGAAAAATGATTTCAAGAAATCCTTGAAGGTTTTGTGGAAAACTCTCGTTAGCCTTATAGGCGACGTAGGGTAACATAAGCAATAGGAGACCGTTTATTAGGGTTTTTTAGATTTTTCAAAAAAACCCTTATGAAATCGATTTTGTCCGTCCGTCTGTCCGTCTGTCCGTCTGTCCGTCCGTCTGTTCACTAAATAACTCGCGAACGGCTTAACCGATCGTCATGAAATTTGGTAGGAATGTGTAGAATGGTAACAGTCTTTGGCACGAAATATTTAAAAGTTGGTAGACCAAAAATTACAGGGTGTCCCGGACATTTTAAAATTTGTTCGCTAAATAACTCGCGAACGGCTTAACGGATCGTCATGAAATTTGGTAGGAATGTGTAGAATGGTAACAGTCTTTGGCACGAAATACTTAAAAGTTGGTAGAACAAAAATTACAGGGTGTCCCGGACATTTGAAAATTTGTTCACTAAATAACTCGCGAACGGCTTAACGGATCGTCATGAAATTTGGTAGGAATGTGTAGAATGGTAACAGTCTTTGGCACGAAATACTTAAAAGTTGGTAGAACAAAAATTACAGGGTGTTCCGGACATTTGAAAATTTGTTCACTAAATAACTCGCGAACGGCTTAACGGATCGTCATGAAATTTGGTAGGAATGTGTAGAATGGTAACAGTCTTTAGCATGAAATACTTAAAAATTGGTAGGACCAAGATAACAGGGTGTCCCGGATATTTACAAATTTGTTCACTAACCGATCGTAATGAAATTTGGTTGGAATGTGTAGAATCGTAACAGTCTTTAGCACGAAATACTTAGACGTTGGTAGGACAAAGCAAAAAGGGTGTCCCGGAGATTTGAAAATTTGAATTTTTTAGTTTTTATCAAATCAAAGAACTCGATGGGTACATTTCATATCAGTCGCTTTTTTCCAGTTTGGAGTAATAGTAACGGCGTTACAGCTAATAAATCCAGTTAATATGTGGAGCCATAATATATGGTAAATCTATTTTTGGATTGGGCTAATTAAAAAGTGTTACAGAATGAAAGGCGTTAGCCTTTCATTCTGGAACGCGTTTATTTAGACCAATCCAAAAATAGATTTACGAGAAGCATTTCATTAACATTGTGCATAATTCTTATTTATTACCTATAAAATATATGTGCAAAATGATTCACTATGTATGTATTCAAAATCTAAAAAACCCTCGTATTGCGGGCGCAGCCCTCTGTACGCCGGTATTTTTAGGATTGTATACGATTTTCCAATTTGTGAGTATTGAAATTGATTTTTTGAAAAATCGTAACTATAACTTAGCATACCCAAGAGTTTTGCTAAAACATAGAGGAAAATTAAGCAGAATTTGACAAACAAATTCATTGTGCAACTAACAATATTATACGTTACAAAACGTCTTCTTATGAACATCCATCGCTTAAACAGGAAAATTATTAATTAATTTAGAAATTATTTATGGAAATATGTAACAACCTTCATAAGTTCATGGTTCTACTTTAGCCGTATAAAATATTCAATGTCTGCAGTGTCATCATCATCGTCGAAAGTGATTCAGCATATGGCATATTGAAGCTTGAAGGTAGGTTTTATTTATACGTAAATAATGAATAATCCCAGAAACTTATATCCTTGATCACATAGCCGCGTAAAGAGGCTTGATCTGCAATCCATTCTCAAAAGGAGAACTTTTGCGTTATCGATATTTTTTCCTATATACCTATATCTGCTACTGCTATATGGTGGATGGTAAGGTAAGTGCCGCTAGTGTCGATAAGAAGAAAAAGATTTTTTTTCTTTCGAGAGCTGATAGCGTAATGTTCCAAAACGTGATATCAAGAGTGCAAATTTAAAAAAAAATAAAAGGACCCAACTTTTCACGCCGATGAAATACGCCTTAGGCCCGACTCACACGCCACACCCTATATAGACGTCGAAGATGACTATGACAGAACAGTGTATTGTCCCAGCCAGCATTTAACACATTTGTAATCATTATTTCATGCAACACGCGTAAGCACATATTGCTTATTCATTCATCACGTTTTCATACAAGCAGTACCTATATGACGATGTCCCCCTATATCATGTATATACGCATTTCCGCCTTATTACGGATAATCATTATAAAATCGTTATTCGTAAACATTATGTAGGTAATAGTTAAGTATCATATATATTCAATGCATCAATGAATAATTAAAAAAAACACGGGCGACGGAGAGTCTCGAACTCATAACCCTATGCACCAAAGGTGCGCGCCCTAACCAATGCTCCAGCCAGACTTTATGAATGATCATATTTTATTCGTGATTCTAATCACCCCAGCAACAAAAATCACACTTGAGGAGAAAACCATTATATTTCCTATATGCATGATCCGTCGACATTCCTGCAGCTGACCATCATGTATCTAACTTTCAATGCGTCCTATCGATACATAATGCCGATTCGTGATTCATGAAGTAAAGCTTATTTGTGGCTATGTTCACGGTATATGACCCCGATGCTGGCTGGGACCCCAGCCATGGTTTTCTCCTCAAGTGTGATTTTTGTAGCTGGGGTGATTAGATTCACGAATAAAACATAATCATTCATATAGTCTGGCTAGAGCAGTGGTTAGGGCGCGCACCTTCGGTGCATATAGGGTTATGAGTTCGAGACTCTCCGTCGCCCGTGCTCTTTTTTTTAATTATTCTTTGATCCATTGAATATATATGATACTTAGCTATTACATAATGCTTACGAATAACGATTTTATAATGATTATCCGTAATAAGGTGCAAATGCGTATATACATGAAATAGGAGGACATCGTCATATACTGCTTGTATGAAAACGTGATGAATGAATAAGCAATATGTGCTTACGCGTGTTGCATGAAATAATGATTAAAAATGTGTTAAATGCTGGCTGGGGTATGACGTGAACTATTTGAAAAAAGGTCCAGAAAATATAAGTAAGATTGCGAAATGCGATGGAGATTTTATGTTTTTTTATATTTTTTAGTAGTCTGGCTGGTGTTGTGGTTAGTACGCTATTTTCGTTGCACAGGGTCGTGGGTTCGAATCTCACCGTGAACCAATTCAGTTTATGGCGTTTTTCGAACTCACGACCCATGTGGCGGGCTATGATCTCTCAGATTTTAAACGAGTACCCATTTATGGGGATAAATAACACTGCTGAGCGTGCTGTTGATCTCAACACTTCAACAAAAAAAGCAGTTAAGATCTTGGAAATTGGATGTCACTAACACATTTGCGGCCTTAGTCCAATGTTGGACTGTCGCGCCTGTTATTAATTTTTTATTTTTTAGTCTGCTTAGCACGAATCCGAAGATTTCCACAAAAATGTGCTCCCAAAACAGAGTGAAAATCGCAAAAAAACTTAAAAACTGTTATAATTGTAGCGATACCTCTTAAAGGATATTCAACATTAATATCACGTTCGTCGCACAATTATATGCTTTTTTCGCTAGTATGTCGAGCTTTGGAGTTATAATACAAAAAGGAAAAACGAGACCGAAGCTAATTTCGGGCGCGGCCGAAATTTGGATACCTTTCGCTCCCCTCGGGCTAAAAGTTTTTTTCAGGCGTACCTACAACTTGTAATTAATAAAGACACAAACACACAAAACCAAAATGGGGGGTTGGGTCCGATTTGATCCAATCTCACATATGTTTTGTGTCATGAATAGAAATACATTTGGTTGATTTTGGTGAACAAATAAAAAACTTTTTCTTAGAAGAACTTAACTTGGGGGGTTGGATTTGTATGGCAGCCCCATGACCCCATGGTCCGATTGAATGCATTCTTACATATGTTTTGTGTCATCAATAGAAATACATTTGTACGAGATCTGGTTGAAATTGGCGCACAAATAAAAAAGTTTTTCTTAGAAGAACCTAATTTGGGGGGTTGGGTTTGTATAGCACCCCCATGACCCCATGGTCGATTTGATTCATTCTTGCATGTGTATTGTGTTATCAATAGAAATACATTTGTGTGAAATTTGGTTGAAATTGATGTACAAATAAAAAGGTTTTTACTAGAAGAACTTAATTGGCACCCCATGACCCAGTGATCCAATTTGGGTGAATCAAACATACAAACAGCCTGCAACAATAAGAAGCATGTGTGCAAAATTTCAGCTTGCTAGCTTCAGTACCCGCCGAGTAAAACGCGTCGCAACAGACAGACAGACAGACAGACAGACGGACATGCTCCAATCGACTCCCCAAGTCATGCTGATCATATACAATGTATACTTCTTATATGGTCGGAGATGCTTCCTTTAATGCGTTACAAACTTCATGACAAAGTTAATATACCCTTTCACTCTATGAGCGAAGGGTAATTAGCAAATATTTTGGGTATTTTTTGCAATTTTTATCCTGTTTTGCAACGAAATTTTGGCGGTTAGCTTATCGGATTAAGAAACAAAAAAAAAACAAAAGCAAAAAAATATCTTCTCTTCATTTTTCAATCTCCATCCACCAAAGCGATATTAGCTGTACATACCGAAATCAACAAACCAAAATGTTACTGAAAACACAAGCTTCATTTTGCAGCAACCTAGAGTCCGTTATCACGGTTATTTTCTGTCCAGTTTTATTTTAAAGAAAGATTCACCCCAAAATCATGGAGCTACGATTGGTCAAACCATTTAAATTATCAGATTTCCATGAACGATTTTTAGAAATATCTCTAATGGTAGATTCAACGAGAAATTCACCAGTGACGAAATTGAAACCTATGGCGCCAAAGAAAATGACAAAAGTCAGTGGCGATCCACGAGATTTAGGGGTTCAAAAGCCATAAGAAAGATTTCTCAAACCATAAATAAATCGCAACTACGAAAAACAATTTTGCAGAAACTTAGAGTTGTTTAGACAAGAAAAGATACATAGTTTATTGTGCCCTCTATGGCCATTTCTATCTCATCTATGTTTATTAGCGGAGTAGCCTGTACGTTCAAAAAATTACATAAAAACTATCTTGCAGAAAAACAAGCCTTAACTGGTTTCAGAAAGTCACCGGATTTTACATAAACCGTTGTCTCCAAGACTTAAAAAACGTGAGAAAAATCCATTCGAATCTAACTATCAACCAATTTCACCATAAATCAATGGTTAGTCAATAGTTAAGCGATGTGGTCAGAGCCGTGCGAACGGAAGACATAGAATTGATACATAATTTTAGGTGGTCTCTGTTCCCAAATTTCAAAAAATTGTCAGCTAAATTTAATTTTAAAAAGCCTTATAAGCTTCTATTACGCAATAGGTACACTTTCACTTGGCTTGGCTGTGCTCTTTGCTAAAACCTGCAACAATTACCAGAAGTCCTCTTATTTGTGCTGCAAGCACCGTCTGTCCATCTGTCCTACAAAAAACAACACCAAGTTTCGGGTCGTATCAACGCCGTCTATATATTAAGATTATTAAGGCCGCAATGTAGAACCTTAGACGTCAAAATCAGCTCGTAATTTTTGGTTATGTTCGCCAATGTTGCACTGTTTTGTTTTTGCTTTTTAGTACGTCATATGCTTGTTTTTGTTGTTTGTCCGTGTAAATCCAAAATTTAAGAGCTAAATTATGACGTCATTGTACAGCTGAGTTGCGGCTATGATATTTCTAGATGGCGTTGGTCGTATTTAATAATTTATTTTTTATGTACCCTGCTAAAACCCATCCTTCGGGAGTTTGTCTATTCCAGGTGTTTTACGCTGTTTCAATTTTTTGACGATATCGACAATTTCCTTATAGGCTTACACAAACAATTTTATGGAAAGACAAACTCTAATGGCAATTGCCCAACGGTACCCAGCCAGCATCGGCCTCATGTTCCGTGAACATAGCGACAAATAAGCTTTGAATCACGAATCGGCATTATGTATCGATAGGACGCATTGAAAGTTAGATACATGATGGTCAGCTGAAGGAATGTCGACGGATCACAGGCCAGTCAATTACCGATTTTAGGTCGCAAAAAATTGCTCGGGTCTGGTTTTTTGGGATATTGTTAGGATAGATACCAAAAGTGTACCACTAAGTTTGCAACTTCGAAAAACCTGTGCTAACCTCGTGACCCTCAAAAAAACTCAAAATTTTCGGACTTTTTTCATATTTTTGTTTGTAATTTCTAAAAGGTGCTTCCTACAAGTAAGTCGTCCACTGCACTTTTAAAGCTAAGAAAATCTTCTTTAATTGCACTGCACTTTTAAAGCTAAGAAAATCTTCTTTAATTTGAGTGTAACTTCAGCTTTGTAGGTGCAAAGGATCCCAAGATACAGCACTTAAAAAAATGTGATTTTTTTGTAAAAAAAATCCGAAATTGTATTTTTGGAGGTTTGTATGACAGCCCTATGACGTAATGTTCCGATTCCATCCATTCCTAGATATGTTTTGAGGCTTTACTAGGAACACATTTGGGTGAGAAGAAGAACCTGATTATCAGGGGTTGGTTTGTATGACAGCCCTATGACCTAGTGTTCCGATTTCATCCGTTTCTAGATATGTTTTGAAGCTTTACTAAAAAACACATTTGGGGGAAGGGTGGTTAAGATTGGTCCATAAAGAAAAAAGTTTTTCTTAGAAGAACCTAATTTCCAGAGGTTGGTTTGTATGACAGCCCTATAACGTAGTGTTCCGATTTCATCCGTTCCTAGATATTTTTTTAGGCTTAACCAGCAACATACTTGGGTGAAGTTTGGTTAATATTGGTACATAAAGAAAAAAGTTTTTCTTAGAAGAACCTAATTTTCAGGGACAGCCCTATTACCCCATGGTCTGATTCCATTCGTTCCGACATATATACAGCTAAGGAACTGGTTTATAACTTCAGGTCACATGACTTTCTCTGTAAAATGCGCATTTAAGCCGATATTCAGCTTGGAACATGACTGAAATGGCAATTTCGATTTTTTTTTCAAAAAACAATGTTTAAAGTGCTGTATCTTGGGATCCTTTGCGCCTACAAAGCTTGGGTTACACTTAAATTAAAGAAGATTTTCTTAGCTTTAACAGTGCAGTGGACAACTTACTTGTAGGAAGCACCTTTTAGAAATTACAAATAAAAATATGGAAAAAGTCCGAAAATTTTGAGGTTTTTTGAGGGTCATGGGGTTAGCACAGGTTTTTCGAAGTTGCAAACTTGGTGGTACACTTCTGGTATCTATCCTAACAATATCCCAAAAAACCAGAGCCGAGCAATTTTTTGCGACCTAACGCCTTATTTTTCGGTTTATTTACTGGCCTATCATGCATATAGGAAATATAATGGTTTTCTCCTCAAGTGTGATTTTTGTTGCTGGGGTGATTAGAATCACGAATAAATCATGATCATTCATATAGTCTGGCTGGAGCAGTGGTTAGGGCGCGCACCTTCGGTGCATAGGGTTATGAGTTCAAGACTCTCCGTCGCCCGTATTTTTTTTAATTATTCATTGATGCATTGAATATAATGATACTTAACTATTACATAATGTTTACGAATAACGATTTTATAATGATTATCCGTAATAAGGCGCAAATGCGTATATAAATGAAATAGGGGGACATCGTCATTTACTGCTTGTATGAAAACGTGATGAATGAATAAGCGATATGTGCTTACGCGTGTTGCATGAAATATTGATAACAAATGTGTTAAATGCTGGCTGGGTACTATTGACTAAGTCTTCTCGAATCCGATTGCTCATGTGGTCAGTCGAATGGTGCGTGGAGTAAAAAGTTTCAGCCAGAAGATTAGCCTTGTCGCTGTCTTTGTAAACTAGTGATCCATCTTTGGATTTTAGTGGAGCTGAGTAGCGACTGTTTTTGCGTGTTAAGGCGTTTTTTAATTTCCACATATTTTTGGACCCTTTACTGAAATTCTTCAAAGCTTTATTCCACAAGTTATTTTTATGAGACTTAGGGCCATTTTTTCGTACATTTTATAGGCTGGTTAGTCTTATTGCCTAGAGAAGACACACACAATATTTAGAGAGCTTTTCCATTGTACTGAATGACATTTTTGTTTATTTTGCATAGTTATGTTATCTTTGGCTTATTTACGCTGTTGCATGAAACCGTGCAATGATTTTTTTAATCTAAGATGATGGTGTAACCATCAAAATATGGCAGAACTATGCAAAATAAACAAAAATTTCATTCAATAAAATGGAAAAGCTTTCAATAAAATGGAAAAGCTTTCTAAATATTGTGTGTGTCTTCTCTAGGCAATAAGACTAACCAGCCTATAAGACGTACGAAAAAATGGCCCTTAATGTTTCTTTCAATTACTTTGGAAATTCGATTGACTTGCGTTCGTATGCTTATGTCACGGGTGCGTTGCCATTGTCGCCTGAGCATATTTCGTCTTCGGATAAGCGCTATGGTTTCAGAATTGATATTAACCTTGTGACTTTTTGCTGATGAGGATTCCACAGGTGTTGATTGGGATATTGCAGACCAAATGTTGAGATTTAACAAGTCTACCATCGAATCGATCTGACCTTTATTGTTGATCAATGTGAGATCAAGTTGATTAACAGAAGTCAACTCGTAATTACTTGACGAAAATATAACCAATTTGTATCTTTGAAACATAAATTTTGATTGTCATTATTTGCATGACTAGAAGAAGCTTCACAAGATAGTGTGGAAAGAATAGGAAGATGCGTTGACGACAAGGCATGCAAAACGGAAGGCTCTGACATAGTTACGTTTTCACAGCAGACAGCATTCCAAAGAAAAAAATCGTAACACGATTGTTTTTCTTTCGTGAGAATCGTACGATCGATAAGACGATTGCATCTACCGATAGTTCAGGCGTTCTGCGACGACAATTAGCGCATGTTTGACTTGCATTTTAATCTTAAAATGGCAACATTTATACATACTTCTCTCTCTCGATTACCGTAACTCCTAGTGGAGCATGGTGCGTTGATGACTACCGTGTGTAGTCCATCAACGTTACAAAGACAATTGAATTCGGAGTGTGATACGGTTGTCAGCCATACCACTTCCTAGTCGCACTGTTAGTTTATTATTCTACGATAAGCATACATACTTATACATATCATCTTCTTCTGAAAAATAAACTTGCGACGAGTCGTGCCGAGTTTGGAAACTCGTTTCTCTATGAGTGTCTATTTCACAGAGTGGCGACCGAACGATCACGGCCACAGAGCATGACATACTTATACATACTTGCTGTGTGATTATTGTTCGCCTGTCCGTTTTTTGATCGGATAGTGTGAAATGATCATACGATGGTTCTTGTCGTGCAAGTTTACCCGTCCTGTTTCGTCTTACAATCTGGAACCACCCAATCACTCAATGGAAGCGTAAGCCCTGTTGAGAACAAAATGAATCCAGTGTGTCTCGGCTATCTAAAGTGTATCAGATGACCTTGAACATTCTCTGATTGCGAATCGGAATCGCCATGGTCTAAAAATTATCAACGCATCCATGGGATATTCTTGTTGCTTGAGAGCTGAGAACCATTTAAGATTTATTGATTACAAATTAAAATGCGAGAACAGTGAATCATGTCGAAACTCAGAGTAATATTTTTTTCATTGAGCATTCAAATTGAATTAAACTTTTTAAAACTATTGGTTACTTTAAAAATTTAGATATGTTTTAATATTTCGCTGTTTTTGTTATTTTCAGAAAACAAAAAATCAGTAAATTATGAAAGCAAAGCTGAAAAATTCTAGAAAGAGGAACATGTGTATAATTGTTTGTGTTACAGAGCCGAAATGTATAGGGATGTGGCGCATCCACCAAATCTATGGACCGCACGCCACTGCTGCAGCTTACCGTCCTACAAAAACACTTGGTTCCACGGCCTCTTCCCGAGATATAATATTGTAATTATAATATTGGCCTTATAAAGAACTAAATCATCGAGATGATCCCCTCCCATGGTAGTAGTCCATCGAGATATGGGGCTGTCATGGAAACTCCAACTTGAAAATTGTATTTTTCTAAGATGTACTTTTTTCTTTATGGACCGAATTTAATTTCGCTCAAGCGTGTCTCTAGTAAAGCCTCAAAACATATCCAGGAACGGATGGAATCGGAACACTACGTTATAGGACTAACATATACCCCTTTCACTCTACGGGCGAAGGGTATAAAACAATTAACATCAACAATTTCTCACAAACGAAAAAGTTATTAGCTTTTCTTATCGGTAATATACTGTTATATATTTTTCGTCTTTTCCGTACAATCCAGTGGGTTCGATAGATTTTCGCGTACACAATAATGAATAACACTCGCGTTACTGTAACACCATTTATTACAACACACACATATACATACACTGTTTAACACTAGTTACTTAACTAATTATTGACACGCAGGGCCGTATTTACCCTCGGTAGCGCCCCTGGGCAGTAGTCGAGTTGCCGCCCTCCGTCACTATAGTTTAAGCTGAAAATAGATCAGTCGCATTCATGTGAGGTGTAAATTTTTTTACCATACGTTGGTTTCCGGCGTTTATGGAAGTAGCAGGTCTTCAGTGAAAATTGCAGTTAATTTACTTTTTAGAAAGCTGTTTGGACTGAACTTCTAATCAAAGTGAATGTTCAGAAGTATAGGTGTAGATACTCCATTGAAGGTGAAATTAGATGCCCATGGAGGAGCGGATACTCCTTACGTTTAGTGAAATTGAAGTTAATCGAAAGGTCTCGACTCCCAAATAATGGATATTAAGTCGTTTTTCACTTAGTCATAACCGTTCTCCAGCTGCAGCCCCACGAAATGGTCGTTTTCAATACTTAATGAAAACAGCCCAAAATTGCAGTTTCCGGGTGGAGGAGGTGGGGTACGCCATAATAGGAGGAAGAAAGTGATCCGTTCATTGGTGGTCAACCTTTCGTTATAATAGGGTAAAATTAAAAGTTTCCGGTTTTCTTTCGTGGTTCCGACTGTATGTTACTTCTCCCACGACTGATGCCCAAACCTATGTTGGTGGACTGGCAGGCTGAAGCCTACATCGGCATTTTCAACGCCCCGTGCACAGATAAAAAAAATAATAGTTCAGTGATCATAGTTCAATCCAATTTTAGAAGTTTGTACAAATAAGGAACAAGGTCGGTAGGGCGGTCGAAGCGTCTACTGACGTCAGATATGTAAGTCCGCCACTGACCAAAGGACCGACTTATGCAGAATTTTCTTTATTTTTTCTAATTTATTTAAACTGCCTCCTCAAATATCGAAATGTGTATATTTCACAGAACATTGATTCAATGGAAGGATGAGAGCTTCAGAAATATGCCGCCCTTCAAAATTTGCCACCCCGGGCAGTTGCCCAGGTTGCCCATATGAAAAATCCGGCCCTGTTGACACGACATAATCCACGGGTAAAACTAGACTAAGTCGTCGACACTAGTCGACTCCCTTATACCCGTTTCCACTGTTACGGAAACTTCGGCGACGTACTTTCCGCAAACTTCCGGAAAGTCGTGGTTGCTGTATAAGTCAATAAGTCAACGTTATTTCTCGTTAGTGACATCAGGACCATCTGGTGTAAACTAAGGGAATCCGATTTATGGTTGACGTATCCTAGACACAAGACAATACTTTTTGCCCACGCTATAGACACCCCAGTGGGGAATTTAAATTTTTCATAATACTTGGAGATCAATTCAAACTCGAAACGACCTGCATTTATTATCAGACATAAAACCAGGCGCTACAGTCCAACATTGGACCAAGGTCGAAGCTGTGATGTGATATTCAATTTCCAGGATCTTAATTGCTCTTTTGTTGAGGAGATCAACAGCACGCTCAGCAGAGTTAAGCGCTGTTTTTCACGATGGATTTGTCGTCCAACTTTTGAGCATTCAAACAAGTTGGACAACAAATCCATCGTGTAATCAGAAGTTGGACAACAACGAGCATTCAAACAAATCCACCGTGTAAACAGAAGTTGGACAGCTTGTTCGAGATGCATTGATTATAGTCCAATCGAAATATAAATACACTTTCTAATAATAAAGAATTAATGCGCCTAGCGTTTTTTTTTTTGTTGTAAATTTTAGATACAGAAATTGTCCTGGTAATCAAACTGGAATCATCAGACCATATAAAATATACATATATTGTATATATATGTATGAATATGTGTTCAGAATATTCTCCGGATTAATTGATTGATGCGTGTTTCAATGCCTTTCACAGAAAAGCAATGTATGTACATATGCGTATGTACATTATGATGAACCATAATTTCAAGAATTATTTGTGCTACAAAATGGAAATCATAATCATTTTTGAACTAACATACGCCAAGACAAATAAAATATGAATATCCAACGAAAAAATACCTACGCGACGTGCGTACTATCATGCTCACACCGCTCGTGTGAATAACACGATTAGTGTATACAAAGCTACAACGCACGCAAAACTCAAAATACTTTATCAATTGCAGCCCAGCCCGAAAATTAATTGTTTCGGTTTTGATAAAAAATTGTCATTGTTCATTACCAATATCTGTGCGCTATCATCCAATTCCGGCTTTCCGTTGACTTTTGGGGCACGCTGTATACTCATTCGGACATGTTTCCTTCAATGTTTAAAATATTCACGAAAAAATAAAAGAAAAAGCAAATATATTTTTCCTGTACTAGTACGTAATTGCAAAAACTGATAACGTTTTATGACCGCTCCAACTTTCAACTACTGTTTACACGGCCAACAAGTTTGATAGGATTTGTTTGAGAGAATATCGTACGTACGTACGTAGAGAATATCGTATCGTATCGTATCTTGTTTGCATCCAACTTTTCCGTCAAACTTATCCAAGTTGGAAAGCTGTTTACACGTACGATATTCTCTCAAACAAATCCTATCAAACTTGTTGGGCGTGCAAACAGTAGTTGAAAGTTGGAGCGGTCGTAAAATGTTATCAGTTTTTGCCATTACGTACTAGTACAGGAAAAATATACATACATATTTGCTTTTTCTTTTATTTTTTCGGGAATATTTTAAACATTGAAGGAAATGTCCGAATAAGTATACAGCGTGCCCCAAAAGTCTTCTTCTTCTTCATTGGAAATACACAATAAACAAATTGTTTACTTACGCTTCGATCTACGCTGCTATTTGGATGCATAAATTCAAATTGTTTATAAAGAATCCGCCACGCACCACAGACAGATGCTTCATTAGTCAATGAAACCGCATAAAAAACTAAAAATATATCAGCCAAATTCCAAAAAACCATCACAAAAAATCCAACTGGAACTTCATATTGCCATCCCGTATTGAATTTCACAAGCATTGAAAACACTTCATATAAACTTATCGTATTATTGATGAACATAAAGGTGAGTACACATATCAAAAGAAACTTGACAGTTCGATTAAGTCGATTGATTTGCTCGAAAACTACTGAATGGTATGAGCATAAAACACGAAGATGTATTGCGGCACTATTTTCACAACTTGAGTCCGTTTCAATACTACTAAAAAGGGTCTCCAATCGATACGAAATTGTTTCAAATAAGTTTCGATAAATCAAACAGGCCAAACTAAAGGAATTCAACAATAAACCAAGATTTACATGTACAAATGTCGCTACCGACTTTATGAAGAAATACCAAAAATGTCGATCGGCTTCCTTTGCTGTAATAAGTGTAAAAATCAAAACGATTTGATTAAGCGGAAAGATTGTTTTGAATATAACGAATTTAACAAGTGCACTTTTTTTAAATTTGAATCCGGAGTTACCGCACACGAATTTCACTGTATATGCAAAACCATTCATTACGTCCAGGATACTTTTGCGACTAATCAGTTGACCGACAAAAATTATTAAAATTATTAGATACATTTGAGCGGCATCAACTTGATAAACGGCTTTCACTAATTCAAAAATATGTCTTGGAAACGTTTCCATTCTCAAATTGGCAGCATAGGGCATCAGAATCAGTACAAATAAATTCACCATAATTGCATAGACGTTTCCTATTCGAGAGTCTTGAAAATTGTTTTTTGAAAAATCATAACTGAAACCAATCAAACCCAACAGTTTTGCTGAGATATAAATGCATCTGAGAGATAGTTTTACGCACGGATTCATATTGTTAAAATCAAACTGAAATTCAATTTGTATGCGCAACGGGAGGACTGTCACCTTGAAGCAGACATTCCAGCTCATTCCACTTGTGAAATATTTATTCAATTAGAAAATGAGTTTGTGTTGTTAGTACCTTTTTTGTCGGGCATACTTGTTAGGATAATGACTTATCGCGGACTAGACACGAGGCAGAGATGGATGAACTTTAAAGCAATATTGAAAACAGTGTAACAAAATGAATGGAAGTGACCTAATAATTTGATTGATCATACAAAAATAATGTTAATATTAATATTGAAAAAAAAATCTAATTAGTTTAATCACTTGAGAGTTACTTACACTTCTGTCTAAATTTTCATCTGCATCCACGAACTCAAACTGTTTGAACAAGCATCGCCATGCACTGCAAATGGACGCCTCGTTGGTCAACGAAGCTCCGTAAAAGAGTACAAAAAGATCCATCATATTCCATAGAATCATAACGCAAAAAGTAACTGGCACTTCACTATGCCATCCTGAATTCGAATCACGCATGATTGTATAAAATTCATATAAACTTATGACATTATTCAGAAACATAAATGCCACTATACAAGTCAGCTGAGCGTCAACCATTGCATGCAGACTATTCACTTGAACCGTAATTGTTGAATGAATGCCGCATAAATGGCGTAATTCTGCACTAATTTTAAAAATTCTTTTGCATATGCCATTGACACTTTTCTCAAATCTACGCCTACGTTTCACACTATCCAGAATTCCGTTCATACGATTAGTGACAATTTCATACAGGTCACGATGTATCAAACAGCCCAAAATAAATGAGTTCAGCATTAGTGCAAGAATCGCGTGCACCATTGTCACCACAGTTATAGAAATAATAAACCAAAAAGTGAGCTCACCTTTTTCTCCTGTGGCAAGTGTAAGACACATAGCGATTTGATTTAGTGGAAAAATCGTTTTGAAAATAATAAAATTGAAAAATCCACTTTTCTCCCATTTCGGGTCACATGGAACGTACAAAGATTTCACGGTATGCACCAGCGTGTTCATTATATCTACAGAACCTTTACGATAAATCACACGACCAACAAATGTGATCAGCATTATCGTACACATTTGAAAAAGATCAAATATGAAAACACTTCTCAAAAGACTATATTCAAACACATTACTCCTGACGTAGGCAGCGTAGGGCATTAGAATGAGCACGAGAGAGTTCACCAATAGTGAGTATGCTTTTCCGGCTTGTGAATCTTTGAAATAATTTTCCGAAAAGCAATACCAACTTGTCATTACACCTGTCATTTTTGCAAAAATATAAATGCCAATTAGAGAAATTTTTATGAACAAATTCATTTTATAGTATTAGCAACTATCAAGGGTCATGCAAGTCGAAGTTGACTTTGGTTGAAAAGAATAATCATGAGCATAAGTTCAATTAGGAAATTGGTTTCTACCAGTCATAAATAAGTAGATTGAAAAAATGTAAAAGGTAATAGGTCAGCTTATTAATGTCCATGACAAATTATTCTCCACCAAATTGGATAGTTGCTTCCCAAACCAGAAATATCTAAATTTGTACCACATTTGGCACTTCTACCTATGACTCCTTCTACATTATGGCACGATAGCCCGACGTCGGGCTTTGGCCGCCTGGATTTTTTACCTCCATTTTGAATATTCTTATCTAGCTCCCGATCGTTCACGCGTTGCCCGTTAATCACCTTTTTGGGCGTAAAAATGGTGGGTTTGACTTCTGGCACAACACACAATTTTCTGCGACTGACACTGTATCGCCCTGTGACATGGGTCAAGAATAGTGCTACCGTCTTTCCGACATGTCGTAAGAGGCGACTAAAGGGACAGGAGAGAATAAAACTCTCCTGAGTTTCGAACATATCTTTACAATTGTGCGCGCAGCAACTCTGTTTTGCGCTTAATGGTTCAGATATGTACTGTTATAAATTTCTCGTCTTTTCTAGACGTTCCAGTGGGTTCGATAGATTTTCGCGTACACAATAATGAATAACACTCGCTTTACTGTAACACTATTTATTACAATTAACAAATTATTAATAAATTAATTACAAAATTAATTAATAAGTTACTGATCCGACATAATCTACGAGTAAAACTATACTGACTGACTCGTCGACACCCTTATATAACCGTTTCCATTGTTCCGGAAATTTCGGTGACGCACTTTTCGGAAATTTCCGGAAAGTCGTAGCTGTTGTATAAGTCAAGGCGTCAACCTTATTTCTCGTTAGTGACATCAACGCCCTCTGGTGTAAACTAAGAGAATTCGATTTGTGGTTGACGTACCCTAGACACACGACAGTACGAAACTTAACAATTGACCCCCTGTGGTTTTGGGGTTAGAATTATACCACAGCGATTCCGGCTTATCGTAAAAAGCAACTTGAGGGATAGGGTATGTAGGCTTTTACCCCGCGTACCTGAAATTTTACTTTACACTCGAAACATTAAACAAGCCTGAGATACCTCGGACTGATTCAACGGCAACGACTTTTGGCTATAAACAACGGACTACGTTCGGTTTTTGGAACGTTCGGACGATGTGGGGTCAGTGTAATAACACAAGGCTCACAGAAGTCTAACAGAAAATGACAGCATACAACATCACTATACTACGACTGAGCGAAACAAGATGGCTCGGATCGGGGGCGACTTTATCACCAGCCTCTCGAACGGTATTGCACTACTCTGGAAGTGAAGACGATAATTCACCTTGGCAAGCGGACGTCGGAATCCTGTTGACTGGAAACCTATCTCCGAACGTATCATCACAGCCAGATTCAAATCCAGAGTACGAAAGATCACAATTATTCAGTGCTACGCACCGACTGAACCTGCAGACGAATCCGCAAAAGACGTTTTTATCAGCGACTTTGATAGGGCTCCCAGGGGTGAGATTAAAATTATTATGGGGGATCTCAATGACAAAGTCGGTACTGCCAACTTAGGCTTGGAACACCTTATGGGCAATCACAGCCGCGGCGAAGCGAAGCGTGATGTTGGCAGCGACTATCATCTTGTTATCGCGAAATTTCGCCTACGAACGCCAGCGATCCAACGATCTACTAATGCACGAATCGTGCCACGTTTTAATGTATGCGAAAACTAAATAATCCATCAATTAAACGCGCATATTGTACCGCTTTGCACGAAAAAGCTAGCGCAGCAATATCTCTTGAGAATCCTACAATTGAAGATAGATGGAATTTTGCAAAGGATTCTTCCATTTCGTGTGGCGATGCGACTGTGGATCGAGGTAGGAGACCTTTTATCAGTGGTCTCTTATCTCAGCACGCAAAAGAGTTAAGGAACAGATTAACTCCGCTGCTGATAATTCAGCCAAAAGTCAAGTCCGAGCTGAATACCATTCACTACAAAAAGGTGGGCAGAGAATTGTGAGGCGTGATACGCGTAATTACATCAACGCTTTAGCGAAGAAGGCAAATGATGCGGCTTGCCGTGGTTAAAGGCCCTTTTCAAGCTTATTAAGCCACTAATTGGCAAATGGTTCACTACCGACCATCCTGTGAAAGATAATAAAGGGTTACTGCTTGTTACCGAAGAACAGCAGCTTTGCAGATGGAAAGAGCACTTTTTCGAAGTCCTAAACAACCGCTTTGGGTCTGTGAGTGAAACCCTTCCTGTCGAATGGAAAAAAGGCGAAATTATTAAAATTTCGAAAAAGGGTAACCTAATAATAAATTGGCGTGGCATTTGCCTACTTCCAGCTTTCTCCAAGCTGATGGCTAAAATTATTTTGAACCGGATCAAAGTTGAAGTTGATCGCACTTTAAGGAATGAACAGGTTGACTTTCGTGAGGGTTTTTCATGTAGCGACCATATAAACACTCTCCGAATCATTATTGAGCAATCCACCGAATGGAGACCCCCATTACACCTCATGTTTATTGATTTCGAGAAGGCGTTTGATAGTGTTGATCGGGAGTATATCTTGAGAGCTCTTCGTAGGAGGGGCATACAAGATAAAATAATTTCCATCATCAAGGAATCTTATCAGGGAGCCCAATTTCAGGTTTTGCACAAGCTTAAGCTTTCAGAGTCTCTTGAGGTGCGCAGTGGAGTGAGTCAAAATTGCATTTTGTCACCTATTCTTTTCGTCATAGCCATTCACGATGTACTAGTGAGCGCCCTTCCAAACCAAATGAAAGATATCAAATGGAAAATGTTTGATCACCTGCAAGCTGCAACACCTGGACTATGCTGACGATATTCGTCTGCTATCAAATAAAAAGGAGGATGTAGCTCAAATGGCCAATGCTCTGCAATTGCGAAAATCGTAATTATGGGCTAAAGATAAATGCTGCCAAGACCAAGTACTTGAGCTCTGATCCAGGGGGACAAGGCGGAATTTGTATTTCGGACCAGGCAGTCGAAAAATTTGACGAATTCTGCTACCTCGGAAGCATACTCGTATTCACAGCAGATGGAGGCGTGGACGCTGATGTGCAAGCACGTATCAACACGGCTAGGGCTGTCTTCTTCACTTTGACTCCCTTTTGGCAAAATATCAACATTTTCGGGCGCACGAAAATCCGAATATTCAATTTAATTGTGAAATCTATGCTTTTGTATGGCTGTTCAACTTGGAAGGTGACCAATGAGATAACAACTAAGCTGCAAACTTTCGTAAACCAGTGTCTACGACGCATCCTACAAATCCGCTGCCCGACGTTTATTTCGAATGATGATCTCCTAAATATCACAGGCTCGGATTGGATAGCCACTTCTGTCAAAAGGCGAATGTGGCAATGGAGGTCGTACTCTTCGAAGAGGTCCAAAAAATATTGCATAGCAGGCCCTAGATTGAAACCCACAAGGAGGCAATGCAAGACGTTGTGCTGGACGACCAAGTAACGCTTGGAGAAGATAGGTTAATGCTCTATTAAACAAACAGTGGTCAGACCTAAAGATGACGGCACTTATGGAAGTTTAGACTCATATTAAAACAGGGGTTCCCAACCTTTTTCAGTGCATGCCCCTTGTAAGGTTAGCAAAATCTGGCGCCCCAAAGAAAATTCGCTCAATAACGGAAAAAGGGATTTCTCAGCTCATTCTTTTTCTTTTGTCACGTTGACAAACAATGAGAGAAAATTTGCCATCATTTGGAACAATTTCACAAGCTCTGGACTAATCAGCTTGAAAGCTATTTTCGAAATTTAGATTAGCTTTAGCTCATTTGAATATTGATTGATTCCACACTTAAACTATAAAACATATCTTCAGTGAGCAGGCAATTTGTCACATCATGGCAATGTTTGAAGTTGACTGGTACGAAGAGAAGAAAACATAACAGCCGTAGCGGCATTGCTGGAGAGCTAGACTCGGCTCCACATCCCCACTAAATTGGGTCAAGAATTGAGGCCACACTATCATAAGACGGTTATTGCGCGCTGAAAATTGCCTGAAGATCCGGCTTTAAGGTACGTTGCCCTCGACGCGACCGCAGCGACTCTAGCGACTCCAGCGGCTCTAGAGCAATTTCCCTACCCCAGGCAGCCGTCGCCCGAAGCCCACAAACAAGCAAGTGCACCACACCACGTTCACCATTCGTGCATACATTATGTACAACAAGAGTCCCGCAACTGCTTTCTATATACAGATAGATTCGTGTATCAGCCGAAACAGTACGACTATTGTGCGAAACAACTACCCTACTCCAAGCAGCCGTCGCCCGAAGCCTACAAACAAGCAAGTGCACCACGTTCACCATTCGTGCATGCATTATGTACAACAAAAGCATCATTTGAATTTCATTCAAGTTTCAACAGATAGTGGTTTTTCCCTCGGTCTCTTTTCCTAAAACATTTTCAGCGATCATCACCAAACATACTTTGGACAGAAGGTCCTCGCTAATATTATGATCGCAGCGATTTAGAAATTTTGTTCATGAATCGCAGAAGCTCATTGCCGTTGTAGTATAATCGTTCACATCAACACTCCAGTAGAGCCCACGCCCTCTTTGCCGACCGTTACGACCCACTAGGGGGCGCGCCCCACCGGTTGGGAAGTACTATATTAAAGGGTTTATTCTCCTCGCCACAACTCCAGCGGCGCTAGCGACGGCGACTCGCTCATTCCATATAAAAACTCGTTTTAGAATGAGAGAAAAATGGGTTTTAACCCTTAAATGCATGGGGTCAGAACCCATTATCGAAACTGGCCTCCTTTTATGTAAAATCGGTCACTGAACACGGAATCAGCCTTTATTTTCCCAGGAAATAGCCCGTTTTCCCAGAAAAGCGAAAATAGTAGAATTTGCATTGTGTACCAAATATGGTACGCCATGCATTCAGGCCATATGTTGTAAATGAAAGACATTTTTTAAATTTTATTTAATCTGCCTCTTACTTTAGTAGGAACAGTGCAAAAAGAAAGGATAATATTTATTGAGAGTTTTGATCGAAATTATAGGGGAAACTCGATATAATGAACCCCTCTTCATTAAAGGAAAGGTGGTAATTTCTATAGAAAATCGCGAATATTCAGTTTTTTAAAAGGGAGCTCGGGTAGGTGTGTTAATAGTTTCCTATTCCTTATTGAAATTTGTCTCGATGCCTATTTGTGACATATCCTGGAAATTGATGGAAAGTGGAGTAGGTTTGACTATTCCTACATACTCTACAAACCTAAATTTAGCCATATCTTTTGATAGATTGTCGTGAAAGACTTCAAATGTGTGTCAAGTGGTAGCTGTTGGATGTCCTTATAAAATATTGAAAGTGCGACAGATCCGACTCATATACCCCTTCATTCCTTACAAAAAAAAACATGGAAATTATTATTTTGGGCTTTGCGTGCCGTCTAGCTCTGTACATGAGTATAGAGTATGTATGCTATTAGTGCGATTAGAACTCGGTCTCGTTATAAAATAAATATTTTATACAATAGTTCGATATAAACATGTTCTACTGTTAAACGTATATCGAGACTTCTTTTGACTTATCATAGCTCATGGGATTCCTTTCTTGAAAAGTAGGTAAATGGATTGGATTGACTTTAGTAGGATATAAATATGGAAATGAACTGTTGCCTGTTTTATAACCCAAATTTGTGCAGGTCCCAGGACATGTCCACAAGAATTACATCCATGTATTTTTTTATTTATCTGATGTGGTATACTCCACATAGTCTTCCATATGAAATGGTTGACCCCAGAAGCACATTTTCTGAGGATCCTGACCGTGGACTTCCAAGACAATACTTGTCATGTTCAGAAATTGGATATCAAGACGCAGCTCCTTGAGTCCAGGTGAAAGTCCAAGTATCTTACTAAGTTGTCAAATACGGAAGCTCGGTTTTTTAGTGGCGTGTCCTAAGGACAAAACAAAAGCTGTGAAATTTTTTTTCAGTATACTTGCCAGCTAAAAAGACTGGGATTATAAGAACCAGCTACAGAAACGCTAAGCCCTGACCGGTGTGCTATAGAAAACAAAATGGCAACAACGATCCTTCTAAGTCAACTATGACAGCTCCGTTTCCTTGGATCCTGAACAGAACTGATTAACCTAGCTTTCATAAAAAATGGCAGCAAATGTCCTGTAAAAATGGATCGGTGTTGTAATTTGTATGAAAATTTAGGTTATTTGGACCTGTTCTGGGCCCAATAAAACGCACCATCATGTTGAAAAAGCTGATAATTAAAATTTTATGAACATATCCTACTCTACCCTAGACAAAAGGAGAATAATTTCATCAGCTAACAACGATCGGAATGTATGTATAGACATTCCTGAATATGCCCCAATGCATGGTGTACCATATATGGTACGTTGCAAAATTGATGCAAACAATACGTTTAGTGACTTTTTTTGGTCAAAATCTCAAAAGAATGTCAAGAACACATTCCAATTTACGCACCAGTATTTTTTCTTTTCCAAATAACGGTGAATTTCGCTAATTTTTTTAGCTCTTAAGAATAGCTTTTAAAATTCCACAAAAAATAACGTTCGTCCACTTTGACGACCCACAGACAATTCAAGGGAGGCTTCGGGAAGCCAAAATTGAATTCATGTGAAAGCTTGTTTTGTCTACTTTGGGAAAAAGTAAAAAAAAAATTAAAACTTAAAAAATCGCTAGACTTATACAGGAATCTAGCCATGTACCATATATGGTACGCTATGCATTTAAGGGTTAAAACGAGCGAGTCGCTGTCACTAGGGCCGCTGCAGTCGTGTCGAGGAAAATGTACCTTTAGATCACTGTTTCCCAACAGGTGGGTCGCGGAACGGAGGTGGTCCGTGAGAGACCCGTAGGTGGTCCGCGGGGAGACTCCGGGTGGTTGATCTAATCTGAAATTATTCCAACGTATTTTCGAAATTCGAATTCGATTGCAAAAAATCGAAAGGTTTTTTTGCACTAAACATTGTCAAAAATCCGAGCCTAAAGACCGAGCTATAACGTTTACTGGATAATTTTCAACCGAAGTTAGCTCTTACAAAGCTTAAATTATGTTTTTTATAAATCTTCCTCTATGTACTACAACAATTGGCTGACGGTAATGTGTATATTTGTGAAGGAAAATATGAAACTCAGAATTCGGTCCATAAAAAAAAGCTTTTGGCTTTGTCGAACCTGATAGTTATCTGCCTTTCAGGTTGTGGGATAAGAACATCTTGGATTGAATTGGTTTGAAAAGAATGCCCTGTAAAGACCACGATCGTATATTTTGTGAGCAAATAGCCTATGGATGTGAAATTTCGAAAACATGATCTTCAGCCTAAATACTGGATTTTTCTGCCTTTTAGCTTTTTAATCGTTACTGAAGCATATGTTTGTTTCATATATCACAAAACAAATTTTTGGCAATTTTTAGCCACCTTTCTGCCGAACTTAATTTTATCAGCCTAATTTCGGCTCCAAAGTTGTTTTGGGCTATAGGATATTTCTGGATGACGTGAAGCAATGTTCTGATCAGCTGTCTAAAATTTATCGAAAATAATTCTCAAATTGTGAACAATCGATGATGGTTGATAAACCGAACTTTGACGTTTTAATTTCTTGTCTAAGGCTTCCAAATTTGAACTTTTTTGAGTAAAAAATCAAGGTCTTATTTTAAATGTCGAGTTCTGTGATTAAATATAAATTGTCTACCTCTATTTTCGAAATTTTTACTCTGCGGCCCGGTCAAATCTTTTAGTTTGACACCCCTGACCTAGACAGAAAAAATCGTGACCTTAATTTGTTTCATTATTATTGAATGGTGGTCCGTCAAGATCCATTTTCAGGCTTAGTGGTCCGCATACGTTTCTGAGTTGGGAACCACTGCTTTAGATGATGACAAAATGAGTTTTTATATGGAATGAGCGAGTCTCTGTCGCTAGAGCCGCGGTTGTGTCGAGGAAAATGTACTTTTAATGCAGAAAATGAGGAATCTTATTTTAATGCGCCGATTTTTCAAGAAATCCTAGACAACACACACTTTTCAATGGCAGGAGAGAAAATTGAAAATTATTTGTAATCCGGCACTTCGCCAGTCGAGAGCTTCTATACTCCGGCACCATCGGTGAAAGGCGTGAAAACTACACGAATTTATGTGTTATGTCGTTTTTGTGCATTCAGTTGGATCTTGAGGCGTTTTTTTTTTTTGTCACAAATATTCAAATTTACCGGTGCAACCGTCATTTAGAGTGGGAAAATAGAAAGGCAAAACTATAAACTTCAGTGTTAACGAGGTAATATATCCTTGTTTTAATATGTTTCTTTAGGAAAGTAATGAATTCTTTGATTAGATCATTCTATTCATTTTCGGAAAATGCCACCGCCTCAACAACCGCGACGAAAATATCAGACTTTGTCTATCAAAAAGAAAAGCGAAATTATAGATAGACTAAATGGCGAAAGTCAAGTGAAGCTAGCTTCGGAGTACGGGGTTCGCAGGTCAACAATATATGACATCCATAAGAATCGAAATAAAATCCAAGCGTTTATGTCAACGGCGGAATGTGGTCCAGGCAAAAGGCAAACGTTAAAGCCCCCGAAAACCCACAGGTAGAGGAAGCGCTTTATACCTGCTTCCTACAAGAAAGGCGACGTCATACATAAAATCGGTTTTCTTAAAAAATTCAAATGATAAAAATTTAAAATTCGATCACGCCATGCCAACTGAGTCGGTCAATCTGCCACGCTATCCTGTAGTTTAGGGGTTACTTATCTTCCATTAGTTTAAAGCGCTTCGACTTTGTCTTGTTTTATTTATTTGTTTTTTTTTTTTATTATTATAGTTAAGCTACCATATACTTACGCTTCGATCTAGCTTCACATTATCATCCTTTATTTCGAATTGTCTGTACAACATTGTCCATCCCTGGCTAGTCGAATCTTCATTTACCAATGCCGTTGCGTAGAATAACAAGAAGATGTCCAAAGCATTCCAAAATACAATAACACAAAATGTCACATGAATTCTACTATTCCAAAATTTCCGCATATGCGTCAATGTGAAATATGCTTCGTAAAAGGTGAATACATTACTCACACAAATATAGGTCATAATTAAAATCAGTTGATGCTGAATAAGGTTACTCAAATGGTACAGCTCCGATGTAATAGTGGAATGCAATTTACCTAACTGACGAATCTCCTCACTGAATTTTGAAGATTTGCGAAAACTTTCTTTTGATGACGTACTCATAGACTTTTCTTTTAGACTATCCAGAACTAGTTTGAGTCGTTCATTGGCTTTATTGAAGAAATTTCGAAAGATTAAGGCACCAAGCGTGAACGTATTCAGTAAAAGACCAAGATTCCATTGTATGAAGGAAGTAATTGCATACATCACCGTGTTCCAAGTATTGACACGTAATCGAATGTCCGTCATTACAGTAGAGATGAGCACAATTTCAATAAGAGGAAACAAGGCTTTGAAAAGGACAAACATGAATAGTGGGTTTCTTTCCCATTTGGGAGCTTTAGTCGCGTATAATTCTTTCATTAGATACAGAACATTGTTGTACGAATCAATTGCACGTCTCTTGTCAAACAATCGACCAACAAAACTCATTAAGGTTATTAGGTACATTAATAGCATATTCACATTTATGACATACATAACAAGTCCATATAGGGGCGCTGGGAAACTTAGGAGTACGGCACAAGGTAGGAAAATCATTATAATACAATTTATAAACACTGTATACACATAACCCGCACGAGAGTATTGGAATGCCCTTTTATCGAAATCATATTTATGACCCAGCAAAGTTGATAGTTTTAAATATACATATAACACGTACAGAAGTCCTTTAAGGATGATGTTCATATTAGTTCTGCGTGGGGAAATAGAAGGACTATCTTCAATCTACGTCACGAATATACTGAAATGCTAAGAACGGACTTAAACACTTTTCTACCAGTCAATGACTTCGTCGAATGTCCCTGGACAATTCTGGTTTGGGTTAATTGGCGATAACTTATTTTATGAAATTAATTCATTTTGAGGAAAAAGTTATCATGACAAAATTCAGCGATTATCAGGCAAAGATCCCCAGAACTTCAATTCAAAATTCACGAGTACACCCCATACTGACTCATAATTATGTCTCTACATTCATCCCTCTAATTACCTAGTGCCTAGTGGGGGATGAGAATTATCAAAAAATCAATCAAATTATACTTACACTTCTATCGAAATGTGTTTTTGATTGCTCTATGTCAAATTGTTTGTACAAAATTGTCCACGCCCCAAAAGCTGAACCTCGATTAACCGCTGCTGTTGCATAAAACAGTAGAAAAATGTCAACTAAATTCCACAAAACTGCTGCACTAAAAGACGCAATCACACTTATATGCAAATTTCGTCCGAATTTATCCAAAACATAGTACATTTGATACAAATTGAAAATATTATTAATAAAAATAAATGATGCAACGAATAACAATTCAAATTGAACATCCTTAAAGATACGAGTGACTTGCAGGTAAATGTTCGAATGGAATTTCCACAATTTTCTAATTTCACCACTATGTTTGGAAATTGGCTTGATCGATCGGTTATTTTCATTGTCCAGGCAATTAGCTCTCTCCTCTAAAGTCCTTGCAAGTCGTTCGTCGACTCTCTTAAAAAGATCCGCATAAATAAATGAGCCAATCGTAAAAAAGTTCAACAGTAAACAAAGATTTTCATACAAAAACGTTATCATAACTTGTCCAATCATTGCCCAATAGCTTGTAATAGTTTTATTTTGAATTTCATTTAAAATAGTTCGTCCTACTAGCAAATAATTGACGGGCAAACTGCTTTTGACTATGATGAAATTCAGAAGTGGATTTTCCCATCGAGGCCATCTTCCAGAATAGAGGGATTTCACCAATTTGATACAATTATTCAATGCTTCGGACTCAAACACACGCGCTCGATTAAATACGCGATTCACGAAAGTCGTAATTGTAATTAAATACATGAATATTACACCCGTGTATAAGACCACTTTCATAACACCAACTAGTCTGTAGGGATACTGTTGTAGTCCTTGATGCGCTGCATATGGGCCTGCCAGAATTATTATACCATTCACTAAGATTGCATACGTTCTGCCAAATGGGGAGTGGAAAAACTGATGCTTCTTGAAGTCGTAACCGCAAGCTAAAAGACCTCCCAGCTTGCAGCAAAGAAATAGACACGTTAAGGATAGTTTAATGATTAGATTCATCCTCCGTCGAAACGTAACTGAAACTGGTGAAAACAATATTCTTTGTGTCCCCCACATAAAAGTGATGATGTAGTTGATTGGTCAATTATTTTCTAACGACATATTATAACGTAAGAGCAATATATTTAAGAAACAAAAACCATTTTCACAGAAAACCATACCGCCCAACATTATGGAGAGAGCAAAGTCTCAAATATGACCAGTGGCACTCCATTAGAACCGCACAGGAGGGGGGTGAGGAGCATAGACAAATTTGAATGCTAATAGAAAATGATTGTACAAAAGTTCAGCCTAAGGTTTTGCCTACCTAGAGGTTAAAGAGCTAAAAAAACTGCACTGATGATGCCGGCTTCTCTTTTATACCCTTCGCTCATAGAGTGAAAGGGTATATTAACTTTGTCATGAAGTTTGTAACGCATTGAAGGAAGCATCTCCGACCATATAAAAAGTATACATATATGATCAGCATGACTTGGGGAGTCGATTTGGCGATGTCCGCTTGTCCGTATGTCTGTCTGTCCGTCTGATGCGACGCGTTTTACTCGGCCAGCTTCAAAGCTATGAAGATGAAATGCACAAATGCTTCTTTTTGCGGCAGGCAGTTTGTATGTTTGAATCGGTAAAATCGGACAATGGGGTCATGGGGCTGCCATCCAAACCTAGCCCCCACAATTAGGTTCTTCTAGGAAAAACGTTTTTACTTGTGCACCAATTTCAACCAAATTTCACACAAATGTATTTCTATTGCTGACGCACCTGGGCCTCTCTCCGGACTCTTTCCACACGAGTATCGAATCGAATCGTCATTCAGCTTTGCAAATTTCCTCCGAATTCCAGCCTTCCGTAGGCGACATTGCCAGCCTTCGTATATCCACTGCTTCCTTCTCGTCCAACCGAGTGCGGTGCTTTCGTCCAAAGTAACATGGACCGCGCTTCTCACGTTGAACCCGGGAAACGTTTTGGGAACATCATTTCCGCAAGCAAACCTCTGCTCCGCGAGATTGGCTTTTACATGTTTCCCGCCTCACAGGCAGCGGAGCGGGTTGGTTCGCGCTTTGCCGACTCGTTCTTCTTGTTTGCTGCGCACATCACAGGCACAATGTTCCTGCCTCTCTCGGCTGACGACAGTTCCTTCGCAAGTGACCCTTTTCGCCGCAATTCCAGCACCGAATTGAGTATCCGTTGACAAGTTTCCTGCAGAATGCGCTTGCCTTCTTCAGCTGTTGACAGTTGCTTTGCACGTGCCCGCATTCATCGCAGTTCCAGCATCGAACCCAATCTCTGTTGTAGAATGTGCGTGCCTTCCTCAGCTGTTCACAGCTACTTCGCACGTGCCCCTGTTCGCCGCATTTTCAGCATTGAAGCAAATATCGGTTGACAACTTGTTTCGATACATCCATCCGCCGACAGACACAATCATCTTCTACTTTTCGGACTCGCACACACAGTTACGGGCGGCTTGTCTCGCAGCTTAAAATATCAGGCTGTTTGCAAGTGCGTTCTTGATCATCCGCTTGTCAGCTAGCCTTAACGCCTGATGTAATTCGCGGTCCAGGAGAGCCGTAGTGAACACATCCGGCTATTCCTTTACTAACTGCTAATAGCTAAATTTGATCAGTATTATTAGTTAAAATTTATAGTAAAACCACTCAATCTTTTCGACATATAGGTATTCTGTGAAGGAGAACCAAAAGATAGGCATCTTATTCGCAAAGTACATAGTACGATTCCATTTGCTTTGAGCTTTTTTGTTGCTGTGATAAAGACACATTGTTTTGAGGTTTTGTTAAATTGGTGTAAAAATTAAGAACCAAAATGGGGGGGGGGTTGGGCTTGTATTGCAGCCTCATGACCCCATGCTCCGATTTGAGATATGCTTACATATTTTTTGTGTCATCAATAGAAATACATTTGTGTGAAACTTGGTAGAAAATGGTGCACAAATAAAAAAAGGCTTGTTCTGCTATCCGTTCTCATAGGGAGAACTTTTGTGTTTCCGATATTTTCCGCTATATGGCGGATAGTATAAGATAAGTGTCGCTAGTCTCAATAAGAAGAACATGAAAATTCTTTTTACGAGAGCTGATAGCGTAATGTTCCAAAGAAGCATTTGTGCAAAATGTCAGCTTCATAGCTTTTAAATTAGCCGAGTAAAACGCATCGCAAACGACGAACAGACGGACATCGCCCAATCGACTCTCCAAGTCATGCTGATCATATATGTATACTTTTTTATATGGTCGGAGATGCTTCCTTCAATGCGTTAAAAACTTCATGACATAATATAATATACTCTTTCCCTCTATGAGCGAAGGGTATAATTAGCCTTATTTTCTATTTGAAATGCTTATATGACTGGACTCACTATAAAAGCTCTCGCCGTACGGTTTGGTCTTATATTGGGGAAAGGCCCTCCTATGGGAGAATTCACATTGTAAGACAAAACCGGACGGGTAAACTTGCAAGACAAGAACCATCGTTCTTACAATCTGAATTGCACAATGCTTGTCTGCTGGCCACTACAAAAGCTCTCGCCGTCCGTTTATTAGCACAAACAAACACCCGGCGAGAGCTTTTGTAGTGGCCAGCAGACAAGCATTGTGCAATTCAGATTGTAAGAACGATGGTTCTTGTCTTGCAAGTTTACCCGTCCGGTTTTGTCTTACAATTTGAATTCAGCCTATGTTGAACCGCCCTGTCCTATATCTCTGAAAGCTCAAACATCAAACAAACTTTATAATTCCCTCTCTTGACACCTCAATCAATCTAAACGATTGTGCATTTCCTTATTTAAGTGCTTTCACAAAGTCATTTTACGCCTACGACAAAGTGCTGTCTGCACCTCGTATTCTAACAGGCGGAAGCAACAACTTATTCAATATCGGCAGCCTGTAGCCATATATTTCTGACTGGCACTTTGTCACGGAATACGGAATGAATTGATAGGTGTGTGGTGTTATGGGATAAGTAATGACGAGAAAATGATATAGCAATAATCTTCACAAACATACTACCCCCGTATTTGTGCAAATTATTGAATTATATGAATTTGAAGAATACTATATTACGAGTAAAATTTAATCGAAAATAATGTTAAAGAATATCCAATACAACCTCTTTAATAAAACAATTAATAATGAGCTTTTGAAAACAGCAACAAGATGTGGTTTTTAATCCAATTACTCAGTACATATTCTCAGGCCTGTAGAGAGGGTGGGGGAATGGGGTGATTCCCCCCGGAGGGGGCCCGGAATTGAACACAAAAGTTGTGCTTTAGTGTTTTTTTTACACACAAATTTCTATTTTGAGGTCCTTAACTAAGAAACCTTATTAGAACTGTATGTAGCATTTAGTATTACACATTCTGCACTAGGCTTGTGGCCCCAATTTTATTATTGAATTGTTAGGACTAGGGGCCCGAATCATCATTTTCACAACAAATGATCGTTTCTTTACTAAATGTCTAAATTCAATCTGGCCTCGCATTTTGAAAGTGCATGTATAACTTTTTACGTAAATAAATTAGAAAATTGGACTTCTTAATCCACTAACGTTTTTAAAAAAATTGTGTTCAAAGTAAAAATTGGAGAGACATTTTTTCTAGAAGGACTTTTCCGGGCGATCATTTTGTGTACGTACTGCGCTGCTGCTAAATTCTTTTCAAGGTACCAACACCGAGATTTTGGTCACTTAAATTCTGCGCATTTAGATTGCTAAAAGGCTAAGTAAGAGCTGCGTAAATGTTAAGTCTGTGATGCTAGCACCCGCCCTACTTTCAAAAAACAAAGTGCGACTATTCGCTCAGTTATGTGCTAATTCAGTTATTCTTTAAAAAAAACACTAATTTGAGAATTACTCGTATGTACTAATTTCGTCCTCCAATTGAAAATTTAGTTCCTCTTTCTTTTCACCAGAATGAAGGACCTGGCATGATTTCCAATTTTTGCCGCGGGGAAGGGCTACCTGATCTTCGAATATAGGACGAAATTATAGCACGTACAATTTTATTAGGCACGTTTTATTGTATTTATCCCGTTCAGGTTTGGGTAGAACTTCATATAAAAATAATGACACTTATCCAGGTAAAGTTCACGCGTGCAACTACCATACACGGGATAGAGCTCAAATGTAGATGGCGGACGCATAGGGGAAATTTGAGGGAATTTGTTTTTTCAAACCAAATGTGAGAGTTTTTCTCATCACGAGAAAAGATTTTGCAAAGAAATAATCATCTTTTGTGATGGCTTGTTCTGCTATCCGTTCTCATAGGAAGAACTTTTGTGTTTCCGATATTTTCCGCTATATGGCGGACGGAAAGATAAGTGTCTCTAGAGTCGATAAGAAGAACAAGAAAATTCTTCTTGCGAGAGCTGATAGCGTAATGTTCCAAAACGTCGCTATTGATTCATTTTTAAATGCGATTTGATTTCCGGAAGATCAGATCTAAAGTTTCTTTTTCTGCTGTTGAGTTACATGAGTAACTCCCGAGGAAATTCGTATGAAATAAGAAATAGGGAGTCGCGTAAACGCTGACCACATAAAGGCGTTTAAAACACACTTTTCTTTTAGAAATGTGTGGAAACAAAGGCATTCATTTCATCATTATTTTTTTGGAGTCATTTTCCTTTATTTTTATAGACATTTCGCAGCATAATTTAACTTAAATTTGCCAAACTTTCGCGTGGATGGATTTCTTCAGTTGATTGCATTGATTCATAGCATTGGTTTCAGCAAGGTGAGGAATCAAACCACACATAACACATTGTCAGAGCTCCTAATTTGTGTTCGGGCATGCTAATATCGGAATTTGGCTACGCTTCCTCGATATAACTAGGTCTAACCTTATTGCATTTATGAAAATAAGCCATGCACGAGATCAGGCTAATTGAAGTTTTTTGGCTGTGTAGTTTCCAAGGAATTTATGGAAGGCAAATGCAGGAAATTGGTAATGAATGCGAGCACCATTTTTTGAAACGATATTTTTGAGAGCAGAGTTTTCTAAAAATGTGTTGTGTGTTTCAGTGGAAAACAAAATTTTCCATTTATTTCCGATTTCTTACATTAAGCTTTACAAGATTTAATTTTGAAATTCCAAACAAACTCTATAAGGTCTTGCTGAAAAGTGGTGAATTGCGCTTCATAGTATAAATGATAGACGTTGATTAGAACCCCACTGTGACCATGAATTTGTGTGTTGTCTCTAATAAAAATGCTCCTATGTAAGCTGGTTTCACTATGTAAATCGTTTCGGAGCAACGACCATGATCTGCCACAAGCACTAGACATCCATACTATCTATACCAGTGGCGTGGCGTCTTTGGAAGCTAGGGAAGCATTGCTTCCCTTCTTCTTTCAAAATAAAAACGTTTAGAAGCATAACGTATTATCAACATTGTTTATAATTTTTCTTGTACACTATCCACGGTTTTTTATGTATATTCCATAAAATCATACGCAACCCTGTCGCAACGTATAAAATTACTTTAGCATGCGCACTCTCCAACCAATACACCAACCCACCTGTCTCACGAAAAAAAAATCCACAGCGAGAGAGTTTACAGTCGCCAGTCACGGCGAGACAAAAGCAGAGCGAAATAATGCCTGTATGAAAGATGAAAGCTTGTGGAGCAGATTTACCGGGGGATTGGGCGGCGGAGTAGAGTTAGTACGAGAATGAATTCGCCGTTGGAGGTGGATTTCTAATTGCTTCTTGTAAAATTTACCAACCGACGTGTACAGTTCGTAACAAAAGTTTGTTCATTCTGATTGAAATTGGATTCTGATTGGAATAAGAATTGGCATAGCACATGCATAGCCCAGCAATGCGTTAGTTTGTGAAGCTGTATAATGCTTGGCGGTATGTGTGTTCGTAATTTATTGTACGTGCAAAGTTATTAGAGATTTTTAACATGTCGTTGCAAATATAACGACATAGTTCTACATTTCAATAGAAAAATTCGCTGCCGACAATACGCAAAACAGTATATACCACAATTTTGCATGTCCCAAGTAGGCATATGGGGTTATAATCACGACAAATAATTTCGTTAATTTCGACTGTTTACAGAATATCCAATATATGGAAAGACACCTATGCCTACTTGGACAGGAGGAAAATATAAGTAGAATTTGTGTCAAAATTTTAGTCCGCTCACTTTTGCGTGAATACACTCATAGTCATTTTTATGTTCGGGAGAATAATAAATTATCAAAATGTATACATAGTAATAGAGAATAGAGAGTTTGGGCAAATCGTAAAAACAATTGTGGTGTACGAATCGACATTATACGTATTTAAATAAGTGTGATGATAAAAGTATGAATTGTCATTGCATCGAGTTACGACACGAGTTTCTTCTTCTTCTCTGTACCGCGTAAAACCAACGCCATCTAGAAATATCATAGCCGCAACTCAGCTGTACAATGATGTTATTGCTTAGCTCTTAAATTTTTTATTTACACGAACAAACAACAAAAACAAGTAGTGACGTAATAAAAAGCAAAAACAAAACAGTGCAACATTGGCGAACATAACCTAAAATTATAAGCTGATTTTGACGTCTAAGATTCTACATTGCGGCCTTAATATCTAGACGGCGTTGGTAAAACCCTTGTGTGGGGCATGGGTGCGTTCAACCAAGTGAGCCAGAGCGTGATTCATTTACGACAACTTTTCGATAACGTCTTCAACATACGGAGTTCATAGTATATATACATATATTCGTATGCATGTTGATATCTGAATAATACAAAGCATACTGCACAAATGCTTACATGCGTCTTCTTAAGTCTAGAGATAAAGAATATTTCTTTAGTTTCCAGTTATCTTTATTTTATAAGGATTTCATTCTCATTTCTAGACAGGTGTACGCGGGTTCCCAATTTCATTTACATGAATGTAACTGCTTCCCTTTACTTCAAACTCACGCCACGCCACTGATCTATACTATCAATTTGCCTGGTACAACACCTAAGGGGCGACAATTTGTCCTCTTGCCCGGGGCGGCGTAAGTGATTTTAGGACAAAATTAATTTTCTGAGTGTACTGAGCGCTTATGTAGAGGAGATGGTCAAAAAGGGACAATAAAATAAGCATAATGTATACCTACAACACTTTGGAAAGTGTATCTCTTCTTGTCTACAAAAAAATCTTAATTTCCAGAAAATTGTTTTTCATTGTCGGGACTTATTCATGGTTTGATAAATCTTTCTTACGGCTTATGGACCCCTAAACCTCGAAGACAAACAGCAGGCTCAGGAGAGTTATTTAAGTCCATAAATAGGTACTCGGTTAACATCTGTGTTAGATCATAGTCCGTCACATACGTGATTTATAACGTAAAAAATATAAATATACAATTTTTTAAGAGCCGAAATGTAAAAAAAAAAATTTCTTCGATTTATAATTTTTTATCGTATTTAAGGGGAGGGCCCGGAATCATTGTCCCCCGGGCCCGGATTTTCTATCCACGGCCCTGCATATTCTGCAAAACAACTACATACATATGTATGTCATTTATTAGTTATAAATATGTACTATAATTAGCTGAATTTCTTTGAACACCTTGCTCCAAATTGACTTTTTTTCCATCACATCACACATCACATAATGTCCATAATATCGAAAGCATGCAACAATTTGTTGCGCGCATGGTCCTTTCACACCCGTTCCACGCCAGGATATTTTTGAGAGTGAAGGCCGAATTTCGTATATGTACACGCAGAGTACATTTGGGGTGGTTGGTCATCCATCCCCTGTTTGGTAAAATTTTATTCCGCCGTAGACAAGCGGCGTATAATTCCGACAAAAGGGATGTTTCATACATATTGCTGAGCACAGGAGATTTCCTTAATTCTCTCTCAGTTCGCATAGTGTACTTGCTATTGCTACTATTTGCAATTTATTTATCGATCCGTGTGTATATTTTCTAGATGGACATTTTCAAGTAAAAAAAGCCGCATATCACCTCTCCAATACGCGAAATTCTCTGTTTATTTTGTGCTGTGCATAAAATTTATTATTGTATAATTATATTACAGGTGCGCGTCGACTGAAAACGGATGCTTCGGCAATCCATCGTGATTTTATTCGTGAGATTTTTTCCGGTCGCGTCGCCAGGATTTATATGTAGGCGTTTCATTCGGAAATCTCTATATAGTGAATTTTGATACATTCCAATTAAAGGATACCAGTGTTTTCGGGTCATTTGGTGCTATTAGTTCATGATCGTACATACAGAATCGAGTTGAATAAATTGTGAAAACTTAAAAGGCAAGTGCTCATTTTTTTTTATTTCTACCAACAATTCCTGGCTAAAGTGGCCAGACTGAGCTAAAAGGCAAAGGAATAAATTCAGCTAAATGGAAGGAGGATTGCGTGAAAAACTTCAATAAATGTTCCGGAAGTTAGGTGTTAAGGTGTTCTTTATGCCGATGAGATAAAAATCGATGATAGTGTCACGAGAGTATATTTTGTTCGTAAAAAAAAAAGCCGAATGTTCTGCTTATAATAGGAATCATTGTTGATTGATACCATTGTTAAACACGCGGATATCAATTTAATACATGGTGGTAATTTTGATTATTACTATAACTATAAGTAGCATTTTGCCGACATCATGGAGAGACACAACACTTGAACAACTATGTATGTATGTATACTCGCTTTTCCATGACGTGGTAAACTCAACCCAAACTTTGTTTCGTGACCTTTCAAAAAAAAAGCAGGAAGGAGCCAGGAAGTGTAAACGTTGAAGTGTGTACGTCTCGTCACATAAGGGAAGCCAGTTTCTTATATAACGTGGTCCAATTTCAACACATCGTAGTAGCACCCACGCATTTGTAGGTTTGGAAATTGTTATAGCAATGTGCATACTTTTCACTCGCGCAATAATCGTCGGAAAATTAGATATAGGCATGGCTAAATAATATTTGTGTTGTAGGTGATGCTATTGGTCAATGGATACTGAGTTGTACAAGAGACATTTTAAAGAAAAGTATGTGTGTGTGCAGGACATCCGATTAGTGAAACAACTAGTCAGGAAGTTTTTCTTTGGAACTTCATTTCATACCAATCACACAGATGCGACCTGCAGTACAGCTTAAGTGTTAGCATGTTAATATTTAGGCCAGTCAATTACCGATCTTAGGTCGCAAAAAATTGCTCGGGTCTGGTTTTTTGGGTTATTGTTAGGATAGATACCAGAAGTGTACCACTAAATTTGCAACTTCGAAAAACCTGTGCTAACCCCGTTACCCTCAAAAAACATCAAAATTTTCGGACTTTTTTCATATTTTTGTTTGTAATTTCTAAAAGGTGCTTCCTACAAGTAAGTCGTCCACCCCACTTTTAAAGCTAGGAAAATCTTCTTTAATTTGAGTGTAACTCTAGCTGTAGGTGCAAAAGATCCCAAGATACTACCCCCGTATTTTAAAAAATGTCCTTTTTGTAAAAAAAAAAGTCCGAAATTGTATTTTAGGAGGTTTGTATGACAGCCCTATGACCTAGTGTTCCGATTTCATCCGTTTCTAGATATGTTTTGAAGCTTCACTAAAAAACACATTTGGGGGAATGGTGGTTAAGATTGGTCCATAAAGAAAAAAGTTTTTCTTAGAAGAACCTAATTTCCAGAGGTTGGTTTGTATGACAGCCCTATAACGTAGTGTTCCGATTTCATCCGTTCCTAGATATTTTTTTTAGGCTTAACCAGCAACATACTTGGGTGAAGTTTGGTTAATATTGGTACATAGAGAAAAAAGTTTTTCTTAGAAGAACTTAATTTTCAGGGGCAGCCCTATGACCCCATGGTCTGATTCCATTCGTTCCGACATATATACTGCTAAGGAACTGGTTTATAACTTCATGTCACATGACTTTCTCTGTAAAATGCGCATTTAAGCCGATATTCAGCTCGGAACATGTCTGAAATCACAATTTCGAACTTTTTTCAAAAAACAATGTTTAAAGTGCTGTATCTTGGGATCCTTTGCGCCTACAAAGCTGGGGTTACACTAAAATTAAAGAAGATTTTCTTAGCTTTAACAGTGCAGTGAACAACTTACTTGTAGGAAGCACCTTTTAGAAATTACAAACAAAAATATGAAAAAAGTCCGAACATTTTGAGGTTTTTTGAGGGTCATGGGGTTAGCACAGGTTTTTCGAAGTTGCAAACTTGGTGGTACACTTCTAGTATCTATCCTAACAATATCCCAAAAAACCAGAGCCGAGCAAATTTTTGCGACCTAACGCCTTATTTTTCGGTTTATTGACTGGCCTAATTTAGAAGGTTTTGGACGCACTTTTGCAAGTTTAGTAAGTAAAGTTAAATACAAGTCGAAGTGCATACCCATTGATATTGATAGGTCGGTGAAGTTTCATTATTGAAACTGTCTCTTTAAAATTCGTAAATGGAGGCTCACGACTATGAATGCATTTGGATGTAAATAAATAGCAAATATCACATCCAATGATTTAACTTACCGACACCTCCATGTTAAATCCGCGTGTCTACAAATTTATCGCCTCCGAGATAATTCGATTTTTCATATCCTTAACCTTTAAGCACCGATACCGGGTCTCATAGACGCGGCGACACTGTCAAGGTACAGATTTAGAGATCTTTCATTCTGCAGTTACGCTTACCTGTGGTTCAAATGGAAGCATGGGCGTAGCGAAAAGGGGGGGGGGGTGCGCTCCTTGCTTAGAAGGCCTTCTCCCCACTTAATTTTAAGAATTTTCTCTGAGCGATAGAAAAGTAAGTGCTGAGCACAGATGCCCTCCCTCTCCAAAAAGCTATCTACACCATTTGTGGCCAGAACACGAGTCCAAGCAGTATTCGAAGCGGTAAAACACAAACATTCTATTACAACGGCCTACAAACCTTTACAACTGCAAACAAGTGCAATAACCCGAAATGGCATAATGCTGAAACAAGTAAAACCCAAAAATTTAAAACTTGGCCACTACTGACTGAATAGGGGGGGCGCACAGGGGGGCACTTGCCCCCTGTGAGCACATGAAACTTTTTTCATATACTAAAAACTGAAGTACCAAACGTTCCCTTTTTATGTTGAGCATTTCTATTACTAAACTTTGGAATCCTTCTTCTAGTACGGGAGCCAGGTACCCAACTACCTTCCTCATAAGGTAACCGGCTGAAAATGTGTACAGGTGGTAATTCATCACCGCTTCTGTGCAAAACTGCTGGTCAGCCCAGAATTTAGCGGTTCCTTGTTAGGGAAATTACGCAATATGTGTGCTAATTTTGAGGTTCAATCTTCCTCATAAGGTAACCGGCTGAATTTAAGTGCATGTGTTAGATCTCGACTTCCAGATGCCGAAAGTGCCGGTCAGCCCAATTTTTAGCGGTTCCTTCATCTATGCTGACCGCCTCAAAGCTGCAAAAAAATGACCCCTACCTTCCTCATAAGGTAACCGGCTGAATTTATGTTCAAACGATAGATCTCGCTTAACCGTATCGAAACATAGTGGGCTGACCGCTCTGAACCGGTTCCTTGACCGGTTTTAACCGGTTTAAAATATTGAAAATACCCTCGTAAAAATGGATTTTTGATCATACCTGATTAGGTAACCAGGCTGGATTTGTATTCAAATGGTAGATCTCAATTCGCCCCTGTCGAAAGTACTGGTCAGCCCAGACCAAACCGGTTCCTTGATGCATTTTTACCGATTCAAAATAAGCAAAAATACACCAAGTACACAATATAAACTACTTAATTTTGGGGGATATGAAGCATTCACCCGATTAAATTTATGTTCGAATGATAGACCTCAATTCGCCTGTGTCGAGAGTACTGGTCAGCCCAGACCAAACCGGTTCCTTGACGCATTTTTACCGATTCAAAATAAGTAAAAATACACCAAGTGCACAATATAATCTACTTAATTTTGGGGGGATATGAAGTAATCACCCAATTAAATTTATGTTCGTATGACAGATCCTGATGTGCCAGTCTCGAAAGTGCCGGTCAGCCCAGACTAAACCAGTTCCTTAACGCATTTTTACCGATTCCAAATATGCGAAAATACACCAAGTACACAATACAAACTGCGTAATTTTGGAAAAACTTAGGCCCGATTTCTAAAAACTCTTATCGAATGGTTAGTCTTATCGTATTTAGAAGACACACAAGCTTTTCTTTTAAATTGAATTGAATTTTTGTTTATTTTGCATGGTTATTCCATATTTTGCTTGGTTACACCATCATCTCAGATTGAAAACATCATTGCACACTGGTCTAGTGACTCTGTCGTCCCTATCTTTAAAGATAAAAATGCTTTTCTTATAGAGTTTTCAATAATAAGGTGTTCAGGAAAGAAAAACGTGGATATGTATGTTATCATGAAGAAGCAGACACAAGGATAATTTACCATGTATCCAAAATTGCAGAAGAAAACCCTTCCGCAAAAGTTCTCATCAAAGCGAATGACACAGATATTTTAATTATTACATTATGTAATAAACATAATTTCCCCTATTTAGAGATATGGATGGCTGGGGCTAGCAAACATGAAATGGAAAGCATCAATTGTACCGAACAATCAAAAGTACTTGGGCCAAATTTATGTAAGGATTTGCCTGCACTACATGCCTTTACAGGTAGCCACTACACTGCGGCATTCTATAGAAAGGGGAAAATCGGACCCTGTAAGATATTAGAAAATAATGTTATATTTCAAAATATATTTTTATACCCTTCGCTCATAGAGTGAAAGGGTATATTAACTTTGTCATGAAGTTTGTAACGCATTGAAGGAAGCATCTCCGACCATATAAAAAGTATACATATATGATCAGCATGACGAGATGAATCGATTGGGCGATGTCCGTCTGTCTGTCTGTCTGTCTGTCTGTCTGTCTGTCTGTCTGTCTGTCCGTCTGTCCGTCTGTCCGTCTGTTGCAGTGCGTTTTTCTCGGCCACTATAAAAGCTACGGAGCTGAAATTTTGCACACTTGCTTCTTATTGTTGCAGGCTGTTTGTATGTTTGATTCACCCAAATTGGATCACTGGGTCATGGGGCTGCCATACAAACCTAGCTCCCCAATTTGAGTTCTTCTAAGAAAAACTTTTTTATTTGTGTACCAATTTCAGCCAAATTTCACACAAATGTGTTTCTATAGATAACACAAAATATATGCAAGAATGGATCAAATCGGACCATGGGGTCATGGGGCTGCCATACAAACTTAACCCCTCAAATTAGGTTCTTATAAGAAAAACTTTTTTATTTGTTCACCAATTTCAACCAAATTTCACACAAATGTATTTCTATTGTTGGCAAAAAACATATGTAAGAATGGATAAAATCGGAGCATGGGGTCATGGGACTGCCATACAAATTCAACCCCCCAAATTAGGTTCTTCTAAGAAAAACTTTTTTATTTGTGCACCAATTTCAACAAAATTACACACAAACGTGTTTCTTTTGATTGACACAAAAGATATCTAAGAATTAATCAAATCTGACCATGGGGTCATGGGGTGGCCATACAAACCCAACCCCCATTTTGGTTCTTCTAAGAAATATTTGTTGCACCAATTTCACAAAACCTTGAATTAATGTGTCTTTACCAAAGCCACAAAAAAGTTAAAACAAATGGAATCGTACTGTGGGGTCATACTCCCGCAACCCCAATAAAATTTCCTAGTAAATATATTTATTTGCCCACTTATTTCAACCAAGCCCAAAACTTTTGTCAAGACGGAAGAAAAAGAATGAGGAGGGAGATTAAATACAAGTCATAGGTACGCCCGAAAAAACTTTTAGCCCAAGCGAAGGGTATCCAAATTTCGGCCGCGCCCGAAATTAGCCTCGGCCCCGGGGTTGGCGAGCGAAGCGAGCAGGGGGCGAAGCCCCCTAGTTTTCACTTTCGAACGAGTCTGACGTGGATGATGAAGACAAAATGAGTGGCATTCAAGAGTTTACCGCGTTAATGTACTCTGTTAGAAATTGCGATAGCGTAGATAAAGCTCACGTAGAAATTCTTGAGAAAATATATTTTAGCAAAAACAATCCAGAGCAATTTCTAAAAAAAATAAGGGGCTTTGATTCAACTTTGATTCCTCCTTGCTGGAAATCATTGAAGCAAAAAATATTGAGGACAATATACGTTTCAACAATGTGGCGAAATGCCACATAGGCAACATGTACAGTTTTACCTCCTATAAGGTACGGATGGAAAACCACAACTGCGAATGATTCGGTAAGGCTGGAGCTCCATTGGTTTGACGGCGAACAAACCCCTTTGAAAATAGAAGACATCGTAGAACCAACGCCACACGACGATATTGACGACAATGACGATATTGCTAGTAATATCTATAGCTCCGACTCCGACAGTGATTAGTCACTTTAAGATAAATATGTAATATAGTCAATAGAACTGAATTAATTGTTTATTTAATAATTTAATTTGATTTAAACATTAAATATATGTATATCTCACTGGTTCCTGTTAACCCCTTGTGGGGCATAGGGCATCAACTACGCCTACTTTCCTCCTCGTTCTGTTCTGTACCATCGTCTTTAGGTCTGACCACTGTTTGTTTAATGAAGTAGCCTCGCTATTAACCGATCTTCTCCACGTCTTTCTTGGTCGTCCAACACGGCGTCTAGCATTGGCTCCCTGAGGGTTCCAATCTAGGGCCTGCTTTGCAATATTTGTTGGCCCTCTTCGGAGAGTATGACCTATCCATTGCCACTTTCGCCTTTTGACAGAAGTGCCTATCCAATCCAGGCCTGTGATACTCAGGATATCATCATTGGAAATAATCTCTGGCCAGCGGATTTGTAGGATGCGCCGTAGGCACTGGTTTACGAAAGTTTGCAGCTTAATTGTTATCTCGTGGGTCACCTTCCAAGTTAAACAGCCATAAAGAAGCACAGATATTACAATAGAATTGAAGATTTGGATTTTGGTGCGCCTGGAAATGTTGTTATTTTGCCAGAAAGGAGTCAAAGTGAAGAAGGCTGTCCTAGCCTTATTGATACGCGATTGTACATCAGCGTCCGCGCCGCAATCTGCTGTGACTATGCTTCCGAGGTAGCAGAATTCGTCAACTTTTTCGACTGCCTGGCCCGAAACACCAATTCCGCTTTGTCCCCCAGGATGGGAGCTCAAGTACTTGGTCTTGGCAGCGTTTATCTTGAGCCCAGCATTACTACTTTCGCAATGCAGAGCATCGGCCATTTGAGCTACATCCTCCTTTTTATTTGAAAGCAGACAAATATCGTCAGCATAGTCCAGGTGTTGCAGGTAATCAAATATTTTCTATCTGATAACTTTCCTCTGGTTTTGAAGCGCGCCCACTAGTACATCGGTAATGGCTATGAGGAAAAGAATAGGTGATAAAATGCAACCTTGTCTCACTCCACTGTGCACCTCAAAAGGATCCCTTGTGCAAAACGTGACATTGGGCTCCCTGATAAGATTCCTTGATGATGGAAATTATTTTATCTGGTATGCCCCTCCTATGAGGAGCTCTCCAAATATACTCCCGATCAACACTATCGAACGCCTTCTCGAAATCAATGAACATGAGGTGTATGCATACTTACTTTTTGCCTACTTTGAATCGGTAAAAATGCGTCAAGGAACCGGTTTGGTCTGGGCTGACCGGTACTTTCGAGACTGGCGCATTAGGATCTGTCATACGAACATAAATTTAATTGGGTGAATACTTAATATCCCCCCAAAATTAAGTAGATTATATTGTGTACTTGGTGTAAATTGGCCTATTTCGAATCGGTAAAAATGCGTCAAGGAACCGGTTTGGTCTGGGCTGACCGGTACTTTCGAGACTGGCGCATTAGGATCTGTCATACGAACATAAATTTAAATGGGTGAATACTTAATATCCCCCCAAAATTAAGTAGATTATATTGTGTACTTGGTGTAAATTGGCCTATTTCGAATCGGTAAAAATGCGTTAAGGAACTGGTTTAGTCTGAGTTGACGGGCACTTTCGAGACTGGCGCATCAGGATCTGTCATACGAACATAAATTTAATTGGGTGATTACTTCATATCCCCCCAAAATTAAGTAGATTATATTGTGCACTTGGTGTATTTTTACTTATTTTGAATCGATAAAAATGCGTCAAAGAACCGGTTTGGTCTGGGCTGACCAGTACTCTCGACACAGGCGAATTTAGGTCTATCATTCGAACATAAATTTAATCGGGTGAATGCTTCATATCCCCCCAAAATTAAGTAGTTTATATTGTGTACTTGGTGTATTTTTGCTTATTTTGAATCGGTAAAAATGCATCAAGGAACCGGTTTGGTCTGGGCTGACCAGTACTTTCGACAGGGGCGAATTGAGATCTACCATTTGAATACAAATCCAGCCTGGTTACCTAATCAGGTATGATCAAAAATCCATTTTTTACGAGGGTATTTTCAATACTTTAAACCGGTTAAAACCGGTCAAGGAACCGGTTCAAAGCGGTCAGCCCACTATGTTTCGATACGGTTGAGCGAGATCTATCGTTTGAACATAAATTCAGCCGGTTACCTTATGAGGAAGGTAGGGGTCATTTTTTTGCAACTTTGAGGCGGTCAGCATAGGTGAAGGAACCGCTAAAAATTGGGCTGACCGGCACTTTCGGCATCTGGAAGTCGAGATCTAACACATGCACTTAAATTCAGCCGGTTACCTTATGAGGAAGATTGAACCTCAAAATTAGCACACATATTGCGTAATTTCCCTAACAAGGAACCGCTAAATTCTGGGCTGACCAGCAGTTTTGCACAGAAGCGGTGATGAACTACCAGCTGTACACATTTTCAGCCGGTTACCTTATGAGGAAGGTAGTTGGGTACCTGGCTCCTAGACTATTCGAAACATTAACATCAAATGATCTTCTCAATTTGCCAGATCTCCTTGCTGATGGACCCTTTCAGTTTTTCCAACGAGTTGAGCTTATTTTCATAGAGGCGTGGTTTCAAGAACAATAACTCTCAGATAATAAGTAGCAGCTATGGTGATGTCGGGGCAATGAGGTAGTCATGAAAAGTTGCCCAATCTCGACATGAATCTGTTCGGAAACAAGGACTACTATTGAATTGAGGTTGAGGAGAATCAACCAACGTTTTTGTTTTGCGGACTCGATGTCTTGTAAGCCGCTGAATTGATAAAAATTTGAAACAATCGGTCTGATTTTTCGGTCGGGCTTCTATATTTTAATTGAGCCGTAATTTCACGTTGGAACTACTTTAAAGGTCTTTAAACCAGATGCTTCTCTTTCTGTTAAAATGCTTAAAAAGTGTTTTGGTTAGAAAACATTTTTAGCATACATTTTCGAATTCCTACGGTTAAAACAAAGGTGCCTGTGGTGCCCTGTGCCTGCCTGTCCGTCAATTTTCACGAAGTAAACATCAGCGTAGTGATTCTTTCTTATTTCAATTTCGCAATTTATTTGTTAAAAAATGTTGCTTCAGCTTACCATCTAGGACCCGTTATAAACGGTATTGCAGATACTACAGATTGTAAGCTAGTGTATATGGAATATGTAAAAATGGAAATAACAAACAATCATACCGTTCTGCTTACTTTTGTTGCTTAATTTTAATTAATCGATTGATCACTTCCCGGCTCTATGCCAGGGATAGTTCCTAGGATTCTGGATTGTACTTGTAAAAATCTGTTACTACATTTTTGACAAAACATACAAAGGCTTATTTTTCAGTAAATCCTAATTTTGCATTCAAACTCGCCTAAACTTGCCATGGAACTCAAAACCACCATACCAGTAAAAATTTGTTGTATCAGTTTTTAATCTGTTTTTCTTTTAAAACTAAGCAGAACCACTTTTTGGCCGAAAATGGCAGAATTTTGGACGACATATGAAATTTCTCCTCCAAAGAAAAGTGTTCCGCCCGTTATGTCATATGGAAACGGTATCTATGGTCATTGCACTAATTTCACAGCCAATTAAGTATTTGTAAAATTTCCTTTTCGGCTTCAGGCTCCGTCGAACTACACTACGCAAACTTTTGTTTGTCCCTCCGTAATTTGTTTTCAGGAAAAGCCGAAGTTCAGTCAGCCAGTTAGTGCTAGTGTTATTCTAAGATCTGCATAATTGTATTATGTTTGCTCTTAATAAATAATAAAAATAATGTTGTCAGGAAAACGAAACTTTTGGTGTATTAACCTGAAATGCAAAGGATTCTCAGTCTTTCATAGAACACAGCCCTGAACACCATAATTTCTATATTAATCAAACTTTGTTATGCAGGCTTCAAATCATGCATGTCTAGGTACATCATGATCAACAACGTACCATGTATAGATCTGCTTGATTTCCTCCCTTCAGTAAGTTTATCAACCAGTACGGTGCAAATGCTATCTGGTAGACTTAGGTGCACAAACTTCAGCGATCCCTCAATCTCACCAATGTTTTTCCTATGTAGATGCTACCGGGTATCCCCACACCAAAACTTTATGTACCAAGTTTAGTCCCGTACTCTGTGCACCCCCCCCCCCCCTTTGAGAATTTTCTAAATACGCCACTGCGTATAGGTTTAGTTCAAATTCACATTATTAACTATTCTCTAAATTATTTGGAGTTTAAGATATACTTGTAGTCTGGCTGGTCTGAGTCATGAGTTCGAATCTCACCGTGGATCATGGTGTTTTTCGAACTCACGAGCTTGTGACGGACTATGATCTCACTTTGATGTTGATGTTTGATGTTAAACGAGTACCCATTTATGGGGATAAATAACACTGATGAGCGTGATGCTGATCTCATTACCTCAACAAAAAGCCGATAAGATCTTGGAAATAGGATGTCACCAACACATCCTGCGGCCTTAGTCCAATGCTGGATTGTCGCGCCTGTTATTTATTTATTTTTTTTAAGATATACATATTTTACACTTATGCTTTCTACTTATTTACAGGATCTAGAATACATGTAACTGCGTTCCACATTTTAAATTTTTAAGGCCTTTACAACAATATGGCTACACCCCGTCCAACGGCACCAGCTACTCCGGTTCTGGCTGTCTCATGCCGTATGTTGCGATCTCCTTCCCACGAAAGTGTAACAACAGATCTTTCATTGTTTTCCGTATCATCGCTAGCTTCAGAGGCTTTGGGAAAGCATCGTATTCTCGGCTTCAAAGAACATCGTGGCCCCAGCCCGAATCCGGACACTAAATTTTCTCATTCGAGGTGTGTATTTAAAGCAAAAGATAAATTAATAGGTTCTTAGGTCCACAACTGAAATACTGTCCTAGCAAGTATAAAGCCTGTTCCAGGATATTTTACATGTTGTTTTTGTTGCGGGCCAAAGAAATACTACTAATAAATTTTAATATTACAAATAAATAATTTTTAAATTTTTTAGGCCAGCCGATATTCCCGAAGTAACATGGTTTGAAGAAGGCAACGATTTAATCCGAAGTTGCGCACTCATATCCTCTGCGCTGGGTATGCAAAAAAGCTTCAGTACAAGCGACATCGCACAACTCCCTTTGCCCGAATCTCAGTCTAATCAACTTCGCCAAACTGTCTCCGAACTTGCTTTGAATTCACTACAACGATGTGGTTATATGATGGATCATCCACGTCTGGATCACACCTCCCGCTCATGTTCCACTTGGGTTGCAGTCGGTGAACTGGCGTCAACCTCTCAATTACCATCGCCTCATGGCGGTCCAGTCAATCCTCCGGCCTTAACCACCAGTACACCACCTCCGCCCGCCTTTACGGCCGCCGATCTTGTTCGATCCGTAAATAAGAAAGTGCGACAGAATTACATTCGTCGACGATTGTTAACTACGTACAGGGCCTTGGAACGTCTGTCTCAAAGTGAGTTCAATTTAGATCGGCTGGAAGCTGCCGCCGTTGCAGCATCCGTGTCCAGCGGTCCTGGACCAACAGAGCTCATAGTTCCTACGCATATTCGAAAGGCCGTTCCAGAGGACACTTCGGATAAGGAAAATCAGGATTTGTCCGTGGCCAAGGAGAATAAGGAAGCAAGCAAAGATCCAGAGAATGTAACAATTACCGTGGCCAGTGATGTTACAGATGCCAAAAACAATGATCAAGATAAGAAAACTACTCAAAAATTGCCAAAGGCTGAAGTTTGCGAGAGATTGAAACGAAAAATATCGATGAATGTAAATAAGAATCTTACCATTCAGGACATCGATCGTCAACGTGGCAAACCACTATCGAAATACGAGCGTAATATGATGATCTTTAATTGGCTTCATTCTTTGGATGAAACATCCACGGTTGAAGATATGCCTTAATTTTAGATAAATCGTTTTCTATTAAAAAAAATATTATAACTGACTTGGGTGTTGATCTCAATTATAATCTACACACGTTTTGTTGAGCACAAATGAAAAGGCTGGGCGATGTAAATTACGTAGGATATTATAGTTTGATTCGATGCATTGATTGAACTGTGCGTAGACGAGTACATGACACCCTAGCCTTAAGAGTTGACTTCATAAGTGGACTATTTAGATGAATTGAATTATATTTTATCAAAAAATGAAAAGCTGTTAGTGAAATTTATTTAGTTTTATTCAAAAAATGGAAATTCTGTTGATTTATAAATTAATTGGAAAGTGAAATCTTTCATCTCGCTAAACATACCTATATATTGAAAGGGCTGCCGTTTTATATTTAATTTATTTTTATATCGGTCGATCCACACTTTCCAATCATCAGCCACAGTCATTTCTCATTCAAGTTGACAGATTTCAGTTAATTGATAGTCTGACAATCTGTAAAATTGTATGAGAAATAACTGTTACTGATAACTGAAAAGTGTGGATCGACCTTTAAACAACTTTATCAAGGCATATGCTAGCTACTAATCAAATAATCAAATTCATATTGTTTCACTCACTCAACGTGCCATATATGTATATCCTTTTGAAAATATATTAGGACAGAGTTGATTTTGTAATCTCTTTATTAAATATTATATGAAACAGCGCCTTATCTTAAATTAAAATATGAATTGCCCCCCATTTTACAGAAATTTCGAGCCAAAAAAATATATTTATGAATTTTGAATAATAGACTTATATTTTCTCGGACTGTTCGAGAGAGAGAGAACAAACGAAGCAAATACATACTCGTGTTTGAACACTAAAAAATCATATTTTTTGATATAATTAAACAAATTTAAATCAAGAATAAAAGACACACACACGAACAATTCCAGGAACTTTATAGTCCTAAGAAACAATCTTCAGATAGTATGAACCTAATATATCAAATGTAAAAGTCTATTTTAAAAACAATGAAGATTTATCAGATGGGTGAGTGCATTTGAATCAAACGTAAATTAAAAATTATAAAATTGAATAAATACTATTTAATATAATGAATGAAAATAAAAACGAATAATAAGAAGTGATTGAGATTATTGTTTTTCGATAAATGCTTTTAAACATTTTATGTAAACGAGAAAAATTATTTCGAGAATTTATGGAAGAAAAAAAAAAGCATAAAACTTACAAGCCATGGCAAATAAGTTATAAGAACGATTTTACAAATCAAATGAAGTATTGTTGTCTATTCCAATATATCATATCAAACAAAAATAAACTCTATATCTTTAGGAAAGCTTCCAATAAATATCCTATTCAAATGGTTAATCCGTGTTTTCTTGGGGATATTTATGTAAAGGGCGACAAACCTGACGATTTCTCCAATTTACGGAGATTTCCAAAGAACAAAGAAACCCCTTAAGACTTAGAATAATCTTCATAACTAAACGAGCCATTAGTCCATCTAACAGTTTGTAAGTAAAAAATCATGTCCTTTTTCTTTTATACCTTAGCCTTGATTTTTCTTTAACTAGATAAAATAAAAATTTTTAGCACTATTTCAATCCGGTTGCATTGAATGAAAACCGGCCAAAAAATCCTCAGAGTGTTTTGACTATCTCTATTAAAATTGTTTTGACTATCTATATTTAAATTATGAAACATGCATACATAAATGCAATTTGGCCAAAATTTCAAGTTGCTACCGATATTCTTTCGAACGTTTTGGAATATTTAAGGTATTATGGAGAGACATCCCAAGTAACCATTCCTATGCTTTAAAGAAGCACTTCATCCTGTAGCAATCATATAGTAACACAAAACCAGTTTATCGTGTGACATCGCTTTTAGAAGTATTTTGATCCGATAAAAACTCCATAAAACACTTTCCGGAAAGCTTATAACGTTCTTATTTAATCAATTCACTACTATATCCAATAAGACTTCGATAACACTTGCTCTAAACGTTAACCTAAAAAGATGCTCCATTAAATACTTCTTTGTAGTCTTTATTGAATGACATAAACACACATGCAATAGTCAACACACACACATGCATATATTCTTCTATAGCACAGTCGGTTTAATTTTTATAGTGTGACATTCGTGTGATCATCCAATAAATTGTTCAGCGTAGTTTTATAGAAGGATGGACTTTGTGATTTTTTTAAAGAATTGACACTTATGAAGTGCTCTGAAATACCACGTTTCTTGAATTGAGTTCATTAAAATATTGCATCAAACCAGCATTTCCTCTCTCATTGGTAACTTATGAATCAATTAAAATAATTTCAGCGCAGAAGCTGGCTGCATTTTATCGATGAATGTCTGAATTTAATTATAGCTTCAACTGATTGACATATAAAGAAGAAGGTGCATTGCAGGAGAGTCGATAGATGTGTTGAGCCAGTGGCGTGTTTAGAAAATTCTCAAAGCGGGGCACCGAGTACGGGGCTAATTTGTTACATAAAGTTTTGGTGTGGGGATACCCGAGAGCAGCTACATAGGAAAACCATTAACAAGACCCTCAGTCTTCAGATCGTTGATCGTTGATCCTTGATTTAAGGCGAAACTCAAGGAGAGCTTAAGTTTTCAATAGACATGAAATATAATATTTCAAGGTAGGTGGGTAGCTACCTTGACTTCAAGTGAGGTTGACTATAGAAAATTTCAAGGTCTCCTTGAGTTTCTCCTTAAATCAAGGATGCATTGACTCGTGAATATAAGTGATTTCTATGAAAAAGTATGGAAAATGACATTTATTTTAATTTCGGCACCCTTGACTCAAGGTCTCCTTGAGTTAAGGTATGTTTATAAATACGGGCCTGAGAGTCCTTTGCATTTCATCATTTGTGGCACCAAAAGTTTAGTTTTCCTTACAGATCTTAGAATAACACTCACTAACTGCTTTTGGCTTTTCCTGAACCAAAATACGGAGGCCTTAAGAAAAATTGCGTAGTGTAGTTCGAAGGAGCCTGAAGCCGAAAAGGAATTTTACGAATATGTACTTAATTAACTACGGAATTAATTCAATGACCAAAGAGACTGTTTCCATATGACAAAACGGATTCCAAACGGAACACTTTTCTTTGGAACAGAAATTTCATACATCGTCCGAAATTCTGCCAAATTTCGGCCGAATTCCGCCAAAATGTGGTTCTGCTTACTTTTGAAAGAATCCCAGATGAAAAGCTGATACAACAAATTTTGGCTGATATTGTGGTCTTGAATTCCATGGCAAGTTTAAGCGAATTTCAATGCAAAATTAGGATTTACTGAAAAAGAGGCCTTTGTATGTTTTGTCAAAAATCTAGTATCAGATTCCGTGAAATCGTAACAAGTGCCGAATAATATTTTCCAAGTACAATCCAGAATACTATAAGAACTATCCGTGGCATAGAGCCGGGAAGTGATCAATCAATTGTTTGTTATTTCCATATGTACAGTGGCGTAACATACGGTGTTCCATGTGTTCAGTGGAACACGGGCCCCCAAGAGAGAGGGGCCCCTAAATCCTAATCATAAAAAGATTTTCTTTGATAGATCCTTGGGTGACTGTTCTTTTAAAAACATACGTTTTTATAAATCTGCAAAAAAATATACGCAAGTCAGCTGCAGCATTTACAGTCTGATAGTGACAAAACATTAATTCGGTGTACGCAGAAGCCTGCACCTCGTAGTTATAAACTTTATTTATGCCACAGAGACGAAAATTTTTGTTCAGCGTCTCTCAGGCTTGTTGAGTATGGGTCTATCTGAATATCGATTTCTTCTGGGAAAAATAGACGCTCAATTTGCAAGGAGGAGTGCCTCTGTTGAAGGTTTTTGCGAAAATTGAGCCTTTATGGTCCAGTTGTTGGTATTTGAATCTTGAACTGGATGTTACGTCATCAAGAAAAATATGTTCACAATGTTAACAAAAAGATAACTGTTGATCTAACAACGGTTACTAAGATCATTCAATACGGAGTAGGTAAGTCAAAAAGTCGTTTTTTTTAACTCTCTTTTAAGACTCAAGAAATCAGGAAACAGGGCATGCAGGTCCTTGGCACGAATCGTCAAAACTCTTCATGTGAGCTAGTTGATGTGATCCTTAGGACAATCACTTTTAGTCTAGGTTCAACGACTATTACGAGACAGGTAGGGGCACTGCTCAAGATGGTTTCTTTATGCCTCCTTGGATTTTGTGATAAATAAATGATCACACAAGTAGGATAAAATCGAATTTAAATTTAACTCAAAAAATTAAAAAACAAAGCCATTTGAAACAAGTTGCTGAAACGGAAAATTTCCGTTGCTCTTTTCGACGGCTTCAAATGTGAGTTATGATCTGTAATTTTTCCTCATGAAAAACAATCGAACGTAAGAGGCCCCATTTTGATTTCGAACACAAGAAATTTGGGAAACGTTACGCCACTGCATATGTACTACACTAGCTTCAAAAATCTATAGTATCTGCAACTGTAATACTTTTTAAAATGAATCCTAGATGGTAAGCTGAAGCAACATGCTTTAACAAATCAATTGCAAAATAGAAATGAGAAGGAATGGCTACGATGATATTTACTTCGTGAAAATTGAAGTATTGAAGAAAGTACCCCAGGCAGGGCACCACAGACACCGAACCGTAGGAATTCGAAAATGTATGCTAAAAATGCTTTCCCACCAAAACACTTAAATTTTTAGCATTTTAACAGAAAGAGAAGCATCGGGTTTAAAGACCTTTACAGCAGCCCAACACGAATTTACGGCCAAATTAAAATATACAAGCCCGATCGAAAAATCAGACCGATTGTTTCAAATATTTATCAATTCAGCGGCTTCCAAGACATCGATACCGCAACAACATCTCCTCAACTTATATCAACATAAGATGGGGTCACTTCACACATGACGAGACTTTCAATAGCTATCCTTGTTTTCGAACAGATTCATGTCGAGATTGGGCAACGTTGCATGACCACCTCGTTGCCTCGACATAATCATAGCTTGTACTTATTTTCTGAGAGTTCTTGTTTTTGAAACCACGCGTCTATGAAAATAAACTCAACCCGTTCGAAAAATGGAAAGGGTTCATCAACGAGGAGATCTGGCGAATTAAGAAGATGATGTGATGATAATGTTTCGAAAAAGATTTACAAAGTTTAATAATAGAAACGCTCAAAATAAAAAGGTAACATTTGGTACTGCAATTTTTAGTATGGTGTGAAAAAAGTTTGATGTGCTCACAGGGTGCCCCCCTGTAAATACGCCACTGTGTTGAGCGTTTCGATAGAAGCACTTGTAGTGTTTACGAGCAATGCTGACTATATGTGAGGTTGGCCGAGTGGTTAAGGCCTGGCGTACGACAGTCGCTGGTTCGTCGCTGGCTGTGGGATTTTTTTTTCTTTTTTTTTGCAAACGCGAGAAAATGACAGACACATGACACATGATGTATGTCTTTTTCGAATCGCAATTTAGCGCTAGAATAAGGTTCTATTGGATCAAAAAACCGCGCCAAATGCCATTATTGGACTATTATTCAGCATTTATACCCTGTAAAGTGCCCCTATTATTGTTAGAAGCGAATATTTTATGAAGTATTATAGGGATAAAAATGTTACTTGGGATTCGCATAAGGGGTATGGGAACCGTTGATCATATTTGGAACATTTTCAATACCGTTCAAGATTTTACGAATACAAACATCTGAACATCAAAATTTCAAGTGGCTAACTTCAAGTCGGCGTATCAAAAACTTCTTTTTCAAACATTGTTAATGCATCCCATCCTAACTCCAGTGTAATTTGCCTAACTTAAGCTGGCCTGATTTCCCAGGGCTACTCTTGTCTTCATCTTCTCCTACGTTTTTGTCAGTTTCCTCATCCGTGGAGTTTTGTAGTTTACTTCAATTCAATACTACTCAGAATTTCATGGACTAATCTTGATTTTGTTTTTATAATCTACCACCATGGTGCTTGACCTCGTCCAAGGCTTCTGAAGTGATTGTTTCATGTGACGCTTACCATTCATCACTCTTACAGAATATAAAAATTAGCTATCCTCGCACTCCAACATTTAATTACAATACAAGTATTTTCATAAAGCCGACAATGAAGGAATTAATGCCAGGTTGTCTGACGTGGATTATGGTCTGTAGTACTGGGGAATATGAGCTGTGACGCTGCTCTTTCTGTTCTTTTATGATATTCTTTTTAATATATTTGCGGAATGATAAGATATGATTGAACAATTTTCATATCCTGCCTGGAGAAACCACAATTATTTGTTAGTTTTGGAGCTTTTGTACATTTTCGAAAAGTACGCAAAATGATTTCCGTCGAAAGTTCGGCTGTCGCTCAGCGATACGTCGATAAGCAAAGAAGTGGTATTATACTGGACCTACCACAATCTGAAGGTGTTCTGATAAATAAAAAGAAATCAAAAGAAAATTATTTCAGCACGAGCCTAGACGTCAATATCAAATGATTTTGGCATAAAATGTTTTCAGCTGTCTTTTGGCCAGAGTATAAAAATAAAGTCATTGTTACAGCGATATACAGGGTGTCCGGAAACTGTCGCATAAACGCGACGGATTGTGATTCATCATGTGATTTCCAGCAAAAAAGTTGTACGGAACATACCCCCAATTCTTAACCCTTTAGCTGCCACAGCCACAGACATTGGAAGATTATTGAAAAAATCATTTTTCTTGTACGACTTAAACCTCAATATCACAAAAGCATGATACTGTGCCCATAGGATTAGTCAGGCGTATAGCCTTTTCGTAGTGTTTCCCTTAGAGGGGTTTCTGGACTCACCTAGAGCCTAGATCAGGTAAGTCAAACTCAAAACCTCTCTTTGGGTTTTGGTGGGCCGCAGGAGAAAAATTTTAAAAACTTTTATATCATCTTATTACGAAAGTTGATTACAGAATATTACATTTAAAATACATATGGCAGCTCACTAGCGGCTTGGCGATTATTTGTGGGAACTTTCATCTTTCGAAAATGTACTTAAGAACATTGAAAAAAGGTCGCTCAAAACAACATTGGGAGCCAAAATTGTCAAATTAAATTAACTTCGGTAGAAAGATGGCTAAAAGAGACAAAAAGTTGTTTGTGGTGTGGTGTGGCTTCAAACAAATTCATGCACCAATATAGTTTGGCAAGTACAGGGCTCAAAATCAGGGCTATAATTGTTATGTTGAAATTTCACATCCATGCGATTTCCAGGATTTTCCAAGTTAAAGCTTTGCCATTTTCCCAAATAAATCTCGATTCATGTTCGGTGAAGCCATAATAATTCTTTTATTGATGAGCCGCCTTATAAAACTAAATTACCATGGTTTGGAGAATTTAGAGGAAAATTCCTAAGATACATAAGCATGCCACTGACTTTCTGAAGAGTTTTAGTATTTTTTCAAAGTTGAGTTGAACGGCTGAATCTTTGTCACCTTACCAATTTTAGTATAGGGAAATTAGCTCCAGACCCAAACATCCAAAAAAACATCCCTTGGGCACTCAACCAAATTTTATTTGCCTGGCGTAATTTAGAGAATAGTTACAGGCATTCCTTCTTGAAAAATGTTAACAGGATGCGTGACAGTGCGAAATCTAAATATAAAAAAATTTAAAATCCATTATACTTTTGGGCCTAGGGTATAATTTCCCAAGAAAAGGACTGGAGCATGATATATCATTGCCAAGGAAATTAAATGTAGTTTTTTTCCGTTCTTTAAACATTTTGCTCATGAGCGATCGGAATAGTTTCCAAATATTTCCGAAAAACAAATATTTCCCCTCTTCGTCATTCCCTCTTCCCTTAATGTAACGCTCAAATTAGTGTAACCTTTTAGCGCGTATAGTGGAGAGGGTATGCAACAATTCGGCATCGAAACTTTCCTCTTTATTTTCTATGTTTGGGTTTAGCCCTTTTTCGGCTTAATTTCCCTATACGATTTCTGTGTTGATACATACATTGCGTGTTTCTTCGACATGGCCGCCGTATGCGGCCCGCGAATTTGACATGCCTGGCCTAGATCGTAGAACGCAGCTACATTGAGCTACATAGCTCATCCACAGTTTTGTTTTCTTTTTTTGCTGCTGTTCAACAGCAACAGCAGCATGGAACCAGAATTTCCTCTCATTGTTAATTTCTGAACCAATTAAGATGATCTCCGTGCAGAAACTGACTGCATTTTATTGATGAATGTGTGGATTTAATCTGCGTCAATTGATTGACATAAATTAGAAGGTTCATTGCAGAAGATGAGTATTAAGCGCTTTACACACATAGCCGCAAAATCTATGTAGATTATGAATTATGTAATCTCGTATGCTATTCACACTATGGTCGTAATCTTGTTCCACGACTTGACAGTACAGTACAATCCGTCTAAATTGCAAACTCCTACAATTTCATGCACGACTGAAACTGTTATTTATATTAATTTATTAAAACAAGAAGCAGAATCTATCTTATAGGAATTATGTCAATGATTTATGTTCGTCAATATGTGGAAACATCACACTTTTGTGTACAAAACCATGTGCCAAGCGAAAATAGATGAGATGACCTCTACTGTAGAGTTGTCAAATGCGAAGCTCACCACACTTCACCATGATTTTGTAGAGATTTTCTCCGAGATTTTGGTTATAATCTCCGTACAAAATCTATGAAAATGTATGGAAAATCTACAAGATTTCGCCTAGATTTTGTAAAATCTCAAGATTATGCAAAATCTTCAATAGTGTGTAAAGAACTTTAGGAGGTTTTCACACTTGTACTTAATCTGGCCAGATTACGTAATCTGAGGTGTGGTGAATTTAAAAATGTATGGAATTTGACAGCTCCAATTAAGAAATTTGCACAGATTACGTAATCTATCCCTAAGTGTGAAAACCTCCTTAGGATACATGTCATACACACCATCCATTAAGCCCCGGATAGAGTTCGAGCGGAATGAAAATGAAACGGTAATGAACCGTAGTGAATTTAAAATTTTAGCTTCGAAAATTGCTACAAAGGCGTTTTACGTCCTAAATCATCTTAAAAATAATTAAAAAAAATAATTTCCCCTTGTCCGAATGTATTTTCAACGTGAAAATGAGTCGACTCTATAGCATATTCTCCGTCGGTCGTGGTGAGTTTCGCAAACGTCAAACCGATTCACTGTCCACGACGAGTTCATCGTGGAAATTATCTAATGACCTGGGAATCGAAAAATAACACATAAAATGGCAGAGACAAATTGTGAAACCATTCTTGGATTTTAGTTTATGGAATTACCCAGCATTTACCACATATTCCACGACAGTATGTATGCATTTTCATTGAGAAAATCGCAGCGGACTAAAATTTCATTCTCATTCCGCCCGAGGTCTATCCAGGCCTTAAACCGCAGTATAGACCTCGGGCGGAATGAAAATGAAATTTTTGTCCGCTGCGATTTTTTCAATGAAAATGCATGCTTACTGTCGTGGAACATGTCGGAAATGATGGGAATTCCATAAGCTACAATCCCGGTCATTTCACCGTGGAAAATATCTAATGACGGGGGAATCGAAAAATAATACATAAAATGGCCGAGAAAAATTTTGGAACCATATTCGGATTGTAGCTTATGGAATTCCCCATCATTACCGACATGTTACACTACAGTATGCATGCATTTTCATTGAGAAAATCGCAGCGGACAAAAATTTCATTTTCATTCCGCCCGAGGTCTATTCAGGCCTTAAAATGGCAGAGACATATTGTGAAACCATCCCAGCCAGCATTTAACACATTTGTAATCATTATTTCATGCAACACGCGTAAGCACATATTGCTTATTCATTCATCACGTTTTCATACAAGCAGTATATGACGATGTCCCCCTATTTCATGTATATACGCATTTGCGCCTTATTACGGATAATCATTATAATAATTCGTAAGCATTATGTAATAGTTACGTTGCATACATTTTTAATGCATCAATCGTAAAGACTACATAATCGTTAGTCATAAAGATTACGCAATACTTATGTAACATATATTTTTAATGCATTGCTCGTAAAGAATGTTAATGGCTTATACGAAATGGATCAATAATGCATGATTCGTGGAGATTAAAAATTAATTATGCTACATGTATTTATAATAGTTTATATGATTACTGAATATTATGGAATGAATGATATATTTTTTGAGAGATAGAGTTTTTAAGACGATATTCTTCAATGGAATTGAAAATATATGAACACTTGAATCAAATTAAATGTGTTCAAGTATATTTTACAAGTTGGCCTTGGTTACCTTGAAGTCGCATATCATATTAAAGCTTGATGTCTCATCTTTATTTTGTACCAATTTTATCAAAGCTTACTGATGATTTATGGAGAGAATCGGCCGGAGACAAAAAACCGACCGAAAATAGGATTATAGGTATTTGTATGAAAACAGTGTAACTCTAAGTTGTTTTTTATATAAACAAAGCTTCTTGAAGGAAATTTTAGTATCCATTCGCATAGTTTTTGCTATACTATACCTAACCTAAGAGGTTTGGTTTTCACAGAGTTTCAAAGTCAAATTTGTGTGCTTTGACCCAAAAACAGTCAATTTTTCATCTCAATTTTCTCCAACTTCTGCCAAGGAGAGGTGCCTGTACGATTCTTTTAAAAATTGGCGCATAGTCTAACGATAATTTCTTTCTTACATAATTGTATTGTAGCTCCATTATTTCTAACAGTTTTTATACGTTAAGTGTAAAAAACTAGGGTTAATTTTAGCTCGAATTCAATACAATTCAATTCACACTGCTCCTAAAGATCTGCAATTGATAAAATCTATTCAAAGTATGTCTAAATCGAGCTAAAATTAACCCGTAGTTTTTTGCATTTAAGGCATTCAAACTGTTAGAAATAATGAAGATAGGATAAAATGATGTAAGAAAGAAATTATCGTTAGACTATGCGCCAATTTTCAAAAGAATCGTACGAGCACCTCACCTTAGCAGAAGTTGGAGAAAATTGAGATGGAAAAATATATTGTTTTTGGGTCAAATCACAAAAATTTTACTTTGAAGTTCTGTAAAAACCGAACCTCTTATCGGATTTTAGTGCCGTTAGTTTTATTTTTTAGGTAAATTTGTTGGCTGTAGTAATCGTCTTATTTTGCTATTCTGGCTAGTCTAGCTTTTGAGATGTTGAAGTTTAAGTCGTACAAGAAAATTATTTTTTCAAAAATCTTCAAATGCCTGTGGAAGCTAAAGGGTTAAGCTAAGAGCAAGAGGGTATGTTCCATACAACTTTTTGCTGGAAAATACAATAGGTGTGTTTTTTTGGTTATCCCGTGCAGGTTTGGGTAACGAAACTTCATATAAAAAAATGACAGGTGCGTCAGCTGTCATTTTTTTTATATGGAGTTTCGTTACCCAAACCTACACGGGATAACCAAAAAAACACACCTAGAGGAATCACAATCCGGTGCGTTTATACGGCAGTTTCCGGACACCCTGTATATATGTAAATTAACAAAAAACTAGCCTAGTAAAACGCGTCGCAACAGACGGACAGACGGACATCGTCCAATCGACTCAGCTCGTCACGCTGATCATATATGTACTCGTACATATTTTATATGGTCGGAGATGCTTCCTTCAATGCGTTACATAAACTTTATGACAAAGTTAATATACCCTTTTCGCTTAATAAGCGAAGAGTATAAAAATTAGTTTTTGCGAGGTCAAAATGAAGACCAATGGGACACTATGCGCTGCGCCCAATACAATACTACGCTGTGAATCACTAGTTATTTCAACGTTATCTATAAATCACCTGGCTTACGATTTCCGAATGTAGAAAGATTGTAAGTAAATGTTTTATCTAAAGTTTTTTTTAGTCATTAGATTATGTACAAGAGTAATGTGTATAAACTAATCTGTTGAGTTTTGAACAAACCGAGACCATGGTCCTTTTGGAACTAGGTAAATAAAGTATCACTTGCAACGTTATGATTTCAGACGAATAAAAAAGAAACATTTTAAACACAATAACACTGAGCAAAAGTACATCAAAAATAAATAATTACTTCACTGCAATCGCGACGTACACACTTTTTAAACACTTTCGTTTTAAAAAAAAAAGTTTGTTTTTTCATCCGATTGTTGCGAACTTAGGTACGCAGTCTCAACGAACGGAAGAAATCACGAAAACTAAGCCCATCCAATATCCAAATAGTGGGTTTCAAATGAAAAGAAAACAAAAATAGCTATACATTGTAGTGAATAGCTGATGCGTGGGCATTCCTTCAGCTGGCCATCATGTGTTGCACTTCAACAGCGTGGTCTATCGATACAGAACGTCGATTTGTGATGCATGAAGTAAAGATTATTTTGGTCTATGTTTACGATATATGATGCCAATGCTGGCTGGGATTCTCGGATTTTAGTTTATGGAATTCCCCAGCATTTACCACATATTCCACGACAGTATGTATCAAAGCCATATATATTTCAAAGCCCGGAACCAGAACCCGGTCATATACTTTTGCGGCAGATCATAGGCTCCATTAGTTGCAAAATTTACATTGCGGTAAAGGCAAATCGGGTTGGGTCGCGGCAAACTTTACACGAAAAGTATTGGTTCCCGGTCGATTTTCGTCGCGAAAAGTGCAATGTGTCGTGAATTGAAGTGTCTATAATGCAGTGAAAGAAAAAAATCCCGATAAAAAGTGAGTTTTCCACGTGTTTTCGCGATTTTCATCAGAGCAGACACGGTTTTTTTACATGCGCTGTGCTTGTGTTAGTGCATCGTGCAACGTATATACGACATGTTCCCTGTAGGAAAAATGGCAACTGGTCTAGAAAATAAGTAGTTTTAAAACTATTTCCAATGTAACTACTTCCGCGACTAGTTCAAAAGTAATGCAGATCGGAACAGTTTGGTATCTTTTTGGACTAGCCATCAACTTGTTATTAGGAATCGTCGTGAGTCGTTCATATTCGTTTCATTTTGACATATGGTGTCAACTTACAGTGAAAAAAAATTCTTTTTACAAAATAGTGCTAGTTTTATTTTAAGAAATGTGAAAAAAGGCATTGCGATGAAAAAGAGCGACAACGGAAGAATGCAAGTAATGTTTGTAATTATGTTAATTGATCTCACGGTCCTAATTTTTTATATTTGTTTTTTTTTTTACTATGGGTTGATTTTTTTTCAAAATCCAATAAGTACTATTCCAACTATTTTATGTCTATTATTATGCAATTTTTTGCATTTAGAGCATCTTAACGTATAATTTTCTTGTTTCTTCTGTCTATACGATTTCTTTGGAATGAAAACAAAAGTGTAATAGAATTTCTATATAAATAGAAGTAAGAAACGAAACTGAGGCTAAATTCGGGCGCGGACCTTCACTCTCCTCGGGCTAAAAGTTTTTTCCGGGTACACCCGAAAAAACTATGACTTGTGGTTAACGCCCCCTTCTTTTCCTTCCGTTTCCACGTAAGTTCCATGGCGGCGAAAAAATGAAATTCGTGAGGTTTGGTTGGAATAAGTAGGCAAATAAAAACCCTTGTCTTAGAAAACTTTATTGGGGAATCAGGAAGGGAGCATTGCATTTATGATTTTGTTGTTTCGATTCAGACATATAAATACCATGTTTTGCGAAATTGGTGTAAAAAACATTTTCTTAGAAGAACCAAAAAGGAGGGTTGGGTTTGTAGGGCAGCCTCATGACCCCCTGGCCCCTTTCCTTCCATTCTTACATATGTTTTGTGGCATCAATAGAAATACATTTTTATGAGGGTTGGTTGAAATTGGTGCAGAAATAAAAAGTTTTTCTCAGAAGAATCTAATTTGGGGAATTTGGTTTGTATGGAAGCCCCATGACCCCCCGTCCGATTCCATACATTCTTACATATCTTTTGTGGCTTCAATAGAATCACATTTCCACATTTGTGTAGTTTGGCTGAAATTGGTGCGGAAATAAAAGTTTTCCTAGAAAACCCAAATTAGGGGGGTTGGGTTTGTATGTCAGCCCCGATGTTAGCAATTCAAACTTACAAACTGCTTGCAATGAAAATAAGTATGTGTGCAAAATTTCAGCCCGATAGCTTTTCAACTCTACGAGCGAAGGGTATCAGTATCAGCTCTCTAAAGAATTTCTTTTATCAACACTAGCGACAATTACCTTACTATCTACCATATAACGAACAATGTCTGAAACACAAAAGTTCGAGTTATGAGAAGCAGATAGCAGAAGAAGCCGCTGGAATATTGATGGATTTTTATAAATTTGTTATTCTTTAAGTTTTTAAAAAATCAAATTAACGCTGACAATTATGAATAAAGTGTAGCTTCGGTAGCTCAGTGGGTAGATATTACACTCTTTCTTTGAATTGCTGGAAGCTGTAGGCTGGGTTTTAAAACCGAACAGTTGCCATTTTAGATAACATATTTCATCTATTCCATCACAAACAGTCGAAAGAACAGATCGGGCAAATATAGAAGTCGATAAGTTGCAGGAAGGTTTTCTGGAACTACTCTTTTATAACGACGAATTTCTTTTTATAAAAGGGCGCCGTTTATAACCAGTTAAAATTTGCAACAAAGAGCACACAATGAGCATTAATAAAGGGTCCCTAATCTTTGTATTTGGGGTAGCTGGGAAAGGAAATTGATTGATTTTTCGGTCTCTTTCCTGTTCCCATATCGAACCTTAGGAACAAAATATGTATTTCTGGATAGGATTCAGATTTACAGTGTAGAACAAAACATTCTGTCTGATGAAAATAAGTCGACGTATCCCACAAGCCCTTCCAAAATAAAACGAAAATATTTGTATATTGTGTAAGCTCCAATTTAGTTGGCACTGAAGAAGGACATATGTTGTGTCCGAAACACGTGTCTGCCGATAAACCAAAAATAAAACAATCCTCAGTATAAGGAAACAATCTTTATTCTTTTGCTAAAACGAAAAATCTTAGATCCAGGGATCCAGCGAATTGTCGCCTTGACCGATGCGGTATAAGTGCTAGAATGTAATATTCAGTCAGTCAATGGAGGCATTGATAACAATGTTACTAATTCTTTAAAAGTGTTTTTGGAACCATTTCAGTACCAGTTACAATGTAATGCGAAACTCACCAATCCTCTTACTGATAACAGTCTTACTAGTTCTTGAACTAGTAGTTTGGAACTACTTCCACTACTAGTTGATTAGTAATGCAGGAGGAGTCAACACTGACTCCATCCTATGACAAAGCTTAATTAATGTAGCTAGTTGTTTGCATATAAATGGAATCGAAGTCGGAACTAGTTGTACATCTTTGAGAACTGGTTCCGAATTAGTTAAAGAACTAGTCAATTTCCCGACTGGGTTCATAGGCTCGATTTGTGCGCATGTGTTGTTGGTTCCCGGCTTTCTGATATAGGTGGCTTTGGTATGTATGCATTTTCATTGAGAAAATCGCAGCGGACTAAAATTTCATTCTCATTCCGCCCGAGGTCTATCTAGGCCTTTACAAACAAAAGCAAAATAGGCCAACTCCAAATGAAATTAAAAGCTAGGAAGTTGTAACGTCTACTTTCACCCATTTTGCTCGATAATGACTATACGTAACTATACGTAGTTAATTGAAATTAAATTTATATAGACTTACCGTGTATGAACAGCTTTAATCGCGGTTTCAACTGTCACCTGTCTCTTTTAGGTTCAGTTCAGTGCATTATTCTGCAACAGCTGATTCAAAACGTCAAAGTTTAGCAAAAACAAAATGTCATCGTCTGCTGAAGAAATTGGTAAAAATTTGATTTTAACTATTATTTAAATGTAATTTGACTAAAAATTACCTTGCATTTGTTTGAATAGGCTCTCCAATATTTGGTTATCAAGAATTTGCTTTACACGAGCTCAAAATTTAGTCATTTTCACAATTCCATTTTCTTGCGCCGGTTGTTATTGTTTAGTAACGTGCAAAACTAATCGGTCTTTGTTGCTTTTCTTTTAGAATTACTGGAACGAGTCCTTCTCCGGCTCGGAACTGCCGAAACGGACGAACAGCTGGAAGTTGCCGTAGGAAAATTTCTTACACCGGTAATTGTGAAAATAACCTCGCCGCATGAAAATGTTCGAGCTAAGGTACGTCGATGCAAAGGAAAATTTTAAAGTTTTGTTGAAATTTCGTCCTTATTCATATTTACAGGTCATCGAGGTTCTTACGCATATAAACAAGCGTCTGAAATCACGTCCGTTGGTACAGATTCCAGTTGATTTACTTTTGGATCAGTACGCGGCATCGGACTCGGCATTTTTGCACAATTTTTCGATTATTTATATTACGATGGGATTTCCCCGGCTGCCTATTGAAAAACAGAGTGAGCTGTCTCCAAAGTTGTTTAATTGTGTCGAGAAGTGTCCGGAAATGCATCAGGATAAGTATGGACAGTGAATTGGGCGAATGAAAAACATTGTGACTCATTTTCTTTGTTGTAGAATTCTGTTCCTGATACTGCCATTGTTGGGAGAAGTGAAGCTACCGGCGGATGTTGCAGAGAGGAAGACTGTCTTTGGTTTGGATGAGAAGCCGACTACGAAGAAAATGTTCTTAGCGTTAATTCAAGATGTTCTGTTATTACCTTATGGGTAAGTAAAGTTTTAACTCTGTGCTTTCATTCATGTCAAAACTTTCAAATTGAATATCTAGAGAATCGTTACGATTTCGCAAAAAAAAATTGCAAATTGGAGCCTTGAAGCACTTTAATAAGGACCTGGCTAGCTGTAAAATTTTGCTGCCACCAATGGCTTGAGCATGGAATACTTCTACAATGCTGTTATTGAAATTGTTTGCTCTGTTCAGGCAGTTTCCCTACGATTAGGCTATCGGGGAAATCACTCTCCATCAGCAACTTACTAATCTAATAGGGAGATCTGTAACTTAATTTTTTTTTCATTCGCCACTTCTAGTTCCCAGGAGAATTTAAAGGTGAAAACTCGGATTCGAGGTCCTCCCTTCAATTCTAGTGGGGTCAATAGGGCCCGTCTTTTGTCGAGTACAGCGGCTAGTACTGCCCGGATTATGCACATCCAACAGGTCAGCTCAGATATCTAAGTTAAATCATTCAGGTCGGTGTTTGCGTTTAGTGAATTCTAGGCCATTGGGTGAACACGTGTAGGAAAAGGTATACAAATTTACCCCAGCGGTTTCATAAAAGTCATGGATTCAGAATTAAGCTTGTGAAAAAAACTAACTATTGGCCCCCACAGTTTAGCATTTACGTACCACCTCGGGAGGTACTGTTAGCAATTGACAAACCAGCTGACCTGTTCAAGTCGCAAAATCGAGCGTTTGTCAATTAAAAAAGAAATTATTAGGAGTGTTTAAAAATGTACACTTCGGTGAAGTTCACCAAGCTTCCACCAACCTCCTGCACAAGACCGAACGGAATATTAGAAACGCCGTTGCTAAAACCACGTTTTATTTCAACAGGACGTATTCATGTTAGACCAAATTTTCCCCACGAGTTATGGGCTGGTTACACAGTACGAGTTGCTGACCTGACAGCGGACAGCTACTGCACATGTGTACTCGCATGAAAGTAGCTCGAATCGCATCGCCCGGTCACACAAGTGCGAGCTGTCAGCAGAGTTGAGAGCTACTGCTACTGGTTATATGTGGAACGTAAATTTTCTTAGTTACTTCACTTATGTCTTTTAATGCCATTTCTACACGAATAAATTCCAGAGACGCTTTACGCAAATCTCGGTTTTTATAGCTCGGATCCAAACAATTCCACAGGTTTGTTGGGTCCTTGTATAAATCGACAAATTTCAAATTCTGCTCCGGAGTCCATCTATCCATTGTTGCACAATAAGCTCACACTGTAAACGACAAAATTGACAGCCGAATGCACCCGGCGGTTAATTTCGAGCAATTTTTATTTCGCAATCGGTGCAATTTCGAATGTCCGAATCGTAGTATGCGATACCAGCTGACGCTGACTGGGGGCGAGTGGCCGAGTCAAAACAAAAAATGTTGTAGTAACTCGGATGCGAGCTACTGACCGAATCGCACATGACAGTAACTCGTATGATGCGGTCACATGGTGCAAGTAGCTGCTCTGCAGTAGCTGTCTAGACCAACTCGCACCATAGCTCGCACTGTGTAACCAAGGCATTAGGCCAGGTTAGCCGATGAACGACACAACATCAGCGTGCCGCTCACCCTGGTGACCCCAGCATTCAGGAGCTAAATAGTGAAATTAGACGACAATTACTGTATTAATTCTGGTTCCCAAATTTGTGGGTGCGAATTTTAATTAATTGTGGAAATCTTGACTTATCGTTCCCTTCTATACACCAACTGCGGTGCATGTCTGTAGTATTTTTGGCATGGCAACTTACCAGCTCTATGGAAACTACGCGGAACTTTGTCTGTTGGAGGAGAAGAGCCCCCTGCGGGAGAAATATCGAGTTATTGAATTTCGGAAAATGTCACATTGGAATCTTTGCATTGAAACCTCTAAGCGTCTATAGATCAGTAGGTTGAGTTGCTGACCTTGTGACCGAAGGTCGGAGGATCGAATCCCGATTGGGACGAAACTTTTTTCCCTCAATTTCCTCAATTTTTGGTATTTTTTCCCAAAGTTTTGTGGTTTCGTACAGATAGACTGATGAGTGTATCAGGTCTTGTGTCTGTTGTCTATCTGTGCACAAGACGACCACTTGAATTTTAGCGGGATAATTCTATGAAGATTTGATTTGCCGTGAAGGCTACAACAATGATGCTCGACCGTGTTATCTAACCCCACAAAACCCGAGGCTAAGGTAGCCATTAAGTTCGGTGATAAGTCCTACAATAACGACGACAAATGCGCTCACAAATTTAATCAACAATTCGTCGAACACCCCGAAAAAGATAAGCTCAAGCGCACTTACAAGAGCTATCCGCAACAGCACCACCGATCAACACCTTCAGGTTACCTCAAACCAAGTAAGATTTGCAATTAAAAATGCTAAAAATTCCAAAGCGTTCGGCCCTGACGGCATTGCTATGATCATGCTGAAACATCTAGATTCACCGGCCATTGATTATATCACTGCCACGATGAATATATCGTTAAAATCATTCATCAGTTATGGAAGAAAGGCCGCATAAACCCAATACCCAAACCAGGTAAAGACCATACTCTAGCAGAATCATACCGTCCAATAACGCTCCTGCCTCCTGTTTCCAAAATACTGAAGCACTAGTATTGCCGAAACTTTTAGAGCACATACAGCTTGCCAATCATCAACATGGTTTTCGTAAAATGCATAGCAATGGATTTACCAGCCGAAACCATGCAAGCGTACCGTCCTGGTTGCTCTCGATCTGTCAAAAGCATTTGACACTGTCAACCACACTCTATTGTCAATTACGTCAATTACGCAGCACCAACGTGGACAAATGGTCTCTGCAACACCAACTGGAGCCACATTCAAACCTACCAAAACACATCACTACGCACCATAACCGGCTGTGTTAAGATGTCTTCACAAGATCATCTACACCAGGAAACAAAAATAATGACTTTGAGGAGCCATAATGAACTTCTCTCTAAGCAACATTTAGCCGGATGTTATCAAACAAACCACCCGAACAACCTACTCATGGACAAAACACCACCGCCACGTCGAATCAGACGTTCGATCAGGGACAAAGAGCGTGAAGTCCAGCGTTACAAAAAAAGTTCCTTTCGATGACTCCGACTACAAGGCGGCCATTGCAGATGTACACACATCCGAAGTTCATAAAGCTACTCAAAGTCTCGCGAACAACCGTGTACTTGGCATTAAACCTCCTGCCACATCTCCAAATGGAGAATCACTACCAAGAGCACCTCGTACCACCCTAGCTCAACTTCGATCCGGCTGGTGCCCGCGACTAAACTCCTACTTGTCACGAATAAATAATGAAGTCGCCAACACCTGCCTAGCCTGCGGAACCAGTCCACATGACGTGGACCATATTTTCGATTGTTCAGCTGCTCCTACGCATCTCACACCACTTGCGTTATGAACAAAACCCATCGAAGCAGCTTTTTTCTTAAATCTAGACCTCGAGGATGGATGGATGGATGGATGGATATGGCGCTGAGATAGGTTGGGCTGGTTGCGCCCGATACTGCAGCCTGCTGGCTTATTGTATTACCCATCTAAGCGAGAAAATTTCAGGTTATGAGTTCTGTCCTACGTAAAAGGCTTAGAAGAAAGCTAACCAGGTTTACTTTGGGTGCACCCATACTGGTGGTTTGAGCCCCAAAGAAGTTTTGTCTCCAGCTCATAAGAGCGGGACATTCGAAAATAACGTGCGAGGCTGATTCCTCATCTTCGTTACAGAGGCGACATAGTGGGTCTTGTGTGTAGATCCCTATTGTATGCAGATGTTTCCGTAGGGTGCAATGACCGGTTATAAGGCCTGTCACTGCCCTGAGGTTCGTTTTACTAAGACTGAGGGCTTCGGTGCAGCTGGTATGCCAGTTAGATTCCAGCATGCGCTTGCTATGCCTGAGCCCTTCAGCGAGTCTCCATCGGTCTTGGAATTTATTCTCGGTCCATCGTCTGGCAACGGTTCTGGCAGTAGATTTACTGATCCCGATTGCAGGTTCAGGACCAGTTAAGGGTAGTTCGGAACCCTCTCTTGCGAAGGCATCCGCTTTCTCATTTCCTTCGATCCCCTTATGTCCTTTCACCCATTTCAGAGTTACTTTGTTTCGGATTGCTAGGTTTTTGAGATTTTGTTGGCATTCCCAAACCAATTTAGAGGTTGTTTTGGGATTTGCAATTGCTTTTATAGCAGCTTGACTGTCGGAGAGAATATATATGGTCTTATTGGTATATCCCTTTCGAGTACTCTCCCCTGCTGCAAGGTTTATGGCTATAAGTTCTGCCTGGCAGACAGTTGTATATTGACCTAGGGGTTTGGAGATACTATAGTTGTTGGTTTTAGTATAGACTCCTGCCCCTGTTCCTTCGTCTGTCTTCGACCCATCAGTGTACCACACAATGTGATTTGATAGATGGTTGTCGTTCCATTTACTCCAGTCTTCCCTAACCGTTGAGGTTTGGATGTTGGAGTCGAAGGTGTACATGGCCGGGGTATAGTCGCTGCCCATATCTAGGATTGGGTTTGCAATGATTTCTGTGATCGTACAGTGTCCTACCCTTTGTGGTGTCCACATGTTCGATGATTGGAGTCTGTACGCTGCGAGTCTAGCCTCTTCTGTGATTTTGAGGTCCAGTGGTGGCAGGTCTAGTAGTTTCTCTAGAGTTAAAGTTGGTGCACTGCGCATGGCGCCGGTTATGCTTGCGCAGGCCAGTCTCTGTACTGATCCCAACTTCGCTGCTGCTGTTTTTTGCTTGATTTTAGTCCACCAGACTATGGAGCCATAGGTCAGACGGGGTTTGACCACAGCTTCGTATATCCAGTGTATCATTCGTGGTTTTAACCCCCACGTTTTTCCTATTGCTCTTTTAGTAGCATATAGGGTCTGTTTGCCTTTTGATATTGTGTTTTGCAGCTGCTTGTTCCACGTGAGTTTGTTATCAAGGGTGACTCCCAGATATTTTACCTCCGTGGTAAACTGCAGTTGTTGGTTGAATAATGTTGGAGCGTTGAGCCCTTCCAAGTTGTATTTGCGACTGAAGGTTATTAATGTTGTTTTGGCGGGATTGACCGATAGGCCTACCCTCCTACATCAATCCTCCACTTGGGTTAGAGCTTGTTGCATGAGTTCAGAAATAACTCCTGGATATTTTCCCCTTATAAGGATGCTGATGTCATCGGCATATCCTAGGGTATAGAAGCCAGTAATATTTAGCTGGACCAGTAGGCTGTCCACTACAAAGTTCCACAGGAGGGGTGAAAGTATACCCCTCTGTGGGCAACCTTTGAGGACAGCTGTATACATTGTTTCACCGAATAATTTTGCATGTACTTGTCGTCCTTGAAGCATTGATTTTATCCACCGACATAGGGTGTTTTGAACTCCATGACTCGAGGCGCCGTGTACAAGAGATTCAAAGGAAGTGTTGTCGAAGGCCCCCTCTATATCTAGGAAGGCCGCGAGCCCTATTTCTTTGATTTCTAATGTGGTCTCAATCTTCCCAACTAGATGGTGTAGTACTGATTCACATGATTTCCCTGTCTGATAAGCATGTTGATTTGGGTGCAACGGGAAAAGCGACAGGCACCTTTCCCTGATATGTTTATCGACGAGCTTTTCCAATGACTTAAGTAGGAAGGAGGTTAGACTTATTGGTCTATACGATTTCGCTAGGGTTTGGTCACGCCCCGGCTTTGCCAGAAATGCTACGTTTACCTGCTTCCAAGTGATTGGGATGTATCCTAAGGCTATGCTGGCTCTGAATAGTCTTAGTAAAAGCGGAGCCAGGGTCGTAAAACCCTGCTGAAGCAGGGCTGGGTAGACACCGTCTGGTCCTGGTGATTTGTAGGGTTCGAAAGAGTGGATCGCCCATTCCACCCTGTTATAAGTTACTATTTGGTTCGCAATCCGCCAATCGTCTTTGTTAGCCCTGAGAAAAAGGGAGTTGTCATCCAACTGGTCTGTGCGCTCCGATGTTATCGTTGATCCAGGAAAGTGAGACCCTAGGAGGACTTCCAGGGTCTCCTTACCTGTTTTTGTTTGGTTTCCATCGGAGTTTTTAAGTGTTCTGATGGGGTTTGTTGGATCCTTGGCTAGAATCTTCTGGAGTCTCGCTCCTTCATGCAAGTTTTCTATTTCTTCGCAGAACTTCCTCCAGGATTCCCTCTTGGCTTTCCTAATTTCTTTGCTATTCTGGGTTAGGGTGCAGCGGTATGTGTCCCAATCCCCAGTTCTTTTGGCTACGTTGAAAAGCTTACGTGTCTTCTTACGCAGAATGTTCAGGTTCGAGTTCCACCATTTGCATTTCGCATTCGTGTGTCGTCTCGTTAACCTGCAACTCTCTTCGAAGGAGGTTTTTATTGCGGCTTGCAGTTGATCCGCTGCAGCCTCCACACAAAGTGTAGTTTTAATGTGTCTGGGAATTTCATTCAGATTGATGGTCAGGCACTCTCTGTAGAGGTCCCAGTTTGTTTTTCTCGGATTTCGATACAGTTCAGTTGGCTTATCAACTTTATCGATTTCCATACTAATGTATCTGTGGTCCGATAGCGATGGTTCGGGTAAAACCCGCCAATGGCGGACGTTAGAGGATACGTTGAAGGTGGCTAAAGTAATGTCAATGACCTCTCTTCGACGTGTTGTTACAAAAGTGGGCTCAGTACCCTTATTTAGAATTTCAAGATTTTCTTTGATTATGAAATCATAAAGATACTCACCCCTTTTGTTCGTATCGGAACTTCCCCACTCTGTGTGGTGAGCGTTTGCGTCCGCTCCGATGATGAGCTGCGGTGTATGTGTTCCGCTGCTAGTTAACAGTTCCTCCAGCTCTTGAGGTGGTGGAGGCGTCTGTGAATCGTATGGGAAGTATGCGGCAGCTAGGATGAGCTCCCGATTACTACTCCCATTTATTTTCACCGCTACTAGGTCCCTGGAAATGTGGTTGTATAGTGGCAGTATGTTAATGTTAGGTTTAGTATAGATGCAGGTCCTGGCGTTGCCAGAAGCTATATCGTATATTAACTTACCTCCGGTGGTTCCTAAGCCGGCTACTTTGCCCTTATACAGCCAAGGTTCTTGGATAAGGATTATATCCAGACCCTCGGCTGCGATGAGGCGGCTTAGTGCTGCGGTTGCAGCTTTATTGTGCTGAAGGTTGATTTGGACCACCTTCAGCATCATGAGGCCGCTTGGATATCGCCTTGAAGGTTATCTGGTTTAGGCCAAAGTAACCTGTGTGGTCTCTGGCCTCCAGCGCCTTCCGGCTAGTTTCGTCGATCCAGGCGACCAGATTCAGTCCGGTTTTATCCTTCGTGGATGCGACGACATTCCATTCCTCGGTGTGCAGCCCCTGGTTTTGGGTCTTGAGGAGCGTCAGGATCTGCTTCGGATCCTCCGTACCAACTACGTCCGTATTCGGAATCCGAAACATTATTTTGCTGGTTTTGACCACTTCCCTCGCATCGCCCACGCGAAGGATTGCTCCCTCCCATGGGTTGATGAAAGGTATTGTGACCTTCAACCAGTGCTTGGCTTCCTGATTAGCGCAGGTTACATAAAGGACGCCCTTGTCCGGGTAGCTATTGGTGAAGAGTGGGGCCTTGGATGGCTCACACTTAAAGACCTCTGTCACGATAGCCCGCTGAATGTCCTTTGCCTGCTCAGTGGTTAGTTTTTCAGCTGGGTAACTGTCCAGGACCACAGCCATTTTGAGGGAGCAGAGGGCTTCCTTAAAAGTACTCCCTGATGGTCCGGGTTTCGTCGATGGAGTTTCTCTGTTCCCGGTGTTCGGTCGTTTTCTCTCTGCTCCTTCTGCGGGAGATTGGGACTCTGACCTTGTTCTTTTGGGGGGGGGGGTTGTTTTTAGGCCCCTCGGGCTGGTTTTGAGGCTTGCCGTGGGTTCGCTTATGTCGCGGCCTGATCGGTTCACCCCTTTCCCTCGCTTTTTCAATCGCGATCTTTCGTCGTTGAGCTCCGGAAGCGTTGGTTTCTTATTTTTCAGGGTTAGTTGGCCCATTTTTGTTGTTGTTTTTGTCACGTCGGACCTCTCTGGTCTTGTGCAGAAAGCACTTCCCTGAGAGGGTGTCGTCGAGGGTTGGGACATGCCTCCCTCACCTTTCGCTGCTAGGCTTATGGTTGAACCATTACCTTCAGCTTGGGCGGGTTGGTTTTGTTCTACCCCTGTTGTTTGTGTGTTTGTTTTTGTGTTATTCTTGTTAGTTTCCATATTTTGGTCCCACGAGTATGGCGGTAATGAAGGTACACGTGCTCAGTGGCCCTTAAGCACGCAAGGCTAGTTATTCTGAGGTTTCGCCCGGTTCCTCAGAAGCTCCGTTTGTGACACCATTTGTCCCTGGTGCCATTCACCCATCGGCACGGATCGCATTACACCTTAGGTTTAGGATTTGGAAGATGTTAGTTGGCTGTGTGTTGAAGTTCTGTTCTGTCATTTGTAAGTCTACTGTCCTAGTTGTCCTGTGTTCGGTCAGTATGCAGCGCTAAGCCCCCGCACCGCGTCAAGGTCCCTTCCACGCGGGGGCCTCGAGGATGGAATGCCCACCATCTTCGAATGACAATGTTCAACTTAGATTGAATGTTTCCCCATTTGTGCCGCTACTACAACAACAACAGTGCAGGTCTGTACCGGTGTTGAATGCTCACATTGCTTTGGGAGTTATGATGGTAGTTAGATATTTTTCCCTCTCGAATTTACAATTATTACTGTATTAATTCTGGTTCCCACATTTGTGGGTGCGAATTTTAACTAATTGTGGAAATCTTGACTTATCGTTCCATTCGTTCGTTGACATGCCAAAAATATTACAGACATGCACCGCAGATGGTGTATAGAATGGAACGATAAGTCAAGATTTCCACAATTAGTTAGATGACAAGTTTAAGACTATCGGAGGGCGCAAAGATTGTAACCTAAGTGAAGGTGTGATCAAGTTATAGTCTACTGTCTGCGCCCTTTCTAACCCCAACAAGGAAAAGGGCAATGCCAGCCGTTTGATAAGTCTCCGTTCTGACCAATATAGAGTGCATCCGTTGCACAATGGTTTTGATGGTTGATAACATCATCTTATTTAGGACAACAGCTGAGTTTTTCATAAAGATGCGTTTCATAGATTTTGTTTCACAGGCACTTTTGTGAAGCAAGTCATCCACTTTTACCAGAATGAAAACAATCTTCATTTGTCCAGTAATGAAAGACTTCTTATTGTAAGGAAATACCACAACGAAGATCCATGATATTTTGCAGAAAGTCCAAAACAGCTCCAGAGCTTTGTTTCTTATTATCAATTTCCGGATGAGCGAGTTCAACCTTGGCCAAATGAGACCCAATAGCTAACCACGTATTATCGGCACAGGCTATGATCTCGTGGTTGTCGATAAAACTAGGGGGCTTCGCCCCCTGCTCGCTTCGCTCGCCAACCCCGGGGCCGAGGCTAATTTCGGGCGCGGCCGAAATTTGGATACCCTTCGCTTGTGCTAAAAGTTTCTTCGGGCGTACCTATGACTTGTATTTAATCCCCCTCCTCATTCTTTTTCTTCCGTCTTGACAAAAGTTTTGGGCTTGGTTGAAATAAGTGGGCAAATAAAAATATTTACTCGGAAATTTTATTGGGGTTGCGCGAGCATGACCCCACAGTGCGATTCCATTCGTTTTTAACTTTTTTGTTGCTTTGGTATACACATTAATTCAAGGTTTTGTGAAATTGGTGCAACAAATATTTCTTAGAAGAACCAAAATGGGGGTTGGGTATTTGTATGGCCACCCCATGACCCCATGGTCAGATTTGATTAATTCTTAGATATCTTTTGTGTCATCAAGAGAAACACGTTTGTGTGTAATTTTGTTGAAATTGGTGCACAAATAAAAAAGTTTTTCTTAGAAGAACCTAATTTGGGGGTTGGATTTGTATGGCAGCCCCATGACCCCATGCTCCGATTTTATCCATTCTTACATATGTTTTGTGTCAACAATAGAAATACATTTGTGTGAAATTTGGTTGAAATTGGTGAACAAATAAAAAAGTTTTTCTTAGAAGAACCTAATTTGGGGGGTTAAGTTTGTATGGCAGCCCCATGACCCCATGGTCCGATTTGATCCATTCTTGCATATATTTTGTGTTATTTATAGAAACACATTTGTGTGAAATTTGGTTGAAATTGGTACACAAATAAAAAAGTTTTTCTTAGAAGAACTCAAATTGGGGAGCTAGGTTTGTATGGCAGCCCCATGACCCAGTGATCCAATTTGGGTGAATCAAACATACAAACAGCCTGCAACAATAAGAAGCACGTGTGCAAAATTTCAGCTCCGTAGCTTTTATAGTGGCCGAGAAAAACGCACTGCAACAGACGGACAGACGGACAGACAGACAGACAGACGGACATCGCCCAATCGATTCATCTCGTCATGCTGATCATATATGTATACTTTTTATATGGTCGGAGATGCTTCCTTCAATGCGTTACAAACTTCATGACAAAGTTAATATACCCTTTCACTCTATGAGCGAAGGGTATAAAAATAGAGTTTGGCCAAATAGGACATGTGCGAAACATCAGACACGACATTAGGACATGAAGAGAAACTGTTTGCTCGATGACTGCCGTGTTTTCTAGCTGGGAACCACATTTGAAATTGTTTAACCACTTCACTCAAGTATTTGACCAAATTTAAGAGAAATTTCTTAGCCGATCGGTTATCCTGAAAGAAGCATGGGTCCAACACTTCGCATCCGCCACCAAACAACATTCGAAACAGTGGAAATTAAATCGGCTCAGAAGCAGGAAAAGACGATTTCGTAGGCCGAAATTTGGTGCACTTTCAAGGATTCGAAGGAGATGTTTCAGACAGATTTTCGTTATGAATCGAGCAACTTTTACAGGGCAAAGTTTCAGTCATATATTGGCTCAATTCAATGCCGCGTTTAAGGAGACACGGTCTCGTTTAGAGCGCGGAAAAAAAACTGTCCCATAACGACAACGCTTGAGCTCATTCATCTCGGCAGTATTGTGAATTGAGCACACTCCTGCCTGGTTCCGCGTGACTGTGTTTGGTTCGTAAACAAGAAGTCTTGGATCAACGAAAGCGATTCACGACCAGTTCAAGAATCTCCACGCTTGTCATCCCTGAGATCTGGAAAATAGGGCGTATTGTTCCTTGCCTTAGGCCAGGGAATAACGCTAACCTCGGTACATCCTACCGAACGATTATCGTAAGTCTTGTGTCGCAAATACGCTGGAGGTCCTTATCCACTCCACTCTTGTAAGATATGCTAAACTAGCATGGCTTCAGATCTAGAACTAGCTGGAAGAGCATCTGTCTGCAGATACTACTCGGCACATGCAAAAACGGAATGAGTGAGCGGGAAAGACCCAAAGCCACCATTCAGTGGGATACATTTCCAGGGCTTCAGCCAGCCAAGCACAAACGGACACTGATTCCTAGAAGCGGCTTCGGATAATTTGTGCGAATGTGAGAGGCTAACTACGCGTCGTCTGAAATTGCATTGCGTTTTCTCCAGAAGAGGATATCGCCTCTTTTAATATAGGCCAACTATGTAAATCTACTTATCTATTTATTATTTAAGGCTGTTAGATAGAGTTCATCTAATCACTAGTAGGCTCCATAGTACAATAGATCAGCAGTCGCAGTGCCAAGAGCCAAAGCTCTTTCAGGAGAATAAACGAATTTACGACGAATCGCTAAACATCGTTGAAGTCACAACCCCCATCAACTCCACGGAAATTAAAGGGATGTCCATTAAATTAAGAAATATTGATTTTGAGGTCTATTATATTTATATTTCCCGTCCCTTAAGATACAGAGCAATTTTAGCTCCCTGTGGGGACTTCAGCAACCACGATCTTTGGCACTGTAACCTAGGTAATGACTCCAAAGGTAATATCAACACTAATCAACTAAATGCATCTGATTCCTGTCACCGTAACAACAACAAACCAACATGCAACGTCGGTCGTGCATGAGTTCATTTGTCATATTGATCTCGTCAACCCTGGAGTCATTGATGACATAACTTAAACATGTTATCATTATGTCATCCTAGTACATACCTATCGTCTTAACACTATACTGTAAGGTTTCCCATTCTGAAAAGAAAAGGTACATCAACAAAGCATAAAAAGGTTTGTCAGCGAATCACTACCACTTCCGCCTTTTGATATCTGTGCATATCCTTTTTTGGCCAGTAATTGCGAGAATGCCGTCCTTAGATATGACCCAAGGCCACCCAATTCATAAGACGCGCTTTAGACGCTGGTTCTCTTCAAAGCTTAGTCTTAAGTCAATAATAACTCCCAAGTACCTAACGGCTTGCTTAGAGGTTATGATGAAACACACTCCGATTTTGATTTTATCGGCGCTTTCTAATTAGGACTGCTCCACTTTTCTAATCAACGATTTCCACAACAATCGTCAGCAAAACCAACACTGTCACTCCTATCGATATAGCGAGCTCTAGAATAGCATTTTGCATGATGTTCTACAAAAGTGGACCAAAATCAGATTCCTGCGGTAACCCGAAGTAGTAACTCTGGTACGTGCCATTATTTAACGCGTTTTCGCAACTTCGGCGTGCTTTTGATCTGAGGGCGGAGCGGCAGCAACACCCTAACACCTTCCGAAAAGGAAATGTGGGACCGACTGTCGAAACCCTATTCAATAGGTTCCCTAGAAAGGAGAGACCTATTATGCATTATTATTATTATCGCTGCAGCCAACCACTTTCCGTGAAATATTTTCTTCCATAAAGCTAAATATGTTTGGACAGTCAGCTGTTTCGAGCTTATGATTGTATTCCGCAGCAGGCTATCAAATGCAACTAAGGGCAGATGTTTTCAGATACAGTGCTTTTGAAAAGTGGCCACGAATCGATAGACATCGCTACCACCGATAGAAGCCGTTTGGCTGTAGATTAGATAGGAACGGAGGTCAGTCCACTGTCTGATCCTCTCAGCTTTATGACTCTTCGAGCCATTTTGCAACATATGGTGAAAACCCTGCAGGGAACCATTCGCATAGTAGAGAGCTAAACGAACTGCTAAATGTGGGAACCATGGGAAATGGATCCCGCGTAAAGATTCGAAACGGGTACAATCTCATGTATGTCTGCTCGGAGGCATATCCGTAACGGGAATGTCGTATGGAGTAGTGGTCGGAAAATAAGGCAAACAGCTACCCAACTCAAATGTCCGATATTGTCCTAAAAGATTGCATCTGATTTCCGCGACAGGAACCCATCTGAAAACACCCTACCTGAAATTGGGTTAAACGAACTTTTCCAAGTCACATCCCAAACACAACCTTCCTGCATCGAACCTTCTGGGTTCTTGCCGGGAAAGTATTTTGGCAACTTTTGGCCGTTTCCACGTAGAAAACGGGTGCGGTCCGCCCCGTAGAGGCAGCTGCCGTAGGACCACTCACCCAGGTGATCCCAGAATTCAGGACCTTAACTACGAAATCAATCGACAAGTGAGAGACTATCGCAAGGCGAAATTGAACGAGCACCTCAATGACTGCAACCTCAATGAAGGTGTCAGTAAACTATGGTCTACTGTCCGCGCCCTATCCAATCCTAGGAAAGGAAAGGGCAATAATGCCATCAAATTTGGCCATAAGAGCACCAGCGATCCCCTTCAGTGCGCAAGCCTGTTCAATAAACAATTTATTGAACATCCCAAGTCCGATGGCTTAAAGCGCAAAATTAGAAGGCGGATTCGCAGTAGATATGTTGACACTATACCATCGTATACTGCGGACCAGGTTAAAAAAGTCATTGAGAATGCTAAAAACTCAAAGGCCCTCGGACCCGATGGTATTTCGATGACCATGTTGAAACATCTCGACCTTCCAGCCATTGAGTATCTCACGGCAGCCTTTAACTTGTCGATCTCTACGCTTGCCATCCCTGAAATCTGGAAAACCAGGTAAGAGTGCTGGTCTCGGTGAATCCTACCGACCCAAAACAATACTGTCTCCTGTCGCAAAGACGCTGGAGGCCCTTATTCACCCCACTCTTGTTAAGCATGCTAAGCTAGAACCTCACCAGCATGGCTTCAGGAAAATGCATAGTACCACCACTGCCCTAGATGCGATCACTACATGCATTCGTGACGGGCTCAACCAGCGACGTCCTTGCCATAGATCGATTCTTGTGGCAATTGACCTAACGAGTGCATTTGACAATGTCAATCACTCGATGCTTCTCGCGAGCCTGCTTAATATGCATATTCCTGCTCAAGAGATCCGCTGGATTGCCAACTATCTAGCTGGTCGGCATTCCTTCACTGAGTTTCGTGGCAAACGTTCTAAGCTGAGGAAAATCAAATTAGGAGTTCCACAGGGTGGGGTACTCTCCCCCACTCTGTTCAACATCTACATGTCCGGCCTTCCTACACCACCGGAAGGTATTGAGGTGATTTCCTACGCAGACGATTGCACCGTGCTCGCCACAGGGGAGGATAAGGATGAAATGCGCCTCCAAATTAATCGCTATCTTGGGCGACTATAGGCTTTCTTCCAAAGCCGAAACCTCACCATCTCCGCGTCCAAATCTTCTGCGACATTTCTTACCACCTGGTCGGGGGATCGCCGGTGGGAGATTGATATACGTATTGGCAACAATCCTATTCCTACTGTTGCTAATCCAAAAATTCTCGGGCTCCACTTAGAGAGCATGATGACGTCAGCTCATCACGTGGCATCCGTATGCGAAAAGATGCGCAGTAGGAATAAAATCCTAAAAGCACTAGCTGGTATCACCTGGGGCAAGGATAATGAAACCATGCTAGTCACATACAAAGCGGTGGGTCGAGCAGCCGCTGATTATGCAGCCCCAGTTTGGTCACATAGTCTATGTGATACAAACTGGTCCAAAATTCAGGTTTGCCAAAATGCTGCTCTACGCACAGCCACAGGTTGCCTCTTGATGTCTGCCCAGGATCACTTACATCAAGAGTCAAAATTGATGCCAATACGTGACCACAATCTCCTACTGTCTAAACAGTATCTTGTTGGCTGCTACCGTGAGGATCATCCCAACCACAGTCTCATGGACCGAATTCCTCCACCACGACATGTCAGGCGTGGTTTACGAGACCTAGAGAGAGAGGTCCAGGGATACAAGGGGGACCCTTACGATGATGATACATACCCAGCTGCCATCGCTGAGATTCACACTACAGAAGTGAGTCGGTCCATTGCGAGATTAGGTGCGAATAGAGTCCTCTCAGTGCGCCCACCACCCATTTCGCCTGAGGAGATTAGGCTCCCGAGAGCCACCAGAGTGACTTTAGCTCATCTTAGGTCGGGCTTTTGTTCACGCCTCAACTCGTACCTTTCCCGCATAAACCCGGACGTTCAAAACATCTGTCCAAACTGCGCTGGCGCTCCACACGATGTGGGTCACTTGTTTCAATGCCCAGCTGCGCCCACTGACTTAACCCCTATCTCACTGTGGGAAAACCCCATCGCGGCAGCTATGTTCTTGTCCCTTGATATAACGGACGAAAACATCGACGAACCATAACTTGAATCTACATAGATGCACAGCGGTTTCACACCTTTCTGCACCGCTAAAAGAAGAAGAAGAAGTCACATCCCAACTGGGGAACGGGTGTCACAAAGGTGGCAATGCAAATGGTACTCGTCAAGTTTCACTGACCTCATACCTTATCTCTTTATCATTGAAGGAGAATCCTTTCCCAACAACATACATAGTTCCTGTCCATTCAAACATCCCGGACTAGAGCGACCACGAAATATTCAAACGATTTCCTTAGATTAGTAAGACTTATAGATTGCTTAAAAGCATCTCTGTTTTTTTCACATTACAGTGTAACTCAAGATGCGGAACTACCACCTGGCTTCAGCATTTATTCATTCAAACGAATTATCGCTAACAATTGGAAAGCAGAAGAATTGGAAAAGGTAATATATACATTAATCAACACTATCGACAGCTCTAGTTCAAGCCTTACTTCTTCTTTAATTTTATTTACAGCTCAAGAAAGGCATTGTTCGCTTCATATGCAGTGGCGCATTGTCGGACCTTGACGTTTTCATTTTACTTGTACTAGCCTCTTCGGACACTCGTTTCAGCGTTGCGACACCAGCTATTGCTGAACTGAGCAAAGTTTGCACATCCATCGATTTCTCAGATCCTCTAGTGACCGGCCCACTCTACACATTGTTTTCGGGCAACGGTTCAAAAGTGGCGGACAAGAAAACAACGCCATGTAGTGCTCGAGTTCGTCAGAAATTGTTACAATATCTAATTAAAGGTCGCGGCAAGGGAATAAATGCAGTTAAGGGCATACAGGTTATTTTTGAAGGTTTATTTGGGGAGAATACCAATCAGAAGTGTAAAGTTTTATCATTGCAATTTTGTGAAGTGTTGGTTAAAGAGTAAGTACATTGTTTTTACTTTATGAAATTTTATATTAAATCAAAATATTCAATCCAGAGGACCAAAAGAGATCGTATCACGCGTCTCAAAAGTAATTCTGACGGGACTCTCAAAATTAATCGGTCGCGAATCAACGGAAAGTATCGAAGTACAAAGCTCCGCATACTCAGCAATGGCACAGCTGACACATATTTGTCCCGAAGTTGTGAATCAAGATTTGAAAATTGTCGTATCATATTTCAATCATTTGTCGACTGCCCCGCAAGAATTGCACGGTTCAATTCGCGAAGCATTGATTGCTATGGCACCGGCATTCGCCTGGAATCAGAATGCAATGGAAACGGAGGATTCAACGACGTCCAACAATTTTGTTCTTACTTCGCAACAGAATTTACTTTTGGCCATGCTTTCGGATAATGCCGAAGCAAAATTGCAAATTGTTCAGAATGTTACGAGCTTCTTTCTAATGACATGTTTTCCTGATCATTTTGCTCCGGCGAGATTTTTGTTGCTTTTAATAGCAGGGGAAAAGTAAGTACCATATAAACTGTATTTATTCGGGTCATAACAAGACAGGACAAACTAACTTTACATGCAAACTTTGTCCTGAATAAATTTATACTGTAAAATTTTAATGAAATGTTATGTTGATTGCATCTCGTGTAATTTTAGGCATATAAAAAATGACAACTTAGCTAAAACTAGTGCACAAGAAAACAGCATTCTGTCTTGTTGAACCGAACCGAATGAAAGGCAGCTAAAGTGATTTTGTTCTGTTATTTTTTTCATTAGATCATCCGCTCTTCACGAATCGGTCACATCATATTTGTATGGCGTGTCCAAGAAAGATCACATCAATTACAATCTGATCTCTTCGATTGATAATTCAGGCGCGGAGGCTACTGACGAGTGTAATCAGCTAAACGCTGAAGAACGTCGTGTCACTTTGCCTGGTTTCAAAGATATGGTGAATTACGTTTCGGAAATGGCTAAGAAAAGACTGGCAAATCCTTCGCAGAAGATTGTGATTGGCAAAACGGCATTACCATTTCAAACTAACGTTTATTGTGAGGTAAGTTGATGTAGTATTTTAGTTTTAGATTTAGTTGCACAAGTCCTGAATATTCTTTTCATTTTCAAACACACAGTACTGAATGGCTTCTACTTTGTTGATTGATTATTACGCGGTTTCTATAAAGCAAAGCAAATGAAATTGTTTATATGTAGTATGGTCTGACAATCATCCGAAGATGTTTTTCCCGATCTCATAGGTTTCGCAGTAAGGTCTTGGTCTTATGCACTGCATTTTCATATCGACAGTATCAGTTAAAATGGATAAGTGTGTGTAAGAAACTGCAAGTGATGTATTCAGAAACTTTCTTTTAAATCAGATTCTTGAGCTACCAAAATGGAGCGGAGATGATTTGCAGCGATACCTCATAGGCTGGCGAAAAGCAACAAGAGTAAACACTAAAGATTAAATGTACCGTTAATCCTCGTGGTCTCGGGAATGGGGCAGCCGTGAAACAAATAGGCGTGGACGGACGCTCCTGAATAACACATCTTGGCTCTACATGGTTCTAGGGAACTCGGTCGCTGTTGATAACTTTAGAGGAGGAATCACGGGGTCCATCACGACCTCCCCTTCGTGAGCATTATACGCATAGGGATCATCAGGGATTTTTATTTTCAATAGCGGATTGATCATTTATAGGTATAACTTGAGCTCCAATTGTGGAAAGGTCTACGTACACTTCGATTAGGCATCGTTCATAGAAACCATGTCTGATATATAGGTACAGTTATCGGACTAGCGAAACAGAGGGTCTTGCATCCGATAAACTATCAATAGTATGCGACGCCTCCCTGCCTATAAAAGACTTCGATGCCTATCAGAGACAAAATCATCGGTGGACGCGAGTAGGCAACGCAAGTACTTCAAAACAAAGCATTTGCCAACGTTCGAGCTGAACATCAGCGTACACTGATTTGATCGAGGCTTAGGCTTATAAAGCAGCCCGTAGATCCATAAAACTTGCAATTAAAAGGAGCAAACAAAATTGTTTTCAAACGAAAGATATATTACCGGTTGTCAGAATTAGTGGAAGGACATAAGGACGAATTTGGTATACGGTTTACGATAGACGCAATCCCCATGGTTAGTACGATAGCAACGGACTCACTTCGAAAAAGTACTTGTTGCGTTGTTGAGAAGCTAGACGCTCTGCAAAAGATGAATCTTCGCAACTATCTAACCGAGACAATTATGAGCTACCTTTCACATTGCGTCTTACGGCACTAGCTAGGAATACAGGGTATACATGGTTAATTCAGGGGTAGCGCATGGATTTGTTCTTAGCCCACTCTTCTCAAATATTTGCTATCCTAGAGTGACGACATAGCAGTCGTAGCCCTTGTAAGAGGCCTGGTGTTGGTTGAAATACACACAAGCGAGGCGATTAAAACTATCAAGCTGTGGCTGCTGGAAACCATGGGATTAAAGTTCGCTGATCAGAAAACTTAAGCAGTCCTTATTAGCAAGCGCAGAAAAAAATGTGCTCTCAAAATTAGAGTCCCTCTAAGCAAGCCGTTAGGGGGTGCCAAACATCGGTAATCCTAGAACAATTAGAAGAATGATATGTATGACAACCCTGATCAGGAACAGCCCTACCGACAAACGTCGCAATTGTATCTTTATCGAGAGAGACATAATCGAACGATGAGTAGTTTGAAACGAACATTCGAGTCGACCAGTCGCACACGAACATACGGGACAACGCGTCATTCATAACTTGTATCCGACAATAATATTTCAATAAAATATTTCGCTCAAAAGTCATTCGGTAGTTTCCCATTTGTGTTAGCCCATTCGCTGAATATATGCCTCGCTAGTTTGGGCCAGTGCACGACGCGATCTATCATAGGTGTGCTTTGGGAATGTGTTGTGCTTACATCACATGAAGCGGCCTATGGGTAGCCGGAATGATGCCTTTGCAAATCCTAGTGGACGAGATCAGTGGGCTGTATCGCGGTCGCTAAAGCATAACACCGGAGATCCACCCGGCGCGAAGAAACATTATTTGACTTGCGTCACACTCTTCAGAGACTCCGCCTAACCGAACAATCGGGAGCCAGCTCGATGAAAATTAGCTCTACGGGATCATTGATGTTTTCCGGGTTGCGACTACAGCGCTAATACTGGCTTCCCACTAATGTTACAATGTCCATGAGTTCCTTTAAGCTCACAGCGCGAGTCGTCTCCACTAGGAGGAGGAGGTCATCAGCATAAGCGATGTATGGATGCCAGTAAGTCACACATCATGTAGTTCCACACAAACGGGCAGCCCCGCATCGCCGTTTTTCCGACGGCATTTATCCCCACAACTAGAGACTCCATGTCCAAGAAATAGCTTTTCCACAGATCAAATTTCCAGACAGCCAACTACCTAGCGCTTGTGCAAGATGGCACTTCACAGCACATAATCCACAAATATTCCAAAGACCCGCTTGACACCACTGTCTTTGACTGCCCTTGCACATTCTTAACAAATCTTGATGTAGAAGCCGTACTGTATGTATGTCACGCGATGTTCGTTTCGATCTTAGCGGTATTCAAAGGGGGAATTTCTTCCTCTTCCGTAAACCGCAGCGATAGGATCAGTTGCCATGTGTGTTTTATTCCATTCTCAGTGACGAGACTGCATACTTCACATACTTCGCAGAACACATAGAGAGCCGTCTACGCGACCATGCAGTCAGGGGAGTGCCTACATTTTACGCTCTAACCTCCGGGTCAATCGGATTGTTTGGACTTTTGGCACATTATTGACAGGATCTAATTGTCAAATGGGGATTTCTTCGTCCAGTGCATACACTCACCTTCGTAAACCCAACCTTAGGGCCGGAACTCCACCTGGTTGTCTTGGGTAATAACCTGCAGCCACCTCGATTCTAACACCAATGATGGGTAGGGACCATGGTTCCCTGGGCAAACCCATCCCCGAGGTACACTATTTGCTAAAGACTTCTCAATAGCAAGTGTGATCCTCCTTCAGTCCCCTTAAATGGTAACTCTCACGCTGAATTCAGACGTGCATATCAGCAGGCTCATTTGACCTGTGACTACTCATCAGGTTAAAGCGATATTTAGCGCTGCTTTTTACATCTAGATGGGGGTCCTTCTGCTTACTAGTCAGCAATTAGTTTTGGGTCGTGTGAACATCAATCCACGCCTATACCTAATAGGCGCGTAGGCATTTTGCCAGAGCGTAGGCGTTTTGGCAGAGCCCCTTCGAGGCTCGGGTTATGCGAAGCCGCCAACTCCGAGGCTTACATGATTCTTTATGACGGATTCCTCCTCAGCAACGAAACACTGCGACGTGTTCAGCTTGTATGACTGCCCTTCCGAAAGAAGAGGGAGAAGGTCAGTCATGCCGTATGCCACCATACGAGTACATGACTCAAGCGCATCAAGATCGTCAATGTCCGAATGTATTCGTACAGATCCACGCATTGGCCTATCAACCACACTAGGGGCCCTCTGTGCACCGTGGTGTCACAACTCACCAAAAATCAGTGTATACACAGATATTCTGTGTCTCATGGGATACAGATACATGGGAGCTAAGTCGCCTTCAAATAAAACTTGCATTTAACCTCTCAGACATCTAGGGAGCACCCATGTAAATTGTATGCATATCGCCAACAGCCAGCGTGGGCTTGCCAAGAACTTGCAATTTTTCACAGTAGGCTTTTTCGTAGCTCGACAGTTCCGTCTCATCATACTGCGGCAGTTTGCTAAAGATACGCAGTTGGAACAAACTCCTAAGAACCCTAACCGGTAGCAACTTTTACAACTGCAGTGGCGAGCATAATTATTCGTTTCAGCAATTTCGCTGCCGCTCACTGACTTCATACTTTTCTGAGCCACTAAAAGATGGAGTTAGTTTTATTCCAGACGCGGATGTAGATGCGACCAACCAGCGGTTAGTATTACCTGTGGGCAAATATCTATCGTCACTGTTTTGAACAAACAAACAGAAGCTCTGCCGAATCATCGCTTATTTGCCTAAAGGTTAAATTTGGAAGTTCTGAGATGCAAGAATACGCCATAGTTCCCAACAGCGAAAGATAAAAGCCAAGAGGCAACAGTTGCTTTAATTTGTTGGTATCCTCTGACTCTGAAATTGGTAAGAAACAGGTTTTGCAATAGATGTGTACCACTAAAGATGGTTTATCCCGAAACGTAAGAAGAAGAAGAGTTCCACATGATCCTATATCACAGGAAATCGCTAGTCCTAGCAATATGCAAGATGTTTAAGTTTTGGTGGCTTGTCAGTTACAAGTCGATTGTTTTGAACCTACCCGGTAAGTGTGACGGGATCACGTCAGAGGTCAGACTCTCCCTTCGGCTTAAGCTAGGTCTCGCATGCTATTTGATCTTGAGGCCATTGTACAAAAGCGAACGCTGATTGCAAGTTAAAACATTTTTATAAATTTTTATTATAAACCCCTTAAACTGTGCGGATAAAATCATTTGTTCTTTGTCTTTACATATTGTCCATAATTTCCATTTTCAGGTATTATACTATTTACGACTATGCCTCTGGTATTCTGCAGGAGCCACAGGTGAACCTGGTGATGATAAATTCTTAAATGCATTCAAAAACTATATCTCCGAAAATTACAATGACAATCCTGAAAATGAAATTTCAAAATATCTGCAACTGGTGACGAATTCCGTTCAGGCCAAACGAGGTTTGATATTATGTCTAAATATCAGCCGAACTACGACATTTATTTATTTTTTTTTTCATTTTGCAGAGGACATTAACTTACTGTGCTTATACGATCTGCTAAATGCCGTTCCTGAGTTGTTAGCTAAACGACAAGTCGATCTGCTCGAATCATTGGCCATCTCTCTAAAAGATGTTTCCGAAAATTTGCGCATATCTGTCGCGCAAGTTTATGGAATTGTTCTGGCTTACGGCCTGTCGGACAGTGACTTCAACAGTGCTGTAACGGAATTAATGAACTCAATGACACACAAATCGTTGGAGAATCGTCATGGAATCATTCTAGTTTTGGGTCATGCGTTCAGTATGAAAATACGATCATTCAAGGGATCGAAAACGTTGAAATTCTTTCAGGAGTGGAAGGAGTTTATTGCATGTTTGCAATTAATTGGTAAGTTGCGATCAAAAATTAAAAATTAAAAAAATCCGATTTAGTTTGGTGCTCAGTTTACTTTTTTTTACGTCTTCATTGCGAAACGTAATCTCTGTAAAAATTGACGAGAACTCCAACTTACGTTTAGCCACTAATTTAGCATCGTATTTTCAAAATCCATTTTTTCAGTACCGCTCCTTGTCGAGACGCAACCTCTTCTCGTCTCATCGTCTATCAAAAGTCTCTCACTTATCGGAAAAGTAACCGAACTGCCTGACTTCGAAGTATTATTGCACAAAAAAGAATCCGAAGACGCGATGGAAGTTGAAGAGATTAAATTGTCGGCGAAGGATCTTGCATTTCAGACCATCTTTGCTATGGTTAATGGATCGAGTGTAAGGGCTCGCATTCGCGAGGATGCTGCCACATGTTTGGGCAATTTCGCTATTGGCGACAGCAAACATTTTACTAAAAAGAATTTGGAAAAGTTCTTGACACTGTTGAAATCACAAAAGGACGCCACGCTGAATATTGCAATTGCTCAGGCGATTGTGTGTACGATTAAGGGTTACGATTCAAATTTGGGACCACCGACGGACGATTTTAAGAATGTTCACTGTGATGATGCGACGTTGGAATGGTTTTTAACGGAAATCATTAAACATGTACCGGAACCAAATCCGCATTCACGACAGGTTCGTCTATTTATAAAAACCAAATGAAAGTGTCATAATTTCTTTCTACTCTTTTTTTCAGTCTTGTGGCGTTTGGTTGTTGGCAATAGTGAAAAATTGCGTGGATCGCAGCCCAATTGTTAGCAAGCAACAATTGTTGCAATTTGCTTTTACCGAGCTTTTGTCCGACGATAGTGGTATGTGGTTTGATTGTTTATAAACGCCGCATGTGATATTTCCTACTAAAATTATATTTTTTCTCATTAGAATTTGTACAGGATGTTGCTTCTCGTGGTCTTGGTTTGGTGTACACTCTGTCGGATTCAACTGGCCAAAATCAGTTGGCCAATTCACTTTTAGATCAACTTATTGGCGGTAAGCGCCAAACGGCTAAGGTTGATGAAAACACTGAGCTCTTCGCGGAAGGTGTGCTTGGGAAGACACCTACTGGGTAAGTAAGAATGAAACAGGATATTTCAATCGGGACCCTTGTTGGATATATTTTCAGTGGTAAAATGTAATCGTTGTCATCCGAAAGATGGCATAGTTCTCTTGCGAACTGTAAGCTAATTTAAGATTACTAATTCCGAATTTGAATTCAAAAACAAGAAGAAAAAATTGGACCTACTGCCCCCCAATCCTACCATCACTTTCTTGCGAAATTATAGGGTCGTCGGAAAAGTCTCCGTTCTGACCATGCAAAATAGTTTTCATGGTTGATAACATCGCTCATTGTAAAATAGTTTATATTTGAAAAAATCGAAACACGGGGAGAAGATCGGTTGATAGCGAGGATGCTTTATTAAACAAAAGATGGTCAGACCTAAAGACGATGGCACAGAATGGAACGAGGTGGAAAGTAGGCGTAGCTAATGCCCTATGCCCCACAAGGGGTTAACAGGAACTAGAGAGATCAAAACCATTTTGCAATCATGATCAGAACATTACCCATTCATCTACGCTTGAGTTATCAGCTAAGGTGGAATCGGTGATCTTATACCCATTCCAACAGCACGGGGAAATACTTGAGCACTCCAATTGTACGATGTTAATGGTAATGTAATTCAAGGTTGCTGATTACTGCTAAAATCCCATTGAGGTGGCAATCTTCTTAGGTCTTGAACATGAGGAGAGGATGCCAACCATATATGAATAACGACACTAGTTTCCACCCCTTACTTGCGCCGCTACAACAACGCAGGCGACGAGGGAGAGCGGATAGTTCGACCCTATGCAAACTAACAATGGAATTAACTTAAGGTGACCAACGTACAGCAACTTGACAAGCAATCGTGGCCTGTTTTTCAGCATATATGTACTTAGATCATGGGAATAGTAAATTACGACTAAACTTGCTTAAAAGTCAAGCCTCAATACTCCGGAGACTTCATTTAATTAAACGTTCACGCGAAAAGAAAAGAAATTCTACGGGTGCGAAGCCTCGTCCTAACAAAATTCAGCATTTCAAAATGATGGTACCCAGTGTTGTTTCGAAATGTTAAAAGCAAAGTATGTTGTGATGGCTGAGTGGCGCGCTATGCCACAGAACATCTGAGTTGTATGAAATTGACCATCACAAAGTTTTTGTGTAGGGTCCTTATCTAAAATTTGCATGTCACACGATCAGGGCAGACACGGCAATTATTTTCGCCAGTTTTTTGCTAGCAACATGATACTACATAAATTCTAACAGCAGCGCATTATATGTGGTTCCTGTTAACCCCTTGTCGGCATAGGGCTTTCCACATCATTCTGCTCAGTGCATGGACATGGTCAGTTGCTTGTAGCCAAAAGCCGTTGCGGATGAATCATTATAAGTATCCAAGGCTCGTTGAACTTTCGAACGTAAAGTAAATTTCAGGTACGCGGGATACATGTCTACATACCCTGGCACTGACTCCGTGAAAATAACATTGGCAAAATGGTACTCATGAACCGCACTTTTAAATATAGATACTCACGCCTGTCATGCCATCGAGGATGATCTTCTACTTAGTCAGCAAATGGGCACAGCTTGTATGACCTGGGAGTAATATCTCTGATTATGCCAGCATTGTTTAGGGCGGAGTGTTTGCAATCATAAAAGCCTGTCATGCACCCAAGAACATACAAGATAACGAAAGTATTGCCACCTGCTCAGATAGTCAGGCTGCTATCATGGCAATGAATCGGCCAAGATGGCTTCCAAGGTTGTTGAGCTATATAAGAGAGCGTTAACCAGCGTTGTCACACGACAAAGTATTTTGGGTGCCCGGACATAGGAACATAGAGAGTAATGAGATGGCTGATGAAATGGTCAAAATGGGTGCCCCTCCTGACAGCTCTCATACGGAGCGTCTGTACATCCCGTTGGCAGCTGTTAGGAGTAACATCTCCTCCCATTATAGAAGGGCTGCTAATTCTATAAAATCTGAGAACTTGCGCCATATCAAGTTAGATGTAGCCTACCTATGACTTAAAAAATACGTCCGATATCCTGACCAAACTGCGTAAAGATTTCACCAAACTTGCCGTTATCATGGGCCCTAGCGCGGCCTGGCTGGACATCACTTACAATCCGCACTTTACTTTTTAAATAACACCTCTAAATTGCTTTATTCCTCATATACATAAGTTAACCTTCATGGACTTCGTGGTTTCAAAACGATGCTTTATTTGCTAATTGGTCTTTTGGCTTGTTCTGCCTCAGCGACCACTTTTACCAAGCAACCAGCCAGATCGTCATATTGAAAGACCGCCAACATGTTTTTACTAACTTGACCTCTTTTTCTTTTCTATGAAGTGGAAATATCACAACCTACAAGGAACTATGTGGACTCGCCTCCGATCTCAATAAGCCTGAAATGGTTTATCAATTTATGCAACTGGCCAATCACAATGCCAAATGGACTAGTAAGTTGGGAGCAGCGTTCGGCCTAAAATCAATCTCGAAAGAGGCTAAAATGGAAATGCAACCGTATCTGGGAAAAATTGTACCACGGCTTTATCGCTACAAATACGACCCAACGCCGAAAATACAAAATTCGATGATTTCAATTTGGGACTCCGTCGTTAGTGATACAAAAGAAGTGGTCGAACTATACTATTGGGATATTCTCAAGGAGCTGACCGTCAATATGACGGACAATGAGTGGCGAAATCGTATTGCATGCTGTTTGGCTGTTCGTGACTTACTCAAACGACCGAATGGTTTGCGACTAAGAAGTGAAGAAACTGCTGCTGTAAAAGAAAATAAAGAAGGTGGCGTCGAGGCAATGGAGATAGATGAAGTGCCAGAGCCCGAGTTGAAACAGCTGTGGTTGCAATTGTTCCGCGTCATGGATGATTTTCACGAAGGCACACGTCTAGCAGCTGAAGGTACAGCGAAATTTTTAAGCAAAATTTGTGTAGCGGCTGCATCTAGTAATCACGGAAAATCGGGTGGAGCTGTAGCTGGTTCTATTTTACCACTGTTTTTGAACGAGGGTGTGACAAACACGGTTGCTGAAATTCGGCGGCTAAGGTAAGCGCGATGTGAACACGATCCGATGTGGACTTAACCCTTTTTTTCAGTATTAAGACCATTTCAGAATTAATTGATTCATCTGGATCACTCATTACGCCACATTTACCAACTTTAATTCCGTGTCTTCTGCGAGCGACGGGTGAATTGGAGACGCCAAAATTGTCATATCTTTCCAATCGAATGAGCAGTGAAGCTGATGCGCAGGAAGCAGTCGACTCGATTCGAGCTGAGGCTGCGAAGTCACATCATACCATGGAAACTATTGCTAAGGTAAGATCAGTGTCTGTTACGATCAGCGAAATTTGAATCATTTAATTTTTCAGTGCGTCCGACATATCGACTATGAGTGCTTGCAACAAATGACACCTGCAGTTCTTGATTTGGTGAAGACGACTGTTATTTTGGGATCGAAGATAGCCTGTGCTCATTTCATATGCCTGGTAAGAAAATTTACCAATTTTTTCAAACTTATGGACTAATAATGATATTTTAATAGATATCGACACGACTGGGTCAAGAGATGACTCCACTCGTAGGCAAATATCTGGCGGTATGCCTAACCGGATTGAAGGATAAAAACCAGACCGTACGGAAATACTACGCCAGTGCCATCGGCCACCTGGTGGGCGCCGCTAAAGAACAATCGGTTAAAAATCTTTTCGGGAAATTGTTTGATCTTTACAATGAAGATCCCGGTAATCGCGGAATTCCGTTGGTCATTCAATCGATAAGCAAGCGACAGCACGAACTTTTGAAAGATTACGTGGAAAATGTCTTCCCACTGATCTTTTTCGCCATGCACGAAGAAATCACCGATGACAACAAGGCCAATGTTGAGTTATGGAAAGAGCTGTGGATAGAAATTAGTCCCGGCGATGCTGGCATACGGATGAACTTGCATGCAATTCTTCCGGTGATTGAGAACGCACTAGAAGACTCTAGCTGGACACGTAAAACACAGGGAGCGAATGCTGTGAATACGATTGCAACCAGATTGAAGACAAGTTTGGAAAAGGAATATCGTTTAAAATTGGTAAATTTACTGGTCGCTACAATTCCGGGCAGAACTTTCCAGGGCAAGGAGCGGTTACTTCAAGCTGTGGCCAGTTTATGCAAAGGTTTGGATCGTGACGATCCAGTCTGCGCGAAAATCATTGACACCATCATGAAGGAGTGTCGCAAAGAGGAGCCACAATATCGTACGCACGCTTTACGATCTATGGGTGATATTTTGGAAGAACTGGAAGCTGATCGATTCGAAGATGTCTACAATATGGTGTGGTATTTACTGGACAAGAAAACATTAGATGTAGAGAATAATGATGTGGACGACGTGACTGATATGACAACTGATGAACGTGCAAAGCGTGCCAATATCTTCAATAAATTGAAAGAAACCGTTTGCGAGACAATCGGAAAGTCGTGGCCGAAAAACTCGGCGGCGACGCAACAGAAATATCAACAGGTGTTTGTTGAACGGTGTGCCAACTGTTTGAGAGATAGCACCAGGCAAGTGCAGATTAGCTTGTTGATTGCTTTGGGCAAGTTTATTGAAAGGTTGTTGGTATTAGAAGCGCCCACCTCCGATAATGTTGAGAAAAAGCAAAAGACTGACCCTGATAGAGATGCTATTATAGAGAAAATTTGTGAGCAAGTTCTGTCGGCTGTTTTCTATGCATCAAGTAAGTATTTCGGCAAAGAAATGGTTAAAAATACTTTCGGTTCACAAAAATATGCAGGTATCCTCTCGTGGGTCCCAAGAATACTGTCCACATACACACTAGTCATGACTTTTCATATTTTCCTCTTATTCTCTTCCCATTCCAGCTTTACCACACACGGGACTTAAAAAGGAATCCTTAAACATAATTTTGTTACTTATCAAAAAATTATGCAGTGACGACGATAAGAAGCATTTGATAAAATTGAAAACCAGTTTTGAATCAAATCTGCATTTGTACGAAAAGGATTTTGCACCCGAAGTTCGTTGTCGTATTACGGACATTGAAGGAAAGCTACGTAAAATATGAATCGATCAAATCAGAGTTGTTTCAACGGATCACAGTGTTAGTTGCTTTATGTAAGTTTGAAAGTAATCTCATAAAATAACAGCCAACTACTTACCTACGCAGTATGCAAGTACATACTGAAATACTGTAACGCATTAAATAAACACAATTGATTTTGAATTTTGTATTTGTATATTTTGACGTGATTTGGGAAGAAATTGCGATCTTCCTTTCGTTTCGAGGTCCTGAACAAGACCTCAAAATTCCCCGTCTGTACGAGTGCCACAGAGGCTTAAACACACTCAAAAAGGTTTTTTTTTGCAAATCTAATTTTTTGTATAGCAAATTAGTGGCTTTTGCGATTTCTGAATGAACTGTCAAAAGTCAATATTCATTTGCGCACTGCTGACGATGCCATGAGGTCGAACGGTATTTTGGGGGTGGCACACGGTAACCTGACGATTTTAAAATCGTAACAAAAAATCTAAAATTCATGCTGCATCAATTTTATTGATACTAAAACACGCAGGACCATTGCGGAATTTAGATGACACTATTTAAAAAAAAAATCAATTGACAAAATGGTGTCCGTTTTCATCACTAAACTTTTAGTGGTAATTTTTATCAATCAATCATCTTCAATTTGTCTCATATCTTCGCGAGTGGATTAAGTTGTTTCAACCTATGCGTAATTTATTTTCCTAAATGCATAATTTCAGAAACCCAAAGAAAATAATTAAATCTGGTTAAATCGAGGGACCGACGAAGAATCTTGATATGACCCTGCCGAAAAGCTATTTGCGGGGGACTGGTATTGAGGCTGTCGCAGTGTGTACTGTGGTCTTGTTTTGCTGAAACCACCTTGTTCGAAGTTTTTTCAGTCAATGCAATAGGGTTTTACGCGGTGGAACAGATGCATTTCGATGAATATTATAGGGACGATGAAAATCTCACTGTAATCAAATTGATTACGCTTTATACCATACTTCATATGCATAAACACGGTGTTCAAAGGTCCACTGGTTTAACTTACAAGTTAAAACGCGTTTAACCAAGGAATGGAATGCTTACCGCGCTGGTATCCTTCCTGGATGATCGTCGTCGGTAGCGAATGGTGATTGAAGTGGATCTGCTGCAGTAGTAGTAGTAATGAAAATGGGCAACATTCCTTGGCATACATTTTTTTGGAAGGGGTTTCAACTAAATTCCGCAACTGTTCTGAGTGTTTTAGTGGCAGACAAAATTGTGTAGCATGAATTTGATTTTGTACGACGTTTAAAAAAAATCTGATTGCCCTGTATTTTCTAGGTATTACCTCGGGTATATACAGGGTGGGCCACGAAAGACCTACCATTTTAAACTCGTATAACTCTCGTAATTACCAATTGTTTTATTTAATTTTTTATATATATGAAATACATGTTATGGAAATTGAGTATGAAAGATGGGATCAGACAAATGTGCACCATTTCGCTCGATACAGACATGGGCTCTTTTTAGCGCATTTTTTTCCATTACACCACGTAATGTTTCTGGTTGCAGGCTCCGTATTTCACCTCGAATATTCTGCTTTAGTTGTCTAATAGTCTCGGGTTTATTAATAGACACTTTGTCTTTTAAATATCCACATAAAAAAAAAGTCAGGCGCAGTTAAATCTGGTGAACGAGGTGACCAAGGGAAATCTGAACTCAGTCGCTCCATCTTATTGAAACCACAAATTAGGGTGCTCTTCACCATAGACCGCAAGAAGTCGTCGATCATTGTTCTGTAAGAAGCCCCGGAAATAGTTTCTGGCGTTTCATCTCCATTTTCGAAGAAATATGGGCTGATAAATAATTTGTTCGGCCATAACATCGCACCAAACAGTGCATCTTAATGGATGTAACTGATACTGGTGTGTTGTCCTTGTTGTGTACTGTATGAACTTATTATAAATTTCCAAGAGTTGAATTATAACATGTAAAAAGAAAAAGAAAAAAAATAGAAAAGATATACACGTTTCAAATTTCTTCTTCTTCTTTCGTGGCCCACCCTGTACATTTTACTAGCGTGTGCCCCATTCTGTCTCAACCAAAAATTATTTCGATCATATCAAAACTAACTAACTAAGATACCTTCTAGTACAATCTAATTGTCCCAGGCCACATTCTAATTTATGGCGGGTACTTGTGCGGCTAATTTGATGATTCTTGAAGGCCAGTTTCCTTCGTCGTCATTGAGGCGGTCACTTTTTGCTATCCTCATAATCTCCAGGCTCTCCCATGCTTCCAGTCTCGAGGATTTAATGATTTTGCGTATCATTTCGATGTCCCCCCAGTTTATGGCGTGTCCTTCGTTTACTATATGGGCTTCGACGGCTGATTTAATGGTTACGTTTCTTCTTCGTGATGCCGTTTCCGCCTCTTTTTCAGGCTCGTTAAATCATGTTCGTATAAGCCTTTTCGTTTGTCCTATATATTTCTTACTTCAGTCCTTGCAAGTGACCGTGTACACGCCGCGGAGCTCATCTTCCTTCGCTACATAAAAGAGTTTTTAAACGTGTTAGAAGTTGTTCCTACAATCTGTATATTACATTTTTTGAAGCAATTTTTGATGATGTACAAGAGATTCGAGGTTGGGATGCTGATGTGAGTTGGTATGCTATCTTCAATCTGTGCGTGGCAGAAGGTTGAGTATTCTTTTCGTCACATTTTTTTATGCCTTTCCAAATTAGTTTCTCAATCATGTTTCCGCAATATCTATTTTTCTTGGCAGTGTCTATTATTATTATTATCTATTATATTCTCGTATGCGGATATGTAATAAGCCGGTGGACCATGGAGTTTAATGCTGCCATTTTCTGCGATAAGGTATGGTTTCATGAGCTTGGGATTGTTCGTTGGGTAGTGTTGGGTTTCCGGTAGATCTCGTAGGTTAGTGTGCCTGACTTCCTGTTAATCGTAATATCCAGAAATGGTAACCGTTCGTTTTCCCATTGCCCATTGCCACTCCAGTTGTCGTTCTAAAAAATCGTCCTCGAAATGTAAAATAATTCTTGTTCATGCATAACTCGGCCAGCTTCGTATATTGTAATACGTTCTTCCGCCATTCTACCGATCTTCCTTGGTTGTTAAGCCATTGTTGAAGTTCGAAGATGCACTGCCTCACTGGTGTATTTGGGAATAGTACAGTTACGTCAAATGACACCATGACTTCATTTTCCTTCAATTCAACGGTCTTTTGATGTTCAGTTAGTTCCGGGGCGTTTTTTTATCGAATATTTGCTATTCGTATCTCCTATTTAATGAAACTGTTTGATGAACCATTGAGCAATGTTGTACGTGGGCGAGTTGGTGTCGGCATTAATTTCCCTTAATTCATTGCCTGGCTTGTGGACCTTCGGCTGACACCTTATCCTTGGCAGTGAAAGGTTTGGCATTCCGAGTTTCAGTGCATTTGGAAATACTAAGCTGGCTTCTTTTATTGCTTTCTCCACCCTTTTTTATTGCATCCGGTAAGGGGTTAGTTCTAGGGTTGCCAACCCTCCGGGTTTCACCCGGAGACTCCGGGTTTCGAAGGGTGTCTCCGGGTCTCCGGGTCAAAAATAAAATCCCCGGGTTTGGCGTATAAACCTTTCATTTGTACCAACAAATTATTAAAAATAAAAAAAAATTAAATTAAAGAACGATCACAAGTTGAAGTTCGAATATGAACATAAAAGTACTGTACCACTGCACCATAATGCCTATATTCTAAGATCCATTATAGCTTCGCATATAGCACTCACTTTCCATGCATCATAGTTGCTACAACTTTCCATGCGTCATTGTTGCTACTCGCAACATCAATTCCAACTTTCCATGTTATCTTCTCTGTGGAAATCATTCAGAGAACATATAGAGAAGGAAATGAAACGTACGAAATTTTTGACTAGATTTTAAACAGATACTGGCAACTCACACCATCGACATAAAGGTAACGAGAGAGACATACAAAGAGGCAATGTAATGGAAGCCCTCTCATATTCTAGTTACACAGGTACGCTCTTGTGCTTTGATGTTTCAGCTCCTTCTCCTTGTCTATATATTCCTAGGCCCGAATATTGGAATGTTTCAGCTGAACCGTTAATTTTCTTTCCAAGAAGTTTTTCTGTTAAGGAAATACGTCTGTCGTTATACGTTTTGATTGTGAGCAACTAAACTATTGACTATTAAATACGTGCTAATATGATCTTCCAAATTTAAAAGCAAATCTGTAAGTAAGCTTCACTCTGATATATTTTGATATTGCGTTTATTTACACAAATTTACACTCCGAATTCAGTTGGCTTTGTAACGTTGGTGACTACACACGGTAGTCATCAACGCACCACGCTCCACTAGGAGTTACGGTAATAAAGAGAGACTACAACAGCTATCCCTGTTAAATTTATTGATATAACTAAAAACTCTAAACTAAACTCGACAGTATTTTCAAAATAAGAACAAGTATTTGAATGTCTATACATAGTGAAGTTAAAACGAAACTTTATAGGAAATTTAGGATTTTCAATTTTTTCAAATAATGTAACTAAAAAAACATTATTCATTCATTACTCGCTCAGAAATTAGAACTTGAGTTCTAATTTTAGAGCTTACAATTTAAACAACGCAACTACACGCTCTAAAATTAGAACCTCAAGTTCTAATTTCAGAGCGTGTAATGAATGAATAATGTTTTTTTAGTTACATTAATTGAAAAAACTGAAAATGCTAAATTTCCTATAAAGTTTGCGTTTAAACTTCTCTATGTATAGACATTCAAATTCAGTACTTGTGTGAAGCTAAATTTTCTCTTGGATAAAAAGCTATAGTGTCGACTGAAATGTTGTCAAGAAAAGCGTTGTTTTTTTCTGACGGATAGACTGCAAGTAAACATGTAAACAGGATATATGTTAACATGTAAATAGGTAAATATGTAAATATATAAATATGAAACAAAAATATAAATAAATTTATTTATATATTTACAATAAGTACGCAAACTGAAACTTTTGTGTTATGTAAATACGAGTATGTAATTGCAATAGCAACCAATATAGGCAAAAACCAAAATATACAAAAACTACTGTACAACCACCCCCCCCCCCCCCCCCGCTGTCCTTTCACTAAATCTCCGGGTTTGGGTTGACTGGGAGTTGGCATCCCTAGTTAGTTCGCAGTTCAAAGTAGCAGCTACTAGCCATTAGCTAGTTTTTCGCTGACTGCATTGTCGTATTCGGGTTTTTCCATGATTACTATGTTACTATTGTTATTATATAAGCTACAAACAGCGGTGAACCCAATAAGGTTATACAATACTTTTTTACCGTTATAAAGATATTCCCAAAAAACGGTTCGTTGGTGATTTTTGGCGTTTTATTGCAGCCACAGAAGCTACGAATTCGACACAGAGGACCCCACAGCATACTCTCTCGTTACAGCGATATTTCCGAACAGCCGCAAAAAACTAATTTTACCAATTCTCAAAAACCAGAACCGTACCCGTACTAAGAATTTTCCAAACAAAATTGTGTAGCCAGAGTTACAAATATAGAGGTTTTCATGAAACCTTATTAAAAAATTCCGTTTGACCTCTTGACACCGTAAGAAGTGAGCGGATCAATATCGTCTTTTGACAGTTACTCTATTATGTTACATGCTGGAAACAAACATTTACCCAGATGCCGCCCATAGAAGCCTTAACTTGGCGCACACACGGCGAATTCATGGAATAAAACTTCATATAAACGAGACCAAAGCTAATTTCGGGCGCGGCCGAAATTTGAATACCCGTCACATTTGAACCAAACTTAAGCTTCGTTTGTGTTAACAATTTCTACCGCAGCCCTTTGATGTATTCCGATTCTATCTGTTCCTAGATGCGCTGAGGCTAATTCAGGAACACACTTAGATGAATTTTGGTTAAGATTCAAAAAGAAAAAAGTTGATCCATTCCTAGGTATGTTTTGAGGCTTTACTAGGAACACATTTGGGTCAAGTTTGGTTAAGATTGGTTCATAAAGGAAAAAGTTTTTCTTAGAAGAACCTAATTTCCAGGGGTTGGTTTGTATGACAGCCCTATAACGTAGTGTTCCGATTTCATCCATTCCTAGATATTTTTTGAGGCTTTACTATAGGAATACATTTGGGTAAAGTTTATTTAAGGACGGATTAAAAAGGAAAAAGTTGTTCGTAGAATAATTTAATTTTCATGTGTTGGTTTGTATGGCAGCCCTATGACCTAGTGTTCCGATTCCATCCGTTCTTAGATCTGTTTTGAGGCTTTGCTAGAAACACACTTGGGTGAAGTTTGGTTAAGATTGGTACATAAAGAAAAAAGTTTTTCTTAGAAGAACGTAATTTTCAGGGGTAGCCCTGTGACCCCATGGTCTGATTCCGTTCGTTCCGACATATATATAGCGGAAACTAAAAACAAACTTGTATACAAAATTTCAGCCCGATAGCTTCAAAACTGAGTTTGCGTTGCAACAGACGGACAGACAGACAGACGGACATCGCTCATTCGATTTCTCTCTCTTCCTTCTGTGCGTTGCATAGTGACGGGTATAAAAATGACAACTGGGCGTGGTCATTTGTTTATAATGAAGTTAGTTTCTTTATGGACTCGAATTCAAGAATTCGCTTCTTTATTTCTTGGCTGAATTTTGAAAATCCCTCAATACTATCAGACTGATTTGAGGAGATCGTATGTTTAGCAGTGTTGCTAACTGAATTTTTCAAAATCGGCTATAAATCGGGCTAAATAGGTTTCGGCCAGAAAAAAGGCAAAAAACTGGCTCAAAACATACAACACAAAGACATTGCGAACTTATATAATAAATCGGATAAATTGATTTCTTCTTTGTAGAGTAGCAGTAGTGGTCTGGCTGGTCGAGCGGTTAGTGCGCGCACCTTCGGTGCACAGGCTCATGAGTTCGAATCTCACCGTGTTCCATTGTGTTTTTCGAACTCACGAGCTTGTGACAGACTATGATCTCACTCAGATGTTAAACGAGTACCCATTTATGGGGATAAATAACACTGCTGAGCGTGATGCTGATCTCATTACCTCATCAAAAAGCAGATAAGATCTTGGAAATAGGATGTCACTAACACATCCTGCGGCCTTAGTCCAATGTTGGATTGTCGCGCCTGTTATTTATTTATTTATTTAGAGTAGCAATATGCTCCTACCCGTTAACTACGGCTTATGCCTTAGGCAGAACTAAACTCAGAACTTAGTTCTATTACATTCTTCTGTAATCGCTGCGCTCACAGTCAACAATTTCTTTGTTTTGGGTAGAATCTGGCCAATGCAAATTCGTTTAAATTTTTGATGAGATCTTGGTACGAACTCAACAACAAGATATCATACATCTCTATGCTAGACGATGACCATAATGGTACTTTAAAAAAGATAAAAAAATACTGCAAAGTGCTTCTCCAAAAGGACCCCAGGACTCACTCAATAAAGAATTATATTTGGAATTTGGATTGATGCTACTTTGAGGGAGCCCAGAGAGTGAAAACAATTTCTCCTCGAATTAAATTATTCAGATTAACCCTATATATTTCAAACCTTTCTATCCATTTTAAGAGCGCTTACACGACAATATGTATGAAATATTATCACGACGATGAATTATTATTTTGCAAATATTAAAAGTTGAAGTTCGCATTACGTTCTATTTTCAAATTTTATAAATTTCCATAAAATATTTTTTAGCCAGAAAAATCGCCGAAGATAATAAATTCCGGCTAAAAATCCAGACGGCCGGAATTTGTAATTTAGCTGGAAAACGGCTGCCTTACTTCGCCTCTTCTGACGTCATGTTTTCGTGGATTCTGATTTGAGTAGAAAATGTGGATTAAGACAATCATATTACAGTGGACGCAACTCTGGAAAGCTAAACTTGGCCGTCTAGTATTCCGTAGATCTACGCCAAGTGTAAATACCTGCATATCCCCAATCAATGTTTCAATGAATAGTGTCCACCGCTTCATTCGTCGCAGTGATTAACTGTGATTAACCCATTTATTTATACAACCAAAATCGGAACCATCGAGAGTGCTGTTTCAATACTAATGTTTAAAGTGCATTCCGTTCAGAGTTAAATTCACCGACGAGTCTTACGAGTTCGATGAGAATGCAATACATATGTATTTCACCACATAAGATTATTTTCAGTGCGGATATGGCTCAAGAATAGTTCGACTAGCGAAGAACATCACATTCCATGTGAAACTTAGCAAAACTGTACCCTAATTTTGCATCGACAAAGGTAAGTTCCATTTAAGTTACAAAGGTAAATTAAACGCAAGATACAAGAACAATACGAAGTAAACTTAAATGTATATTTTATAGATTAAAAAAAAAACCAATTTAAAAAAAAAAAACAAATGATTAAATATTCAAAATTACAGCTATTCCAATTAATAAAACACTATTTAATGATATATTCGATGATAATGATTTTGCCATGAGTTCACTCAATTTAAAACTGCAAAAAAAACGAAATTTTTTTTTATTAAAATTTCCATCAATGCGAAAAATGTTTAATGAAGACGAAAGTAATTTCAAAATATTTCTTAACGCCAAATAATTTTTTAGCAATGCATTTGTCCTAAACATGTTTTATGTAAAAAGCACTATCGTCATAATATGGACACAATACAAAATCAAATTACCAATATTTGTGCACCATACACTTACTACTTTGCTTTCTTTTCACTATCCGGACCAAACATCTTTTCCATAAACTCCTTATTGCTCAAATCCGAATATTTACTAATGCTGATTGTATGCGTAATAAGATCCTTGTTGCGAAGTTCCAATTCTTCCTTGAGTTTGCCATACTTTTGGATAACAATGCCTTTGCGATATTCTTCCTCCTCCTCGTTTTGATAGACTTTGTTATATCGTTCCTAACAAAAAAATTATAATTTAGACTTATACAAAATGTAAGAAAAACTACTAAACACTTTTATGCAGAAAAAAAGAATCGTACCTTGTATATCTCCCACAGTTCGTCAGGAGTTTTATTGAGCACTTCCAGTTCTTCGTCTGTCATGTCATTAGCAAGTGCTAGTGCAACAAAGAAAAATATGAACAATAATGATGACCGCGCCATATCTGAAATGTATGATTGTAATTTTAGTTAGAATAAAATTAAGGAAGACTGTAGAGCAGAATAAAGACAACTTGAAAGAGCTGATAGAGCGACCGACCGCTTCAGTATGATATTCAACAAGCAACAGTTTCGCAAACTTCGCACAAGGACTTGTGCTCTATCTAGTCGTGTTTTTTTTGTACTCCGGTGTAGGTTATTTTAGTGTAACTACTTGGGGTTTCAATAACAACATGACCCATACAGGTTATGTTGTTATTGCAACCCCATGTAGTTACACTAAACTAACCTACACTGGAGTACAAAAAAACACGCCTATTATTATTAGTCTACCCAATGTTCGAATGTTTGCGTGCAGAAAATTTATGGTCGCGTCACCCCCCTTTGCATTTTTGTCTGAACTGAACTGAAGAATAATAAGCATGAATTTATACAAATTCCAGAACAACGAGTATTGATTAATTAAGACTGTGCCCTACCTGAAAATACCGAACGTCTATGCTAACGTTGAATTATGAAAATTATGTCCTGCCCGTATGTCTGGGTTTGAGTTTATAGAAGTCATTATCATGTATGAACTGTGAAAGGTCGCAGGGGATAATTGAGCGTTTCTTGGGGAGGGTTCGGGAAGAAGTCGGGCAATGGGCATACACTGCATTATGATCATATGTACTTGACAATTATTCTTATTGTTAATTTGATTTGTTCAAGAGATTGTGTCTGATAAATATGAGGTCAGAGCTACGCCCACAATCCGAAGGTGTTTGAGGGGCTTGAGAACATGGTAAGGCAGGAGCGATTATGCACTGGAATTATGGTTACATATCTCTAATTCCCTTACATATTTTTCAAAGATATGGTGAACAACTGCATGATGACCACGTGACTCCAAACATGACTTTCCCTCATGATTTCATTAAAGAGGTACTGATGATGGATGCGATGTGGATCATCAGTTATTTCATCTCAGCTATTTCATCAGAAGGCACTGATGAAAAGTAAGTACCATGAGTTTCACTGACAAATTTATCATGCTGGAACTGATGACAAATTTAATGAATTTCCCCGAAGAGTTCATCAAGTTCACTCTAATGAAATCATTAATGAATTTCATTCATGCGTTCTTAAATGAACAACGTATGATATACATATGTAGTCGACTAGTTTCATTAATCATTTCATCAGTAATTTATTCATTTAGCACGCTCTGTAGCTCACTTGGTTGAGTCGCACTCTACGATGCTAGTAATGTAGAGGTCCGGAGATCGAATTTCGGCGTGTTCCGAAATTTCCGTACATGTGCGGATAGGAAATATATAGTGCTGACAACCTTATACAGGTACAGGGTGTCCGGAAACTGCCGCATAAACGCACAGGATTGTGATTTCTCATGTGATTTCCAGCAAAAAAGTGGTACGGAATAACCCTTAGTGGTACGGAAGCCCCTTAGCTTAACCCTTTAGCTGCCACAGGCAATTGAAGATTTTCGAAAAATCATTTTCTTGTACGACTAAAACTTCAATATCTCAAAAGCTAGACTAGCTAGAATAACAAAATAAGATGATTATTACAGCCAACAAATTTACCTAAAAAATAAAACTAACGCCACTAAAATCGGATAAGAGGTTTGGTTTTCACAGAACTTCAAAGTCCAATTTTTTGATTTGACCCACAACAATTTTACAATTACTGTATTAATTCTGGTTCCCAAATTTCGTGGGTGCGAATTTTAACTAATTGTGGAAATCTTGACTTATCGTTCCATTCTATACACCCTACCATAAAATACTACAGACATGCACCGCATTTGGTGTATAGAATGGAACGATAAGTCAAGATTTCCACAATTAGTTAATATGTTTTTCCATCTCAATTTTCTCCAACTTCTGCTCGTATGATTCTTTTAAAAATTGGCGCATAGTTTAACAATCATTTCTTTCTTACATCATTTTATTCTAGCTTCGTTATTTCTAACAGTTTTAATGCCTAAGTGCAGAAAACTAGGGTTGATTTTGGATCGATTTTGATATAATTTGAATAAATTGCTGATCTTTAGGGGCAGTTTGAATTGAATTGAAATCGAGCTAAAATTAACCCTAGTTTTCGGCACTTAAGGCATTAAAACTGTTAGAAATAACGAAGCTTAAATAAAATGATATAAGAAAGAAATTATCGTAAGACTATGCGCCAATTTTTAAAAGAATCGTACAGACACCTCTCCTTGGTAGAAGTTGGAGAAAATTAATATAAAAAAAATGATTGTTTTTTGGTAAAATCACACAAATTTGGCATTAAAGCTCTGTAAAAACCAAACCTCTTGTCCGATTTTCGTGTGGCTAATTTTTTTTAGGTAAATTTGTTGGCTGTAATAATCATCTTATTTCACTATTCTACTGGTATAGCTTTGGAGATATTGAGCTTTAAGTCGTGCAAGAAAATGATTTTTGCAAAAATCTTCAAATGCCTGTCGCAGCTGAAGGGTTAAGAATTGGGGGTATGTTCCATGCAACTTTTTTGCTGGAAATCACACGAAGAATCACAATCCGGTCCGTTTATGCGGCAGTTTCGGGACACCCTGTATATATGTATATATATAGGCAGTGGCGGATTTACACATTTACCGCTAGTAGGCTGTTGACATTTTGCCGCCCCTACCAAGCTCTACGAAAATATTGCTGAAGGGACGTTACCTAAATCAAGGGTCAAGGCGTTTAGCTTTTTTATCGTTTCCCACCCAATCAAGTGGTGCAAAAATGTGCGGAACACTATTGTTTTTTGAGTCGAGAATTAGTACTCCAGGACCGACTTCTTTGATTGACCTTCATTTATTCCCAAATTTCTTTACACTTTAATAGATTAGTGCTTGCCACTTGGGTCACGTGGGTCCTGAGTATTCTTTTATTTTTGTGTGATAGATAAATATAAAAAAAAAACGATCTTATAATTCCTTGGTTGGAGCGTCGGTTTGAAGGGTAGGTTCTTATTCTTCATAGTGTCCCGCTTTTAATGCACCATTGAGCAGTACTCAGGGCGGGGCTTAGCCTCTGTGGCGCCTCTATCTCCGCCCTCCGTCACTGTAAGGTAAGACAATTTCAAGGTTTTTAAATTGTTTCAAAAAAAAAAAAAAATTTCAATTGACAACTTGACGAAATTCAAGGACTCGGTGATTTTATTTAGCAAAAGTCTTGCTTACTAAGTTTAATTATTTTAAATGATTTTTGGCATCGTTGGTAGGTATTGTATATTTTTCTCTGCAGAAAAAATTACAAATTCAACAATTTAAACGTCAACATTTTAAAAATTTCTTTTAAACCTTTTCACAAGATGGATACATACATATTACCTACTTAAAAATTTGATTGTCAATATAGCATATAAAATCGAGAGGACCCCTCCCGAAACCAATTGGTGGTTACATCCCAGCCAATTGCAAGTGGGGAAAACTAAAGTAGTAACAGAAAACGCGAAAATATGAACTTGCTTTTACTAGGGTTGCCTATTCTAATTGATCAACTAACCCAGAAACTAGTTTAGAACGAACGCTAATTTTTGACAATGTAGTCTTCGTAAAAATAATTTTGTTTATGAAGGCAAATGCTGTCAGCATTTCTCGTTATACAAAAATTGAAAACTATTTCAGACTTTGTATGAAATCTTTAAATTAGAATTGAAAAGCAATATCTGGATACAAACAAACATTATGTATACGTATACGTCAGAACAATTTTTAATTTTTCAAAGGATCAATACAATAGGGATATCAAAACAGAGAGTGTGTGGAGAGATAAGTTGCGTCCTTAGATTAGGCCGCCGTCTCGGATCTCGCATGTAACGAGTCCCTCAATAAAAATCCCGAAATTGCACCACAAAACATCCAAAGTGTCCCTCCTCCCTATGAAATATTCAGCAAAAAGTGCAAGACAAGACCGCCCTTCTACGCATTTTTTGGAAAATCGAACTATGACTCCCTTGCTCCCTTCTTTTTGCGAATTATTTGTCCTTTGGCAACATGTCCAGCATTTTATATAGATTCTGGAGCTCCTTGATTGCTTCACCCAAAACATCCTCGCATATGTTAGATTTCTACCCTTGTTTAATTGGAGCCAATGCGTTACAAAAATTGTTTCTAATCTTAGCTTAAGCGAACTACCCTCCACCAGTAGGCTATTCGGAGTGAGATTAGCAGAATTTTGCGTGAAGTGTGTACAGTGAAGTGTAGTTCATAGGATAACTGAAATTTTTATATGAATGAGTATTATTTACATTACAATGTAAGTGTGCGATTGGGCACCCTGGAATACGCCTAGGTAACTAGAAAAAGATTACGAAAAGAGCGTTAAGATGTTGTCTAATTATGACTGCTCATTGAGTTTCCCAAAATTAATCATTCACAGAATTTTAAGCCAACGGAAAGTTTCAAAAATTGCCGCCTTTAAAAATCTTCCGCCATGGGCACTTGCCCAGGTTGCCCATGGGTAATCCGTGACTGGAAATACTGATATGGATGTTTTTTATTTAAAAAAGATGTCAAATAAATAAAAATAAAGCAAAAAAGTGCTTGGCTTCGAATTTCAGTCTGCATAAGCAATTGACTAAAAGAGGCCTTTCGCAGATTCGTCTTCAATAATAAAACGTTCCTAGTGTTTGAAGCTCTCACAACTCACACAACGGTGACAAACACACTTCACACACTACTCCCAAAACGTATCTCATGAAAAGGATAAATTCTATATCTGGCGTTGTAATTCGTATTTGGAATTCAGTTTTCCACGGTATTAAATGCTTACAATGTGTTTAACTCAAAAAAAAAATTATGTTTGCCCCAAATTTGCCGCCCCCGTAAAATCTGCCGCCCTAGGCTCCAGCCTACTCAGCCTACTGGTAAATCCGCCACTGTATATAGGCTTTCCTGAGAACATAATGCAGTTTAATATGTATTGGACCGTGAAAAAAATGATATCAGAAGAACTTGATTTGGAACGTGCCGTTTCTATGACAGCCATATGTTTTGAATCTCTACTACATAGAAACACATTTAGGTGAAGCTTGGTTGAATTACTTTAGAAGAATCTAATTTGAGTTTTGGAAAACTTTTTCCTCTATGCTTTAATTTCTTGGTCACTGTATGCACTTATGATCACGAAATATATGTATAAGCTGCCGTACGTGGCTCTTTACTAGGACGGAATATCCTAACTTATATTGAAATCTGGATAAAACTATACAGGACAACTTGGGTCCAATTACATTGTTTTGTATTGTTCTATGAAAGCTATGTTATCCTCTCCCGTTATGGAACCAAACCAAAAGCATACGCAACGCACGTAGGCACAGAAGATGTTGATGTCATTTGCACTTATCATTTTTATGCGAAAAAGTAAATTAAATTCGATTCACCACTAATTTCTTGATTTGTCCAGAATTTTCAATTTATACTCACTTAACGAGCAGCGTTATTCCTAAGATGATTCACCAATTTCAATTTCCTAAATATACACAAGACAGGAAGTCCCACTTTCGGTAATATTTTTAGTTTGGCGGGAAATTTATCTTAATAAATTCAATCAGTGCAACAACACTTTTGCTAGATCTGGATTAGTTTCCGGTACTAGATCACTATACGAGTATAGACGCGAACTAAGCGTTTTCACTTTTACTTCTAATCTGAATGAATGCTGACCGTAGATTAAACTTATGCACATGAATCTTTCAGATATTTTTTTTTGTTGTCAAGAAATCTTTGCTAAATTCTTATTCTACTATAGGTTGCGATTATATACGTGTACGATAATAAAGACTTTTGTCTGCAGAACGCAACACAAAGTGATTGCTCTCTAGAAATTCAAGAATCAGAGATCATGATGTTCTTTTTGTCGGATTGTTTGATTGTCCGAAGATGTTCAAGTGTATAGAATCGAAAGAAGTCGTTTACATTTAAAGGGGGGCTTGCGAATTTATACTTAAATATATTAAAAGGGAAGAAAACTAAAAAAAAATGGTTGAAATTTATTTTAAAATTTTGATTGATTTATTTATTGAATATTCACTTAAAAGTCCACAATCCCACACAGAAAGGTATTTAAATGTATTTTTTTTTTAAATAGGATAACAATATTAAAAATAAAGTTAAATGGAGTTGAATTCAAGCAGTTTTATAGTTCCGATCTTTGATATCCGTCTGTTGCTACGCGTTTGACTCGGCCAATTTAAAATCTATGAAGCTGAAATTTTGCACACTTGCTTCTTTTTATTTCAGGCAGTTTGTGTGTTTGAATCGCTGAGATCGGACAATGGGGTCATGGGGCTTTCATACAAACCCAACCAAATGTGTTTGCGTAAATTCCAATTAAACCTTATAACAATGTGTCTTTATCGAAACTAACAAAACATGTAAAAAAAAATATATATTCGAACCCTCCCTAAAAAAAGTTTTCTATGAATTTTTTTCGGTAACGAAACTTATATGAAAATGGAAAGAAAAGAATGGGGGGGGGGATGATAAGCACAAATCATAAGTACGCCAGAAAAATAATCTATTAGCCCGAGGAGAGCGAAGGGTATCCAAATTTCGCCCGCGCCCGAAATTCGCCTCGGTCTGGTTTTTGTTTCTTTTTAATAGGACGGCTATGAAGACCACCTTATGGCTGCAAATTTCCACAAGACTCGCGAGATAAGCACTTAAGGTCGAGCACGATAAGTGAGTTTATATTCTTCGGAAAGAAGAAATTGGGTTTCATTAACTTATTTACTGTGCTCTGTGCAGATTTTGTTAACTCCTTTTGTTTCATATAGTCTAGCTTAAGAAGACTGACGAATATGTACGTAATACACATTACTGTAGGCATTTGTATATATATAATAATATTCGTCAGCCGCGATTTCTTACTTACTGAAAGAGACATAATAGATTAATGGCTAGCTGGACTATACATCACTCGCACGTTTAAATTGTGGTGCAAAATGACATAATGTAATAAACATTTTTTGAGGGTTGATTGGATTAGTTTTGATCCAAGTCGAGCGTAAACGTGACCTAAATTTAAAGAGATTGAAAAAAAGTGAAAAAATCTGAAACCTAAAATTTAAGGAACAATTAAACAAAAGGATATTCAAAACAATTTTCATTTATCAATCATTTGTACAATTAAAGATCCGTCAATATTTTTAAACAGCCTGAGTTTCAACTTCAGTAGGTGGTGCTGCTTGTGGTGCAGGTTCTTGTGGTTCCTGGTTGCGTGGCGCTCCTTGCTTCCTCTTACCCTTCTTACCGCCTCGGTTTCCACGATTACCGCGATTTCCCTGACCTCCACGATTTCCCTTATTTCCTTGTTGTTGCCGATGTCCTTGCTGTTGGCGATGTCCACGATTGCCTCCGTAGCCACCATAGCCTCCGTAGCCTCCGTAACCTCCATATCCGCCAGCGGCATATGCTGGTCGCCTGTTGGGACGTCCAAAACGATTTTCAGCTGCATTTTGCACTGCAAAAATAAATTTAGATTATTGTTCGAGTCCTTCGAAATTACTTCGAAATCTTACCAAAGTGTTCAGTACTGCCTGTATCGGATGGATCCATACCATCTGGCTCTTGACTATCTGGAGATCCGTCGGTACGGAACAAATCGTTGGCATCCTCCTGACTTTCATAGTCCGGGTATTGTCGACCAGTACGTATTGGCGGGTTCATTTCTTCAAGTACCTTCATAATCGGTGCCTTTTCCAAAAGGTTCTCATTGGCACGTTGTAATACAGATCGTGTTTCAGGATTGGTCGGGACAATAATAGAATCCTTAACATCAATGATTTTGTTGCGACTTTCTGGGACACGTTCAGTCGGTAAAGAAGTGGCCCATGCAAGTTGACTACAATAGACCACTCCAACAAGAAGGATAACAAATAGTTTCATTGTTAGTCTAGCTAAAAGACTTGTGTGTACTTTCAAATGTGCAAAATACCGCTAAAGTTCAAATGCAATGTTTATTTTCTTCGGTGCACTTGTTTTTATATCAAAACATCCGAAACAATTATCTGTTTTGCGGAAAATACTTTTCGCCTTGAAGTGGAAGTGTGAATACTTTAAGAACACTTTATGCTTATTCTTTATGCTTGCGCAGATAAAATAAAAACACGCAAATGTATATTGTCTACAATTAGTTGAGTGAAACCTTTTCTCTATGGAGAAATTGTCTAACAGCATACATATTTGGCATGCTTCGTAAACTTTGGAAATGTATAGTCGTTAGGTGTTAAATCTTGACGACCTGAAAGATAGATAAGAATTTCGTATGAACATTTAGGCGTGAAGTTCATGTTTGCCCTAGAGCCTAGAGCTTTTACGATACCTTACAACAGATTGCAGACAACATAAACAATATAAGTTGCTTGTGATAACCTAATTTTGCTATTATTATTTTTTATATTGAGATCACATTTGTATGAATTTAATTTTTCTGTGCTATGGAAAGAGAAATTAGTCGTTATTGATACAAAAAGGAGGTTGATTTTTGGATAGTGTAAAATTTTCTAAATGAGAATAAAGCAACAAGGTTTCATCTGCATTTGTGATCTTACATGTTTGACGCTAACCCCGGCATCATAAAAAATGTTTATGCAAGGCAAGTATAATGTGAGGCCTAATATCGAGCCCTCAGGAACTCCTATATAAACCACAATTTTTCCACTTATTTCATTTCAGAACCCATGGGTCCATCGTTCAAGTATCTTACTTTTTTAAACTATTGTCATTTCCGCTAAAACCAAACTCATTCAGTACTTCAGACAAAACGTCATGATTTACTGTATCCAACGCCTTACTGTCAATAAATCATCGAGTTCTGAGTTAACGAAATTTAGTGCATCGATAAAAGTTAGTACTGTCTAAAATAATTTGCCGAAACAGCTGTGCTCATTAAAGCTAAATAGTCGAAGAGCCCAAGTGGAAATTATTTACAACTATTTCCTGACCATTCTGTTTCACATTATCGCAAATTTCATGATTGGAGATGCAGACATTGGCAGCATGGTGTTGTGAATGATATCCATTTCAGAAGAAATCGCGGCTGAGGGTTAATCGTGTGACATTAGGGGAAATGCTGCCACGAGAGATAATTGTTTTTACTCGCAATATTCCACTTTTTGCCCCATTTAAGGGCTCGTCTGCTGATCGTCCTTTTAATGCTTTATGTCTGCCTTTGAAAATATAAACTTAGCATGGTGTCCTGAATGATATACCGTTCAAAAAGAAACGCTGCTGAGGGCCATCCGTGTGATAATGTTGCAAGCAATATATGTATATTTCCGGGACCACGCCGAGATTCGATCTCTGGACCTGTAGATTACTAGCCACCATGTTAGCCCCCTATTTTTGTCTGCCTTTTGGAGTATATATGTGGGGACTCGTCCTCTATGAAATGGCATATGAGTCAAAGGTCAGGAAATAGTTGCAAATATTTACAACTATTAACGACTTTGAAGTTGTCTGCCACCCCTTTAGCCCCACTGTCCAGGAGGCAGACTACCGTTTTGGGGCATTTCCAATCGTGAAATTTGCGAAAACGTGTAACAGAATGGATAGGAAATAGCTGAATAGTGTTTGAAGTGTCGCTGGCTCTAGGACTAATAGGTTATAGTTGGATATACATATCTCTCTGATCTCTTTCGTTAGATCAAACGCGAACTCCCATAAATTTAGACGACTGCAAAAATTTATTGGTTTTAACGTAGGAGGGGGGGTGGCTTTCTAATTAGCCATAGACTTGGCTCTGTAAGCTTCTTACTTAATGTTGAAGCTTATCATCGAAGATCGATTTAAAAATTTTATTTAGCTTTATATCAGAAAATATCCGTCTGATAAAATCAGAATTTAGGGCCGGGTTTCTGCTGGCTCTTATTCAGTACCTGTTGGCTGGTTAGTCTTATCGCATAGAGAAGACACACACAATATTCAGAAAGCTTTACCATTGTATTGAATGGCATTTTTGTTTATTTTGTATAGTTATGATATCTTTTGCTTATTTACGCTCTTGTATGAAACCGCGCAATGATTTTTATACCCTATACTCATAAGATGGTATAGGGTATATTGTTTTTGTTACGCCGTATTATATAACACCTCTAAGGAGCCACCGGATGTATGGCAAAGTATATATATATATAAATGATCAGCGGTTTGAAATTTTGGTCGGATGTTTCTTTTGATCAAATCTTGGACGGTATTGAAAATGGGCCAAATCGGACCAAGGGTTCCCCAACCCCCATACCGCCTCCTTGATATTTTCATTCGACCATAACTTTCGATATCGCTCAAATTTTGATTAATGACTTATTATGACATACATATACTTTGAGCTGATGGAAAGTAAAAAGGGCATTACCACCCCTACCCCCTACCTCCCCCACAAAGCTATATTTAGACAAATCTTTTGATATAATGTCGCGAAACACTTCAAATTTGTTTCAAATTGTAGCTTTTGGTATCCCCTTTAAGAAATTAAAAGTGCACCAGATCCGACTCAAATTCCCCCTCCTCCCCTGCAAAAACAATTAAATGTAAATTTTAGGTTCTGCGTGCCTTCTAGGCCTGTACATGGGTATAGGAGGGTATACACTCATCGTGCTATTCGCACGATTAGAACACGGTCTCGTTTTCAGATGATGGCGTAACCAAGCAATATATGGCAGAACTATGCAACATAAACAAGAATTCCATTCAATACAATGGAAAGGCTTTCTGAATATTGTGTGTGTCTTCTCTATGCGATAAGACTAACCAGCCGATAAGATGTACGAAAAATTGGCCCTAGGTCTATTAAGTATTCTATCACGATGCAGATAGGTTTAAACACAAAAATAAAAAAAAAGGAAGCTGTGGTGCCAAATTGTTGGACTACCTCCTCTCTATATGCTTAAATATTTCATAATTTGCGCGTCTGCTTAAGGATAAATGGGCATTTTTTTTTAATTCCTGAAAACTATGAGCCTATGGTGACAAAATAACCGAACAAGAAGATGAAGTATGTATATGCATACAATTATCTTTACAATGATATACAGGGTGTCCCGCATTGGGTGATCCGAACCGATTTCTAATTTATTCGAAATTAAAAAAAAAAGTCAAAATATGAAATTTTAGAATAAATTTTGAAAATTTCGATGGTGCAATTTTGCTTGGTGGTACATACCATCTTTTTTAGTTTCGAAGCGAGTTGTTACAAAATGTTGACATCTAAACGTGAAAGCCAACATACAGAAGCAACTTTTGTCAACTTGGCAGATTTGATAGTTCAAAGTGCCGTTATGAAATTATTGTTAAAATTTGAAATTCATCCAAAATCCATTTTGAAATTTCTCTTAGGTTTGGATATCTGCACCTTATTAACAATCTACATTACGGTCCACTTCGGCCAATGCTAAACGCTTTGCTATAGTTTGCATCCACTGCCACTTTCGCCTCCGAGTCAATTCGTCGATATGTATTTTAGATGTAACGGATGTCCGCATCCGCATCCGCAATCGCGGATTATCCGCTTAAAAATTAAACTCCGCATCCGCATTCTCATCCTCATCTTATAAATATTTACATCCGCATCCTCATCCGCAATCCTCATTTTTGTATGCAAACAATTAGCGGATATATGCGACCCACGTGCTACTTTGTAACTATAAAGAAATGCATTGAGACAAATTGTATTCTGTATCGTATACACAACTGAGCTTTAGTTTGTCGGTCAGCACAGCAGGAGCGCGTTCCATTTATATGATCTGAGTAGTCAGCGATGACAACAGCTACGACTACGAGTGAATTAAGGAACGCACTCCGGTTCGCATTTTTGTGACTAGTGTTTGAGTGGTTTTGTTTTAAATGAATTGAACTGAGGCGGGTGAAGTGCGTTTTTTTAAGGTGAAGCGAAGTAAGGAAGTATGCAACTTTTTAATTTTTAACCACACTAATCAGAGGAATATCAACTTTTTTCATCTTCATGAAAAGTGTGAAACCTAAATATTTTTGTCTACATATTCGATCATATCCTCATCCGCATCCTCAAAAATTTCTCCATTAATATCCGCATCCGCAACCGCATCCTCAATTTTATACTATTTTGCATCCGCATCCGCATCCTCATCCGCTAAACAAGATCCGTTACATCTCTAATGTATTTGACCCGTGCGCCGAAACTTTATCGAATACGCTGTCGCTCGAATTTCCCTTCGTAGGCATTTTACAATGGGTGCGGTTCTGAAACGCACCGGTTGCATATGTTCCCACAACATGTTGTCCATTCTGATCCTATAACTGCGGTTTTGCGGATCAGCAATAACTTTGTTTTTCTCCTTATGTCTGCCTATGTGGAATATGTAAACGAAAAGTTCCAGAGATAATTTCTTATTCGTAAAATCGCAGTTAGAGGATCAGAATGGACAACATGTTGTCGGAACATATGCGACCGGTGTGTTTCGGAACCGTACCCAATGTGTACGGCATGAGAGTGACATCGGTTCAGTGAGTTACTGAGTTACCTAGGACAGCGGTCGGCAAAGTGCGGCTCGCGAGCCGCATGCAGCTCTTTAGCTCATTCAGTGCGGCTCTTCAACGAGTGGCACCATATTTTGTATTTATTATTTTTTATGAAGAGCAAAGTTTGCGGGTTGAGTCCAGAAAACTCATTTCTCGTTTAGTATAAAAAAACATTTGTTATATTCATACGTATTTATTGAAACAAAATATTTTTTTACATTAAGTTAATGGGAAAAGTGAGCTTGCATCTTCTGCGAAAGTTCGGAAACATTAGGATTGTATGTCGTTGTTTTTAGTTTTAATCATGATTCTAGGTTTTCATCGGTGAGACGATTTCTTAAGTTATTTTTGATAAGGTTCAGGTTTGAAAATGACTGCTCGCACGAATAAGTGGACCCAAAGAAACACAAAATGGCAAATGCGTATTTTTTGACCTGATCATACGAATTTGGGATACTTTTCCATGTGCTGAAAATAATCATTTCTTCTGTCTGCAGACTATCAAGTAGAGACCACTTATGAGCAGCACTTAACTCACATTTGGTTTTGCTAAGATCTTCCAATTCAACAGAAAGACGCTCAAATTTAGAACTCCACAGTTCCTTATTTTTCAAGTCTAACAGTTGTATTTCAAATGCGGCAAGATCGATCTCAATAAATGGACTGAACTTCAAATCGGCGATGTTTGATGTGAGTGGCTTCTTCACGAAGGCTAACGTTTCTTTGTTACTTCTAAATTCAGAAAATCTCTCCGAAAATGCATCTTTCATTTTCAAAACTGTCATTTTGAAGAATTTCTTGTCGATTATCGCCTGAGTTTTTTGCGGATAATTTAACAGGTGTGGAAAGTGAATAAGGGTTTCTTTTTCCAAGTCTTGCGCGAAAAGAGAAAGTTTACATTCAAATGAAATTACTTTTTCCAACATTGAAGAAAGGGTATTGCCTTTTCCCTGTAGACTTCGGTTAAGGATGTTGAGATTAGATGTCATATCCACCATAAAGTAAAATTTCTGGGTCCACAGATCGTCCGACAACTCTTCAAAAACAATTGATTTTTGCTGAAGAAATTCTTTGACTTGTGGGAAAAGGTTTGCGAAACGTTTTAATACACTCTATGAAATTTTTACTCTTATAATAGAAGGAAACTTTGTTTCCTTCTATTATAATAGTGAAATTACTCTGCAATCTAAATTTGCAAATCAAGTGTAATTTTACATAAATAATGTTTAAAAAAGTACTCCAATATATTAGCAAATTTACACCGTGCTATGTGTAAAAACACTCCGTAATAATAGGAATTAATGCTGTTTCACTCTTTTTTCGTTGTAAAGATTTCAGTTCAGAGAGAGAGATCAGTTTTTCGTCTACATGGGAGGTTGCAATATGGTCTTTTTTGTGCGATCTGTACACTTGTTCTTCTTCTAAGTACCGTAACTGAGCCGTTTATAGGCAATTTCGAGTCAACGTTACATTGCATATCATTTCGGAGTGTAATGTTGCAAGCACTAAATATTTCCTTTCCGCACATGTACGGAAATTTTGGACCACGCCGAGATTATATCTCGGGACCTCTAGATTACTATAGCATCGTAGAGTGCGACTCAAACAAGTGAGCCACAGAGCGTGTACACATGAGTTCTAAATGCAGAGAATTTTCGGAAAATGTGATACACTGTGCTAAGTACAGCCGATTGAAATATGACAACTGGAGAGCACGCTACAAAAAATGAGTAAAACTTCGACTGCACGTTGTAAAAATACACCACAAATCCGAATTAAACACAATAAACGTTGTAAAAATGCACCAGAAAATCTGAATTATACAGAAGTGTAGCGTAAAAATACATTTCACACCGATTTTGGTGTAATTTTCTTATTTTACACAGAAATTGTTGAAAAATGCACTCTGTATGTGATTATAAGCGGGAAAAAGTGTAAAATTACCGCATTTTCAGCGGAAATTTAAATTCACTTTTTAGAGTGTACGTTTCCTCGAGAGAGCCAGCGGACTTTGTTATGCATTAACAAATCTGAATATTCACTCCCAACTTCCGATAGGAACTCTTTGAAATTTCTGTGATTAAGAGCCTTAGCCAAAATAGTATTTACAATTTTGATCACAACATCTATGACATTTTTTATTTCGTCGGGAAATGTCTGCGCACAAAGGGCTTCCTGATGGATAATGCAATGATATGTAAATACATTGTGGTTAATTTTCTCTTTCAAAAGAGCAACAAAGCCTTTTCGTGGTCCGGTCATGCTTTTTGCCCCATCTGTTGAAATAGAAATGATTTTATCGAGTGGAATTCCGTGTTTCTCTAGGCAAGATACAACGGCTTCTACGATGTCTTCTCCGCGTGTTTGCCCTTTCAATGGCAAGAGCCCTAAGAGCTCCTCTTTAGGACCCGCAGGTGCAACGAATCGAACAAAGAGCGACACTTGTGCTGTGTCAGTTACATCAGTTGACTCGTCCACAGCAATTGATATAAATGAAGCACGTTTAATATCGTTCACTTGTTGATTAGTTATATCTACAGCCATTTTCGAAGCCCTATCACTAACCGTTTTAGCAGAAAGAGGCATGTCCTTTATTTTTTGGAGAATTTCCGATTTGTTGTTAAAATTTTTAAATAACTCTTCTGATGCGCTTAGAAAGCACGTTTTAATGAAATCTCCATCTGTAAAGGGCTTTCCTCTTTTGATAAGTTCATGGCTTACAACGAAACTAGCAATATTGGTATTATTTGACGATTGGACCCATTGTCCGAATATTGAAGTCGATTGCTGGTTCTTTCTGGATAGTTCCTCGACAGCTTTTTTTCTTGAATTACCAGGCGGATATTTACTAGCGAAAGTTGAATGCTTCATAGAAAAGTGTCTTTCCAAATTCGACTTCTTGTTATTTGTTAATTTCTCTTGGCATATAAGGCATACCGGAAATCCGACAGAATTTGGTATAAAGGCAAACGATTCCGTCCACTCAGCCCTGAACTCACGGTTTTCATCTTCGACTTTCCTTTGCTTTCGATTTGAGGCCATCTTTAAGAAAAACACCTAAAATATTATGGGAATATTTTAGACTTACAAAAATCACGGCGGTTAGGATTATGTGTCTCATAATAACATGAGATAGGAATACCTACGATAGCTATAGTTTCTAACTCTGCGTGGGGTTTTTCGTTTCTCTCAAATAACGACTGAACTTGTCTAGTTGCTGAAAAATGTACATATTTTAGGTTCATTTAAAAGCCTTGGACATAAATTGTAGTCTCACCTGCACCAAGGAATAACTTTCAGGTGAAGAACAGAAATTTGTCCTTTGCTCGACAAACAGCCAACATTAAATATGAAAGATCCCTTGAATTACAACAACAAACATTTGCAAAACTTGCAGTGAATGGGAAAGTGCAAATGCTACACACGGATAACAATGCACACGTCCAAAGTTTCAAATAGTCAGCCCTGGTATGAACTTTTCCTTTGACAAGAAAAATACGAGCAAAAATAACGGATCTTTACAGTTACGAGCTCACATTCCTGCTTGTAAGATGCGTTTCTTGTACACAAAATTTGCGATATGGGTGCAATATTTCGTGTAGTTGGGACTACAAGTAATTTATTTGCAACTAAGCTGTGCTTCTTTTGCAAAGATTCCGCAAGATACATAATTTCCTTATTCATATTATTATCAATCTTTTGTGACATCAACAGGAAAGTAATATAACAAATTGATAAAAATACAAATTTCAAAGCTGTAGGTATCTACTGTGTGGGAGAAATGTGCCCTTTCGCAGGGACATTCAAAAATGGCAAAGTAGCTTTAAAAAAAAGTATCTTACACACTTTTATTTCCGATCCTTCACTTACTTTGAAACTCAAACTTTTTGAATTTAAATTAAATTAGACATACAAAATAGGAGTTTCAAGTTCAAACGTACACATGCAAATAGGATGTATAGTAACTCGGAATAGACAGACAGACAGATTCAAATAATTATGCATACATATATGTAATTATTTTTAACAATTTTCTATCGATAGTCGTAAATAAAGAAATTTCAATAAATCAACTTAAGGAATCCTCTTAAAAAAAAATGATTGGCTCTTTGGATCCACCAAATTGGTATATACGGCTAAATTTGGCTCTTTGGACAAATAAGTTTGCCGACCACTGACCTAGGACATAATTCTGACATGAAAATCTGGCAATACAGTTTTAAAATGCTCGCACAATCGAAGGAGTTGTTGATTGTCTTTCCTCTCCCTTCATATCACTGGGAATATTCGCTCTATAGAGCCGGCATGGTTGAGACTCGTTTTGGAATCGATTGTGTGCACACGCTCTACCACACTTTCGCCTGCCATTATAAAAAGTGCATTCAAGCAACGCCATCTAGAAATATCATAGCCGCAACTCAGCTGTACAATGACGTTATTGCTTAGCTCTTAAATTACAAATTATTTACACGAACAAACAACAAAAACAAGTAGTGACGTAATAAAAAGCAAAAACAAAACAGTGCAACATTGGCGAACATAACATTGCGGCCTTAATATCTAGACGGCGTTGATTCAAGTCTAAGAAGGAAGGGAGGGAGCGGGAAGGAGTGTGTTAGTAAAAATTTGCGAGTATTCTATTTTTGAAGCGCCGGCATCGTTGCCAAGGCAGCCTTATAAAATAAAAGCTTAATTAATCAGATGTAATCTTGCATCCACTTTTAGGTTGTTAGATTAATAAATAAATCAATACAATAATTGTATTGTAACAAATACACCTGGTCGTTGTATAGTTTTAAAAGTTTATACCTTTCGTCTAGCTTTATTAACAGTGCTTTATTTGCTTTATTATACCCTTCGCTCATAGATTGAAAGGGTATATTAACTTTGTCATGAAGTTTGTAACGCATTGAAGGAAGCATCTCCGACCATATAAAAAGTACACATATATGATCAGCATGACGAGATGAATCGATTGGGCGATGTCCGTCTGTCTGTCTGTATGTCCGTCTGTCCGTCTGTATCAGCGCGTTTTTCTCGGCCACTGTAAAAGCTACGGAGCTGAAATTTTGCACACGGGCTTCTTATTGTTGCAGGCTGTTTGTATGTTTGATTCACCCAAATTGGATCACTGGGTCATGGCGAAGCCCCCTAGTTATTTCCTATTTTAGTGATATTATTTTTAAGGACAAATGTCAGGGTTTTTTCCTATCTAAATAATTGCATAATATTCAAAATTTCATGAATGAAGTATTCAAATTGTATACAAATATTTTTCTATTCAATTGTAAAATATAATAATACAACAGATGTTTTAGCATAAAAACAATCTAGTTTCCTCAAATCAATATTGCTCGACCCACTTTTGAAAATACTATTTAAGCACCAGAAATTGTCTAATACAAGCATACTAAAAATTCAGTTTCAATCTATCACTTCGTCAATAAAATACAAGTACCGAACAACCTACTTGTTAAAAATGAAAAAGTCGGTTATATTCTTGTTATTTATTATTGCCGTAATAGCTATAACATCGGCTAAAACTGTAAAGCGCGATTCAAGTACTAGACTTGTAACGAATAATCGTGGACGTATTGTTAGACTTTTTAACGAAGATGTCGACGGAGCTCCACGATCTGTAGGTGGCGGAGGCAATGATTCGGGTAAGGATACAATACAATATTTGTTCAATTATTGCATAGAAGTTTGATCTGATTTACTATTTCGTATTATGTAGGTAAAAAACCTATAAAGCGTCCGAATAAAAAGCCAAATAAGAAGAAGCCTAATAAGAAAAAGCCCAATAAAAATCCGAATCGTTCGTGACAAAAATCTTTATTATTCGAAAATGTATAAAGATTGTGTTCTTATTTATTTTGTTGTAATATTTTCATGTTAATTTATTATATGAGTACATATACATTTAAATAAATCTCACATTGTTTCAGAAATTTATGACGTTCGTTTAATTGGTTGGATCTGAAGTCTTTTTTTTCTAAATTCACCCCTGTTCTTCTGTTGCGGACCTCCAAATAGGTCGTTTTCCGTACTCCACCGATATTATATTTTCGTGGGAAGGGTCTGAAGGGGCTTTGCCGGGTTTCTATTCAGTACTGTAATTTGGTGGGATGGAGCGGGAGAACTGGAAAGGGGCATTAGGGTAAAAAGTTTTCAGATCGATTGACTGGGAGTCAAGACTTTTCGATTGACAGCATTTTTATTAAGTGTTACTGAAACTTTAGTTTCGGTTGGGTTCTACTATCCACTTCTACTATCTACTTTGTATGGCAGCCCCATGACCCCATGGTCCGATTTATTCCATTATAACATATGTTTTGTGTTATCAATAGAAACATATTTGTGTGAAATTTGGTTGAAATTTGTGCACAAATAAAAAAGTTTTTCTTAGAAGAATCTAATTTGGGGGATTAGGTATGTATTTCAGCCCCATGACCCCATGATACGATTTGATCCATTCTTACATATGTTCTGTGTTATCAATATAAACCCATTTGTGTGAAATTTAGTTTAAATTGATGCACAAATAAAAAAGTTTTTCGTGGAAGAACCTAATATGGGGGTTGAGTTTGTATGGCTGCCCCATGACCCCATTGTCCGATTTTACCGATTCAAACATTCAAACTGCCTGCAGCGAAAAGAATCATTTGTGCAAAATGTCAGCTTCATAGCTTTTAAATTGGCCGAGTAAAACGCGTCGCAACAGACGGACAGACAGACTCGATTTCTCTTGTCACACTGATTAATAATAATATACTTTATCAATACTTTAAATAGTCGAAGATGAACTTTGAACTATGAACTTTTTTTACTTTCTTTAAAAATTCTAAATAAACTAAATATTGGAATCTTGAAGTCGACCGATGAGAAAAGATAAAAGGACCAAATGTTGATCTCATCACATTGAACTTTAGACGAAGTGTTTCGTTGGGTCCTCTTAAGCCCACGTGAAAGAGTTAACGATTTAAATACTCCGATAGCCACGGAGGATTATCAGTCGATAATCCGTTGGAAAAACCGGATTTGCGCCGATATTCTAACGAAACCAACTTCAGAAAGAAACCCTCCTTTTGACGGCAGCTTGGCATCGTTTCATGATCCTAACTTGGTGTTTGGTGGTATATAGTTGGCGGTTGTCAAAATAGAGAGAGCGATATTTGGAATAATTTCGGCTGAAGCGCAGACGTTCTGGTGCTTGAGGCCACCATGAAACAATTTCAATGCAAGGAGATCATCATCAAGATTTGGCCCATCGATCCTGCCGTATAGGTTGATTTAACTCAACCCATTCTAATTTTTAATTTCTTCAGAATTTTGAAAGAAAGTAAAAATATGAAATTTTAGATAATAATAAATATAAATTTCGAAAATTATGATGGTGCAACTTTTCCCAAGTCTTGAATTTGCTTTGTGTACATATAGGTACAATCTTTTGAGTGTTTGTGAGTTTTTTCAAAATGTTGACATCTAAGCGTTAAAGCCAACATATTAAAGCAATTTTTGTCAACTTTGCAGATTTGATAGTTCCAAGTACCGTTATGACATTATTGCTGAAATTTTAAATGAATCCAAAATCTATTTTGAAACTTCCTCTTGGGTTTGGATATCTGCATCTTGGCAGCAACGAGAACATTTGAAACCTCTAAAAAGTTATTTTATGTGAAATTGTCTGTCGTTTCAGAAACTGAAGTCATTTTTATAAACTTTACTTTGAACAGTACATGTCACGATTTTCGTTGCCTTCCACCAAAACACTATAGCACAATAACGGTAACAATTTTACCAATTTTATTGATAGCGTTTTTGCTCAAACATATTTTTCTATAAATCCTTTCGGTATTGATCATCCAATGAGGGACTCCCTGTATAATGCCTTAGACTTTTTCTTGGAAAATTATACCCTGCTCCTCATATTTTGATTAAGGCTACCTGCTTCACTCCTATACAAATTTCACAAAATGGCATACCTGTAACTTGGTATTAAGTTTTTGCAAATTTTTATGTATAATTGTGACAAAAAAAATTTAAAATAAATATTGTAAAAACAAGAACGTTATGATTAGTTTAGTTCGGAATTCAAGTGAAATAATGACTTAGATACACCAGATAAATAATGTCAACAAATTTCCCATGTGTCTAGGTTATTTGTCCAATGTTTCAAGACAATCGATTGACAAACAAAAATAAAGTTATGACTTAAAAAAAAAATCTTGTTTCGCCCTCAAATTTGGAGTTCGCGAACTAAAATTACCTTAGTGTTTCTGCCACGACAATTGAACGATTACATATTTCCCCGAGAAAACAGGGATACCATTCTGGGGTGGTTAACTCAAAAAAAAATTTGCTTCTGACCTCAAATTTTGAATTAACGATCCAAAATTACCTTAGTGTTTCCGCTACGCTGATTCGACGAGTATTTCCCCAGAAAACCGGAGTACACTCTGGTGTGAACACTAAACAAAATTTTTCACGTCGTCACACTCGACTACACCCAGAAAAAACGTGTAATGAAACCAATGAAGTTTTTACTTTACGTCTAATCATCAGAAAATTTCTTTAAACCTATGAAGTTTGAATATAATTTATTAAAAATGCAATTTCATTGAAATTATGATGTCAGTAGTAATAAAATTAAAAACATGACTACATAAACTAATGCAAAAAATGGCTTAGAATGAAGCAAATCAAATTGTTTAAATCTGAAACAAAATTCATGAGAACTATGAATATTTTGCATATCCTCTATGTATAAACATTTATTAAGTAAAATGTAAGCCGCATCATTGAATCTATTATAAAAGTTTAAATTAAAACTATTTTCTCTTTTAAATATGTATATAATTCCGAAATCTCAATTTATAATAATGACTCTCACAGTTAATAATTTTATTTTTTAATATTCAGTATGCCTATGATTTATTTACTAATGCTACAGTTCGGCCTTTCTGACGGAATCTGTGAGTCCTCGCACAGGTCCAAAGCTTTAAATGATTTGTTCGGATACTACGTTAACGTCTTTTCTTCGGCAATTGGTCGTTTCGTATCCTGTCCGGCTGCATATATACATCGCGGCTTTCGTTGCTGTTTGGTGCAATTGACAAAAATATTTCCGTCTTCGTTGCAATTAAAGCATTTGATTGTAGACCGATGTCTTTTTTGCATATCGTCCAGCTTTTCACTAGCATGCGTTTGCCGATTCGGATTCTCGATCGTCGTGGTCAGATAATTCGGTATATGACCCAGCCGTATTTTTTTTCCACATTTTCCGTTCGTTGAAAAATTGTTTGTTCGAGTTCGTTTCGTCCTCACTTTCTGGATTCCCTTCCATTCGTTGCGAGTCCGACAAAACTTTTGATTACGTTCGTTGAGCTATGCTCATGGCCACATTTTTTTTTTAATTAAATACTCACAACACAATCAGAATACAAATACCGATGAACTAGGGCACAATCCCACTTCTGGGATTAAATTAAAACTATTTTTTCTTTTAAATATGTATATAATTCCGAAATCTCAATTTATAATAATGACTATCACAGTTAATAATTTTATTTTTTAATATTCAGTATATCTATGATGCTACACTATGATTTTTTTCATTTCAAAGAATTTATTTCATAGTAATAATTTTGTATTGCACAGCGTATCAATAGTTCAGATTTTAGGAACGTTGACAACATTCCACATCTGGTCTCATAGCAATGTGAACGGACTGGGACGCAGGCACACCGGGCTCGAATCCAAATTTCGGCATAAGGTTTTTTAAGAATAAAAAAAAAATTTGAAATGAATTTAAATTACAATAAAAAAAATTTAAAAAAATACAATATTCTTTTCCATTTGTTTTTAAAAAAATTCAATGAAATGCTTACATAGAATCGTTGAACAATTTCATTGTTATAGTCGAATATTCACTTCATATTTTCATTGATATTTCTATCACTGTCCCAAAAAGGCTATTTCATCGGCTCCAAATCATAGCCGAAACTGCATACGTCCTATGTAATTTTTCTTTAATAAAAGTATTTTTCTTCTGGGTGTACACAGAAATCACATAATCTTAATGTATGTTCAAAAGTTCAGCAGCAGCGCCAAGTGTCAAGCACAATGTATTTTTTAAATTGAAAAGCATTTTTGCTGTTCAGCATATTTGTCAGCTATGCAATGCTGCTGCTGTTGCTGTTGATGGATCAAATGTATTTCAAGCATTACTGACTCAGTGCAGTATGCAGTATTGGCTCACTGAGCCACTGGTTCAACTGAAAAAATCAATAGCCGAGTCAACTCTTTTGGTGAGACGTCGAATCGAAAATGAACAATTGACTTACGTGTTACACATCACTATAATAGATATATGTAGCATGGACATCTTTTATATGACCGCTGCAATACCTCTTGCATTCAATTTCACTCTGTGCTAAAATTTGAAGAACGTTCAGAACCCAGCGGAAAGCTCGAAGCTCATTCGTATGTATACGCCAGTAAAACTTTACAAAAAAAGACCTAACCTCGGAATAAATGGAATACTACCGTCGTTTCTGTTTAAGAGTATTACTGGCTATATAAATCCAGATTTGCAACCCTGTGCTAATTTTTTGGCGAGCGAAAAAGAGGCATTTTTTTGCTCTTTTTTTTACATTTTCAACAATATTTTTTAAAATAATTGTCTTGGATAAAAACTGTGTTTGGCATTTTAAAAGTAGACAGAATTTCTAATCCAATGATATCCTAACCAATTTTATAGGTCAAATATTGACGGAATTACAGGTTTTTAAAAATAGGGTATTTTATACCAAAAAATTGCGAATTTGAAGTAGATGTTGTTTCGGCAAACAACATAAGCTTAGAATTACCCTATTTTTGAAAACCTGTATCTCCGTCAATATTTGACCTACAAAAGTCGTTATACTCCAGGCGTTTGGTAAAATCAGAGTGCATGCCAGGCACTGTCTGAGATTATTATAGAAATCGGTAGGGGCTTAGTCCTAAAGCTTAAATTTAAGTTTGCACCACTTGGAAAATTTTCTAACGGTACTTATCAGGGTTTTTGTCTTGTTTGGGTTTTTTGTGTATATCTCCGCTCCTGATGGTTGGTCGTTCAAAAGAAAGACACTAAATTGTTCGGTACAAAATTGCCTTAATCTTTTGCATACTGACTATTCATCTCAAAGCAGTAGATAAAATGCTACAGCGTGTCAAAGTGGAAAAACCCGTTTCGTTCATCAGTTTTTTGCAAATAAGTCGATAACGGTGAATTTTCACTAAATAATTGATCATAGTTCACTTGTAGCTTATTGAGTTCCCTACAATCCAGAAAAAAAATTAAATCGATACGATCATCCACAACCGAGATATGCCCAAGAGAAAGTCGACGATCTCAGATAGCAATACATTCTACGGGTATGTACTAGGGATGTCAAAAACCAGCCCATAACCCGATTTTCGGTTTTTTCCGTTTTTTTTTGCAAAGCCGGTCAGGTCAGACCATCCAGTTTTAACCGGTCTCAAAGTACCGGTTTTCCGGTTAACCGCATCTTTTCATTGATTTGCTTAGAATTCTAGTAAAAACATGCATACACACTCGTATTGCTATAGTTCGTATCGTATGCAAAATTAAATCAAAGCTACAAGGAGAAGTAATTTGACGAAGCGATGGTTCTACGAGTAATAGCAATAAGGAGAGTGATCGAAAATATGTTTAAGGGCTGGAACTTGGAAACGAAATTTTTCATTGGGGTCAAGTAGGAACCTATTAAATATTATTTCGTGCTCTTGTAAAAAAAAGCTGTGGGACAGCATGTGGTTGTAAGAAGGCTGGACTCACATGTACCAATATCTGTAGAACGTGTTGTGGCAAAATATTCTCAAATGTCGCAGTCATAACCGAAGACATAAATGATGAAGATTGCTACGATGACATTTATGATATTCCAACGTTGGTCCCCCTTCCACAACCAAGTAGATCTGTATATCATATTCAGGATTCTACTGAAGAAAATAATAAAAACGTACCCTCATCACTAAATAAACCATCCAAAATTAAAAGAATGTAAATTAGGTACTTTATCCCATTAGTGAACTGCCAGGTTTTTGGAAAACCTTACTTTATGGGGGTGAACCTATTTCAATTTTCGCTACTGTATTACAAATATCGGGTGGGTAAAACGTCCCTTTCCGATGAGGAGGAAAGATTTTTGGAAAATTTAATGATGAAAAATGCTAACATAAAATGGTTACCGCAATCGCCTGTTCTGATGGCTTTAGACTTTTTTCCCTCAAAAAGAAGGTATACGTCAACAAACTACAGACTTTAACAGTGTTAAAATAGAATATTTGAGCAGAAATTGCGCAGATCACAGCGGTCGCACTCCAACTTGTTTTCTAAAATGTCGTACAAAGACCCGAAGCTTCACCATCCTAACTGCATCTGCAACAAATTATACCTATAAGTATGTACGAGCATAACGCATAGTTACTTCGGAATGCTCAATTTCTTTCGGGTATATCTCGGCTGCAGCTGATCGTATCGACTTAATTTTTTTTCTGGATTGTAGGGAATCCAATAAGGTACAAGTCCACTCTTATCAATTTTTGCGCGAAAAATCACCGTTATTGACTTATTTGCAAAAACCTGATTTGAAAAACTGTTTTTTCAACTTTGACGCGCTGTAACATTTTACCTACTACTTTATGGTGAACAATCGCTATGCCAAAGATGAAGAAAATTTTGTACCAAACAATTCGGTGGCCCTTTTTTGGAAATGCTACCATTGGGAGCGGAGATATACGCCGGAAACCCAAACAAGACAAAAACCTTCATAAGTACCGTTAGAAAATTTTTCAAGTGGTGCAAACTTAAATTTAAGCTTTCTGACTAATACCCTATCGATTTCTAAAATAATCTCAGACAGTGCCTGGCATGCACTCTGAAGCCCGATTTCACGACCGATCGCCTGGAGTATTAGGATATCATTGGATTGGAAATGAAAATTGTCTACTTTCAAAATGCCGATCATCGTTTTTTTTCCAAGATAATTTGTTCTTAAAAATATTGTTGTAGTACAGTAAACGGGTATATTTTACTTAAAAAAAATACGTTATGACTGAAATTTGGTGGAAATGTTAAACAACGTGCCCTAAGTCTAAATCTGAGTTTTCGTATTTGTGGGAGTGGGGGAAGTTATAGTAATTTGCTACTTATAGGGGAATTTTGCGTTTTTCCTTAATATCATTCTTACTGGTATTCCTACAGTAAAGTGATGTATAAAAGTTTTGTTTTTAATCAAATTATCTATTCAACGGTACCTAAGCCAATATCGTAGGCCAAATAGTACCGTTATAATGACCGGTTAAAGGGCAAAATATCACTAATAATGAGTATATTTGGCTTAAGTAAAACACGTAATGACTGAAATTTGGTGGAGATGTTAAGAGATACGTCCTAAATCTATATCTGAGTTTACGTATTTATGGGAGGGGGTTGTTATAGTAAATTGCCTACTTATAGGTTAAATTTGCGTTTTTGCTTAATATCATTCTTATTGTTGACCCTAGAGTAAAATGGTAGAGGTTTTCTTTCCAATCAAATAATCTATTCACCGGTACCTTAACAGTATTAACAGTGTTTACTATACGAATAGTGCATATGGTTTTGTAGTTAGTTGCAACTCAGAACACATACATACATATTAAAATATCGTAACCATATAAACTATCATAATTTCCAATTAAAATAAAATTTCAAAACAGTGGCAAAGAGGCAAAAATGGTCAGAAAATTATGATATGCATTTTATTGCTCGAGTAAATTTGGGGTAGGATTAATTAGAAAGTTATTACCATAGCGAGGTAGTTGGGTCAACATTTGAAAGATACTTTTGTGGGCCTAGGTATACAGTTAGTTTACAAAAAAAAATCTCCTACTTTATTTAGAAAAAATGCAAAACCCGTTCTTATTGGCCTACTTGACGTATGACATTGATTTAAATACCGTTTGATAGATTATTTGATAAGAAATGAAACCTCTACACACCATTTTACTGTAGGGTCAACAATAAGAATGATATTAAGCAAAAACGGAAATTTAGCCTGTAAGTAAGTATGTATAAGTAATATACTATAACTACCTCCCTGATATATACGCAACTTCAGATATAGATTTATAACGCATCCCTTAACGACTCCACCGAATTTCAGTCATTATGTACATGTTTTATTTAAGCAAAATATTCCCATTATTGGTACTATTTTTACCTTTAACTGGTCACTATAACGGAACTACTTGACCGATGAAATTATTGTAGGTACCGTAGGATAGATAATTTGATTAGAAACAACACTTCCATACATAACTTTACTGTAGGGTCAACAGTAAGAATGATATTAACGAAAAATGCAAAATTCGCCTATAAGAAGCAATATACTCCAACTTCCCCCATCCCCACGAATACGAAAACTCAGTTTTAGATAAAAGACATGTTCCCTAATATCTCCAGCAAATTTCAGCCATTACGTATTTTTTTTTTTTTTTAAGTAAACGGCCGTTTTGTGTCTTTAAATACTGTACTATTGGAAATGTAAAAAAAGAGCAAAAAATGGCTCTTTTTCGCTCGGCAAAAAATTAGCACAGGGTCCCCATGGTTGCAAATCTGGATTTATATAGCCAGTAATACACAGATAAGCGAAAGAACGGTAGTATTCCATTTATTCCGAGGTTAATGTCGATTTTGACTGGCCTAGTATTAATATTTGAAGAATAAATTGAAAACTGTTGGGGAAAAATAAATAAGTTCTGAGTATTCATTTTATGCACAACTTGTTTTGAAGGTAAGCTACAAAAAGCTAAACGCCTTAGCTATAGTATGCATCCACTGCCACTTTCCACTGCCCGTGCGCCGAAATTCTTTCGGACCAAAAAAAATCTTAAGAACGAAGACAAGTGTTTACGAAAGTTTGCAGCTTCTTGGTAACTGCAGCGGAAACATTCTAAGTGCTGCTTCCGTATAGGAGCACTGAAAGTATCAGGGAGGGATACAGCCCCAGTTTGATTTTAACACTGAGACTGAGATAGCTGTTTTGCCAGAGTTTGGACCGCATGCCGAAAGAACACTTGGTATGGTTATTGCGGCGAACTACGTCTTGATCAGTGACAAAATAGACAAATTTGTCTACCTTTTCTACAAGTTATCCATTGATACTTATGGGGAGAGTGGAGTTCCCAGTCAGGCTTAGGATCTTGCTGGCAGTAATCTTTAGCCCAACAACTTTTGCTTCTTTCTCGAGATCCAGAGCCATTTCGCTCAGATCCATGATCTTATGCGAGAGTAAGCAAATGTCGTCAGCATAGTCCAAATGTTGTAGGTGGGATCTCAGAGTCCATTGAATGCCACGGTTACGTTCTTCAGGCAAAGCTACACCAATCACTAAAAAAACAGAATGCAGAATGGGTGATAGGATGCAACCCTGCCAGACCCCGCTATGAACTTCGAAACCCTCCGACACCTTACCTTTATGGAGTACGCGGCAAATGTATCTAACCCCTCCAATTATGTAGGTATTACATTCTGTAAGACTGCCCTTTTTTGGAAGTTTGACAATCGAAACATCCTTCCATTCAGTGGGAAAAGATTATATATCCAACATTCTACCAATGAGAGGGTGCAACAAATCCGCTGTTAAGCCCGGTGTTGCTTGGTAAAGTTCGGTTGGAATGCCATCGAACTCAGCAGCCTTGCCATGTTTTAGTGCAATAATTGCGTCATCAATTTCTTGTTTCGTTGGGGGAGTTGATTGTATAACTACGTTTTGACTATTTAGCCAAGCATTTCTTGAACATATTTTCCCTTAGAGCATACACATTCGACAGTTTGGTTTGGTTTTCCAATGTGATTTTCAAGACATCCTATAATCCATTCAGTGATAGCTGGTGGTTTAAATTACTTCTACGGCTGTATATCCCTAGGTATGATGAAGAAGTTTCTTTGGACGTGATTGATTGAGGTTTTAGCAAAAAATAATTTGAATTTGGAATTGAAGTTTGATCGCCTTGGATTGACTGTGCTCATAAGCTTGCATAACTCCTGCTATTCACCGGATCCTATTTTTATCGAAGACACTGCCGCTCTAATTTCTCTTCATAGACATTTTACAATGTGTACTCTGTACGACATGAGAGTGACATCGGTCCAGTGAGTTACCTGGAACATATTCTGACACGAAAATCTGGCAAATGCCGACCCCACACTGACCCGAACGTTATTTGTTCTGTTCCTTCCAGGCGTGTGTTGCCCAAATATTTAATTTTTTGCACCGCGCGGTTCGGCAGACCTCGACGCCGATCAGTGTGGGGCCGGCATAAGATCAGATGATTGTGGAGTTATTTATATTTATTTTGACAATAAACTCCAGTCAGTTTAGAATGAAAAAAATGAAGTCGCCTTTCAGCCAAATAATGTTTATAACTTGGTACGCGGATAGGTTTAAAGCTGAACAGGAATTTTCTGGGTTCATTACCAGAGGATATCAATTACAATGAATACTTGTTCACAGCCGGGATGCAAAAGAAGTGGCGCAGCGAATAGGATTTCTGATCTATCTATTTGATCGTACCATAAACTGGGTCTCCTCTATTTTTAGAAGGAGTTGTTGAGTTGATTGCATTTCCTCTCCCTTCACATTACTGGGAATATTCGCTATATAGAGCCGGCATGGTTGAGACTCGTTTTGGAATCAATTGTGTGCACGTGCTCTACCGCACTTCCCCCTGCCATTATAAAAAGTTCGCTCAGGTGTATAAAGGAAAGGGAGGGAGCGGGAAGGAGTGTGTTAGAAATTTTTAGAGCTTAATTAATCAGATGTAATCTTCCATCCACTTTTAGATTGTTAGGTTAATAATAAATCAATATATGTAATAATTGTATTGTAACAAATGCACCTGGGCGTTGTAGTTTTAAAAGTTTATACATTTCGTCTAGCTTTATTAACAGTTAACCATTTGCTTTATTGTTTCCTATTTTAGTGATAATATTTTTAAAGACAAATGTCAAGGATTTTCTAGCTAAATAATTGCATAACATTCAAAATTTCATGAATGAAGTATTCAACTCTAAACAAATTGTAAACAATTATTTTTTATTCAATTGTAAAATATAATAATACAACAGATGTTTTAGCATAAAAACAATCTAGTTTCCTCAAATCAATATTGCTCGACCCACTTTTGAAAATACTATTTAAGCACCAAAAATTGTCTAATAACAAGCATACTAAAAATTCAGTTTCAATCAATCACTTCGTCAATAAAATACGAGTACCGAACAACCTACATATACTTGTTAAAAATGAAAAAGTCGGTTATATTCTTGTTATTTGTTATTGCCGTAATAGCTATAACATCGGCTAAAACTGTAAAGCGCGATTCAAGTACTCAACTTATACCGAATAATAATCGTCGACGTATTGTTAGACTTTTTAACGAAGATGTCGAAGGAGCTCCACGATCTGTAGGTGGTGGTGGCGGAAGCAATGATTCCGGTAAGGATACAATACAATACTTGTTCAATTTATTGCATAGAAATATGATCTGATTTACTATTTCGTATTATGTAGGTAAAAAGCCTATAAAGCGTCCGAATAAAAAGCCAAATAAGAAGAAGCCTAATAAGAATAAGCCCAATAAAAATCCGAATCGTTCGTGATAAAAATCTTTATTATTCGAAAATTTATAAAGATTGCGTTCTTATTTATTTTGTTGTAATATTTTCATGTTAATTTATTATATGAGTACATAAACATTTAAATAAATCTCAAGTGGTGTAAGAAATTTATGACGTTCGTTTAATTGGGTGAGTCCATGTTGGATCTAAAGTCTTTTTTTTTAATTCACCCCTGTTCTTCTGTTGCGGGCCTCCAAATAGGTCCATACTCCACCGATATTACATTTTCCTGGGAAGGGACTGAAGGGGGCTTAGCGGAGTTGCTATTCAGATTCAGTACTGTAACTTGGAGGGGTGCAGCGGGAGAACTGGGAGGGGGCATTAGGGTAAAAAGATTTAAGATCCATTGACTGGGAGTCAAGACTTTTCGATTGACAGCATTTTCATTTAAGTGTTAGAGAAACTTTAATATCGGTTTGGTTATATTATCCAGTACTGAAAACGATCAATTTTGGGGGGAGGACCCCGTGCAAAAGGACTTAAGTGTAGTGCATAATTTTATAGCTTTGAAATTCATATTAATACTTCATATAGCTAATCATTAAATCCAGTTTGTTCGGCAGCCCCATGAACCCTTTCCACCCAGTTTTACGTATTTTTGTGGCATCAATAGAAACACATTTGTATGAGGTTAGGTGGACAAATAAAAAAGTTTTTCTTAGAAGAACCTAATTTGGCGGGTTGGGTTGGGTTGTATGGTTGCCCAATGACGCTACGGTCCGATTTCATTTATTTTTACATATGTTTTGTGACATCAATAGAAATACATTTTCATGAGTTTTGGTATAAAATGGTGTCCAAATAAAAATGTTTTTTTAAGAACCTAATTTGGCGGGTTGGGTTTGTATGGTTACCCCATGACCCCATGGTCCGATTCCATTCATTTCTAATATGTTTTGTGACATCAATAGAAATACATTTTCATGAGGTTTGGTTAAAATCGGTGGCCAAATAAAAATGTTTTCTTGTAAGAACCTAATTTGGGGCATTAGGTTTGTATGGCAGCCCCATGACTCCATTGTTCGATTACATCCATTTTTATAAATCTTATGTAACATCAATAGGGATCCATTTGTAAGAAGTTTGGTTAAGATTGGTTTATAAGCAAAAAAGTTTTTTTTAGAAGAACTTAAATTGGGGTGCTAGGTTTGTATGGCAGCCCCATGACCCATTGATCCAATTTCGGTGATTCAAACATACAAACAGCCTGCAATAATAATACGCACGAGTGAAAGTGGAAATATCTTAAACAGCCCTTTCGACAACTAACTGGGCACATTTAGTATTCGTGCGGCGATTCTTATCACTCGTGTTTTGAAGGTTAACGCAGATATGAGGGTTAATTTCACTTAAGGGTAGTTTGTAAGGAAGAGGAGGGGCGCAACAAATATGCTAAAACTGGAAATATTCTTTTAAGTCCCTGCGACAATTAATTTAATACTTTTTGTTTTATGGAAATTCTTGAATTCGCCGCTACTGGGGCGGTAGTACTAACTTGAAACGGGTAGGTTTTAAGGTAAGCTGACCAGACATACAGCATTTCGCTGTACAGTAAAGCATTGAGTGGCGTACAGCAAAATGTACAAACTGTTTTTCTATTCACGATATTAATGATAAAAAACTATGTAAAAACTCCAAGCTTATCAGTATCACATAAGGACAAACTTTTCAGGAGACGACTACAACACCTCTGACTGTTTGAATAACAATTTTAATAACCCCTAGGTTCAACCCATGCTCAGTATCAGTATTGGCCAAATTCTAACGGCATTTAAATTCAACTGACTAGTACAAATAGGCAGTAGTACTTTTATTAGTATGCCACAAGAAAGATTCAAGTGCTTACCTATGCTTCCATTCAGAAAAATTATCTCCATACGTTTCCCAAGCACCAGTCCGAGGGCCCGGCCCGGCCGGTTCGTTATAGGTCCTCCACGAAACTAAATCAGAATTCGTGGGAAAATATGATTTCTAGAGAGTCGGAAGAAGTAAATCGCGAGCTTGTTAATGTTTTTTTTTATAGAGGGACTGTTGCATACTAAGTTCAGTGAAAAAAAAAACGGCTTTTAAATTTTATTAAAAGTATTGTATTTGTTGTTATTGGCTAGAGCAGGGATGTCAAACCCAAAGACTGCCCTGGGTCAAATAACACTATCCTCAGGATTGGCTGGGCCGTACAAAGAAAATTTCGAAAACTTCGAAATAAACTTGACTCACTAACCGTTCCAGGATTATGTAAAAATCCTTAAAAATAATTTTTTTTCGAAAATGGCATTCAGAAAAAAAATCTAAACCTTAGACAAATAGTTTAAACTCCTAATTTTTGTAACCACTAGTTGTGAATTAATTTCCGCCAATTTTGGTCAGATGGGAGCCAAAATTAACCTAACCATTTTGGAGCCTAAATTCACTTCGGCTGCTGGCTAAAAATATGATAAGCTAAAGCACAAAAATATACTTGGGCTGAAGTTATAATGTTAACGAAGTACTGGATTACGGGAGTAATCTGATGAGATGTTGCTTGGTATGCTTTCCAAATATCTTAACCGAAGATGTGTTGCAAACAGCTATCAAGTTCGGCAAAGACAACACCTTTTTTCTGAATCAAGTTTCGAGAGAAAACAATTTTATAAAGACCTTGCTGACAGCGAAGTCAGTATTTGAATTTAGTGCAGAACTTAAAGAATAGGCAATAGTAAAAGAAGTTTTTTTTTGAGAACTCATGAGAAATTATACATCGAAAAATGTCTTTAGATTTACTTTGGCAACTCCTTGACCAAGCCACGATGTTTGAGAATTATGAGCTGTTTTGGTTAACATTGTGTGTACAGCATTGATCCCTCGGGGATCTGGTCAGCTTATTTTGAAAGTGAGAATGTCTAAAAAAAAACCTTTGTGACAACAAACTGGACATGGACACATTTAGTATTTGGGCGGTTCTTGACACTCGAGTTTGCTGATATGAGGCCCAATTTACTTAAGAGTAGTTTTAAGAGATGGAGGGGCGCGACATATTTTTTAAAAGTGGAAATATGCTTTTAAGCCCTTGCGCAAATTAATTGGATACATTTGGTTTTAGGAAGTTTCGTAAAATTTTCGATTTTAAGGTATTTTTTTTACGAGGATGTTTTTTAAGGGTAAAAGGAGCAACACAAATTTTCTGAAAGTGCGGATATCTTAATCATCGTTTGCGGCAATTTACTGGATACCTTTTGTGTTTAGACAGTTTTTCGAGTTCGAGTTTTTATTAAAAAACCTCGGTTTATGGTAAAAACGCACTTAAGAGTATTTTTTGAAAGGAGGGGGGGGGGGGTGAAACAATTTCTGAATGTGGAAATATTCTTTTCAGCCGCTGCGACAACTAATTGGATACATCTTGCCTTAGGAAGAGTTTTCGTTTCGATGCTACTGGGGTGGTAAGGGTGTTGGGGTGGTGCTAACTTGACTGTCAAGTTAGCACTGCCATAGGTTTTTTTTTAAATAAATTAAATTTTTTTCTGTTGCAATTGAATCACGACAAATTCGCGACATTTAATGCACTATAGAGTTTGTCGAAATTTTAAAGTGGTGGTGCTAACTTGGCAGACGTCTCCACTCTACACCTGTTAAAATTGAGTTTTGTTGAAGATGCCTTCATTTTTTTTAATTTCCCGGTCTGGTGCCCCTATCCCTATCGGCTGCCGCAGAAGGATTTTTTCGAAGAGTACACAAACATTTATGGTCACAGTAAGATTCAAAATAACTATTTTACAGAAAGTTAAATTTTGACGCCAGATATCTAAAGAACCGTTATGAATTTGGGATTTTTTAGATTCGTTTGTTTTCAGCTAACACTAATCAACTGCCATGGTCAAAATTTGCCGAAACAAATTTTAAAATATTGCCTAAAATACGGTTATTTTTTACCAGTACCGGTACTTGCATTTTGAAATATTATTTATCTTCAAGACTGTATCATCAATTCGCACCCTCAAAACCCTTACAGGAACGCCAACGCACTACTTCCAGGATACTTCGAATTTTCACAACAATTCGAACAATTATAGATAGGTACCGGTGAGTATCGGCCGTGTCAACTATAAAGCCGGCTGAGGACTCTGCCTTTCACATTTCAACTTAAGGTAAGCGGATGATGTGGGACATTGATTTTCCAAAAATCTCTTCGTAATTCATAGTTGGAATATCTTCAAGACATGGAAGGGCCGCATGTGGCTAGGGAGCCGCACTTTGCCGATCGCGTATACTAGATTATTCCAAAATTCGCCGTAAGCTTACGTAAAATTGGAGTTTCTCACGAAAACCATATCAAAGTTTGATAGGAATCGGTGGACCCCATCCCTGGCTACGTCCCTGGAGCCTACATATTTTGTAAAAATATATTATGTATAACACTGAACCAAATCGCCTGCTAAAGTAAAGAAAATACGGCTCAAATCAAGAAAAAAAAACAACAAAAAACAGCCAAGAAATATTTCTCTTCATTTGAGAATGAAAAAGACAAGAGAATCTAAACAAAAATAAAACGAGACCGAGGCTAATTTCGGGCGAGGCCGAAATTTGAATACCCTTCACTCTCCTCGGGCTAAAAGTTTTTTTTGGGCGAACATATGACTTGTGTTCAATCCTTCCCCATTCTTTTCCTTCTGTGGCGTCGATAAAACAATATTTTTGTGTTTTTGGTTAAGTGGGAAAATAAAAATATTTACTCAGAAAACTTTATTGGGGGGATGCGGGAGGATGGTCCCATAGTATGATTCCATTCGTTTTATTTTTTTTTGTTTTGACAAGCACGCATTAAGTTTTTTTTTAAATTGGTGTGGAAAAAAATGTTTCTTAGAAGATCTAAAATGGGGGGTTGGGGTTGTATGGTAGCCCCATGACCCCATAGACCGATTCCATTCATTGTTACACATGTCTTATGACATCAATAGAGATGCACTTTTACGAGTTTTGGTTGAAAGTGATGCACAAATAAAAGAGTTTTTCGTAGAAGAACTCAATTTGGGGGGTTGGGTTTGTATGACAGCCCCATGACCCCAATGTCCGATTCCATTCATTTTTACATATGTTTTGTGGCATCAATTGAAATGGACTTTTATGAGGTTTGATTGAAACTGGTGCACAAATCAAAAAGTTTTTCTTTGAAAAACTCAATTTGGGAAGTTGGGTTTGTATGACAGCCCCATGACCCCACAGTCCAATTCCAACCATTCTTACATATGTTTTGTGGCATCAATAGAAACACATTTGTATGAAATTTGGTTGAAATTGGTGCACAAATTAAAAAGTTTTTCTTAGAAGAACCTAATTTGGGGGGTTAAGTTTGTATGGCAGCCCCATGACCCCATAGTCCGATTTGATCCATTCTTACATATGTTTTGTCTTATCAATAGAAACACATTTGTGTGAAATTTGGTTGAAATTGGTGCACGCATGAAAAAGTTTTTCTTAGAAAAACCAAATTAGGGGGGTTAGGTTTGTATGACAGCCCCATGGCCCCACGGTCCGATTTTAGCGATTCGAACATACAAACTGCCTGCAATAAAAAGAAGCATGTGTGCAAAATTCCAGCTCGATAGCTTTCAAACTGGCCGTGTAAAACACGTAGCAACAGACGGACAGACGGACAGACAGACAGACGGACATCGCCCAATCGACTCAGCTCGTCATGCTGATCATATATATACATATTTTATATGGTCGGAGATGCTTCCTTCAATGCGTTACAAACTTCATGACAAAGTTAATATACCCTTTACTCTACGAGTGAAGGGTATAAAAAGAAACTTGCATCGAACACATAACCCCATTCTTCCCAGTCAAACGCGCTACCCACTTCTGTCTGACTAATCTACTACAACGCTCCAATATAAGCTAAAGCTAAAATAAAGCTTTTCCTCGAGCTTTTCATGTAAAATGTTAAAAAAATGTATTATCAAGCATTTGTTTGCTTAAATTGAGAATAATGGTTAAAGGTACGTGTTCGTAGAGACAATTCATGTGATGATCGCTCAGCGCTCGTAGTTTTGCATCCAATTTCGAGCCGTATTTAAATATTTTTTGAATGGTTTTATTTTCCTAGTATCGACTATGGACTAAAGGAACATGTCTGTATAGAAAATATTCGCAGATAGCACTCAAAACCGGTAGTTTAACTTCGATCGCTGAGCGATCATCCCATGAGTCGTCTCTACGAACACAAACCTTTAGGCTTGAATCTACTTCCTATTTCTCAAAAGAAGGTCTTGAAAATAGGATCGATTCAAGAAGAAATGTAACATCTTGAGAAATTTTGTCTAATTTCGGGAATTTTGCAAATGAGAAAAGAGTTTCTTAATTTTTGATCGCCCAATTTTTTCAATATATGTAAATTATAAAAATTTCAGAATCATATACGCCCCCTAATTTTGCCTACCATGTGTATGCCAGTGTTTTAATACTTTCAACCTTAACCATAGGCGGAGGCCGCGGCGCAAGCCCAGAGGTGCCATAGCGGCTAAATCCGACCCTGCGTCGATGGTCTAGTTTTGTATTATATGATCAGTTATAGACTAGGCTGTAGCGCTAGCTTTCTGCATCCAGTAACATTTATGGTCGATTTTAGCCCTCACAATGCAACAGCCCTGGCTATACGCTACTGAAACACACACACTATAGTAATAAAAGACAACATGTTGTTTAAATATTATGTATTATATGTTGATCTTTTCGTTCAGTTAAAATTCAATAATTGGATACAGTTTTCACATTATTGGGCCTATTTGTAGAAATTTACAAGTTCTAAAACGTTGGCAAAGTCGACATTTGCAGGTTTCGTATTGCTACCACGTCGCTTATCGCTGCCTCCCTTCTTCTTGTTGCCTTTTGGTTTGTTGTTCTTCTTGGGTTTTGTATCTTTCTTCTTGTTGTTCTTTTTGTCATCATCGTCATCCTTGCCTTTCTTGTCTTTATCGTCATCTTTGTCCTTCTTCTTGTCCTTCTTATCTTTCTTATCGTCGTCTTTGTCGTCATCTTTCTTGTTCGTTTTGTCATCTTTGTCGTCTTTATCGTCTTTGTCCTTCTTCTTGTCTTTGTCATCTTTGTCGTCCTTATCATTCTTGTCCTTTTTATCGTCCTTCTTCTTGTCTTTGTCATCTTTGTCGTCCTTATCATCCTTGTCCTTTTTATCGTCCTTCTTCTTGTCTTTTTCATCTTTGTCGTCCTTATCATCCTTGTCCTTTTTATCGTCCGTATCATCTTTGCTGTCTTTGTCTTTCTTGTCATCTTTTTTGTCGTCCTTGTCATCATTCAAATCATCCTTGTCCTTTTTGTCATCCTTATCTTTCTTATCGTCATCATCTTTGTCTTTTTTGTCCTTTTTGTCGTCCTTATCGTCTTTGTCATCCTTATCGTCTTTGTCGTCCTTCTTATCATCCTTCTTGTCATCATCCTTGTCCTTCTTATCGTCTTTATCCTTTACGCCATCATCTTTATCGTCTTTGTCATCCTTATCGTCTTTCTTATCGCCTTTATCATCCTTTTCTTTGCTATCGGCCTTATCTTTTTTATGACCCCATGACCCCACAGTCCAATTCCAACCATTCTTACATATGTTTTGTGGCATCAATAGAAACACATTTGTATGAAATTTGGTTGAAATTGGTGCACAAATTAAAAAGTTTTTCTTAGAAGAACCTAATTTGGGGGGTTAAGTTTGTATGGCAGCCCCATGACCCCATAGTCCGATTTGATCCATTCTTACATATGTTTTGTCTTATCAATAGAAACACATTTGTGTGAAATTTGGTTGAAATTGGTGCACGCATGAAAAAGTTTTTCTTAGAAAAACCAAATTAGGGGGGTTAGGTTTGTATGACAGCCCCATGGCCCCACGGTCCGATTTTAGCGATTCGAACATACAAACTGCCTGCAATAAAAAGAAGCATGTGTGCAAAATTCCAGCTCGATAGCTTTCAAACTGGCCGTGTAAAACACGTAGCAACAGACGGACAGACGGACAGACAGACAGACGGACATCGCCCAATCGACTCAGCTCGTCATGCTGATCATATATATACATATTTTATATGGTCGGAGATGCTTCCTTCAATGCGTTACAAACTTCATGACAAAGTTAATATACCCTTTACTCTACGAGTGAAGGGTATAAAAAGAAACTTGCATCGAACACATAACCCCATTCTTCCCAGTCAAACGCGCTACCCACTTCTGTCTGACTAATCTACTACAACGCTCCAATATAAGCTAAAGCTAAAATAAAGCTTTTCCTCGAGCTTTTCATGTAAAATGTTAAAAAAATGTATTATCAAGCATTTGTTTGCTTAAATTGAGAATAATGGTTAAAGGTACGTGTTCGTAGAGACAATTCATGTGATGATCGCTCAGCGCTCGTAGTTTTGCATCCAATTTCGAGCCGTATTTAAATATTTTTTGAATGGTTTTATTTTCCTAGTATCGACTATGGACTAAAGGAACATGTCTGTATAGAAAATATTCGCAGATAGCACTCAAAACCGGTAGTTTAACTTCGATCGCTGAGCGATCATCCCATGAGTCGTCTCTACGAACACAAACCTTTAGGCTTGAATCTACTTCCTATTTCTCAAAAGAAGGTCTTGAAAATAGGATCGATTCAAGAAGAAATGTAACATCTTGAGAAATTTTGTCTAATTTCGGGAATTTTGCAAATGAGAAAAGAGTTTCTTAATTTTTGATCGCCCAATTTTTTCAATATATGTAAATTATAAAAATTTCAGAATCATATACGCCCCCTAATTTTGCCTACCATGTGTATGCCAGTGTTTTAATACTTTCAACCTTAACCATAGGCGGAGGCCGCGGCGCAAGCCCAGAGGTGCCATAGCGGCTAAATCCGACCCTGCGTCGATGGTCTAGTTTTGTATTATATGATCAGTTATAGACTAGGCTGTAGCGCTAGCTTTCTGCATCCAGTAACATTTATGGTCGATTTTAGCCCTCACAATGCAACAGCCCTGGCTATACGCTACTGAAACACACACACTATAGTAATAAAAGACAACATGTTGTTTAAATATTATGTATTATATGTTGATCTTTTCGTTCAGTTAAAATTCAATAATTGGATACAGTTTTCACATTATTGGGCCTATTTGTAGAAATTTACAAGTTCTAAAACGTTGGCAAAGTCGACATTTGCAGGTTTCGTATTGCTACCACGTCGCTTATCGCTGCCTCCCTTCTTCTTGTTGCCTTTTGGTTTGTTGTTCTTCTTGGGTTTTGTATCTTTCTTCTTGTTGTTCTTTTTGTCATCATCGTCATCCTTGCCTTTCTTGTCTTTATCGTCATCTTTGTCCTTCTTCTTGTCCTTCTTATCTTTCTTATCGTCGTCTTTGTCGTCATCTTTCTTGTTCGTTTTGTCATCTTTGTCGTCTTTATCGTCTTTGTCCTTCTTCTTGTCTTTGTCATCTTTGTCGTCCTTATCATTCTTGTCCTTTTTATCGTCCTTCTTCTTGTCTTTGTCATCTTTGTCGTCCTTATCATCCTTGTCCTTTTTATCGTCCTTCTTCTTGTCTTTTTCATCTTTGTCGTCCTTATCATCCTTGTCCTTTTTATCGTCCGTATCATCTTTGCTGTCTTTGTCTTTCTTGTCATCTTTTTTGTCGTCCTTGTCATCATTCAAATCATCCTTGTCCTTTTTGTCATCCTTATCTTTCTTATCGTCATCATCTTTGTCTTTTTTGTCCTTTTTGTCGTCCTTATCGTCTTTGTCATCCTTATCGTCTTTGTCGTCCTTCTTATCATCCTTCTTGTCATCATCCTTGTCCTTCTTATCGTCTTTATCCTTTACGCCATCATCTTTATCGTCTTTGTCATCCTTATCGTCTTTCTTATCGCCTTTATCATCCTTTTCTTTGCTATCGGCCTTATCTTTTTTATCGGTCTTATCATCATCTTTGTCGTCCTTTTTGTCGTCCTTCTTGTCGTCGTTTTTATCGTCTTTGTCATCCTTATCGTCTTTCTTATCGTCTTTCTTATCGCCTTTATCATCCTTTTCTTTGCTATCGGCTTTATCTTTTTTATCGTTCTTATCATCATCTTTGTCGTCCTTTTTGTCGTCGTTTTTATCGTCTTTGTCATCCTTATCGTCCTTCTTATCATCCTTTTTGCCGTCCTTATCGTCGTCCTTATCATCCAACTTGTCATCTAAGTCATCCTTGTCTTTCTTTTCATCTTTATCATCATCACCCTTCTGGTCAGGCTTATCATCCTTGTCGTCATCATGTTTATCATCCTTATCGTTGGCTGGCTTTTTGTCATCCTTATCATCTTTGTCGTCTTTCTTGCCACCATCATCACAATTATCTAGGTTATCCAAGAAAGCACGGATTTTTTCCTCTTGATTGGTTGATTGTTTCAATTCTTCTAAGAATCGAACAAAACCTTGGACTTTCTGATCGTCGTTCGTATCACGCTTTCTCCTCTTGGATGACTCGTCAGTACCAAACAGAGTCCTGACCAGTTCTTCAACCAATTCTTCGGGATCTTCAGCGATTAATTTCAATCCAGATTTTCCCTGTGGAACTAAGAATCGTGGCTGTACTTCGGGTGCTACACTGGTTTCCAACAAGATTTCCCCAATTCGTGCCAAAGCTTCGGTATTCGGTTCTTCCTCTTCAAGTCCCAATTTATTGACTACTATCTCAACGACTTCTTCCTGAATGTCTTCGGCATCCAGTCCAGTCTCTTTGGCAATTGTGGGCAGATCCAATGATACAAAAGCGGTTTTCAACATAGGATTCATATCGGGCTCGGCAGCATTTGTTTCATCCAGGCCGAGCCTAGTCAAAATTGAGTCAGCGATTAATTTAGCAACTTGCTCTTCGGTCATGTCTTGCTGAAGCGTACGACGTAGTGGTTCAAGTGGAGCATCGGCTATGTCGGCTGGAACCTCCTCTACCAAAGCGGCAGCGGGTCCATCAGCGACAGCGGCGGCGCCATCAGAGGCAACGGCGGCGGCAGCAGCGGATACTTTGTCGGCATCTCCTTTCTGGTTATTATTGTCTCCTCTGTCCTTGTCCTTGCCAGGTTTGCCATCGTCATCTCGGTTATCGTCATCACCCCCTTTGCCATCATCATCACCCCCTTTGCCATCATCATCTCGGTTATCGTCATCACCCCCTTTGCCATCATCATCACCCCCTTTGCCATCATCATCACCCCCTTTGCCATCATCATCTCGGTTATCGTCATCACCTCCTTTGCCATCATCATCTCGGTTATCGTCATCACCCCCTTTGCCATCATCATCTCGGTTGTCGTCATCACCCCCTTTGCCATCATCATCTCGGTTATCGTCGTCACCACCTTTGCCATCATCATCTCGGTTATCGTCATCACCTTCTTTGCCATCATCATCTTGGTTATCGTCATCACCCCCTTTGCCATCATCATCTCGGTTATCGTCATCACCTCCTTTGCCATCATCATCACCTCCTTTGCCATCATCATCACCTCCTTTGCCATCATCATCACCTCCTTTGCCATCATCATCACCTCCTTGGCCATCATCATCTCCCTCTTTGTCGTCGTTATCTCCATATCTATCATCATCTTGATCATCCGCTCCCTTATCACCCGCTTCCACTGAATTATTGCCTTGTTCCTCCTTAGCTGCTTCCTGTGACTTATTATTGTCCTGTTCTTCTTGTGATGCGGCATTTGTGAATTTGTCATTAACCACTTCTACGGATACACCACAATCTTGATCGGTATGCTCTGCAATTTCCTCTGATTTATATTCATCTTCTTGAGCGTCGGCATTTTCGCCGGATTGTTCAGTGCCAGTGGCTGCAGCATCGGTGTCAATAGTTTCTCCAGATCCGGTGTTAAATTCATCATAAGCATCAACCTTGTCTTCCTTAGAAGATTCTTGTTCATCATAAGCTGCAGCACCGGCTTCAGCTTCCTGAGATTGTTGGGCGTCATCAGCTGCAGTTGCATCTGCTTCGGCAGATGCTGTTCCGGCGTCGTCCTGTTGATCTTTCTCGGCCGATGCAGTTAATTCATCGGCTTTTCCTGTTTCTGTGTCTTCCTCTTCGTCATCCTTTTCCCTCGAGTTACGTTCTTCTTCCCTTACACTTGGACCATCGATCTTATCTGCGTCAATAACAACAACCCCCTCGTAAAGTTCTTCTTTGAACTCTTGAGGTTGTGATCTTCGTTCGACTTTGATCGGGCTCAAATCTGCTTCAACCATCTTCATATTCATATCGGCAACGTCTTCCAGCTGCATATCGAGGTTTGGAGCATCCATGGGTGTGGACAATATGCGCGCTAAAATCGGGACAGCTGTGTAGTGAAAAGAACATTTTTTAGAATTTCAGATTTTCAGGAAGCAGTGATAAATCATAATCAGTAACGGGATGTCAGGTGCACTCTACCTCTGGCTTGTCTCTCATCGCTGTCATCGTCCTCAGGCGAGTCCTCATCCGAATTTTGATCAGGTCGTGGGAAACCCCAAACTCCAGCAAGGAGCAGGGCCCCGAGCAAAATGTACAGCAGTTTCATATTTTGCTATCGATAGTAATATAGTGCGATTCTATATTTGTACAAACTGAACTGAACGAATACAAATTTGCCGAATTGTTGTTTCTCAAATAAGGCACGCTTTTCTAGCTAACTAGACGACTTCTCTGAACTGTATCCAAATTGAATGATGCTCGGAGAAATTCTAAACACTTGCTTTTATACGCCCACAATAAAGTCCTTGCCTTTCCAATTTTGGCCAACGCACTTTCTCTGTCTATCAACAGATACCTACCACAGATGCTGCAGCGCAAGTGAATCATCTGTTTTAAGCACTTTTGATACGGCCAGATTACTTTTTGGGCAGACTAAAGATATAGAACGAGGCTGCTGTCGTCTTTCTGTTTATTACTCTACGCATATATCAAAAGAAAATTAGAGCGCGGCTGCAACTTATTTCTAGTCGACTGGAGTCAAAATTCAGCGTAATTTTATGGAAATACAATAAAAGATTTAAAATTTTAAAAGCAGAAAGTGAACCACATTCCATTAAGTAACGCTCATTTGAGTTATCAGTTTTTTTGTATGGTGTACAATTAATAATATTATTAACGGGGTAATGCTCGGAATTCTTCGCGACAAAGATACATTGAACTGTGTTTTGTACAGGAAGGTGACTACACTAACAAAATTCGAAGTCAATGGACTCTAATATCTGTAAACATTCGATTTGCAAAGGTCTTCCAGCTATCGCACCATAGATCTTTTTCAAATATTTTTGTTCACACCTCAAATATTGACGTTTTGTTCAACTCGCTTAACGAAGGGGTATCATAAGGGATATTAGGATTTCATTTGCAAATGAGGAAGTAAGATACCAAGTTTTTATCATTACAAAAAAACCTTCATGTTGGGTTATGCAATTCGAATATATTTGACTGAACCAATATAAAGAGCTCCATCTTCTTCGCTTTCGGGTCTCGATCAGTAGGCCGCAAGAGCCTTGAATATTTCACCATCCTGATAAACAAGATCTACCATGGAGAATCCTCTTCATTAAATTTGGATGTTATAACTAGAGCCCGGATTTTCGGGTTTTGCACGAAATTGCGCATTTTTTTCATTTCAGCACGTTTTAAGGCTGAGTTTAGGGACAGGATTTATTTAATTCTGAATTCCATTGGCTGTTGTAATATATTGGACTTACGTCGTACTTCTTCTGGATTAATTTAGTGGTTTTAGTAAGCCCAATCGATGGTGTTCCTCTATAAGAAAAACTTCTTCTCAGTACAATTCAATTCAAACTGCCCCTAAAGATCTGCAATTTGGTAAAATTTATTGAAATTTTATCAAAATCGATCCAAAATTAACCCTAGTTTTCTGCACTTAAGGCACTAAAACTGTTAGAAATAACGAAGCTAGAATAAAATGATGTAGGAAAGAAATGATCGTTAGACTATGCGCCAATTTTTAAAAGAATCGTACGAGCAGCTCAGCTTGGCAGAAGTTGGAGTAAATTGAGATGGAAAAACATTGTTTTTGGGTCAAATCACAAAAATTTGACTTTGAAGTTCTGTAAAAACCAAACCTCTTATCCGATTTTAGTGCCGTTAGTTTTATTTTTTAGATAAATTTGTTGGCTGTAATAATCATCTTATTTTGCTTATATATTCTAGCTAGTCTAGCTTTTGAGATATTGAAGTTTTAGTCGTACAGGAAAATTTTTTTTTTAAATCTTCAAATGCCTGTGGCAGTTAAAGGGTTAAGGTAAGGGCGTATGTTCCGTACTACTTTTTTGCTGGAAATCAAATGAGGAATCACAATCAGGTGCATTTATGCGGCAGTTTCCGGGCACCCTGTATAGGTTGTTGTGGGCTTCCTAAATACGAATCATCAACAAAAGTGATAGTCTAAGAAAAATGGTATATTTGGTCGGCAAAAATCCTACATCGGAAATTTTTTTGGATTATGGTTGCGAATGGTCCCCAGATTATGGCATTAAAAGTCCCAACTGATTGGGGGTCCGCAACCTTAAAAAAAGGGGAAAAGGGGCATTTTTTTAGTTTTTTTGCGATTATTTCAAAAACGGTAAGAGATACAGAAAAATGGTCTGAGGACGAAAAAAACTATATAAAATTATCTTTGCAATGATACATAACACATTACAGTTTAATTGAACATTTCGGCGTTAGACTAGAACATAAATTAGAATATTTTCATTTAAGAGCTTTTTTAAAAGCTCCATAACTTTTGAAAGAATGCTAGTTCAGCCGTAAAATTTTGTATAAGTATTCACAATAAGTTCAAGATCATTTTAAGGTAAACATTGAGTCGTTCCGGTCAAGGACCCCCATTACCCCCCCCCCCCATTTAAATTTGTCAAAACGGCGTATCCATAACCCCCCCCCCCCCCCCCCCAATTGGAGCAGAGTGCCAAATTTTGGTTTGTTGCGATTGGATGCCATAGTCACCCCACCCACCAAAAATCAGCTCATTCGGATAAAAACTAAGGGTATCTCCCATACAAAGTGACCCATCAGGAGTTTGTTCTACGTAGGTACTACTCATTTTATAAACTGTAGAGCCCAAGACAACTGGGTCACTTTGTATGGGAGGTACCCTTAGTTTTTATTCGAATGAGCTGATTTTTGGTGGGTGGGGTGACTATGACCTCCAATCGTAACAAACCAAAATTTGGAACTATGAGTATTGAACAAGTGTACTTTTGCAGCTATTCAGGGACACCCTGTTAATTTGGTCCTACAAACTTTAAAAATATTTGTGCCAAACACTATTACCATTCGGTAATTCGGCATTCGGTGGCTCAATGGCAGAGATGTCACTCTATCTCTATCTCTGAGTTGCCGGTGCGTGGGTTCGAATCCCACTGTGGCCCATATGGATGTTTGTGTTGTCTATAAAATGCTTCGATGTAAATCGTCCCGGAGCTACCCGTTGTTAAAACGGCCAAGAGCTGCCAAGACCCCCTTCGATTCAAGAGAAAAAACAAAATCTCTAGAATCGCTACAACAACAACAACAACGATTCTATGCATTTCCACCAAATTTCATGTTCATCGTTTCATCAAGTTAAAACATATGCATTGAAGAAATGCTTAAGAGGCTTCCCTTGCTTTGTGAAAGGCCCTTACTAAATACTTATTTGGCTATATGTATTTCCGGTTTGGATACAGTTATTCGAATGAAAATTCGTAGATATATTCCCTAAGTAATTTTCTTAAAACTCTTAGCAGAATTTTCATATTTGGAAACCTAAGAGGGGCTACACACTAACAAATTAAAATTTTACAAATTTACTGTTATTTACCTTTCCTTAGCAAAAGTCAACAGTTTAATAACTAACGTATATAAGGCCATACTGACCAATCTTTGTGCAAAGTTTCATATCGATCCCTATAACGGTTTAGAAAAACGGAGGTCGAAAAGGAAGTTTAACTTTAAACGCCAATAACTTTTTTACCGTTACTCGCAACTGGACAATTTTAACTGATATGAAATGTACTCGTTTAGATCTTTGATTTAAATACCGATACGTCAATCTCCGATAAAAACTAAAAAAGTCGACTTTTTTCAAACGTTCGGGACACCCTGTTATCTTCTTCCCACCAACTTCAAAAGGTATTTGTGCCGAAGACTGTAACCATTCTACACATTCCTACCAAATTTCATGTAATCGGTTGAGCCGTTTGCATGGGCGTAGCCAGGGGTGGGCAGGGAGGGGCGGTCGCCCTCCCCTGGTCGATAAAGATGGTAAAAAATCTTTATCGATATAGTAAAAAAATCGCTGCACTATACAACATTTTCAAAAAAATTCAGCAGATGCCTTCTTTACCTTTCCAAGTGCTGCAAGAGAAGCCATGATTGGGACAGTTCGCAGTCAGGAGGCGCATACAAATAGATGACAGCGAGTGGCCTCTCGTAACTGACGGAGGCTGCGTACTAGCACACACATTTCACTTGTGAGTGTGCTTTGTGCTACTGTGGCTGCGTGGATCGCATATTTCCTGTTTAATTCATGGGCTCTGAGCTGGAGTACACCATTTCAACCGTTAGGTCCCTTCGGGAAGTTAATGGAATTCAACTTATTTTCATCTGAAAGGGTGACAATTTGTATACAGCTTTGCTTTATTAGCCCTGGAAGGTTATGCTTTGTCGAATCGACTACGCATCATCAAATTTATCCTATTTTTTTGTGACAATTCTCATTATTTGGAGCTGAGTTTTCGTACAGCACTTACCGTGCCGATGTACTTGCCGAGTACATTGCGGCTAGACGAAGTAAGCAGGGTAAGTTGGATTTTTGGAAATTGGCGTCGTCGAAACGACGAAGGATGAACTTTGTGTAACTTTTAGAACTCCAGTATTTCTTATGGCTGGTTGGTTGTCTATTCGACGATAAGTCTGTGTCCATACAACTAGCTCGTAACAAATATGTTTATTTTTGAAATGTGGGACCAATTTTTTCAAAAATTATGGAGAAAATATTTACTAGGACAAAAATAGGACAAATCAGGAAAATGGCTCAAAATTCTTCCTCAGTTTAGGAAGATTGCATTACGAACTCATAAAAATCGGCTCCAAAATCGATGTTTTTCCATTCTAAATAAATTAACGATTGAAAATCTGTCAAATTTTGAGAAAGGGTGATTTGTATGAGGCGTCAAAGTAGAGCGTCGTCGAATCGACGAAGCATGACCTTTCCGTACTAAAAATAAGCATGACCTTCCAGGGTTAAGGACCTTGTAAAGAACGGGTCTCATATTTCAGTGTCTTTCAAGTTCTTCTTTTTCTTCTCAGTACCATATAGCCCCTTGTGGGGCCGTGGTGCGTTAACTTAGCCGTTTATAGGCAAATTCGAGTCAACGTTACATTGCATATCATTTCGGAGTGTATATAACTTCCATTCACATGTACGGAAATTTTAGACCACGCCGAGATTCGATCACCGGCCCTCTAGATTACTAGCATCGTAGAGTGCGACTCAACCAAGTGAGCCACAGAGCGGGTCTTTCAAGTTATTAAATCAAACTTTATTTTCTATCTGAATCATACAGCAATAAAATTTAGCCACTGTCAATACTTTGATAAATTTAGAGGAAATCTTATTAAAACCGTTAACCATATTTTAATCAATAAAGGATTTATAAATATTCTGACGATGCTACTTTGCTAAGATGAAAGTGACAGACGAAAACTGATTTCGCAAGTGGAATATGCAGTCCGAGATACAAAAAATGCACTGAAAATAGACAAACTACGCTCTAAAAGGCAGATATTGGAGGCCAGTTGAATGTAATCAGAATGCAGAAGAGAATGATTCTCATCTCCATTTTAAACTCTAAAACTCTAAAATTAGAAAAAAAAGAAATAACATGCGTGGCAGTCCACTAGTAAACTAGGGCCGTAGAGTGACATCCAATTTCCAAGATCTAAACTGCTGTTTTGTTAAGGTGTTGAGATCAACAGCACGCCCAGCAATGTTATTTATCCCCATAAATGAATACTTGTTTTCCCAGCATAAATTCAGAAGAAGAAGTAGATTACCACCTTGACAGATTCAATAATATTCTTTGGGAAGCAGCGGAAGCCACGATCCCGAAAAAAATACTATCGTGCAGTTACAACCAATTAAAACTATCGCCACAAGTTAAACAACTGATAGCCGTAAGAAATGCATTTCAAAGACGTTGGCAGCGTTCTAAAAACTTTGTTTACAAACAAATTGTAAATCGTCTTATAAAACAAATTAATGCTGAAATCTCAGTAATTAGGAACCTACACTGGTACAACAAATTAAAAACCTTAAGTAAGGGCAATAGGGCTTTTTGGAATACAACAAAAGTGCTTAAAAAGCCACGCTCTAGAATTGCACCAATTACGCAATGAGGGAAAACCCTCATAAAAGATACAGAAAACTGTGAAGCTTTTTTGGAGCATTTTCGTAGTCAGCATCTTATTACTATTAATTCTTCCGATCAAGAAACAGAAAGCGAAGTAGCTGAAACAATAGGCATAGTCGAAAATGCGGAAAATGTTGATTTCCCTTACTGCAATAAGAAATGTAATTAAAGCATGCAAGTCCAACAAAGCACCAGGTCCAGATGGCATTCCTATGGCTCTTATAAAGAACATGCATAAAAAAACAAACATTTATCTTGGTAAAATTCTCAATGCTTGCGTGGAAATTTCCTACTTTCCAAATGCATGGAAAACGCTTCAGTCATCTGTATTCTCAAGCCTAACAAACAATTAACTTCGACTAATAGCTATCGTCCTATAAGTTTAATTAGTAATGTTGGAAAAATATTCGAACGTCTAATAAAAACACAACTACTTAATGTTATGAATGACAACAATATTTTACCAAATGAGCAGTTTGGATTCCGAAGTAAACATAGTACCTCCCATCAGATTGCTCGAATAAAGAAGATAGTGCAAGAGAACTTTGAGTTAAAGCGGTCTACAGGAATGCTGACTTTGGACATAGAAAAGGCGTTTGACTGCGTCTGGCATGACGGTCTGATTGCCAAAATGCATAACTTCGGGTTTCCGTTATATTTGATCAAACTCATCAAAAATTTTCTCAAGGACCGATCCTTTAGAGTAAATATAAACGGCACGAAATCAAACTCTTGTACTATGCCTGCTGGTGTACCTCAAGGATCTGCAATTAGTCCACTTCTATACAATATCTTCACCAGTGACATACAAATTCCAGCAAACTGTGAAGTATGCTTATTTGCAGATGACACTGCCTTACTATGTAGCGGGAATTCTCCAGAGTCTATTATATGTTCACTTACCAATGGATTTACTGCCGTAGATAATTATTTTCTGAAATGGAAAATCAAAATTAATCCCGACAAGACTGAAGCCATATTTTTCACAAGGAAACGCAAAACTAGTGAATTACCACACCAGCCTTTACAATTAGGAACTGTTGCTATTAGGTTGAGTTGAACCCTGAATATATTAAATATTTAGGTGTTCGCCTCGACATAAAACTAACTTTCAAAGCGAACACCGAGGCATTACTTAAAAAAGCGGACTCGATTGTGAAATCTTTGTATCCGCTGATACATAGAAAATCCTCCCTGGCAAAGAATAATAAATTGTTGCTTTTTAAATCTATATTTCAACCTGTATTGTTATATGCGGCTGCTGCCTGGGGATCTTGTGCGCCAATCCACAAAGATACAATTCAAACTAAACAAAACAACATTCTGAAAATGATGCTTAACCTTTCAAAGTATTATCCGACATCAATACTTCATTAAAATTCGAAGATACCTTTCATTAATAGTAAAATAACTCATTTATTAATTAATTTCAACATATCCTGCGTCAACTCAATTAAGCCGCTACTTAGGGATATGTTCTAACTCTTTCTTCTATGTCTTAAATAAATAAATAACAGGCGCGACAATCCAGCATTGGACTAAGGCCGCAGGATGTGTTAGTGACATCCTATTTCCAAGATCTTATCTGCTTTTTGTTGAGGTAATGAGATCAGCATCACGCTCAGCAGTGTTATTTATCCCCATAAATGGGTACTCGTTTAACATCTAAGTGAGATCGTAGTCCGTCACAAGCTCGTGAGTTCGAAAAACACCATGATCCACGGTGAGATTCGAACTCATGACCCTGTGCACCGAAGGTGCGCGCACTAACCGCTAGACCAGCCAGACTACGTCTTAAATCACTACATCTTTTTTTTTCTGAATTGTTAATTAAAAAATCTTAGTTATTAACATTTATCGTTAACATCTTTGTACAATGTACGATCTAGCTTGTAAGTTTTTATAATGTATAGATTAGTGCTAAGTAGGTTGATTTAGTTATTTAAGTTTTAGTTTTTTATAATATTAAATTTATAAGAGTTTTTTTTTCCTGTTTTCCTCTTACGCTTGTTAGTTTAGTTTATCCTATATTTATGAATTTTTTGTTTCACAAGAAAAAATTTATTTAAAGTTGCAAGAGCACCGCTCAATCACTTACAGTTTAAACACTGCATCAAATTGTACATTCTATTTTTATGGTTGAATAAATATTGGATTGGATTGGATACTTGTTTTCAATCTGAATGACATCATAGTCCGTCACGTAGGTCGTGAGTTCGAAAAACAGCATAAAATGAAAGGTGCAATGTTGTGTTGCCTCTATTTTTATATATCGCTATAGAGGCAACACAACATTGCACCTTTCATTGAATGCAACGATTCCGGCAATACAAAAATCAAACCTGAAAACCATAAAATGAATTCGTTCACGATGAGTCCGGAATCCATGGCCCTGTGCACCAATCCAACCACAAGCCAGGCTACTCTAAAATTTGCTAACAATATTTCTGCGACCAGAAATTTCAACTACTAAGAAAATCATGATGTTGAAAAAATTTTGGGCTTGCCCCCCCCCCCCCCTGACCAAAATCCTGGCTACGCCCATGGTCGTTTGCGAGTTATTTAGTGAACAGACGGACGGACAGGCAAACGGACGGACAAAATCGATTTCATAAGGGTTTTTTGAAAAAAAAAAGGACTAGAAGCATGTACATATATATCATGTACATATATATCACTAGTGAAAAGTGAGTTAAGTCCGATTTTATCGATTTTGAGTTATATGCATAATCGTAGTCTTTCCACTAGTAACGATTATCTTTTTGATTTTGTATTTTCCACATTGACACTAGCAGTTTATAATTTTGTAGTCTCTTTATTTTCAGTCAGAACCTTTCGCCCAACTTCTATCTTCAGTTCTATTTAAAGTCCTGGATAGACCTGGAGCGTAAATGAAAATGAAACGGTAATGAACCGGCATAAAAACCGTGGTGAAATTAAAATTTTAGCTTCGAAAATTGCTACAAATTGCGTTTTACGCATTTTTATTGTGGAATCATATTCGGATTGTAGCTTATGGAATTCCCCATCATTTCCGACATGTTCCACGACAGTAAGCATGCATTTTCATAGAGAAAATCGCAGCGGACAAAAATTTCATTTTCATTCCGCCCGATGTCTATCCAGACCTTAAGTTGCTAATTTATAAGTTTGTTTTTTTTTCATCTTTATGACCTAGGTTATTGTTATATAAAATTGAAAAAGCGCGAAAAGGAACACAGAAAGAAAAAAAAGCAATATTTTTTTTTCTTGTAGGTGCTTAGCAACTTAAATAGACCTGAAGATTCCCAGTTGGGCAAAAAGTTTTCACCGAAAATAAAGAGACTATTAAATTTCACACTCTAGAAGTGTCAATGTGAAAAGTATAAAATCAAAAGAAAAATTAAATATTTGATTATAATATATAAAAAAATTAATAATTTTTAAAATATTCGGCTGTTTGAAGCTGAAATTGATCCATTATAGCGAAAAAAATAAGCTATTTTTATCAAATTGTCGGTCATCCCAAGTTTAACGAATGAAGAATCCCTTATTTTTGTATGGTTATGCAAAATGTTTCGCATGGATAAAAAATTTAAAGTCCGAAGAATATAAATACCATTTGATTAAATCAAATGAAGCTACCCAGATTTTTAAATTGATTGAAATGCAAACCTTTAAATATCTCGATTCATGACGAGTTGGATTCATGCCACTTTCAAAATAAGCGCTCCATATGTTTCCTCGATGTCACGATTCGCTATACTTTATTGTTGTCCTCAATAGTTGACTACTTAAACATGTGACTTTTTTACAATAATTACAGTGATGTCACTACATACTTTTTTCCCTTAAGACTATAATTTACCGAAAAATAATGTTTTTTTTTTATTTTTAATATCAACGTCACAATGTCGCATCCAAAAACTGGGTCAATTACGTTCATATGTGTTCTAAATTCTTGCCGATTCACTGCGATTCACCTTCCTTTCTCTCCGTGCTAAGTCGGAGAAAATATTTTCATGATAAGAATGTCATTAAAACAACCAACATTTAAGATAGTATTTCATTTCAGACGACTTTGGAATTAGTTACTGTGTGATAAAATAGATGCTCTAGCAAGGCAGCAATAACAAAAAAATTAAAGTGAGGTAGCCGATAAGATTTACTTCCGATCTACGTAATATGGTAGAGTTTCCCGCAAATATAGAGATAATTTTGGTGGATGCCTATGTAAAGAAATGCAAACAAAAAGAGAAAAAAACACATGCGAACGATGCAGAACAGAAAAATCTCTATCGATTCCATTTAGGAAAACGAAGTTTAGGGTGGTGTTCAAAGTCATCACTTAAGGAGTAAGGATTGCCTTAAGGAAGAAGTAGAAGGGAATTCTTATTGGCGCAAAACGTCACTTACTAAAGCATTACTTTATTAACAAAAAAAAAATATTTAATTCAGGAGCCTATTTAAAGTAAATAACAAAAAGAATATAAAAATATCTAGTGGCACCAAAATTCAAATTTATTTTAGAAATGCGATCGACTATGAACCGCAAAATTAAGAGGGATTCCCTTATGGAATCCCTTAAGTATAAGTGATGACAATGAACTCCGCCCTTAGTTTTGCTATGATTCAATTCAACAAAACACATCCAACACCTAACTGATTTTATTTCAACAGAATACATTAGGTCCGTTTTATTAGGTCAGATCAGTAGATATTGAATGGTAAAGAACAGCACAACTTCCATAAAAATTTGACAGTTGCTGTTCTTCTGTACCATCTTCAAGACAAATTCACCTTTTTCTCAACACAAATTAACTATACATCAAATGAAATTAACGATTTCGCAGAGGAAATCAACGCTTCAACAAATCAAATTAACGATTTCGCAATGAAATTAACGCTGTAACAAGACAAATTAACGATTTGGCAATGACAAGTGATTAGCTGAATGAAATTCTGCCAAATCCGATAATATCCAAATCCACTAAAATCGATTCAAAACCATTTTAGTTCTGACACCTAGTTAAGTATGTACAGCTAAAAATTGTAAACAGCACAGATAAGAGTCATTACATCAGATAGTTAGGCACTATATGTTTGACGATGCAAACTACACAGTATAAACAATTTCAGGTTCAACGACATCTTTCCAATGTTACTTTTTATTTTTATTTTATTTTTACATAGTTTGGAGAACTTATTTCTCAAAAGTATAAATAAATAGAATAACAGAAACATAACAATTAAAAGGTCACACCATAGATATCGCATTTACAAACATTAAAACGGAATAAAAATACTTTTGTACATATTTATGGTATTTTTCTTTAATTAAACGGGGGGCAAAAGACTTCTCCATGTGTCCTCCGTGCGGGCGCCCCCTGGTAACGTGAACGGCTAAGTCAAATCATCTGATGCGACATTTGGAAGAAGCACCGCTGCGCCTGAGTGCTGTATTTACATCTGTAGCGTCTCAGGTTACTTAACGTGATAGGTGACAGAAAACGTCTAACTCAACCACTAAAGCAGCATCTCCGAGGCATGCCCATGATGGCCTTTACTAAACGATTAAACCCTATCATGGTTTAGCGATGTGCCGACAACTCATCCTAAGAAAAACTTCAAGTCAAGAAACCTGAAACAAAAGCCTCGGATTGGACGGATACAAAACAACGACGACCCCGCAAACGAACAACTGATTACTCTTTCGGATCCTGGAATGTACGCTCCCTGAATAGACCGGGGGCCTTAAGGGCCCTCCTGGATCAGGTAGAACAATACAAGCTGAGCATAGTTGCAATCCAGGAAACTAAATGGCTCAAAAGCGAGATTAACGACCTCAATTCGCACACTATTTTTACGAGTGGTAAAGAGGAGGGCAACAAGGAGTTTGGAGTAGCTTTCATCGTGAATAAGCAGCTCAAGGACCACGTTATCGGCTTCAAACCCATCAACGAGCGGCTATGTGCGATCCGCATTAAGACCCGTTTCGCTAATCTCTGGCTCATTAATGCGCATGCCCCTACAGAAGTAAAAGAAGACGCGATTAAGGACGAGTTCTACAACGACCTAGAAACACTCTTCGACTCACTTCCATCAAACGACGTCAAGCTGCTGCTAGGAGACTTTAACGCTAAAGTCGGAAACGAAAGCTGGCATAGGGGAACTACTGGTGGTCATAGCCTCCACGACGAAAACAACAATAACGGTCAGCGACTTATCGACTTCGCGAGCGGCAGAAATTTGGTCATAAGCTCTACATGCTTCCCTCATCGACGAATCCATAAGCAGACCTGGAAGTCTCCAGATGAATACACCGTGAACCAGATCGACCACGTACTGATCAGCAAGAGATGGGCTTCTAATGTCCTAGATGTTCGATCCTTTCGAGGAGCCAATTGCGACACCGATCACTATTTGGTGAAGACGACCTACAGGTGCAGAATCTCTTCGGTGCACCTAACGAGAATCAACCCTGCCAAGATCTTCGAGGTTGACAATTTGATTGATGATACCACGGCGGCTGCGTATACTACAGCCCTTGAGGAAAAACTGTCGCCCATGCTTGATAACATCAATAATCTAGGCATCCATGAGTTCTGGGAGGAGCTCAAAGACAGCATCAAGGAGGTCGCAGAAGAGGTCGTGGGCTATAAAGGCCGGCGCAGACGAGCAGACTGGTTCGACGACGAATGCAGGGCCTCGATTGAGGCGAAAAATGAAGCCTATCGCCAATACACACAACGCGCATCCCGAGCCAAGAAAGAAAGATATAACGAGCTTCGGCGAGTATCTAATAAGTTAATTAGACGTAAGAAACGCAAACATTTTGACGAGCAGTTACAGCAAATAAACCAAAGATTAGCCAGTAAGAACACTAGACAGGCGTACAAACTTATAAATAATATCAAGAACGGATATCAACCCAGGACAAGTCTATGTAAGGACAAGGATGGTAACATCATCAGCGACATCGAAAGCGTCAACAAACGATGGGCCTCGCATTTTGAAGAGCTCCTCAATGCACCATCAACATCCCCCGCGGAGCCAGCTCTTGAGCAGTTGGCCGAACCAGGCCCTCCCGTTCTACCCCCAACAGTAGAGGAGGTGAGTCTTGCCATACAGTCGCTCCAAAATAATAAAGCGCCCGGCGCTGACGAGATCCCAGCAGAACTGCTGAAGCATGGTGGAACGTGCCTGACCAACGCTGTACATGTGCTACTGCTGAAAATATGGAACGACGAGGTAATCCCCGAAGATTGGCGCAAAAGCATAATCTGCCCAATCCACAAAAAGGGTGACAAGCTGAAGTGTGAGAATTACAGGGGCATATCATTAGTTTGTACGGCCTATAAGATTTTATCAAAAATTCTTGAAAAGAGAATCAATCCGTACGCAGAACAAATCATTGGCGAGTATCAAGGCGGCTTCAGACCTGGTCGTTCAACGACCGATCAGCTTTACACAGTGAAGCTACTACTCCAAAAGTGCTGGGAATACAACATCGACGTATACCAAATCTTTGTCGACTTCAAGCAGGCATTCGACAGTATCGACCGAAGTGTACTGTACAACATTATGCTGAATTTTGGTATACCGGCAAAGTTAGTGCGACTCACAAGGATGACGATGACTAATACCGTCTCGCAGGTCAAAGTGCAGAACCGACTCACTGACCTATTTGAAACTCGTACTGGACTCAAGCAGGGCGACGGGCTGGCGCCGACGCTCTTCAACCTGGCTTTGGAGTATGTAATTCGAGCCATGAATATGGACAGCAGCGGAACGCTACTCATCAAGTCGACTCAATTAGTAGCGTACGCCGACGATATCAACATCATGTCTCGAAGGTTGGGTGATGCAGAAAGCCTCCTGCATAACCTCAATAACGCCGCAAAGGAAGTTGGACTACATATCAACGAAAGCAAAACAAAGGCCATGATGCAATCGAAAACAAGGACGCCAGCAAATTCAAGCATCACAGTGGGGGACCTTAATATCGAGTATGTAGACAACTTCAACTATCTGGGTTGTAACTTATCAAAGGACGCCAACGAAACCGACGAAATTAAGCGACGGATACAACTAGCCAATAAGACATATTTCTCGGTCCTCCCTATAATTAATTCGAAACTTGCGCACAGGAACACGAAGCTCCGCGTGTACAAAACGATCATCCGACCCGTGCTATGTTATGGCTGCGAAACATGGACCCTTACCCAAGCCTCCGAAATTTTGCTAGACCGATTCGAACGAAAGGTCCTTCGGCGAATTTTCGGGGCCGTTCGCGAGCGAGACCAATGGCGTATCCGATACAACCATGAGTTGTATCAATTGTACGATGAGCTGGAAGTATCGAAAATCGTGAAGCTTCAACGTCTGCAATGGGCGGGGCATGTACAACGGATGGACGACAATCGCATGCCAAAGATAGTTATGAACGCACAACGAATTGACGGAGCGAGGTTGCGTGGACGACCGAGAGCTCGCTGGGAGAACTCCGTAGGTGAAGACGCCCACCAGCTGCTGGGCTTCCGAAACTGGAGGACAAGGTCACGTAACCGCGACAATTGGAGGTCAACGATTCAGGCGGCCAAGGCCCGACGTCGGGCTATCGTGCCACATTGATGATGAAACGAATTTAAAATACTATGGGCAAGGATAAGGTGACCAGACTCCCGAAGGCCCAATGTTGTACACATACTTGTGGAATTCGGCTTTCAAGCAAATCCTCAGCCATACTACCATGGTACGGTAATTTCATGAGTTACGCTTGGTACTCGCACTTAGATTTCCATACTAAAGGAGCTTAAGGTAAAAATCTATGTATGTCTGTGCAGCTTACTACAGAGTTTTTCACTAACTCTCTAACTAACTTCCAAGTAAACTAAGTTTGTGATTTTAGAGAAATAACTTTTAGGCAGTATTTTTACAGAAACCGTAATACAACCCAGGAATCTCTCTCTGATTGCTGTTTACTCATTGTGAGTCATATTGCTTGCATTTAGCCGTATTTTGAAACCATTTCCTAGTCAATCTCCAAGCACTATTTCGGAAATGCGAAGGTACATTCTTTCCGCATTATTTTTTTACTTATTACGAAAAAACAAGCCAGATAAATCAATTAAATTATTGGTAATGGTGAGGACCAAGAAAATTTTGATGAACCTCTCACTAATTGAACGTTAATCAAAGTTCAGAGGCATGTAAGCTGTAATGTATACATAATACCAAAAATATAGCTCTTGACAACTACCTTTACTATGACAAAATGTAAATTATAGAAAGGTGTCAAAGAACGGGGGTTCACAAAAACCTAAACCGACTCTGCTTAAGTTGGTGGTGGCTTTCTAGGCACCGTTTCAATGTAGCTATTTCGATTAAAAAACAGAAAAGTGCGATTTGGGCAGCTGTAACTTCCGAACGCGAAGAGGTAGGACTTTCAAACTTGGAGGAAATGTGTGCCAAGTAGGTCTACATGTATCCCAAATTTCAGAAATTTCGGTCGGGTTCCGAGTTTACGAAAATGAACGATTGGCAAACATAAAAATGTTCTTATCTCTCTGAATAATATCGATCGTCCATGGTTCAAACTTTGCACCTTAAATCGCAACTTCTGAGCCTTGCGATAGCTAGAGCCTTCAAATTTTCACCAAATGTGGCCAGTACAGTGCTCTACAAGTTTTCTAAATTTTTCGCTCACGAATTTCCGAGTGACGGACAATTATTTCAATTAGAAAACTCAATATTGCAATTTAGGCAGCCTTAACTTCCGAACGCAAATAGGTTAGGATGTAATTTGGAGGTAAATTGAGCGCCAAATAGCTCTACAAGTGTGCCAAATTTCAGAAAGATCGGGAAGGTTTCCTCAGCTATCAAAATCGACTTATTATGTAGTTAAAAGAAATGAGAAATCCAGTTAAAAAACGAACTAAAGTTGGGCACTGTCGGCGAGACTTCATATAATCACTGTTATAACTTTCGAAAACCCCCAATTTTCCCATATATCACTCACACTGGATTTCCTTGGTGTTTTATCAAAACATCGGTTAGTGTTATCATTTTTTGTCCTCTTAAGCTGTATCCACACTAGCTACCAATACGTTTTTGATAAAAATATAGCCGGTTTTCCGGCTAAATTTAGCCGTTTTCTAAAATTCCAGTTGGCAACACTGGTTGCGAGTAACCGCCAGAGACTTGTAATAATTTTCTTTATCGGATCTATGGATCTGTTCCAAGATTTGAAATCGTTTTCTGTAACAGATCTAGGAACTGTACGAAGGTACTGCCAGTTAGAGATTGTGGATAAGGTTGCAATTTTTCCAGCGTTCGTCGAAGCAATTTGGGTGGGAGAAATTGCAATTTCAAGGAAATGTGACAGGTAGCTGAAAAATTTTGTGCAAACTAGAATTTTTCAGGATTGTTATTGTTTGGAATGGAATGGTCCTTTCAATATAAAAAAAACTGGTGGGGTGGGGGGATTGAAGGTAAAACTGATGTTTAAATCAATTGGAATAAAATTGTCTGCTACATTTTTCGTTCGCTGAATGCAGCTACTTTAACAATTTTAGCATGTTGTGCGACCGACGGTCAAACGATCCATATTGTGAAATAGTAAACGCTCAACTAAACAAATTCTAGTTTGGTTCACGTTTACGTTGTACATTCCCAACCTCAAAATTAATAGCCCTGTATCTACGTATTTTAATAGATTCTTCCTTGCCTAAGCTGACCAGACGTACAACATTTTGCTGTACAGTACAGCATTTTGACCTGTCGTGCAGCATTGTACAGCAAAATGTACAGCATTCCCCATGCGCCATGCAACACAATGAAACCCAATTAAGGGACCGATTTGCTCTAGTTTAAGCTGACCATACGTCAGAATTTTGCTGTACAGTACAGAATTTAGACCTACAGCGTACAGCATTGAGAAGCGTACAGCAAAATGTACAGCATTCTTGACGGCCCGGCCTATGTGGTTAGCATTGTGTGCGTACTGTCGATCGCAAAATTTGAATGATAAGCCTGACATTTTTCTCTATTTAGAAACTATGTCAAACACTCTAAGCCTTCTGGTCACTACTCACAGAAAAATAATAACTCTCCACGAGACTAAATCCAAATTCATGGAAAAATATGACTTCTAGATAAAGCATCAACTAAAGCAGTCCAAATTCAGAGTAAAATAACCGTGAACTCATATATTCTAAAAAGTAAATAGTCTGCAGACATCTAGAGGTTGGGAAACGAAACTATAAAGATAGTTCGAATTTTATTAAAAAAAATTTGATATACTATTCTGTCTTCTTAAGGAAGCGTTCTTTTTCGAAAACTTTTTACTGTGGAGCACTGGACAATAATACTTTACCATAAAGGGGGTGAAAGAAACTCGTTATTGTTTCATTGCCCCAATTCCTTGAGGAGCGACAAACAATCGACAATACTCTAGAAACCTCAGACAGATCGATTTTCTTCATTACGAATGGACGGGGCTATACACATTTCCCATATGGGCCACCTGGGCCACTGCCCGGGGTGGCAAATTTTAAGGTGCGGCATGTTTCTGAAACTTACTTTCCATTGATTTAAATTATTGTTTTAAACAAACAATAAATCTGATATTTTATCTTTTGTCCTGTGTTAACAAGTTTTGTCTTGTTTAAGCCTAGTACTGACATCGAGAGTGAAATTTTTGTCCGCTGTGATTTTTTCAATAAAAAATGTATTCTTACTGTCGTGGAATATGTGGGGAATGCTGGGGAATTCCATAAACTACAATCCGAAAACAGTTCCATAAGTTTTCTAGGCCATTTTATTGTATATTTTTCCGATTCCCCGGTTATTTCATCGTGAAATGTCAAATGACCGGGGAATCGAAAAATATACATATAATGGCCGAGGATAATTATGGAACCGGTCTCGGATTGAAGCTTATGGAATTCCCCACGTTTCCCCACATATTCCACGACAGTAAGAATACATTTTTTTCCGTAGGGGGGAGGGTAAAGGTGGAAAGGCTCCGGCCGATTCCTATATCCTTTTCAGTTGTGGCATAACTGCGGACCCTTAGCTATGCAGGAGGAGTTTCATAGGGTGAACGGCTCCGGGCAATTCCTATGTTTCTCTACGGGGCGTTACTTCCCCGCATTATCCGAGTAACCGGTGCGCCTGAGTGCTGTATTAACAACTTCAGCGTCTCAGGTTACTAAACGTAATAGGGTGACAAAAACCGAATAGTCAATCACCGAAGCAGCACCTCCGAGGCCCCTCCATTATGGACCTCTTTCGTTTACGAATACTATCATGGTTAAGCGATGGCCCGACAACTCATCCTTGTAAAAAAATTTCGACGTCAAGAAACCTGGAACGAAAGCCTCGGATTGGACGGATACAACTCAACGACGACCTCGCAAACGAACAACGGATTACTCTTTCGGAACCTGGAATGTACGCTCCCTGAATAGGGCAGGGGCCTTAAGGGCCCTCTTGGATCAGGTTGAAAAATATAAGTTGAGCATAGTTGCACTCCAGGAAACAAAATGGCTTAGTAGCGAGATAGATGACCGAAACTCGTACACAATTTTCACAAGTGGAAACCTTCGGGCCACAGGGAGTTTGGAGTGGCGTTCATTGTAAACAATTAACTTAAGCCGCATGTTATCGACTTCAAACCCATAAACGAGCGGCTGTGTGCGATTCGCATTAAAACTCGGTTCTTCAATATCTGGCTCATAAACGCGCATGCCCCCACCGAAGTCAGTGAAGACGCGGCCAAAGACGAGTTCTACCACCGCCTAGAAAATCTCTTCGACTCACTTCAATCAAACGATGTCAAATTGCTGCTGGGGGACTGCAACGCCAAAGTCGGAAACGAAAGTTGGCATAGGGGGATTACTGGAGGTTACAGCCTCCATGAAGAATGTAACGACAACGGCCAACGACTAATAGACTTCGCGACCAGCAGAAACATGGTCATTAGCTCAACGTGTTTTCCGCATCGTCGTATTCACAGACAGACCTGGAGATCTCCAGATCAACATACCGTCAACCAAATTGACCACGTCCTTATCTGCAAGAGATGGGCATCGAGCATGATGGATGTTCGGTCCTATCGTGGAGCAAATATTGACTCTGACCACTATATGGTGAAGGCGACTTATAGGTGCAGAATTTCTTCGGTGCATCATTCGAGATTCAACCCGGCAAAAATTTTTGCGGTTGACAAATTGTTGGATGATGCCACGGTGGTCACTTATACGACTGCCCTTGAGGGGAAGCTGACGCCCTTGCTAAATAACATCAGCAACAAAGGCGCCCTTGAGATTTGGGATACACTCAAAGACACCATCAAAGGGGTCGCAGAGGAGGTTGTGGGATACAAAGCCCGGCGAGCCCGAAATGATTGGTTTGACGAGGAATGTCAAAATGCGGTAGATGCGAAAAACGAGGCATATCGCCAATGGACCGAACGCGCAACTAGAGCCAAAAAAACAAATTATGACGAGCTTCGACGATTTTCGAATAGGTTAATTAGACGTAAGAAACGTAAGCATCTTGACGAGCAGTTGATGCAAATAAACCAAAGACTAGCTAGTAGGAACAGTAGACAAGCGTACAAGCTAATTAATTCAATTAAAAGTGGATACCAACCCAGGACCTGCCTCTGTAAGGATAAGGATGGAAATATAATTAGCGACACCGATAGCGTTGATAAACGCTGGGCCTCACATTTTGAAGAGCTTCTTAATGTTCAACCGAACAACCCCACACAAGAAGCGCTGGAGCTGACGGCTGAAACAGGCCCTCCCATTCAACCCCCAACAATAGAAGAAGTTGATCTCGTCATGCAATCACTGAAACATAATAAAGCCCCGGGCGCTGACGAGATTCCAGCTGAACTGCTAAAGCATGGTGGGGAGAGCCTTGTTAAGGCTATACACACACTTATCGTTAAAATATGGAACGACGAAATAATCCCGGAAGATTGGCGCAAAAGTATAATTTGCCCAATCCACAAAAAAGGGGATAAGTTAAAATGTGAGAACTACAGAGGCATCTCATTAGTTTGTACGATTTATAAGATTTTATCTAAAATTCTAGAAAATAGAATTAATCCGTACGCAGAAGAAATCATTGGCGAGTACCAAGGCGGCTTTAGACCTGGTCGTTCGACGACAGATCAGCTTTTTACAGCGAAGCTTTTACTCCAGAAGTGCTGGGAATATAACATCGACGTATACCAAATATTTGTCGACTTCAAGCAGGCATACGACAGTATCGATCGAAGTGTACTGTACAACATTCTGCTGCATTTTGGTATACCAGCTAAGCTAGTGCGACTCATAAGGATGACGATGACTAATACCGTCTCGCAGGTCAGAGTACAGAACAGACTCACTGACCTATTTGAAACTCGTACTGGACTCAAGCAAGGCGACGGGCTGGCGCCGACGCTCTTCAACCTGGCTCTGGAGTATGTAATTCGAGCCATGAATTTGGACAGCAGCGGAACGCTACTCATTAAGTCGACTCAACTAGTAGCTTACGCCGACGACATCAACATCATGTCTCGAAGATTGGGTGATGCAGAAATCCTCCTGCATAATCTCAATAACGCCGCCAAAGAAGTTGGGCTACATATCAACGAATCTAAAACCAAGGTCATGATGCAATCAAAAACTAGAACGCCAGTAAATTCAAGCATCACAGTGGGGAACCTCAATATAGGGTATGTAGACAACTTCACTTACCTGGGTTACAATTTGTCAAAGGACGCCAACGAAACAGATGAGATAAAGCGACGGATACAACTAGCTAATAAGTGTTATTTTGCGGTCCTCCAAATTATGAATTCGAAGCTGGTGCACAGGAAGACGAAGCTCCACGTGTATAAAACCATAATCCGACCTGTACTATGCTATGGCTGCGAGGCATGGACCCTAACCCAAAACTCTGAACACCTGTTGGACACATTCGAGCGAAAGGTTGTCCGAAGAATCTTCGGGGCCGTTCGTGAACGAGGTGAATGGCGCATCCGGTACAACCTTGAGTTGTATCAGCTGTATGATGAGCTACAGGTGTCGAAGATTGTGAAATTGCAGCGACTGCAATGGGCGGGACATGTACAAAGGATGAACGACGATCGCATGCCCAAAAAGGTGATGAACGCGCAACGAGTGGACGGAGCCAGATTGCGTGGACGACCGAGAGCCCGATGGGAGCATTCTGTATGTGAGGAGGCCCACCAGATGCTAGGCTTTCGGAACTGGAGGACAAGGTCGCGTGACCGCGACAATTGGAGGTCTTCAATCCAGGCGGCCAAGGCCCGACGTCGGGCTATCGTGCCATAAAGAAGAAGAAGAAAAATACATTTTCATTGAAAAAATCGCAGCGGACAAAAATTTCACTCTCGATGTCAGTACCTACTAGGCTTTACATAGGAACTTAAAATCATATGGCCAAAGTCCTGCATATTCACTTTCTTTGCTCTCTCCCCACTTTTGTCCAAACTATTTCCCTGTCTGGGTCGTGCTCTGTGGCCGTGATCGTTCGGTCACCACTCTGTGAAATAGACACTCATAGAGAAACGAGTTTCCAAACTCGGCACGACTCATCGCAAGCTTATTATTCAGAAGAATATGATAAGAAATATTCTTATCGTAGAATAATAAGCTAACAATGCGACTAGGAAGTGGTATGGCTGACAACCGTATCACACTCCGAATTCAATTTGTCTTTGTAACGTGATGACTACACACGGTAGTCATCAACGCACCATGCTCCACTAGGAGTTACGGTAATCGAGAGAGATTTCCCTGTCTCCCAATTTTGTCGAAAATATCCCTTCACTTTTCACAGCAGATTATCACTTCAATTTGGGTTACCAGAACCGTAGCACTTCCTTGCGGGATCTTTAAATTACAATAACATCTTTTTAAACGTCTGGTTCCGTATACCACCATTTACTAATTAAATCACGACCTGATCTGTACTGAAGAAGGGCACAACTGGTGCCCGAAATTATCATTTACACAATAAAATACTAATCCCGTCTTAGGAAATACCACTCCTTCTTTTTCAATCTATATTACAGGCTAGGAAAACATCGACACATCTGGAAGTTTTTAACACGACCAGGAGTTTAGACGATTTGGTTATTGGTCTACTTTATGAGGAAATGTATAACTTTGTGGTACGGGGCGGAATACGAAATGAAGTACATATAAGAGATCAGCCGCTAGCGTCCAGTCTCACTTCTAATTTAATGCTTGTAATCGACGAGCTATTCCGCTCGAAGATTAATGGCTAATGGCTTTTCATGATAGTGAGATATGCTTTTTAATCAATGTTCGATATTTAACCCAATTATGCATTGACAGACCCCCCTGTATGTTTTTTTTTTCTAAAATTTCTAAGAAAAACTCCCCTTGATCATCAAAAATAAATAAATTATTTTTTATTATTTAAGAAATCGAAATCAGCCAGTAGGAAAAGTACCGTTCATATCCTACCGTTCTAATATAAAAAAGATGTTTGAAATACATTTGATGCGTCAGCATCGGCATCAGCAGAAAAATTTCAATTTAGAACATACCGCATTTGCCTTTGACGACCCACATTGACAGCATCAGGAGAAGCAGAAAAAATGCTTCTGCTGCTGCATGTGGGCCATCAGAGGCAAATGCGTGTGTTCTAAATTGAAATTTTTCTGCTGATGCCGATGCCGATGCTGACGCGTCTAATTTATTTCAAGCTTGAGAATACCTGTGTCCCGCATTTTTTACCAATATCATCTGGTCAAATGTGCAAGTCAAAATTAGAATGGATTAACAGCGTAAGCAAAAACTTCCTGTAAGCGGACAAAATCTCATACCCAATTGTGTCCGCATAAAGGAAATTCGACGAATAATAAATAAAAGCTTTCTTGTAAAAGAGGATGGGATAACGTCATGAAATGAGCGGGACGATGATACTTGAGAATTCAACCATAAAGAGTAAATCCGGCACTGCTAATAGGGTAAGCATAATATGGGGGGGGGGGTCAATATTGTGTACAGCGTTTGTCCATTTGTCCTTCAAGTATCTGGAGTGCGTTCCATAATTCACTCGTAACCGTAGCTGTAGCCATCGCTGACTACCTTCACAGTTTTGAGCAGTGTGAAAGAGAGAGACGGAAAGTGAATGTTAGTAACTATTTTTACTCAGATCGTATAAATGGAACGCGCTCCTGGTCTCCTTACTCTAGTTTCTGTACAATTCATGAATTTGCTCTCGTGACTTCACATATACGTTATGGAACTCTGTCCACCTTTTTAGGCAGAGCTATCTGGTCACCCTATAGTCATGGATTGGGGTCATTGAATTTCTAGTTCTATAAATTCAATGATTGGGGTGCACAAGTTGCAATTATAGTTAGGATAATAAATTAATTAAAAGATACGAGTTATTGCAGATTAATCATTAACAAAAGTTAATTGACTTCGTAAAATCATAAATTCATAAATGTTATATTTGAACACAACCGTTTTCTTTACAGCGGCTCATACACCTTTAGATGGCATCATAATCGCCAAGAAGTTAATCCGCCATGAAACGACGAATGTCAGGATTGACGTTTGATCAATGTGTAATGGCGAAAAGTTAAGGAGTGGAGGTCCACGTCGAAATCCGTGAATTTAGTCGTGAAATTCCGCGAATTATGTCAAACGGATTGTTGAAAAGTGTTCAAGAACTTCCACTGCATCTAGTGAAATAATATGGAAATGCCTTATCAGTGTCTAGTGCCCGGAAAATTCAAAGAAAAAAATTCAGTGTTTGCCCCCATCCACTTTTATCTCTGCCTGGCTGCTGCTCTCTTTGTAAGAAACTCCGCCCGAAACTGTTATACACACAATTAGATTGCATGAGGTCGGACCCACCATTCAGCGGCTATAAGGTAATTCACTTTCCTATTGATAAATTTCCACGTAAACTACTAATTTCGATTTCAACTCATGGAATTCCGCTGCCAATTGCACGATTTTAACTTTTCAATAAATGTAACTTTCGTCAATTTATACCCATTCAGGATAAAGACGGGACTTGTGTAGTGCACGTAACCCGAACGTTCTGAGCGTCATCGCCGTCGTTGGAAATGGGTCGAAGTCGCAATACTCCTGGCTCGTCTGCGGCTTCTGCTACCACCAGTTCGGCAAAAACAGCTGCGGAAAGTACAGCAGGATCAGCATCCAAAGCGTCGGCAAAACGACAATCTGGAAAATTGAATGGAAAAGAACCACCCCTGCCGTCGTCGTCGCGTGATGAGAGTGACGACAGCTCGCAAGATGCAAGTGTACGGACGACACGACGTGCTCTGCAGATTGCCGCCGCTGCTGCGAAGGTTAGTTTATCGATGGTTTATCGTTTCATTTGTATAACGGTTTGGCGTAAATTCTTTGCTATTGCTTTTTGTTGGTTGATGCAGCCTTGCGACATTACATGTATTGATTAGTGAGTTTGATGACTGTTTCTGTTCATTTCAAGACTTGGTTTTGAACATTTTAATGCATTTCGAGAACGTATCTATCGCGAAAGTGTGTGTGTTTTACAAGTCGACCACTTTTTGGGGGACAGTCTGGTGAACTTTCTCAATGCATTTTCTTGTACGTACAGACAATGCGGTCGCTCAAAACGCCAAAGTTAGTTGTTTTATGCCTCTGGCTAGCTTTTTGCGCATTATAACGAAGATTTGTCGTGGAAAAAATTCTCGGAAAATTCCTATTGCATTTTTGCAAATGTGACGTATAGCAATGACACGAACCATTATATCATGGCCCGTATAACAGATTCGATGAAACCATTTTAAATTTAGTAAACAAACTTTACCAATTGAATAATTCGATTGATTTCATTAATTCCGTCGTGATTTTTTGATTATCAATTGATTTGCACGAATTTCTTGGTAAATGAAGTAATTCAGCAGTGTTTCGTTTGAACTGTGGCCTCTTTACCATTAGTGCCGTTCTGCCAGTTTTGGCTGTTCCAGATCGTAAGCTCCCGATAGGAATCTGGTGACAGTGGACGGGGATTTTTTTTTCGTCTCCAATTTGTTCAATGAAAAGACTGGGGAATCTTAAACACTTCATAATTCTTCTTTGCAATTTTATTTGTACCTTTTGGATTCTCCTTGAACATTCAATACTGTCCGCCGTTTTAGAAGTTCACCATTGATGGAAAATCGCTCCTGGAACAATAGGGTGACCAGAAGTCCCCTTCAAGGAGACATTCAATATTTTTTTTTTCATTTGTTTCCAAAATGCTCTTTTAGTTTGAAATGTCAAATACGTACATTTCAATGATGGATTTTAATATTGGTGAGAACCAAATCAGTTCTGCTAATTGTTTTTAATGGATTATGGTATCTATTGATACAGTTTAATCGCGGTCGATGACTGAGGCGGTTCAACTATGTTAGAGACTTCCTCTTTACAATGAAGTAGGTTCTTTATTACAACCCACAGTGGCAGCAATCACCAGTGAAAAGCTCAAAACGCAATTTGCTTTATGATGGTGATACGTATGTTTTGGCTTTTGGTTTCTATAGCCGTTATTCCACTGAGACAACTTTTGTTGACTCAACACTCCAATTTAGGGGAGAATTCTCTTATCCTCCTTTGGGGAATATTAGGGAGAACATGAAACACCTAAGAGGGTTTGCATCCCCACCAAAAATTAAACAAAACTACCTACCCAGTGCTTGTTCGACGAATGAAAATTCTCTTCCCAGCCCATTTTAGAAGCAAAAAAGCGGATGAGCTAATCTCAACTTTTTTTACGTTCGACTTCGAGAAGGCCGCTCTTCACCCTATCGAAACACCAGGAGCTTTTTTTAAGACCATTTGAGCTGGCTGTCGCCAACTCTATTTAAATTTTCTAATTTTACGAACATTTTATTGTGCGACTCAATCCGGGAATATGTTTTCAGTTTATTTTTATTCAAGTGGACTACGGGCGGCAACTTTGCGCATTCATTTGAACGCAGACCGCTAGGACTCTGACATTTTCAGCAGAACGTGCGCCATAATAGGCTCTACATTGCCCTCCTAAGCTGACCCCCTTCTTCTTTTTTAAATTCGCCATCTGGCAGTGGCGACACTATCAATTTTTTTTATTGCGCTTGCGCTCCGTCCTTCCCTTGTATCGCATCTTTGAATGTTGTAACATGTGAACGCAGGCAGGAAATTGTCAGCAGAATGAGTGCCACAATATGTTCCATTGTTTGTTGCCTTTCATTGATGATCGCCCTCTATCCATGCGGGTTTTTATACCCGTCACTATGTGAAAGGGTATGTTAACTTTGTCATGAAGTTTGCAACGCACAGAAGGAAGCACCTCCGACGATATAAAGTATATATATTATTGATCAGCGTGACGAGAGAAATCGATTGAGCCATGTCCGTCTGTCTGTCTGTCCGTCTGTTGCAACGCAAACTAGTCCCTCAGTTTTGAAGCTATCGAGCTGAAAATTTGTATGCAAGTTTCTTTTTAGTGTACGCTGTATATATGTCGGAACGAATGGAATCGGACCATGGGGTCATGGGGCTGCCCCTGAAAATTAGGTTTTTCTAAGAAACACTTTTTTCTTCGTGCACCAATCTTAACCAAATTTCACCCAAGTGTGTTTCTAGTATAGCCTCAAAACATATCTAGAAACGGATGGAATTGGAACATTACGTCATAGGGCTGCCATACAAACGAACCATTGAAAATTAAGTTCTTCTAAGAAAAACTTTTTCCTTTTTAATCCGACCGTAACCAAACTTCATCCAAATGTGTTCCTAGTAAAGCCTCAAAAAATATCTAGGAACAGATCAAATCGGAACACTACATCATAGGGCTGTCATACAAACCAACCACTGGAAATTAGATTCTTCTAAGAAAAACTTTTTTCTTAATGAACCAATCTTAACCAAACTTTGCGCAAATGTGTTTTTAGTAAAGCCACCGAACATATCTAGGAACAGATGAAATCGGAACACTACGTCATAGGGCTCTCATACAAACCACCCGCTGGAAATTAGGTTCTTGCATGAACAACTTTTTTCTTTGTGAATCAATCAACCAAACTTCACCCAAATGTGTGGCCAGCCAGACGTACACCATTTTGCTGTACATTACCTAAAGCATTTTGACCAGTCGTACAGCATTATTAAATGTACAGCATTCCCAACGCCCCACCAAAGAAGCCTAAATGACTTCATAAAAACCTCCTCGGTGAGGCCTGTAGTCAGTCTGTTAGGTGTTATTAGCAGGATAATCGCACTTTCATGTGGCAAACATTCATTTTCGATAATTTCGAAACTCTTTGGTCAATCGTTCTGAAATTTAATGTACCTAAATGTAAGCGCCAGGTGGCTCCACAACCTGGGTATTACATTAACTTACATTTCTCCATATTTTAGGGTCGCCTATCTGCGTTCGACAGTTACAGCTGCCCAAATCGCACTTTCGACATTTCTAATCGAAAACTCTATAAAATGTGTCCAATAAATTTGAAAATTGGCAGACTTGTGAACATTTCAAGGCTCTAGCTCACACTTGTAGCTGTAGAGCTATACTTGGCGTTCACCGCTCACATTGTCTCCAAATTTCATAGTTGAAATAGATTACACGCGTCAGCAGCAGCATCGGCAGAATTTCATAGCTGACAAATACGCTGAATGCCAAGTCTTCTGCTTAACATTTTTGTCAGCAATATAAAATGCATTGGGCTTGACGTTTCACGATGCCGATGCTTCTGCTGACGCGTGTAATCTATTTCAACTATCAGGGTCCTACTTATCTGCGTTCTGGAGTTCAATCGATTTAATCGAAAATTGTCCCTAATTCGGAAATTTTGGAGGGTAAAATTTTGAAATTTAATAGCCATGTATAGATGACCGCACTGCCCGTATTAAGTGAAAATCCCAAGCATCTATAGCTGCCAATACTCAGAAGTAACAGCCATGTAAAGATGCGATTTAAGTTTTTCACAAAACGATGGACAAATTACTGTACTCCATCCGATTCCCCTATCAACCTCTTTAGGAAAAAGAAAATTCAAACTAAAGGACTCTGCAAGGATTTCCCCTATATGTTGACCAAATCCAATAAAGTAGCGATAAATCCCCAGAGAGTCGCCATCCGCTTAAGAATTCTCTACGCAATGAGGTATTAATTTATCTATTGTAATAAACAAAACGAAACTTTTAAATAGGTAGGTACAAGGAGGTGTAATTTTCGTATTTCAAATAAACAGCTTCATGATTTTTGTCCCAGGGTCACGGATAGTCAGAGAGAGGGAAAGGGCCATCCTCATCCCAACAATGCTATGCTGAGACTGCAGTTTAAAACACTGAAATTCAAAAGTTGAAAAATACCTATTCCTAACCCTAAAAAAATTCGGGTTCATTGTGTTAAACAAATGTTGGGTTTGCCCCTTTTAAATGAGATCCTGGCTACACTTCTCCCATACCTGTTATAACATTGCGTCTTAAAACATACATTTGCACTTCACATGATGATGATGTTTTGTCAATGAGAACATTTAGAAGTTGAGGGATCTTTTCTGGGTCCTGTTTAGTACCAACAGAACCATGCTAGGACGTAGCCATAAAAAAAGACTTCTTTTCTGTACAATTATAGAAGGGCTCGTGGGCCATGGTATATGCACGAAGCAGCAACTATGGAACTATGGAAAGTACGATCGCGTATTCGGTGCCCGCGTCATGCTGCTTTTGCCTTCCCTTCGCACGGCTCAAAAAAAAAAATTCTTCATTGTTACAGGGAAATATTTTATTTCAAATTGTGTGGCCTGTATGAGTTCTTACGAAATTTGTTGAAGTTTCCATTATGAAAGACGATCCCAGTTTTGGGTCAAAAGATTTTTTGTGTGTTCCAAATTGTTTATTATATAGTCACTACTTTCGTCCAGATGACACAATTTATCTGACTGCAAGCTTAATTTCGGCAGAGTTTTAGGAATGAATAAATTAGAAATACTGTGGGAAGTTAGGGACTCCTTGACCCCTGCTCTGGCTACGTCCCTGGAACCTTGCTTTCCCAAGGTTCACCACACATTTCCCAGAATAAAAGCTACTATTCTTGCTGTATTCCGTTTAGGAATATATCACTTCACTGAAAGGATGGAGAATATGTGGTCGTTTTATGGCATCCGTCATGGTGGTAGCCTCGTGACATACAATCGACGCCGCTTAATTCGATCACATCGGGATCTTGCTGTTTTGATAACATTAAGCGAATGATAACAAATAATAAAATAGTACGATTGAGGGTTTGCCTGAAAACCGAATTCCGGAATGTGTACTGCATTGGGCCTTCGGGAATCAGGTCACCTTAGGCTAGTATAGCCTCAAAAGATATTTAGGAATGGATGAAATCGGAACATTACGTCATAGGGCTGTCATACAAACCAACCCCCAAATATTAGATTCTTGTAAGAACAACTTTTTTTCTTTTTGAATATTAACCAAAATATGTACATCCAAGTGTGTTCCTGGATTAACCCCAACGTATCCAGGAACAGATGGAATTGGAACACGTTATTGGGCTGCGGTAGAAATTTTTAACACAAAAGGAGCTTCAGTTTCATTCAAATGTGACGGGTATTCAAATTTCGGCCGCGCCCGAAATTAGCCTCGGTCTCGTTTCTTCCTGTATGTGCTGCATTGGCTTCTGAAAAGGTTGGTGGCCTTAAATAACTACACTCGGCGTCAAAAGTATCGGGCCACCCGCAACTTTCGAACTCTAACCCAATTTTCTCAAAAAGTATGAAACGTACAACTATGAAAGTTATATCAACAGAAAGTGGGTTTAATGGCAATTTCAATGACTATCAATTTTTATTTAAAGTACCGTAAACGCACATAGCAATCAAACAACAAACACAATGCTAAAGATTTGCTATGTTTTGATTAGAGTTCGCCCTTACCTTTTTTTCTTTTACAGTGAGGGTATAGGATATTTTTTATAATTTCTTTAGTTGTTATTCATTGCGTGTATTTTTGCTACTTTTGTCAACCAATAATGAATACGACACCGGAGAAAGCAGCTCAAGTTGTAGCACTACTTTAAGCAGGCTTTCCACAACGTGAGGTCGCTCAGAGACTTCGAATCAGCAGATCATCGGTGCAAAGAGTTTACAGACGATACTTAGAGACTGGAGCATTCGATCGGTGTCCGGGTACGAGTAGACCTAGGGCTACATCTACAGCAGATGATTGTTATATTCAACTCAATGTCCTGCGAAATCGCCGCCTCAACGCAGTTCAAGTCCAACAAAAGCTGCGTGACGAACCCCAAGTGGTTATAAGTTCTTCTACCGTTAGAAGGAGACTTGCTGAGCGGAACCTGACTCCAAAGAGAGTTGCAGCAGGTCACCGTCGAGCACGACTTGAATTCGCTTGAGAGCATAGGGATTGGGCGTTAGAAGAGTGGGTGAGTCTATATCAAGGTGATCGACGTCAGAGAGTATATCGTCGCACTGGAGAACGTTATTCTCAGTGTGGCATCGCGGAATCTATTGCTTTTGGATGAGGATTTGTACTGGTCTGGGCGGCATCTCGCTAACCTGACATACAGCATTAGTTTTCGTCGAACCGTGGTGACCCAGTATCTACAGGAGGTCGGCATTCGTCCGATGGACTGGCCAGCTCAAAGCTCGGACTCGAATCCAATAGAACACTTATCGCATAAGCTGAAACGTCGGATTCCTGCTCCAACAACGCTTCCAGAGCCGCGAATGGCAATTGAAGAGGAGTGGAATGCAATTTCCCAAGACTTCATCATCAGCCTCGTGAGGTCTGTGAATACAAGGATGCTAGCAGTTATTCGAGCAAGGGAGGGAACACTGAATACTGACCAAACACTTTATTTTAAATTTTCACTTTGTTTTCAGCTTAAATTTGAGTTTTTCACTTGGTGATTACAAGACCAGAAAACGACTTGAAACGACTTTTATTTGTAAAATGTTTAATAAAAGCTTAATAAATTAATAAATCACAATGAGTTTCCATTCATAATTATCATAAAATGCACTTCCTGTAGATATAACTTTCATAGTTGTAACTTTTATACTTTTTGAGAAAATTGGGTTAGAGTTCGAAAGTTGCGGGTGGCCCGATACAAGTTTTTTTTTTTTGAGGAAAGTGACGCAACCTACCTGCCAACAATGCAGCATTCGATTGGGGTAACATATTGATCCGGATGACCCGTTGCATTCCACAACAAGAAAAATTATTTTGCTTATTGAAGACGAAGTGTTAAATTTTGTCGTCGATAACAAAGAGGCAACAACATGTTGTATGCTACAAGTTGACTTTTCATTAATCAATTGGTGAGGGATCTAAAACGGAACCGTTATTTTGTGCAAAATATTCCTTTACCGTTTCATCTTGTCCGCTTGTTTTTGGCGGAGCACTTACTGTTGTAAATTAGCAAAATGTGGTGATTTAGGTGTAGTTATTTCTACAAATAAGCCAAATAAGCAGTGGAACAAAACCCAACATTGTATCTCGTATCATAAATAAATAACAGGCGCGACAATCCAACATTGGACTATTTCCAAAATCTTATCTGCTTTTTGTTGAGGTAAGAGATCAGCATCACGCTCAGCAGTGTTATTTATCCCCATAAATGGGTACTCCGTTTAACATCTGAGTGAGATCATAGTCCGTCACAAGCTCGTGAGTTCGAAAAACACCATGGCTCACGGTGAGATTCGAGCTCATGACCCTGTGCACCGAAGGTGCGCGCACTAACCGCTAGACCAGCCAGACTACATCTCGTATCATCACCCGGTATAATTTACTTTGTCTCTCTTTTATACCATGATCGTCTGGTCACCCTATGGACCATTGGGCTATATTTGTTCAGGTCTTCCCAGTGCAAAAAAAAAACCAAAAGTGGTAACATCCAAATCGCAGTTATTAAAATACCACGCCCTGGTGTGCCTTAAATTTGAAATAAAGTTGCTTTAGTTTAAAACGTGCGAAAAACCAGCGAATTGCCTTCTATGTGTGTGTGTTTTTTTCGAAATCCTGTCCTATTCGTTTTTTTTTGCATATTAAAATGCGTTGACATGTGGTCTTGTTGATAATAGGATCTAAGAAAGGCCGTAAGGTGTAATTTAGCTTCAGGTATGCAACTTACAAGCCTACATACCCAAATTCATCCAACCACGTTGAAGATTACGATTAAATCGATTACAGAACAGGACAAGTCCCTGGAGGATATCACCCTAGGATGATATCCAAGATTTAACGTGCATCACATGGCGGTACGCCTTTAACACACGGTCTTCTTAAGACACGAATTGTACGATGCGCAATTGACGCCCCCCAATGTGCAAGCACAAAGGGTAACAGTTTTATACCAGTTTGCAGGAACCGGCATTCATACTGTTGGATGCGAGGCACTTTCCAAACCTCTGCCGATCTGGGGTCACGGTTCCCGGTTGAAAACGCAACTCCACGCCGAATGCTCTGATGTTGTTAGAACACTCTTCCGGCGATATGGGCATTAAACCACAGCCAGCACGATGCTCCCACAAGGGGGCCTACCTCAACAGTCGGGTGGAGGGTGTGAATTCTCCAGGGCTCCCGACACCCGTGCTACCAAATTTATAATGCTTTGGTCGACATTTCACAGTGCTAGGCACTGCTACAGTAGGATTTACCTGTATTCCAGGACTGCTAGCCTTGAACTGGGTACGCGGGGGCGTCACTCCCCGAAGGTAATCATGTCTGCGAAGAATGCAGATACAGAACAGGACAGAACGACATTACAATTTCCAGTTGCTCTTCTGTATAGAACGACTCCTGACAAATTTATGCATGGAAGTTGTGCTGTTCTTTCTGCCACTCAGCCCAATACAACGGAGGTCTTCTATGCGTGGTACATTTGCATATTTCACGCGGTGCTGCATGGCATGGGTCTGCTTAACAAGGTGCACTCATGAACTCAACGCATGTACGAATACCTCTAGCATTCGTGGTGCAAAAACAAATTAGAGAATTTTAACTTACTTGAACTATGTAGGGAAAGTGCAATGGCTCACTCCTCGATCGCTTATACGTATGTCCCTTTGTTTCTATTTGTGCGATTAAGTGGACCGGGCCAAAAAAAGTGGAACCGACATGTAGTGCATTTCGGACGTATATGGATTCATCGTCCTTGATCTAAGATAGAGCTGCCTGTAGAATAAGGCTGAGAACGGATGATGTGCCTACACTGTGGGTCAACGCGACACCATGTCAGCTCGTCAAACAATTGGCATCGCGAGCTGCCAATTGACGAATTGCCAATTATAGCTGCCATAAAATAAATAAATAGCAGGCGCGACAATCCAACATTGGACTAAGGCCGCACGATGTGTTAGTGGCATCCTATTTCTAAGATCTTAACTGCTTTTTGTTGAGGTGTTGAGATCAACAGCACGCTCAGCAGTGTTTTTATCCACATAAATGGGTACTCGTTTAACATCTGAGCGAGATCATAGTCCGTCAAAAGCTCGTGAGTTCGAAAAACCTCATGGTTCACGGTGAGATTCGAACTCATGACCCTGTGTACCGAAGGTGCGAACACTAACCTCTGCACCAGCCAGACTATGGCTGCCTTAAGCGTTACAATAGTTTCCGCAAACGAAATCCAAAATGTTATATCAGTAAAAAACTTACATTTAGGTCGCTTCCAATGGGTATGAATCCCTGAAGATACATTTTGTCTCTACACAGACAATCATCAGAATGGACCGCATACATGGTTGTGGATTTATTGATTATTGTATCGCTTGAAAATCAATCATGTGGATACATCCTTATTATTGCCTAATAAATTGCATGATATTAGAATGTTTGGGATTTTTTTGTTATTGTATTGAGTCGTTTTTTAGTTCCGTAAAAAAGTGCATTCGTTATAGCTTTGCTCCTTGGCTAATCGTTAATCAGATACATACAAATAGAATTTATTGCATTTACAACTCCCATTAGCCTGTGATTTTCCAATACTTTCTATTTCAGACACAAAACGTTAGCGCAACTGCACCAAAACAATCTGACGACAGTAACGTTAATATACGAAGTCGTCTGCGTAAAAGTACGCAATCTAATCACACTTCTAGTTTGATTTCAATCGATAGTAAAAAGACGGCAAATGGCAGTAGTGATAGCAATAGATCAAGTCCGGCTGAATTGATCGGTTGCAACGAGCAAGTCCCAGTAGTTGACGGAAATGACGGAGAAGAAATGTCATCATCCGTTTTGCATATAATCGAAGGGAACGATATGGATGTGGCTGGTGATGATAATGTCATGGCCAATATTGAAATTGGCGATGAAACTGACAATTTGTCTGTAGACACGGACACAATTACCACTGAGTCATCATCATTGATGCCGGGTAGCAACGAAGCCACCTGTAGTGCCGACGACGAAAGAGAAAGTGAAGATTCACAGACACGTAGTAGCAGTATTGCAGCTGTAATGCAAGATGAAAGCAATAGCATGCCTAAACCGGGCGAAACAATTGAACAGAAGGAGCAAAGTCCCGATGCGAAAGAATCGCCTTTACAGACAAAACAACCTGAATTAGCCGACGAAAAGACTTCAATTGCCGCCACTTCCCAGCCTCCAGTTGAACTGGAGGATCGATCGTTATCTTCACCTGATTTCTTCAATTTACCGAAACCAAAAATCGTTCGAACGTATGTCAATAAGCGTAAGCTTCGTGTCGACACTTCGAAAACGGGCGAGGAGTCCGCACAGGAGTCTGTACGTAACGATACGTCGACCGAGCAAAAGGATCAACCCACTGATCAACCGGAATGTCGTCGCAGTTCAAGACAACGTATTATCAAGTACGAGGTACGCGATTTGTTCAACATGAAAGGCAGTCGAAATACCAGTTCTGAAACCAAAAATTCACGTTTTTCACACACACAATCCATTCGAGACTCACCGCACAGCGATGTCAGTTCGAGTCCGCAAACTTTTCGAGGCTTTTCCGATACTGATGACACGTCTTCGCCTGTTCCGTTTTCGAAAATGCGTCCCAAGAATCTTATCGAGTCGTTCAACACCACTAGTGATGCAGACATTCAAAATGAATCTTCAACTGCCATGTCAGGTAAAAACAGCAGTCTGCCAGCTGAACAAGCGGAAGTTCCCGGTCAGGAAGCAGCAAATGACACGACACCTAGTCAACAAACGAAAGTCACCCGGACGGCACTGAAAAAGGAGCCAGCGAAGCCTAGTCGAATATTGCCACGTCGCAAAACTGTTTTGTTGAACCGTTCAACTGGAAGTGAGACCGATAGTTTGAGCGGATCTAGTGGGGACTTTGGATGTGATGACAAAGACACATCAGCATCTGTGCTTCCGAAGAAGAAGACGACAGATAAGCGCCCTGCGAAGAAGTCATTAGAAAATGTTGAACTGGATAATTCGGCTGATTTGTCGGTGACGACAGAAACGAACAAAACTTCAGACGAAACAAATTCAAGTATCCAATGTGATATAAATGCGAAAACCGAAGACTATAAATTTGATAGCATGAATAAGACTGAGTCTGCTCCTGTATCAAACGAAACTAGTACAATTAACAGTGAAACTGTAACAGATATTGAGGAGACTACTAAAGAGACTGAAAGCTCACAACTGTCCGAAAAACCGACTGATACTAAATTAGAAGTCTCAGGACTGAATGAAATCTCTGTGACAACTCGTAGCAATATGCCGCCGAAGAAAACGAAAGCATCTGAAAGGACTAGGAAATCATTTAAACGGAATCAGAAAGACGCTAGTTCGAGTGAACTCACGCCTAATCAGCAATCCACCAACAAAGAAACGAGCGATGGTTCCGAACTTTCTAAAACAGAAGAGGCTATTGATAAAGACGTCATTGCAGCTAAGCGACTATCAAAAGAAGTCATCGAAAAAGATGTCGCTGACTTATCGAAAGAGAATTCTGTAGAAGTAATCAATACTTCTTCGAATGTAGAAGAAGAATCTACCACAATGATCAAATCACAAACAGTTGAGCCAATTGATGAACCAAAAATTGCCGAAAACGACAACAATGTGGCGAAAAGTAATGAAAAGTCCAAAAGACGGACAAGAGCGCTTCACAGAGATGGCAATACTACAGACACGTCAACTCGATCAAAGAGAGACCTCTCGGTGAAAACCGAACAGCAAGTGGACTCATCCAATGAATCCAAAGCTCTGCAAGTAGAAATAACGGGGCAGAAATCAACAAGTGAGAAAGGACCAAAGGACAATGATAAAAAGGATGGAAATTATGCAACTAGCATAAACACCGAGATTTGTGTAAGCAAGTCAAATGACAGTGAACAGCCTGAACGCCCTGACACTCTTCAAATAGAAAACGCCAGTATTAAATCGACCAATGACATAAATATGAAAAACATCAAAACGCCTCAGAGAGTAGTAAATAAGAAGTCCAGCAAAAATCCATCTCCCAGGAACCAGTCCCCGGCTACTGTTTTTGTGAAGCCCGATGATAGTAGTGAGCAGTTGAAAGAGAGTAAAGCAAAGAAAAAACAAAGTTCACGCGAAAAAGAAAGTATCATCGAGCTAGAAAATAGTCTCCAGACGCCTTCAAGGAAGGATGGAAATTTGTCCGCAGAGGAGACTAAAGTTTCGATATCAGAAACAGCTAGTGCAAAAGTAGCAAATGATAAAAAGACGAAAAGAACTAAATCGTCTACACGATATGATTCGAAAACTGGCAAAAGCAAAGAAGCCGATAACAGCCTTCAGGTTTCTTCCTCTAAAAAGAAATCATCTCGCGTTGAATCAGCGGGTGAATCCAAAATAGATCAAACCGAAGAGACCGACCAAACGTCCGCATCTAAAATTGAATCTAGCGAGTCTAAATCATTGATAAAAGAGGCTGCTGCAAGCGATGCTGTCATCGCAACGAATACAGACAGTAATCTACCACCAATAGAAGCATCGAACGTTGCGAAAACGGAACAGAACACACAACAAGATGAAACACCATCGCAAGAAGTTTCCAGGAATATCAGCGTAATAAGTGCCTCTTCTGTCCCCGAAACTTCAGCTGCTACAAACACTTCGGCTGCATCAACCGAAATAAAACGCCCTAGAAACAAGGCGGAAATGAAATACATGGAAGAGAATCCGAAATACACAAAGGACTCCGAGATGAAAATGTCTGATCGATCTTCGAAACGTGACACATCGCCAACGCATACAAAAACCAAAAGCTCGAAAGTCCGAAAAGAAACTGTTACTCCGAAAAGTAAAAATGGCTCGTCTGAAGAAGTTGCCAGTCGACGAGATGAACCGACTTCGGAAAGGCGATACAAAGGAGATAGTCATAAATCACGCGAAAAGTCCAGGTACAAGGAACCAACGGACAGCCGCTCGTCGACACCAAGGCTTTCCAAAGAAAATTCAAGTTCCGACGAAAAAAGCTCTAAAGCTCCTAGTGCTGACGTGCTCAAAAGAAAGGCAGACGACCTCGATCGCTTTACGCCGGGGTCTTCGAAAAAAGTCAAATCAAATTCGTATGGCGAAATCAATATATTTGCCGGTGTCGATGTCTCCATCCATCCGAAGCCAGTGAAAGACAGACGGTCCAGTTTATCAAAGAAGGGTTCAACCAAAATTCCAGATTCACCGTTGTCTGACAGCAAACGGTCGGAAGATTCTTCCGAAACAAAAGCGGCGTCATCCAAGCCAAATCAGAAATCAGATAAATCTAATCCGAGTCTGGAAAAAATCAACGACTCTCGTCCAAACAGACCAGATAGCAATAGTACACCAAAGAATAAGTCATCGCGATCCAGTCGGCATGACGACAACAGAAGCTCCGCGTCCGCCAATAAACGAATGTCAGAATCAACATATCGTCAGTCCAGAGACGATGTTAGCGATTCGGCAAGAAAACGTCTTGAAGATAAAGTGGAACGGAAATATTCTTATGATAAAGATGCATACCGGAAGTCAGCTTTCAGCGAAGATTCATCCAATGATTCCCGTTATCGCTCGAATGAAAGCTCATCGACCAGAAAGCATGTTGACATGAAGAAGAAGTCTAGAGATGAGAGAACATCAGATCAGCCACAATGCAGCAAAAAATCGAGCAGTAGTAGCGGCAGACTTTCAACTTCTCTTATTTCAGAAACTATTTCGAATGAGCAGACCCGCGAATACCGAAAAGCAGCGGAATATTGTCCTCCAAATGAGCAATCGAATGCACACAGTCGTCCCGTTGACAACTTGAAAGCTGCGTCTATTCCTGAAATTGTATTTGAAGAAAATGCGGCTAAGGACGAAAAACGGATAACATTCGAAGCGCGACCACTGATCGAAGCGGAAACATCGACTCTTGAAGCTGCAAAGTCAATTGAGAAAATATCTCGCGAGGAGCGATCACTGTCCGATCCACACACTTCTCTAACCGATTCTGCTAGTTGTGAACCTGTCTCTGTAGCCGACGCATCGAACTCTAAAATGCAACAGACCATCCCGGAAAACGAGAAAATTGTCCTCGCAACGAAAAAGCGAACACAACGCAAGGAATCGGAGTTTAAAGAAAGAGGCCGGCGTCGCTCGTCGAAATTGCTTTCGCGATCTGATGGCCCCATGGATTCAAACAGCAGCGACAGTAGCGAATCGAAACCAGCAACTGTTGCAAATACCAGCGCGGTCTTAGGCTCAGAGTCAAACATCAAAACGATAGAACAACCATCCCGTCCGTCTCCGGTCGATTTTTCCCTCCTCAATGGTCTTTCCCCAGCACTAATGAACGATTTACTCGAATGGACCTCTCACAACAAGGAAACCTTACAACAAATCCAGAACACAATTGATCAAAGCCAAAGGAGCGGTGCTGCAGTGATATGTACAACCAAGGATGAGGCGAAAGATGAATCGACGATTGCAGACAAAAACAATCGCGAGCCTAACATTGACAGCGCAGTTTCCGTTAATAGCGAGAAGAATGAGTCGCAGAACCTTCCGACTGGACCTGAAAACCCTAGCCAAGTACCAGAGGAACCTCTGACAGTCCCCTCAACCCGTGTGCTGGAACGCGCGCAATCAGATCCCACTCTTTTCACGACGGCTGGTATGATCTCCGAAATCGTAGATAGTAACTCAAACTCTCTCGATGATGATGACACTTTTTCCCAATTTTCTGATCTAACAACTAAAAGTGAGCCGATTCCCAAATTTAAATTGTCCCAAGAGTTGAAACGATTAATGAAATGCTCTGCGTCAGCTTTAGAATCGTTGGACTCGAAAGTGTCAGACAATAGTGCCGCGCCGGACGGTTCAACCAACATTCGTCGATCGCATCGCATCAAAACACAAGTCAAATCCACCGTTGGTCGCGGTTTGGTACGTGACAAATCCGATCGCAATCAGAACGACTCAAACGCTCTCAATTTGGAAGCGCAAAATGCTAAATTTCTCAAAGACATGGAAGAGCGTCTAAGTCAGTTTCAAATGATCAAAGACAACGAGTACAAGTGCGAACGCACCATCAGCAAGGAGGCCAAGCGTATGACTTGTGACTGTTTCTTAACGCGCGAAGAGGAGCAGCGCGGTGAGCTGGGATGCGGCGAGGACTGTCTCAATCGGCTGCTCATGATCGAGTGCTCGTCCAAATGCACGGTTGGCGACCGCTGCACGAATCGCCGATTTCAGAAAAATCAATATGCTCCGTGCAAAGTTTTTCGTACGGAGAAAAAAGGATTCGGTATCATGGCCGATCGGGAGATTGCCGGCGGAGAGTTTATCATGGAATACGTTGGTGAGGTGCTGAATGGAAAGCAGTTTGAAAAACGCGCAGAGCTGTATTGCCAGGACAAGAACAAACATTTCTACTTTATGGCACTGCGTGGTGATTGCATCATTGATGCCACTCAACGTGGTAGCATTTCACGATTTATCAATCATTCGTGCGACCCGAATGCGGAAACGCAAAAATGGACTGTAAACGGCGAGTTGCGAATTGGCTTTTTCAGTAGACGAACCATTTATGCAGGCGAAGAGATCACTTTTGACTATCAGTTTCAACGATACGGCAAGGAGGCGCAAAGATGCTTTTGCGAATCGGCCAATTGCCGCGGATGGATTGGCGAAGAACCGGACTCGGACGAGGAGGAAGACGTTTCGAGCAGCGAGAGTGAGGAAGAAACCGAAGAGAAGCCAGTCGAGGAGGAAAAGAAGGAGATCGAAATGGAGAAGATCCCAGAGCCTGCAGTTGTCGAGTTTATTGCACCCGTGGCACCACAGCCTGTGCCTCCGGTCGAGACCACAGAACTCATACCTTCTCTCGAACAAGACGAGGCGCGCCAAGAACCAATTCAACCGGTGCCGGTACCAGCTCCAGCTGCTCTCCCGAAACCCATAGACAAGGACAAATTAGCAGAGAAAAACGCTCGCAAAGCTCGTAGGGCAGCTGAGAAGTTCGCAAAAATAGCCGCCAAAATGAAGGCTCGACAAGAACGCGAGCTGAACAAACAGAAAAATCGAATGGCCCTCGAAGACAATGATCTCGAGGAAGAAATTTTGTCCGTCGAGGAAAGTGGCCTGAAAAATCAAGTACAAACTCTCAAGTTCAGCAGATGCATGGTTCGTGTCAAGCATTTGGAAAGCAAAATGCGTTTGCTCAACGTCCTACGAAATGGTGACGTGGCGTGTAAACGACTGTTTTTGGACTACCACGGTCTGCGCCTCCTGCACGGCTGGGTGAGTGAAAATGAAACCAGCGACATGCAACAAGAACTCAACTTCCGTCGTTACACCCTCCTGACGCTGGAACATATTCCGATTCCCAACAAAACCATGCTCAAGGACAGTAAAGTTTTTGATGTTGTGCAAAACTGGCTGAGGGATGCCCGAAAACAACTCGATTCGTCACCATCCACAACTCCCGATTATTCACCACCGCCTTCAAAGAAAATCAAATCAGATACACACGCATTTGATGCCATCTGTGAAGAAATTAAAAATAAGGCTCTGAAACTGACGGCAGCTTGGGAAGACTTGCCCGAGGTATTCCGAATTCCGAAACGGGAGCGAATCGAACAAATGAAGGAGCATGAACGCGAGGCGAATCGTCGGTATAAGGCGTTGGGGTTGGGCGACGAGGATACGTACAATAGTCATATACGCAACAAGGCACGCTTCGGATCGCAAAGGATGAACAAATGGTCGCGTGATAAGCACGAAAAACGAAGGGAGTTTAAGGAGCCCGAAAAAGTCAACAGTGCCGAAGCAAATTTAACAAAACTGCAACGCCGTCAATTATTCGCTGCCAAGGTAATTATCGTCCGTTTGAGTTGCCGCAATGCTTTTTTCTGACACAATTTCGTTATTCTCTCAGGTCGCTAAAGATGAAGCGGATAAACGTTTAGCCGAGGAGCATCGGGAATTTGAGTTTAAATGTAAATTTTACGGGTTAGATATGCGAACTATGACTCCGAACACTATGCCTTTTTGCGTTAATCCATCTACGGGACAATGGTATTCGAAGGAGGGAAATAAAATTGAAACTCCACCTAGTCATGTAAGAATTAATCTTTGCGTCGAATGTAATCCAAGCTCTACTCTACATAAAAACATGTTTTCAACTTACAGGCCCATATCAAAATACCCCCTAAACCACAATCGACAGATCCGAACGACTATAACCTACCTGAGATGGATCTGCCCCCAATGTGGACATTTGCAATAGATCCGCAAGGACGCATTTACTATTATCACGTTAAAATTCGGATAGCGCAATGGGAACCACCCATTAAAATACCACCGCTCACTAGCGATAGTTCAGCCGATGGAGCAGAAGAAGTCAATTCCATTCAAAGCATAGCCACAATTGTAACGGGTGGCACCAGTGAACCTCAACCTAGTACAAGTCGAGCGGCGATGAGAGATGACACACCCGCTAGTAGTGAGTCGGATGATACTGACTCCGATATTAGTTGCAGTGAAATCATTGGATTGAAGAAAGGTTTGTTGAGTGGTTGCAGTTGTGTGTATGGGGTCATGCTTAATATATTTTTATTCACAGGATACCCACTTAAAGTAAGTCAGGATACAATTGAGCAGATTGAAAGAAGTAGAAAGCGTAAACGATTCAATCGACTCGTCCAGGAGCGGACTATAAGTGTAAGTATACTTGTATTGCTTAGCATTTGATTTTAAAGGCGTTGTCACACTATTGAGGATCTGTTTGAATTAGAGCACATGTGTTTGTCGCCTCGCGCTGAAGCTTTAGTATTTGCACGCGACTGTCTCTGTTTTGGTCCTAGATTCAGCAACTTTCAAAACATTGGACAAAATAAACTACATAATTGGGTTCACAAATTCACTTGATTACTCGGTCGTGCATCTCCTGATTGTGGCAGGATCCACTCAGGAGGCTCCGGAAGAGGTGCACATCGTATTAGAATCATAAAAATGATAAGCATGTTTCACGCGTTTATTGATTCGTTGAATGAACTACGAAATCGACTCGACATTGGGTGTCGTTACAAAACGCAACAGTTGCGTATGTTCCGCAAACATAACTGCCATTTTGCGGATCGGAAATAATCTCCAGTTCTTTTCGTATTTCACAAATTCTCGACACGACTCGTCGCAAGTTTATTATTCAGAAGAAGATGATAAGAAATATTCTTATCGTAGAATAATAAACTAACAATGCGACTAGGGAGTGGTTTGGCTGACAACCGTATCAAACTCCGAATTCAGTTGTCTTTGTAACGTTGATGACTACACACGGTAGTCAGCAATGCGCCATCCTCCACTAGGAGTTACGGTAATGAAGAGAGAGATTTCAAAAAAACATACAAGGGAAAAGAATCGCCTTTCAGGACATGCTTGCGTATCCTAGAGGGAATACGGACATTTCCGGTTATCGCACGTATAACACAGGGTCCCAGTATAGCAATTTTGTCCTACAAAGCAATTAGCGTGAGAGGCGCACAACATCGAAGCTGGTGAAACGGTTTAAGGTTATGCGGTTGCGCGGCAAACTGACTTAGCATGATTTTTCTTTGTTGGTCTGTTCCTAACACCGGTATATTGGGTTCACCCAGGTGTTTAATCAGTACTGACTGAAATTACCCTTATCCCGGTTTTTCGACCCCAAACCGTTTTTTTGTGCCTGTTTTCATGTTTTTAGTTTCAGTTTTTTAGGTTTGTCTTACTCATATAGTTTTGGTTTTCGATACTAAAAGTGCCTCCGAAATGTTGACATCGAGCAAGTTTTCATCCAGGCAATTATCCTGCAAAGCACCTTGTGCCCTCCCAACCAGTCCTATTAGTAGTATCAAAACGCGTGCGCTGGACTGATTTCTTTTAAAGAACATCTACGGGAGAATAGTCTTTTGTATCGATTGACATATACATACATAGAAAATCAATTTTCTTTACTGCCATGATTTTATGCTTAGGGTCTTTAACAAGCTTTTTTTATGAAGTAGAAATCCTTCTTCGGTTTTGGATCTACTATCCACAATTTTATCGATTTAAAAAAATGTGAATTCTGTCACTTCATTCGTGTCCGGGTGAGCAGCCTCGGATGACCAATGTGATTCCGTTTTCTGATGAAAGTTTTGGATTCTCATAAATAAAAAAAAACGATTGTCGTCCGCGACAATCAAATGGTTTGCCAAGTGGTTCCTCATGGTCAAAAGGTTAAGAACCACTGACCTAAAACCAGATCGTTACGTTGCCACTGACTCATCTGTTTACACAACCCATGTTGTGTGAATGTTCGAAAGATGGAGTTCCTTCTTTCTCTCTCAATTATTGAAATTATTGCTGCCTAAACTTATTAGCGTTGCGATGGCCAAAAATTCGGCAACAAAAATGAGTTCGTTCTGGCTCCGTTGTCTTTGGGATACACCATTCGCGAGCCCACACGCTGAAATTTCTCGAAACCACGACGAGCTCCAAATGCCACACAATGGGAAATACCCTACAAAGGGCTGGAGTGATGTATTTTATCTAGGGCTGTTCTTTGACCCCCGATTTCACAAGCTGTCTAAAAGTTTCTTACTAACATCGTTTTTTTTTTAATAATAACTGGTTTTATAGTGTCGGATAAAAACCGGTATTAGCATCGGATTAAAGACACGGTAACAGGTATCGGATAAAAACCGGTATTTATGTGTCGGATACAAACCGGTATCAAAGTATGAAAAAATCTCCCAGAAACCGGTACTTAGAAAAAATAGGTTTATGTTCGAAAGAAACGAGAATATCTGAACTAGTTTCAAAAAAGTGCAAAATGCACGATTGCTGTCGGTTTTCGACTGGCAGAGCATGACACACTGCGTCTCATCAGATGCAGATGCAACTGCTTCGCGGTGCTGCCAGGAGTGGCATGATCGAGAACAATGTCCGGTGGTGTACTGATTGTGACTTATATAGTTACAACAATCGTACCTGGGAGCGGATCATTAGGTCTCGCAAATTACAACTACAATACCGGTTGAGTAGAATCAGGTTGAAGCGCAAGCATCGAGCAGACCGGGTAGTAGTCGGTGTCAATCTACTCGATTCTTGCGCTTATACTACTCGGCGAGTCGCACAGCACACAGTCTGATATCTGCTCCCAGATAGAAGCGTAGCATCAAGCCGACCGAGTAGTAGTCGGTTTACTCGATTCTTGCGCTTGCACTACTTGGCGAGTAGCACACAGTCTGATATCTACTCACAGGTAGCATTGCAAGTATCGAGCCAGCACGATTTTCTATCGTATTCGTATACTATTAATGAACGAAACGATTGACCACGTATTCTTTCGGAAATCCGTCGATATCCCTGCAATTGACGGATCCTCTTTTCCGGTCAGTGCACAGGGGGATCAAAGATAGCCGTTAACCTGGATATTAGTCACAGCAATTTCACAATCAGCTTCGTACTACTTCCGAAATCCGTCGATATCTTTGGAATCCTTGAGCCGATCAACACGATCAAGGTGTCGGTGAGCTCGCAACAAAATTCTCTAAGAGAGGATTCTTTCCGCGTAGCTCACAGGGCCACAGGGGTGTTAGGGCTTAGGGATAACCGTCAAAATACAATAATTCACAAAACGTATGCTTTTGTCAACCTAAATGTTGGCCACAGCAATTTTAAGGTCGATATCTCTGCAATCCTTTGGGGGAGCGACACGATCGAGGTGTCGCTGGACTCGCCACAGAATTTCCTAAAGGATCGTTGAAACCTTTCCAGATTAGTGCACTGGGTGGTAAGAGATAACCGTCAACCCGGATATTGGCCACAGCAATTTCACAATAAACTTCGTACTATATACTTCGGCAATATCTCTACAATGCTTTGGCGGATGGATTCCGCACAAAATTGCCAAAAGGATGGTCGAAGCCTTTTGCCCGTCAGAGATCAACTTCGTTCCATGTTGGTTGGTTGGTTGGTAAAAGTGGCGGCTTAGGCAGTCGTAGGAGAGCCACATCTTCCTTGATATAACGCAGGTCCTCAGATTTCGCCAGTTGGAATTAGCAGCCCTTAGATAGTGGGTGAATATCTTACTTTTAACAGCTGCCATCGGGACGCAAACACGCTCCGCATGAGAGCTGTCAAGGGTGGCACCCATTTTGGCTAGATCGTCAGCCCTCTCGTTACCCTCTATGTTCCTGTGTCCGGGTACCCAGAGTAGGGTGATTCTTTGTCGTGTGCTAAGGCTGGTTAATGCTTCCCCACATACTTCAACAGCCTTGGAGGTCGTCTTCACCGATTGTAAAGCCATGATAGCCGCCTGACTATCTGAGCAGATAGCGATATTCTGGTTGTTTTGTATGTCCCTGAGAGCATGACAGGCCTTCATGATTGCAAGCATTTCTGCTTGAAAAATGCTGGCATGATCAGGAAGACGGTAATATTCAGAAATACTTAGTGATCTGCAGAAGATTCCAGCACCCACGCCACAATCCATTTTATACCCATCGGTGAAGAATGTGATGTCAAAATCATTGACCACCTCACTCACTATCTTTCCATTCACCTCTAGTTGGGAATCTGACATCAAAGTTCTTCCCAAAACTTAGTTTGGGCACTTTGAGATCCGTTACAGCGTTTCGTACGTCCTGTGGTAGCTGGTTTAGGATATTGCTGTCGCCGTATGGCCTAGCACTCCAGCAACTTAACGCTTTGAGTCTGACTGCGCTACATGCTGCCAGTTGGTTAATAAACAGATCGATGGGTAGAAGATGCAGGATGACATTCAGCGCATTCCTCGGGCATGTTCGCATGCCCCCTGTGATGCTAAGGCAAGCCGATCTCTGCACTCTACCGAGTTTTGTTACATTGTAGCCTTTACTAAGCGCTGGCCACCAGACGAGTGACCCATATGTTAGGATGGGTCGTATCACCGCCGTGTACACGAGTACCATGTTCGGCTTGAGACCCCATCTCTTACTAAATACTGTCTTGCAGGCGTAAAAAGCGATACAGGCTTTTTTAACGCGCTCCTCAAAGTTCAACTTCCAGTTGAGCTTTGAGTCCAGAATAACGCCCAAATACTTCGAGCTGGGCGATTGTTGCAGTGGATGTCCATTTAGTTTTGGGAGTGAGAAAGGCGGTATTTTTGTTTTTGTAGTAAACAGCATCAGTTTTGTCTTCCCCGGGTTTACGCCCAGGCCACAGCTTGTGGCCCATTTCCTGACCAAACCGAGGGCTCTTTCCATGATCTGACTAATCACGGAAAGACACATTCCTGATACTATAATCGCTACATCATCCGCATCCTTAATCATCTCCCTGTCAAGCCTGGCCAGGATCTTGTTAATAACTACTATCCACAGTAGTGGAGAGATGACACCACCCTGAGGTGTTCCTCTGTACACGAATTTAGTCAGATGACTACTTCCTAAGTCACCATGGATTACTCGTTCCATGTACTTTAGAAAATCGTCGATATCTCTACAATTCTTCAGCCGAGCGATTCGCACTTTATTTGTGTAAAACAGTGCAAAAAATAGTACAAGACATCCCTACCTTCTATACTATGTCTACGACCAACCGTGAATATGAGTATTATCGCATTCGAGTAAGTCGTCATTGTAGTTTTTTTATGTGTTTCTATAAAAGCAACGAATATAACCGATTACTGAAATATAACTAAAGTTGACACCACTGTTTAACACCGGTTCAGGTAAGTAAACGTCTATTGAAGATAATCCTTCTTCTTCTCAGTATCGTGGGGCCATGGTGCGTTAACTCAACCGTTTATAGGCAATTTCGAGTCAACGTTACATTGCATATCATTTCGGCGTGTATATAATGTTGCAAGCACTATATGTTTTCTTCTTCCTTGCCTCGTTTTTTATACCGCTCCATGGTTTCGCGTTGCTCGACCTGCGGTGTAGGCACATCGCCCGTTTTGGCGGTAATATCTCAGCATATTTCTACATGCAGCTCTATCTTGGATCGTGTCATCGCCGAGACCAATGCGTTGTTGTAGCTTTTTCATTTGACACATCCAGGTGTTCTTCGGTCTGCCTCTGGCCTTGGGTCCATCTAGTGGAACTTCCATTGATATCGCTCTCTTTGCGGTGTTCTCAGGCGGATGCCTTTGAACACGGCAATACCAATCCATTCGTCGATCTTCGAGCTTTTCGGTGATTGGTTGGTCTATGGACAAGCTGCCTCGGATGTAGCTACTCTTGATGTGGTCCCTTTTCGTTACACCAACTGACATGCGTAACATTTTCATTTCAGTCGCTGTCATTTGTTTCGCGTAACCTTCATACATGGTCCAGCATTCTGATCCATACATGAGTACGGGACGTACAACCGTTTTGTACAACTTGCCCTTTAGCTTCAGTGGTATTTTCTTATTGCAGAAAACTCCAGAGTTTTCTCGCCACGTCATCCACCCAACATTTGTGCGATGTTTGATGTCATCATCGCATGTAGCTCCGTTGTTCACCATCGAGCCAAGGTACTTGAACTTGGTACAAGACTTAAGCTGCTCTCCTTTGACGTACATATCTGGTATCGGTGCATCTGGGTCTGAGAATGGGCAGCATAAGAATTCAGTCTTCGTTATACTTACCCTCCATGCTCCTTCAGAATGTCTCAACATTTTGTAAGTGCAGCTTTCAAGGCAACGATGTTTGGGCTACTGAGGACTATATCATCGGCAAAAAGATGCAAGCACTATATATTGCACATAGTATATAGTGCAAGCACTATATATTATCCGCACATGTACGGAAATTATGGACCACGCCGAGATTCGATCTCCGGACCTCTAGATTACCTAGCATCGTAGAGTGCGACTCAACCAAGTGAGCCACAGAGCGTGGATAAGTGCGAACGTTTTTAATAGCTCCTTGTTAGTAGTGTGGCACAATGGACACTCAATGGCCATCATCTCATCACCCAATATCCATAATATCATTAAAAATTAAAACAAAATATTTCCTTCCTATGTCAGCCTCGTCGCGAAGAAGATCGGGCGCACAATCAAATTGAAATGCGACGCTATCGTGAAAACAAGGAAAAAATCCGCCGACGAAAAGAACTAATCAAACGACGTAAAATGCAACAACGAATCGAAATGGGTGAGACATCTCTCAATGATTCGAAACTGGATGAATCTACCCAGGACGCTTCAACAGAAGACACTGGCACCGTACCTATACAAGACTACTTACTCTCGTCAGACGAGGAAGATGATTTGGATGATAAGTCCGAGTACAATAATTCACTCATTGAAAAAATCGTTCATGGCGATAATATTGTGGACGAGCTGGATGCGATTGCCAAAGAGAAACCACTCAAGCGACCGTTACCCTTCATTAATCACGACGCAGCGAAAAAGAGACAGCGTTTGGACGATAGACGACGATTGGACGGAAGTAGAAGGTGTGTAAACAGAAAATCGTTTTTCCATCAACCGACATAAATCAAACAAATTTTTTTTCCATTACAGTAGCGACAAGCCGTCTAAATCACGTAAAGCCGAATCGAAAAAACCTCTATCACGCAAGGCCAAAGAAAGATTCCGCAGTGAAATTTCCGGTGTTGTTGCTAAGCATTTATCGCCTTATAGACGCGACACTTGTCAAATCGGGCGAATAACAAACAATGAAGATTTCAAACATCTGACATGGAAGGTAAGATGAAAAATTATCCCACATAAAGGTCGATCCACAGTTTTTAGTCATCAGTCACAGCCATTTTACATACTGTCAACTTGTATGGAAAATTGCTGGGACTGGTGACTGAAAAGTGTAGATTGACCTTAACAGTCGTCAGTCATCGGGAGTTTCCATATAGCCTAAAAACTTTTATAAAAAAATCCCGGTAACTGTAATGTGTGAATTCATACTCCATTCTGATATAAATTTTAACAACATTTTTTCTTGTTCCACAGTTGACACATTTTGTTCTGGTTAAAGAGTGCCGTCACTGTGAAATTACGGGACAAAGTTTAGTCTTCACCGAATCGGTTAAAAACAAATCGCGAGAATTTATAAAAAAATACATGGCCAAACACGGTGAAGTGTACGTACGGCCGCCTAATGATCAAGACTACAAAGATATGCCGCTTTAAAAGTATGAAAACGTTTGAGCATCTACTCAAATACATAGAGTCCAATTTTGTCAGACGATCTTCCAGATATATTGCCGTTTGGCCATTTTTGCATACTTGCATGTACGGTTCGTTCATATGACACCACAAAAACGTGTTCTGTGACTATATAGATTTTAACGTCTAATTTAATTCATCTACTTTTATTAGACAGATAAAGAAGGAGTAATTCTGAAATATCTTGGTTAATAAGTTTTTTTTTATAATTACCATTTTTTGTATGTGTTTTTATCAAATAATTCACAATATGCATCCGATTTTTATTAGTCGTAGTTAATTTTTTATTATCATTTGTATATGTATCTGACTTTGATTTTTGTTTGCTGCAGTATGTTAAATGAATATATTGAGAAAAAGAAATGGCTGTGTTACTACATAGATTTATACTGAATGCTGTATATATGTTTCTAAACTAAGCGAGAACCCATATAGATATGTATATCACTTTTAAGTTTTTAGTGAATTCAAACGAGAAAATTGTTATTTTATTGGATTTTTTTGAAGAATGTAAATAATATTGTAATGTTGATTGATTGATTCAATTCAAGTGTATGAACAATTACATAACGTAATGTACCTACTGAATGATACATAATAATAATCTCTTTAAGATAACTATAGTACCCAAAAATTTGTAACTTATTACAACGTCAATAGTATAATAGTAGCGAGTATAACACAAAAGAATGGAACAATGTATATTTTAAATATGTGTAAAATAACAGAATGAAAACCGGAATGAATATATTAATTGTGCGTAAGTTTTATTTTTATCATCCAAATGGTGTGTGCTCTAAGCTGCGAACGCAATTGGCACTTAAGTAATTACATGAAAACTACCCACAACATATTCTATATATGTATGTCTAATTGTGTGTGATGAACAGCAATTGGATTTACTCGCATAGGAATATGAGGAACATTATAGGCGTTCACTGCGACCTAAGAAGGTATAATGTGTCAAATCCATTACTCGAAAAACGCGATTCACCAGCCTGATATTGACCACAACGGGATTCGTCAGCTTATAATGGAGAATCTGACAATCGCTAGGCAGAATACACAATAGGCGTATGAAGGTTTCTTCTTCCTCAAAGCAAAGTCGACACAATCTCCTTTGATAGGCCCATCTTGTTGAGATGATAGCAGAATCCGAAATGATCCGATAGGTAGCCTGATGTCTGGTCTGCGCTAAACCTCTGCGCAGTAGCCAAATGGACAAACAGTACCTCAGGCTAAGGTTGGAAGACCATTTTTTAATCACAAATTTGGTAGCCCTCCACCTCAGTACACGAAAAGGTTCAGCACCAGTAAGTGAAAAAGTGAAAAGTGCGTTGCTGTGTTTTCGGTCACCACACCAGCTTGGACTATGCAGTGTCATCACTGGGTCATCCCGGTCGTAACACAAAATGTGTTGCGATAGAATAAGCCGGATCCTGCAGAACGGCCCATTTTATAAGTCTGTCCCGCATTTTAAATCCTCCAAAAACCGTCCAAAACTTTTGGGAAAATTCACCCTGTTTGCGCTTTCATTCCCTTGTCGCATCTTACGGCTATAATTTTCGAATGGCCCCCTGGTCCCCACTGATCAAAGCTTTTTTTTTTTGAAAATCGACCCTGTTTGCGATTGGTTCCCCTTTTACAATTTTATTGTCCTAGTTCATCTTTGAACGGATGTAGCTTTTGAACGCATATAGCTAAAGCCGGTCCCACACCGACCGGAGTGTGGCAAACACCGCACAAAAGATTGATACGAAAAATCGTGCAGCAGCAGTGTGGTTGGTTGACTCCAAGGTATCATTCATGGACCGATCTTTTGTGCGGTGTGTGCCACACTCCGGTCGGTGTGGGGCCGGCTTAAGACTCTGAAATGTTCAGCAAAATGTGCGCCACATCAGTTCCTAATGGATAATCGCTATTATTTTTTGTTAGCAGCTGCAATAGGGTTGCCCCATAATGCACTCGGAGTGAAGTTAGTGGGTGCAGCGGGGCATCGAAACAGGTGGTCCACATTCTGAGGTGCACCACCGCAGCTCGACAAGTGATCTGGATGTCCGGGTCTATTCGAGATAGGTACGAATTGAGGCGTGAACAAAAACCCAAACTAAGCTGGGCTGTCACTCTTGTGGCTCTCGAGAGCCTAGTCTCCTCAAACGATGTGGGTGGTGGGGGCACTGAGAGGACTCTATTCGGACCCAATCTCCTTATTGACCGATTCACAACGATTGTGTGAATATCTGCGATGGCCGCATGGTATGCTGTGTTATCAAATATATCGGGAGGTACCCGTTTGTATCTCTGAACGTCACTCTCGAGATGATGGTTTGGGTGATCCTCTCGATAGCAACCGACCAGATATTGTAAAAACAGGTGGAGATTGTGATCACGCACTGATAACAAGCTGGTTTCTTGATGAAGATGATCCTGGGTCGACATGAGATGGCAACCTGTAGCGATACGTATAGTAGCGTTCTAGCATGCCTGGATCTTATTTCAGTTCTCTTATTTCGGTTTGTGACCACACCTGTGCTGCTTAGCTAGGGATTGCCCTACCTATTGCTTTGTAGGTGACCAACATAGTTTCTTTGTCCTTGCCCCGGAACTCCCGGCTAGTGCCTTTAGTACGTTGTTTCTACTGTGCATTCTGTCGACTACGTCTGTTACGTGATCTTTCGACTTCATCATGGTATCCATCATGTAGTCTGGCTGGTCTAGCGGTTAGTGCGCGCACCTTCGATGCATAGGGTTATGAGTTCGAATCTCACCGTGATCCATGGTGTTTTTCGAACTCACGAGCTTTTGACGGACTATGATCTCACTCAGATGTTAAACGAGTTCCCATTTATGGGGATAAATAACACTGCTGAGCGTGATGCTGATCTCATTACCTCAACAAAAAGCAGATAAGATCTTAAAAATAGGATGTCACTAACACATCCTGCGGCCTTAGTCCAATGCTGGATTGTCGCGCCTGTTATTTTAATTACATGAAAACTACCAACAAGAAATTTTCAATTATTTGTAAAAGTGTGTGATGAATATCAATTTCTTTATTTTGAGTACGGAACTCAATAGTAATTCGCTTCAGGCAAAATTTCTTTTGTAAACTTAGTCTTGGCTTTAATCGAAATAGGAAATTTATGAAAAATATTATAGGCATCCACTGCGACCTAGATTAGATTTAGTGTGGGCTGTGGCTATTAGGTAGCCCTGGGCACTGCGACCGTTGGTCTATTGTGCTATTGCCCAAGCTAAGGTTAGATGAACCTATCTAACCGACTTCTTTCGATAAACCGATTAAGCTGACCCATGTTCAAGGAGGCAATGTCCTCCTCTAAAGGGAGCATAATGCCGAAGCATTCCAAGCGGCGCATTGCTAGCCTCTCACATTCACAAAGAATGTGCACAGCCGTTTCGTCGTCAGCCTCGCAAAAGCGACAGCTCGCGTCGGTAACAATGCGCATGGTCTTTAAATGTCCATTCAGACGGCACTGCGACCTAAAATTATGTTAACATACCGAATAAAAAGGCAGAAAGCAGCACTACGTACCATAACTACGTTCTCATGACGTCTCAGGATCATCTTCATCAGAAGACCACTTGATCTGAAGCTGAAAGACAGGATGCCAACAATTTACGAATGAATGAAACTAATGTATTTCTTTTTACTCACGCTTGTCTCGTAAACCTGGCTGCTCATTCCAGCACTTTAGGCTAAGTTTCGAAGTCTAACTTTGGTCATAAACTTGATAGCCTCCACCTCAATGCACAAAAAGATAGGCAGTAAGTGAAGAGGCTGGGCAGTTGCTCTTTTTCTGCCTGTAGATCAGGGGTGTCAAACTCAAAACCTGGCGCGGGCCAAATAAGACTCTTCAGGCTTAGGTGGGCCGCAGGAGGAAAACTTCAAAAACTTTTATGTTATCGTGGTACGTATTAAGTTTATTACAGAATATTATTTTTAAAATCTAGCAGAGAGTCTGGATAACTATAGCGGCTTAAGGATTATCCATGAGAATTTTCTTCATTCGAAAATGTACTTCAAGAACATTAAAAAATAAAGACAAGAACGGAACCGTGAAAATATGATTGATCTTCAAGTAACCACTTTTTGTTAATTACATGATTTGCGCCAAATTCTAGCAACGACGCCAAAAATAACATTGGGAGGCAAAATAGCCAGAATAAATTAATTTCAGCAAAAAGGTGGTTTTAAACAAGCTCATGCACAATACAGCTTGATAATAGGTCATAAATGGCTGTAATTACTATGTTGGAATTTCATTCCAGTCACCATAATTCCAAGATTTATGTAGTTTTTTAAGCTTTGTCCTTTTTCCAAATAAAACTCAAGCCCGAACAGAATCGGACAAAACAGTTTCACGGAGAGACTTAGTACTGTCCTGTACAAAAAGATGAGCTGTCTTACTGTCTTACTGTCCAAACTTTTAGCGGGACCGGGAGATAAAGGCCGAAAGGCTAGGTGCTCCCCTGACGGTATACCTGTAGATGGTTAGCTTGTGCTGCTTCGACATGCCCGCGGGCCGCACAGAACTGCGAGGTGGGCCGCGAGTTTGACACGTCTGCTGTAGATTATCAAAGTACTCTACAATCTTAACCGCAAAAGAAAGCAATATGGACGCCTCTAAGATCGTGGCACATATGTACATATTTAAAATGAAGAGTGAACTATCGATTCCAGGTTGGTAGCCAGAAATTAGTAGACTCATGTGACTCCGATCAGTGATGCGATAGTCAGGCGAGAGACGAATATTGAGAGCGCTTAAATCTAAAGCTTCCTGGACGAATATGTGTAGCTTCTAGAGATTGGGTTGAACGAATATCGACGACACTCGTACTTCCTAGGCAGCGGACGTCGTTGGAGTTTGCTTCATCGCTTTGTGACGCTGCGTTGCTGTTATGATCGATTAGTCTCGGTCGTAACACAATATGTGTTGCGATATACAAATCTCAAAATCTCAGACTGAAAGATTACTATGAAGAATTGACTACGCTTCTTTTCCTCCTCTCCCTGTTAGCAGCCATCGATGGGTGTATAGATTTTCCCTCTCTCTCAACACACCTTCTCCATATATTTCTATCCACTACCACTTCCGCTCCGCCTTCATTTGAAAAATCTGATGATCCGACTTGTTTGAAAGAAGGCAAATGTTGTAGTCAAGGTGTTGAAAGTAATAAAAGAAAATCTCCATCTGATACCCTTTCTTTTATGGTCGCGTAAAGCGTCGCAAATTACGTCATTGATAGTAGTCAAGAACAGCATTGGTGATAGAATACAACCTTGCCTAACACCATTATTCACCTCAAAAGGACTCCTTTATAATGGAAATAAGTTTCTCTGAACGCCTCTCCCACATAAAATTGCCCAGATATAAGCCCGGTTAACGCTGTCAAACACGTTCAATATGTAACGGGAATCTCTATTCTGCGGATTGATCAATTAGGAGGAGGGTGTTGATGTAATCCCAACATGAAGAACACTCGCGAAAATCGACGCCCTTCTTGCATTCCTAAGAGTTCTCCAACACTCTTGGAACAGGGGAAGTTAAGAAGTTTTCAGAGGAATGCCTTCTTCCCCCGGGACTTTACCAACTTCCAATGATTTAAGGACATTAGTTATTTCTAGCTTTGGTGGTACACCGGTATTGACTCTGGCCATTTACGGAAGTCTTACTGTTTCCGTCTTTTATATTAGCATGGTAGCAAGTATCTTTTTGAGATTGGAAAGGATCCCACTGTGACCACGATGTGCCACCGCTTCTGCTTCCAACGCTAGGGCTCTCTTCCACTGCAAGCGTAAACTTGAGCGGCGCGGCGCTCCAGCGGCAAAGCTTTCACAAAATGTGCGAAAAAAAAAGCTTTTACTAGTAAAAGGTATAAGCACACACAATATTCAAAAAGCTTTTCCATTATATTGAATGGAGTTTTTGTTTATTTTGCATAGTTACGCCATATTTTGCTTGGTTACGCCATTCAAATTCGGAAAAGCTTTAAACGCGGGAGCGCCACGCCGCTCGAAGCAGGTAATGGACGGCAGGCGTAAGGCGTTTATGTTGTTGCGTTTGCCACGTCTTACGCTTCTCTGCACGTTTTTTTACGAGAACTGTCCTCTATCCTCAGTTGTTGCTTGATTGTACTGTCAGTAGCTGAGTTTAATTGCTCCTTAATTCTCTTCCGTGCAGTTATTAGAGACCATGCGTCGCTGATAACCTACCTCGCTGGGGTTTGTCCACAAATGTTTCGCTGAACGATAAAAAGCGTCTTTCACAATGTTACCTATCATCAGTTGAAGGAGGATATGGTGTTTGTATCCGCTCGCTTTGTGTGCGACGAATAGCAGCGATTCAAAATCAAATTTTCGCTATAACAAGTTGGTGATCGCTGCCTATATCAGGACCACGCTTTGCCTAACGTCCATGAGACAATTCCTCCATTTTTAAGACGGCTATCAATCTGAGAGTTACAGAACTCCATGAACAACTCACCATTGTCGTTCCTGACACCAATACCATGATTACCCATTGGATGTTCCAATCCAACATAGTCTAAAGCTACTCCAAGTTTGGTATTCCGCAATTTTTCCAGTTGTGAAAATATGTACTTTATTGAGTGTTTCCCAAAGTGCAAATATGTATCGTCAGTTTGTATTTCTCGACCTTTGCAGGATTGTTCTCTAGGGAATCCAATTGTATTAAAATGAATTTTCGTTCTTTCAAATTGTACAATTATTGGCCATGTGTGTGCGGCTAAAGGCATCCGACCTATTCCGAGAGCTTAAATTCCAGATTCAATAGCGGGGTCGTTGTCGCATCCGTCCAATTCGAACAAGATTTTGTTTCGCGATCTTTTTTCCTTTCTTAGGATGAGTTGTCGGCCATTGCTAAACCATGATAGTATTCGTAATAGAAGGACCATCATGGAGGGGTCTCAGAGATACTGTTTCATTCACTGACTACCCAGACTCCTGCAACAGCAACCTGGGCCACTGAAGCTGTTACCACAGCCTTTAGCCGACTCGCAAGACTTAGCTGCTTTTAAAAATAGACACGAAACACTATTGACTTGACCAAAAAAGAAAACACTCTTTCGACTTACTTTAACATTATTTTATTAGTTTACTTGGCGTTCCAAATTAAAAACATTTTGGGATCCATAAAAAAGATCCGTCAGTGTGGTCGTATGCAATTCCCCCTGCTGTTTTGCATTTTAGAAACGCAACTTCTGGAAGAACCACTTATCCTTGCCGGCCTTATACCGCTCCTCGAATTTCACACGGGTTTGGAAACGATGTGTCTTCCGCTTGACGGGATCCTTCAAGTCCTTGACGGTGACCTTTTCGAATTGAATGTCTGGGACTTGGTAGCGGGTGGGCATCAAGTGATTGTAGTTGAGGAGCTTCATGAATGGCTTGATCTTGGACTTCTTCTTTAGCTTAGCCTTGCCCATCTTTTTGGTTACCTTGCGTGGATACCTATCGATGCCAGCAATCAATGCCTGACCGAATTGCTTGTCGGAGGTGCCATCGTCGAATGCCTTGACAATGATAGCCTTGCGTCCAGCGTAACGTCCGGCTAGGACGATTACGACCTTCCCCGATTTCATAATCTTCCTCATTTTGGTTGCTAAAATGAAAAACGAAAAGTTCAATTAGAACTAAGCATCAAGTATAGATCGAATGACGACCCGACATGCGATAAACAAAATGTGTTCGGCTTGTGCATTTCGAGGTTAGTTGCTGCGTTGACAAGTTGAAGAAATGCTAACAAATTGAGTCTCAATTCAATTATAAAATTCTTTGCGTGCGTCTTAATCGCAGTCTTCAGTAACTTCCGAATACCCAATAATAACTATTATCTAATTAAAATTAGATCACAACACAATCCAATAGCGTTTGACATTTAACATTTTCGTGCACAAAACTTGTCAGTTCGACACAAAATTTCATCAAGTTTTTTCTCTATGTTCCTGGATGAAATTCTACGAAATATGCACAGCCACGAACGTATAGACATTTTACATTTTGTTTTTCGCTATCATTTTGAAAAATTTTCAAGTAAAACAGGCCGATGAATGGAAATAAACAAAGTAGGAATATCACCGCCACTTACTGGTCTTATGGCTGACCGGAAAAAGAACTCTTGTCGGGATTGTTTTGACATTGACAGATCGGGGCAGTGAAGTTGGCTGATTGTTGACATGCCTTTGTTTTGTGGTTGAAAATACAGAGGTCATGTCATATTGAGCAACTTTAAAAAAAAGCTAATTTAAACGATAAAACAAAACTAGTAAAATGTTTCTTTAAAGCATATGCAGAGTCTATATGGCTACCTTTTTTTAATAAACCAAGGGGGTTATATCGCATGCCGATCAGCACCCAAGCAACAATTCGTTTGCTTTAAAGAAGCACTTCACACTGTAGCAATCATTAGTAATTAGTACCACGAAATCAATTTATCGTGTGACATCGCTTGATGAAATATTTTGATCCGATAAAACAGGATACTGTTTTGAGAGTAGGCGATTATGGTCACGTATTGGCATCAATTGTGTCTCCTGATGTAAGTGATCCTGGGCAGACATCAGAACCTCAGAAGGCAACCCGTTTGCTGTGCGTAGCGTTTTGGCATTGGATGGTCCATGGTTTTGGCAGACCTGGATTTCGGACCAATTTGTGTCACATAGACTATGTAACCAAACTGGGGCTGCATAATCAGCTGCTGCTCGACCCACCAATTTATAAGTGGCTTGCATAGTCCCTTTATCTTAGCCCCAGGTGCTACCAAGGCTAGTGCTTTGAGAATTCTGTTTCTACTGCGCATCTTTTCACAAACTGCTGCAGCATGGTGAGCTAACGTCATCATATTCTCAAGGTGAATCCCCAGAATTTTAGGGTTAGGTATAGAAGGAACAGGATTGTTGCCAATGGGTCCGGTTCTGAAACGAACCGGTCGAATCGTCGAATATGTTCCGGCAACATGTTGTCCATTCTGATCCTCTAACTGCGATTTTACGAATAAGAAATGATCTCCGGAACTTTTCGTTTACATATTCCACATAAAATCAAATATTGACAGAATAAATGTTAAAAATTTTCAAAAAAAATTTCGAGAAAATGGAAACCGACCTTTTTAACCGTTAAGGTCCCTCTAGATTAGGCGCCAAATGGCTACGCGTCCAAAAACTGGCATCGCGTACAGCCATTTGGCTGCCCCTTAGCATCCACACTAGCAGCCAAATGTAGACAGAAAATGATATAACCAAAATTTCATTTTGGTGATTTTTTTAAATTCAATTATCAAAATCGGACTCTACGCGTTTGTATTATTACACTGCCATTCAAGAATTATTCATTTTCACACAAAAGAACGAACAAAAGTTGGAAAATTGTCACTTTGAATTTGACAAGCGGTTGGTTGAGTTGCCATATTGAATATCAAAACTGGACGCACCCAAATGGCGACATGTTTGGATGGAATGACAACAGCCATTTGGCTCCACGTGTCGCCATTTGGCGACTAATCTAAATGGACCTTTAACGATAAATGATAACTGCACGTTTTACTCCTGATTACCTTCACCTCGAATACTTGTCTACTCATTACTTTTGGCTTTTAAGGCCATCGCGAAAACAACAGCATAGGGTTTCACTAAGAGAAAGATTTCAGATTCGAAAGATTAGATCGAACACGGTATTTGAGGATATGATATCAAAGGCAATTTGATGTCTTGCCCGGGGTGGCCTAAGTGCTAGAGCGGGCGCTGGTAGGAAGGACATGTAGATGTTGAACAGGGTGGGGGAGAGTGCCCCACGTCATTGATTTAGCCCATCGCGGATGCATGTAGTGATCGCATCGAGAGCAGTGGTTGTACTATGCATTTTCCTGAAGCCATGCTATGTTGCTTAGAATGTGCAACAAGAGTGTGGTGAATAAGGGCCTCCAGCGTCTTTGCGACAGGTGACAGTATCATTATGGGTCGGTAGGATTCACCGAGACTAGCGCTCTTTCCAGGCTTGAGATAGGGAACCACCCGTCCTGTTTTCCAGATTTCGGAGATGGCAAGCGTGGAGATCGATAAGTTAAAGGCGTCCGTGAGATACTGAATGGCAGGAAGGTCGAGATGTTTCAACATGGTCATCGGAATGCCGTCAGTCAGAGGGCCTTGAAAGCATTCTCACTGACTTTCTTAACCTGGTCCGCAGTGTACAATGGTACAGTGTCAACCGTTCGGCTGTGAATCCGTCTTCTAATTTTACGCTTGAGCCCATTAGACCTTGGATAGTTTGTTTACGGCCAAAAAGTATGGAAAGATTGCCCTTTCCTTTTCCAGGTTTGGATAGGGAGCGGACAATATATAATAACTTGCACTTAGGTTACAGTCATGGAGGTGCTCATTCCATTTCGCCTTCCAATAGTCTGTAATTTATCGATTGGTTTCAGAGTTAAGCTCCTGAAGTCTGGGTTCACCAGGTTGAGCGCGTCTGATGTTATCTGGTTCATCGGTTAATCTGGCGGTACTTGTAAGGAAATTAGGTCGAACTTTCGGGATACATCCTACAGGAATATAACGTGCCGCTGCTTTCGTAATGGCGTTCCTAATTCGGCCTTATGCTCATTAGTTGTTGTTGTTGTAGCGGTCCAGAAGGGTGTGAGTCGCTGTCCATGTCTGTGGACATGTTCTAAGTTTCGTCTTCGTTCTCGCCTATTGTCTCAAGCGACAAGAACGTAGCAGCTGCAATAGGGTTGTCCCATGACGCCCTCGGAGTGAGGTTAGTGGGTGCAGCGGGGCATCGAAACAGGTGGTCCACATCGTGTGGCGTACCGCCGCAGCTCGGACAAATGTTCTGGATGTCCGGATCTATTCGAGATAGGTAGGAATTGAGACGTGAACAAAAACCCGACCTAAGTTGGGCTAGTGTCACTCTTGTGGCTCTCGGGAGCCTAGTCTCCTCAGGCGATATCGGTGGTGGGGGCACTGAGAGGACTCTATTCGGACCTAATCTCCCTATTGACCTATTCACAACGGTTGTGTGAATATCTGCGATGGCCGCATGGTATGCTGTGTCATCAAATATATCGGGAGGTACCCGTTTGTATCTCTGGACGTCTCTCTCGAGATCTCTGACTCCACTCCTGACATGTCGTGGAGGGGGAGTATTGTCCATGAGATGATGATTTGGGTGATCCTCACGATAGCAACCGACCAGATATTGAAGAGACAAGAGGTGATTGTGATCACGCACTGATAACATGCTGGTTTCTTGATGAAGATGCTCCTGGGACGACATGAGATGGCAACCTGTGGCGATACGTAGAGCAGCGTTCTGGCATGCCTGGATCTTATTCCAGTTTGTGTCACAAACGGTTTGTGACCACACCGGTGCTGCATAGCTAGGGATTGCTCTACCTATCGCTTTGTAGGTGACCAACATAGTTTCTTTGTCCTTTCCCCAGGAACTCCCGGCTAATGCCTTTAGGACGTTGTTTCTACTGTGCATTCTATCGACTACGTTTGTGACGTGATTTTTCGACTTCATCGTGGTGTCTAAATAGACACCAAGGATCTTGGGGTTGGTTACAGTAGGAACAACGTCATCAGCATGATTACCAGTACGGATCCCAAGGTGGTAAGAAGTGTTGCGGTATATTTAGACGGTGAAATGACAAGATTGCGGATATTGAAAAACTCCACCAGTTTCTCAATATAGTCATTTAATCGAGCACACATGCCATTTAAATCATTCCCCGAGGTGAGTACGGTGCAGTCGTCCGCATAAGAAATTAGTTCGATACCTTCCGGGGGAGTTGGAAGGCTCGACAGATAGATGTTAAACAGTGTAGGAGAGAGTACACTACCCTGTGGAACTCCCTGCTTAATTTGTCTATGCTTTGAACGACTGCCCCGAAACTCTGTGAAGGATTGCCTTCCAGCTAGATAGTTGGCAATCCATCTAACCACTTGTGCAGGAATATGCATATTAAGGAGATCGGCCAACAGCGCAGAATGGATAACCGTGTCGAAGGCTTTCGACAGGTCAAGTGCCACTAGGACAGTTCTGTCACAGGGCGGTTTCTGGTTGAAGCCATTATGGATGTGATCAGATCCAGAGCTGTTGTACCACTATGCATCTTCCTGAAGCCATGCTGGTGAGAAGCTAGCTCAGCATGTGATACAAGGGAGGGGTGGATGAGTGCTTCGAGCGTCTTCGCAACGGGTGATAAAATTTGGTGATTGGACGGTAGGATTCGGCGAGTTTCGCGCTTTTACCGGGTTTGAGAAGGGGGATAATCCGCCCCTTTTTCCAGAATTCAGGGATGACAAGCGTGGATATCGACAAGTTGAAAGCCATCGTTAGGTATTCGATGGCCGGAAGATTGAGGTGTTTCAGCATGACCATTGAAATGCCATCTGGTCCAATGTCCTTTGATTTTTTTGCATTCTTGATTGCTGCTGAAACTTGGTCTGCTGTAAAGGTGGGAATGATGTCAACTGTACGGTTGCGAATCCTTCTTCTTATCTTGCAATTGAGCATCTTGGTCTTTGGGTGTTCAACAAATTGCTTATTGAACAGGCTCGCGCAGAGTTTTGGATTGGCAGTGGTTTTCTTACCGAATCTGATGGCTACACTGCCCTTGTCTTTTGTTGGGTGAGACAGGGCGCGGACCGTAGCCCATAGTTTGCTGACACCTTGTGAGAGGTCGCAGCTATCTAGATGCTCGTTCCATTTCTCTTTTTTGTAGGTGTTGACTTGTCGATTTATTTCTAAGTTTAGCTCATGAATTCTGGGGTCTGCCGGATTTGCGCGTCTTAAATCGTCCCGTTCGTCGGCTAACCTTGCGGCAGTAGTTGGGAAATATGGCCGAACTTTAGGGATACTTCCTGCCGGAATGTAGCGAGCTGCCGCTTTGACAATGACGTTCCTTATGTTCTTTTCGGCTTCCCGTGTGTTCGTAGGAGTAGGTAGCGCGGCGAACTTCGTCGTTGTTAACGCAGTGAAACCCTCCCAATTTGCCTTTTTATGGTTGATAAACGTACGCCGTTCTGATGTCATTAGTTCGGCTTGTTTATCTATGTTTATTAATATGGGGAGGTGATCGGATTGGAGAGACGTTGTTGTCTCCCATCGGGTTTCACTTATCAAACTGGCGCTCACAATAGTTATGTCAGGAGAACTATGACAAGCGCCAGCGACACGTGTAGACGAAATTCCATTGATAGCGCAGAAGTCTGATGGGTCTAGTTTGGACGCGATATCTATACCTCTGGCATCATTTTCGAGGTGAGAGTGCCAGAGTTCGTGATGCGCGTTAAAGTCGCCAAATAGGATCCTATGCCGTCCTATGAGGAGTGGACCAATATCGAACTTATAGCCAGAGCCACAGATAGATGCTGGTGGAACATAGATGTTTATAAGTTCGATATTGGTATTGCCGGATTTAACGGCAATAGCTTGCATTTCCGCCGTGCCGTCGTTGAAACGAAAATCTAATACACTGTATTGCACGGTTCTGTGTATTATGAATGCAAGCCCTTCCCCTGGGCTAGGACCCTGCCTGCCGACTCTATCACGCCTCAAAAGTATGTAATCGCCGCGGATGTTAAAGTCGGGAGTTGAAGGTTGGAGCTTTGTCTCCTGAAATGCCGCTATCAGAATTCTGCGCGTAATCATGAAACGGACTATCTCGTCGATCTTCAGACGGATGCCATTGCAGTTAAACTGCAATATGGAGAGTCGGGTGTACACTGTAGCGGGGGGTGCAGGTGTTTGACTTGAGCGATTATGTCTTGTTGGCTACGGGTATCGGTGGTGGAGGATTTTGGGTGCTGGGGCAGGATTGGCCGGAGACGGTGGTGCACCATTAGCTTGTGAGCTAGGGCCTGGGGTGGCTGGGGGCCGACCCGCGTGCAGACACCCTGGAGCAACAAAAGACAACTTGTCATAATGTCTCATTTTTCTTAAGCCTGAGCAGTAGAAGTGACACCATTCTCTGCAGCAGGTACACCTCAAGGACCTGGCGTTCCCGAAGATACGTCGGTTGCATACACAGCAGATGTAGATTTCGGGACCTGGATTGGTCACGATGCCGGCGCGGATTAGAAGAATTGAGAGCAACCGCGCTGAGATGAAATGCTCCCAATTTGACGAAAAAACACATAGAACATGTCCACACACATACACATCCCTATTGCATCGAACCTTCATGGTTCTTGCCATGTAGGGGTCTTTTGGCAACTCTTGGCCGTTTCGATTTTGGATGAAACGGGTGTAGTCCGCCCCGGAGAGGCTTGGGGGGTGATCTGATTGGAGAGTTTTAAGCGCCAAGAGAACTACTGCAAATGCCAATGACTCGTGTCGGCGAGTCTTCATTGAGAGAACAGAATACAGAAAATACCCCAACAGTTTTTTCTTTAAATTCTTTCTTTCAAATACAATTCATAATTTATTTAATTACAGAGTACATTAGTTTTAGGTTTATTTATATCAGTCCAGTCAGTCTACAATTCGATATCTTCCTGAGCGGCTAAGCTTAATTTGATTTTTGTCAGCAGTTCTTTTTTAATGCAGTCTGGCACACGGGTACGTGCCTTTGGCGTTATTTCTTGGATAATTTGATCGACCGTTACGTTTGTTCCTTTCTCCTTGATGGTTGTGTGACACATTAAACGCACCTCGTCACGCCAACCGCATTCTATGAGTCGCGAACGCAGTAGATCCTTGAGTCTGAAATTAGAAAGAAAAAGTGGAAATTATGTAGTTTTATTTCTGATTGACGGTTGAATTGATTTAGCTTTAATTCTTTGTCGAATTTTGAAGTGTTCTATTTCTCCAATTTTTTTATTTGATTCGGTTTTACGTCTCTATCAATTTACAGTGAAACTTAGTGCATTCAGCAAATGAAAAATGTAGCAAGTGCTCATTCAATTAAATTCTCAATCCGCATGAGGGTTTTTCCGCGGAGAAAGAGGTCGGTGGCTGGAAATTCTTGTAGCATATCTAGTGTTTTTCCAGGTAATTTCATTCGCTGAATGCAGCCAATATTGCATTCATTCGGTGTAAATAAAGCAAACGAAAATGTGACTGGGAGGTGCTGCCGCTGGCAAGTTCATCACACCTCGAACTTGGCGTAAGCAAGAGCGCCAAATGGTTATGGCAATTGGGGAGAGAGAGAGAATAGTTGTACATTACAGCCTAAGAACGACGAAAAAAGATTTGAAGGAAAATGTGACAATGAAAACCGGCTGCCGTTTCCAGGCTCCGGAAAATTCAACATGTAAACCTTGGTAAGTGCAGTTAGCAACTGAAGATGTTTCGCTAAACTAGGTAATTCCATGGAAGCTACCTTTACGTTTTCTATCTTAAGTTTAGCAAACAGAGAAAACTAGACGAGAAACATACTTGAGAAAATCCAGCAATGCATTAAGGATCGAAATTGATTACCAGTGCACTGAAAAGGATATTGGCTGACAAAAAATGCCCCAAGAATAGAACAACTTACTTTGACCTATCTCCTTTCAAAATGGTCGTTTGATCAACACTTTTGGTCAAAGTCATCTTTAGCTATTTAAAAACGTGAACTTCAGCTAAATAAGTAAAAAGCCCCGCACAAAACTCCAGACTAGCCGACAAATGTTTTATTTCTCACGCTGTTTGGTTTACTTCTTTCACTTTTGTGGTGACAATTAACAGCTGATAATTTGAACAGCTGATTTTAGTAATGCCAACAAATTTAGTACGAAATTTTGCGCCATCTATCGAGAGTTTTCCATTTTTTTTTTTACTAAGCAGCACACTTAACAAAGTGGCAGTTTGAATTTCAATTCAAATTAAATTAAAAACTCCGAAAAAGTGTAGTTTTTACGACGTTTTCTGGACAATTTCAGTGTAGGAATATATTTCATAATCATTTGAACACCAACGAAATTGTGTTCCTATTAAATTACGATTTTAAAAGAACCAACAAATAACGAAATCCGTAAACCGAAATTTCCCCTTTTACGGCGACTTTCCAATGGTCTGCTTCTTTTTGCTGTTTCGTCATTTCGCTCGGTTAGTAGCAGATTCGCGTTAAGATTTCCATTTCAGTAGTAAACAAGGCGTCCAATTGGAAGGTTCGTGTTCTTGTACTTGTAACTTGTGATCGGTTTGTGCCCGTGCGTTTTGTAGTGCTCGCGCGTTAACATTTTTTTTTTGCAGTGTTGTAGATTTTTGGTGAAAAATCTGCATGACGACGACACGTCGACGTGTGTTTCAGATAATTGCGCATCAGCCGTAAATTTTAAATAAATAAAATTCGACAAAACATCTGCGCGTTAATTTGAAAAATTTGAAAGGTTTTTGCCGAACGCAAGGACGAGGATAATAATTCGCTAATTGGTAAATCAGGCAGGTGGTTTGATAACGTTCCGTGACTTCCACACGAGCCCAATAATTTTTTCGCGGTTCTTGTTTGCGTACAAGGTAAACCGGTGTCTTTCGCGAAAGCCAAAAGAGTTTTTATCAAGAGTCGAGTGGCGGACGAGTGAATTTAAAAAATTTCCACCGTTAAAACACGCGAAATTCAAGTTGGTTCAGTGTTTGTGCTGATTAAAATTTTGTTGGTCTGGTTTTGGAGAAAATTCATACACCCGCGCAGTGTTCCGTGATCCCTGGATACTCTCTGGGAAAGAGTCGTCCTTCAGTGTTTGTGTGATTGTTTGTTGCAAGTTTGGCCTTGACGAGATCCTGCTGTTGCTTTTCTCGTCGTGTTTTTGGATTAAATATCAAGACAGCTACAGCCCAGGCGACTACAGAAGCGATTTAGATAATAAAAAGGTGAGCTGGAAAGTTTAAATCACGAATATTGTTTGTAAAACAAATTTGGAAAACGTGTATGCCCTAGTAACAGTCCAGTAATATGACCCTGACTTTTGCTTGCGCTGAAAGTGTGTACACATTCCAAATTTGCGGATGACGTCATTCGATGCATCATTCAGTCTTCTCGTTTTGAAATGTGCGATGCCAGGACATAAATCGTCACTCACTCACATTTCACAGTCATCCATGCTGACACTGCTCCTTGCTCCTGAAATGTTTCTTGCAAGGAAAACTTTTATTTGCCTCCTCATCACTATTTCTCTCCTGACGACTGATGCCCATAAGTATGCTATGCCGCGAGCAAGATTCCTCGCAAAGAAGCGCGTCGCTTGTGGGCTGTTTTGGGTGGTGCCAGCAGGCTGGCTGGCTGCCTGACTGAAGGGCGCCCATTTTTTCTCAACTTTGATTTGCTTTGTGCAAAAGAACGTGTCGAAAAAACTTGTCCTGAATCCTGTCGACGAAGCGACGATGAGTCGATTGTGTGTACAGCACATATTTGAGGAGGGTTGGAAGTGAGGACACAAGACAGGGTCACGATGAGCAGCGGCAGGAGCCAGAGGGGATGGTGTATGGTGGTGAAGTGCGCTCTCCCTTCGACTTCGACCGTGCCGGGGAATGGAAGGTCACAACGATGACGTCATCGTTTGGCCTCAATCGGAGACAGGACTCGGAACTGACGAGTTCCTGGTCCCATACAAGCAGCATCCGATGATATGAGATGACTCGTCTGGATTAGTCATTCGCATCGTCATCCTGCCTGCCTGGACTATATGAATTGAGAAGCCAAATTCCCATCGCGGGTTTTATATGGATTTGCATTTTGTTTGTTGAAGCGTAGTCGTAAACGTGGTTGTTGGTTGGTTATGGGTTATGTGGTGGTGGCCTGGCCCATTGGGTGACGCGATGATGCTTTTTCGGTAGGAAGCAGCAGCATGCCAGAAAGATACGCCAAACGAACGACCGAATAATGTTGGATTCAGTTTTTTTTCCAGAGCAATGAAAAGATAACCGACTACGTTGGGTTCATGATTTGGTGGCCTGGCCATGGTTGTGATGTTGGCGGCAAGTCTTCTTCCTCTGTTTCTTTTTTTTTTGGGGTAATCTGTGGACAGGCAACGATGAGGAGGATGTGATGGTATTGATGTTGATGCGAGGAGGCCTATGAACTTGTGAAGAGGTGCAAAAAGACTTGAATGCGACGTTGGTTGAGATTTATTCTCGCAAGTGAATTTGGCGCGCAAACATGCTCAACATCACTTTTTGAGAGTCAAGATCAAGGTGTATATGTATGCTGAAGGTGGCAGAGGGTTGTTGGCGGAACGAGGAGATGCGTTTTTCACTTGATATGTTTGAATGGGTTGATGTGATGATTTGGGATGAAATGAGACAAGCTTGTAATTGATACGGAATGAGTTTTGGTTTTGTATCAGCAAAATTGTTGCAAAAAAATAACAATATATATACGTTAGAAATACATATGTACATAAGTACATTCACGTTATTGTGTTGTTGTATGTACCTACATATTTATATTAAAAAAAAAAACGAATAGGCCCCCCATTCGGAAAAAAAGTGCTCTAGAAGGCTTCTGGAGCGCTTCCATCTGTCATCCGACTTCATTTCCATTTTAATATTGAACGTCCGCAGAGGTTAGCGCTTCTCAGGAAGCAGTATGGAAGCGCTCCTAGAGAAGCTTATACGGAGCACTTCCCCATGAATCATGAAGTTAGTTGGGGAAATTTTTATGCACGGTTTACGTTATGGAAAGACAATGGAATGCATCCTCGGAAGCACAATTACGAATGGAGACGGATCACTTGAAAACTTTTAAAGCTTTTCTCTACGGAACTGCTTCACAAGAAGCGCAATTTCGAGTGAAGATCTGCTTCTGGTGGAAGAGCTTGCAATTTTTCCGATTGGGAATTACACTACACACAATCACATTTAACGAATAATTCGCTCAATATGTTGGGAGCACTATCAATATTTTGTAACAAAAAACAAGAAAAAAAGGCACGGGACCAAATTCCTCTATTTACTTTCAATAATTTCAAATTTTAGATATGGTGCTTCGAGCTTTGAGCTTTCTGGTTCCAGTTTCCTGAGCGTTCTTTATTATCTTTATCAAAGAATTAAGGTTGCCACTTTGACAATGTTTCTCACCCGTCACCAATAACCCAAGCACTTGCAAATGAAAATTCAACGCAAAATTATGGATATAACTTTCTTCTTGTAAACGTTTTAAAGTCAAGCTTCAAATAACGGTATGCACGTGCTAATTCTCTCGGCTATTTCTCTGAAATACATGCTGACCAAAAACAACTATTAGAAGACAAAAAAACAATTATTAGGTGTACAACTTATTCGGTCCGTTTTTTTGCTTAAAAAATGTATATATGTATTTATTTGAATTGTAAATGGAACTTTGTAATACCGAACTGAACCCAATCGCTAGCCACTACTTTTGCCCATCTTTCTGGTAATTTCTAAATTCCTTCGCGAAAGAAGAATTCATTTTTTGAAGCCAAGAATGAATCGAGTTATTTTTGTATACCCTGTTCTGCATTGACCGAAACAAATGGTAGTCGCAAGGGGTAAGGTCTGGGATATAAAACGAGTGAGCCAGAACTTCCCAACCGCTATTTTCCAAAAAGCTTCCAACCGAAACAGCTGCTTGATTGTTGTCATGGTTAACGATTATGGACTCGTGTCTGGCCGCATATCCTGGACGTTTTTCGGCTATAGCTCGCTTTAAAAGGATCACTTGTTGCCTGTAGAAGCCCCCCGTGATGGTTTGACCAGGATTAAGCAGCTCATAGTGGATCACCAAATCCCTGATCCCACAAAGTACAGAGCATTATCTTGTGAAAACACGGTGAAAATGAAACTCGTTGGAGTTAACCTGCGCTTAGCGCCATTTTTTGAAAACGAACCAAACTAAGTTGTACACCTAATATTTCTCATATAAATCTAATTTCGTTTATAAGTACATATATGTAGTGCAATTAGCTCTAGACCCAAACACAAAGAAAGAGAAAAGTTTTGAAAACTATTTTGCTGACCGCAAAATGTCCTAGAGACGAAATAAACAACATTTAATTTCCTCTGTTTAATGATATATAATACTTTAGACCTTTTCTGGGAAAATTATACCCTAGACCCGAAATTATTATGTGGAATTCACATTTTTCGAGATTTACATTTCGCACTGTAACCTTTAATAGAGTAAAGGTAGAGAGATAGGAATTGGTACAGATACTGGAACTTAAATTAGTTAAATTTATACCAAAAAGGAGCTTGCTCCGGGCAAGGATACCTCCCACGCTCCTGTTAACATTTCTAAAAAAGGCATGCCTGTAACTATTCTCTAAATTACGCCAGCCAACTGAAATTTGGTTGTGTGCCTAGGGCAAGCCCTCTTATACTATCGACCAAAAGTTATTTTGATCGGATCAAAACTAAGGGTACCTCCCATCTTACTTGAAATCTAAAATGAGGAATTTGAAGATTAATAAGAATTGTCAATCAATTCTTGCGAAAAGTAGGTGGGCAATCAGAAAGTTAAATATTTTCTACAGCATACGAATGCAAAAGAAGGCAGGCAAAGTATTTAGCGTATTTATTGCTGTTGATATGTATTTACTTTGATTTCGTTAAAATAAATTTACCGTTATTCGCTCTAGTTAAACAAAACCAGTGTCGGGGCTCAAAAGTACGAGATGTAAAAAAAATATGTCGACTAGCGTATATTCAAAAGTTCGTACCAAGGTGTGCCCTTGAAGTGTCGAAAAATCGGGTTTGACGGTCCATGCCTATGGAGCCGTGTGAAAATTTCCAAAAGTATTTTTATGATTTTATTGCTTATTTAGGGACACTTATTCCAAAACGTGCGAAAAAAATAAAACTTTTTACTTAAAACTAGGTTTTTGGAGCCGTCCTATATATAGGACAGTAGGCACATAGCTATGCGGATACACTCTTTTGATATGATTTTCCAGAAATTACTTAACGAAAATAGCAGTTTTCAGCATCTTGACGAAATTTGTTTAGTGAATAGTTTAATCAATATGTTCGCGATTTAAGAGACACATATGACTCATGACGTTTGTAACTCTGTCGTCTATGAGTCAAATGTACCTCATAAAATATATAAATGTTCAGTTATTCGATGTTGAAATAATCGTAGATTTTTTATTTATAAGTATAACTATACACAAAAATGTCCATCGACGTCGAAAACAATTATAATGTACACTGGACCAAATCGCCTGCTAAAGTAAAGGAAATATGGTTAAAATCAAGACAACAAAAAACAGCCAAGAAATATTTATCTTCATTTGAGAATTAGTCACACTGATCCAAGTGAAATGCCAATAGCAGTGCTTTAAGGAAAGTTAACCTTAAATCAAGCAAACTTTTCTTATGGAAAAGACAAGACAATCTAAACAAAGATAAAAAAGAAACTTGCAGCCAACCAACATCCCCCATTCTTCCCAGTCAAACGCGCTACCTACTGCACCAGAGACACTACTGACTAATCCACTACAAGCCTTTTCAATATAAGCTAAAGCTAAAATAACGCTTTTCCACGAGCCTTACATGGAAAATGCCAAAAAAATATATTAAGAAGAATTTGTTTGCTGGAATTGAGAATAATAGTTTATGCTTGAATCTACATACTTTGTCTCAAAACAAGGTCTTGGAAATAGGATGAATCCAAGAAGAAATTTTCTCATTTTGAGAAATTTTATCGAAATTTGTGAATTTTGCAAATGAGAAAAGAGTTTCTTAATTTTAGATAGCCCAATTTTTTCAGTGTAGAGTGAAGTAGGCTACCCAAGCCTCGATTTCAGAATTTAAATCTAAATGCTTCGTGCTGAAAAATTGATATAGAGATTGTAATTACATTTTGTGATATCCTGGCTATTTTCTAATATCATATTTGTTTCAAATAAAACGACATCGAGGCTAGTTTCTGGCGCAGCGGAAATTTGAATACCCATCACATTTGAATGAAACTTAAGCTTGTTTTGCGTTAACAATTTCTACCGCAACCCTATGACGTGTTCCGATTCCATCTGTTCCTGGATGCGTTGAGGCTAATCTACGAACACACTTGGATGAATTTTGGTTAAGATTAAAAAAAAAAAGTTTTTCTTACAAGAACCTAATATTTGGGGGTTGGTTAGTATCTCTCTCTTAGTATGACGTAATGTTCCAATGCTATTTATTCCTGGATATGCTTTACTATGAACACATTTAGGTGAAGTTTGGTTAAGATTGGTTCATAAAGGCAAACGTTTTTGTTAGAAGAACCATTCCAGGGGTTGGTTTGTTGTTCCGATTTCATCCGTTCCTGGATATTTTTTTAAGCTTTACTAGGAACACACTTGGGTGAAGTTTGGTTAAGATTGGTACATAAAGAAAAAAAAATCCTAGAAGAACCCAATTTTCAGGGGCAGCCCCATGACCCCATGGTCCGATTCCATTCGTTCCGACATATATACAGCGTACACTAACAAGAAACTTGCATACAACATTTCAGCCCGATAGCTTCAAAACTGAGGGACTAGTTTGCGTTACAACAGACGGACAGACAGACGGACATCGCTCAATTTTTCTCTTCACACTGATCAATAACATATATACTTTATATAGTCGGAGGCGTTTCCTTCTTTGTAAACATCATGACAAAGTTAATATACCCTTTCACATAGTGACGGGTATAAAAATATTAACAAAACGAAAGTACTTGTTGGCGCAACCTCATAGTAGCATATCTGCCTACTGTGCACCCTGACACCCTTCAAACAAATGCTACATTAGATATGAAATCTCAACAAAAACCTCCATACGCATTTTTTTGCGATCTGTTGAACTGCTAGCTTCCAAACGCACTTTGTTTCAATAATTTAGATAGTAAAGGGTGGCCCAATTGAACTGCAACCAAATGTAGGTAACTATATAAATCTATGACCGCTAATGATAGCGCCCTCATATTTTGTTCCACGACAGTTCACCTTGTTGTGTTTAAGCTTCCGGAAGCGTTTGCGCATGAGTGTTGTGAAAAACATTTAATCCGTGATGGAAGTAAAACGTAACAGTGTGATTGGGCTATATTTGGTTGGAAAGCCGCAAGTGGAGGTAGGTAAAAGTGGTGGCTTAGGTCAAGCAGACCAGAAGCCCAATTAGCGCAGAAGGCGCCGTTTTGAAACCACATATTCCGTTAAACTAGTAAAGAAGGAGGTTACAGAAGGTTAGATATCATGAGTGGAGAGGCGTCTAGAGCCACGCAGTACAATTGAGGAACTGAAGCAGCTCCCCTATTTTCCCCTCCGACGCATCCTCTAGACTATCAAAAAACGGACGACTGAGCGTTCGATAGCGGGATCTAGCGAGACCTGGGCATTTGCAGAGAAAGTGAGTTCGAGTTTCTCTCTCATTTGCGTTATCGCAACTACGACAATGCGAGTTGTGAGGTATACCCAACCTGGCCGCATGGTCCCCTATTGGCCAATGGCCCGTAATAACTGCTGTAAGTCTGGCGATATCCTTCCGCGGTCTTGTTAGAATCTCGGACGTCCTTTTCCAGTCATATGATGGCCATAACTTCCGTGATATGGCACAGGTTCTTATGTTTCGTCAGTAACCGCCTGCAATCGTAAGATAATGCAAGGAAATCTGTCCCTTGACAGTTGACATCGGAACGTGTACGCGCTCCTCATAGGAGGTGTCCATAGAGGCCCCTTTTCTGGCCAACTCATCTGCCAGCTCATTGCCGTCTATATTCGTATGTCCAGGCACCCAAATTAGTGTGATTGAGTGCTTTCTACCAAGTTTGTTTAGCGTCTCCTCACAGCATTTGACAAGCTTAGAGGATATCTTCGCAGAGTTAAGTGCCTTAATAGCCGCCTGACTATCTGAGCAGATGGCTATGTTTTGGCTGTCTTGAATATTTCCGAGTGCGACGCAGGCCTTCATGATTGCAAACAATTCCGCCTGGAAAATGCTAGCATGATCAGGAAGACGGTAGGATTCAGAGATGTTAAGTGTATCGCAGAAGACTCCTGAACCTACACCGCAGCTCATTTTAGATCCATCTGTGAAAATAGATATTTCGTAATCCCCTACTGCCTCACCCGTACCCCATTCGCACCTAGTCGGAATTTTAACAGCGAAGTTTTTCCCAAGACTCAGTGTAGTCACTGCAAAGTCTGTTGTAGCTTGATCTCATCTAGTGGCAGCTGGTTGAGGATATCAGCGTGACCATATGGCTTGGAGGTCCAGCCACCGGACTCTTTAAGCCTTACCGCGCTACATGCCGCCAGTTTATTAATAAAAAGGTTGATTGGTAGAAGATGCAGGATTACATTCAACGCATCCCTCGGGCATGTTCGCATACCCCCTGTGATGCCAAGACATGCCGTTCTTTGCACCCTACCCAGTTTCGTTATATTGTACTCTCTGCTAAGCGCTGGCCACCACACAAGTGCTCCATACGTCAGCATGGGACGTACCACTGCTGTATAAAGCCAGAGTACTACATTTGGTTTAACGCCCCACCTTTTATTGAGGGCTGTCTTACAGGCGTAGAAAACTACGCAGGCTTTCTTAACACGCTCTTCAATATTCAACTTCCAGCTGAGCTTCGGGTCTAAAATGACTCCCAAATAATTCGAACTTGTCGATAGTGTGAGTTGCTGTCCGTTAAGTTTTGGAAGGGAAAAAGATGGTATCTTGGTTTTTGTAGTGAACAGCATCAGCTTTGTCTTGCTTGGGTTTACACCAAGGCCACAGCTTGTAGCCCACTTGCTGACTAACCCGAGCGCTCTTCCCATGATCTGACTGATCACGGAGAGACACATTCCTGATACTATGATCGCTACATCATCCGCATACGCCACTACTTTTATACCTTCCTCGTCGAGTTTAGTTAAGATTTTATTGATCACTATTAGCCACAGTAGCGGAGAGACGACACCACCCTGAGGTGTCCCTCTACAGACGAATTTTGTCATCTGGCTTGTAATGAATCGCTTCCAACGATTCAAACTCAGTTTATATTTTTGTTGTTGCTCATGCTATTGTGTCGTTGCCGACGGCACAATTGCAAATGACTTCAAATACAACATGAGTGCATTTGCAGCCCAGCTTCTGCAACACATTCTGCATATTCTCAGATCAATACTCTCTTATCTGACAAAAAACTATGATCAGCTGTGCGAGTATCGATATGATCTACTTGTTGCTCTTATCACTCGTACAGATCTGCTATGGTATGCGACCTAGAAAGAGAGTATTGAAATGAGTATATGCGAAAGAAAGGGTGTGTCATTGTGCACTCCCATGCAATATCGAATTTTAGATATTCGAAAAATGCAATGATGGGTGGTGTGGGGGTATGAATGTGGGTGGGTTCATTTATTCCTAAAGGTAATGCACTTTTTACATAGGGTACAGTTGCCGTCGGCTCGTACGATTTTGCCGTTTTTGGTAGTTTCTTTGTCCTGCAAAAATGAAAAACGGGACAGGGAGACCGAGCAAAAATTTGCAGGGGATTCGCTTTCCAAGTTTTGTCGAGGGAGGACGTTTGAGACCCCGTTTGTAAAAGAATTTATTTAAAAAATTTTTTGTGATAGAAGTATTTCCTAGTTTTATCCGTACCAAGTATAGTTTATTAGTAGACAAGTTGGTGTTAATTTGTAATAAAAATCTTGGTTTTACGGTTGGAAATAATAAGCGAAATCGATATTCCGTGTTTGCTGGAGAATTTAGTGCAAATTTAATCGTAAAGGAATCAAGCGGATGGTGCCGGTTATTTGATGGAAATTGGCCAATTATTTTTTTATCGACAATTTTGGTATTCTGTGACGAATACAAGGAGAGCTGTTGCGATAAAATTTGGCGATTCTTTTGCACCCGGCCGAGATTGCGAATTTTGTTGGGCGAAACATTCAGGGTATTTCTGTCGAAACCGTTTGAGTCGACCGAAAGTTGGAATTTGGTGATTCTTTTGCACCCGGCCGAGATTGCGAATTTTGTTGGCCGAAACATTCATTGTATTTCTGTCGAAACCGTTAGATCCGACCGAAAGTTGGAATTTGGGAAGTTTTGCGAAAGTTGGGAAGAAAATCGCACCAATTGGCTGAATTGTGGCCCTTTCCCAATAATTTGACGTCAATTTGCGATATATTGGAGTTTTTGGCTATATACATATACTGTGGCCAACTGTTGGAATCTTCCTGTGGCGATACGTGGATTTGCGACAAATGAAGTGGATAGCGATCGATTCGTAATTTCCCATTACGATCAAGTCATATTGACGAATTGTGTGAACGTTTTCTGGAGGTTCAATTTCGGCGATTTGTGTTGCATTCTAGTGTTGTTAAAGCATACGAAATACGACATACGAATACGTTTCTTTTTTGCAACTTGCGCTAGTTTTTGTTTGTGAAAATTTTTAATTGGTATTACAGTTTTGTTTCCTTTCTTTTATTACTTACTATTGTTGTTGATATTGTAAATTCGCGATTTGGTTGGTTTTTGCAGTGTATATTGTGTACATATATTAATAATCACAAATTAAATTAGCGTTCTCCAGCGTCATCGTTTGCAACGGCCGTTTCAACGTAACGTTTTGGGTGAGTAAATAATCTATATTGTTTCTATAATATTTCTTTGTTTTTTTGAATTTTGTTCCTAATATGAAATGTAACTGATTCCTGATACATTATACCGGATTTCGGAACCAACCGATGGTTAAAAGTGTATTTTGCTGGTGAACTGGCGCTAAGGCAATAAAAATGTGTTAATATCTAAATCGTGAATCTTTTCCTTGAGGAAATCTTTTCCTTTTACAGAGCAGACATGTAGGCGCACCCGAGCGTGTTAGTGAATTCTATTAGTTTTTTTTTCAGGGAGGTCTTCTATTCTTGGCCCGAAGACCTATAGGCGACGGTGGGACATGGCCAGGATCCTAACAGCCGGATCCACTGCCTGAATCCTTCGATGGTGTTTCACTTCCGCTCATTTATATTTTTGTTTGTTTTCCCCATTTTTAGCTCATAGAGTTTTATCGAAGGCATACGAATTTTTTAGGTGTAAAGGACAGAAGACAACGAACCGGCAAAGGACCTATCCCATTTCCCGTAGCGAGCTGCCGGTGCACGTATGCCGCCGCCGAGTACGCTGTCTGTTTCCACAAGATTTTGCCATCCGTCCTCATTACAGGCTGTTTCCTAAGTCCGCATGAATTTACTGGTCTTCAGAAGACTCGCTATCCATTTGCTGAGTTCCACCTCCACTCCCGAATCCGCAAGGGCTTTGTGAATAGATTCTATGCGGACATTGTTGAAAGCCCCCTCTATGTCGAGGAAAGCGGCTAACGTGTACTGTTTGTACACACAAGTGGAAATGCAAATGTTTACCGAGAAATTGTTTTGGAAGGTGCTTTGAAGCCGTGGGCACGCAGACATTTTACTGAAAGAGAATGGACATTTCAGCAAGACTCTGCACCGTCACACAAAGCACGCGCAAACCAAGACTGGTTAAGAAACAATGTTCCAAAATTCATTTCGACCGAACAGTGGACTCCTCATTCACCGGATGCGAATCCGCTGGACTACTCCATATCGGGGATTTTGCAGGCCCATGTCAACACTAAAAGATACCAGAGTATTGATGCGCTCAAGGCAGCTCTTCGCCGTGAATGGGCAAAAATACCAGAGGCTCACATTCGTGCAGCGTGCGATTCGTTTGTCAACCGACTCAAAGCCATAGTTCGCGCTGATGGTGGTCACATCGAAAATTAGAATTAAATTTTAAAAATATAATTGTATTACAACATTTTTTGCTTATGCTCAATAAAATTATGTATTAAATAAACAAAAAAATCAGTTAGCCAAAAGTTGCAGTTCAATTGGGCCACCCTGTATATTGATGAAAATATAAGCATGTCCTTCAGGAACAACCCTAACATTTCCAATTTTCTATTGCCGATTTTCGATATTTTTTTTTAATTCAACGACAAAAAAATACATCATGATTAGTTTAGATTATTAACCCTTTCGCTCCCAATGATGCCATATGGCATCATGAAATTTAATGAGTTTTCATAGAAAATGTAAGAAATAAATTTTAACTTTTTGTGTGATATTAGACTCTCCCAATAGTGTAATACATACCTATAGTTGATTTTTTCCAGCGTGAATTTTTTGGTTTTGGGATGTTATTTTTAATGAAATTTTAGAGAAGGTTTGACGATTGTCGTAAAGCCGAAAAACTGATTAATACATTTCCCAATATTTCCTGATAATAATCATTTTATGCAAATAATTTTAATGGTTTTATTTTGTAAAGAGGTTGTTTTAAGAGAAAATCAAAAGATTTTTCGATTTTTTTTTAGAAAAACCCTATGAAGTGGTTTTGCATGAGCATGATGCCATATGGCATCATTGGGCGTGAAAGACAAATCAGGAAGTCCCCTATTTATATAAATGCCAGTTGCTTGCTGTATGGAAGACACCCTTAGTTTTTATCCGAATGAGCTAATTTTTAGTGCGTGGGGTGATTATCAGCTCCAATCGCAATAAACCAAAATTTAGCACTCTGCTCTAATTTTGGGGGGAGTTATGGACATGTCCTTTCGCCAAATTCAAATGGGGGGATAATGGGGGTCGTTGGTTGGAGCGACTCAATGTTTCTCCCAAAATAATATTGAACTTATTGTGAATACTTGTACGAAATTTTACGGCCGAACTAACATTCTTTCAAGAGTTATGGGGCTTTTCAAAAAGGTATAAAATGAAAAAGTTCTAATTTATTTTTAATCTAGCGCCGAATCATTAAATAGATCCTTCATGTGTTATATATCATTGCAAAAATAATTTTATGTAGTTTTTTTCGTTCTCAGACTATTTTTCTATATCTTTTGTAATTTTTGAAATACTCGCAAAAAACCGAAAAATGACCCCCATTTCCCCCTTTCCCCCTTTTTTAAGGTTGTGGACCCCCAATCGGTTGGGACTTTTTTTCCCATAATCTCGGGGTTCTTCACCAACCATTCTGCAAAAAAATTTCCGATGTAGGTTTTTGCCGACCAAATACATATCTCATTTTTCACACGGAAATTGCTAAGTGCCCTTTCAGTCCCAATGATGCCATATGGCATCATGCTCTATTTTGTTAACTATAGCGCTTAAAATTTTTTTTTCAAGAAAATATCATAATGTTGTTAGAAAAATTCTCGGCTTAAAATCCATAATTTGGGCATGAAAGGGTTAAGAAAAACCCTCGTTTTTTTACCACGATTGAACGACTGAACGACAAAATATAGCGCCCACTGTAATGGTAAACTAAAATTATGTATGTATAAAATGACCCATAAACGACCCTACATTTCGTTTTCCTTTCATAAACCTGCACAACCAACCGAATTCCAAAACAAAAATCACTTGACACGGTCTCACGGTAGCATCAAATGCGATTTTAGTGTAACAAATGTGCAATTATCTCTAAATGGGCCCGCACACACATGAGTTCACCGTGTAAGTTAAGTCTCCTTAAAAAAAAACCCACAAACCACAATAAATCTAGTTCGTCTAAAAACCTGCGCGGAACCCATAATTTGTCTTCGAGCTCGGTCAACCATTCGACAATGCGGTATGCACAACAAACCGAGCAGCAGCAATTCAGAATAAAAGTATCGAATTCCTCTAATTAATTCCGCATAAAATGCCAGGTAATTATTGAGTGCATGCTTGAGTACTTCTTTTTCCTTTTATTTTGGTTAAACTTATTCCGGGTATGTCTTCTGGCTTTGGCTAGTATGTGTCAGCAGAAGCAGCAGCTTCGAAAACCTCACTAAACCATGAATGTATTTATGTAGGTATACAGAATGGACACGGAACAGGCTAAATTACATACGATTACACACATACTATTTCTTATTTACGTTAAGAGTATTTTATTTTGTATATTCGCGTACTTGGTATGGATTCGACGTGGTGTCGAAATGCGACCAGGTGTTCAGGTGCTATAGCATTTTAGAGGTCTTCCGGTTCACGGTTCGCGCATCATGCCACAGAAGTCCATGTCCACGCATATGTGGTCGTTCGTTTCTATGGTTCTATACGGCAATCAAACGTGTATATCATCGCGCGGGCTTTGTGTTCTGCTCGGGTAATTAAAAACAAAATTGTGCTAATTAATTATTCAACAAGTAGCCGCAAGGTGTTTAATTTGATTAAGCTGTATGCGAAGTGGATCTGAATGCACATACTTCTATGTCCAAACGATGCATGTCATGCTGGTGAGAATTGAAACCACCTTAACTAACGCAAGAATGCGATATATTTGTGGTGTTCCTTAAAAAAATTATCAGTTCTTATCAAGAACAACTAGTTAGCAGCTAAACGTATAAGCTCGTATATTACGTATGTTTTGCATATCATTTGATTGTCGGTTGGCTTGAAAAAGAAAATTGATTATGCCATGATCGTTGTAAATATGTACCGGAACAAGGAATAGTATAATTGCCGGTAGTGCCTTTGTAACCCTTCTGTTTGTTAAATGTCGTAGATCAATGTATAAGGTACTATAGAAGGAAGACGGTATTTATTTTTGTTACCTTGTTCGACTTGTAAAATTAAGACATTCTCATACGTGGTCGTTCCAATAAAGTCCTATGAGTAGGTTAAGTATGTACTACTAATGTAATCATTTTTGCTTATCTGATGAATCTCCAAAGCGGAGCAATAATAAATCTATGGCATGGCCGCTTAGATCTTAGTTCCAATCCAATAAACAGCTCGCGAGACGGATTCCTTCCTGGGACTTTATCTAGCTCACGTGGAATTTCTTAAAATATAAGTGAGAGCACAGAATCCTATACAATTGATAATTACAACGCGAATATTCTTCTTCTTCATTACCGTAACTCCTAGTGGAGCGTGGTGCGTTGATGACTACCGTGTGTAGTCATCAACGTTACAGAGACAACTGAATTCGGAGTGTGATACGGTTGTCAGCCATACCACTTCCTAGTGGCATTGTTAGTTTATTATTCTACGATTAGAATATTTCTTATCAACTTCTTCTGAATAATAAACTTGCGACGAGTCGTGCCGAGTTTGGAAACTCGTTTCTCTATGAGTGTCTATTTCACAGAGTGGCGATCGAACGATCACGGCCACAGAGCACGACAACGCGAATATACTTAATATACAAATATGCGATAAATTATTATAATAAATACATAATCCGTTAAATTTAATCGAAATGGATCAAATTAAAACGTCAGTTTCCCTCTAAATTGCAAATTTAATCTTTTGTTCCCATAGGAAACAAATGGAATTTCTGCATGGCGTAATATAAGGAAATCTAATAAATCACCTTCTTTCGGTGCTAGATTCTGAGAGAATGCCTTTATGAATAGATTTGATGAAAAAATATTGTAGAATGTAGACCATCACTCAAACAAATAAATATAAAACATAAAATTTCAGATAAGACCCATGGGGTACATTTGAAAGTACAGTACGACCTCGATTATCGATTAACTAATAAAAACTGGGGCAGTTGCAATAACTGAGTTGTTGCAATAACCGAAACAGAGAAGAAAAACCAAATTTATGGAAAAGCTTTAAGTTTGAAACTCTTCAATTGTATTTTATTTTTATTGCTTAATGCTTAATACATAGGTATATAATTTATTGGACATTCCATCACTTTAAGTTTTGAAAAAAGTGTGACATTTTAATTTGTTTTTTGTTAATTTGCACGCTTTTTAGAACAGCCTGTTCCTTTAGTCTTTGAAGCATCAATAGGTCTTGGAGTGGGACCCAATGAATGCAAACATCAAAGGACTGGATTGCAGCAGTTGTTTTCACTTTCTCCGAGGACATCTTTTTCCAGTATTCATTGCGAAATTTCCTCAGTTGATAAGCCTTCATTGGGTAAAATCACTCCAAACAAATCTGAAATCGACAAAAGAGCCATTCTGCGATCATAAATTTCAGCTCGGATAGTACCTACTTAAGGGAAGGTCGTCCTCATCATCCCAATTTTGATTCCAAGACATTATTATTTCACAAAACAAATGTTTTGTGAAACCATTCGTAAAAAAAATTCAAGCGTCATCCACGCGTTTTTATTGGCCTTGTATACAATGGGCTTGTTATAAAAATTTCGAAATGCCCTCGGATTCGCTGATTTCCCAATAACGAGTACCTTAACCTTATGCGTACCAGAGGCATTTGTGCACGCAATGTAATAATTTCCTTGCTTACTTTACGACCAGGAGCAGATGATTCCTTGAAAGTTACTAGGGTTTTATCAGGCATCAGCTTATAGAATAACCCAGATTCATCGGTATTGTACATTTGGTCTGGTTTTAAACCAAGTGAAGCATGCTTAAAAATGGCTCAATTTGATAATTTTTCACCGCAAATTTTCAGCAAACGTACACATATGGACAAAAAAATAAGTACACCCCTCATGAATCTTTTTATGCCAAATTTACATAGCATTTTTAAAATTGAAATATTCGAAATAGATAGAAATTATAACAATTTGGATACAACAATACCAACGGAACCGAAAAAGTAAATGGCATCCCCTAATTATCATAGCCCTTTCCCGATATCAACTTTGAAGTGGATATTCAGCTTGGTCAAAATAATAAGTACACGATCGGTTTTCTTAATTTTTTGACAATAACTTGGTATTTTCCGTAAGGATATGTTTTTTATTCATTTGTGCATACAACAAGCGTTAAATTAAAAACCATCAAAAATACTTAAGGGGCGAAAAACGCATGCTAGGCATGAAAAAAGACGCTAAAGTTCCACCAAGCTTTAAAATGGCGGAAAAAATGATTCTCTCAATAACGGAATAAGCCAGCTAAGCATTGTATTTACTGTGTAATTCATTAAAAACTAAATAAAAACACTCTCAAATGCGATTAGGTCCATATAAGGGCCAAAAGAATAACTGTCGATCTCATTATCACTATGTCAAAAAAGTTCCCTTGGCATAATTGATGATTTTCGCGGCAAATATTGAAAAATTGTAATCCCTTTTTTAAGTTAATCGAAGAATACAAGAAGTAAAGCAGTTTTGGCAAAAAGTTTAGAACTTTCCATTGTGACGTCAAAAAGTGTTGACGGTACAGGAAAACTTTGGAGGAATAGTTCTTCCTATTCCAGACCGAACAATGAAATATCACAGAATATTCTGTCTTTTTTATGAGATCGCAATAAATTTGATTGGAGAGACCTTCCCTTATGATAATATTCTTCATTCAGGAAAAACAAACCTGATATACGCTACATCAATTGGAGGCGAAACAAACACACACGAAACATGGTCTATGATTTTTTTTTCGTAGTTTGGTTTCGTTCAAATATACCTAAAAATCGTTACTTTGAGACAATTACCGCATAAGACATGTTTGTTGAGAGTCCTAGAATATTCTACTAATGAACCCATACAATTTAAATGGGGATTTCAGCAGGATACTAACCCTAACCATACCTCACACGCTAGTCAAGGATCCGCTTGAACTAAATCGAGTGGCTTTTCACGTAGTTCTTATAGTTAAATTGAATCCGTAATGTTTAGAGAAACTTGAATCAACGAATTAGAAACAAAGTTTGCTACAAAACGGACCAATTACCGAATATCCGAAAAGTAACTGGATGTATGGTATGTATTGGAACATGCCCTTAAAAATTATCTCCAGGGCCAACGAAATCCTTTTTTTTCAAAATAATAGACAATTTAGTTTTAAATAATAAAAGAAATCAAATTCTTGTCGAATCAGAACAATTTGTTTTAATTATAACCAGTTTTAATCAAATTAACTGAAATGTACTTATTATTTTGTCCAGCCCTTTTTAGTCGGTTCGCACTTTTTCAAGGTAAATGAAAGCTGTTATTAATTATCACTGACTAATTAACATATTATTTGATTCCTCACCAATTAAGTGTTTAAATCCTTACATAAGATTTTATTTACTCAAATAACTACTTGGCTACAGGGTGATAAGAAAATTCCGTATGGATGTACTTATTTTTTTGGCCATATGTGTATGTTGTGACGTTTTTTAAAATTCGAATACCAGCCTTTACTGGCGTTAAAACCTCCTGGTTTTTCTTTGATTTTTTCATGCAACTGGCACGCCTATATGTTTTCAACAGTTCTATGGATATTGGAACATGATTTATCCTTTGCTTGGTAAACCATTTGTAAAGCGCGGCTTCCATTTTAGGATATTCGCATCGCTTCAAAGTTTTTCTTTTCCGGGCCCACTTTCCGAGTTGCAAACGAAATGTTTTACATTTGTTTCATCTTTTTTTATTCTGCTAATGGTAGACTTGTTCACATTGTATTGCTCGCATAGCGATTTTACTGCAACACATTTTTTAATCTTCGAAAGGATTTCACTTTTTTGATTGAGAGATAATTTAACAATTTTCTTTACAACACCCATTTTCCACTTGCGGATACTACTATGGCAATTTTTGTACGTAGTACTATAATTAAGACGGTACTATAACATACATATTTGACTTTACTGCACAAAAAACTAAACAATGCAAAATTCACAAGAGAGACATAAAGTAAATAGAAAATTCATGTGAAATAACGGGAATAATTTCCTTATTTCCGTAGAATTTCAGAAAATGAGATACGTTTGTATACAAAAGTTGCACTTATCGCGGTAAATTTTCATTGAGGTTGAACTTATAAAGTCAACAGTTTTGGAAATTAGGTGTTGCGTTAATCAAGGAGTTGCATGTATCGAGTATAACGATTACCGAGGTCATACTGTATATGTATGTCACATCGCACAGTGGGGCAGTCGTGGAAAAGATTAACAAAATTTATACTATTTGAGAGATTTTGTGAATGTTTTATCGCATAGTAAACATTTTGAAGTTTCTTTCTACAAAAAAAGTCGGACCTATATCTGTCACAGTAAGAAATTAGCGGCTCTCAAAGTGTAAAGAATTGATTTTTCAATTTAACCGCATTTTTTCATAATCAAGTTTCAATGAAAACCCTGACTATAAATTCTCATAAAACTTTGTTTTATGATTTTATTTCCAATTTTTAGGTTATAATAAATATGATAGCACGAAAAAAGTAAAAAAAAAAACAGACCGAGGCTAATTTCGAGCGCGGCTAAAATTTGAATACCCGTCACACTTGAATGAAACAGACAGACAGACAGATACACAGGAGACAGACACCGCTCAATCGATTTCTTGCATCACACTGATCAATAAATATATATACTTTTCATAGTCGGAGGCGCTTCTTTCTGTGCGTTTCAAACCTCATGACAAAAGTTAATATACTTACCCTTTCACATAGTAACGGGTATAAACATTGGAAAAAAAACATAAAATTTAATTTTAATCATTGAAGGTCAAATTGTCCCTAACTGGATTTTTCAAATTGAGTTTTAACAACTATACCACGTGCCTCCAAGGGTCTGTTTATGCTACATTATTTCAGCAAGTCTAAAGATGACTAATATGTAAGAATCATAACCCCATAGAACCCCAGGCTACTTTTATAGCCAATTTTTATATGTCATGTTGACTGTTTTAGACACGATTTGTGAATATCTACTGTAAAATATGTTGGGTACCTTTGAAGCGGAGATAGTTATCATCCTATTGAACTAGTTTTTGGTGGAAAGTATAAATGGGCTCTGTCTTGACGTTTACCCCTTCCCCCCGGTGAGGAGCTGTTGACATGTCGGCTTGAAAAGTTCTATTAGGTGAATCAGGCATGTCCTTGGTCGGAGCAACTCAATTTTTGGCAAAAGTAAATTTCATTTTATTTAGAATATTTCCCAAAATTATCATGGCTCAACTAAAATTTCTTGTATAGTTAATAAATGCGTAAAATAAATAAATAAATGCATAAATGCGCCCTAATTTATCAAAATAAGTCAATTGTATTATATGTCGTTTCAAAGGTAATTTTGTGTAGTTTCATGTGGCCTCGAACCATTTTGCTGTAACTTTTACAGTTATTGAAATAATTAAGAAAACCTTAAAAATGATCCCCTTTCCCCCGTAAAATTGAAATAACTTCAAAACGGCAGATTCTATCTGCGTCAAACCTATTCCATTCGAGTTAGAATGGCCAAATACATTAAAATTGGCTTATTTTTATAATTGTTTCCAAAATTCGGGTTTTTGCCCCACTGTGCGTCGGTCGCAATACCGAGATTCTTTTAGGTAACTGGCGTCTCTTGTCAATAAAAAGGATATTCATAGGCAACTGTCCATATTCGTATCCAACATTTCCTAATTCTCTGTTGTCAAGTTACTCTCTTAAATCTTCTTCCCATTTCTATTGCAAAGTCTATACTGGTAAAAGCAGTCACGTTTTTTGCCGCCAGTAGGCTATCCACATTTACATGCCTACAGACCTCACAATATATAAAAAAAGCATACCATAGCTAAGGCTTTTACCTTTTCGTAGCGTAGCTTAACAAAAACTATTTATTTCAAATTAATTATTTAGATGTCGACCTACCTATATGCTAGCTTAATCCAAAATTGAAATTGATATTTCACATAAACCGGTATTTGTTTCAAACATCAACGTATAGCTTAAAAAAAAGATTGTTCAAATATCAGTTCTTTAATGATATGTCAAATTAAATTTTTCCTTATAATTTCTGATTTTCACTCACGGTACTTTGAACTCGTAAATCTGCAAAGTTGTCAAAAATTGCCTATAGTATTTAGACTTTCAAACAGACTGTCCTATCTACTTCTTTTGCAATAAAATGCAAAAACTGAATTTCATTTCCCTTTAGACCAAGTCCGTCAAAACTCGTCGTCAATACTCAAAAAATAGAATTGAATTTGAATAGAGAGTTTTAGCATGTCGTAGGAAATAGTACGACATAGTTTGACATTCATGTAAAACTTCGCTTGCTTGCCGTATACGAAACATTATATCTTAATTTTGCATGTCCCAAGTATAGACATGGGTGTATTTACGTATATTGTATGTTCTTTAAACAGTGGAAATTGACGAAATTATTTGTCGTGATTATACACCCATGCCTACTTAGGACATGCAAAATTATGATACTACATATTTCGTATACGGTAAGCAAGCGAATTTTTATATGGAATGTCAAACTATGTGTCCTATTTTCTACGACATGCTAAAACTATCTAGTATCAAAATTCAAGTATTGGCCACAATGAACCGCAAAACTAATAACGATTCTCTTAAGGGTTCCCTTAAGTATGCCCTATATAATTTATTGTGTTCACACGCGATTTTTTATACCGCATTGTAAAAATTACGAGTTTTCAAGATATTTTTGTTAAATTTCTTCTCCAGAAGAAAGTACTGTTGTATCGGTACTTGAATTGAGGGTGATTCTACGAACTCTTTGCACTTACCTATTGCTTTCATTCTCATTAAGAGGGAACTTCTCGGAAATAAATCAATTTTAATGCAAATCTATATTTCAAAATTGATTTCTTATAGAATGATTTACTTTCTAATGTAAAAGTTACAAATTAAAATATTTCGCATCGATGTATATTTGCAAAAAAAAAAGAATTCGCATCTATTTCGTAAAAAACGAAATTTCTTTGCCTCTAATGAAGATTTGATGATATGACGCGTAGATGGAGCCCTAAGGGAGATTCCTGATTCCAGGGTATTTCTCATTGAATAATTGCAATACAGTAGAGGTCCTCGATTTATCGGGGCTAGTTGTGTCAGTTCGTCCGAAGAAGATTAGCTTTACTGAAATAGGAGAGACGAACACAAGTCACCCAGATGGATAGTCACCAGAAAGGAAGTACAGTGCTTTGAATTCCACGTGCTCTTCGCTTATATACCATATTTGTAAGTATAGTTGCAGCTTTTATCCAAGGTCAATAGTCAAAAATGTAACTGACAGGTTTCGCTATGGCCAGCCCTTTTTTCGTTGGAGATAGTTCTGCCGTATCCAACACTTGTCAACTATAATAAATTTAATCAACCACGTGTTCAATGATCCAAAGCAGAAGAGTTCAACGATTCAAACGTTGAGCCATCAATTAAAGAATCATTAGTCAAATGCAACACTTGTTGCTCAAAGGTCAAACATGCAACATCTTAGACAAGATCTCATTATGGATCATTAGAATCTTTCGCCGCCCACATAAAATGCGCGCGTCATTGCGTATTGCAATCGTATAGCAATACACTATGCACTCGTACGACATTGAGGAGTCTATCAATTAACGTAACAAGAGGCGTTCGCCTTATCATTTATGATTTGCTTCGTTTAACAAATGAACCCATAAATTCTGACTCAACAGGAGGGCTACGAGCCTATAGAATAGAAGGGAATTCAAGTCCGGGTGCACAAGTACAAGACAAGTGTTTGTTGCAGACATATAGTCAACTACAGGAAACCATAGATTTTCATTTTGTATGAAAAGTATAGTAAAGGGTTGTCGAAATTTTTTTTTTGTCTTAACGATCAACTGATTCCCCATTGATTATTTCTGATTTATGTATTTTGTTTTTTCCTCAAACAAAATGAAAAAAGTGCATATTAACTATATAAGAGAGCAATGTAATGTACGACAATTTCTTTGGATTTGTTTAACAAGTTTTACTGCACGGATTGCATGATGATTTGTGTACTCTTATCTATAATTTGTAGGTCAGATCCAGATTGATCTTTTCTGACCCTTTAAATTAGCTCAGACTAAGAGTCGAGGGAATGAAACATACTCTGCATACACTTAAAGGGGAGGTGAAAACGCTCCAATTAAATTTCAATCTTTGCATGATCAAATCTTGAAAAATGTTCCTTACCAGAAACAACATGGAGTGCTCGTACAATATCTTGATGAATTCCACACAGATCGCCCATAGTTCGTCTGCTGAGGCATATTAGCACTCGGTGCGCCCACTTTAAAACTGAATCCATGCGATCGTATATATGGATCCCAATCAACCTCATCTTATACAAATGAAGTGGATTGACCTCAGGTTCATTGATTTATAGCTTTCCAATTGCATTCTTAAAATCGTGAAAATATATAACGGAGCCTTCATTTATCTTTTATACATCTCTTCACGTCCATACGAGTAAAATGAGGTATTAAAAGTTTGAATAGATATAGCCGGGAAACCTCCACGTCTCCACGGGGCCTTGTGGAGACGTTATGTATGATGCTCCGCATCATTTGCAGTCTCTTTTACATAAAATGAACATATGATATGGAGATTACTATAATATTCTACAGATCAGAAGAAAAGAAATCAATTTAGAATTTGAATTTGATATCTAGAAAGAAAAAAAGAACGACTGCAGAAGATATTATGTAAAAGAGATCCACTCTTTATATATGCTTATGCACGCATGTAATTCATGCTTTAGTCATTATTTCTAAATGGTCATCTGATGTCTGAAGTTATGTTGTAGACTCATCTATTTAATATGATGATGGAGTTCGAAGGGTGAATTAATGTGGAGGCAATTAGTATCTGACAGTTTTTATCTGTTTGCGTTTCGCTCTGAATGCGACACGAATGGAAGGACACTTCTGTAAATGCATTGAGATCGATATAGATGTGTGTGGCGTTATCTCGTAATCCGATTTGAATCATAATCATAGCAAAATGATGAAGATGGAAGATGTCATTTCAATGGACATAAATATATTACGATTATTCTGGACTGTGTCGTTTTCAAATTCATAGATTCGGAAGGGTTCTATCTAATTCTAGTATTTTGTTAAAAAATATATTTTATGATAATATTAGAGAAGATTAATTACATTCCCTTTAAAAGAAAATATTGGGTTTTACTCATTCATTTCGGATCACCTGTCAGTTGGGGTGAATTGAAATACTTTAGACCAGGGGTGTCCAACTTAATTTTTATGAGTCACATTGTTGGTTTCAAAAGCGATCGCGGGTTAAACTTTTTGATGAAAGAGAAGACACTCTTGCATCTCTTTTTATATTGTTTGTATTCCAAAGAATCATTTTAGAAGCCCCAATTCAAAAATAGACATTTAATTATGTAAACTGCTTTAGGGGCAACAACAGTCATGATGGGAGGTAATTTCTTCTGACTTGGTAATCGTTGCAGGTGGAAGGAGGAAACGCGGCTAGGTGTTGTGTTTTAGGTTTTTGATTGGGAAATGTCATGCGGGACCTGACAATCAAACTGATTGACAGCTAGCGACAGCTGATGGAAACCGCACAATTTGTTCATAGTGTCATCACGGCAGATGTTCCTTATTTTAATTATTTGTGTTCGCTACGTGATGTAGTTGTAGAGGACTTCGGTGCCCATCCCATAAAGGCATAAAACCTCTGCCGAGAAGTAGAAAGTAATAAACATTAAAGCCTCTTAACATTTCACCTTATATAAAACAAAAGGAACAATTATAGACCCGTTGTCCAGCGAATTTTCTCCTTAACGACACTAGCGCCACCTGATTGTTATATTCGGTACATTGGTTTGTGTCTTAGGTAATATTATAACAACCTTGGAACTTTGACATAAGCGACGATTAATCTTCTCTCAAATGAGTTCATACTCAAGATCAAGAGCATCATCATCGATTTATCAGTCCATGGTCGAGAATCAGATGATAGGAACGTGTGCATTTTAACTTAGTCGTGGCGTCATCCACAAATGGCGCTACTATCGCGGGAGCTCAAAGCGTAAATAGCCATTTTTGCTGGGTTGGATACGATATCCCCAGTCACAAAATCCCCAAACCAAAATCCCCAAATCAAAATCCCCATAATCAAAATCCCCGAAATCAAAATCCCCGGAATCAAAATACCCAAAACCAAAATCCCCAAACGAAATTCCCCATTCCCCATTTGAGGTGTGATCTAAGAACGCGCGCGCGTTCTAAGATCACACCTCAAATGGGGAATGGAGACTTTCTTTAGGCTATTGTAGATGGTAAATGATAGATGTTAAATGGCAGATGATAAATGGTAGATGGTAAATGGTAGGTGGTTAATGGTATACGGATGGTAGCTTGTAAATGGTTGATGACAGATGGTAAATGGTAGATTGTAAATTGCAAATGGTGGGTGGTAAATAGCAAATAGTAGATGGTAAATGGTAGATAATAAATGGTAGGTGCTTTAGACTATTGTAGTTGAATATTCAACTACACTATGCAATAAAAAAATCACCGTCGTGGACTGATATATATGCTAATCAACGGCAAACTCTTTGAAGTAACACAGAACAACAGCAGATAATGTGCAGGCGATTAAATATGCAATCGGTTCCAACAATAAGCCAACCAAGTTTTCCGCGAATATTCGTTCGGATGAGGACTTGTCTCGACGATGTTAAAGAAAACCTAATATGTTTAGAACGATATATGCAATGGACTCGAATATTTTGTTTGTGCTAATCAAAAAATAAGTTAGTATCGATTTAAGTCCCTCCTAGTGCCATTTACCATCTACCATTTAACACCTTCCATCTACCATCAACAATTTACAGTCTTTAATCCATCAACCATTTACCATCTACCATCCATCTACCATTTTTTACTACCATCCATCTACCATTTACCATCATATTTCGGGTGTTTGGGGATTTTATGATTGGGGATTTTGCATATGGGTATTATGATTATGGGGATTTTGTATATGAGTATTATGATTATGGGGATTTTGAATATGGGGATTTTGATTTTGGGGATTTTTCTACGTTTGGGGATTTTGTGATTGGGGATTTCGTATGGTTCCCATTTTTGCTTTCATTAACCGGCGATTGTATTAAACAAATACAGTCGCCTCTCGTTAATTCGAACCTCGGTAATACAAATTTTTCGATAATCCCAACTAGTTCACCTGTCCCTTCGATAAATCGAAAAAAAGAGCCAAGTTTGTATGAAGTTGTACACACTCGATACTTAAAGCGAAATGATTTCGTTAAACTGAGTGATTAAAAACATTACATTAAAATTACATTACATTAAAAAAACGCAAAAGAATGCGATAAGGTATCCTATTTTTTCATTAAATTTAGTGTATCTCCAGTCGATCATAAAATAAGAACAAGAATTGTTTCCATATTTTTTCATAAAAAAATTTGCGCTTCTTGAGGATAGTAAAACGAATGAAATTGTTATGAATACTTACATAAGTTATGCAATCTGTGCCATACAATCTCTCCTTTTTAAGGTCTGGTCATTTAAAGTTTTGTTTCACTCGTGTTTTTACTGCTTCTGTGAGTTCCAATGAAGGAGTGTTCAAAACCTTTAAAAATACATATTGCACTGACATTAGTTGAAATTGCTAAAATTTGATTAAAATGAGGAAACCAAAGACGTCCCTAACCGCTGGTTGATTATAATATCCGTTGTTCCGATTCCAATAAACAAAGCTTTTCCCATACATTTCAATTGATTTCAATCAGTGATTCAAATAAGCGGCGACTACTGTAATTTGTGTTTAACATACAATAGATTGACGACCAGGCTGTGATTGGTATGGTTTCGAAGCAAGTAATGTAGGTACTCCTCAAAACAAGAAGGAAGAAGAAGAATTCATGGAAAGATTGCAGCCACATTTGAAGGGTTTGATATAATATTATTTCTCAATAATTTCTAAAATATTTTTTTTTGTGGTTCTGTTGTAAAAGTAAATCTAAACCTCATTTACTAAATATCATAGGACTGCCTACCCTGCATGAAAAGGCAGTGCACGCCACTGGGCAACAGACAGCGCGAATCCATCTTAACATCGATCTGCTGCTGGCTCGATAAGGAGCTAGCTAAAAAAGCTTTGTTTAGTAGAAAACGGGAATCAAGCCCCGATCGTATTGAACGTTTAAACTTCAGCCGTAATAACACGGTTAAAGGGGATTCAGACTATCGACAAGATTTACTAAATCCTAGATTTAGTTAACAGTTGTACCATATTGTGCTGCAATTTGAATATTGCAAGTACATTCTACGATGCATTTTGAATGTAATGACATTCGATTTAATCTAGTAGGCGGGTTTCGACTCGATTAATTTGGTATGGTTTTAGTGAATCCTGTCAGTAGTGTGAATCCCCTCTTAGGTTGACGACAAAATACACTTACACAAAAAATGTAGATCCCTACCAAACCTTTTTTATCGAAGCAACTAGAAAATTTTCGTGAAACATTCATGCTCTCAGGATTCACATTTCCGACAGGATTTATAAAATCCTCAATTTGGTGAACAATTGTACCATATTGTACTGCAATTTGAATAATGCAAGTATACATTAGACGATGCATTTTGAATTTACTGACATACGATTCGATCTAGTATCCAGGGTTTTTACTGGGTTAATTTTAATCTTCACTAGGATTTGTTAGTAGTGTGTAACGGCTATAGGGATCCTTCGGAAAGGATGAAAAGTGCAACCATTAGTATGGTTGAAAACTCCTTTCAGAAAATGCTTAAATTTGATACTAATGTTGCCTGAATGTACCTTTCAGGACGAAAATATTTGTTCCTGATTGGATTAAGCAACAGGATTGACGTGTAGGTACTATAGTTTATTACCGCCAATGCTAAACACTATGGTGACTTCGCTGGCTCTGTAGTTAAATATTGACATTTGGATTAATTTAAACAATGATCTACCGTTATCCTGTTACTCCTTTTGAACAACACCCATCGTGCCCATACTCTGCTTCCTGTAGAAAAATGTTCTTTTTTGGTGGTATGTAATATCATTTTTTTTAAATTCAAAATCAGTTTATCGACATTCTGGATTATGGTCTATAACTATAATATACCCCCACAGGAAAAAAATACCCTTTTGTTCCCAAGGACATCTATCACATAATAAGTGCCAATACTTAAATAAAAAGGGCCCCACCACTAAACTATACCATATAAGTTTCATGAAAATCGGTCCACGGGAAGAGCCAGGAGAATTAATTGAAGTATGCATTTTCACATGTGAACTTACCGCTATTCGAATCACTGATCAAAATTGTAGTCTCCGATTCTTTGTCAGGATCATCAAAGGATCATGCATACCAAATTTGGTGGGATCGCACCACGGGAAGATCGAAGACGTCACTCACGACCAAACATGCTAGCCCGTTCATTCTTCATATTATCTATGTTTTTGTCATAATATGGAACAGGCTAAAAGAAAAGGCAACCATAAACCTCTTTTTTTTAGGTTTTACGTGTAACTATCTATGATAGTATGAACCTACCTACCAAGCTATACTGACGCTTCCCATTTGATTGCGAAAGAAATCGATTGCAAGGAAACAATGGGCAAATGTTACTAAAACACGCAAACATCAATAAGCACATTGCGAAAAAGGTTGACAATATTCCCTACAATCCTCGCTAAACACTCTTTTCGTTCGAATGGGAAATCTCAAATGAAATCCCTATTAATATCCCTTAAACACTCTTTAAATTGTCAATTTTTCGGCATGTCGTGCCCGTGAGCAACTTGCAATTCACTCTTTCCGCTCTCGTCAATGATTTTTCCACTAGTGCACTTAAAAAGTATAACAAAGCGTTTCGACTTTCACGCGCGCTGGCAACAATCATCAACGTAAACATGTCCATGAATAGTTAAACTCACTTATCGCACGCAACATCATGACGTGACATTTTTCCATGATGAACCGATTCCTCTGCCTGGTGTATTGTATTGGATTTATCGTTATCGCCTATATATCCCGCCCTCGGCAACAACACGACCAGCAACAAAAACGCCAACATTGCCACCCACTCTAATGGACAACCCGTACAAGTTCTTCGCACAGGGACACCCTTTCTCGATCTCCCTTTTTTTGAATATATACTCGTAAATCGCGAAGTAGCCTTCAATTTGATACCTCATATATCTAACGTGAAATTGCTTCCTGACGCTCATTCCGGGAGCTGCCGCCGCGCCGGTCAACATGGCGCGCGTGTCCTTAATTCTATATATGAGAACTAATTTTCCGGCATATGTACTTCCCAATATAAACTCATTCGTGGCAAGTAAATCGACTCCATCATATATAAAAAGGTCAATTTTCTGTACAATGTCTGGGATGTATAGTCTCCCCCAAGATAAGGACAAGTGCTTTCTGATGTACTCGGCGGAAATGAGAGACGCTTTGTAGCTGGTAGTATGGAGAATGGGGGTGTAGAATTTCCATTGAATGCAATTGTTCGTAATGCAAGGGATATTTTGGAGTCGGGGCGGTTTGGCGTTCTTTTGCAGAACAAATGAGGAAAATGTGAAAAAGTATCAGAAATAAATAAACTTAACTTCTGTTCTCTATACGCATTTGGGAGTATAGTGTGTCGTGTCAGTCATTGTTATGCTTTGAGACGACGCCTTTTGACGTAAGTTCAAAATTATTTTTTAAGCAAGTGGACAGACAGTAACCATATCGAGAATCAGTTCCATATCTTTAGATTCTATCATCACGGAGTGGTAAATGAACCGCCACCTAAAACACTGACCAATGGACTAAAAATACATATAAAAAATTCTTTTGTCTTGAAGTATGTATTTAGGTTCATGTCTTTAGTCTCAAATCTCGATAACTCTAAGCTGAAGGCACAATGTATTTTACTTCGACTTATGGAAATTTCAAGGTATCGGGTTATTGAGTCTATCTAAAAGGAATTGGATATATCGAGTGTTCGCTTTTATAATTTTCGGAGCATTTTATTAGGTAAAATTTACGAGAGAAGCGACTAATGCGATGATCGCTTAACGATTAAAGGTACGTGTTCGTAGAGACAACTCATGTGATGATCGCTCAGCGATCGCACTTAAACCACCGGTTCGGAGCACTATACGCGCATATTTTCTATACAGACATGTTCCTTTAGGTCATAGTCGTCACAAGGAAAGTAACACCATTCAAAAAATATGCAAATATGTCTCGGAATTGGATGCAAAAATACGATCGCTGAGCGATCATCACAAGAGTCGTTTCTACGAACACGTACCTTTATGCTTGTGAATCATCCTGGAGCGTAATTTACGTAAATGTTCTACAAAGCTGTGTTGCTAGTATCGCCTATAGATTCAAGCATCACAGCTGTATAAAAATATTTGCACATAATCAATAGACGCCAATATTCCTTCAGGCGATCCACACGATAATTGCTAAACGTTTATGTTCGTAGAGACGACTCATGTGATGATCGCTCAGCGATCGAAGTTAAACCACCGGTTTTGAGCACTATCTGCGCTTATTTTCTATACAGACATGTTCCTTTAGTCCAGTCATGGGCAAAGAACGGCCCGCGGGCCAAATGCGGCCCTTTGGGCTAGTCAATCCGGCCCGCGACATGGTTTTGAAGAAACCCTAAATACACTCGGCTTCACAAAAATTGGGCCACTCGCCACTTTTGAACTCAAATTCAATTTTCTCTGTAAGTATGAAACTTACAACTATGAAAGTTATATCTACAGAAAATGCATTTAATGGCAATTCAAATGACTATGATTTTTATCTGAAGTACCGTTAACTCACATTACAAACGATTTGCATGTTTTGATTAGAGTTTGCGCTTACCGTGTGGCCCGTTTTCATTGAAGCTCAGTGTATTACACATATTGCAAAATATAATTTCTGTGAAGCTAGAACAGGTTAACAGTTTCCTACTGATTGCGTCTTAAGTATGGCATTGTCGCATGTAATATTAACTAAGTTTGCACGCAACATCACAAACATCAGAGGAGTAGTAGGAGTGTATGTCCTTAAGATTTTTTTATAGATCTTCTCAGTCACATAAACAAATTGAAGTTTAAACTCCAGGGAAGAAGCCAATTAATCAATGATATCAGGATTACTGCGATTGAATTAATTTTTCAAACAGCTATTCAAGAAAGACCTTACTCATTTGACAAGACTAAAAACTATTGCAGTTAGGGCAGACAAACTTAAGAGTTACGAAAATTGTTGAAAGGAACCTCGAAATTTGTGGATGTGGACTGTGAATCATGTAGTTGCAAAGTAAGGCTTTAAATATAATACCGGCAGCAACAGCAGCAGCATTGCAGGGCTGACAAATATGCTGAACAGCAAAAATGCTGTTCAGAAAACTCAAGCTTCCCGAACCTGAAAGCTCACGCTCAGAAGATAATTGAACCGTTGGCTTCTTCCTACATTTGTGAACAGGTGTTCTCTCCCATGAAGTTTCGATGGAACAGCTTTAGAAATCGATTGACTGACGATCATTTGGCTTCCCTACTGCGAATCAGCTCATGATCGTTTGAACCAGATTACGAACAACTTTTAGAATCAGAGAAAAATATTGTATAATACAACAATACAACTATTCAAATCCAACTTTTAGAATCTTAGTCTTATACGCTGTATAAGACTGACTTATGTATGCAAAAATTGGAAACAACGTTTATCATTTTATTTTCGCACAAAAATTAAAGATTGAAGGAAATTTTTAATATCAATTGGAAAAATAATTAACTCAAGAATTCATGCTTGCTCAACAAGGAAAGAAAATTTAATTGAAAAAAAAAAATAAACGAGACCAAGGTTTATTTCGGGAGCTGCCGAAATTGGAATACCCGTCACACCTAAATGAAACTAAATTTTGTTTGTGTTAATAATTTCTACCGCATACTATATATGACGTTTTTCGATTCCACCTGTTCCTAGATACATTGAGGCTAAGCCATTTATTTATATGGGAAATGTGAGTTTTGCAGTTAGACTCCTCGTTTATAAAAATATTTTTTTTTCAATTTTTTTCGGCCCGCCTAGATAATTTGTGATTTTATCTGGCCCTCCCCTTAGAAAGTTTGCCCATCTCTGGTTTAGCCCATAGTCGATACTAGGAAAGTAGAACCATTCAAAAAATATTTAAATACGGCTCGGAATTGGATGCAAAACTACGGTCGCTGAGCGATCATCACCTGAATTGTATCTACGAACACGTACCTTAAGCGATTATTCCTCTTTTCTAAGTCCTAGAGCATTTTGGACAAATATTATCCAGGGAGCGTTGCTAATATCGACTAAAGCTTACAGGAACACTGAAAAAATTGGGCTATCCAAAATTAAGAAACTCTTTTCTCATTTGCAAAATTCCCGAATTTAGACAAAATTTCTCAAAATGTGAAAATTTCTTCTTGAATCGATCCTATTTGCAAGACCTTCTTTTGCGAAATAGGAAGTAGATTCAAGCCTAAACCATTATTCTCAATTCAAGCAAAAAAATGCTTGATAATAGATTTTTTTTGACATTTTCCATGTAAAGCTCGTAGAAAAGCTTTGTTTTATCTTTAGCTTATATTGGAGCGTTGTAGTAGATTAGTCAGAAGTGTCTCTGGCTCAGTGGGTAGCGCGTTTGACTGGGAAGAATGGGGTTATGGGTTCGATGTTGGTTGAGTGCAAGTTTCTTTTTTATTTTTGTTCAGATTCTCTTGTATTTTTCATAAGAAAAGTTTGCTTTATTCAAGGTTAGTTTTCCTTAAAGCGCTTCTATGGCATTTCACTTGGATCAGTAGGACCAATTCTCAAATGAAGAGAAATATTTCTTGGCTGTTTTTTGTTGTCGTTTTTTCTTGATTTGAGTCATATTTTCTATACTTTAGCAGGCGATTTCGTTCAGTGAATACGTTACCAGACATAAAATGTGGTAATCAGTCGCCCCGCAGCAACAAAAACCTTTAGGCTTTATGAAAGGTTTCTATTAGACGATCACTGAAAAAATTGAGCTATCTAAAATTAAGAAACTCTTTTCTCATTTGCAAAATTCCCGCATTTAGACAAAATTTCTCAAAATGTGAAAATTTCTTCTTGAATCGATCCTATTTGCAAGACCTTCTTTTGAGAAACAGGAAGTAGATTCAAGCCTAAGCCATTATTCTCAATTCAAGCAAACAAATGCTTGATACAGTAGCCGCTCGGAAATTAGAATGCGCGGAAATTAGAACAAGTGAATTAAATGCATGTGCATGATCTTGGCCTGCATCCGTATAAGATGGTATTGGCACAAGAGCTAAAGCCAAATGACCATCGTTTGCGCCGGGAATTTGCTGATCGTGCTCTTGAAGCGGTTGAAAGTGATCCGGATTTTCATCGAAAAATCATTTTTTCTGATGAGGCGCACTTTTGGCTCAACGGCTTCGTTAACAAGCAGAATTGTCGCTTTTAGTGCTCGTCCAATCCCCACGTGATTAATTCTTCACCATTACATCCCGAAAAGATCACGGTATGGTGCGGATTATGGTATGGTGGAATCATCGGGCCATTCATCTTTAGGAACGCCGAAGGCCGTACCGTAACTGTGAATGGTGAGCGATATCGGGCGATGTTATCCGATTATTTCTTTCCGGAATATGATGAAATTGAAGGAGAGGACCTTTACTTTCAACAAGACGGCGCAACTTGTCACACAGCAGCCGTTACGATGGATTTATTGCGCGGAAAGTTCGGGGATTCGATTATTTCTCGAAAAGGCCCTTTCAATTGGCCGTCAAGATCTTGTGATTTAACGCCCCTGGATTATTTTCTCTGGGGGTATGTTAAATCCAAGGTTTATGCTAATCAGCCTGCGACAATTGATGCACTCGAAGTCAATATTCGAGACACTATTGCTGCCATTCCACCCGAAATGATCCACAGAGTCATCGAAAATCGGCTTGAACGAATTAAGGTCTGCAAGAAGAGCCGTGGCGCTCATTTATCCGATATATTGTTTAAGTCATAAATGGCATATAATATTCTACCTAATAAAAACAATCTGCACAATTTTCACTTATGTTTTCGTGTTTTATTTCATTTCAAAATCCTATCATTCCAATTGGGAAACCCTATACATAATGTTATCGGAAATATGCTACCGGAAAGGTAACTTTTGAGAAAAATTAATTAGTACATATTGAGTGCAGCAGGGGCGTACGAAAAAATATATTTCGGGAGGGGTTTTCGATTCGAATTTTTAATTTATATTTCTGATTAGAGACATAATTTTTACCCAAGAAAAAAAAGAAACCATTGGGATTCAGTTGCTTATGTCTATATTTTTAAATTACATAATCTAGTCAACTCTAGCTTCAAGAAAAGTCCTGAAATCGGTAACCTCCTGGGGCAGCTGATTCTGCGTTTGAAATATTCCATGTCTTAATCCGCCAAATTTTCGGAAACATCCTCGACACAAGAAGGAACCCACAAAACCCCTATGTAGGATCGTCACTGATTACAGTTCAAGTAAAGTGCTGGTGTTTATTCTGTGTCTATAAAAGAGCCCATATATATAAAATGTCATCATAAGCTTGGGACTCCGTTCCTCAGACAGTATTGCAGCCCAGTTGGAACAAGCTTTTGTCCAATCAATCTGATCCCATTGGTGGGATAAATTAATGACGAAATCGATTTTGAAGAAAAGGACGATATTCCCCCTCGCTGACCTAAGGCTTCGGCAGGACACAATAGAGCAATTTCAACGTCTAGGACAGGCATAGATGATGGCAAATAAATTACACAATAGACAACATCAATGCTCTTTATTTGTGTAGGAAGTAACGCCAACTGAATTGGAGGAGTGGAATGAGGAAATAATTATTGACGAAAACTCGACTCTCACGACGAGGAATTGATCGGAGATGCTATTTTCTCCCATGCAGAGGCGATCAACTGTTCGAATCGATTACTTAGCGCGGCTAAGGAAAATCATCAAAGGGCCTCGGGCATTTTTGCAATACAAAACATCCGGGATAAAGCCGTAAGTTTATCGGCGAATATTGGCAAAAGGCAAATTAAAATAAATGAATTTTTCACCAAATAAATGTTGATGCACATTACATTTATACCCTATTAACTAGCTGTTATTAAACGAATTTATATAAAACCTTCAGAATGTGTTTACATTAACTCATGGACCACTTTTCGACACTATTTGAAAACGCTCGGAAATTAGAAAATCTTAGAAATTAGAATTGGTCAAAACTTTTTTTTCTAATTTTCGAGCGTCTACTGTAATAGATTTTTTTGACATGTTCCATGTAAAGCTCGTGGAAAAGCTTTATTTTAGCTTTAGCTTATATTGGAGCGTTGTAGTAGATTAGTCAGAAGTGTCGCTGGTTCAGTGGGTAGCGCGTTTGACTGGGAAGCATGGGGTTACGGGTTCGCTGTTGGTTGGATGCAAGTTTCTTTTTTTATTTTTGTTCAGATTCTCTTGTCTTTTCCATAAGAAAAGTTTGCTTGATACAAGGTTACCTTGAAGCGATGCTATTGTAATTTCACTTGGATCAGTGTGATTAACTCTCAAATAAAGATAAATATTTCTTGGCTGTTTTTTGTTGTCTTTTTTTTTTGATTTCAGGCGATTTGGTTCAGTGATCATATATATTTCTAATAAACATTATCATATCGTTTAGCCTACTCGATTTCATTGGATCTACGAAAAATTTTGACCGAATAAATCAAATAAGCTTATTGATATGATGATATGACGTCGTCTAACTGAGCCCTAAGAAATTTTATTAAATCTCTTGATGGCTATGGATTCTAAAAGAGTGCAAACGGAATGTCAGTCGGATAGTCGTTTTGTGTAATTGTTCCCGCGAATTGAATATTTCGCTGGAAGTAGTCATGTTAAAGTTCGACTTGTAGAAGAGTATTTCGTAAGAATACTTTCGTAAGAATACTTAAACTAATTTAAACTTCGTTCTTTCAGTTATCGAGTTAATTATACCCTATACCCATAAGATGGTATAGGGTATATTGTTTTTGTTACCGGATATTATGTAACACCTCTAAGGAGCCACCGGAGGTATGGCAAAGTATATATATAAATGATCAGGGTCGGTCCCTGATTCGAATCAGCCATGTCCGTCTGTCTGTCTGTCTGTCTGTCTGTCTGTCTGTCCGTCCGTGTGTCTGTCAGTTCGCACGATAACTCCCGAAATAATGAAGCTAGGGTTCTGAAATTTTGGTGAGATGTTTGTTTTCAATAAACCTTGGACGGTATGGGTATGGGTCAAATCGGATCAAGGGTTCCCCTACCTTCCATACAAATTATCCCTCCTTGATATTCTAATTCGACCATAACTTTCCACAAAATATCGCTAACGAGCTGAAATTTTGGTGATTGCCTAATTGTGACATATCATTGAAGTTGACAGAAAGTGGAACAGTTCCGACTACCCTTACCCCTTCCTCCCCTACAAAACTATATTCAGCCATATCTTTTGATCAAATGTTGCGAACAACTTCAAATATGTGTCAAATTGTAGCTGATGGATGTCCTTATCAAATATGACAGTGTGCGAGATCCGACGCATCCTCTCCCTTCGCCCCTACAAAAAATTTGAAATTGAATATTTTTGGCTTAGAATGCTTTCTAGGTCTGTACATGGGTATAGGGTATACACTCATCGTGCTATTCGCACGATTAGAACTCGGTCTCGTTTTTCATTGTTTTTGTTCAAATGAGCTGGGGAATCAGGTTCTCTTCTACTTAAGGCGTTTCGACTTATCGAGTTTTCCCTGTATAATAAAAAATTATTGATTTTTGCATTCGGAACGTATCTTTTACCCTCACATTACCAAAGGCCAAACATTCAATTTAGGGTCGACTTACATACACAATTTTCTTGGTCATTTCATTACATTTCACCCCTAAAACTCACTCACCATTCGTGCCGGCCGGCACGGCAAACTCACCATAGCAAATGTTTACTTAAAGCCATCAACAAATTCCTTCGAAATTGCGACGAAAAAAATGTATTCCTTCGTCGGACTCCATTCCTTCGTATCGCGCATTCTAACTTTGACTTGCACCCAACTCCATTCAAGTGCAGAGCTCTATGCTCATTGTCACAGACGAAAGTATACAGGCGTCCCCCGCTTTTCGCCGTTCCGCTTTTCGCCGATCCGCTCTTTCGCCGCTTTTCAAAATTCCCCATAATTCGTCAATTCGCCACAAACTCCACTCTTTCGCCATTTTTAAAAACTACCAATTTTCAGGAATAAATACTAAAATTTTTTAAACCGGTATTCACAATACAATTCAACGTCTGAAGATGGATTCTGCTCCAAAAAAAATTCGTCGTTAAAATTATCGGCTTTTTAACAGATGATTAGTTGCATTGTGAATGCCGTTTTCAAATTTGTTCGTATTTATTCCTGAGAATTGTGTGAAAATTGTATTATTTGCTGATGGTATCTAGCAAATCTTATTTAGAATGGAAAACTCCATTATTTTGCTGAATTACTTCCGTCTGAGCCATCAATTTGATCATTTGATGATCATGCTATGGCATTTTGGGAAAAGGTAAACCCAAATTTTGAAAGGAGCTCAAAAGTAAACAGTGGCCTCCAAGCCCAGATAAGCTGTTATCGAGAGCTTCTGAGGGAGTGAAAAAGAAAAGCGATGCAGCAAACGACAGTACTATAGTATTTTAAACCAAAAACTCAGCCATCATCAACAATAGTCTCTTCGAATTCTCATCCTGCAGCCTCTACTTCTACGCAAAGTACAATAATTCTATTATTCTATCCACATGGATGAGCTTGTCGACTTAGTATGTAAGTGAAGTGATTGAAATCAATTTTTGACGCATGCATAGTATGACTACCGCTCTTGACGCAATCACTACACGTGTAAGAGACGGATTAAATCAGCGTACACCGTGCCATAGAACCATTTTGGTGGCGAGTGACCTATCAAACGCGTTTGATAAGGTCAATCGCTCCATGCTTCCGGCGAACCTCCTTAACATGCGCATTCCGACACAGGAGATACGATGGATTGCCAACTATCTAGCTGGTAGGCAATCCTTCACCGACTTTCGGGGCAGTCGTTCCAAGCTTAGGAAGATCAAATTAGGTGTTCCACAGGGCGAGGCTCTCTGTTTAACATCTACATGGCAGGTCTCCCAACAACACCGAAAGGCATTGAAGTTATCTCCTATGCCGATGACTGCACCGTACTCACCACGGGAGCAGATAGGGATGTTATTTAGCGCGACTAGAAGCTATTTTCAGCAGAAATTTAACCATCTCAGCGTCCAAATTGTCTGCGACCTTCCTTACCACCTGGTCGGTGGCCGGTTGAGGTACGTATTGGCACAAACCAGTTCCTACTGTAGCAAATCCAAAAATTCTCAGGCTTCACCTTGAGGAAATGATGACTTTAGCTCATTACGCGAAAGCGGTATGTGAAAAGATGCGCAGTAGGAACAAAGCACTGGCTGGCAGCACCTGGGGCAAAGATAAAGAGACTATGCTAGCCACTTATAAAGCGGTGGGTCAAGCACCGGCTGATTTGGCGGCGCCAGTTTGGTTGCAAAGTCTTTGTAACACAAACTGAAACAAAATCCAAGTCTGCCAAAATGCTGCTCTACGCACAGCCACAAGGTGCCTTCTGACGTCTGTCCAGGATCACCTACATCAGGAGACACATTTGATGCCAATACGTGACCACAATCGACTACTTGCAAAACAATATCTTGTAGGTTGCTATCGAGAGAATCATCCTAATCGTGACCTTATGGACAGAATTCCCCCTCCACGTCACATCAAACGTGGCCTTCTTGACCTTGAGAGAGAGGTCCAGGGTTTCCAACGGGATCCGTTCAACGAAGAATCATACCGGGCCGCCATTGCAATGATTCACGCTGAGGAAGGGAGTCGGTCTATTGCGAGTTTAGATACGAATAGAGTTCTCTCAGCGCTCCCACCACCTATTTTGCCTAAGGAGATTAGGCTCCCCAGTGCCACCAGAGTGACTTTAGCCCAGATTCGATCAGGCCTCAATTCGTATGTATCTCTCATGCCCAAATTGCGCTGGCACGCCTGACGATGTGGCCCATCAGTTCCCATGCCCAGATGCACCAACTAATCTCACCCCCTGTCACTATGGGAAAACCCTATTGCAGCTGCCACGTTTTTGTCCTTGGAGATCTCGGACGAAAACGACGACGAACTATAAATCGAATCCATATATGTAGATACACAGCGGTTCACACCTTCCTGTATACTGGTAAAAGAAGAAGAAATCAATTTTAGTGAAATTTTATTTTTATTATTGTTGACTTTGGATTTGTGTTTTTTATATAAAATACGAATTTTGAAATAATATGAAAATGAATGTCTTATTATAGCTGTTAGGTCACCATAGACACTGAAAAGTCTCCGCTCCGCTTTTCGCCGAAACCCGTCTTTCGCCGTTTCTCCGGTCCCTAACCCGGCGAATAACCGGGGGACGCCTGTATATGAGATGACTGCGGCATTCGTATATCGTGTCGTATAGTTTCATGACATCATGACTATGCGATGCGGAAAACGAAGGAATTTCGTATTATGCCTTGCAGCTAGTCAAAATAAATTCCGAACATTTTCGGAACTTTCCCCGAAAGTACGACACGACATTGAGCCCTGAAGGCTGAAGGCAAGGAAATTAACAATAGTCCCGCTGTTTGGAGTGCACATACATATGTATAGTGTGAAGCCGGAGGAACTGGAATTACCCCCACGACATGAAGTTGCTTCCGGAACGGATAAAGTTTCACAATGCGTATGTCTACGAGGTGATTGATGATAATACGTAGTGCGCTATATATCCTCGTGGGCGGATAATGAAAATTATAACTTAAAGTTAGTTTAGCAAATTTGGAGGATTTCAAAATAAGTAGCATACCTATACGAGTATACTCCTGGTGCATGTATGGAAAGTTTCGGAGAAATCTTTCTTTTGGCGACAACTTTATTAAGCTCCTTGCATATTCATCAAATTTATTTACTCGATTTCCCTCAAGGTTTTATTAATTTATATGACTTTTGTAAAGTTTATTTCAAAAGATTTTAATTTAGCTAAGGATATACGTATTCGGGTTTTTGACTGTATACTTTTTTCGCAACCTCTTGAGCTCTATTGACTGTATGGCCAGACCTGTATGTACAGGTGTAGGATTAAGTTTAGGTAGAGACCTAAAGCTTAGGGCCTCGAGAAAGAAATTTTAATTGAAATTTATTAGTTTCATCCTTTTGGCAAATTTAAAATATCACTGATATACACGATTGTCTGCATGTAGAGTTTAATCGATTCATGGGACTCACGGAGTTTGTGGTTTACACATTTTATATTTTTTTTATATCATACTTCATTCATTATATCAATTGAAAATATGGAAGCAGGACGTCGATATTTGTTTGCTATACTTCAGCAAGTGGACAGTGGAGGATAGTATCCAGCTCTGTCTGTCGCTCTGTAACAACTTTATTGAAGCCCGGGTATGAACAACTCGACTTATTATGTACCTTACCTTGTGTCATTCTGCAGCGTTTCATGAGACATGAGATTAAAGTATAATTTAAACTGAAGTAAAATCCGTTTCTTTTCCCCTGAAAAGTTTAATGTAAACGTGTTCTTGAACAGTGCATTTAGGGGCTCAAACGTAAAACTTTTGTTTTGTTTGTTCATTTGAAACTGTTGTCAAGGTTGCGTTTTTCCTGAACCCATGGTTTAAAATGGATCCACAACTTTTACCATCCATATTATTATGCTATTTCAAAATAAAAAAACGCCTTAACGTTTTTACCTAAATACTACTTTGCCTTAACCCTACTACTAATAATATTTTCGCGCCATCGCACTTGATCCTGGGCACTAACCACTACACCAGCCAGACTACAAGCGTCTAAGCAAACGTTTTACCCAAATAGTTACACTCTTATGTATTCTGGCTGGTGTAGTGGTTAGTGCGCACACCTTCGGTGCACAAGGGTCATGGGTTCGAAACTCACCATAAACGAATTCAGTTTATGGTATTTTCCAAACTCACGACCCATGTGACGGACTATGATCTCAACCAGATGTTAAACGAGTACCCATTTATGGGGATAAATAACACTGCTGAGAGTGCTACTGGTCTCAACACCTCAACAAAAAGCAGCTAAGATCTTGGAAATTGGATGTTTGCGGCGTCATCGTTAGAACGGCGCATGGCAGCAGAGTTATTGGTGGCCATAAGATATCATACAAGATCACATACCAATGTCGGTACCCTTTTTCTTACGCACGTCCAAAATGCTTCTTTAGATTTTTTTTAATTATTAATCTAATTTTGTGTTCTGCAGCGATCATCATATAACTTTATGATGGTCCTTGTGCTCAAACATTGTATCACAAATAAAGAGACTCTGGAAGTTGCAAAACTCTACAAATCTTTCACCGTTGGCGTTACGATCTCCAAGATCGTGTCTCCCCATCATATGTCTGAGCCCATCGTTGATGGTACCCACTTTAGTGTTGTAATCACCAAAAAAAACTTTGTAGACTGCAAATATCGCCTTGTCCTAGTATCACAGCCAGTGGCGTATATACAGGGGGAGGCACAGGGGGCATTTTCGAATTCCTACGGTTCGGTGTCTGTGGTGTAATACGAGTGCAGTCGGCTTCGAATCCACAATTCTGTGATTTGTAGGCAAGCGCGCTGTTCACTGAACCAGACAGACTACAAATCAATAGATTTCTAGGTTGAATGGGTTTTTTGCGTTGATAGTGTAGATTTGATAACATAGTAGGGTTGATTCTACCCTTTTATGTTATAACAACATTCAATGCAATTTATTCTATACCGAACGGTGTAAAATGTATAATATTAAAATGGTATTTGGATAGTTTTACTCTGTAGCGGTTATAGTTTATATAATTTTTGAATAAACTAAAATTATAGGTTGAAAAGGGTCAAATTTGATTCAAGTTTTGTAATAGATAGGAGTTATACTATTCTATTTATAAAATTTACTCCCGGTTTACACCAAAACTTACAACCGTGTAGTATTCTGAATTGTACTTGTAAAATATTATTCGGCACTTGTTAAGATTTTACGGAATCTGTTACTAGATTTTTGACAAAACATACAAAGGCCTCTTTTCCAGTAAATCCTAATTTTGCATTCAAATTCGCTTAAAATTTGCCATGGAATTCAAGACCACAATGTCAGCCAAAATTTGTTGTATCAGATTTTCATCTGTGTTTCTTTAAAAAAAAAAAAGCAGAACCACTTTTTGGCGGAATTCGGCAGAATTTCGGACGATGTATGAAATTTTTCTTCAAAAGAAAAGTGTTCCGTCTGGAATCCGTTTTGTCATATGGAAACAGTCTCTTTGGTCATTGCATTAATTCCATAGCCAATTAAGTACATATTCGTAAAATTCTTTTTCGGCTTCAGGCTCCTTCGAACTACACTACGCAAACTTTTTGAAGGCCCTCCGTATTTTGGTTCAGGAAAAGCCAAAAGCAGTTAATGAGTGTTATTCTAAGATCTCCCAGGAAAACTAAACTTTTGTTGTCATAAACCTGAAATGCAAAAGACTCTCAGGTCCGTATTTATAAACATACCTTAACTCAAGGAGACCTTGAGTCAAGGATGCCGAAATTAAAATAAATGTCATTTTCCATACTTTTTCATAGAAATCACTTATGTATATTCACGAGTCAATACATCCTGATCTAAGGAGAAACTCAAGGAGACCTTGAAATTTTCTTTAGTCAACTTCAAAACCGACCACCCTTCATACTACCTAGGACTGACCCTATTGTAACAATGACAAGAACGTAACAGCTTCCCATAATTCTTTCGGGATGAGATTAGTGGGTGCAATGGGGTATCGAAGCAGGTGATCAAAATCATGAGACAGATCACTGCATCTTCAATGGAAGTCATAGAAACTCGGTTCAATTCGAGATAGGTAGGAATTGAGGCGGACACGCCAGCCTGACCAAAGCTGGACTAGTATGTCGGTCTTATGGCTTTCAGAAGCCTAGGGGGCGGGGCACTGAGTGGACTCAATTGCTACATAAACTTCCTAGTAGTTTCTAATGGTTTTGTGAATATCTGCGATGACCGCATGATATGATGTGTTACTTAAACTATCGGAGGGCACCCGTTTGCATCTCTGAACTTCTCTTACAATATCTCTGAGTGTACGAAGTCAAGCGTCATGGATGTTAAAGGTTTATTTTCCTCGGCACGATCCCAGCGGTTCTAGCGACAGCGACTCGCTCATTCCATATAAAAACTCGTTTTTAGATGATAATCGCTTAGTATAGGTCGACAATGAAGATGATCTTTAATCGAATTGCGCGACTCATGCTGTAAATAATGTCCGCATGTGGTGAACGTGGTGCACTCGCTTGTTTGTAGGCTTCGGGCGACGGCTGCTTGGGGTAGGGAAGTTGCAGTGCAGTGTACATAAGCCACGATCGCTGCAGCCGCACCGAGAAAAACACCACTAGGTGATAGTCAACAGCTAGAGCCGCAGCGGTCGTGTCGAGGAAAATGTACCTTAAGCATTGTCCGTGAGATGATGATTTAACTGGCCTTCTCGGTAACAACCAGTGTTACACATTTAGGGAAAAATCCCATACATTTACGGTTTTTTCAACCTCTTATAGGGGAATTTTAGGGGGATTACAGTTTTAGGGTGCTTCGAGGCCGTTCGCGAGCAAGATCCATAGTACAGCCACGAGTTGTTGCAATTATACGATGAACTGGAAGTATCGAAAATCATGAAGATGCAACGATTGCAATGGGTGGGGCATGTACAATGAAATGCCGATAATCACATGCCGAAGAAGGTGATGAAAGCACAACGAGTCGACGCGACGGAGCGAGGCTGGGTGGACGACCGAGAGCTCTCTGGGAGCACTCAGTAGGTGAGGACGCCCACCAGCTGCTGGGCTTTCGAAACTGAAAGACAACGCGTCAATTGCAGGTCAGGTGGCCCGACGTCGGGCTATCGTGCCACATTGGTGATGATGAAGAATACTTTTAGAGGGAATTTCAGGGGGAACGTAAAGGACCTTAGGGGGAATTTGGGGGTCTGTTTCCTAACAAAAATCGGCAAATTCCATAAAAACTTGTGTCTCCGACAGTAGCTTTAACTTTTTAGGTTTCCTGGGAGCGTCCAAGAATTTAAATTAAATCAGGTTGAGACATTACCGCCAGAACGAGCGATGTGCCTACAGCTACACCGCAGGCGGAACGACGCGACGCCTTGAAGCGGTATAAAGAACGAGGCAAAGAAGCGGTGGGTCGAGCGGCCGCTGATTATGCAGCCCCAGTTTGGACACATAGTCTATGCGACACAAACTGGTCCAAAGTTCAGGTCTGCCAAAATGCCGCTCTACGCATCGCGACAGGTTGCCTTCTGATGTCTGCCCAGGACCACTTACATCAGGAGACAAAATTGATGCCAATACGTGATCACAATCTCCTACTCTCAAAACAGTATCTTGTTGGTTGCTACCGTGAGGATCATCCCAATAATCATCTCATGGACCGAATTCCTCCACCACGACATGTCAGGCGTGGTTTACGAGACCTTGAGAGAGAGGTTCAGGGATACAAACGGGACCCTTACGATGAAGTTACATACCGAGCCGCCATTGCAGCCATCCACACTGAAGAAGTGAATCGGTCTATCGCGAGTTTAGGTCCGAATAGAGTCCTCTCAGAGCGCCCACCACCAATTTCGCATGAGGAGATTAGGCTCCCGAGAGCCACTAGAGTAACACTAGCTCAACTTCGGTCGGGCTTTTGTTCACGCCTTAATTCGTACCTTTCTCGCATAAACCCGGACATCCAAAACATCTGTCCAAACTGCAATGGTACTTCTCATGATGTGGGCCATTTGTTTCAATGCCCCGCTGCGCCCACTGATCTTAACCCTATATCGCTGTGGGAAAATCCTATCGCAGCAGCTATGTTTTTGTCCTTAGACCTCACGGACACAAACATTGACGAACCATAAATCGTACCCACATAGATGCGCAGAGGTTTCACACCTTTCTGCACCGCTACAAGAAGAAGAAGAAGGCAAAGAAGAAAAATAAATTTAAATTGTTTACTTTCCCTCTACCCTGCAGAATGTTTTGGGCTGTGATCGTTGAAAGATAGTACAGTTACATATTGCGGAGTCTAACATCTTCTATCATGTTACAGAACTCTACAAATCTTTTAGCGTTGTCGTTACGATCTCCAAGATCGTGTTTGGCCATCACATATCTGAATCCATCGTTGTCGGCAGCCATTTTAGCGTTGTGATCACTCATTACTACAATTATGTCACCCTTAGGCATGCAGTCAGAATTCTATCCGAGACAGGATCTTAAGATAATAAATAATTTCGGGGGGGGGGGGGGGGGGCGTTGGTTAACATGAATCCTACACCTGTCTCGCGACCACTACCAGACCACGCGTTGGTGAATTGAACTCTTCACTATTTCACCACTTTACTTCGCTAACTCCCAAGATGTCGAGTTTTTCGCAGAAACCCGCTTTTCAGCTCATAAAACCGTACGTTTTAGGGACCTTCAGATCCATTGTCCAGGATCGTATGCACATTCAAGAATCCAATGTTTGTCAGTGTTCGCTAGCCAAAAATTGTAATGGTTGAGTCAGTCCTTATCCGAGGCATTGTTGACGTTTCGTTAGCATGATGCTAGTTGGTGGCCTTTACACTCTACCTCTTTAGTCGCCTTATACGACAAGTCAGAATCACTGTGCAGCTCAGAGGTAAATTTTAACAGTGCTGTAAAAGAGGCTCAAACTTAAATTCTAATTTAAGATTTTTCCCCATGCGGCGTACCACTTCTGAAATCATACCATATAAGCCTGATCGGAGACATTGGTGATTTTTCAGATGGCTGTTTACAAGACAAAATGCAAGAACGCATTTATGCATACACATAAGGTCACAGCGAAGATAATATTATCTGTCGAAAAGTTCAACTGTGTGCTAATTAAGAGTATCATCTTAGCGATGATGTAACATTCTGCTTTTAAATATTTCAGCTTAATCACAACCGAAAAAATTCTTATCGCATAAAGTTATGAAAGTTATTATAAATATAAAAAAATTAAATTTGCGTGTTAATTGCGGGCTAAATTGTATCAAGACATCAATACTACCAAATATGATGAGAAAGTATGTAAATACATATAAGGCATAATGTAAAAAGAAATGCAAAAAGTAAACAGATTTTGTTTGTTGCTAAATTGTATGTATAGTCCAGTATATACATGGTACATACATACTTTGCATCGACATATGCACATACTGTGAAATACAACTCTGGGATTGTCTTACTAAATCTAGCCCCATAGAAAACACTTGTGTCCTATCGACCTAATTTCCCTTTCGTAGTTCAAAAACAAAAAAAAAACCTTATCCAATCTGAAAACAGACCATCTCTTCTTTCTATAAAAAAAAACAGGGTCAAGTGTCCGAATCATTTCTTCAGTTTTGATTTTATAGACCACTGGCATGACCACTTAAATCTCAAATGAAGCATCATCACGATACATTCGTTTACACAGATTTATGCTTCAGGGCTTTCTTTAGGGCCTATTAAATTTCATTCATGATTATTTATATTCGGAACCAAATTACGAAGCGTTTCAAATTGCATTTTGATACGAGTAAGATATGCATATTTTTTTAAATAAAATTTCTTGGTCAGTATTGAAAAACAAAACAAATTTTTCCATTTAGTACACTCACAGAGACGTCAATGAATGATGTGTCAATAAATTTCAAGCATCACTTCAGTTTTATTACACAAAATATAATTTCGTGGCACAAATGTTTTTTAAAATAATAAAAATGTTTTATTTATGATCTGACGTCTGGAACCTGTAAAACTCTTTTATAGTTTGATCAATAATAATGTGTTCATACATAATTATTGAATATTTTCAAGTAACGCATAGTTTAGTAGTTCAGGAATAATATTCGTGGATAAGTTAAGATAAACGAGTAATAGCAAAATGTCTATATGACAAGAAGATGAAGGAAGCATGAAAAAAACACTTGAACCTGTCAATTTTCAAGAGCACCCTGCTCACAGTGTGCGAGCACACTGCCTTCTTGCTATAATGTAACCAAAGGACAGACGTTACACACTTTGCATAATTTATGTTTTTCACTGGACAATATATCGGCGCTTAGCTCTTGGTAATTTTTATTTCCAAAAATATTATGATGTTCTGTATAATGCGAGTAATTCAAGTGGCACAGTAAATTAAGATGAAAGTTTGCAAACTTTCCTCCTTTTTTTCCCTGTGGTAAATATGATTCAAGTAGGTCTTTTAATAAACTCATTAAGGCTGCGGTGCGGGCTATTCTTTCTTCTTCTTTTTTTTTTGCTAACGAATAGGTCATTAGCCTGTCGCGTGCATACACTCTTGCCATAAGTATAATACTATACAATACAATAGTTTTTTCTCCCTGAATCAGCAACTTTATATAATGTACATATACTAAATCCACAGTTCGCGCGCGCTAGACTGTACTTTTTGCTATAGCTTCTTATACGGATATTCAATTCAAAATTTCGTAGTGCCCGAAAAATGAAGCCTGAAATTTCATCGAATATGACAGGGCATTCAACGTCGTTCAGGTTTTCTATTTATTTTTCTTCTTGTCTATTCTCTCCATTATTATTTTTGCAAACGTGATTTGCAGAAAATAGCATGAAATGGTGGTTCTGTATTTATAGTTAGACATCGCTTACTTACATATATGGGTCCACGCATGCATGCTTCAAATTGATGAGCTTTTACCATTTTGGAGAAGAGGCGAATTTCTTCATTATTTACCATACCATTTTATTTTTCTATCGTTGGAGTTGATTTTTCTAATTTATTTCTATTGTTTACTATAAGATGAAATAACGGCTTAGAATACTCTTATATGATTTGGTTGGGTATTAGTCGTAAATTAGTTGATGACCATAATTTATTCATTTCTTATGTCAACCGTTTGTCAGATGTTTATACAAAAGCTATGACAAGTGCTTATAGTGATTTTGTGAATCAGCAAAAAAAAAATATTCGAGTTGCGGTTTATTTTCAAAAATTTGGTTGTATTTCATACCTACAACCTGGTTCAGATTTGTCCAACATACGGCCCGCGGGTCACAATCGAGGGACTTTGAAAAAATGATATCCCAGCCAAATTTTGCATGAATTTCTATGCAAAAAAGAGTGAAAAGTTTTCCCTATAATTGGGATGCTTGATAGACGTCATTTAAAAAAAAAAGTGTAATTTTAAAGACATATTTTGCGTATGTAAGAAGTACTAGCATAAAGTAAGTAATTGGAATAGAGATGGAACTCCATTTAACATTAAAATCTACTGAAAAACATTTTACCTTTGAGTGTGTGCTGTAAGTAACGTGTATATACACGAAGATATCTTCCTGTATGTACACGTTACTTACAGCACACACTCAAAGGTAAAATGTTTTTCAGTAGATTTTAATGTTAAATGGAGTTCCATCTCTATTCCAATTACTTACTTTATGGTACTAGTCCCCTGAAGATCATTTTAGCTTTGCTAGCGATAATACGAATCGAGTTATTGGCTCAGCGGAAATGTTTTCAATAAAAACGTATCGATGCTCCTGCAATAATTTTTCGCTGAAATAGTTTTTAAAGAAATTTTTAGAAAGCCATTCAATAATGTATAGTTAACAAACGCTCCAATTTTGAATGGTATTCTTTTTCAGTAAGCTTTAGGAACAGTCTCTAATGAACTTATCTTGAATTTCATAGAATCTCGGTTCGCTTCATTAATGAGCCAATCGAAATCATTCAGGTATGATTGAAAATAGGGGGCTACAGCTACAGGGCTAGTTGAGGCTGAGATTTTTCTCGTATAAGTGCTACCTCGAAAGGTTGCCTCTAGACTAGTTATGTTCGGTACTCAGATTTCAGGACCGATTTCCGGTTTTATTTAACACTCCGCTACCACACCCAGTGCGCTGGCACTCGCAGTTTTTTTCAACGCCCCGTTTTTTCAGTACCGGTTTTTTTCAACCGGTAGACGGTTTTTAAATATCGGGTTTCCTTCAGGTCTTATTATAGCACCAGTTCAGTACCATTTTTGGTTCAGGTTAAGATCCTGTTCGCTACCCTTTTGCCGGTTTTTTTTTAGCATCCGTTCAGTGCCGTTTTTAATGATTTTTTTCTTTTTGATTTTGGCCTTAAATTTTGAATCAGAGTCTTTTCAAAAGTCTAAACTTCACCATTTTCGAATAAAATCTAATTTTGGAAATTTTACGACTTATTTATGTTTTTACTCATTATTTATTACATATTTATTTTCACCCATTTGGTGATTATTGAGATTTATTTTCGTTAATATTCAACCAGTTTTGAAATAGGTAGAATTTCGAAAATTATATTGCCTTTTTTTAATCCGGATTATGTCGTAAATTGCGCATTTGTTATAATATTATTGAGGTATATTTTCGGAAAATCTTTCATATTCGACGTCCATCGGATAAGTGCGATGGATAAGTGATAAGTGCACAACACGCTTAAGAGGACGAATTTTTGGCAAAATTAACAAAATTTGCAAACGATTCAGTGCACATGTTCAAAATTCATTAGAAAAAAACCTGTCAAACCAGCGGCGAATCGTACGAATTATTGCGATCGGAGATGGGGCAATTTTATAATTATTATTTGTATCCTATAACAGGGGTACCCAACTCCCTTTGGGATTAATTTTTCTTTGCGACGCCTCTCTGAAGGAAGACAGTTGTCATTTAATGTTCCCTCTCCCCGTTTGTTGTGGGCCATAAGGCATTAGCTACGCCATTTACAATTTCGGAATTTCCTGTTGCTATAGGAAATCTTCTTCTAGCTCGACAAACATGACGTGTTCTTAAGGCGGCGGCTTCTGTTAGTTCCTTCCGGATTTGATTTCAAAGTGTTTGCCCTATTTGTTGTTCGATTGACGTTGTACGCATTGGTACTTCCAGCCCTAGACTAGGCATTCGTAAATGCACACACTTCACAGATTTCAAATGTCTTTCGAGGATCCTCAATTTGGTCTTTGTGGAGGAATTGTAGTGCGTAAATCTGAAAATTAATTTCGATAAACAAAAATGACTTCAAATTTGCCACCTAATTCCAAAGATATGTTGTCTTGCTTTCTCAGTCCCTGCTATTGCTCTCTAGCTGTAAAGCCGTAACCGATAAGCAAGGAATACAGCTCAAAATTAAAATGCGAAAATCACACTTAGAGAACGTTGGAAGACCTCATCTCAAAACAGCGAATTAGCATCAAATTTTCCCGTACAAATGACCCTCCCATTACTATAATTGGGCCTTAACTATCGCTTAAATATCGCTAGCGCTCTGAAATTTTCATCATTGCCTAATTGTTGCATTTCCTTGAAGTTGTTCTCCATCTCCCTTGCAAAGGTTTATCCAGCCATATATTTCGATCGAATTTTTGCAACATTCTTCAACATTCAAATTTGGGTCAACTTGTAGCTGTGGGATGTCCTTATAAAATATTTAAAGATGTACCGGATCCGACCCATCTCACCCTACTTCTCCTACAAAAAACTTGATTATTTCGGATCCTGCGCGCCTTCTAGGTCTGTAAATGGGTGCAGTGCCATTCGTGTTGTTCGCACGATTAGAACTTAGTCTCGTTCAAATTATGGAACTGTAGACTTGTAACTTCAATTAAACTAGAGTCGCTTAAAGTTGAGATGACACATTGTCTTGGTGAAATATTTTTTTTCAGAGAAAGTGGCTGTACATTTTCGTGATTCAAGCGTTAATGTTATCAAGTTGTGGCTATGGGCATGGTCTTCTGATGAGAATAATTTATTTTTTTACCAACTGAGCTGATTAATGACATGCCACTAGACTAGTGCATACGAGTGTCCCAAAAGAATCGCAATGCACAATTAAATCGACTAAATAAAAAATGGAATTATTGCTTAAGACTTTAATTTTGTTATTAATCATTTTTAACATTTTTGACTTCTCCAAACTTAAAAATTCGCATGAAATCCGTTATTATCGTTTTTCTATGTAAATTAGAAACTTTTGCATTTATCGATGTGCACTTATCCGTGTTTTACTGTATTGCGAGATTATGTCACGTAACCGCGACAATTGGAGGTCAACGATTCAGGCGGCCAACGTCGCGTCGGGCTATCGTGCCACATTAATGATAATGATGAAGATTATGTATCTACGAATTTATTAAATTTTCAGCGTAAGTTGCACATTGTTTTAAATAAATAAGCTGTTCAAGTCTATTTAACGCAGTTATATTATAGAAAAATATTCATAAAATACCGCTTAACATTACACTTAAAAAACAAAAACGCTCAGATATTAGCCAAGGATATAGAACAAATATCAATTTAATGAAGCCTTTACAATGACACTGTACATACACTGCCTGTCATAACTATAGCCGCACTATAATATAGACTGATCCTTGGAAAGAGAGCACAGTTACACATACAGTCAGACCTATGTAAGTCGAATTACGACTTTCCAACTCAAAATGTTCGAGTAAGGGAAAGTTAGACTAGTGGAGCTTAAGCGTTAAGCTTTGTATCGTATCAAAGCATTATGTTTAACCTTTTGCCGAACAATTAAGTATATCTGGTTTCTAGTAGAACTAGTAGGACACCTAAGCACATTTTACTAAGAATATGTCCCTAAATAAACCCTCAACTAGAATTTCTTTCAGGGTTATAGTAATAAAATTAAATGACAAAAATGATAATATCCCATTATATTTTTGGTCTAGAGCACTGTTTCCCAACAGGCGGTCCGCGGACCGAAGGTGGTCCTCAAGATTCTCTGTAGATTTCTTATGGAAAAAGAGTATTTAATTGTAATTTAAATTGCCGACACGAGCTTTGAACAATATTATAGTATAAACTTAACCAGTATGGATATTTATACCCTATACCCATAAGATGGTATAGGGTATATTGTTTTTGTTACGACGATTTATGTAACACCTCAAAGGAGCCAACGGAGGTATGGCAAAGTACATATATATAAATGATCAGGGTCGGCCCCTGATTCGAATAAGCCACGTCCGTCTGTCTGTCTGTCCGTCCGTGTGTCTGTCAGTTCGCACGATAACTCCCGAAATAATGAAGCTAGCGTTTTGAAATTTAGGTCAGATGATTGTTTTGATAAAAGCTTGGATGGTACAAATGACCCCTCCGTGATAGTTTAATTCGACAATATTTTTCAACAGAATATCGCTAGCGACCTGAAATTTTCATCAATACCTAATTGTGACATATGCTTGAAGTTGGTGCAAAGTGGAGAACGTCCGTCTACCCTACCCCTCAAAGTTATATTCAGCTATATCTTTTGCTAGAATGTCGCGAAAAATTTCTAATTAGTATCAAAAGGTAGCCTTGATCTGACCAAAAACAACAAAGTTGTAAAAGTTACCCCGCCAAAAAAAATTCATCTGCCGCAAAAAGATTACATATCACTCCAATCCGCCGCTCATATGAAATTTTGTTTTAGGTGTAAATGCTGGAGGAGTTTAAATGTACAGGACAACTTCTTAAAGTAATTTGGTGGGAGCATTAACATTTTATTCAGTGACACTTTGACGGCTCCCACCAAATTACTTTAAGAAATATTCCTGTACATTTAAACTCTTCCAGCATTTACACCTAAAACAAAATTACATCCAGCATTTACACCTAAAACAAAATTTCATATGAGCGGCGGATTGGAGTGATATGTAATCTTTTTGCGGCAAATGAATTTTTTTTTGGCGGGGTAACTTTTACAACTTTGTTGTTTTTGGTCAGATATCATATATTTTTGCATACTTAAAGCGCCAACTAATATTTTTGTTTTGGGATCCTGTTAGTGTTCCAATTTCCTGATGTCCTTATGTCCCAATGTGCAAATATCAAAGTGTCCCAATGGCCTAATGTCCGACTGTTTCACTACCCTAGTGTCCCAATGTCGCAGTATCGCAATATCCCAATGTCACAGTCTCCCTGTGTCCCAGTGTCCCACCTAATATCCTAATATTCCAATGTCCAATTGTCCTACTGTCCCAAGGTCCTAATGTCTCAATTTCCTAATATCCCAGTTCCCCAATGTCCCAGTATCCTAATGTGATATTATCCCAATGGCCCAATGTCCTAATGTACCAGTGTCCCAATGTACAAATGCGCCAATATCCCAACATCCCAATGTCCCAATATCCCAATGTCCCAATGTTGGCCAAAAGTCGCAGTATACCAAGTGCCCTAAGGTCCCAATAACCTAATATCCGAATGTACCTCTGTCCCAATGTCCCAGTATCCAAATGTCCCAACGTCACAATGTCCTAATGTCCTAATGCCCCAATGTCCCAATATCCTAATGTCCCAATTTCCCAATGTCCCTATGTCGCAATATTCCAATATCCCAATATCCCAATGTTCCAATGTCCTAATATCGCAGTGCCGCAATGTCCAAATAACCCAATATTCCGATACATATATCAGTGGCCCAATGTCCCTATGTACCAGTGTCCCAATGTCCGATTGTCCTATTGTCCCAATGCCCCAACGTGCCAGTATCCCAGTGTACTAATATCCCAATATCCAAATGTTCCCATGTCCCAATATCCTAATGTTCCAATGTCCTAATATCCTGATGTCCCAGTGGCTCAATGTTCCCACGTCCCAGTTTCCCCAGTGTACCTAATGCCTCAATGTCCTAATGTCCGAAGACCCTAATGTCCCGATTTCCTAATATCCCACTCCCCCAGATCCTAGTCTCCCAGTGTCCCAATATCCTAGTGTCCCAATGTCGCAGTGTTGTCAATGCGATGAGCCGAAAGACGCAATTGTTGGAAATCTTTTATTAACTTTACCTATTAATTTACCGTTATTCCATCCACTTATCTAAATGGAAGACATTGATTCTTTAGAAGGACCACCAGAGGATCATTCATTCCAAATTTCATAAAAATCGCATCACGGAGAGAGACAGTAGAAGCAAGTCTTTCTGCAACTGTAGACTCCAGTCTGAAATTGGGTTACTCGCTTAAGTTTGTGAGGGTGAAAATATCACCGTTTATTGCATATATGTTACCCGTTATTGTGCCGATCGAAGATTTTTTTTGGAAAGGCACTAGAACAGGACATGTTGAATATTTTGATAAAAAAAATTTTTTGCGGAATGTAGCCTGGAACGCTGTAGCCCTGTCAAACAAAAAAGTAAGTTGTCTCCGGTAATCATAGATTTGTTCGCTTTCGTTTTTTTTCCTTTGGCGGGCGATACGCTCTCGCGTCTCTTGATATAATATCAAATATGTGCCAGGTCCCTCCCCTACAAAAAAAGATGAAATTGATTTTTTGGGTTGTGCGTGCCTTCTAGGTCTGTACATGGGTATAGGGTATACACTCATCGTGCTATTCGCACGATTAGAACTCGGTCTCGTTTCGTTACTGGGCCGGTATGATCGGTTTAAAAATACAGACTTTAGGTTATTTTGCATAGAGCTCAGTCCACATTCAGTTCCGGTGAATTTTGTGAAGCAGTGATTTTTTTCTCATTTCTTGTAAAATGACACCCTCTTCTTTGGAATGACAAAATTTTTCCAATTAAATTTATATTGCAAAACTTTTTTGAAATGTTCAGTAACTAGCCAACATCACCGCTACAATCAAAACCTATGGAGCTGAATCCGTCCTTTTACTATAATGAAACCGAATTGCATAAATTAACTGAGGCGTTAAGTCCGAATCTGATGTTTATGGACGAATTGTAAAACGTAGTCCTCATTTTCCGTCTGGTGGTAAAATTAAAAAAAAAATACTCCTTTCTATGAATGTGATTTTGTATCCAAACATTAGCTCAATGGCTTAGCTTAAGTACAGAACAACAACAATTCCTGTCAAATTCGTATATAAGTTACCCATAAAACCTGTCCTGTATTCGAGCAAAAAAAAAAAACGATGTTTGAAATCACTATTTTTAAAATACTAATATGGACATCTAGAAATTTCGGAGGTGATTTGAACTTCCAAAAACCGTACGACTTTAAATTGGTTGCGATAAAGTTATGAATTGTTATTGTATCGAGCTCTTCGGTGTAAAATTATCACTATTCACTGTATCCTGGAATACGCCAAAAAAGAAATACATATTTCAATTTATATTTGACGTTTTTAGCATTTGTACGACTTGCCAAAACTCTCTATAGAATAAGTGCAAGCAATGATTTAAAATATCCTAAAATGTTGTAAAAAAACACTAAATTCCTTTCTTAAAATCGAAATACAGTAGAGCCCCGATATTCCGGATTGATTAGAACCAGATCCTATCCGAATTATCGAATTGTCCGAATTTAGAAGGGCCAAATCGTTAACATTGACTTGTTTTAATAATTGTTTCCAACATTTTTTTATCCCACTGAGTCGGCGCGGTCTCGAAATATTGATTTGTGCGTTCCATACATTCGACGCACCACACATCATCCGATGCTTAAAATCACAGCACCATTCAAGATTAAATCTAATCTGCCTATGTAATGTTTAATCCTTAATGCAATAGATGGAGGGGCAATGTTCCACGTCTTCTTTCTAACGACGCCACTGTACCAACGTATACACAGTTAGCAATAAAGCTTTTGACATTGTTTTTACAACGCTCCACAGAAAGAGGTTTAACCACCCGTAACGCAAAAGTTTAAGGTTGCTATATTTTTTCAAAGATTAACCACAATAGAAACCCAATCTGATGTAGTAGACAGCATGAAATGATTTCTAGTGTGTTAAATGGCATATTCTGCAACGACTTCTAATAGTACACCGCAAACACAAGCATTCGAGCAATGCACTTTGACGCGATAATAAATGTATCGTAAATGGTAGGAAGGAATGCTATATTGAGGTCTCGATTAAAAGTAATGTATAAGAGAAAAGAGAGCACAATCAAAAAACCACACACAATATCCACAAGATGCAGTTATGCTAGTGTAGCATTTATCTTTTATCTGCAGGTATAACGACCATGCAAACCAAACACTTCCTTTGGCTAACCTTTTTCACTATATGTACTATAGGATAGTATTTTTAGAATTATGGTAACCACGGAGTAGGTATTATTGTTCCATACTATTTGGATAGTACATATAGCATCTTTTCATACACGATTCATATCTTTTCAACGCTATCCTCAGATATAGGATGACTCAATGCGCTTGTTAAGCTAAAAACTTAAAATACGTATGGACTTTGAGATTCTGCTTCATTTATTATTATTACATACTGAGAATATTACAAGTTTGTTATGGTGGTTGTACTAAGATTGAACACTGACCATATTGTATGGGGCGTCGGTATCGTGTCCGTAGTTCTTTCATCGGTTATTTAGTACATGAGCGTAGTTTTGCACTTTAGCTAATAAATAGGTATAGTAATTTCGTGCTCTCTCCCATTTAATCGAAAATATCGGACATTAATATTGATCCATAGTGTACTTATATCTGGTATCTGTCCCTACTATAGTTTAGTTCGGATATTAAATAGGTCGATCGTAATTTTAGATATTCATCGACTGTAACATGTCAAAATCCGAATTTCCCTTTTCTTTCACTACAGTAAATCACATTATCGGCTTTATATTACCAGCATATCTTCTGACCTATTTTTCCCGCACATAACAAGGACTCTTCATCAACACCCGGGGTCCCTTCTCAACTGTACCCGGCAAAAAAGGGAAAGTCATAATTTCCGTCCCGAAACTACCGAAAATGTGAAACGAATTTGATTTGCAATTTTCTATGTAAACACAATTTTCGAGAACCCATCATCATCATCGTCCATTGACAGATGGAATATGTTGACACATGTAGGTACTCGTACCATATCAGTGGTCCGTTACATTGAGCAGCAAGTCCTCTTCAGCACATTTGAAGAATTCACAGTACTTTCACTCATTCCCGGGAGGGAAATTGAACTGTCCTTCGCATATGGACGTTCGAACTATTTTTAATGAAAGAGTTTTTCAATTTCCTCGTCACTGTATTATGTGTTCGCTCTTAGGTATACTCGTATGCTGTATGCCACGTTCGCCGTGGGATACGGATGGTCACCTGTATAATGGAGAATATTTGAGATGTATTACGTCCTGTAAACAAAGAACTCCATATAGGACGTAATAAATCTCAGTTTCTATTCATCAGACCAAAACTGAAGTGCCGACTCTTCGTATCGCACATACGAGTACTCGTACGTATACAATAAGGCTTTAGTGCAGTCGGATACATGCAATATCGTTTTTGTAAAGAGAGTGTAGAGATTTTGTCTGCGAAAAGGTAATAGCATACGTTTCGGACGATAAATCACATATGCCCGAGGGAATCATTTAACCATATTGATCGTATATGTAAGTAGAATGGGATATACTAAGGAAAGGAAGGCTAAACATTTAAAGTCTGCAGATAGCTCGATGTGAAGTGCGAGGATCGAGCAAATATATTTACATGTTTCCATTCGTCAAACCACTGATCCGATGTATAAGTATTATGTAATTAATTTTTTCCCTGTTTCAACATTTTCTAATTACTCTACTCCATACTTTACGTTCTCCTATCAAACTCCCAAAGGTACTCTTCTCCGGTCAAGTGTTAACTAAACTGACGGCAAATGAATTAAACATTCCAAAAGTCTTTCCGTCTTCTTGCGCTGCAATCAGATCGCAGTTCCTATATTGCATGCATATGCATCGCTCTTTTACCATATACCAGAAAGATGTTATCTATGCTCGGTTGGTCTCCGACATTATTATGGTTCTCGCAGTCGGTGGTAGTAGAAGTTGGTTTGGTTTGGTTTTGGTTAAAGCAAAGAATGGGCGGTAAGCGTTGGTGCATTTTCGAAGTAATTAAAGCACTCACCCATTAAAAGAACACACGACGGTCGACGACGACGTCGACGTTCATGAATCCATGCAATCGGTGATGACGGTGCCATATTATCTATGGATAGGATAGCGTATTTATCTGGGAAAATGTTACCATTTCCCCCTTTTCATCAGGTGTCTGAAGTGGCAATGCAGCAGCAACGTTCAGCGATGCAGGTGAAAAATGCCAGTAGACTTGAACGACTTAAGTTTTGGGATATGCTCGTACTCAAGTGCGGAAATCCTTTAAAGATTGATATGAAAACAGCGTGATATGTTCTTTTCGTGCTTTTTACAAACTCGGGGGAAAAAAAACTACTTCATTAAAGCAGTGGGTGTTCATTTTGCCCTTGGGTTATACACTAACTATTTTTTCTTCGTAATTGAACGTTCTTCGTCGGTTGTAGTAATTTTACGCTTTCTTCTATACTTTTTGAAGTCATGTGACGATGCTATTTTTGCTTCCTTTTAAGTATAGCTCATTAACTTACTTCATTGCCTTCGTTGTACTTTCTTGCTTAACAATATCACTTCAGCTTCTTTGCAAAGAGATCAAACTTACTGTTTCGTCTAAGTTCGACCATAAAATTAATTATTTTGGTTAAAAACAAATTGAATTTTGACCAATTTCAGCGTTACTATCCTACGTATCGTATTCGAAAATACGAATACATAATTCGATAATCCGAATGGGGTCCAGTGCCAATCAATGGGGATTATCGGGGTTCTACTGTATGTCAGGATTTTTTTTTAGGAGCCAGATTCCATGGAAAGTTTAGCTAAATGATTGCCACACTCAAAATCTTAATAAGGATCTGTAGGCGTGTTAAGTGCACACATGCGCAAAAAACGGGTCACTTCTCATTTAAACTTGAACTTTACGGATCTCCAGGGATCAAATTATATTTTTAGTGTTGCAATTATTTAGTGAAAAATATTTTGGCAGCTGGGTCTTTAAAATAATATTCCTACTGTAATTATAAATAATTCATTGCTACTCCCCGATTGAGTCAGTTGACCAGCATATGCTAATGACGCCTTTTACCACATGCTTGGCGACACCTTTGATAAGGCTCCCAAAAGTGAAATGAAATTTATTATGGAGGATCTCAATGCAAAAATTGGGTCTAACAATGTTGTATTGGAACATCTAATCGCCAATCACAGTCTTGGTGCCAGGAACGACATTAGTTGTTCGTGGAGTTCTGTAACTCTCTTTAGATTTTGGCATGGGCGGCACCCTGTTGGCATTTAGCAACCTGGGTTTCTCCAGATGACCGAAAAGAAAACCAGATTGGCCATATATGACAATTGTCCCATGGACGTCAGGGCAAAGTGTGGTTCTGATGTAGGAATCGATCCAGTGGCGGCTCGTGCCTATGCAAATAGCGCCCGCGCCCGCTCTTTGTCGTCTGGCCCGGGCAAGAGGATAGTATGGATTGTCGTCGTTGTTGTGGAATCGATTCAAAAGATTTTTCCTCTTGAACCGAGTGATTGTGGCAGCTCATGGTCGTTGTTCCGAAACGATTTTTTCATAGTCACAGTAGAATTCAATCACCAACGTTCAGCTTTTATTTATACTCTTAAGCACAATTCATCACAGATCAGCAAAGCCTTATAGAATTTGTTTGGAATTTCAAAATTAAATATTGTTAAGCTTGAGAAATCGAAAATCAATGCAACATTTTGTTTTCCACTAAAACACTCAAGACATTTTTAGAAAACTCTACCCTCAAAAACGTTGTGTCAAAAAATGGGGCTCGCTTCAATTATTATTAACCTCGTGCAGCTGTTTCCATAAATGCCTAAAAACTGCAAATCCGATTTTTTTTTTCGGGGCTTTCAACGTGTATGGCTTATTTTCATAAATGCGTAATTTCTCTAGAATTTTTATAGAGAATAAGGTCAGAGCTAGTTATATCGGGGGAACCTAGCAAAATTCCGATATTAGCATGTCCGAATACAAATTAGGGAGCTCTGGCAATGTGTTCTGTGGTTCGATCGATCATGTTGCTGAAACCCAAACCATTTTGTTTATAGTATTTCCACCGATGCTAGATAAAATAAAATGAAATCGAGTGACTACACTAAGTTTCGCGAATAACTTCGCGTAAGCTAATTGTAAATGGTGGAACGTTAGAACTTGTGTAATATCAAGGAAGCTGTGGCCATCCTATGACCGGAAAAGAACGTCTGAGATTCTGACCAGATCGCGTAAAGACTTACTAGACCAATAGGGGACCATGCATTCCCCATCCCCACAACTCGCCCTGTCGCAGCTGCGATAATGCAATTGAACGAGAAACTTTATTTCATTTTCTATGCGAATGCCCAGGTCTCGCCAGATCCCGCTACCAAATGTTGGGATGTGCGTCGGAGGCGACAACAGGGGAGCTGCTTCACTTCTCTCTAAATGGCTCTAGGTGCGTCTCCACACTCGAAATTATAATTCCTGTAACCTCCATCCTTTAAGTTGCTTAACGTAGTTTTGTGGTCTCAAAACGGCGCTTTTTGTGCTAATTGGCCTCTTGGCCTGTCTCACCTTTAGCCACCACTTTTACCAACTAACCAGCTCTAGATCGCATCTTCCGGAAATTAAATCGCTTATAAATGAATCAATGAAATTACGTGCTATAATTTCGTCCTATATTTGAAAATTAGGTAGCCCTTCCCTTTGGGAAAACTAGGAATCATGCATGGTCCTTAATTCTGATGAAAAAAAGAGGAACTAAATGTTCATTTCGACGACATCCAAATAATTCTCCAATTACCATATTTTTTAAAAGAATAACTTAATTAGCACATAACTAAGTGAATAGTCCCACTTTGTCGGCCGGGTGCTAGCAACACGGACGTAAAATTTAAGCAGCTCTTACTTAGCATTTCCTAATTCTAAATGAAGCACCTAGAATCAATTGTGGGCTCCTCACAAGGAATATGCATCTTCAAAACTCAAGTTTACCCTTATTTTCTATTATTTTTCGCCCCATCTTTATTTAAACTGTTGAAAGGAAACCGCAACCAAAAAACCTTTCCATTAAATCGAAGTTGATATTAATTTTTTTTCTATCGGTTTTCTTTTCAATACTTTTTTTTTTGCTAGCCAAAAAGCCACCCCTGAAATTTGGCGCCCTGGGCGACCGTCCGGCTGTACTGTACAGTCAAGCAACAGCTGAGGACCGAGTACAGTTCTCTTCAAAAAAGCATACATAGACGCGTAAGACGTGATAAACGCAATAATATTAACGCGTTAGCTGTGGAGGCAGAAGAGGCGATTCACCGTGGTGACAGTGGGACCTTTTACAAGCTCATAAAGCCATTTACTGCGAAACCTTTTAAGCATGAACATCCTGTAAAAAATAAAGACAGGTCTCTGCTAGTCACAGACGAACAATAACTGCGCCGATGGAGAAAACAATAATTCATGGAGGTCATCAACAACAACTTTGACTCGTGAAGCCCACCTTCACCGGAAGGCAGATGGTATCCCTTCTCTCTCGAAAATTTCAGTTTTCCATCCTCTTAAAACGAAACAGAAAATACATCATCATTAATGTGGCACGATAGCCCGACGTCGGGCTTTGGTCGCCTGAATCGTTGACCTCCAATTGTCGCGGTATCGTGACTTTGTCCGCCAGTTTCGGGAGCCCAGCAACTGTGGGCGTCTTCTCCCAGCGAGCTCTCGGTCGTTCACGCAACCTCGCTCCGTCAATTCGTTGTGCGTTGATCGCCTTCTTTCGCATGCGATTATCGTCCATTCGTTGTACATGCCCCGCCAATTGCAAACGTTGAAGCTTCACGATTTCGATACGAAAAAAAAAACGTTTATAAATATTTTATTTCGATTTAATAATACGATTTAAACCAGAGAAAAAGGGTCCGATTTTCCATTTTTGTCTATGCAACGACGCTCTCTGTAGATCTTCTTCCAGTGGATATTTCTGGACTCGTATCAACGGGAAATTGCCAACCATAGTCATTTCCGAGATTGCCAATCTGTTGATGATGCCAAAAGTCTAGATATTGCACAAACAACGTGCCATAAACAAATTAAAGATTTTCATTTTTTATTACGTGTGTTTGAATTAAAAACTTCATCAACTCAGCCCAGCCGGTCGGACCAATAACGTTGACATCATAGTTATTTTCAGGTGCCATTTGGACACTTATTATCATTTCATATCATTATACAAGCATACTCTTCAACTGTGCGAAATCCGAGTCGAATCCACTTTATCCAGCATCCATGCCATTATGTTAACTTCTAACAAAACTATTGTCGTAAATTAAATTTAAAATATATCTCAGATACGAGTATCGTTTCGTTTTGCGCAACCGTCATTTCACAAAACCTGTTCCACTTGATTTTGAATTGCTGGCGTTATAACTTAGCCATAATAAAACGACCATGGCTTGGCTACTATCAAGATTCTCTAGAATCCACACAGTTTTCTTTTCGTTTTTTCTAGAAGACATTAGCAATGGATACATCAATATCTCTGCTAGATGACTGAATAAATCTGAAATAATTGTGCCAAAGAAATAATAGTTTCAGATTCGAATACTGATATATAGGTACAGTTAAATTTGTATAGTAATAAGGCCCCAATAGCTTAGCCAACTTTAGTATGATCAGCAGATAATTGCACGTCTTAAGTGCTTGCCGCCTGCAGGTATAAAAAAATTAAAGAGTTTTTTTCTCGAGTTTCTTCCATACATCAGGTTGATTTGAAACGCTTAATTAAAACTTCAGAACGTGAAATGATTGTTGTATGCATTTCAGTTGATTTTTGTTCCTTTCGTTAGTTTTGTGTCAAATTTGATTGATAAATTTGTTGTTAATTTCGTATAATAGGTTTTTCTCTCTAGATTTCATAACTTCGTACTTGGACGGAAAAATTGGGTTTTTATGGAATTACATATATAGATATAGATACATAATAAAAATTGGGCCAATATTATTTACATACCTTGAAATGGTATGAGGGCGAGGTTATTAAATCTATTATTAAACTAACTTCCGCCAAGTAAAACGATAAAATTGTAATGAAAATTAAAGCTTTGTCCCAAACCTTTTCAGTATGAAAATTACCAGATGGAATAAAATTATCTTTACAGTTTTGCAACGATAAAACTTTTCCTCATCTCTTTTACCACTTCTTCGCACTAGAAGTGAATGTAGCCTTACCACAATAACATAAAACCCTCAATCTTCTTCCCGAGGGATAAATGAAACGTCCTTTGCAGTTGAATCATCATATACTCGGTATTTGTTAGGGGTTACTTCTCACACCCTTCTATTTGCAATCTCAGAAAAAAATGTAGAATTTCAGATGTTCTATGTGTTGTCCTACACACCAGGATTGCATCCTCTTTTGAGTCCTCGATAGTCGAGAGAGATGCCATACTCACTGTGGTTAGCTGTGCACTATGGTTTTATTACTGCTTCGAGGTGTTAGTAAACGACAAAGTTTTCTACTTTTCTACTACTTTCGAGTTGAAGAAATTGTATTCGAACAAATTACACTTTTTCTTCAGCAGCAGTCGAGGAAATGTAAAGGAAATTGTGCAAAAGGATATACAAGCTTAGGCTGATTGACTGCAGTTGTAAATCTTATTAGGGAAATGAATTGGAAAATCTTTCAGTCTCTTGAGTATATTGTGTTGTATGACGAAGGTTTTTCTTTGGTGATAATAATTTTTGACATGTATATGTCTTTGCGGAGGCTACCTGAGAAATACTGGGTGTCGTTCCGTGAAAAAGCGTCACGAAAAACTGTAACGAAAACGTTTAACGCTTAAAATCGCCCTTCCCGTATTTCGATTTTCACCAAATTGGGTATACATTATCCTTTGATCGCTTTCACTCAGAATCGACAATCAGGATTTCGATAAGTTGAGGCAATAGCGGTAAATTCGCCATTGAAGCGAACGAAAATTCATCCTTCAATTGTTTCTCCTGGCTCTCCCCGTGGACCGATCTCGACCAAACTCGGATGGAAGTTAAGTGGTGCGATCCTTAACATTTTGGTGCCAGCACTTCTTATGAAGAAGATGTCCTTGGACACAAAATGTCCTTTTTTCTGTGGGAATGCATTAGACGCTATGTATAAGGATATGGATATCAAAATACAGAATCCGTTGTGACGAGTCTTGTAAAATCACGACAAGTTGATTTTGAATTTTGTTAAAGGATATTACCACCAAAAAGGACATTTTTCTAGCATAGGAAACAGAGTATGGGCATTATGGGTGTCGTTCGAAAGGTGATATTTGAGGGATTGTATGTAATCGGTTTCAAAATATTAAAAAAAAAAAAAATGATCTGATGTCCCAGGGGGGGGGGGGGGGGTTCGAACCATGGTCCAAACCGTCATCAATACCTTCCAAAAAGTCAACAACGACCACCAAGCCGCCCTGACCACACTGCGCTATGTGAGTACGAATAACTTTAGTGACCATCATCATTCATCTGGTCTATAGTCATCACACAGTGCAGTATAATTGCATGGATGGCTGATGTAATTGCCTGGTTCAATTGCAAATGGCGAGCAGGTATAAATTGAATTTTCGATTGCATTGCGTGCACTTTCGAATTTGCCACATGCAAAACGCACGCGTAAAAAGGAGGCATCCAAAATGCATACGATTTATCGCGTAAATTTACGAAGAGTAGAAAATCAATAGTCGTTTTAGTATGATCACCAAAATGAAAAGAATGTTCAGGTAACTAAATAAAAAAGAAAAAAATTAACGCCCCTGTCGCGACTCGAACCCGTCACCCCATGCACCAAACACCTATCATCTAACCTACTCGGCTATGCCGACCTCGATGATGGCAAGTAAATCTAGCGATGATCACAGATTATCTCGCACAGGTCGGTGCATGCAGCCAGAACATAATTGCCATTGTCGTCGTCGCCGTCGTCGTCATCGTCATCATTAGTTGAAGAGCTTCTGGGCAACGGAAGAATGATATTGTTGTGTTCGGAACATTTTGGGACTTTGGTTGACAGTGGTTGTACAGCGACTGAACGTTGAATGTTGAAATGAAACAGTACGTAGCAGTGGTTGTACAGTACGTACGTTCGTACGTGTACGTACGTACGTTCGAACATGATCATGTGATGATTGCTAGATTTATCGTGTCAAGCTGTAGTCGATGTAGCCTGGTTGGATATCCGCCAAGTTTGGTGCGCAGGGCAATGTGTTCGAGTCCCCACAGCAGCATATTTTTTTTTCTTTTATTAGTGTCCAAAACATTTTTTTTAGCCTGGTGATAATTATATACATATCATATCTTCTTCTTCTTATATATAAAAATGGAATGTGATTTCTTTGTACCGCAAAAACTCGAAAACCGCTGGACCGATTTATATGATTCTTTTTTTGTTAAATCCGTCTTTCCCTGGAGCTTAGTGGTAAGTGTGTTGGACTGGGTTATATCACATGGCGTAAATATCTGAGCGTCCAATCTTCTTCTTCCTTGCCTCGTTCTTTATACCGCTCCATGGTTCCGCGTTGCTCGACCTGCGGTGTAGGCACATCGCCCGTTTTGGCGTCCAATAAAACGTTGAAATTAACCGTGTTCTCTATGTCTCCCAATTCGATAAAGAAGTATGTCCCGAGAATCTATCTTATTCTCTCTGATAAGTCTGGGCAAGCAACTACAAAGAAAATGGAAGATACTATCTACTGCGTTCACATCCCCGCAGTTTCTGCAGAGATTGTTATACGGAAGGTGAAGCCTTCTAACGTAAGGAGGTGTTAAAGTGAGCACAAGAGGGGAGAGCGGGGTGTCGGCGGACTCTCCACAAAAGGGCAATTCATTTGTGTGAAACAGTCAAAACAATGAGTAAAACCTTCCTACCTTCTATACTATATATGCGACCAAAGGGAATAAAGGGTTTGTATAGCTTAGTGGTAAGAGTGTTGGACTGGTTTATATCACATGGCGTAAATATCTAGGCTATAATAAGCCTGAGCGTCCAATAAAACGTTGAAATTAACCGTGTTCTCAAAGTTTTCTAATTCGATAAAGAAGTATGTCTGTCCAGTGCCGGATTAACCACGTGGCAGAAGGTGGCAAATACCACGGGCCCCGCGCTTCGAGGGGCCCGCGTTTTTCTCGTGTTTATAAAACAAAAACTATAACAACCGCAACCGATTCCAACCAAATTTTAAAAGCCAGTTCCTTCTAAATTGTTATAACACGTTATCGTTGAACAATTCACGCTAGGGTGTTCCAAAATTATAGCAAGGTTTGAATTGCATAAAAATACAGAAATATTTCTTTCTAATTCATGATAAAATCCCCGTAAAACTACGTCCGCAGTTTTTCAGATTCAAGTTCTAGCGAGACATAAGCTTTTTGGAGTTTATGTAGGGAAATGTATTTGCATCCATCCATAGAATATGAAATTACAAACTTATCTCTCATTCACAGTGGCGTACCGCTTTAAACGTTATGAAAAGTGGGGCAAAATTACCTGTTTAATAAATGATTCAAAATTAATTCACAAAAATGTCGGTTTTCATTTAATTGTGAAGGATTTCCAAGATTTTTTATTTTTATTGGTAAAACCGAATTAATGTAGAAGATGTTAACGTGAATTTGGCCTTCTGGTATATGTGAGTACATATCTTTATTATGGGCCTCTTTTAGCTAGATGTTTGGTTGTAGCCTTTTATGAACCTGAGTAAACCTGAAAAAGGGCAATTCAATCAAAAGCTATAGGTATATTAACAGGCAACACTTATAAAATGAACGATTTTCACATACATATTTTATCACATTTCAGAAAATGTAGAATCTTTAAATTCTCAGAGGTCATCCAAAAAGGGACTTCTAAAATCAGTTCTTCTTTGTAGAATAAGTATGATTTTTTTTACAGAAATTCTGTTTTAGTAATTATAATAAAATAAATCTTGGCAAACTTGCACACGTCAATGAAAAACATTTTTGTGAAACAATTGTGAACTATTTTCAAAACAGATAATATAGCCCCCATTTTCATAATGCTTTGAGAGGTACGCCACTGCGCATGAGGGATGTAATTGTTACTCCTATATTCTATTTATATGTGCAAATGTATTGCCCATCAGAATCTTCAGTAATCGCATCCTTACGCTTTTGAATTTGTCCCGCTAGAATGTGAATCTGAGCCACTGTGCGTCGTGTATCAGGTTCAGTGCAGTTCTTGGCAATAGGTATGTATTTGGCTTTCAGTATTACCGATCGGCGTGCCTAACACATTGTCGCTTATGGGTACAGAAATTTCGCTTTTACGAAATAGATGCGAATTTCGGCGAAAAATGCTCATTTTTGCGAATAGATGCAAAATGTTGTGAAGTCATCCGTTTCAAACGAACTGAACTAACAAACAAGTTCAATATGTAATTACATTTAAAGTGGAGGCTGAGGTAACTAATCAAAAAATAAATTATACATAAAAAATGGTTGACACAATGTAAGATAGGGCAAGCGAAGAAGTAGTTACGCCAAAAGTATTTCATATTTTAAAAAAGAAAGAGAAAAACACCTTTGAGAAATGACATAATAACCGAAATATTAATTTTAGAACCCCTTTATTAGTTTGGTTAATCGAAGTTCCACAGGCCCCGCGCTCTACATTTGCCACGGGCCCCGCGCTTGCTTAATCCGGCACTGTGTCTGTCTGTAGGTCTGATAAGTCTAGGCAAGCAACTACAGAGAAAATGGAGGATACTATGTATGGGTACTTATTGGTGTCGGCACTTGTTATGAGAAAGATGTCCGTGGACAAAAAATGTCCCTTTTTCTTTAGGAATGCATTATAGTCGATATTTCATATCAAAATACAGTATTCGGTGAGTTGAGCCCTTTAAAAGCACCACAAGCTCATTTTGGGTTTTCAAAGGATATTATGTACATATGTACCACCAAAAAGGACACTCTCTAAGGAAACTGAGAATGGGCATTATGGTTGTCGTTCGAAAGTCGATATTTGGGGTACTGCATGTAATCGTTTTAAAGGATTTTTGGTCTTCTGGAGTGACAAGATAACGGCTGATGCAATGTGGATTATTTTGTAAGCAATCACGTAGACATATACATGATCTAAGATTTTTCCCTTAAGGGAAAACTTCTCGGTGTTTTTTAAGCGATATTCGTAGAATCAAAACCATAATAGGATTTATTTTATTTTTTTTTTATCATCTCCACTAAACCGGCGGCTGTTATTTTGAAAGACTGTTAGGAAATACCTTAGACTGCTGGTTATTGTTATCCTAGACTAACTTATTAGCCAGAAGAGCCAAATTTAGGTATCAATTGTCTTTACTTTGTCAAATTTGTTAGGCTAGTCAGCTTCAGGATGACACGTTTTTAAAATAAAAGGCATACGATCTCATTAAACGGTACATTCTAATATATGTAAATCAATTGAAATATCTCTAAAGCATCGTCGACGTCATTTATCTAATTTTAGGCCGAAAAAAAAATAGGAAAATCATTATCTATACCCGGAACTACTCCTACTTGCCGTGCCGTTGACGTGGTACAGTCAGTCAAAACGTTGCACCCATCAGCCTATATGGTTCTTTCCACATCAGTTTCGGTACAGTGACTTCCGAGGGGACGTGTTTTCAAGAATGGATGACTATCAAAAATTGGCTACTATAGATGTCAAAATGTTGGGCAAAAGTTAGCAAACCACTCCAGCCTATATGTTTGACCGTCAAATATTCGGCTTTTAAACTACGGAATATCGAAATAACCCACATTTCCAACCATTAAATAAAGCAGTCCCCTAATGCTTAAGAACATTGCTGCTTCTATTTTAGCAACAGGGTGGACCATAGCCCCGGTCAAGTTGAATAACCATATACCATAGCAATCTTAATGGTGAGTGTTGACCTTAACTTGTTCAACGTTCTTAAGTTCGTAGATAACATTAGCCTCCAGAAACCTTAATTAGATGATAGACCCGGCTAATCAAAACGATCTCTTTGACAGTAGGAATATGAATAACATTCAAAGTAGAAAAACCTTAAACGTTTTAACCGTACATCGTAAATTATCTTAAATCAAGGACATGTTTCATAATCTTAACAAATTCATCAAGTCACAGTCATTTTCCATAGAAGTTGACAGATTGTTAGTTAATTGATTGACTGTTGATCTGACAACTTGAATGAAAAATTGGAATTGCCAAAGAATAAAATCCATTTAAAATAAATGGTAAAAGGCTGTGCTATCTCCGTCCTAACCCGCCGCCATTGTAAGACCATCGAAAATCAACCTAGGGTACAAAAGGGTAGATCATGGGGTCGCCATGGAAACTCAATGTCCAAAATAGACTTTTTGGGAAAAACTTTTTTATTTAAAAACCAACTTCAACTAAAATTGTTTGTATAAACGGACGAAGTCGGACAATGGAACGATGATGTGTACTATCATAGAAAACTCATCCCAAAACAATATTCCACAGAAAACTTTTTTCTTTATTATGATATTAATGATACCGAACCCACAAAGTAGAAACTGCCGAAATCAGTCCATGCGCTGACATAGAAACCACCCACCATTGAGTCATGGGGCTGCCATAGATCCAATCGCATCGCCTTCTCCCACCATTTTTATTGTTGTAAGAAGATTTTAATACTTTCGGAGGGAGAGAGAAGATAGAGAGGGCTTATATTTTAACCCTTTGCGAGGCACGTCCCGCGATTAGCGAAGACGGACACGTGAGGTCTTTTTGCGTACACGAAACTTTTGACCCGAAATCTCATTAAAATATATCAAATATATTAACATAAGAAAATGCAAACATTTATTAGAATGTTGTTGTGTTGTAAAACATTTTCACTACAATTATTAACGAATATGTTGTGCTTACTGGATACATTTCGATAAATTGTGCTGGACCACGGTTTTCCTTTTTTTTCCTCTACTTTGGACGAACGGACGATTTGTACAATTTGTATTTGAACGGAGATTTTTGATCCGAATGAAGAAGAGTAAAGTTTAGTCACAATCCGGGGTTGACGAAATAGTTCCGTTGCAAATACAAATTCAAGTCTAAGGTCAATTTTCGGCTAGGTGGTTTTCCGTCGTTATTAAAATATAAAATTGTATGGTCGAGAAAACATTTTTTTTATGTAGGTACTCGTACTTATGGAAATTGAATGCTGCTAAAAAAGAAGAAGATGATTAGCGGAGGCAACACACACATCTCATGAAGATCTAAGATAGTAACCTGACAACAGAAAAATGTTACCCCTGGCTCTGCGGTCAGATTTTACTAAAATTCGGAAATATGTAGAGTTTTGACTTTAAAGATCTGGATAGACCTAGGGCGGAATGAAAATGAAATTTTTGTCCGCTGCGATTTTATCACTGAAAATGTATACTTACTGTCGTGGAATATGCCGCAAACGTTGGGGATTTCCATAAGCTACAATCTGAGAACGATTCCATAATTCTTCTCGGCCATTTTATGTACCTATTATTTTTCGATTCCCCGGCCACTTCATCGTGGAAAATATCTAATGACCGGGGAATCGAAAAATCATACATAAAATGGCCGAGAAGAATTATGGAACCGTTCTCGGATTGTAGCTTATGGAATTCCCCAGCGTTTGCTGCATATTCCACGACAGTAAGTATACATTTTCAGTGATAAAATCGCAGCGGACAAAAATTACATTTTCATTCCGCCCGAGGTCTATCCAGACCTTAAGGCGGATTTTTCGCGACGCAACCATCCATCACGGAAGTCAACCAAAATTCCACCACTTAGTTCCGCGATAAATTTTGTAATTCTGCCACAATAACCCTCCTGTCGCACAGTGCGTCGTTCCATAGGCAAAAATAAAAAAATTGACTATTTTTCCCCGGAATCAAAGTTAGCCAATATCAAAGAGAATATGTTGGAGTATCCGAATATGTAAAAAAAAAATTTTACTTTTTCGTTTTTTTAGTAATTTTATGGACTAAAGTTGAAAAATATAAAAAATTCAAAAAATAGGTTGTACTTTAACTTGGATTTCCGATCTTTTCGCAAGTTTTTGGCAACCATAATGATATTTTTTAGAATAAGTATGTTCCACTAAAACTCTTCAGAAAATTTTTTTTTCTAAAAATCTTTTAATTGAATAAAAAATGTAAAAAAATCATTAAAATATGAAAAAAAAACTTTAAATTGAGATTAAAAAAAAACGTCACAAAACGTTTTGGGTGGTTGATATTTTCCGAAAGATACAAGTGTCTACTTTAATTTAAACTAGTATTGGTTTGCCTTTTTTTGCCTTTTTTTACGCAATTGGCATTTTTACTGAAAAATGGCAACTGGGCTATTTCTAAAGTCACTTAAAGTGATAAGTTTACCATTATATTAAGCTTTTACACACCTTTGCGATAGAGGAGATAATAAATTTCAAGCACGAACAAAAAAAATATTATAAATAATTTTAATTAATTAATTAAATCAAAAATTCAATTAATTCAAAAATACCTAAAAAATATAAATATAAATACATAATGCATATGGGTTTCTATGGAATTTGATTTATAAAGTCCAGTGTAAACCATATCATGTAAAAAATATTTATAATAATATAATAATAAATTGTTATTAATTGAAAAAATCGTTAAAAATCTATAAAATACGAACAAACTTTCAAAGTGAGATTTAAAAAATACGCATCGAAAGATTTAGAGTAGCTACAATTAGTTTTGCTTTTTTAATGTAATTTGTATTTTTATTCAGCCAAATTTATTAAAATTTTTCGATAATTTTAAGGGTACTGGCGAGTGGTCAAAGCATCAATAAAGAAAAAAATTGGGGACCTTCTAGGTCACACCAAAGGGTTATATTTAGAATTATACCCGTGTTCAATAGTTTGCTCAAGATTTTAGTGCAAGGAGTTGAGGTAATTGATTCTTTCCATTTGCCAATTGGAAATTTATCTGAGGATGCCTAGGAGGCACTGCATAAGTAAGTTACAAGGAATCGATTGTCTCAAACTTGTAGGTTTTCCAGAACCAGTTCCAATAAGGATTTAATGCGAATGCTCCTCTTAACCTCGGTCCATTTCCTAGCGTCCCTGCGGACTCCAAAAATTAAGAAACAACATCATATAGACGCAGAAGTCAATTCATATACAGGGTGTCCCGCGACTCTTGGTACATACGATAATGGGTGATAGTACAGCTCATTTGGGTACAATTAATGTTCTACATGACCCCTCTATCTTTAACCGTTATAAAGTTATAGCATTTTTTGTTAATCGTCTCAGAAACCTCGACCTGCAGAGCAAAATCACTATTTGCCACACTCCCAAATATTTGATCCGAGATTTGACTTTACTTTCTGAAACTCCACAAAATTCTACATAAAATAACTGTTTTGCCAATTAAATAATTTAAAACCCTACCCAGATACAACCATTCAAACTTTTAAGACATTCGAAAATTGATTTGAAAATTTAAATAGTCAAATCGTAACGGTACTTTGAACTGACAAATGTGCAAAGTTGATAAAAGTTGCCTCATAATGTTAGCTTTCGAACGACATATAAAAATTAGGGTCTTAGGATTTAAAAAATTGCATATCTTACGTGTTAAAAAGAAAAAAACGTGGTTCCAAGAAAAAACCAAAGTAAAAGTTTCCACAATTTTTGTACGAGTTTTATTTAGTAAGCAAGATTTTTTTAAATAAAAAACGAAAAAAAAGCACGATACCGAGGTTAATTTCGGGCGCGGCCGAAATTTTGATACCCTTCACTCTTCTCGGGCTAATATTTTTTTCCGGTGTTCTTATGACTTATGTTTAATCCCCCCATTCTTTCACTTCCGTTTTCACATAGTTTCGTTACCTCGATAAAAGATATTAGCGTGAGGTTTGGTTAGAATAACTGCACAAACGAAAAAAAAAAAACTTTCTTTGGTGGGAGGGGGGATGGTCCCATAATACGAATATATGTATTTGTTTTTGCAATGTGTCTTTATAGAAAGTACAAAAATATGTACAAACAAAATATATTCGTACTATGGGGGCATCCCCCCTCCCACCAAATTCCGTTTGTGCAGTTATTCTAACGAAACCTCACGCAAATATCTTTTATCGAGGTAACGAAACTATGTGAAAACGAAAGTGAAAGAATGGGGTGGATTAAAATAAGTCATAAGTACGCCGGAAAAAAAATATTAGCCCGAAAAGAGTGAAGGGTATCAAAATTTCGGCCGCGCCTGAAATTAACCTTGGTATCGTGTTTTTTTCGTTTTTTATTAAAAAAAATCTTGTTTACGAAATAAAACTCGTACAAAAATTGCGGAAACGTTTACTTTGGTTTTCTCTTGGAACCACAATTTTTTCTCTTTAACACGTAAGATATGCAAATTTTTAAATCCTAAGACCCTAATTTTTATATGTCGCTCGAAAGCTAACATTATGAGGCAACTTTTATCAACTTTGCACATTTGTCAGTTCAAAGTACCGTTACGATTTTACAATTTAAATTTTCAATGAAAAATCAATTTTCGAATTTCTTAAAAGTTTGAATGGTTGTATCTGGGTAGGGTTTTAAATTATTTAATTGGCAAAACAGTTATTTTATGTAGAATTTTGTGGAGTTTCAGAAAGTAAAGTCAAATCTCGGATCAAATATTTGGGAGTGTGGCAAATAGTGATTTTGCTCTGCAGGTCGAGGTTTCTGAGACGATTAACAAAAAATGCTATAACTTTATAACGGTTAAAGATAGAGGGGTCATGTAGAACATTAATTGTACCCAAATGAGCTGTACTATCACCCATTATCGTATGTACCAAGAGTCGCGGGACACCCTGTATAAACCAATTAGATTATACTTCCCATTGCCAATTTTGATGTTAGTTTGCTGGATTTAGAAAGCAACGATGAGTCAGAATAAATTATAAGCATGTATTTTGTTAATATAATTGTTACTCTATAAAAAAAAAATAAAAAACGAAAAAAAAAAATGTTTTATCGAAACACAACTTCGGAGGATGCGTATCACTGAATTACCAAGTTACGATTTTTTATATTATAGCCTATCTCTATACCATTTATCTTCCTCACATTTTTATCAATATCTCGAAAATCCATCATTTATTCATCTTGAATTTTGTACAGAATTGAGAACCTAACTAGCTAAACACATCCACCAAATTTCATAAAAATCGCTAAACGCGTTCTCAAGATATTGATTTTTGACCACCCACTCCATACATTCGACGCACTGTGTGTCGGCACAAAGTTCTGGCCAGGCCTTTAGCATTATATTTCGGTCAAAGAAGTATAGAAGCTGAAATCGCAGCTATGAAGTCGCTGCGATGATATTTATTTATACCCTATACCCATAAGATGGTATAGGATATATTGTTTTTGTTACGCCAATATTATGTAACACCTCAAAGGAGCATCCGGAGGTATAGCAAAGTATATACATAAATGATCAGGGTCGGTCTCTGATTCGAATAAGCCATGCCTGTCTGTCTGTCCGTGTGTCTGTCTGTTCGCACGATAACTCCCAAAATAATGAAGCTAGCGGCTTAAAATTTTGGTTGGTCCGCAACCTTAAAAAAGGGGGAAAGGGGGAGGGGGCATTGTTTTGGTTTGCGATTATTTCATTTTATTAGACCTTTTTTAAAAGCTTCATCACTTTTGAAAAAATGCTAGTTCAGCCGTAAAATTTTGTATAAGTATTCACAATAAGTTCAAGATTATTTTAAGGTAAACATTGAGTAGCTCCGGTCAAGGACCTTCATTATCCCCCCATTTAAATTTTTCAAAACGGCATGTCCATAACTCCCCCCAAAATTGGATCAGAGTGCTAAATTTTGGTTGTTGCGCTTGGAGGTCATATTTACCCCACCCACCAAAAATCAGCTCATTCGGATAAAAACTAAGGGTACCTCCCATACAAAGTGACCCAAGACAACTTTGTTCTACAGTTTATCAAATGAGTAGTGCGTAGAACAAACTCCTGATGGGCCACTTTGTATGGGAGATACCCTTAGGGCGGAATTCATAGTCCCCACTTATACTTAAGGGAACCCTTAAGGGACTGACGCTATTCATAGTCACTCAATAAGCAAACGCTTAAGGGTTTCCTAAAGGGCTCCCTTATTCGTTAAGGATCATATCTAGTAACCTTATATGAACTTATATATTTTTTGACATATCCTTATTGAAACACTTTGAAATTTTTTTTAAATTTTGAGTTTTTAACTACTTGTTTTTTTTTGTATATTTCATTTATCACTTTCCATATAATGCCCAATAAGTGAACCGTTTATTAAATGAGACAATGCCCTAATAAGCGAAGTCTATGAATTCGATGCTCCCTTAAGGACTCACTTATGAGAAAACCCTTATTCCTTAAGGAATTCCTAATTAATTAAGTGGGGACTATGAATCCCGCCCTTAGTTTTTATCCGAATGAGCTGATTTTTCGTGGGTGGGGTCACTATAACCTACAATCCCAACAAACCAAAATTTAGCACTCTGCTCCAATTTTGGGGGAAGCTATGGATATGCCGTTTTGAAAAATTTAAATTGGGGGGATAATGAAGGTCCTTGACCGGAACGACTCAATGTTTACCTTAAAATGATCTTGAACTTATTGTGAATACTTATACAAAATTTTACGGCTGAACTAGCATGTTTTCAAAAGTTATGGAGCTTTTAAAAAATGTCTAAAATGAAAATATTCTAGTTTATTTTGTTAAGCTAGCGCCGAAATATTTAATTAAACTCTAATGTGTTATATCATTGGAAAGGTAATTTTATGTACTTTTTTCGTCCTCAGACTATTTTTGTGTATCTTTTGCCGTTTTGGAAATAATCGCAAAAAAAAACGGAAAAATGCCCCCCCCCCTTCCCCTTTTTTTTAAGGTTGCGGACCCCCGATTGGTTGGGACTTTTAATGCCATAATCTGGGGACCATTCCCAACCATAATCCAAAAAAATTCCCGATGTAGGATTTTTGCCGACCAAATATTCCATTTTTCTTAGACTACATAGACACCTATCGTTGTTCTCCTTTACATATCGATTTTATCCGAATCGGTTATTTATAATACAATTTGTGAAATCCTATTTGTAGCAAGTAGCTATGCTTAACATGACAGATTACACGGGTTCAATCCTTATTTAGTTCCCGCATTGTTTGTCGACGTGACTTCTTCGGTGCATAAAGTGGGTCGATGAAATTCATAAAGAGTGATATTCGATAAGTTGCGCAAGGTACAACGATTATTATGAATCGCGAAATTTAGAAGCTTGTGTGTTAAGTTGGTAGAAAGAAGAATTTGAAAGGGAATTATGAACATAATAGTGTGTCTCGACGAGTAATTGGATTTCGATGACTTCTTATTGTTTTACAATTATGTAGACTCTAATGAAGCAGTGGGTACAAAGTCTACGTGGAAGCTATTCTCCTCTGCCACGTCGAGGGTTGATTTGATCCACAACTGATTTAATATTCGTATTAAATTTTTATGATACATAAATCAGAATTTTTTCTCTCTCGATTACCGTAACTCCTAGTGGAGCATGGTGCGTTGATGACTACCGTGTGTAGTCATCAACGTTACAAAGACAACTGAATTCGGAGTGTGATACGGTTGTCAGCCATACCACTTCCTAGTCGCATTGTTAGTTTTATTATTGTACGAAAAGAATATTTCTTATCATCCCTTCTTCTGAATAATAAATTTGCGACGAGTCGTGCCGAGTTTGGAAACTCGTTTCTCTATGAGTGTCTATTTCACAGAGTGGCGACCGAACGATCACGGCCACAGAGCACGACATAAACCAGAATTTTTTACTACGTTCATATTTTTTTTTATTTATTAAATACAAAATGGGGAAAATATAAGTACATATACAGGGTGTCCCGCATTGGGTGGTCAATGCTGTAAGGGTTGATAGCGCAGCTTGTTTCAGCAAGAAAATTACCAATACAATCGGAATTTTTTTTAATGTTACCTTGCTATCGCTCTTTTTGTGAAAGTCATCGAAAATCATGACTTGTCACGCAAAATCGTAATTTGCAGCACTCCTGATGACTTAATCCAAGATTTGATTTCGGTTTCGGAAACTACATAAAATTTCACAAACTGAAGTTTTTCCTGTTGCCAACATTATCGGAACTTTCAAGATACAGTTACTCATACTTAACAGAAATTTTAAAATAGATTTTTCATCGAAAATTCAAACACTAATTTCAGAACGGTGCTTTATACGTACAACTCTGCAATGTTGATAAAAGTTGCTTCAACATGTTGGCTTTCCAACGGTATATCACTTTTCTTATTTACATTGCAGGATTTTAGGTAAACACGCATTGAATGGTAAATATCATGGCTTCAGTGGAATCGTTAACAATTTTCCCTTGACTCAAAAAAAGACATACAAAGGCAATTATAATTCGGGATAGAATCTCGCTACATTATTTTGACCAGAACTGTAAGATATTTGAAATTTGGTACATTGTTTGGCAAATGCAACGGCACTTATAACGGTTAAAATTTAATATTTGCTATTTATGGCAGATAGACGGGTGCCCGCTCATAATGCGAGACTTATCAAAGAATATTTGGAAAACAAATTTCTCGGAAAGTGGATTGGCAGATTTGGGACAGTTGCGTGGCCTGCGAGAAGTCCTGACCTTACTCCCCTAGATTTTTATTTATGAGGTAACTTAAAAAGCACGGTCTATTCCGAGCCGATTACCTCCCGGGAACAGCTGCTGCAGCGAATTAATGATCGTTGTGACAACATTAAGGAAACCACTCCTGAAATCCTTCGGGACGTTTCTTCCATGCGCCGAAGGTGTCGAGTCTGCATAGAAAATGGAGGAGGCCAATTCCAGCAGCATTATTCCAATTCATCAAACAGACCCATTTAATCATTAGTTAATATTTTTAGTTTATTAGTTCTTTCTCATATTCAAAACTTTATTTTCATTTTTATTTAAGAAATTTTCAAAATTGCGATAGTAAAATATAAAAAATAAATGAATAAAATTTCAGTTTAAATAGTGATATACCGTTGGAAAGCCAACATGTTGAAGCAACTTTTATCAACTTTGCAGAGTTGTACGTATAAAGCACCGTTATGAAATTACTGTTTGAATTTTCGATGAAAAATCTATTTGAAAATTTCTGTTAAGTTTGAGTAACTGTATCTTGAAAGTGCCGATAATGTTGGCAACAGGAAAAACTTCAGTTTTTGTGAAATTTTATGTAGTTTCTGAAACTGAAATCAAATCTTGGATTAAGTCATCAGGAGTGCTGCAAATTACGATTTTGCGTGACAAGTCACGATTTTCGATGACTTTCACAAAAAGAGCGATAACAAGGTAACGGTAAAAAAAATTCCGATTGTATTGGTAATTTTCTTGCTGAAACAAGTTGCGCTATCAACCCTTACAGTATTAACCACCCAATGCGGGACACCTTGTATAGGAAAATGTATAAACTCATCATATACAAATAGTCCGAAAAATAACGTAAGCATATTAATCAACTTCTTTTCTCTACGTCACGAGGAAATGTGTTAAGACGAAATAACTTAACAAAATATAACTTTGGCATGCTCTTTTGTTGCGTTCATTTCTGTATCGATTTATCCATAAAAAGTTTTTTGTTCTCGGGGAGTGAGCTATGGAAATAAAGACTATCTGGCGCCATGTCGCCCACCACACAACCGTAGTGAGTGTTTGGCAAGGCAATAAATGCGATGAATGTCTAATGTCCTGCTCGTGAATTAGAGCAATGTTGTATGTAGGTATGTGTACACAATACACTTACGTTTCTATAGAACTAGGACTGTCATGATAAAATTAAATTCAAAAATCGATATTTGGGCACATGTATGATTTGATTACCAATTTATTTGGAGTAGAAAAATTTTGTTTGTTATTTGGGTCTAGAATGATGTCCTTCGGGGGAAATAGGGATATACATAAGTATACTGGTTGTATGTACATGTGGCGCTCGTTAACAAAAACACTAACGAGTAGGGCATTTTCATTCACGTATTTTTACAGTTATGTATATGCTATCAAAAGAAAGTCGAGCAAATTAGTATTGCAAGTATTTTGGCATATACACAAGTCTTTAAAAGTATTCTCACTTAAAGGTCGATCCACACTTTCAGACGTCAGTCACAGTAATTTTCCATACAAGTTGACAGATTGTCTCTCAATTAATTAACTGACAATCTATTACCTTGTATGAAAAATAACTGTGACTGATGACTGATGGAATAATGAAGCAAATGTCATACCGTTATGCAAGAGAATATGAAAAAAAACTTGCCGACCGTTCTGGTACATTATCTTAACAGTAGAGGAAACAATAAGTTTCGACGAAAATGGTAATTTTCCTCTCAAAACTGGTAAAATCTAATAATAATAATTTTTACTTCTTGTATGTTGTTGCCAGTACAGCCAAAAAATTATTTTTTTAGGAATATTAAGAGTTGTAATTACAGTTCATAAGAAGTCACATCAAGGTGTGCATTTTTGATCTAAATTGTATTTTTCATAGATCTGTTGATCGAATATGTCAAATTTGACAGTATTATTCGCTGAATTTTCGATGATTGACGTTTCGATTTGTCAAATTTGAATAAATTGACATTTCGATTTGTACAATCTGAGTGATTGACGTTTGAATGTACCTATGCCAAATTTTGAGTATACCTATACCTATCTAGCGTAGACAATCTTTATTTTTTTTTAAATATTTGTATTTATTGCAATCATTTTTCCAAATGTTTAGGTACTCTTGAATATTTTTTCTACATATTGTCACAAAACCAGTATTACCGAACGACTTAATTAATTTAATGCATCATTTTTCCTAAGCCTTCAAAATAAATTGTATTTTCATGTATTTCCATTATTTCTCTTCTTTACAGGTAAGCAAAATGAAGGATTGGTTTTTTTTTTGCCTAATTTCCTGCATATACGCAAAGTAGACTGAAACGACTGTGATTTGATATATTGCCTGCTATTATTACACTCGCTCTATAACAATAAACCAACGAATGCGAGGGGTTCGTGCGGTTGATTATAATTATCATAAGGGTAAGTAGCTTTGCTTCTCGTTTCACTTAAGACGTATGAATCTAATTAATTGGGGACCACAATGAAGTATGTACTGTGTACTCGTACATCAGAAGCTTTTTAGGACCGCGACGCCAACACACGAAGGGAGATTTTCCATGTGTTGTCGTCGTCTCGTTTTCCTCGTATACCGTATACATACTATACCACCGGGTGTCGGAAAAATTAATGTCCTTATTGGGGTAGGTAACTGAATATATATACGTATTTAATGGTGTCCACTACCCAGAGACCGGTAGAATTCAATCCCGGCAGCAATTTATAGCTTGAAAGTGAAGTATGAGTCGTAAAGCACTTGTTGTGGCGCGAGTAATATTATAAGGGATGCATGTTGGTGCCGCTTGGCGCTATGGTGGTGTGTTTGAAAAAGGGTGGTAACTTTCCAACTGGAAAATTGTAATGTCTGAAAATGTGGGCTCTATGTATTGGATCGCATTTCACCATCCATAGGGATTTCAGGAAGGATATGAGCAAAATGCTCGCGCGAAACAGCTGCGAAGTGTCTCACATAACTTTGTCTGCATTATTCCATTTCGCTGAAAGGATATACATAAATGTTTATGTATCTTTGTCGGGGTTAATTTGTCTGGTCGGATAAATTATGAGAGGGTTTTTGTTACAACTGAGGAATTTGTTAAATTTGTCATCGTTCGAAAGTTAGTTTTCTTTTGGTTTGTGTCAAAATAGGTTAACACAGTTCAGACATTCTGACACAGAGCAGGTTCGGTTATGCCTAATAACGAACCCGGTTATAACGAATTTCCAGATACAACGAACGCATTTTTACCGGATATAACGAATCCGTTTACAGCGAACTTTCCGAACGATCGAAGTACGAACGTGTAACACGAAAAAGTAACTTATATAAGTCGTGCAGTATTATCTTATAAACTTCATGTCCTTTGACATCGTTCTGTATAGCAGTATTATTGGGTAACAGAAGTCGTTTATCAAAAAGTGCTGTTCTTTTCTTCCTAAATGATTTTTGTCTTAATTGGAGAGTTTCCGAGTGTCCGAGTGTCCTCTCAACAAAAATCACCGTTGGTACCTATGACCGGTATGAGCTATGAGCTGCCAAGTAGTAGATTATGGAGTGATACACACAAGGGCCTTCCTCGGACCTCTTGAACCCAATTTTCCCAAAGGCAGTGTCAAGCTTGATGTTCCATTGTCGATCAGCTTGCTTCAATCCATACATCGCCCTGGCCTAGTATCGCGTAGCCTGGCCTTGTATCGCGTAGTTTCTCCTGAAGAATTAAGCTTCATTTTGAAAACCCACTTAGTTTTGATTGGCTTTCGTCAACTGGTCAGTTCGTGAGATGGCTTATTGAAGGTGTCACCATCACGGGATGTGCTCAAAGTACCTCTCCGCGGTGGCCGCTAGAAACTTAACTCCCGTAAAGGCCACACTGTGGGGGCCGGACATCGTGGGACCTCTTTTCAGACATGACTCGCTATGCAAAGTAAATATGTATTTAGGCGCATTGTGACGCGGCGAGTCGAGCTCCCAAAATCACTGTATACACCAGACCTTCTCAGGATCTGTAATCATACTGTTTCTAATAACGTCCATGGTGTTAGATATGCCTAAATCCCCGGGGTGTCAAGCGACCCGTGCCCATCGGGAGAAGGTGATCAGGGCGTAAATGATCATCATTAACGGAGCTCCTTATATCCAAGGGTAGCTAAAACCTTACCAGAGTAAAGCGTGGCGCTGCTTCGGTGGACCATATTTTCCCAAGCAACTCGTGGGATCAACATGATCTTGTCTCGCCACTCTTGTGGTGTCCGGTTGCTAACGATCTTTCGTGCAAGCTCTCATCCAATGGCTTCTCAGTACAGGGATACGCCGACGATGTGGTCATAGTGGTAAAGGGTTTGTTTGCTCGAAGATTTACATTTACTCGAACCACCACTAAATATAGTACAAGAATGGTGTGATGGAAATGGGCTTCGAGTCAACATCTATAAGCCCATCCAAAGCGATCATCATACCCTTCTCCAAAAGCAGAAATCTGACTAAACTCAGAAGTCCGACAATGTACAACGCCCCTCTACCAATTGGGAGTCAAGTAAAATATCTTGGAGTAATACTTGACAGCAAATTCTACTGGAAAAAGCATGTCGAGGCGGTGGCAAAAAAAAGCCACCAGAGCCCTTTGGTTATGCAAAAAAATCGTAGGGAAAACCTGGAGTTTGGAACCATCCATTAATGATCTGGATATACAAAGCAATAGTTAGACCAATTTTAATCTATGGTGCTGTGGTCTGGTGGAAGAGAGCCCTGACTACGGAGGGTAAGTCCGCTCTAGGTAAGGTACAGATACTAGCATGTCTCACTTGTTTAATGCTGCATAAAGGCGTTGAACAAATCACAGCCTAACACTTTTCTGAGTTCCAGGTAATATGGGCATCGCAGGGAACGATCAGGCTGATGAGATTCCACGCATAGGTGCATCATCCCCCTTCTGCGGACATAAATCCTTCTGCAGCATCTCTACCTGTAAAGTAAAGAGAACTTTCAAAGACCAGGAACGACTCAAGACAACTGAGCACTAGGATAAACTAAACTACCTGGTCTTAGAGAATCTAAAATGTTCATAGCAGGGTATTCCCAAAAAAAAACAATGGCTGACCTGCTTCAGCTAAGCAGAGCGAAAGTACGCATCATCTGTGGCATTCTCACAGGTCACTCCTGAGATCACATTTACGCACAAGACGCGAGCTGTCGATTCTGTGTAGAAGACGACGAGACCTATTTACACGTCCTATGCGAGTGCAATGCACTGGCCCAGCGCTGCTGGTCACAATTCAGAGTGGCCTTTCCAGACACGGACGACATAGCTTCGACATTTATAAGCGATCTCAACTCCTTTCTCAGCACGTCAGGCATAGTCCTTGCGGATGCGTTCGTCACTTTGTACGTTCCGTTTTGTGCTTCAGTGGATTATGGTCTCTTCGTTAGCCGTTTATATGACACAGCCAGTTTTGGAAAAATATATTGCTGTCAGAATTGACCATATTTGATACCGATACCAAATTTGTTGTGATTCCTGGCACTATAGCAGCACATTTTCCAATCGTACTTTTCGTCCATTAAAATTCAGCTCAACGGTGCCGCAGCCAACAGGTATAAATCTCCATTGGCGGTCACGATGTCGGGGTACCCGGATTCCTTCACAAAGCTCTTGAAGTGACGCCGATCGCTTGTAAGGTGAAACGATGCACCCAGAATCAATAAACCAAGTGTCCTCTGATTGGCTAATTCCTCTCGCTGCCATGGCATGTTGTGCGAATGCTTCCGATTGTCACGTGCCCCTTTTCTCTCCTTTAGCTTTTACTTTTATATTGTGAGGCACTGAAAGCGTTTGTGTCCTGGTTCGCCACACCTAAAGCATCAGATATCGATGTCCGGACTTTTATTATTTTTGATGTTTCTTTTTTGGCGTCGTGGACTGTGACGCCTTGAATGCATAGTCCTTGTGCTGCTTTCAACATTTAGCAATGCTTTTGCCTGACTTGCGTCTATGAGGCGTCGTTTCAGACGTGAGGTACAAATTACTAGCTGCATTGCTGCCATCGCGGCGGCCAACAAACGACTCGTAGTCGGAAGCTAATCCATAAATAATTATTGAGCATACTATCTCATCGCTGATATTGAAGCCACCTTCTTGCAAACGACACATTGCTGTGGTGTGTTTCCTGATACAGTTCTCCATCGATTCACAATTGGCCAGTTTAAAGGTACCTTGTACTCGACACGACTGCATCGGCTCTAGCGACAGCGACTCGCTCATTTCATATAAAAACTCATTTCTCGCTCATTCTAAAAACGAGTTTTTATATGAAATGTGCGAGTCGCTGTTGCTAGAGCCGATGCAGTCGTGTCGAGCACAACGTACCTTTAAAGTACGTTGTGCTCGATACGGCCGCAGCGAGTCTAGCGACTCCAGCGGCTCTAGAGCAAGTTCCCTACCCCAAGCAGCCGTCGCCCGAAGCCCCACAAACAAGCAAGTGCACCACGTGCATGCATTATGTACAACAAGAGTCCCGCGACTGCTTTCTATATACAGACAGATTCGTGTATCAGCTGAATCAGTACGACTATTGTGCGAAACAACTACCCTACCCCAAGCAGCCGTCGCCCGAAGCCTACAAACAAGCAAGTGCACCACGTTCACCATTCGTGCATGCATTATGTACAACAAGAACCGCGCGACTGCTTTCTATATACATGCTATTCGTATATCGGTCGAACGAATACGACCTTTGTGCGAAACAACTACCCTACCCCAAGCAGCCGTCGCCCGAAGTCTACAAACAGGCGAGTGCACCACGTTCACCAGTCATGCGGGCATTATATACAACAAGAGCCGCGTGGTTCATTCATTGTGGAGCTATGCCAAGCGATTATCAACTAAAAACGAGTTTTTATATGCAATGGCCATTGGGCGAGCCGCAGTCGCTTGAGCCGCTAGGGCCGTGCCGAGAAAAATGTACCTTTAGTGTCGCCAATTCGCCCATGATCCATGTGCAAATGGTCACTTTCAGATCGCTAGTTGCACTTCACTATACGACCTCGGGAGTGCGTTCCAGAATTCACTCGTAGTCGTAGCTGTAGTCATCGCTGACTACTGTCAGAGTTGTGAGCATTGTGAGAGACTGAGACGGAAAGTGAATGTGAGTAACTATTTTTACTCAGATCGCATAAATGGAACGCGCTCCAGCTGTTCAATTAATGTTCGTCTGATAATCGGGAACTTTTTGATTTTCCGTTCATAACGTTTGAAATTGTTAATCGTCTATAACCAACATCGGATATAACGTTGCGGTTCGTTATATCCGCAGTGGCTGTATTAAATAATAATATGTGAAGAACCCCTGTATTTCCCCAGCAATATACAACCTAAAATCGTGTAGCCTTAATTGTCTAAGTATCAAAAGCCTCCAGCAAATTGACACGCAATTTGTCTGCATCGTTTAAATTTCAAATTAAGTGTGATTCACTTTTTCAAACCTAAACAAATTTCTGTCCCAAGACAACCTCTCTCTACATTTTAACTCTCCCGACCTCATTTTTTTAACCGATTTGTAAAATGTCATTTCACAATGTGCCATCATAACGTCTCGTCGTTGGGGGTGGCATTTGTCTGATGTTGATGAATACCATGCTTGGCTTTGACATCCACACGAATTGACAACTCAAGGACGTTTCGCGGCTTTTATTTCCATATTTTTTTTCAGAACCATGGGTATTAGTTCTAAGCCCTTTCAGCTCCGGTGATATACTTACTGCGTGGCTCTATTTATAAGCAAATCAATGAGAAAACTTCGTCACCAAAATCAATGGTGTGTACGTTCGAGTGAAGGCAACTGCCATTTCATTGTCAATATGTATAGATAGGGCTAAGTTGAGTCTGAGTGACGAGCCGTGTCGATCGTCCGTCGTAAAGGAGCATTATGACAACGAATGGCATAAAATGAAATTGCTAATCTTATTTTAAATTAAAACCGTATCAGGCCAACGTAAAAAGAGAATGTGACATGAAAGAAAGAAGAGAATTTGATGGGTAACGTTTTATGTAAAGCGTCCGTGACACTGTTCGGATAAGGTGGTGGGATAATTGGGGTACCTCTCCGCCCCCTTTTTCGAGCAGCGACACGGACGCTTTATATAAAACGTTACCCATGCATCAAATTCTCGTTGAGAGTAGGTGGTAACTAAGTAAGATATCATCACATCTATTGCCAAGGACAAAAGACTGACTGGAAAGTGACTTCAGAGCTGATTGCTGTAAGCTTTCACAAAACATAAATTGATCCAATTAAGTTTTCCAGGAATTTCAGTACAAACGCCTGTATCGTCTCTTTGAGCGTTGTCAATGGAATGAAAGTTCTCTTCGGTATTGTCGAAATTTCAATATTTTCTTGTTCATTACTTATAATGAAGAAATTATAAAGAATTCAGATTAGTCTGTTTGGTGTAGCTATAGAGTGGTTAGCCCCCTCGCTTTTGAAGTACAGGGTCGTGGGTTCGAATTCTACTGTAAGCAGATTCACTTTGTGATGGTTTTCGAAATCAGGACCAATATGACAAACTATGACAGAGATGGGCAAACTTTTTAAGGAGAGGGCCAGATGAAATAACAAATTATCTAGGCGGGCCGAAAAAATTAAAAAAAAAGACATTTTTTTATAAACGATATGATTAATTTTTATTTTTTACATCACTCACAGTTTTATGCGCTACAATATTAAGAAAAAAAATTGAAAAAAAATACAAAAATTATTTTTATTCTTTAGTTGTGTATGATGGCGTATGTGACTGATGAAACTGTGACTGAGATTCTAAAAGTTGTTTAGAATCTGGTTCAAACGATGATGAGCAGTCAATCGGTTTCTGACGCTGTTCTTTCGAAGCTTCATGGTAGAAAATGTAGGAAGACGAAAACATCGCAATTATCTTCTGAGCGTGAGATTTCAGGTTCGGGAAGCTTGCGTTTGACAGGGCCTTGTAAAATTCATCTTTAGAAACATTGAGAAATTGTTGCTTTAATTCAGTGTTACATTGCAACTCAATCAGTTCTAGCTGAAAGTCTGGTTTAACTGACTCACAGTCTACATTAAATGGCATGCTAAAAATGTCCAGGTCCTGTTCAATAACTTTGAAGTCATGGAATCTTCGTTCGAATTCGTCAAGAAAGCATTTCACGCTTTTCTCGTAGCTCTTAAGTTTGTCTTCCCTAACTGCAATAGTTTTTTATTCTTGGGGAAATGAGTAAGGTCTTTCTTGACTAATTGTTTGAAAAATAGATTCAGTTGCATTTTGAAACTCCTGATATGACTCAAATATCATTAATTAATTGATTTCTTCCCTGTAGTTTGAGGTTCAATTTGTTGATGTGACTGAGAAGATCTGTAAAAAATGCGAAGTCCGAAAGCCATACACTATATCTTTCAAATGTTCACACTCTTCCATTTTTTTTTCTTCCATGAAGGAGATTATTTCCTGTTTTAGATCCCAAACTCGTTCAAAAACCCTTCAAGCACTGAGCCACCTTATTTTAGTGTAGTAAAGTACATCAGAATATTCAGATTGCAATGACTCAAGAAACTCTCGAAATTGTATGTGATGGAGTGCTCGTGAACGAATGCTATTGACAAGCTTAATAACAACATCAAGCACATGTTTCATGTCTAGCGCAGATTTACACAGAGCTTCTTGATGTATGACACAATAAAGAAACACAGCTTCATTCTCTGGATATGATTCTTTAAATATGCCAAAAAAACCAGATCTTGTCCCTGTCATATTCGGTGCTCCATCAGTAGTAATATTACAAATAGTCGGCAAAGGTACTTTCAAAGTCGTGATAGTTTCTTGAAATTCTCGAAAAATGTCTGATCCTTTTGTCGTTCCTTTTAAAGATCGCATACAGGCTAGCTCTTCAGTTATACAAAAGTTGTTATCAACACCTCTTATAAATATCAATAACTGAGCTGTGTCAGTTATGTCTGTACTTTCGTCCAAAGCAAAAGAACAGAATTTGAACTTGCTTATCTTCGCCTCTGGCTGCGAAACAAGCTGCTTATCTATTACTTCGACTCTGGAAGTAACCGTTTTTCGCGACAAACTTACTGTGTTAAAATCCTTTATTTTTTCAGGACACAAAATGCCAGTTACTTGAAGCATACAAGTTTTAACAAATTCGCCGTCGAACATGGCTCTATTACTTTTTGCAATATTGTATGCGACAACGTAACTGGCATGTGTAGCAAGCTTTTGCGAAGAGCTTTGTTTTTTAAAAATACTTTGCTGGCCTATCAGATTTTTACGTAGAGCTCCTGCTTTATGTTTTCGCTCATCTTCGGTCATAGCCTCATAATTGGCATTGTTGTGTTTGGTCAGGAAGTGTCGTGAAAGATTGAATTCCTTAAATACGGCCACAGTTTCCTTGCAAATGAGGCAGACGGGTTTATCCTTAATTGCATTGAAAAAGTACTTCCAGGTCCATTCCTCCTTAAACGCTCGACATTCTGAATCAACTTTACGTTTTTTGCTTGCCATTCTAACGATCAAGAAAACTCTGGGAACAAAGCGAAACAAACAAAGCAGGCTCACAGTCGAAGACACACTAACTATGTACATGACCGTCGAAGCTACAATGGGGGTCACTGCACTGTTGCCAAATGGCTCAACGCTCCACATTTAGGGATTGAAAGAACACTTGCTAGAGCAAGAGAGCTTTACTATTCGCCTCACTACCGTTGACAACAACACCGCGCACACACGCATTGTACTCCGCTCTCCACATCGTCAAGATCAGTAGGACCTACATACATATATTTACTACAGCACTACCCCTAACATGTTGGTGTGTTGCGTGCAAATTTAGTTGATGCTATAATGCGACAATGCCGAACATAAAAAGCAATGAGAAGGAAACCGTTATTCTGTTCTAGCTACACAGAAATAATATTTTGCACTATGTGTATTCAAAGCCATGTCGCGGGCCGGATTGACTACCCTAACGGGCCGCATTTGGCCCGCGGGGCGTACTTTGCCCATCACTGGAATATGATGTCCCTAGGCTTATTAGATGATGTTAAATGAGTACCCAGCTGCGGTTAATTTTAAAAACTCTTCAAAAGGCCGTCATGTAAATGGGATGTCAGATATCTGAGGCCTAGTTTCAATACTGGTTATTTATTTCAGATTGGGGCTTTTCCAGCTAGGTAAAGTTTATAAAATGCGAGTAGCTCTCTTGGAAAAATCACTCACAAATCAAAGTATGTACATACATACATTATTTATTGTCTTCTGTAATTTTAAATTATTAATTGCATTCCAATTCATTCCGCTCGTGCTATCGCACCACAAATGACAATGACACACCTATTCGCTTTAATAAGGAACTGATCAATATTATTTCAGTCTACCGTGTTTGCACCAATGATCCAATTTTGGTCATAGAATTTGCACATAATATTCTTAACAAATTCCCATACTCTTCATACGTTCGAGAAGACGCGCTTCCTTACCATAATGGTAAGTGTATGTGCAAAGTGATCATGTGAAAATTATGCAGCACCAACGCGCGTTGCGCTGTCTATGGGTGTATTTTCGAATCCATTTATGGATCCATCTTGAAAATCATCATCATCATACCTCCATTACAATCGATTCGACATTGTTATGTTCACTTCGAAGACGATTGACAGCCTTCAATTAACCAGTTGAACGCGAATTGTTTTGGCATTGTAAAGGAATAACAAATGTAAGAATTTTGTATGATGCGATCTTGCTTAAGGGGGGTGCTAAAGATTTCTATTTATCTGGATAGTTTTAAAATTTAAAATATTTTGTTTCCGCGATGAAATGAATTAAAAGCCCTACTCAAAATCAATCTTTAAAATCGACCGGCATCTACGCAAGATAGTTGAAGGTATTTTTTGCAATATCAGGTATATGATCGGTTCATTTCAATTGAGAGTATAGGAGAACAAAAGATATTAATGTTATCCAGAGGATTTTGTGGGACCGGGACAGATTCATGGAAGGGGCTCTTTTAAGGACAAATACGCACGACAATTGAATAAACGGTTAGATTTGCTTTATGCTTTTTATCTGGGGTTTTCCTTCCTTGTTAGTACCGTATAGCCCCATGTGCGTTAACTCAGCCGTTTTTAGGCAATTTCGAGTCAACGTTACATTGCATATCATTCCGGAGTTTATATAATGTTGCAAGCACTATATTTCCTATCCGCACATGTACGGAAATTTTGAACCACACCGAGATTCGATATCCGGACCTCTAGGTTACTATAGCATCGTAGAGTGCGATTCAACCAAGTGAGCCACAGAGCGTGGGGTTTTCAATAAACAAAAAAATAATTAATTTGAAAAAAAATTGTGATCCAAGCATAAACAAATGGTTTTAATAAAAATATCTCTGTTTTGTAAAGCATTTTATTAATAAATATAAATATAAAATATGATCCGACACTATTCCGCAAATAGTTTTATAAAAAAAATAGGGTTACAGTCAAATATGACGTAGAAGCCCTACAAGGTCCTCCAGAGACCTCCATATAAAAACAGTATTTCTGTGTACTTTGGCAAGAACATTCAACATGCCACTTCCCTAAAAATATAATATGAGTAGCTTTATAATTGAAACAATAAGAAAAGAACACATCTCATATAAAGGGTCCAATTTGTGCCTCCGAAAAACGGAATCAGTACCTTAAACCCGACATTGGCGAACCATAACTTCATTCCCGTTGGTCCGAATCAATCTTCAATGCTTCAATCCATACATCGCCCTGGCCTAGTATCGCGTAGAAAAAAGATTACTGATATGACCTGACTGAGCGGAACCCCGTTGATATGAGTACATGCCACGTTTAACCATTAGAAATTTATGTCAAAGCTTATTTTAGTGGCCTCTAGGCCTGTTCCCAAAATAGGGATCCCAGTACAAAACCGGTGTTTACTCAGTACCGATATTCTAAAGTACCGATATCGTTTTTTGGTACCTGTTCAATATCGAATAGGTTCTTAGTACCGGGTAAAAGCCGAGTTAAAACCGACCAACGAGCCGTGTTTTCTGTACCGAGTTAAAACCGACGGAGTCTGTACGTCAACCATGAGTCGGCTATCACCGTTTTTTTAGGCTTATAAGTTTTGAGTTAAAACCGAAGGACGAGTCAGTTTTTCAGTAGCAGGTTAAAACCGATGAGTCGTGTTTCAGTCAGAGCCCCCTCTCCACATTAAGTCAACTGACTTCTCACAAAAAAAAACAATACAATCGTAAAAGTCTAAGTGTATCTGTATTGAAAACCCGTTTCATCGGTCGGGTTCAGATTCTGAAAAAAAGGTGAATTGGTTCTGGAAAATTTACTACTCGGTCGATTTTATCTCCATGTACCAAAAAAAAAAAATGAAAATCGACTCACAGGTACTCGCTACTCGGTACTCTTCCGACTCGTCGGTCAGTTTTGACCCAGTACTTAAAAACCAACTCGTCGGTAGGTCTTAACCTTAGTATTAAAAAACTCGTGAGTCGGTTTTAACTTGGTACTCAAAAAACCGGCTTATGGTTCGAAAACCGTATGTATTGGAAAAAAACTGTGAGTCAGGAAACCGCTTTGTATCGGGCGAAAAACCGGAAGCCGGTACTGAAATCTTGGTACCAAGCAATCACGGACACGGAATCAAGTGGAGCATATAATTTATTATTCGAGGTCAGACAATTACTAGCATTAAATATACTTACTACTCGGTTGACTACACCTCGGGCAATGATTTACGAATTATCCTGATTCGACGATGTAAACATTCATTGTCTTTGGATTTATCAAGCTTCCCCGCGGGAATCGACTTCAGAATCAAAGGAATATCCAAAGTCAAGAGTGCTATTGTCAACAGAACTATAGACAGGATTGGATGTTAAATGACTAAAAGGTCATAAATGAAGATTAGAAAAAGAGTCGGAAACGGGACAGTGCGTTGCGGCACTCCAGCGTTACTTGCATGAACATTTTTTTTAATAGGCTGGATTTGAGTCAGTTTTTATGATGGTGGGGATACTACTAGTGAATAGGAGAGATGGAACAGTTTTTGCAGTTGGTTAGCCAGAGATGAAGCACAACGAACGACGACTATGGGGGAGTTGTATCAGGACCAGCTGATTTCGAAGAGTTAAGCTTGGTAAGGACTTTGAAAACCTCTCTAGTTCAAAAATGTAAACCCCTTTGTTTAAAAGCGCATACAGGTATAAAAGGCAGGCCTTGAACAGTAGGTGTTTGAGTTTAAAGCAAAAATGTTGGCTTTGTCAAGCGGCTCATTGGCTATTATGTATAAGATGCGACCCGAGAGGTTATTCTTCACTGTTTTGACAAGTGACAAAATACCGGCGTTTCCTTTGTCTGCATGAAGACTTTATGCCTTAGGGCTCCATGACACTACGTCGCACAGTGGGGCGGTAGAAGCAAAAATTCAAAAAATGGATACTATTTGAGAGCTTTTGTGAATGACTTATCGCATAGTAAACATTTTGAAGTTTTTTTCTACAAAAAATTTCGGACCGATATCTGTCACAGTAAGAAATCAGCGGCTCTCAAAGTGTAGACAATTGATTTTGCAGTTTAAGCACATTTTTCCATAATCAAGTTTCAATAAAAACGCTGACGATAAATTCTCATACAACTTTGCTTTATGATTTTATTTTCAATTTTTAGGTTATAATATATGTTAGCATAAAAAAAGTAAATTGACCCACACTGGATTTTTCACTTTGAGTTTTAACAACTACCTCCACGTGCCTCCAAAGGTCTGTTTATGCTACATTATTCCCGAAAGTCTCAAGATTACTAATATGTAAGAATCATAACCCCATAGAACCCCAGGCTACTTTTATAGCCGATTTTGTTATGTCATGTTGGCTGTTTTAGGCACGATTTTTTAAGGGCCGTATGTACAATCATGGTTTAACTCGCCGTTTAGTTAACTTTTAATTTTAAACTCCGTTTAACTAACCGGGAAAAAATGCACTACGCAATAATTAAAATTCCTGGCTAAGCACCAACTCATATTTTGTAAAAAATCATTAGTTTCCATTAGCCCCTGGGTATTTCCGGATAGTAGCCATTCAAATTTTTTATTTTAAAACGAAACGAGCCAAATGAAAATTCATGGTTTAACTAATGGTTGTCAGTTTAACTAAACTCCGTTTAAGAAAATTGACAAACAGTTAAACTGTCATTTAAACTGCAGTTCAACGTGAAAAATTAAACGGTCGTCGTTGGCCGTTTAACTAATGATTTTTAGTCCAAGAAAAATAAACCGAAATAAGGCCATCGGGCGACAAAGATAATGAATTTTTGCTGGCGATGCTGATTATAGAAAACAAAATAATCTACATAACACTTTCTTTGCATTTGCATATAATACTTCACACCTTTTCTTTGAAAGTTAGGTGCTCAGGGGTGTCAAACTTATTTTTACGAGGGTTGCACTATTGGTTTGCAATGGCGGCAAAACATTCTTCATGCTGGAGAAGATACTAATTGTTTCATGTTTTTTATTATTTTTACCGCAAAGGAGAAACATTTTTGACGATGCAAACATTCACTGTTACTTGGACAACATGTAATGGCCCGATCTAGGTACATATGAGTCAATTTTCAATGTCCCTCTTCTTCGCTAATATTTATAATCGCAAATTTTAAATTATTGATATTTGTAAAAGTCGAAAAATTCAAAACTTGACAGGATGTAGGAACATTTTATAAGGCTTTCCAATATAACAATTTGCGCCGATATAGTGAGTGAGCATATTGATATGTTTTTCATACCTAACCGCATTACGGGAACCTATAACTCTATAAGGGGCTGATGAGGTGGTTAGCCCAGGTTGAATTAGTTTTTTGAATAGAGAGATAGAAAACAAGAACCCGACATAATCCATCGCACTTTCTTTAGATTTATATGCACAGTTGGTAGTAGCATATGAAAAATCGGTAGAAAAACTGGAATCCAGCTTCGATCTATGAGCTTTATCAAACGTTTAACTTCAGTCATACAAAACATTTCATTAAAGTTTGTACAAATTTTTGGTACAGTAAGGCGCTTATGATGGACAAGCCTGTGCTTGAAAGGGCGCCAATATACTTGCCACCAATATCAGCTCAATCAAACTAAGGTACCTTTCATAAAAAATGACGCTCACGACATTATGTTCGATAGTATGGGTAGATTAATAAAACGCTCTGAAAAAACCTTTGATGGGTCATTTTGTACAGGGAGTATCCTTATTCATTTTGGTCGAGCCGTGAAATCAAACTCTTTGTTTCGCCCTAGTTCAAAGAAAAGGAAATGCAGCAGAAAAGTGTGCAAAATTCGCCAATTTTCAATATTATTGGGACTGGGACTCCTTGCATGAACAGAAGCGAGTAATTTATTGCTCTCGAAACAGGTCATAATTTCAAAACAATATTAACTTAAAAACAACTATTTCATACTGCTATTTTTTACTTCCACCTTCAAATTAAAATCCCAAGCAGAAAATATTTGTATTTTGCTCTGCCTATTAATTTGTATTGTTGCGTATACAAGTTTCCATGGAAATATCGGTTGTTTACGATTGAGCGAGCTGATTGTTCAACCAATCAGCCATTACCTCGCTCACCGAAATCGTTAAACTGCGTTTAACGTGTGCGTGCTGACTGCTGATTGGTTAAACATTTTTAAACTGCTGTTAACTTCCATTTTACAATGGAAGTTAACAGCAGTTTACGATTTAGCGAGCTCTATTTTGAAAATTTCAACGCTTACTGCTATTTAGCTCATGAAATTCTAAAAAAGAAGGTAGCGCGGACATTTTTCAATTCGTTCTGCGCGCAAAAACTTGTGAAATTGTGACCAAAGAATTTCACAAGTGTCCATTTCCATTAGTATTTTTAATTTACGTGACGCAGATTCAAAATTTTCATAAATGATTTTGATGCTGAAGACGTCTTAAATGTCCCCACCTATACACCGCGTAATCATTATTACGTGATTCGTGGTGTAGTTGACAACCAATTTACGTTGCAGTCGAACTTCTCATAGACGAACACCGCATTGGGGGATGGAATTTCTTCTGCCTACTAACATTTTCCGCTAATGAGAATATTTCACAAAGGTATAAATTATGAAAATATTATGTCTCCGACCGTCCTCCTACACGATGTATATTTACAGTTTCGACGGGTTTGCTCATTTATTTTTCTAAGAATTTGTTTGTTCTTGTAAAAGGCAGATCATTATTTGTACACCCCTTCGCTTTCTAAATGAAATGGTAAATTAACTTCGTCATGATGTTTATAACGCATGGAAGGCTGCATCTCACACTATCTAAAATATGTAAAAATATGATCAGTAGACGAGAGGAGTCGATTGGGGGATGACCGTATGCGACGCTTTTTACTCGTCCAAATTTAAAGCTAAGTATAGCAATCAAGTTATATAAGAACAGACGGTAAAGAAAGGAGGAGCTGGAATTAAAACCGCACCCAAAAAAGAAAGTTACAAAAATGATGTAGAGGAACGGACCAATTTGGAACAAAAGTTATACTGAAGCCCGAAAGAAAGTGAAGGGTATCCAAATTTCGGCCCGCGCAAAATTTGCTCTGTTTTTTTGAGTAATGCTATGATTATTACATTTTCTTCAATGGACATTAAAATGCTTTTTTGAAATACAATTCTTCAATATTAAATTTTAAAAGTCAACTTTTTGCTAGCTAGTTTAGTAAGAAAAATGTTGCATTCGTTTTTATGGCCAGGGGAGTGTCAGGCCTTTAAACTTAATTTTCTTTGCATGATTTGTAACAAAACGTTGATGAAAATAAAAGTTAAGAGAAATGTTCGGGTTGTAGATGTGTCAGTTTAGGCAAGTTCCACTGTATTCGTACACATGTTTCCATAGAAACATTGGTTGTTTACAATTGAGAGAAATTTAGTTAAACGACTGTTTTTTTTAATAATAATAAGGGTTTCACACTGTTAACATTATTAATTAAAATCTAAATTTAATTAACAGTTGTCCGATATTGTAATGCAACTTTAATAATTCAAGCGTATTTTACAATACATTTTGAATTTAGTGACATACGATTTAAACCCATCTACTACGATTTTAACTGGTTTACTTTAGACCAAATATGATTTTTATATAATGTGAACCAGCTATAAGAATAATTTGTAGTTTAAATGGCAGTTTAACTTTTAATACACATTTTTTAACCATCGACGGTTTAACTGACAACCATTAGTTTAACCATGATTGTACATCCGGCTCTAATTCTACTGTAAAATATGTTGGGTCCCTTTGAACCGGAGATAGCCGTAGTTTTCATACTATTGAAATAGTTTTTAGTATAGAATATATATATACATACACATATGGACAAAAAAATAAGTACACCCCTCATGTACCTTTTTATGCCAAATTTCCATACCCTTTTTAAAATTGAATTACTCCAAATAGATAGTCATTACAACAATTAGGATACAACAATGCCAACGGAATCGAAAAACTAAATGGCATCCCCCTATTTTCTTAGTCCCTCCCGATATTAACTTTGAAGTGGGTTTTCAGCTTGGTCAAAATAATAAGTACACCATCGTTTTTTTTAATCTTTTGACAACAAGTTGCTATTTTCCGTAAGGATTTATTTTTTTATTAATTGGTGTATGCAAGAAGCGTTAAATTAAAAACAAACAAAAATACTTAAGGGGGCGAAAAACGCATGGTAGGTACGAAAAAAGAAGTTTAAGTTCGAGACTTTGAAATAGCGGAAAAATTATTCTCTCAATAACGAAATAAACCAGCTAAACATTGTATTTACTGTGTAATTCATTAAAAAGTAAATATAAGCAGTCTCAAATACAGTTAAGTCCATGTAAGGGCCTTAAGGACAACTGTCGGTCTCATTATCAGTATGGCGAGAAAAGTTCTCTTGGTGATTTTCGCGGCAAATATTTAAAATATAGAATCCCTTTGAAAAGTTAATCGAAGAATACAAGAAGTAAAGCAGTTTTGACAAAAAGTTTGGAAGTTCCCATGGCGACGTCAAAAAGTGTTGACGGTTTAAGAAAATTTGGGAGGGATAGTTTTTCTTGTTCCAACCCGAACAATGAAAACTCACAGAATATTCTGTTTTATTTATGAGATCGTAATAAATTTGATTGGAAACTACTCTTATCGTAATAATCTTCATTCAGGAAAAAAAAAAATATAATATATGCTACATCTACTGACTATTTCCCATGGAGTCGAAAAAACGTGGCCCATGGTTTAATTTTCATAGTTTGGTTTCGTTCAAATATACCTAATAACCGTTACAATGAGACAATTTCCATATAAGAAATGTTATTTTAGAGTCCTAGAATATTTCAAAATGGGGATTTCAGCAGGATATTCACCCTAACCGTACCTCACAAACTGGTCAAGGATCCGCTTCAACCAAGTCGGGTGGCTTTTCACGTTGTTACAAGAGTTAAATTGAATCTGGAATGTTTAGGGGGTAGGGGGGGTTAGTTGAATCAATGAAACAGAAACACAGTTTTCACAAAACGGACCAATTACGGAATTTCCTGGAAGTAACTGGATATATGGATGTATGGGAACATACCATAAGAATTACCTCCAAAAGGCCAACAAAAACCTTTTTTCTTTCAAAATAATGGACCATTTACTTTAAATAATAAAATAAATTAAATTATTTATTATTTATTAAAACAAGTTTTAATCAAATTAACTGACATGTACTTATTATTTTGTCCAGCCTATTTTAGTCAGTTCGTACTTTTTCAAGGCTGTTATTTATTATAATATGCTAATTTACATATTATTTCATTCCTCACCAATTAAGTATTTAAATCTTTCCATATGAGTTTATTTCCTAGAATAACTACTTGGCTACAGGGTGATAAGAAAAATTCGTATGGATGTACTTATTTCTTTGGCCATATGTGTATGTCTTGGTGTTCAGCCAAAATTTACCCCCTCCCTTCCCCTCCGGGGAGGAGCTATGGACGTGTCGGTTTGAAAAGTTCTAATGGGCGAATCAGGCGTGTCCTTGGTCGGAGCAAGTCAATTTTTGGCAAAAGTCAGCTTCATTTTATTAAAAATATTTCCCTAAATTATCCTGGCTCAACTAGCATTTCTTTCAGAGTTAAAGTAACAAATGTAAATGTCAAAAAATGATAATATCCCATTTCATTTTTTGGTCTAGGGTTTAATTTATCAAAATAAGTCAATTGTATTATATGTCGTTGCAAAGGTAATTTTGTGTAGTTTTATGTGTCCTCGAACCTTTTTGCTGTAACTTTTACAGTTTTTGAAATAATTAAGAAACACTGAAAAATGATCCCACCTCCCCCCTTAAAATCAAAATAACTTCAAAACGGCTGATGCTATCTGCATGAAACATATTCCATTCGATTTAGAATGGCCAAATACATTAAAATTGACATGTTTTTATAATTGTTTTCAAAATTTCATTTAGTACATGTGGGAAAATTTGAACCGAAGGAATTGGGTAGGCTTAACCCTTTCATTCCCATTGTAAACTGCAATTTACATTTACATGGGATAAATGGGGGGATTCAATATTCCATTATGCATTTGGGACACTTAAACCACAAACAAATCTTGTCCCTCAAGTTAAAACAATGGTGCATGCGAAGCGAGCTAATAACGATTTAAAATTTATTACATTGAATCAAAACCCTCCCCTTAAAAATTCTTCAGCCAATTTTCATAAATTATCCGGTCTTGTATGTACGAGTATGTTATAGGCATGCTGTATGCACCCCATTGTGTGTATGAGTTGAGTAATCAAGAAATAATTCGTTAAATTGACGAGAAACTTGCGTACATATCTCGTGCAATTCGATAAAATGGAAACGCCTAACAAGGAATTCCAACGACACTGGCAGTCAAGCAAGGATTCGAAAGAGCTCAAATATCTGAAATAACGACATCTTCTTCAGCAACTAACAACCTGCGCTTTTTCCCCGTACCTATAAAATTCAGCATAGACATTCTCGTGAAATTCTTTTGCAAAATTGTTTGCAGTTTGCGAATACAAACAAGCAAACACGTCGATATACAAACGCAGATTTTCTGCAAATATTGAAATTATTGTAAGGAAAAGCGAGATGCGGAGAGAAAAGGAGCACATACAAATCGTCACGGCCGTTCTCTATATGATAAAGAAGGCTCTTTTATTACTATGTTGCAAGAAAAGCAAACACACACTGTTTCTCTTCCGAGCAGGATCATGTCATGACCATGATCATATCGTGAAGAAGTGCCATGTCCAAATATCTTATGGATGGTTAAAGATTTTTGTGTGTACTCTTCTTGTCTGTTGCTTATGTTTTCTTTCATTCAAGCGTTGGAAGTTGACATTGGAACATTTTTTCAAACAAGCGGGCATTGATAGGAGTGCGATGAAAGAAGAAAAAGAATCTTCTAAAGTAAATTTGCAAAAAATAAAATAAAATTGCAATACAAAGATGAATGGAATATTATAAATAGAACGCATTTGGGCGTTTGTCTGTTGGAATTTGTTTTGTGTTCTGATGAAGAGTGATGATGGTGAAGGTCAATTATGAGTATTTATCGTGGAAGGAATAATTGTATAATTATATTTTTTTACTGGTATTGTTCAGAATATTCAAGGTTGAACTCCATTTGTATTCTGTACAATGATGCCAGAACTCATTTATTCCAACAAAATTATCCTTGACTCAGTCATTCTACTCGTTCATATATGTATATTTTGAAAGGGAAAATAAGTTAAACGTAAACTACTTTGAAACTTTTCAAACCCCTTTTGAGAAAAACTAACATTGTCAGCAATGAAAATTTTATGTAGTTTGTTTGTAGTCTGTCGTACGTTATTATGGGCAAAGTAAAAGTTATCCGTATATGTATACACTATTCCTTGATGTAGTGCTTGTTTGACTTTGACCTCATCATTGCCTATGTCAAACATGCGACGTACTTGCTTCTTTCTCTCGCTTCATCTTGAGCACTTGACTCTTGGTATAATGACAGGAGAATTCAGTTCATTCCAGGCTCGACACGACTTCATATTTTCAAGGAAACTTTGAACGGCTGAATGTTTTCTCATACATACTGTCTCTGTGTATACCATATATATACATGCACCTGAACTTTCATTTGCATTTTTAAGAACTTTGAAGAGACGGTTCTCTCATGAAGTTGTGTTTATCATTATTTTTAAGAATATTGATCTAAGTGTAATTAGCGTTGTCTTTTGCTAGGATAGATTCGCCAGCATGTTGTAGAATTAGCCGTATAAAATCGTAGTATTTCGGTATTAATTAATAAATTTATTAGAATGTAGATACATTGAAATTCATGAAATTTATAATGAATTATTTCTCACATAAAGAGATAGATACATAAGCGAATCAATTCGCCTATCAAGCATAGAATTTATACAACCTCCCTCTATTTTATTGGAATAATTTAACGCTGCAGCATTTCAAATAAATTTTAATTGAAAGTATAGTTTCAGAACAAGTATCTGGGTATGTTTATTGTTTTTGAATCTTCTTTCATAAATGTCTTTGGCAATTATGGTATTTTTTATGTTATGAATGATACGAAATACCATCAGCCAATTGTATATTATACATTAGTTGACAATATGTGTATACGTAATTCTTAAATCGAATCAGGGGCTATATTTTGGAATGGTAGATACCAAATCAAACAGCCCTAGATCAAGTCATTTCAATTAACTGCGTTTTGGTAAAATCTTGATTTTCGAATTTAATTTTCGCAATGACTCCCTTCACCCCTCTCTGTAAGGTCAACCATATACAGGCGCCCAAGATCCGACGTCTAATTGCTGCGGGTACGCGACCTTGTTATCCAGTTTCGGAAGCCCAGCATCTGGTGGGAAGAAAATACGTTTCCGCATAAAAAAATAAATGTTCGAGACAAAAAAATACAGTTCCGGATAAAAAAAATAAGTTCCTTACCAAAAAAATAATTCCCAAATGAATTAAATGAATAAACAAATCATAAAAATAAATTTTCAAATCAAATAAATAAATATCCAAATCATAAAAAAAAAGGAAAAAAAAGTGTCGGTACTTGGTACCGTAATGTTAAAATTATTAGATCTCGATTAAATTTGAATAAAAAGCCTAAATTAGAAATGTTGTTTTTTTTTACAAGAGAACGTTGAGCTTTTTTTGTCATAAATAAATAACAGGCGCGACAATCCAACATTGGACTAAGGCCGCAGGATGTGTTAGTGACATCCTATTTCCAAGATCTTATCTGCTTTTTGTTGAGGTAATGAGATCAGCATCACGCTCAGCAGTGTTATTTATCCCCATAAATGGGTACTCGTTTAACATCTGAGTGAGATCATAGTCCGTCACAAGCTCGTGAGTTCGAAAAACACCATGGAACACGGTGAGATTTGAACTCATGACCCTGTGCACCGAAGGTGCGCGCACTAACCGCTCGACCAGCCAGACTTTTTGTCATAGATAGAATAAATTAGATTCCGTTTCTTAAAAAAATATTTCTATCGCAATAGGTGACGACTACCAACTGGAAGAGGGAGATAGCGGCTCGTCATGGAATTGTAATTCAGGGGAATAAATCCGAGCACATAATCACGGGACTAATGCGGGAGAGCCTGCACCCCAAGCATAGTAGAGATAAAAAACAGCTTCGCGGCGCAGGGGTTCAAATTGCCCCATGATTCCATGTTAGCCTTGACAAATATGAAAGAACGTTCTTGTTACATATCCCAGCAATAATGCCATCAATTATGCAGCGAACTGAATAGGCAGTATAACCCAAATAAAGAACGCTCGAGATGAAAGTAATTTTTTTGCTTGATTGGTGAGCCCTTCGCTAAGTATACAATCCGCCGTACTCTGTTCTACAACAAGCTTTATTGGTTTTTGCACTTTACGCAAACCTTCATTGACACAGTTTTTAGTAACGGCAGGACTCCGTTGAATTATACGAATTGTAGTGTTCACCTAATGCCGCTTACCTTTATTAGGTAATAGCTTCCACTTCCCTCGCCCGTTAGTAGTTGGGGGGCCATCAATTTCAAATAATTTAATTTTTCTTATTACGAGAATATTATTAACTTGATTTGGAAATTTATTTATTTGATATGGAAATGTATTTATTTGATTTACTTTTTTAGCATTTAAATATATTTATTTATTTTCGATTTGGAAATTTATTTATATGATTTGGACATTTTTTCATTTAAATTGTACATTTAGTTTTCTGATTTAGGCATTTTCGGAACTTAATATTTTTGATTTGGAAATTATTTTTTTTGATTTTGAAATTTATTTTTCTGTTATGGTATTTTTTTTTCATTTCTTCTTCTTTATGGCACGATAGCCCGACGTCGGGCCTTGGCCGCCTGGATTGAAGACCTCCAATTGTCGCGGTCACGCGACCTTGTCCTCCAGTTCCGAAAGCCTAGCATCTGGTGGGCGTCCTCACATACAGAATGCTCCCATCGGGCTCTCGGTCGTCCACGCAATCTGGCTCCGTCCACTCGTTGCGCGTTCATCACCTTTTTGGGCATGCGATCGTCGTTCATCCTTTGTACATGTCCCGCCCATTGCAGTCGCTGCAATTTCACGATCTTCGACACCTGTAGCTCATCATACAGCTGATACAACTCAAGGTTGTACCGGATGCGCCATTCACCTCGTTCACGAACGGCCCCGAAGATTCTTCGGAGAACCTTTCGCTCGAATGTGTCCAACAGGTGTTCAGAGTTTTGGGTTAGGATCCATGCCTCGCAGCCATAGCATAGCACAGGTCGGATTATGGTTTTATATACGTGGAGCTTCGTCTTCCTGTGCACCAGCTTCGAATTCATAATTTGGAGGACCGCAAAATAACACTTATTAGCTAGTTGTATCCGTCGCTTTATCTAGTCTGTTTCGTTGGCGTCCTTTGACAAATTGCAACACAGGTAAGTGAAGTTGTCTACATACTCTATATTGAGGTCCCCCACTGTGATGCTTGAATTTACTGGCGTTCTAGTTTTTGATTGCATCATGACCTTGGTTTTAGATTCGTTGATATGTAGTCCAACTTCTTTGGCGGCGTTATTGAGATTATGCAGGAGGATTTCTGCATCACCCAATCTTCTAGACATGATGTTGATGTCGTCGGCGTAAGCTACTAGTTGAGTCGACTTAATGAGTAGCGTTCCGCTGCTGTCCAAATTCATGGCTCGAATTACATACTCCAGAGCCAGGTTGAAGAGCGTCGGCGCCAGCCCGTCGCCTTGCTTGAGTCCAGTACAAGTTTCAAATAGGTCAGTGAGTCTGTTCTGTACTCTGACCTGCGAGACGGTATTAGTCATCGTCATCCTTATGAGTCGCACTAGCTTAGCTGGTATACCAAAATGCAGCAGAATGTTGTACAGTACACTTCGATCGATACTGTCGTATGCCTGCTTGAAGTCGACAAATATTTGGTATACGTCGATGTTATATTCCCAGCACTTCTGGAGTAAAAGCTTCGCTGTAAAAAGCTGATCTGTCGTCGAACGACCAGATCTAAAGCCGCCTTGGTACTCGCCAATGATTTCTTCTGCGTACGGATTAATTCTATTTTCTAGAATTTTAGATAAAATCTTCTAAGTCGTACAAACTAATGAGATGCCTCTGTAGTTCTCACATTTTAATTTATCCCCTTTTTTGTGGATTGGGCAAATTATACTTTTGCGCCAATCTTCCGGGATTATTTCGTCGTTCCATATTTTAACGATAAGTGTGTGTATAGCCTTAACAAGGCTCTCCCCACCATGCTTTAGCAGTTCAGCTGGAATCTCGTCAGCGCCCGGGGCTTTATTATGTTTCAGTGATTGCATGACGAGATCAACTTCTTCTATTTTTGGGGGTTGAATGGGAGGGCCTGTTTCAGCCGTCAGCTCCAGCGCTTCTTGTGTGGGGTTGTTCGGTTGAACATTAAGAAGCTCTTCAAAATGTGAGGCCCAGCGTTTATCAACGCTATCGGTGTCGCTAATTATATTGCCATCCTTATCCTTACAGAGGCTGGTCCTGGGTTGGTATCCACTTTTAATTGAATTAATTAGCTTGTACGCTTGTCTACTGTTCCTACTAGCTAGTCTTTGGTTTATTTGCATCAACCGCTCGTCAAGATGCTTACGTTTCTTACGTCTAATTAACCTATTCGAAAATCGTCGAAGCTCGTCATAATTTGTTTTTTTTTTGGCTCTAGTTGCGCGTTCGGACCATTGGCGATATGCCTCGTTTTTCGCATCTACCGCATTTTGACATTCCTCGTCAAACCAATCATTTCGGGCTCGCCGGGCTGCGTATTTACAAACCCTAGTTCAACTGGAGGCATCATTGCCTCCAACTCCGCTCGGGTTTGTAAAGCAAATTCCACTTACAAACCCTTGTTCAGTACGAGGCATCCGAATGTTGCTGAACATTTTCCGCAACTTTTATGTGGCTAACAGCAGTAGACGGCATTTGAGTGTACATATTGTGCACAATGGAGTTTTTGGGCGATTTTGTGTATTGCTTGCAAATGCTAGTGCAATATGAGGCAAATTAATTTTAATACGTACAATGAAGAGATTTTGGCCGGTCTTGTGTAGCGCTTGCAAATTCTAGTGCAGTACGAGGCAACTGAAGTTTTTTACGTACAATGAAGAGTTCTTGGCCGATTTCGTGCAGCGCTTGCAAAGACTAGTGCAATAGAAGGCAAATGAATTTTAATACAGTCGAGACTCGATAACTCGAACCTCAACAACTCGAATACCTCAATATCTCGAAGAACTCTTTCGGTCCCACGAATTTTCTATGTAAATCTCGGCATTCAAACCTCGATAATTCGATTGAATGTATACATAACTCGAATACAAATTCGGGCAAATCAATACGCATGAACCTCTGTTACTCGATGAAAATGGTTTGGAAGCCTCTATAACTCGAAGTACAATTCAATATAAGAACAGGGAAAAACAGAAAACCTCCACAACTCGAATTTGAATTGTTTTAGAGCCCTTACTACTCGAAGAATTTTACAGTTTAACATTGAATGCATTTAAGCCTCTAGAAAGCGAAAAAGAATGCCAATTTACAAACGAAAAAAAAAAAACACAATAAAGGAAACCTTTACAACTCGATTTATAATGTTTTTAGAGTCTCCGCCACTCGAAGAAATGCACCTTTAGAAAATCCGTGCAAAATCCAAGCGGATTACGGAAGGAAATTGGCTGCATTCAGCGAACGGAATTCACTGGAATGGAAATTTTACAAGAATTTTCACGCCACCGACCCCTTTTCCTGCTGAATAATCTAATGAAATGAAAATTGAAATAAAACTTTTCTGCTACATTTTTCTTTCGCTGAATGCAGCAATTGTCATCTTTTTGTGTTTGGCGTCCATTGTCTGCGTCTCAACTTGAAAATTTATCTTGTTGCAAAATCGTTCTGTGAATTTTTTAGTTTGCTATAATGATTGCCAGAAAATGTAATACACTTTCTCTTTCGGATAATGTTCGCTTAATGGAAGCTGTAAAATATCCGAGGATCGCGTTCGAAAGCAGAAATCGGCGCCGAGTTCAAAATTCCAGCGAATGCATTGTCAACAATTTTAAAAATCAAGCACAAACTTCTGTTAAGAGCCCAGGCCAATCGAACGGTCCGAAACGATTCATTTCGTTTTAAAAAAGCTGAATTTCCGGACATAGAACGTTAGCCTAAATTGGGCTAGGACTCAGGGCCAGTAATGGCTGGTTGAACAACTTCAACAAAGAGGAATTCTATAGTATTCAGGGCGGTTTCTCGCAAAAGTGTAACAGTTTATATGACTGTATGCAATTACTGGAAGAAACAATTGGTTCGTTTAATCCAAGATTATTTTAAAATCAATAACATGCGCGACAGTCCAACATTGGGCTAAGGCCGCAGATGTGTTAGTGACATCCAATTTTCAAGATCTTAAGATTATATACCAGAGGAAATTTATAATGCCGATGAAACAGACTGTTTTTTTCATCGTACACCAAACAAACCCCTGGTTTTCGAGACGATCCCTGCTTTTGTGGAAAACAGCGCAAGGAAGGCTAACTTTTATACTTGCTGGTTAATTCAACTGGCAAATGGATATAAGATCCCGCGATGCATGAAGAACGTTTAGTCCCTACCAGTCCTTTCTGAAGCTAATCAGAAGGTTTGGATGTCGTCTTTAATTTTTTCAAAATGGCTGAAAAACTGGGATAAGGAGCTCCAACACAATTGCCCCTCGCACATTATTCCTGACGGATTGGAACAATACAACATCCCTAGGCCAATCAACAAAAATTTTAAGGTATTTTACAGGAAATAAATAAAATGATAAGAGAATTAGACGGAAATATAGAATTGAAACCTATCAATGTATTGGAAGCAATTCGTTTAATCGTAAGAGCATGGAAGACGGTAACAGAAGCTACATCAAAGAATTGCTTCAGGGCTTGTGGATTTCTCTCTAGCAATGAAGAACCTGTTGAAATAAGTTCCAATAATATGAATGAAGAATTGACAACTTTAACTCGAGCCATAGATATTGGAACGACATCCTTCGAAGAATTCGTTGCAGTAGACGAATGCTTGCTTAGCCACAGACGATTTTCAAACCGAGGAAGACCTAATTGAATATGTAACAGCAGTTATGTCGAGATCGGAGGATAACGTTGAAGAAGAAGACGAGGAAGTATCGGAAATAGTTTCAGTACCGACCCCTAAGGAAGCTCGAGCAGCCGCACTCGTAATTCGTGTTTATTTAGGAGGTTCTGATGGCGTGAAGGAAGAAATGTTCAAACGTTTTGGCGAAGTAGAATATGTACTTTATAGAGAAAAAATCACATCAAAACTTACGCCAGGAAACCATGGACAAGTTCTGCGTAAAAAAAACTTGTAAATCCGTGTATGACTCTTCTATTATTTTTTCATTTGTATTTTTGTTTTGTTTTATTGTTAATATAAATTTTGAATAATGTTTTTCAATTTCCATTAATGTAACTGAGAGCTATGTATATTTCTTTTAATCTCTCCTAAATTTACTCGTTAGGTATTATAGGTATTTACTTTGCTATGTATTGACCAATGAACCTGCGTTCTTCATTTTATGAATTGATATTACTTAATTTTGACTTTTTATTTAAGCATTTATTGATATTTCAGGAATAAACTCGATAAGTCGAAGTTTACTTTTTACAAGCTTCGATATCTCGAATTTTGATAACTCGAAGTATACATAACTCGAAGGAATTTGTCAGTCCCTTGGGATTCGAATTATCGAGGTCCGACTGTACGTACAATTAAGAGATTTTGCCCGAAATTGTGTAGCGCTTGCAAATTCTAGTGCAGTACGAGGCAACTGAAGTTTTGCAAGCGCTACACAAGATCGGCCAAAATCTCTTCATTGTACGTATTAAAATTCATTTGCCTTCCATTGCACTACACTGAGAAAAAAAATCCTGTAAATTCAAAAAATACGCATATGATTCAAAGAGATTCAAATATGATTTTGCTTCATATTTGTTTCCCTTTGAATCATTGTATAATCCCTTTATTTCATAGACTTTTTAATTCAAACAGATTTCCCTTCGAACTAATAAGGTATTCCTTTTGAAAGTCTATCTATAATCACTTTAAATTAAAGTGATACAGTGTCAATTTAATCAGGCCACAACCATAAATCGAAAAGATTTCCTTTTAATTTAAAAGGATGGACTCTTTGTTTTAAATGCATGAACTCAAAAGAAAACTTTAAATTACACCAAAAGGAGTAATTTTCACAGGGTGTTCTTTCCCTGTGAAAATTACTCATAAATGAGTTTTGTATAACTGACCTCCCTATAGGTGTTGGCGACATTTACCTCTTTACGCTCTAAAATGCATAATAAATTACCTGCCTACAGTGGGATTCGATCCCGCGATCCTATGATTTGAAGACTAACGCGCCTACCTACTACACCACACAGACTATACGGGACGACGTTTATAATTTACACCATACATTGTGACATCGCTCTACCACACTGCCGACCAACTGCGAGTGTAAACAAAAAAAAAATCCTATTGAAAATTTGGATTTAAAGGATTTCCCATTAATTTAAAAAGGTTTCCTATTGAAAATTTGGATTTAAAGGATTTCCCATTAATTTAAAATGATTTCCTATTGAAAATTTGGATTTAAAGGATTTCCCATTAATTTAAAAAGAATGAATTTGAATTGAAGCGATATATATTTAAAAGGAAAGGATTATATTTAATAGGAATGTAACTCGATTTCAAAAGGATATCGAGTTAATTTTAAGGGACGTTATTTTTCTCGGTGTAGTCTTTGCAAGCGCTACACGAAAGCTGCACCCGCAATGGAATACACAATTATTGTATTACTTCTGTTTAGGCCAGTCAATAAACCGAAAAATAAGGCGTTAGGTCGCAAAAAATTGCTCGGCTCTGGTTTTTTGGGATATTGTTAGGATAGATACCAGAAGTGTACCACCAAGTTTGCAACTTCAAAAAACCTGTGCTAACCCCATGACCCTCAAAAAACCTCAAAATTTTCGGACTTTTTTCATATTTTTGTTTGGTTTTCGGAGAAGTGTACACTTTCGGAGTTATAAGTAAAAAAATGGGAAATTCTGAAATTTTTTTGTTTTTTTTCGCGGTTTTGACCCTGTTTTGCAATGAAATTTTGGTGGAAAGCTCCGGATTCGAGCTCAGCACCCCAACAAACATAAGAAACAAAAAAAATTGTCTGCACCACACTTTGCAATCTGAAATCACCTAATGACTACACTAACTGTCTCTCTCTGGTTCCTGTTAACCCCTTGTGGGGCATAGGGCATCAACTACGCCTACTTTCCACCTCGCTCTGTTCTGTGCCATCGTCTTTAGGTCTGACCACTGTTTGTTTAATAAAGCAGCCTCGCTATTAACCGCTCTCCTGCAAGTGTTTCTTGGTCGTCCAACAGGCGTGTCTTGCATTGGCTCCTTGTGGGTTCCAATCTAGGGCCTGCTTTTTTGGCCCTCTTCCGATTGGTCCGATTTAATTCATTTTTGCGTATGTTTTGTAACATCAATTAAAACACATTTCCTTGAGGTTTGGTTGAAATTTGTGTGCAAATAAAAACATTTTTCTTAGAAAAATTTTATTTGGGGGGATAGGTTTGTATGGTAGCCCCATGACCACATGGTCCGACTCCATCTATTCATACATATATTTTATGTCATCAATAGAAACACATCTGTGTGAAGTTTGGTTGAAATTGGTGTATAAATAAAAAAACTTCTTAAAAGAACTTAATTTGGGGAGCTAGGTTTGTATGACAGCCCCATGACCCCATAGTCCGATTTGGTCCATTTTTACATATGTTTTGTGGTATCATTAGAAACATATTTGCACGAAATTTGATTGCAATCGATGAGAAAATAAAAAAGTTTTTCTTAGAAGTGTAAATGGGAGTGATACACGAGAGGCACTAAATTGATGTATAACAATTCTTTATTATCTTTCACGGCAAAAAGAGTACAAAGTTTATACAGCGTGTAACGACCGAACGCGATGGCAACTAGACTCGCTGTGGTTCGTCGTTTTCTTCTTGCTCGCGATGCGCTCACTTCGCCGAGCTGTCGGAACGTTGGAGGTTCTCTGCGGCGAGAGAGCGGGACTTGGTAGCGGCGCTACAGCGACTCCCCCTCTGGAAGTTGCCTGGCTTGAAGGCAACTCTGCATTTGAGAACGTTGACGACTGTTCAGCTGGTGGAGCGTCCTTCGCATCAGGCTTAGGCACATGAAAATGGACTCGTCGAGGTGGTTGATTTACGTTTGCATTTGGATAGTTTCCGTCTGTAACGTAACCGGGAACCAGTAGTTCGGTGGAGATGGTAGCTGTTCTGCCGTCGATGTCAATGATGTAGCGATGGTCATCTGGCCTCTGAAGTACCCTGTGAGGACCTGTATATGGCGGTGTTAATGGTGGCTTCACTGCAACTATTCGCTTGAAAACGTGCGAGCAAGTGCGGAGGTTTCCGTGCATGAAGACGTTTGCCTTGCTATGGTGCGCTGACTGTCTCGGCTGCAGTGTCCTGAAATGGCTTCGCAACTTTTCCAGGAAGGTTCCGGGTGCGACTGTCGACTCGGGCATTGTGAAAAAATCTCCTGGGACTCTTATTGAGGTTCCCAGTAAGAGTTCGGCTGGTGAAGCTTTGATGTCATCTTTGTACGCTGTTCTGAGACCTAAAAGCACGACTGGTAGGGCTTCAATCCACGGTGTGTGAGGTTTGCACATAAGAGCCGCTTTTACGGTTCGGTGCCAGCGCTCTATCATGCCGTTTGACTGCGGATGGTATGGAGTTGTGCGAATCCTTTCAGCGCCCATCATTTTCGCCAGGGAAGTGAAAAGTGCTGCTTCGAACTCAGCTCCTTGGTCAGTTGTGATTGTAAGCGGCGTACCAAAAAGTGCGATCCAGCCAGAGAAGAATGCTGCTGCTACTGTATCTGCCTGTTTATTTTTTAGAGGAATCGCTTGCGGCCACCTGGAGAAACGATCAATTATTGTGAGGCAATATCTATATTCGTTTACCTGGGGCATGACGATGAGATCGAGGTGGATGTGGTTGAAACGAGAATCCGGGACATTGATGTTGTTCGGCTGATTTCGAGTGTGTCTATGGATCTTCGCTCTCTGACATGCAATGCATTCGCGAGACCACTGGAGCGCTTGCTTTCTTATTCCTGGCCACACAAATTTTTCTTTCAGCTGTCTGCAAGTTTCTCTGCCACTCGGATGAGCTGGTCCATGGACTACGTCGAATGCAATTTTTCTGAGCGACTGCGGCAGGAAAGGGCGAACTACGCCCGACGAGACGTCACAAAGGATACGAACGCCTTCGATTTGTAGAGGTTGAAGTTTGAGAGACATTGTCTCTTCCTTTTCCAGGTTTGCGTCAGGATCGGCTTGAGCCTCACTGATAGTTTTTGCGTCGAGTCTGGTCGGCATTGTAATTTCGTAGATGCGCGAGAGTGCGTCTGCTACCGTATTTTCTTCGCCAGGGATGTGGACAATGTTAGTGCTGAGCTGACCTATATAGTCAAGCTGTTGCATTTGACGTGGAGAGGCTTTTTCCGGGCGCTGCTGGAAAGCTTTGGCTAAAGGCTTATGATCGGTGCGAATGATGAAATCTTTGCCTTCGACTATGTGCTCGAAGTGTTTGAGCGTTGCGAAAACCGCCAGAAGCTCTCGGTCGTATGGGCTGTAGTTTTTCTCTGCTGGCGAGAGCTTCCTCGAGAAAAATCCAAGAGGACTGCGCTTTCCATCGATTAGCTGTTCTAAGGAACCACCTATAGCCGTTGACGATGCGTCAGCTGAGAGTATAATGGTAGCGTCTGGATGCAGGAAGCTCGAAGACGTGGCGTTGGCTAGATCTTTTTTCGACGACTCGAAAGCATCTATGAGCTGCGGAGTCCAGTCAATTTTCGATTTATCGCGTTTTTTTGCGCCAGCAAGTTGGTTGTTGAGCAGAGCCTGGGCCTCGGCTGCGTGTGAGATGTGCGCTCTAAAGTAATTCACGGCTCCCAAATATCTTTTGAGGTCATACTTGGTATCCGGTCTTGGCCAGGATAGAATAGCTTCAACTTTCTCCGGCGGTGGCTTGAAACCACGTGAGTTGACCGTGAACCCTAAGAAAACCAGTTCTTCTTTGGCGAATTCGCACTTTTCCCAGTTTACGCGAAGTTTGTTCTCCAAGAGGATGTTGAGAACAGCATGCAAGTGCTCCATGTGCTCTTCCACTCTGGAAGATGCGACGAGAAGATCGTCCAAGTAGATGGTGACGAAATCTAGATGACCCAGGATGCTGTGCATAAACCTCTGAAAAGTCTGTGTCGCATTTTTTAAACCTAATGGCATCCCGATGAACTCAAACAGCCCGAATGGAGTTGTTACTGCCGTCTTCTGTATGTCCTCCTCTGCAACTGGGATCTGGAAATATGCTCTTTTTAAATCTATTTTGGAAAAAATGTTTTTACCATGCAGTTGCAGCAGTTGATCGTAAGTCCTCGGAATTGGGTACCTGTCAGGCACTGTTTGGGCATTGAGACTTCGATAATTGCCTGTCGCTCGAAATTTTCCGGACTTCGTGGGCGCCATGTGCAGAGGACTCGCGTACTGGCTGTTTGAGGGTCTTATGACGTTTATTTCTTGCAGCGCTGTGTATTCTGCTTTGGCAATTTTTAGTTTGTCTCCAATGAGTTTACGAGGTTTGCAGAAAACGGGTGAGCCAGTTGTCACTATGTGGTGCTTCACTTTGGCTGTTGGTCCTGTGATGTGTCCTTCGTTTGCAATGAAACGTTTGAAATATGTTGCAACCATATGTTCAATATCTTTCTGTTGACCGTCTGTTGAAGCTTTGATTGGTGAAAGCGCGGAAATGGTGTGGTCGAGAGTCGTTTTGATCTCTCCAGGTGTGGACACAAGCGTTGTCTCGTCAATAAGTCGTCGCCTCCTAAGATCTGGCAAAAGTCCATAGTAAGAGAGGAAATCTGCTCCCAAAATAGGTGTTTTTATGTCTGCAAGCACGAACGACCATGTGTATGAGCGGCGAAGTCCTAAATCCAAATGTGCTGCTTTTCTTCCGAAGGTTCGGATGGCTGACCCATTCGCTGCTGCGAGAGAAGGTTCTGAACGTAGTCCTTTATTGCCGTGCACTATGTGCGGTAAAATGGACACGATGGATCCACTGTCGATGAGGAAACATACACCGGATACGCGGTCGTAGACGTGAAGCCGATTTTCTCTCCAAAGTTTATTTGACGATGTTTCAGCGACGACGGTTTCATTACTAGTATGCGAAGTATTGTTGCTTGTGTTTGATGATGCTTGACGAATGATGGTGTTGCTGATCTGTTCAGTTTGGATACAGGAAATGCTGCTGCTTGGTGCATTGCCAGGCAGCAGCTCTATCGGTTTCCCGAAGCAGACTGCTGACTGGAGAAGGTGCATGGTAGATTGCATCGTGTGGCTGCTGCTCCGAAACGGTTGTGGTAATAGCAAATTCCATTGGTGTGTGGACGCGCCCTTGAGTTTGAGCGGTCGCGTTTTTTGTTCCTGTCTTGATCTGTCGCCCTTGGTTGCCGTTGCATGTTGTTGTTGGATTCATTTACTCGCGTGAGAATCTCTCTCGAAACAGAAATGAGTTGAGTTAGCAGATTTTTTATCTCGGTGAGTTCCGTTGGGCGATTTTGGACTGCAAGCACTTGAGGTGGAGGTTGTATCGCAAAGGACGAAGGTGAAACTGGTGTGTCTATGATGGCGTCTGCTGCTTCGAGTAGCTCCTGGGTACTGCCAGCCTTGAATATTTTCAATATGTGCCGCACATTTGACGGGAGTAATGCGAGCCATTTGACCTTTAGAAGTTCGTCTGAAGCATTGCTGCCTGCCTGCCTTCTTCTTCCTTGCCTCGTTCTTTATACCGCTCCATGGTTCCGCGTTGCTCGACCTGCGGTGTAGGCACATCGCCCGTTTTGGCGATAATTTCTCAGCATATTTCTACAGGCAGCTCTATCGTGGATCGTGTCATCGCCAGACCAATGCGTTGTTGTTGCTTTTTCATTTGACACATCCAGGTGTTCTTCGGTCTGCCTCTGGCCTTGGGTCCATCAAGTGGAACTTCCATTGATATCGCTCTCTTTGCGGGGTTCTCAGGCGGACGCCTTTGAACATGGCAATACCAATCCATTCGTCGGTCTTCGAGCTTTTCGGTGATTGGTTGGTCTATGGACAAGCTGCCTCGGATGTAGCTACTCTTGATGTGGTCCCTTTTGGTTACACCAACTGACATGCGTAACATTTTCATTTCAGTCGCTGTCATTTCTTTCGCGTAACCTTCATACATGGTCCAGCATTCTGATCCATACATGAGTGCGGGACGTACAACCGTTTTGTACAACTTGCCTTGCCTTGCCTGCCAATTCTGTCATTTGCCTGTAAAGCTGTGACGGCTTTTTGTCCCCAAGTTCGAGCTTGTTTAGCATCGTCTCCAACTTTTTTTCCGCCGAATCGCCAAATCGAGACAGAATTCGGCTTTTGAGTGCTTGGTATTTCTGTGTTTCGGGTGGTGTAGCCAAAATGTCGGTTATTTCTTTGAGAGCATCGCCGGTTAACGCGCCAATCGTTAAATGATATTTGGAATCATCCTTGGTTACTCTGTTCACCTGGAACACCGACTCCACTTGGTAGAACCAAATTTGTGGTTGCTCACTCCAAAACTGTGGGAGTTTGACCGATGACACGGCTGAAACGTATTCGTCATTTGTCTTTTTGTCGGTTGCCATGCTATCGTCTGAATGGCTCAACTTGCTTACAATTGAATGAGATGCTGTTGATGATTGTGTCACTTGTTGTGTAGATTGTTGTTGATTGTTGTTTGACTGAAACGCTAATTCAATGCTTGGACAAATTTGCTGGTCGGCTATGAGTTGACGTTTCACTTCGTTGTTTTTCTCGATGAGCGGTAACGATTTGTCACTGTCGATGACGGGTGTGTCAATTTCTCCGTAGCGAAGCGGTGCGTTGAGATCGACGGTACGATTCCACTTCGGAATTTCGTCAATTCCAGGGAATGCCGTTAAATGTGCGTTTGTGTGTGTCGAGAGATCTGGCGACGGAGTGTCGTCGTCGGACATTCCGGCGCGGCACACACTTGAACAAAATATGCAGGTTTTGGGCGAAATCGACTGTCTCTATTGCACACACTGCTGCACTTATGGAGGCACTGATAATCCAATGGGGCCTTTTTTTGGGGTTATGTTGCGCAAACGCGGGTCGTTTTTCGCGCGAAATTGTATTTTTGTGCTGGAAATCACTCACAAGAACGTTTTAACTTTTTTAAGGGGTCACCAGTGTAAATGTGAGTAATACACGAGAGGCACTAAATTGATGTATAACAATTCTTTATTATCTTTCACGGCAAAAAGAGTACAAAGTTTATACGGCGTGTAACGACCGAACGCGATGGCAACTAGACTCGCTGTGGTTCGTCGTTTTCTTCTTGCTCGCGATGCGCTCACTTCGCCGAGCTGTCGGAACGTTGGAGGTTCTCTGCGGCGAGAGAGCGGGACTTGGTAGCGGCGCTACAGAAGAACCTAATTTGGGGGACTAGGTTTGTATGGCAGCCCCACGACCCCATTGTCCGATTTGGTTTACATATGTTATGTGTCTGCAATGAAAACACATTTGTGTGAAATTTTATTGAAATTTGTGCATAAATGAAAAAGTTTTTCTAAGAAGAACCTAATTTTGGGGGGTAGGTTTGTATGGCAGCCCCACGACCCCCTTATCGGATTTTAACGATTCAAACATACAAACTGCCTGCAACAAAAAGAAGCATGTGTGCAAAATTTCAGCTCCATAGCTTTTAAACTGGCTGAGAAAAACGCGTCGCAACAGACAGACAGACAGACGGACAGACGGACATCGTCCAATCGACTCAGCTCGTCACGCTGATCATATATGTATATACATATTTTATATGGTCGGAGATGCTTCCTTCAATGCGTTACAAACTTCATGACAAAGTTAATATACCCTTTACGCTTAATAGAATTTTGATGATTAGTTTGAATAATTTCGAAATTGAAAGCAACGAACCTAAGCAACCCATCGCGATCCCATAATCACACTAGCAAAGTGTTTACTGGATAATCTGTTACATAACAATGAGAGCGCGTGTTTGGTATATGACTTTAATTACTGACAAGCAAACCATCTACGAGGTATACCGTCAGGGGAGCACCTAGCCTTTCGGCCTTTATCTCCCGGTCCCGCTAAATGTTTGGACCTTCGGCTTTTTACTGACAAGGTCTTATTGTCAGATGGGGATTTCTCCATCCGGCGCATGCACACACCATCAGGAACCCAACCCCGGGGTTGCATCACTAGCTGGATGACTTGGGTTACAACCTCCAGCCACTACGAAGCCAACGCCTTGATGGGTAAGGACCATGGTCCCCTGGGCACGCCCATCCCCATAGTTCACTATTCGCTATAGACTTCTCTATAGCAGGTGTGATCCTCCTTCGGCCCCCTATTGGTTAAGCCTCACGTCGAATTCAGACATGCACATCCCAGGCTCGTTGGACCTGTGACTACGAGCCTGTGTAGACACGTAGCTCTGCTTTTCACATCCAGGTGGCCCCTTCAGTTTACTAGTCAGCAATGCGACTCGGGCAGTGTGGTCATCAATCCACAAACTAGTTAGATATAGGCGCGTAGGCATGTAACACCAAGGCCGTTCTCCCTAACTAGCCCCTTCAGGACTCGGGTTATGCGAAGCCGTCAACCCCGAAGCTCACACGATTTCCATAAGATGCACTCCCCCACCTACGGGTGTCTCACGGACCACCCCCGGTCCGCTGACCACCTGTTGGGAAACAGTGGTATAATTAAACGCGGCTAACGCCTTGCATTCTGTAACACTTTTAATTAGACCAATCCAAAAATAAATTTGCTATGTATCCAGTTTGGGTAAAAGTACTCAACGGCAAATCTACAGCCTTTTTTCGATTTAAAATTTCCGATGAAAAAGGAACTTATGAAATGACTTCGTTGAGCCCGTTGCTATGAGTACCCACACAAACCTCTCCTATGCGTATTGAAAGAGTAGACTTTTGCAGCTATTCAGGGACACCCTACAAATTTCAAAAGTATTCGTGCCAAACACTATTACCATCACTTATATCAAGTTGGCTAATTATGAGGGTAGTCTGATAAGTACCCAGCCTCCCCGCCTGATGGTGTCAGTATCGCAAGAGCAATTTACTATCGTGTAGTACATTCTTCTAGACTGCAACTGTCCAAAATTCAGCCGGATCAGACTCGTAGTTTTGCTTTTTGGCCACGTGTGAAAGCTGGAGTGTCCGCTGATTTTAGAAAAATGGAAAAAGAGCAATATCGGCCGGTGATTCGATTCTTGTTTTTGGAAGGGAAATCGCGCAGCGAAATCAAAGAGCGTTTGGATGCTGTGTACGGTGACTCTTCTCCTTCGATGGCGACCGTCAAAAATTGACGGTTCGGTTTCTGATGAGCCACATCCAGGTGCCCCGAAAACGGTTAGCATGCAGGATAACGTGACAAAAATCCACGATCTCGTATTGGCAGACCGCCGATTGAAGGTGCGGGAGATAGCTGAGACAGTAGGCATTTCAAAACATTGCGTGGATCATATCCTGCATGAAATTTTGGGCATGAGAAAGCCGTCGGCGCGATGTATGCCGCGTTTGCTTACTCCGGACAACAAGCGCAGCGGTGACACCACTTCAAAGCAGTGTTTGACGCTGTTGAAGCGCAATCCGAAGGAGTTTCTGCGTCGTTTCGTGACAGTCGACGAAACTTGGATACACTGGTACATACCAGAGACCAAGGAACAGTCGAAACAGTGGACTTCAGCCGGCGAACGTGCTCCGAAGAAGGCGAAGACTGCTCCATCGGCCGGAAAGGTGATGGCCAGCCTTTTCTGGGATTCACAAGGTGTGATACACATCGGCTACCTGCAGAAGGGCAACACGGTCACAGGGCTGTACTATGCCGAATTATTGGGCCGATTCGAAGCCGAATTGAAGAAAAAACGGCCCCACTTGGCAAAGAAAAAAATTCTCTTCCACCATGATAACGCACCGGATCACACCTCCGCCCGCCAACGCCAAACTGGTCGAATTGGGCTACGAACTGCTGCCCCATCCACCGTATTCTCCAGATTTCGCCCCGAGTGACTTCTTTTTGTTTCCAAACTTGGAAAAGTGACTCGCCGGGCAGAAATTTCAGTCGAATGAGGAGGTCATCGCCGCCACGGAGGCCCACTTTGCAGGCCTCACTCAAACGACTGTCAACTAAAAACTGCGCGTCCCAAATGGCTGAAACTTTGGTGTGTAACTGTTAAAAGATGCACAACTACATTCACTAGCTTTTATTGACGAGTGACGCTATCTTTGAGTTGAGGTCGGAAACTTTTCAGACCACCCTCGTATTATTATCTCGAAAACCATTTCGGAATAGTTTCGATCGGCTGCAAATCGTTAGCTCGTATTTGCTCGGCACTTAAAAAGATTTGAGCTTTCCTATTTATTTAATTATACTTAGTTAGTTGACCATTCGGACTATCAAGTTGGCTAAGGATGTTCAAAAAAAGATCGGATGGGTATAAATGTGATATCAATTGGAAGAGAATGATTGCTATATTTTTTCGAATTGAGGTAACGAAAAAGCGACTATAAAAAGGAGGAACAGGCGCATATCTTAAACGGTGGCTGGTGGGGGAAAACGCAGTTCATATTCTAATTCAGGAGAACATTTTACATAAGAATCACCCAAAAAATCTTTTTTTTTTTGCTGAACAGTGAAATCAGAAAATCAAATCCGAACTAATCATACATGCACCATCAGTGCTGCCAATTTAGCCGTTTTCCGGCTAAATTTAGCCGGAAATCATGCTGTTTAGCCGGAAGAAATTTCTATTTCCGGCCGGCCGGATTTTTAGCCGGAATTGATTTTCTTCGGCCGTTTTTTCGGCTAAAATTATTTTATGATTTTTATATGAAAAACTTTTTTATTTATAAACCAATCTTAACGAAACTTCGCATAAAAGGAGCCCTACGAATGTCACAAAAAATATGTTAAAATGGATGGAAACAAACGATGGGGTCATGGGGCTGCCATACAAACCTAACCCCCCAAATTAGGTTCTTAAAAAAAAAACTTTTTTTTTGGCACCGATGTGATAGTCTAGTACAGATAGCTCAAAACCCAAACATAAAAAAAAGCAATTTTTGTTGCCAATTTGTTGAATACACTGCTCAATATACGTTGTAAAAAGTTACACTAATTTGCGCCATGGGCTAAGGGGGGAGGGGGCTGCAAAGGGGTGAAAATTCAGTTTTTTGCAAACACATATCTGGAAAACTTTGAGTCTGACCTTGAAATGTCCGGAGGACGAAACAAACTACATAAAATTGCCTTTGTAGAAAATTTCGCAGAAAATTATACCCTAGACCCAAAAGTATTATAGTGAATTTACATTTTTTTAGTTTTACATTTCGCACTGTAACTCTTGATAGAGTAGACCTACCGTCATAAGATCTTGTCCATACATTGATAACAAAATTAATTTGATTTGTACCAAAAATTGGAGTGCTCTAAACATTGACGCCCCCCTCACTCCTCCTAATATTTTTCAAAAAGGCATGCCTGTAGCTTCTTTTAAAATTGAGCCAAACAGATCAAATTTGGTGGGGAGCCTAGTCTAAGCTCCATTATGCGCCCCACTAAAAATTATTACCATCCGATCAAAACTAAGGGTACCCCCATACAAAGTGATCGAGAATTCTAACAAATTTCACATTTTTTCACTTCTAAATTTATGTAAAATAGAAAAAAAATATCTCTTAGAACGTCATTATAACAGTTAATTGCAGTCTTGTGATTGTCAATGTATATTCAAAAGTTTGTACCAAGGCGTACGCTACAAGTATCAAAAAATTAGGTTTGAAGGTCAGTGATACCAGTTCTAAGGCTATTTGCGTATATTTTAAGTAACGTGTACTAGCAGCCTTCACACCCGATTTGTCGTACTTGTAAGGCACGCTCTGGTACAAACTTTTGGATATATATTTAGAAGACTACAGTTAACTGTTATAAGGACGTTCTAAGAGATAATTTTTTTTTCTATTTTAGATAAAATTTAGAAGTGGAAAAATGTGAAATTTGCTAGAATTTTCGTTCACTTTGTATGGGGGGTACCCTTAGAGCACTCCAATTTTTGGTACAAATCAAATAAATTTTGTTAGCAATATATGGACAAGATCTTATGACCGAAGGTCTATTCTGTCAAGAGTTACAGTGCGAAATGTAAAACTCAAAAAATGTAAATTCACTATAATACTTTTGGGTCTAGGATATAATTTTCTGAGAAAATGTCTAGAGTGTTACATATTATTACAAAGGTAATTTTATGTAGTTTGTTTTGTCCTCAACACATTTTAAGGTCAGACTCGTAGTTTTCCAGATATTTGCAAGAAACTGAATTTTCACCCCTTTGCCACCCTCTCTCCCCTTAACCCATTGCGCAAATTAGTGTAACTTTTTACTGCGTATATTAGGGAGTGTATTTAACAATTTGGCATCAAAAATTTCTTTTTTTTTATGTTTAGGTTTGGGGCTATTTTGAACCAATTGTACTGGACTATGAACCAAACTTCATGAAAACATATTTCTAATGATCCCCTAAAACATACGTAAAAATAAGTGGAATCCAATAATGGGGTAATGGGGCTGCCATACAAACCCAAACCCTCAAATTTGGTTTTTCTAAGAAAAACTTTTATTTGGACACCAATTTCAACCAAACTTCATACAAATTGATTTCTATTGATGGCAAAACACAAACGTAAATATTAAAATTATTTCTACATTCACTTATTATCGTGTATTAGGGTAAGTACCTACTATGTCCACCAAGGGGAAAACTTGCATTTATGTCTCCTGGGAATGATGTGCCGTGGAGACTTGCCGTTTTTTCAAAACAAATTTAGGATAATGGGTTTCACGTAAACTGACAACACCACAATTGTCAGCCTACGTGGCCCACGAGTGGAGCTATGGGTGTTTTAGTGACGTCATAAGCATGTAATTTACTAACCACCAATATGCTAAATTATTTGCAAAATTGAAGACACTTTCTTAAAAAAAATTCTTTGCTGAGCAAGTCTTGGAGCGTGCACAAAAGCTAAGTGCTGAAGAAGGGGGTAAGTTACCCCTGAAATATATAAACACTGAAATTTAATTGTTGTAGTTTACTGGGCAAACTAGGCTTGACTAACGCTAATCCGGACCACTAAATGTTTCCACTATGTATTCTATAGTCCGGATTTCGGCAGCAATTCTGACTCTGTAATCCGGATATTTGAGATTTTCAGGGTGAAATGGTAGATTTGGTCTCGTACTTTATTACGGGACGGTTTGGCAAATGACACAATGCTGACTAATTTCAAAGAAATAATACATTTATCGCCTTTTGCTCCTCTTGTTTATTTAAAAAAAAAAGTGATTGCGCTAATCCGGATGTTCCGATAGTCCGGATTACCCATTGCAATAATTGATCCGGATTATCGGACTGAACTGAACTTGCACAACGTCAGATGATTCATAGAACCTACGCATTTAAAATCTATACCATTTCCCGCCCAAGCTCATAATTTTGGAACTTAAATTTCGTGCATTTGGAGCATCAAATTTGTAATTGCGGATCATCAACAATGCCCTTGCCCATTGGACGTTCCTTTTAAGAGTTTTATGTTCCACAATTTCGAAAATAATGTGGTTATGAACTTGACCGAGAAATTGTACCTGTATACAACAATTTTACCTAGTTGAGCGATCTGACTGTAATGGCAGCGATTGGAGCATATGTAATAAAACTAAAAAATCAGTCTAAAGCATAGTTTACGGGTAGTACTCCAGAAAAGAAATAAATTTATTAAAATCAGTTTTTCACTATATTTTTTCGCAATGTGATTGTTTTGTATGATTTAGCCGGTTTTTTGGCCGTTTATCTGACTGAAATCGATTTAGCCGCATTATTAGCCGTTTTGAAAAAAAAATATAGCCGGTTTTCCGGCTAAATTTAGCCGTTCTCTAAATTTCCAGTTGGTAACACTGTGCATAGTAAATAAAGTTGTCAATCTTGTTTCAGCCGGTAATATTAGATAAACAGGAAAAGTTATTTGCAGTTTTATTTCTTTTAAGATCACGGTTTTAAATTTTTACAGCTTTCAGAGTAGGCAATTGGTTGCCAACTTTCAGAGTTGTAAATTTACAACACGCATTTAAAATTACATCAATATATTTAACCCATTTCCAACAAAGATTTAATTTTAAATTCATAGAGGGAAACAAGTCCCATACCCATGTGTAAAATTAAATTTTTTATTTAAAATTAACTTAACGTTAACTCAGCCGTTTATAGGCAATTTCGAGTCAACGTTACAATGCATATAATTTCGGAGTGTATATAATGTTGCAAGCACTATATATTTCCTATCCTCACATGTTCGAAAATTTTGGACCACGCCGAGATTCGATCTACGGACCTCTAGATTACTAGCATCGTAGAGTGGCGACTCAACCAAATGCGCCACACAGCATAGCAGAATACTATCGACAAGATTTACGAAATGTAAAAATGAAATGATGAAAAATTACATTCATTTGATTTAATTTTACATTAAATGATGAAAAATCACAAATCACTTGATTTAATTTTACATTTTTTGTTGGTAAAATTACAGTAGCAATGTGATTTCACAATATTTTATTTAAAATTTAATAGTTTTCATTTATTTTAACCTTTTGCTAAAGAAATGTGTAAGATTAAATTTCAAATTTTTTTTTAGCTTTTTTTTGTAGTAATTTTTACTACACTTTGTGTGGGAAATTCAATAAACTTTTTACTGTCATATGACAACTAGATAATTATGTATATCTTCCAATAGAGTGAAAAGTATGTAACTTCAAAAGATCTTCAAAGCTAAATTACGTCATACATGCCTATTTAGACGCTTACTCGATCGAAGCTTTTGGAGAAATTACTTATAGCAATGGGAAAAAACCTTGTATCTAATAAAGCAAAAAAAAAACATACAAACTTCCGAGGTCATATCACTCAAATCATTTACATAATAAATAATGTTGGTCCCATACGCTAAACTGTAAATGAAAATTGAATTTTTGTGACACGAAAATATTCTGTTTCTTATTCTTTGAAGTACAGACACACATAATATGTATGTAGTACATATAAATGTATATACACAATTTGTAAACATTGTATAAATATGTACATACATACATACAGCCGGCAATTAGTATCATTACTTGATGCCGAAATGCTAAGATAATATTTATCTTATTTGACAGAATATGATGCCGATTTTGTTCTATTCAGCGTCAATATACGCGTTATGTAGGTACACGCTTATGTATTTTATATGATCTATCTTTCATCATGCAAAATCTACTAACCTACTAACTTTTTGAGTCAGTTGCACATGCTCGTTACTAATTGAACGTCATTTTGTATAATTTCTTATGCAAATCATGTCACGCGATTTGTCTGTCTATATTGTTGAACATGGAGTATTGTATTCTGAAGAAAGATAATAAATCATTATTATTATCCATGATGGAGCAGTATTCGAGATTCATGTAAGTGTGTCAAATATGGTTTTTTACTGTACACTTTTTATTTGCTAAAGGTACGCTGCTAGTGGTTTCCATAAATTATTCTACAAAATTAAAACCATTAAAAAAAACTAATTTTTAAGTATGGTAAACGGATTTTGAAATATTGTTAAATTCATTAATTAAACAAATACATTTTAACAGTGAAGTCCGCTATGACGCGCTAAAAACTGTCTTCCGGCTTATCGTAAATAAAATGTTAATTCATTGTTAAAATTTGTCTTCGGATGGTCGTCTGTTTTCTACACATACGGTCAGGCTACTGGCTTGTTAACATAACATTGGTTGGATTCTTATATACGACAACAAAGGGTATTGATATATGTTTTTATTATTCCGATCCTTATTTGTAAACCATGTCGTCACAATTTCATTTTAAAACGTAAGATATACAAATACAAATCTTACGTCAAGATATCCTCGCGGGCAGTAATACATACTTTCGTACACCCAGGTGGAGAATTTCTTTATACAAATTTGCCTGAATCAATTTATCTCTGACAATAAAGCTCAAACTCAAAATGTATTATTAAAATAGCAAACAACCCCTATATCCTTTATCTATACATCGGCCAGTTCTTCAACTTATCCTGCTGTCATCCTTTGTGCACTTGGGTTTACAAATCGCATGACGTTCATTTGAAAAAAAAGAACAAAATCACATCACATTTTTCATCAGAGAGAATAAATGTGTAGGTACGCCATAGCTCTCTCTATACCCTCTATTACCTCTTAATTTCGCCATAAGGGTGTACAAATTGAATAATATCCGGTCAGCACGATGTAACACAGTTTGCATGTCTAGACTCATTTATTTGATTTTTTTTTATTTGTATGGGATAATTTTTCTTGTGGCTTCATTACTCCACAACGAGGGTATGAAATAGGAAGAAGAGCTATAGGAAGTCGAATTTCGTTTGATGGAAATTTAGCCAAAAAGGATATTTATGTTGTGAATATCGTTTTAATCGTTTATGTACGATGGAAGAGACGTTAAATAAATTGCATGAATAATTGTGTTTCAATTACAATAATGTCTTCGTACAGTTGTAGGGTTATTAAATTTTTATACCCTTCGCTCATAGAGTGAAAGGGTATATTAACTTTGTCAAGAAGTTTGTAACGCATTAAAGGAAGCATCTCCGACCATATAAAAAGTATACATATATATGATCAGCATGACTTGGGGAGTAGTCTGGCTGGTCTAGCGGTTAGTGCGCGCACCTTCGGTGCACAGGGTCTTGAGTTCGAATCTCACCGTGTTCCATGGTGTTTTTCGAACTCACGAGCTTGTGACGGACTATGATCTCACTCAGATGTTAAACGAGTACCCATTTATGAGGATAAATAACACTGCTGAGCGTGATGCTGATCTCATTACCTCAACAAAAAGCAGATAAGATCTTGGAAATAGGATGTCACTAACACATCCTGCGGCCTTAGTCCCAATGTTGGATTGTCGCGCCTGTTATTTTATGACTTGGGGAGTCGATTGGAGCATGTCTGTCTGTCTGTCTGTTGCGACGCGTTTTACTCGGCGGGTATTGAAGCTAGCAAGCCGAAATTTTGCACACGTGCTTCTTATTGTTGCAGGCTCTTTGTATTTTTGATTCACCCAAATTGGATCACTGGGTCATGGGGCTGCCATACAAACCTAGCTCCCCAATTTGAGTTCTTCTAAGAAAAACTTTTTTATTTGTGTACCAATTTCAACCAAATTTCACACAAATGTGTTTCTATAGATAACACAAAATATATGTACGAATGGATCAAATCGGACCATGGGGTCATGGGGCTGCCATACAAAGTTAGCCCCCAAATTAGGTTCTTCTAAGAAAAACTTTTTTATTTGTGCACCAATTTCAACCAAATATCACACAAATGTATTTCTATTGTTGACACAAAACATATGTAAGAATGGATAAAATCGGACCATGGAGTCATGGGGCTCCCATACAAATCCAACCCCCCAAATTAGGTTCTTCTAAGAAAAACTTTTTGATTTGCGCACCAATTTCAACCAAATTTCACACAAATGTATCTCTATTGATGACACAAAACATATGTAAGATTGAATCAAATCGGACCATGGGGTCATGGGGCTGCCATACAAACCAAACCCCCCATATTGGTTCTTCTAAGAAACATTTTTTTACACCAATTTCACAAAACCTTGAACTAATGTGTCTTTATCAAAGCAACTAAAAAGTTCAAAACGAATAGAATCGTACTGTGGGGTCATGCTCCGGCAACCCCAATAAAATTTTCCGAGTAAATATCTTTATTTGCCCACATATTTCAACCAAGCCCAAAACTGTTGTCAAGACGGAAGAAAAAGAATGAGGAGGGGGATTAAATACAAGTCATAGGTACGCCCGAAAAAACTTTTAGCCCAAGCGAAGGGTATCCAAATTTCGGCCGCGCCCGAAATTAGCCTCGGCCCCGGGGGTTGGCGAGCGAAGCGAGCAGGGGGCGAAGCCCTCTAGTTTTTTATTGTTTTTCCCAGAGTTTCGAATATTAAACGAATATTAGAAAATATAAATATGTAATTAACTTTTAATTTGTGTAGGAACTCTTCATCTTTATGTGCGTTTTTCGAATTGTAGGTTTATCATTTGCTTGTAGCTTATAGGACATTTTTTTTTAATGTAATTCGAAAGACGTCGAATATAACGAATTAAACTTTTCAAGATTAGTTGCATATTTAATAGAATCTTATAAATATGTATACTATTATAAAAAAAACTATTTCAGATAAGTAATCATAACGATAATTCGCTGTATACGTTACACAATCTCATAAATGTTTCAAAACTAAACCATTCATTATAAGCTTGCTCATATACATAAATATGTCCATGCATTTATTTGCTTCTATATTAAATTGCACATAGTCAGATAAACACTATTAATTTATTATTAACAAGAAGTCCGAACGGGTTGCATAAAAGCAAAAGGAAAAACATAGATAAATAATTAATGTATCAGCAGTAATTGCAGTCAGTCGAGTTAAGACCACTCCATTCCATATGGACAGAATAATAGCAGAATGTATAAAATTCCTAATATCGACTTGATGCAATCAAACGAACCTTACTATGGTGCGGATTTTCTTTTAATTAAATATTCATGATTTGTTAAATAAATTGAATAATTACGAATAAACTTGTACGAAATCGGACCATAACATCATGGGGCTGTCATAGAAACCTAACCTCAAAAACTGGGTTCTTCTGAGCAAAACGTTTTTTTTTCTTTATAGACCAATTTTAAATAAACTTCACCCAAGTGTGCTCCTGGTAAGCTTCAGAATGTATCCAGGAACGGTTGGAATCCGAACACTTCGTCATATGGCTACCATGGAAGAGCCTCCAAAATTAGGTTCTTATAAAATTTTCTTTTGTAGATGAAGTTTGGTAAAAAAAACAATGGCAGAGGTTTTTTGACGTATTCTCTGAAACACGTTATACAATGTTCAACATTTTTTAAAAAGTGAGGTATATGTTATAAATGTTGAGCCTATTTTCATTTGTTACTCAGATATATGAATTTTTGTTGTTTTTTTTGCGATTATTTAAAAAACGACAAAAGACACAGAAAAATGGTATATGAGTGAGCACGAAAAAAACTACATAAAATTAAATTTTGCACCTTTGCTTTTTTCTTCTTGCTAATTTTACTTTAAGTATTCATGTGTCTTCATTGTGCCTAGTTTCGACATCATGGCGTATGTCATAAATGTGTCGACATTAGGAACAATGCCAAGATATGCTAGTTTTAAGTTTTATTCTTATTAATGTGAATAGAAGGTTTTAACCCATTTTCGTTCTAAGTCTTCCCAAAATTGAAATTATCAATTCCTCATATTCTGTTGTTTCTTTTTTTTTCACAAAATTAGTTTTTAAATTTATACACCCAGAAAAAAAATACTTTTATTAAAGAAAAATTGCATAGGACGTATGAAATTTTGGTTATTATTTGGAGCCGATGAAATAGCCTTTTTGGGACAATGATAGAAATATCCTTGGAAATTATGAAGTGAATATTTGATTATAACAATGAGATTATTCATCGATTATATGTACAAATTTCATTGAATTTTATAAAAAAAAATAGAAAAGATTATTTTTAATTTTTTTTTTTATTGTGATTTAATTTCATTTCAAATTTTTATATTTTTTTTATTCATTAAAAAACCATTTGCCGAAACTTGGATTCGAACCCGGTCCGCCTGCGTCCCAGTCCTTTTACATTGCCATAAGACCAGATGTGGAGTGTTGTCAACGTTTCTAAAATCTTAACTACTTGATACGCGGTGCAATACAAAATTAAAATGTTTATACATTGAGGCTATGCAAAATTATCATAGTTCCCATGAATTTGATTTACTTCATTCTAAGTCATTTGTTGCATTAGTTGTATGTGGGCATGTTATAATTATGTATATTACTACTGAAATCTTAAATTCTATGAAAGTGTATTTGACCCAATGGTATTTTTAATTAATTATGTATATTCAAACTGCAAACTGAAGTAAAGTAAAAACTTCATTGGTTTTAATACACGATTTTTTCTGGGTGTAGCTGTAGAGAAAATTTCTCGAATACTTACATATGTACATACACATCGAATATAGTACATAATTCACTCTGTAATAAGTTTTTGGTTGAATAAATTGAAATCAATTGGAAGGAAATAATTCCTATTTTCATATTTTGTAATTGAGCTAACCAAAAACGCGACAATTCACTAGTAATTAACGGTTAAAAATATATGGGCCACCAGATGGCCAAGCTGATGTTTTCGTATACTCAAATCAGATCAAGCTTTAATTAAATTAAATTATTGCGGCGAATTCGGAGTGTGATTTTTGCTGTCCGATTCGAGTATATGAAAAAAAGCGACAAAAAAATGGGTAATCCAGGTTATTTTCTCACCAAATTCAAGGTTTCAGAGTCATTAAAGTTTGGCCTTTTTTCAAATAAATCTCAATCCAAGTGCTTGTTCCATTACCTAAAAAATGCGAGCACGAAATTTAATGCAACCATGACAGCTTATAAGCTATAAGCTTCGGCAAAAAACATCAACAACACAATTTTTTTTTCTGAGCCGATTTTCGAGCCATAATACAAACAACTAATATTAGAGAGTTTTGCACTGACGTAAAAACAACCGTATACGTAATCCGAAATTTTCAAGGAAAAACTACCGCGCGAAACGTACGTAAAACTTATACGAGAGTTTTTAACTAATTTTATGACAACTAAAAATCGCGACCCGACAATTTCGACTCTTTACAGAACATCAACTATACGGCACCGATGCCTACTTGGGACATGCCAAATTATGATATATGTACTGTTGCGTATACGGTAAGCAAGCGAATTTTTATATGGGATGTCAAATTATGTCGTACTATTTCCAACGACATGCTAAAACTCTCTATTTTCCTGCTAAAAAGGCAGCCTTAAACAAATATACCCTTAATAACCGTCAGCAAATTATTTATAGAACATTGGAGGTAAATTTCTAAAATATCTACACTGCCTCTCCTAACAATAGCCGCACCATAAGACGGACTGTTCCTTGGAAAGTCATAGAGAGCACAGCTGTTCCACATACTATAAACAAAAGGTACTTCAAACACAAATAATTTCTCTTTAAAGGAAAAACTAAATTTCCGGTCTGTCATAACTATAGCCGCACTTGGAATTATTAAAGCAAAAACTGATTAAATCATCGATAACCGCTGCTTTTACATAGAAAACTTTCCGAACTCGTGTTTTTCTTAATTTTACGTAATAATGTTTCTCGAAGGTTTTCTGTCTAATTTAGATCAATGGGAGGTTCCTCTCCAATTGCAACCAACTTTAATACTACGACTGGTGAGGGATGATGCAATCTCTTGCTTTAAAATCTGTTATGTGTCCTATCTGCTGTATAAAATGGAAGCAGTTTATCGTCAGGACAATCCTATGAAGTTTTTCCTATGCTGGAAGTGACGAAATCAAGATATTCGATGCGCACTTGCCGGATTTTCATATATCTCAATACAAATTTTGGACAGAGTTCCTTAATAGTGTTAAGCAGGGTTGTTTATGTGTAAAGTTGATGTTGATGTAACAACCTCTCATACAGTAAAAACACTTCTCTGGAATATCCTAACGATAAACTGTTTTCGTTTTAATACAGAAGACATGGTACATAACGGATTTTCTAGCAAGAGATTGCATCATCTCTCGCCAATCATTGCACTTCAAAAAGGTTCCAATGTAACAAAAATTACGGAGGTCGCTCCTCCTTCATCAAAATTAGACAGGAAATCTTTAAGAAGCATTATTACGTGAAATTCATAATATAAATACAATTTCAAAGAGTTTTGTATGTAAAAGAAGCGCTTATCGATACTGAGAAGTCAATATAGTGCAGTCATATTAGCATTTCAAATAGAAAAAAATAGAGTAAGGCTAATTTTTGTGGTTTTTAAATCAGTGGGCTCCCAGGAATCTAAAACTAATTTTGCTAAAAAAAAATTTGATCGGAAAGGTCCCGAAAAGGACAAAAAAGGATACTCTTTAATCCTTGACCGGAGGTCGGCATGTGGAGTATCAAATCAAAGGGGCCGTCGAGTACATTACATATCCGGTGTTTTTTTTCCTGTTTTAAGGACCCTCAACGGAATAAATTGAGATTAAATCGAAACTTATTGTGTTTCCTGTGTATCTTTCCAAAGCCATAATTACGAAAATAATTCAAGTTGTCACTACGTTTCTCACTTTTCCGAATCTATAATAGCTGAAGACTCTACCATTAAATTTAAATAAATAACAGGCGCGACAATCCAGCATTGGACTAAGGCCGCAGGATGTGTTAGTGACATCCTATTTCCAAGATCTTATCTGCTTTTTGTTGAGGTAATGAGATCAGCATCACGCTCAGCAGTGTTATTTATCCCCATAAATGGGTACTCGTTTAACATCTGAGTGAGATCATAGTCCGTCACAAGCTCGTGAGTTCCAAAAACACCATGGAACACGGTGAGATTCGAACTCATGAGCCTGTGCACCGAAGGTGCGCGCACTAACCGCTAGACCAGCCAGACTACCATTAAATTTGCTAAGAAAAAAATTATCGGAAAGCTCTGAAAAAGGACATAAAAGAACACTAATTACAAACCTTGATGGAACGTGGGCATGATGGGTGTCATATCAAAGAGAACGTCGAGTACATTCCATATCCTGTGTTTGTTACTTGTTTCAAGGACCCTCACATGAGAAAATTGGGATCAAATGGAAAATTTTCGTGTTTCCCGTATCTGTATCTTTCCAAAGCCGTTATTTTTCTTTTAAGCGCGACTTATTCCATTTAGTGTCCTTGAAACAGGAAACAAACACCGGATATGCAATGCACTTGACGTCCTATTTGATATGACACGCCGCATGCTCACGTTCGATCAAGATTTGTAATTAGTATCCTTTTATGTCCTTTTTCAGAGCTTTCCGATATTTTTTATCTTAGCAAATTTAATGGTACAATCTTAAGCTATTATAGATTCGGAAAAGTGAGAAACGTAGTGACAACTTGAATTATTCTCATAGTTATGGCTTTCGGAAGATACACGGGAAACACACAATAATTTTCCATTTAATCTCGATTTATTCCGTTGATGTTCCTCGAAACAGGAAAGAAAACACCGGATATGTAATGTACTCGACGCCTCCTTTGATTTGATACCCCACATGCCGACCTCCGGTCAAGTATCCTTTTTTGTCCTTTTTGGGACCTTTCCGATCAAATTTTTTTTGCAAAATTAGTTTTAGATTCCTGGATCCCACTGATTCAAAAATCACAAAATTTAGCCTTACTCTATTTTTTTCTATTTCGAGGCCTGAAATGGGATATTTTGACTGCACTAATAAGCAAAAATCATGCAAACCCGTTATAATGATTCATTGATAAATAAACAAAATAATTACACAAAGTCGATTTTATTTAAAAAGATTTTTTTTTTTTAATTTCCTCAATTTTAGGTTTTTAAATCGTTTTTACCATACTGATTCCAAGTGCGGCTATAGTTATTACGGCCTGGAAATTTAGATTTTCCTTTATAGAACAAGCTTTCGAATCGAATAAAATTGAACTACTAAATATATATTTTTTTGAAATGCGCTACAGAGTTCAGGAGGTATAGACAAAAATTGGAAAAGATAATCTGCGTTAATAATTTTACTCCTGGACACTTTTCCAGATGTATCTCCTATTGGGGGTAGAACCACCACGCGTCTATATATTAAGGACGCAATGTAGAAAAATCGCCTACTAGATTTTCAATGTTTTGTTGTTCCTTTTAATTACGTCATATGCTTGTTGTTGTTTGTTCGTGTAAATCCAAAATTGAGTAGGCAAACTATGACGGCATGGTACAGCTGAGTTACGGCCTTGATGTATCTAGATGGCGTTGGTAGAACTCGTTCAGGTGGGTGGTTGTGGAACTTACACATATCTGCTAATCCGACAAAAGGAGGAGAAAGTCAATTTTCCTTTAACTCTTATTGCTCATCGAAGGTGAAAGTGCTTCTGGTTGACGGACGTGGAAGAATTTACTGAAATATACTAAGTCCTTCAAAAAATATAGCCAAAATCTTGGGAAAAAGAACTGCTAATATTTCATGAGCTTTACGACGAAGAGTACTGAAGGAGTATGCATGTGTGGCAGAGTGAGATTGCGATAATTTAATTAAGTACGATAATTTGATCAACACAAATACATAAAAGATGGGGAAAATAAACTGCTTTCACAATTGTTCTCCAGGCCAATTTGAGCTCTTGAGCGTTACATTTTCAATAGTTATTCTGATGTTTTCGGGTAGAGCCCCATCCGGTAGGGCAGATTTACAAATTTATTTTTGGAGTAGAGTCCCATTTGGCGTAGGATTTTTACCAGAATCTGCTTATCCGCTCAGAAGATAAATGCGAAAGTGTGTAAAAAAGAACCGTCTCCATAATTTTGTTCATTGTGAATTTTGTGCTTCTTTCCGCTATTCGGGGTGAAGTCTATCTCTACAGACACCTTTATCTGGATCGTGTCATCACTGAGACCAATGCGTTGTTGTTGCTTTTGCATTTCATACATCCAGATGGAATCCAATCCCTTGGTGCAAATTTACTCAATATTGAATAAGTTCAGGAGATATAGACAAAAGTATTTCAAAAAAGTGTTTTTATAATTTTGCTTATTGTGAATGTTTTGCATATTTCATTAGAGATATTCAGACAAATCCGGTGGAATCAATTTACTGAAATACTTCAATTCGTTCAAGAAATACAGAACAAAATTATGTGAAAAAGGACAGTCTTCATAATTTTGCTTATTGTGAATTTTTTTCCGAAGTTTTCAATACTTATTTTGCTATTCGGGAAAATCTTCGAAAATCCGCTAGCATTTTCAAGCAATTCAGACAGAAGTCGGCGAAAAAGAACTCATTATGAATTGCGACGCAGGGTTAAAAAAAAAATCATAAAATTATTAACCCCTTAACGACCACGGTTCCTATAGTAGTATGACTTCGTTTTTTTAAGAAATAGAAAAAAATACTTTGATCAACATGTTCTTCCCAATTTATCCGAACTTGCTATACCTACTTCTAATCGTATTCGGTACAGACTCAAATACGGTGCAGCAAATTTACTAAAACCCCCTAATCTGTTCAAAGTGGCCAAGGGAAAGAGCTTCCTTCGTCATTTTGCTCATCCGTTCCGTATATCCGGCTTTGGAGATATAGACAAAAGTATTTGAAAAGGAACTGTTTTTAATAATTATTTTTTTGTGATTTTTCGCATATATCAACAGTTATTCTGGGTGTACACCAATTCGCTGGAATCTTTTGACTGAAATGTGGTAATTATTTCAAGGAATACGGAAAGAAATACACGGAAAACAAATCTTTATCATTTTGCTCATTGTGATTTTTTTGCATGTTTCAATATTATTTTGATATTCAGAGAAAATCCGCTAAGAAGTTCAAGAAATATAAACTCATTGTGAATTTTCTGTTTACTTCAATAGCAGTATAGCTATTCCGGAGCCTTGTGTAGACCCATAAGGTGGGGTCAACTTGCTGAAATCCTATAATTCGTTCAAGATAGACAGAAAGAAGTATAAGAAAAAGAATTGTCTTCATAATTGTGTCATTGTGTATTTTTCATATGTCTCGATGGTTGTCCTGTTACTTTGGGTAGAGACGAATCCTCATCATCATCATCAATGTGGCACGATAGCCCGACGTCGGGCCTTGGCCGCCTGAATCGTTGACCTCCAATTGTCGCGGTTACGTGACCTTGTCCTCCAGTTTCGGAAGCCCAGCAGCTGGTGGGCGTCTTCACCTACGGAGTTCTCCCAGCGAGCTCTCGGTCGTCCACGCAACCTCGCTCCGTCAATTCGTTGTGCGTTCATAACTTTCTTTGGCATGCGATTATCGTCCATCCGTTGTACATGCCCCGCCCATTGCAGACGTTGAAGCTTCACGATTTTCGATACTTCCAGCTCATCGTACAATTGATACAACTCATGGTTGTATCGGATACGCCATTGGTCTCGCTCGCGAACGGCCCCGAAAATTCGCCGAAGGACCTTTCGTTCGAATCGGTCTAGCAAAATTTCGGAGGCTTGGGTAAGGGTCCATGTTTCGCAGCCATAACATAGCACGGGTCGGATGATCGTTTTGTACACGCGGAGCTTCGTGTTCCTGTGCGCAAGTTTCGAATTAATTATAGGGAGGACCGAGAAATATGTCTTATTGGCTAGTTGTATCCGTCGCTTAATTTCGTCGGTTTCGTTGGCGTCCTTTGATAAGTTACAACCCAGATAGTTAAAGTTGTCTACATACTCGATATTAAGGTCCCCCACTGTGATGCTTGAATTTGCTGGCGTCCTTGTTTTCGATTGCATCATGGCCATTGTTTTGCTTTCGTTGATATGTAGTCCAACTTCCTTTGCGGCGTTATTGAGGTTATGCAGGAGGCTTTCTGCATCACCCAACCTTCGAGACATGATGTTGATATCGTCGGCGTACGCTACTAACTGAGTCGACTTGATGAGTAGCGTTCCGCTGCTGTCCATATTCATGGCTCGAATTACATACTCCAAAGCCAGGTTGAAGAGCGTCGGCGCCAGCCCGTCGCCCTGCTTGAGTCCAGTACGAGTTTCAAATAGGTCAGTGAGTCGGTTCTGCACTTTGACCTGCGAGACGGTATTAGTCATCGTCATCCTTGTGAGTCGCACTAACTTTGCCGGTATACCAAAATTCAGCATAATGTTGTACAGTACACTTCGGTCGATACTGTCGTATGCCTGCTTGAAGTCGACAAAGATTTGGTATACGTCGATGTTGTATTCCCAGCACTTTTGGAGTAGTAGCTTCACTGTGTAAAGCTGATCGGTCGTTGAACGACCAGGTCTGAAGCCGCCTTGATACTCGCCAATGATTTGTTCTGCGTACGGATTGATTCTCTTTTCAAGAATTTTTGATAAAATCTTATAGGCCGTACAAACTAATGATATGCCCCTGTAATTCTCACACTTCAGCTTGTCACCCTTTTTGTGGATTGGGCAGATTATGCTTTTGCGCCAATCTTCGGGGATTACCTCGTCGTTCCATATTTTCAGCAGTAGCACATGTACAGCGTTGGTCAGGCACGTTCCACCATGCTTCAGCAGTTCTGCTGGGATCTCGTCAGCGCCGGGCGCTTTATTATTTTGAAGCGACTGTATGGCAAGACTCACCTCCTCTACTGTTGGGGGTAGAACGGGAGGGCCTGGTTCGGCTAACTGCTCAAGAGCTAGCTCCGCGGGGGATGTTGATGATGCATTGAGGAGCTCTTCAAAGTGCGAGGCCCATCGTTTGTTGACGCTTTCGATGTCGCTGATGATGTTACCATCCTTGTCCTTACGTAGGCTTGTCCTGGGTTGATATCCGTTCTTGATATTATTTATAAGTTTGTACGCCTGTCTAGTGTTCTTACTGGCTAATCTTTGGTTTATTTGCTGTAACTGCTCGTCAAAATGTTTGCGTTTCTTACGTCTAATTAACTTATTAGATACTCGCCGAAGCTCGTTATAGACGAATCCTGCGGAAGAAATTTACTGAAATACGCTCATATGTTCAAGAAATACACACAGAAATATGTGAAAAAGAAACCATTGTAAATTTCAGCTTATTGTGAATTTTTTGCATGTTTAACCCTTCTGTCGGCACCTACTACAATATGCATAATATATACCCAATAGGTCTGGCTGGACCTACTGAGAAAAAAATTTTATTTTTTAGAATAGGTAAAATTTTTATCGGTAGAATAATTCTATGAATTCCTTACTGCCATTTAAAAAAAATAGAAGTATCAAAATCATATTTGTAGATAGACTAGCAACGTTTTTAAGTGGACATATTTTGAGGTGGTATTATTATAAACATGTTCTTCCCTTATTTTCATATATTTTTGCTTCTCTATTTTCATGGCATATATCTAGTAGAAAGTTTGTTCGCATTTTTCAATATTAATATCTTTGGGCAAATATTTGGCGCTTTGTTAGTAGATTTTACCTATACATTAGTCTGCAGAATTAGGGAAGTAGGTGGAAAGAAATAGGGAATTTTCAAGCACAAAAATCATTTCATTCTAAATTTTTCGTAAATTTCTTGATCAAATCTATTTAGAAAGACGTTCGTAAGTCTCTCATACTTAGTCCTAACTATGACAAAGGAAATAAAACTGGTTTTAATTTCATTGAATCAAATATCAGTTGATTGGGTGATGTTATGAAACGTGATGAAATAAGGCATACTTATTTCCCGAACTTCACGGCTTTTCAAAGAAAAATCAGAGAAATTTTTTCCGTTTATAGTACAAATTGAATTTTAATTACATTGTTACATCATAAATAGGAGAATTTTAAGAGAATTTCGTATTTGCACTTTTTAATTCAAGAGAAGAATGGGGGGAAAAACTATAGGTCTGGCCAGACCTATTGGGTATCAAAAAGCACTATAAATTGAAAATCATCAAAAACGTACTGAAAACTTCAACCGATTTTTTCAAATTTTTGCAAAATGCTTCTAACCATATTATTCTAGGATATCATGAAATATGAAGTCGCTACGATTTCATCTTCTATACTTTTATGACCAAAATTTAGTGCCAAAGGTCTGGCCAGACCTTTGTGCCGACAGAAGGGTTAAGTAGTTATTATGCTATTCTGGCCAGAGCCTAATCCAACAAACCCATAGTCATGAAAATCTGTCCAGCCGTTCTCGAGTTATAAATGGTGTAACTAACACGACTTTCTTTTATATAGATAGATAGACTAGCTTATCTAGTGCTCGCTGCGCTCGCGTTGTTCGCTTGGCTCACAATTTTACACTTATTTAACTTTATGAGCGATTTTGAATTTATTGGGATCGACGTAAGAGGGGAATTGGGAAGAGGGTCCGATGACCTTTTAGGTAATTTTGTCGTGAGTTCGGCGACACCTCAACCGTGTCGCTCCGCTAAAAAATTGCGGATATTCTCGTATCAACGGATTTCCGAAGTAGTAGCTGATTATGAAATTGCTGTGACCAACATCCAGGATAAATGTTCGCAAAAGCGTAGTCACATTTATCTATGTAAGTTACACTGTATTTGACCCAATGACAACTAAATATTCCATACATACAAAATGGAATTTACCGCCACCTCCTTTGAGACTTTCAAAATTTTCTCGGTCTGTAAACTTTCTTCAGCGTAAGATGGATTAAACAAACAAACAAAAATCCGTTATGTGTCCTATCTTCTGTATAAAACGAAGCAGTTTATCGTCAGGATAATCCTAAGAGTTTTTCCTATACTGGAAGTGACGTTATCAAGTTTTCCATGGTAGCCTACCCAACTACAAATTTTCGACAGAATTGCTCAATAGTGTTAAGCAGTGTTGTTTATGTATTTAACAGTTGATGTACCCACCTCTAATACAGTTAAAACTTCTCTGGATAATTATGGCTCCATTACACTACGTCATATCATCATATTTCTATCATATCCTTAAGCCGGTTCAATTTTATTTAGTACACGTATAAAAATTTAAAACGTATGAATCGAGTAGGTTTAATCACTTACTGTACAAAATACTAAATTAACGATACAAAGAAGAGGGGGGACTTTGGGGCATAAAATATAACTTACGACTGATTCCCATACCTAGCAAAGATATATACAAAATTTCATAAAAATCGGTAAAGCCGTTTCGAAAAGATCATATCCTTAAGCCGGTTCGATTTCATTTAGTACACGTATAAAAATTTAAAGCGTATGAATCGAGTAGGTTTAATCACTTACTCTCACACAAAATGGAATTTCGATATTTACCACCACTTCCTTTGATATTTTAAAAAAAATTTGGTCCATAAACCTTCTCCAATGTAAGACGGATCAAACAAAAAAAAATCATCCAAATCGGTCCAGTGGTTTAGAAGTTTACTGGCAACAGACACAAATACACGTCCATTTTTATATATATATATAGATAGATATAGAAGATAACGGTCTGAAATAAAAAGAAATTGTTTCTGGAATTATTTGTCTTTTTAATACCCCCTAAGTATATAATATGTGGTATAACTGTGCTCTCTTTCAATTTCCAAGGTTCAGTCTGACTTATAGTGCGGCTATAGTTATGACAGGCAGTGTAGTTTAAGCTCGCATAAGCCATCAACTTCTTGACAAGTCTGAGTAAATTTTTTAGACTTGATTTCAACGTCTCACATTTTTTACTTTTACTCATCTGTGCTAATAATACATATTGATGGAAAGTCGAGTGGGTCGTACTACCCCTACCTCCCCTACAAAGGTATATTTAGGTATATCTTTTGATAGTTTGTAACAAAAAACTGCAAATTTGTGTCAAATGGTATAGCTGTGGGATATCCCTATAAAATATTAAAGGTGTGCTAGATTCGGCCCACCTACTCCTTTCTCTCCTACAATATTATATATTGGGGGTTCTGCGTGCCTTCTAGGTATGTATACGGGTATAGGGATAGGGATATGCACTCATGCTGTTCCCGATTACGATTGGAACTCGGTCTCGTTTAATTTAGGAATTGGACAATGATATTAACAAAGATTCTTTTTCTAGTCTAGATTCATAAGATTAAAGCTGCCATATCCAAATTGTAACTAGTAACTATGCTGAGATATTACCGCCAAAACGGGCGATGTGCACAGGTCGGGGAACGCGAAACCATGGAGCGGTATAAAGAACGAGGCAAGGAAGAAGAAGAAAGATCCAAATTGTAACTTTGTGCCTAATACATATTTTTCCAAATTCTTGCACCATTTATTTGAAATCTACACGTAATTCATGCAAGAAATACTAAAACAACTGTCGTATAAATTTCCGTACATACGAGTACTACAGTCGTAGCTGAAATGTAACAAAGAAAAACATGCTTCATGCCTTTGCACCTTCATTCAGACGTCGTTTTCCGGTAAAGAAACTCTAAGATAAGCCTGTGACGGAATTACGGAAGCTAACTCAACTCCCTTGACGGGATAATACTATCGCAGGCGCACCGATAACTAAATGCCAACACCCACTTATCTGTGTACTTGACTAGCATTTCTATCGCGGTAACATCCTCCTCCTGACAAAGAACACAAACCCAATGTCTGCGAAACGAACATGAACACAAACACAACAACTGTGTACGAAAAAAAGATAGATCTGGATCTGGAACATAAACTGAAATGTGTCGTTGTCGTTATTCCGCGCTAGGTGAGTGGAAAATTGTACGAGAGATGCGAACAATTTCGATCCGTCTCGTATTCCCAACAACAAAGTTTTATCCCGACAAAATGCCATTGTTCGCATACAAGGTGTACAAGACATGCAGGAGTCGTATGAGTTCCGCATATGTATAGAGAAATTTCGGAATCTAGGAAACTGCAAAGATACAATATTGTCAACCACCGACTGTCACGCATTCAAGGACTCTGCAGAAAAAAATCATTCTTTGCAATTATTGTTCCGCAGCAGCATCAACCAGCTGCACTGTCAATTCCCTTTGTAAGTTCAAGGATTGTCTACTTTTATATTGTAGATGTCGATTGAAAACATACAGACATAGACGAAGAAAATGTTTGTGGTCTCGTCGTTTTCATTGTTCAATAGCCGAATTCCGAATGTTTGCTTGTTGGTTGCAATGTCACTCACATGTCTGATTTATTTGACGAGGGCGGAGGAGTTTATCTTTGTCCTCTCTGTTGACCAACACATGCATATACTCGTAGAGTCGAATTTTTCCAAAAAGGATTCTATGGATTTTCCTCGAGTACAAAATGATTGACATGATGAAAAGATGTTCGTTTGTTGCTCAAAGTTTCTCGTTCATTAAGTCGGGACAAATAAGGTTACCCAGAAGCAATCCATCATCATCTGCTGTTTTACGGCATGTCGAGCACAAATTGATTAAATGGTACGAACGATACATATTTAATTTTATTGAATTGTTTTTGGTTGTATGGATTGGTTCAACATGTTGAATTCATCAATAAATGTACTAGACATCAATGTAGAGTTTTGTCGTTTTGTATAGGGACGGAGCATTGATTGGTTGATTTATATAGAGATTTTTTATTAAGAAAATATAAGCGCATTTAGATAAAAATGGTCTTGTGTGTTACTATTATGGTCGTGGCATGAATCACTTCTTAAGATTTATTTGAAGTTTGGCTTGTTGTCTTGTCTGGCGTAGAAGTCTCGACTAGTATTTTCTATGAAATAGAAAGTTTCACATAATAATAGTCTCTAGTCAGGTCAGACATTCAGTCAGAGTATTCTAACGACCAAGGCGCCAAGTTGGTCGTACCGGTGAAATAAAATGATTTTAATCTGAGCAATTGAATCATTCAACAAAAGATCAGGGTCATCCAATTGTGCCAGCTCATCATCTAACAAAAGTGATTCAACATCCATGACTAATAATAAATGGTCATTCATAACAATACACGTAGACTTCCTAAAAATGTACACTTAATATTTTGAACCAGATGACTCTTATGTTATGATCTCTGGCATAAATTCTCAGATTTCTTAACTTTGCTGACCCCGCACAGAAATATGCTTCTTTTCGGTTTGCAAGTGATCTGTTAAGATATTGTGAACAATTGTCTGTTTTTCCACATAGCTTCAAATTGATCGACGACCATGATGGCCCATTCTTTTTTCGTCATTTCATTTCCTGAATTATGATTTATTCTCATAGAAGTGAAAAGTACAATATTTTTTTATCCATGAGCATTAGCATGCATTTTACACAATCCATATGGAAGGTAGAGAGCTCTAGCACTTATAATGTGAAAGTTGAACAATAAATACCATGGTATAATAAGCATGGAGCTTCCTCCCGAAAGAAGAAAGGCATAAAAAAGCGGCTTTGTCTTCAAATGGAAAAGTTGCAAGTATGGAGAGTATACTGCATACGAGAGATTATGACTGATTATGAAACGATGATGTGATAACATGCACGCCAGCTTTGTTCTCACGTTTCTGACCTACTGTACAGTTTGACTTTGAATGCATACGGCGATGAGGACGAGCGCGACTTGGTGGTCCATTTTGTATATAAACAGCCGCGTCTCTTATGAATAGAATACAATAGTTTTCGTTTACGGAAGTGTCTGGCGGTAGGTATCTAGAATAGAAGTACCTACACAATAAATAAGAATCTTTTCTTAGGCAATGAAGCGCGCGAAAGAAAGAACAGACTTTCCTCGACGCGGAGTGATTTTAAATTTGTATAGCTACAAAGTACTGAAAACATATCTGGGGTCAGCCTGAAAGGTGAAATGGGGCTACAGAGTTATGCAGTTGTTAACACAAACAGTTTATCGGGCAAAGATCAAGTCGTGGCCAATATGTTATTTGATTTAAAGTTTTGTAAAATATATTTGTTGGATTAGAATTTAAAAGGATTTTTCGTTTTCTTTGCAGGTATGCAGTTACTTCGGAATCATGATACATACTCATTTAGTTAAACGTACAATACGTCTTAAACGTGAACGCTCATCGAAAAGCAGATGGTACTAGGACAGTATGGTAACAATTTCTTAAAAAAAAAAAGAAATGTACACATTAAAAAGAATGCAATTACAAATGCAGGGAAAAAATTACTCAGGAACACCTTGACGTAGGATAGGGACTATACACCTATGGTAAGAGTGCAACGTCCAAAATCAAGACTGCGACTCAAGAAATTACATTGAAACTACTACAGTGAACCCCCGACATTCGCGAGGGATGCGTTCAACGAAATCGTCGCGAATGTCGGGGTTCAGTGTCCTTGGATAGTGGGAAATATGTTCCAAATATGTATTTATAAAATATGAAAAATGTTACATGTTTAGGAAACGTTGGGAACAGCACAGTTTTTAAATCGTGGAAAATGCTTGCCACTAAAACACTGAAAGCAATCGAGAATTAAAAAAAAACTTTCATGTAAAAATCTGCGCGTGAACAAGTGCTGATCGTTTCTATCACTAAACTTTCGGAGTGATTTTGGATTCATTGCACTTTTTGCAGCAGCTTAACTTCCATTCGCTATCTTCGCGAATTTCTTCCTTCAGTTCAATTGGCACCATGGAAATCTTTGGGATAACTGGGTCACTTTTCAACTGGCTCCATTCATACCTTCACACTCGTACTCAATTCGTTAAATTCTAGGGTATGGTTTCGAAGTGCATATCTGTCTCGTCCGGAGTGCCTCAAGGCAGTCACCTTGGTCCTCTTTTATTCAATATTTTCATCAGTGATCTATCTTCCATACTGCCTGATATACCCTATCTACTCTATGCCGACGACTTAAAATTATACCGCACCATTGACACACTTTCTTCAATCCAAACTCCAATCCCTTGACCAGTGGTATAACCATAACAATCTTCACCTTAACGTTAACAAGTGTCAGGTGATAAGCTTTTCCCGAAAAAAAAAACAAGTCATATCCACTTCGTACCATCGTAATAACTCTATGCTGGACAGAGTTGACCATATTAAAGACCTAGGTGTTGTTTTAGACGACAAAATGGGTTTTACCCTGCATTATGATCGAATTTTATCAATGGTCAACAAACAGCTCGGTGTCATCAAGAGACGCACTGCGCTTATGTGTTTAGTAATATCTGGGCTACTAAATCCTTGTACATTACCCTAGTACGACCCTTGCTCGAATATGCGTGTGTTGTTTGGGACCCTGCGTTTGAGATTCATATCAATAGATTTGAATTTATTCAAAAACAATTCATTCTTCTTGCATTGAGAAACCTTTACAATCCCCGTGATTTTCAAAATCTTCCATCTTACACATACAGGCTTGACCTTTTAAACTTAATGTCTCTCTCTAGTAGAAGAACACTACTTTCCGCTTGTTTCACTTTCGACATTATTAGTGGTGTCATTCGTGTTAATTATCTCTCTGATAGAATCACCTTTAATGATTAAAGCCAGACGTACAAGACATACTACCCTACTTAAAGAATATCAACATACTACCTTATATGGTTACAATGAACCCGTGGAGTGTGTGAGAGATCAAATCGTCTAAGCTCAAATACCAGTACTGTAAAAAATGCGCCGGGACCTTCCGGCAAGTAATTTCAAAAAATTGGCGCATAGTATCTGTTGTTTTCATAACGGTATCACCTTTGCTTCATTATTCCCGACTGGAGTCAGAATTCACACCATGGTATTTTTTACCCAAAAATTGCAACACTCAAAACATTAAAAGACCTCTGAAGGCCTGTAAAGTTCAGAATGAGTCAAATAACGTGCATTTCTATTCAAAATTTAACTTAACCCTTCTGTCAGCACCTGCTACAATATGCGTATTCTATTTCGAATAGGTCTGGCTGGACCTACTGAGAAAATTTTGTTATTCTTAGAAAAAGTGAAATTTTTATCTTTAGAGTCATTCGACCAATTCTTTACTTGTATTTTCAAACAATAAAAGCATTTTTATCATTTTCGTAGATATTAGGGGGCTTCGCCCCCTGCTCGCGTACGCTCGCTCTTTTTTTAAGGCGTATATCTAGTAGAAAGTTTGATCGAATTTTCCAATTCCAATATCTTTGGATTTGGGAATTTGGCTTTTAGTTGTTAGATTACATTAAGATAATTAGTCCGCTGGTTTAGGGAAATAGGTGGAAAGAAATAGAGAATTTTCAAGCGCAAAAATCATTTCGTTATAAATTATTCGTAAATTTTATGGTCAAATCTATTTAGAATAACGTTGGCAAGTCACTCATGCTTATTCCTTACTTTTATAGAGGAAATAAAATTTGTTTAAATTTCCTAGAATCAAGTCTCGCTTGATAAAGTAATGTTATATAACATCATAAAATTGGCACACAAAAGTATTCCGATAAATTGATATTTGCAAAAAAACATGCTCAAAACTTCAAACGATTTTCACAAAATTTTGCAAAATACTTCCAAACATATTGTTTTAGGATATCATAAAGTATGAAGTCGCCGGGACTTCATCTTCTATATTTTTTGACCGAAATATAGTGTTAAAGGTCTGGCCTCCAAAGGTCTTTTGAAATTTTGAGTGTTGCAGTATTTGGGTAAAAAATGGTTTCAGGTCTTTGAAAAAATATTTTGACTCCTGTCGGCAATAATGAACCAAACGTCATACTGTTATGAAAACTATGCGCCAACTTTTAAAATTATATACTTGCCGGAAGGTCCCGGTGCAATTTTTTTACTGTACTGTTATTTGAACTTAGACAAAACGATGAATTTGATCTCTCGGTTCCACAAAGGTCACATTTCTCTCAAAACAAAACAGTTATTTTTTCGGGTTGGAGTGTAGGTAATAGAGCATTTTGTTGCTGTTGCAGTGCCAAAAGAAAATTTGATAATTTATTAAGATTTGCAGTTACAGTGGATGAAAAATGACAGCAAGGTCCGCTTTTTTTCGATTTTGCTTTAATTACAAATATGTAATTGTAAAAAACAGCGACTGTTTTTTTTAATATTTTCCCGTAACGGACACTAAATGCGCTATATCACCGGTTACCGATTTATCGTTGGGTTTTGTGACACCCTGTATATACTCACCGTGCTATTCACACGATTATAACTCGGACTAGTTTTTGTTACATACATGCAAAAATTTCCTGATACAGTGAAACCTCTCTTAACGCACACCTCTCTGGGGTGGACACTCCTAGAGACGGAAAATTTCAAAAAGTTCCGATTTAAATTTATATATATGCTGTTACGCTGGCGCGTTCCTCGTATTTTTTACCTAAAAAGAAACAACAATATTATAGAATTAGATAGGTTAGCTTGTGGACATTTAGAGGTGGCGTACTCACCTACTCTAAGTCGGCAATCCATCATCTTGTGGCCGTCATCCGAAGTCCTGTTGACATCCGCCCTGCAAGAGTCCACAAAGTAACACACTCTAAGACAAAGGACATCAAGTATACTTATCTGAAAACATCTTCGCTGCCCGTCGTCACTTCTACAGTCTGCACTGCGGCTCCAACCGAATTGGAAGGAGCTGGAACATCGGACGACGAATTTTGTATTCCAGCTCCGAGACACGAAAATTGGATCACGCTCTGTGGCTCACTTGGTTGAACAAAATATCACAACAATTTAAATAATTTTGAAAATGACGTTTGTCAAAGTGAAGTTTGTTAAAGAAATGTCAAAATTTGCAAATCACGTAAAACTGTATAACCGACGTAGAGACGGATTCTCGTGCGCAGCGGTTACTCGGATAATGCGTCAAAGTAACGCCCCGTAGAGAAACATGGGAATTGGCCGGAGCTGCTCACCCTATGAAGCTCCTCCCAGTGGCGTATTTAGAAAATTCTCAAAGGGGGGGCACAGAGTACGATTTAAGGCGAAACTCAAGAAGACCTTAATTTTTCATTAGACTTGAAATATAATATTTCAAGGTAGGTGGGTAGCTACCTTGAATTCAAGTGAGGTTCACTATAGAAAATTTCAAGGTCTCCTTGAGTTTCTCCTTAAATCAAGGATGCATTGACTCGTGAATATAAGTGATTTCTATGAAAAAGTATGGAAAATGACATTTATCTTAATTTCGGCATTCTTGACTTAAGGTCTCCTTGAGTTATGGTATGTTTATAAATACGGGCCTGAGAGTCCTTTGCATTTTAGGTTTATTACACCAAAAGTTAAGTTTTCCTGACAGATCTTATAAGATATATTCTATAGAATAACACTCATTAACTGCTTTTGGCTTTTCCTGAACCAAAATACGGAGGGCCTTAAAAATGTTTGCGTAGTGTAGTTCGAAGGAGTCTGAAGCCGAAAAGGAATTTTACGAATATGTACTTATGGAATTAATGCAATGACCAAAGAGACTGTTTTCATATGACAAAACGGATTCCAGACGGAACACTTTTCTTTGGAAGAGAAATTTCATACATCGTCCGAAATTCTGCCAAATTTCGGCCAAATTCCGCCAAAAAGTGGTTCTGCTTACTTTTGAAAGAAACACAGATGAAAACACAGATGAAAAGCTGATACAACAAATTTTGGCTGACAATGGTCTTCAATTCCATGGCAAGTTTAAGCGAATTTGAATGCAAAATTAGGATTTACTGAAAAAGAGGCCTTTGTATGTTTTGTCAAAAATCTAGTAACAGATTCTGTAAAATCGTAACAAGTGCCGAATAATGTTTTACAAGTACAATCCAGAATACTACACGGTTGTAAATTTTGGTGTAAACCGGGAGTAAATTTAATAAATAAAATAGTGTAACTCCTATCTATTCCAAAACTTGAATAAAGTTTGACCCTTTTCAACTTATAAGTTTAGTTTATTCAAAAATTGTATTAATTATAACCGCTACAGAATAAAACTATCCAAATACCCTTTTCATATTATACATTTTACACCGTTCGGGATAGAATAAATTTTATTGAATGTTGTTATAACATAAAAGGGTAGAATCAATCCTACTATGTTATCAAATCTACACTATCAACGCAAGAAACCCATTCAACCTAGAAATCTATTGATTTGTAGTCTGTCTGGTTCAGTGAACAGCGCGCTTGCCTACAAATCACAGAATTGTGGATTCGAAGCCGACTGCACTCGTATTACAATTTTTATTTTTTTGGAGCGGTTTGTATAAATTTGCTTATCAATTTTATAATATGGAAGAGTAAAATTTTTATCAAGAATACTTATACTTTTAATATAGTTCAATTATACTTTTGATAAAGTTTTTACAAGGAAATGTATGAATATATTTTTTTATGAAAATTACACCAAAATTTTCAGCCGTGTAGGAACTATCCGTGGCATAGAGCCGGGAAGTGATCAATCGCTTAATTAAAATGAAGCAACAAAAGTAAGCAGAAAGGTATGATTGTTTGTTATTTCCATATGTACTACACTAGCTTCAAATCTATAGTATCTGCAATACCTTTTAAAACGAGTCCTAGATGGTAAGCTGAAGCAACATGCTTTAACAAATCAATTGCAAAATAGAAATGAGAAGGAATGGCTACGATGAGGTTTTTTAATTCGTGAAAATTGAAGCATTGAAGAAAGTACCCTAGGCAGGGCACCACAGACACCGAACCGTAGGAATTCGAAAATGTATGCTAAAAATGCTTTTCCACCAAAACACTTCAATTTTTAGCATTTTAACAGAAAGAGAAGCATCTGGTTTAAAAACCTTTACAGCAGCCCAACACGAATTTACGGCCAAATTAAAATATACAAGCCCAATAAAAAAATCAGACCGATTGTTTCAAATATTTATCAATTCAGCGGCTTCTAAGACATCGATACCACAACAACATCTCCTCAACTTATATCAACATAAGATGGGGTCACTTCACACATGACGAGACTTTCAATAGCAGTCCTTGTTTCCGAACAGATTCATGTCGAGATTGGGCAACGTTTCATGACCACCTCGTTGCTCGACATAATCATAGCTTGTACTTATTCTCTGAGAGTTCTTGTTCTTGAAACCACGCGTCTATGAAAATGAACTCAACCCGTTCGAAAAACGAAAAGGGTTCATCAACGAGGAGATCTGTTTCGAAAAAGAGCTACAAAGTTTAGTAATAGAAACGCTCAAAATAAAAAGGGAACAATTGGTACTGCAATTTTTATTATGGTAAAAGTTTGATGTGCTCACAGGGGGGGGGGCACGTGCCCCCTGTGCCCCCCCTGTAAATACGCCACTGGCTCCTCCTGCATAGCTAAGGGTCCGCAGTTATGCCACAACTGAAAAGGATATAGGAATCGTCCGGAGCCTTTCAACCTTTATCCTCCCCCTTACGGGCAATTGATTGATTTTTCCACAACATAAATTTCCTAAAAATACCTCCGTTATTTGGTTTTCTTGTGGTCACATTTTTGCTAGTGCTTTGTTGCGAAATTTTACTTTATGTCCGCTTACAAGGGAGGCAGTTTTCAACAATATGAGTGTACGGACGCAGGAATGTATTAAGTTAAAAAGTCTGGATCCAAGAATTTCGTCTCGTAGTAGGTGCGGAATCTTTTATTCGGTAAGAAAAAAACTCGGCAGTCACTGTACGACAACACCAGAAACACAATTTAGCATTAATCAGCGTTAATAATGCCTCTTGAATCCATGTATTTTAATGTTGACTAGTTTTATTTGGAGACCCGTCTACAACGGACAAATGTGATGGTCCTGTGATTGTCCGTTGGAGAGAGGTTGATAGGCAAACCTCTGCCATTTATATGTAATATCCTGTTATTTTGATGTGACATTTTTACACTTTTTTCTTGTAAATTATGTATTTTTGGGGTTTAGTGTTTTTTACCTATACATAAATATTGCTGTTTAAAGGTCCTGGACTATAAGGTACCCTGTAATTTTTTTGCTAGCCCTAAACTACAATACATTACACATTCTACCTATAGACTAGGCTCGGGGCCCGTAGTCTATTATTGAATTCTTAGAATTATGGGCCCTAGTCATCAAATCCAATCAACAAATCCACATGATCGTTTCGCCACTAAATTTCTTAATTCAATCTGCCCTCGTCCTTCGTCATTACTGGAATCTCCAGCTTTCCTGGTCTCTCGATTTATTAAAAAATAAATTCAACTCTTCGTATACCTCTGATACGGGGAGTTTTGGGGTCTGCTTTAGGACCTCGAAAGGAAGGCTCCTGCAAATATCTAGCTTTCCCCTAATTTTTGCGAAGTTAAATGCAAAATTTCCTGGGGTATAAGTATTTTTTTTATATTTATAACGTAAAAATCTATTTCTTTACAATTTTATTTAGGGACGATATGCGAAAAAGAAGTTTTTTTTTCGATTCATAAATTGTATTTTGTCAGAAACTCCAATCTTGAAAAAGCATAGCACTATAATTTCGAAGTGTGCTTTATTCAATCTCAGCAGGGAGTACTCGAATTTTGTAGTAAACAGTCTGATTTTTGAATCGAATTTCAAAATCATCCAATACGAGTATTAGTGAATGCATTGTAGTCGGTGGTCTATTATGCCGTTGCCCATGCTATTGGTTATCTTCTTCTTCTTTATGGCACGATAGCCCGACGTCGGGCCTTGGCCGCCTGGATTGAATACCTCCAATTGTCGCGGTCACGCGACCTTGTCCTCCAGTTCCGAAAGCCTAGCATCTGGTGGGCGTCCTCACATACTCCCATCGGGCTCTCGGTCGTCCACGCAATCTGGCTCCGTCTACTCGTTGCGCGTTCATCACCTTTTTGGGCATGCGATCGTCGTTCATCCTTTGTACATGTCCCGCCCATTGCAGTCGCTGCAATTTCACGATCTTCGAGACCTGTAGCTCATCATACAGCTGATACAACTCAAGGTTGTACCGGATGCGCCATTCACCTCGTTCACGAACGGCCCCGAAGATTCTTCGGAGAACCTTTCGCTCGAATGTGTCCAACAGGTGTTCAGAGTTTTCGGTTAGGGTCCATGCCTCGCAGCCATAGCATAGCACAGGTCGGATTATGGTTTTATACACGTGGAGCTTCGTCTTTCTGTGCACCAGCTTCGAATTCATAATTTGGAGGACCGCAAAATAACACTTATTAGCAAGTTGTATCCGTCGCTTTATCTCATCTGTTTCGTTGGCGTCCTTTGACAAATTGCAACCCAGGTAAGTGAAGTTGTCTACATACTCTATATTGAGGTCCCCCACTGTGATGCTTGAATTTACTGGCGTTCTAGTTTTTGATTGCATCATGACCTTGGTTTTAGATTCGTTGATATGTAGTCCAACTTCTTTGGCGGCGTTATTGAGATTATGCAGGAGGATTTCTGCATCACCCAATCTTCTAGACATGATGTTGATGTAGTCGGCGTAAGCTACTAGTTGAGTCGACTTAATGAGTAGCGTTCCGCTGCTGTCCAAATTCATGGCTCGAATTACATACTCCAGAGCCAGGTTGAAGAGGGTCGGCGCCAGCCCGTCGCCTTGCTTGAGTCCAGTACGAGTTTCAAATAGGTCAGTGAGTCTGTTCTGTACTCTGACCTGCGAGACGGTATTAGTCATCGTCATCCTTATGAGTCGCACTAGCTTAGCTGGTATACCAAAATGCAGCAGAATTTTGTACAGTACACTTCGATCGATACTGTCGTATGCCTGCTTGAAGTCGACAAATATTTGGTATACGTCGATGTTATATTCCCAGCACTTCTGGAGTAAAAGCTTCGCTGTAAAAAGCTGATCTGTCGTCGAACGACCAGGTCTAAAGCCGCCTTGGTACTCGCCAATGATTTCTTCTGCGTACGGATTAATTCTATTTTCTAGAATTTTAGATAAAATCTTATAAGTCGTACAAACTAATGAGATGCCTCTGTAGTTCTCACATTTTAACTTATCCCCTTTTTTGTGGATTGGGCAAATTATACTTTTGCGCCAATCTTCCGGGATTATTTCGTCGTTCCATATTTTAACGATAAGTGTGTGTATAGCCTTAACAAGGCTCTCCCCACCATGCTTTTGCAGTTCAGCTGGAATCTCGTCAGCGCCCGGGGCTTTATTATGTTTCAGTGATTGCATGACGAGATCAACTTCTTCTATTGTTGGGGGTTGAATTGGAGGGCCTGTTTCAGCCGTCAGCTCCAGCGCTTCTTGTGTGGGGTTGTTCGGTTGAACATTAAGAAGCTCTTCAAAATGTGAGGCCCAGCGATTATCAACGCTATCGGTGTCGCTAATTATATTGCCATCCTTATCCTTACAGAGGCTGGTCCTGGGTTGGTATCCACTTTTAATTGAATTAATTAGCTTGTACGCTTGTCTACTGTTCCTACTAGCTAGTCTTTGGTTTATTTGCATCAACTGCTCGTCAAGATGCTTACGTTTCTTACGTCTAATTAACCTATTCGAAAATCGTCGAAGCTCGTCATAATTTGTTTTTTTGGCTCTAGTTGCGCGTTCGGTCCATTGGCGATATGCATCGTTTTTCGCATCTACCGCATTTTGACATTCCTCGTCAAACCAATCATTTCGGGCTCGCCGGGCTTTGTATTTCGGTCGTCTATCTCGCTACTAAGCCATTTTGTTTCCTGGAGTGCAACTATGCTCAGCTTATATTTTTCAACCTGATCCAAGAGGGCCCTTAAGGCCCCTGCTCTATTCAGGGAGCGTACATTCCAGGTTCCGAAAGAGTAATCCGTTGTTCGTTTGCGAGGTCGTCATTGAGTTGTATCCGTCCAATCCGAGGCTTTCGTTCCAGGTTTCTTGACGTCGAATTTTTTTTACAAGGATGAGTTGTCGGCCCATCGCTTAACCATGATAGTATTTGTTAAAGTTATAAAGTCAGGGGAATATCTTTATAATATGTTTTATTATCAACAGGATATATATTCAACTAACAGGATAATATTTTTATATAATTTATTTTACATATGACTTCAATGAATACTATATAGTTTAAATATTAAACTCTAACACTTCCCCTCAATGTCTAGTTATTTCTTCTAATCCACGTTTTTCATTTGAAGTAAATATAGACATTGATTATGTTTCGGTGAAGGAAGTCCTTTGGTTAAAATATCCGCAGTCATATTTTCTGTACTGACATGACTAATTCGAATTATACCGTCTTCCAGTGCATTTCTTACAAAATGATGGCGTATGTCAATATGTTTTGTTCGAGAGTGATATATGGGATTTTGAGCGAGCTTTTGTGCTCCCATATTGTCGTTGAACACTTCCACGTCGGTCAAATCGTTAAGTCCCAGTTCTGTAACAAATTTCTTCAAATATATGCCTTCCTTTGTAGCTTCTGTGAGAGCCATATATTCAGCTTCTGTCGAAGATAACGCTACAGTTGGTTGCTTCTTTGATTCCCATGATATAGGGCCTCCACTTAACGTAAAAACATATCCGGTATAAGAACGTCTATCCACAGTGCAGCTTCCCCAGTCCGCGTCAACAAAACCACATATTGATTTGGTGTTTGGTTTGAACGATAATCCAAGGTTCATTGTACCTTTCAGATAACGAAGTACGCGCTTAGCTGCAATCCAGTGGGATATTCCATAACAATTGTTATATTGTCCTAGCATGCTTACAGCATGGGTAATATCCGGTCTTGTCGAAACTGCCAAATATGATAATGCTCCTACAAGTTGTCGATACGGTAAATTGTTCTCTTCTGAGGTTGAATCTATTTGTTTTTCTAATTTTGAACCATTTGTGATAGGAGTACTAACTGGGTTTGAATCTGTCATTCCGTACCGATCAAGCAGATCTCGTATATATCCTTTTTGATGCATTGTTATTTCATTCTTGCTTTGATTAAATTCGACTCCCAGACAATGATGGATTCTTCCAAGGTCCTTTACTTCGAATTCACTTGATAATTTGTCCTTAAGTTTTGCTATTTTTGTTTCGTTTTTAGATGCGATAATTATATCATCGACATATACAGTTACTAATGACAATTCATTTTCTTCGTGATTGAAATAAACGCAGGGGTCGGAATTCATTTGTTGGAGATTCATTTTCGATAATACTTCGTTAAGTTTTATATTCCACTGTCTCCCCGCTTGACGAAGACCATATAGTGCCTTTTTTAATAGACATACCTTATTTCCGGATCTTACATTTTCAAGCATTATCTTCGCCTTCCGATAAATGTCACTAGATTTTCGTTCTTCTTTAATAATGGTTTCTAACCCTTCTTCGATCAAATCCGGGGTTTCCATGTAAATTTCTTCATCAACTGTTCCATTCAGATAAGCTGTCGTTATATCAATCTGATGGATGTTCATTCCGTATCGCGCTGCGAGAGCCATAACAAGCCGAATAGAACTCATTCGAGCTACTGGAGCGAAAGTTTCGTTAAAGTCTACACCAGGTCGTTGAGTGTAACCTTTCGCTACTATCCGTGCTTTTCTTCTTTTAATAGTTCCATCAGGATTATATTTATTTTGAAGTACAACTCTACTTCCGACGATTTGCTTTTCTTGAGGTCGATCAACCATTTCCCAAGTGTCATTTTTTATTATTGATCTCATTTCTGATCCAATTGCTTGATACCATTCCATGGCATCTTTTCCGGAAACAGCCTCTCTAACTGATGTTTCAGCAGTGTATCCAAATTCTGCGTTATTTGTCACATATTCGTGGTAATCTTTTCTCGGGCGCCCTTTTCTACCAGTCATAATTCTCTTGGGCCTCCCTCTACCTCTGCGTATTTCACCTGGTTGATTTTCGGATGACTGTGACTCTTCGCTTGAAGATAGCTGTGACTCTTCGCTTGAATATGGCTGTGACTCTTCGCTTGACGATGGCTGTGCCTCTTCCCCTGGCTGAATATTTTCTTCTTCCATATTTTCAGTTGTTGATTGATTATTATTTTCATTTGGAAATATTTCTTCATTGTTTGAACTCAGTTCTATTTCAATTTTTCTTCTTGTTTCATTTTCAATTCCATTTCTTGTGTCATTTTCATTTTCTATTCTTGTATCATTTTCGTGAACTGGTTTTTGACATTTTAGAAATTTGACATTTCTGGTTATTTCAATTTTCTTTTTGTCAGGAATCCATACCCGATATCCTTTCGATTCACTCGAGTATCCCAGAAATATGCATTTTCGTGACCTTGAATCGAATTTTCCTCTTGTTCGGTCGTTATTATACGCATATCCAATTGATCCAAATGTTTGAAAGTAACTGACATTAGGAATTTGGCCAGTCCATTTTTCATAAGGTGTTCTTCCATCCAGCTTGCTTGAAGGACATCGATTGCGTATATAATTTGCTGTTGACATTGCTTCAGCCCAAAAAGACTTCGGTAGCTGTGAATCTGCTAGTAGACATCTCGTTACTTCAGTAAGAGTACGATTCTTTCTTTCAGCTACTCCGTTTTGCTCTGGATTATGAGGAACTGTTAATCTTCTTTCGATTCCACTTTCACGTAAATACTTATCGAATTTATCATTGACATATTCTTTGCCGTTATCTGTTTGTAAATATTTAATTTTTCTCCCAGTTTGATTCTCGGCACTTGCTTTAAAGGCTTTGAAAGTTTCAAAAACTTCATCTTTTGTTCTAATGAATTTGACTTCGCACCATCTTGAATAATCATCAATGAATGTTACTGCATATCTTGCTTTCCCGTTTGATTCAATACGCATAGGACCACATACATCACTATGAATTATTTCTAATAATTGTGATTCACGGTTAGATTTCTTCGGGAATGGATTTCTCGTCATTTTTTCTGATAAACATACTTCACAGTCCAATTTTTCGTTTACTTTTTCGAAACTTAATCCACGAACTGCTTTATTACGAAGGGATTCTTCTAAACTTCTCATATTTAAGTGACCCATTCGTCGATGCCAAACTTCAGATGAATTTGAAAAATTTTCATTTACTGTTTTACATTCAAATTCTTCGTTTTCTTGAATATAATACAATTCTCCAATTCTTTTGGCTTGTAAGATTGACTTTCCATTTTTATCTATGATATTAGCAGTATTTCTTGTAAATGTTACGACATATCCTTTATCAGTTATTTTTCCGACTGATAGTAAATTCGTGCGTAAATCAGGAACATATAGAACATTTTTGAGACTCACATTCTTTTGCTGATCTTCTAATGAAACTTTTATTTTTACAGTTCCTTTGGCACTAATCGTCGTAGATGTATTACTTGCAAGATTCAATTTTGCATTTGAAACATCTGTTAAGTTTTCAAATTTGTCTTTATCTTTACAAAGATGTGTGGAACATCCACTGTCCAAACACCATGCTTCATTAACATTTTCAGCTTTCAATGCAGAAATATATAATGATACGTCGTCAGCATTTTTTGCAAAATGTTTCTTCAAGTTTGATTTATTTTTCTTCATCTTATACCAGCACTCAGTCGCTTTGTGACCAATTTTGTTGCATATAGTACATTTCGATGCAAATTTATCTTGATCGTAATAGTTCATTTCACTCTTATTTTCCTTTCGAAATTTCTGATTTTTGTGTTTCTTGACATATAAGGCGTTGGATATTGAATTATGTTTCCTCGCTTCGGCTTCTTCCATAATTTTTATTTTCAATACATCAGGTGAAGGCAATTCGTCACGTGATTCTATGGCACATCGAAAATTTTCATAACTTGATGGTAAACTGTACAATAACATAATTGTTAATAAATCTGGATTTATATCAACATCCATTTCATCAAGTTTGTCGACTGCATCAAAGAATTTCTTGATGTGACTACACATTTCATCATTTTCCTCCATTTTTTGAAGAGTAAGTTGCTTAAGTAACGTCGCTTTACGAGCTGGTCCTTTGGATTGATATATGGTTTCAAGTTTCAACCAAACATCTCTTGAACTTTCACATCCTTTAATTTGTTTTAATTCGGAAGGGTTGATTGATAATACGATATCGGACTTTGCCTTTTGATCTTTTTCAATCCATGATTTTTCGGCAGTAATCGAGATTTCGTTTCCGCTTTCAGCTGCAGGCTTCCTTATTGATCCGTTAACGTATCCCCAAGCATCGTTTTTGATTAATAAGGCTTCCATCTGCATCTTCCACGTATCGTAATTGTCCTTACAAAGGACCTCCATATGAACGCTCATGATTCTTCGTGCTTATTTCATGCACAATTTTCAATATTTAATTTATCACTATTATTATTTATTTAGTGATTTATTAATTATATTTATTGATTACGAGTTGCTCCTGGGCCCATAACCTGTTAAAGTTATAAAGTCAGGGGAATATCTTTATAATATGTTTTATTATCAACAGGATATATATTCAACTAACAGGATAATATTTTTATATAATTTATTTTACATATGACTTCAATGAATACTATATAGTTTAAATATTAAACTCTAACAGTATTCGTAAACGAAAGAGGTCCATCATGGAGGGGCCTCGGAGGTGCTGCTTCGGTGATTGACTATTCGGTCTTTGTCACCCTATTACGTTTAGTAACCTGAGACGCTGAAGTTGTTAATACAGCACTCAGGCGCAGCGGTTACTCGGATAATGCGGGGAAGTAACGCCCCGTAGAGAAACATAGGAATTGGCCGGAGCCGTTCACCCTATGAAACTCCTCCTGCATAGCTAAGGGTCCGCAGTTATGCCACAACTGAAAAGGATATAGGAATCGGCCGGAGCCTTTCAACCTTTACCCTCCCCCCTACGGAAGGTGCTGCTTCGGTGGTTGACTGTTCCGTTTTTGTCACCCTATTACGTTTAGTAACCTGAGACGCTGAAGTTGTTAATACAGCACTCAGGCGCAGCGGTTACTCGGATAATGCGGGAAAGTAACGCCCCGTAGAGAAACATAGGAATTGGCTGGAGCCGTTCACCCTATGAAGCTCCTCCTGCATAGCTAGGGGTCCGCAGTTATGCCACAACTGAAGAGGATATAGGAATCGGCCGGAGCCTTTCAACCTTTATCCTCCCCCCTACGGAAGGTGCTGCTTCGGTGATTGACTGTTCGGTTTTTGTCACCCTATTACGTTTAGTAACCTGAAACGCTGAAGTTGTTAATACAGCACTAAGGCGCAGCGGTTACTCGGATAATGCGGGAAAGTAACGCCCCGTAGAGAAACATAGGAATTGGCCGGAGCCGCTCACCCTATGAAGCTCCTCCTGCATAGCTAAGGGTCCGCAGTTAAGCCACAACTGAAAAGGATATAGGAATCGGCCGGAGCCTTTCAACCTTTATCCTCCCCCTTACGTTATACTTTATACATATTAATTCTTTAAACATGCTTCTTTTGATGAATCAATTTAACTTGCCTAGGAAGCGTTGTCCTCTTTTAATAGAAACGCAACCAAAGATCAAATGGAGAACGTAGGATTTTACCGGAGCCGTTGAAACTTTGGACTTCCTCCTGCATAGCTAAAAGTTCACAGTTTTGCCACAACTGAAGAAGATATAGCAATCGGTCAGATCCTTTCAATCTCGGTCTCAGTATACTTTTTTATAAAGAAGCAAATCAGGGATTCATAAAGACCACCGAAAAGAGTGGGATGCTGCAGCTAAACTTGCGGGGTCGATAGCATTTTTGACTACATGATGCCTGTATCACCGGGCACCAAAACAAGCGTTACCCTTTGATCATTAGTTTTCAGCACCTCGAGGCAACATTAATTAAGTGCCTCAATAGCTCCTGGACTAAAACAAATGCCTGTTTTTTTGAGTAATTGGACAGCGTAAACATCGCCTCTCCATCCTGGAGCCACCACACCAGCCCCTGTACCGGCATTTGTTTTTAACCCATCAGCCAATGGAAATGTCAAATATTGTAAATTTAATTTTAGACTTAATTGAACTTTATTATTTCGTCTGAATTGGGACGTTTAGATCATTTAAAAATGTTTAGTTTTTTTTTTAATTAAAAACTAAGCAAAGGATATGCATACAACGTTGATACATATTTTTCAATTATATCACTTAATTTACTACTCTCAACAGCTCAACATTAAGGAAATGTTTAGCCAACACTCTATGCTTGTAATTCAAAATGAGCCAGAAAACTTGCAGAAGATCTGCTGTCTGATAATGCCTAAATTTTTTAGTTCTATCACAATGAAATAAAAAAGGAGTCAAATCAAAAAGGATTCAAGCAGATGCTAAGTTTGTATTGAAAAACTTGGATCTTAAAGGTTTTGTATAATATTCTACTGGATACCAATCTTTTAAATATAAATTTAATTTACGAGTATGATATCTTAAAAAAAAGATTTTTCCTTCTACTGACGTCTTCTAAGCTTATTTTTTTAATTGCAAACACTCTTGTCATGAATGAAGGTTTCCCTACTAATAATAATACGACTTTCTAGCCCATCATCGTTTTCCAAGTAATAATGCGTCACGCTCAAAAATTAAGTCGGACAACCCTAGTTTACCTACACAATCCTTTTCTTGCTTTCCGGAAATTCCGATTTAAGTTAATCATGCTTATGCCACAAATTGACTTTGAATTATCGAAATAACTTTAGAGAAAGTTTCTGAAATCGCGCGAACCCAAAACTTCACCAGAACTATGTCGAAACAATGCGTGCCGCAGCCACGTCAAAAACATCAACAAAATTAACAACAACCGAATTTGCATCCTGACGTTGTCTTAACATCTTTAAGGGATGCTGAATGTTTTCAGTCGTAGCGCGGCTGTCGGCGATAAAGTGGAAAAGGTTGACTCTTCTATAGTCTACCATTCCACCCCTATATAATTGTGTAGACAAGACTTTGAGCACCCCATGGGGATATAGTATAGTAGAGAACACATAAAACGGATGGAGCATACCCTCCAGAAGTATTATGGTTCTATATGTAGATGTAGGAATGTGTATGTTGTGCCGTATGACACCAACTGATGCCTCCGGAAAGGTCTCCCCATTCTAGGACCTTGTATACTTCCCGTATAGTCCCCCCGAAAAAAGTATAGGAAACACCAACATTGCCAACAACAAACATTTATTGTAAAATGGATTTCAGAACAGATGGACGTTGTGCAGTCGTGCCTTATGGTTCGGTGTACGAGAGATGAATGAGTCGAGCATATATAGGCGAAAAACAGTGTGTGACTTAGTAAATTGGAAAGATTGTTTTTTGGTCTGGACTACGAATTCGTGGGAGTTTAAAAAACATATATCAATGAAAACCATAGCTGACGAACTTAGCTTTTTATAGATAAGTACAAATCAAACAGGACAAAGAAATAAAGGATTTTATAAACAATTTCTCCAAATTGTTCCCACCGGCTGAAGCTTCAACATTTGCAATGGGCGAGGCATGTACAACGGATGGACGATAATCGGATAAAGAAAGTGATGAACGCACAACGAATTGACGGAGCGAGGTTGCGTGGACGACCGAGAGCTCGCTGGGAGTACTACGTAGGTGAAGACGCCCACGAGCTGCTGGCCTTCCGAAACTGGAGGACAAGGTCACGTAACCGCGACAATTGGAGGTTAACGATTCAGGCGGCCAAAGCCCGACGTCGGGCTATCGTGCCACATTGATGATGATCTTCCCACTGGTCCTAAAATATCTAGCAGATGATGTTTAGGCTTTCCTCATTCCAGGAGTCTTAAGACTCTCAATAAGTGATAACTTCGGTAATATAAAATAAGAAAAAAAAAATACTTTGCCTGACCACTGTAGCAGATAATTGAACTTATGATACTACTACTTCCTCGACGGTATGGCATCCAGCATTCTGGTGGTTGTCATAGCAACTCCCTCTTAAAAAAGGTCTAGAAATAACGTCAAGCTACGCTATACTATATACGGGCAATATCACTTCCATTGTCGGAAACATCTCTAAATATCCCGGGATTTTTCGGAAGCAAGTCTTTTTGAATTCCGCACGAATCCGTTTCATTTTTTTCATCTTCGTTTTGCGTGTCGTTCTTATGTCGTTCGGTGGGGTCTTCGTTTAATTCCTAAACTACCCCCATAAGGAAGTTGCCGAGTCTTGTGGATAAAGCAGAAAAATTCATAGGGAATGCCGAGAGAGTCTAGATAGGGTGTGGTGAATGCGATATTTAAGGTGCAACTTTGGGGATACCCGCATATATGTATGTACCTGTAAAAGGGAATGCTATTAAAACCGCTTTTGCATCGAACGAGCAATCTTTCTGACAGTTATCGCAGTTCCTGGAGATAGCCACAGCGGGAAGTGATGCTAGGTATGGTGCCGAGTAACATGAATTTTGAATGACATACCGCACGAATAGAAAGAGTAGATGCAGCCTGCAGCAACATTACGAATTTGAAGCAGTCATATCCTTTGCGTTGTTTTTCACGATTGGTGGTGTAGTTTTATGTGATGAAATTGCGACCTTTATTTCACCCCCTTTTTGTGGAGCGGTATGCAATTTGTTTGCAATATAGGGAGTCATAACCCTTTTATGCATATATTTTCCCTTGTTTTTTTTTTTGTTTATTATTAAAGGATATGCAAATAGCCAGTGCATGCATATAATATGAATTTCAAGCTTATTTTTGATGAGCGCTTCTGATTTATTCATAATGCCTGCGTGGTGGCAATTTCGGGACAATATAGGCGTGTAACGAGCATCCTTCAGACTAAAACAATTCAAAACATTCATGGCACTTGTATCGCCCTCTCAATGTTGCACAATCTCCTTCCTCCTATCTGCGTGTAGTACACAACACATCCCGGCTCATAACAATGCTCTGCGGCCGTTTGATCTGATCTAACAATGGATTCTGCACGACCAGGTCATTAGGTGGATGGAAATGGAATGTTACTGGCAATGTGCCATCTTAATGGCACTATTCAGTGTCATAATACGACCTCGTATTGTATGATATGGTTGATGGTATATTTTTGCACATACAATTGGTTTGCTCTTGGAACTTCCGGCCACTCGACATTGGTAATATGAGCATGCCACCTAACTGGTTCGTTATTCCAGTAAAAAAGACACCCGGCGAGGGTGTACGTATATTTTAGAGAAACAAAAAAAAACCCCAAGGGTTGTAAAGTTCAATCAAAATGTTAAATAGTCGTCGACGACGCTTTTTGCTTGTCAATCAATCACACGAGCATGACATTTATTACGTTCTTGTGCGCCGTTTAAGCTTAAATGGTATTTTAAGATAATGAACGCAAAGAAGCGCAGCAGTCGACAGTCGAGTCTCATGAATGAATGCCTCTGCTGATGGGGGTAGATAGCAAAAGCGATTATTATTGTCTCTTCTCTAATTCAAGGGGATGATGTCACACTGACAAATTTTTGTCGTGCGTGAATTTAAATTTGGGAATTTAGAAATTGCTCGACACAATCCAATAACACTTGTGGAGTGTGTGTTAAATGGTTTTCAAGGAGACTTGGCGAGAAAATTGAATGTCGTTCGCTTAAATATATGAAAATGTGCTATTCGGTCAATAGAGCAGAGCCGCATTTATGGCCAATTTGAAGATTAAGCCAATCTTGTAGGGTGATGTAATTTTGACTGGGCAGATATAATGGTTACACTTGCGCTAGAAAATTGCAATTGAATGCAAGATTTTTATTTGAAAATTGTTCAAATTGTAGGTGCGTGTTAAGGCCTATGTTTTCATAGATTGGTAGGATTATATTTTACAAATTTGTTTATAAATTTGACTTAATAGAACAAATGTCAATCCCATTTTCTTCAATTACGTGCGTACTCGATAATCCGGTCTAATGAAAACCGGGGTCGATCCGGACTACAGAGGAATTCGGACTAGTGGAACCTTTAGTTTGCTCTAAATTTCGAGGAAATGGACGAATTTAATCAAAATGTTCGAAGAATCTGTTTTCTATTTTCGAAGAATAGAATGTTATTCTAGATTTTGTTGTTTCCAAGAACAAAGAAAAATGTTGTTTTTATTTCGGACGATAATATCACTGTTATTATGAGAAAAAAGTCAGATTCGGATTAGAGAAGCTCTTGAAATTCGGACTACAGAGTGTACAATGCAATCTTTGAGGTGATCCGGATTACTGGAAATTCGAGGTTTCGAGGCTTCGGATTATCGAGTACGCACTGTACTCGACACCACCGGGCGCCAAAACTTCAGGCAATGGAATCGTGAAAATATTTTAGTTTTATACGATACGCGTAGGATCAATAAAATCCTTAATTTGTTGCAAAAAGAGTTTTGTGAAAAATCAATACAACCTTCAAGTTCATTGGCTTGGCAAAGTGCGGCTCTCGAGCCGCGGGGAAGCTCTTTGACTGATTTCATTTGGCTATTCAATGACTAGAAACTTATTCCAACTATTACGCAATTTTTTAGGGGCATATATTCATAAAAAAATATTTAAACTATAAAACACCACAACCCTGAACGTGCCGGGTGACACAAGCGATACAGCTCATCTACCATTTTTTCTGGTGGAAAATTGTAGAATTGTGATACAATTATTCAAAAATCCCTAACACCATCAATCACAATGAATAGGAAATATGAAAAATAATTTCATCGGTAGTTATCCGTTTTGTTTTATAAACCTTTTTCGTTGAAAAGTTGATTTTACAAATCTCCTAATGGCTCCATTACATTACGTCATTGATTGATTATATTTTGATTGATTGATTCCTTAGATTCCTTGGTTGTGTCGTATTCCTTTATCCAGGGCCGGATTTCCCATGTGGGTACTCTGCCCGGGCCGGCAAATTTTGAAGAGCGGCCAATTTTTGAAACTTTCATCCTTCCATTAAATTAATGTTCTGTGAAATATACACATTTCGATACCTATTTCAGGATGCAGTTTCAATAAATTAAAAAAAAAACGAGACCGAGGCTAATTTCGGGCGCGGCCGAAAATTGGATACCCTTCGCTACATTCGGGCTAAAAGTTTTTTCGGGCGTACCTACAACTTATATTTAATCTCCCCCACCCATTGTTTTCCTTTTGTCTTCACAAAAGTTACCTTGCGTCGACAAAACAATCTATTTGAGTGGGTTTGTTTCGAATAAGTGGACAGATAAAAATATTTACTCAGAAAATTTTATTGGGGGATGCGGGAGCATGGCCCCATAGTACGATTCCATTTGTTTTGACATTTTAGTTACTTTGATAAAGTCACATTAATTCAAGGTTTTGTGGAATTGGTGTAAAAAATGTTTCTTAGAAGAACCAAAATGGGGGGTTGGGTTTGTATGGCAGCCCCATGACCCCATGGTCGGATTTGATCCCTTCTTACATATGTTTTGTGTCATCAATAGAAACACATTTGTGAGAAATTTTGTTGAAGTTGGTGCACAAATAAAAAATGTTTTCTTAGAAGAACCTAATCTCGGGAGTTAGGTTTGTATGGCAGCCCCATGACCCCATTATCCGATTTGATCCATTCTTAGATATGTTTTGTGTCATCAAGAGAAACACATTTGTGTGAAATTAAGTTGAAATTGGTGCACAAAGAAAAAAGTTTTTCCTAGAAGAACTTAAATTGGGGGGTTAGGTTTGTATGGCAGCCTCATGACCCAGTGGTGATCCAATTTTGGTGATTCAAACATGCAAACAGCCTGCAACAATAATAAGCACGTGTGCAAAATTTCAGCTCCGTAGCTTTTATAGTGGCCGAGAAAAACGCGCTGCAACAGACGAACAGACGGACAGACAGACAGACAGACGGACATCGTCCAATCGACTCATCTCGTCATGCTGATCAGTGATCATATATGTATACTTTTTATATGGTCGGAGATGCTTCCTTCAATGCGTTACAAACTTCATGACAAAGTTAATATACCTTTTCACTCTATGAGCGAAGGGTATAAAAAGTCGGGAAAATGTCTTCTCCTTCATAAAAATGTCTGGAAAGCTATGAAGAGCTTTTGCTGCCTAAATGACGTCACCCATTTAAATTGCATTGGACTGCATTATCGTTGCTGTTGCTGCCACCATTCCACATTTCCAGAATTCAACGTACGTAAAAAAAACTTACGCCTACTTGGGACAAGGAAAATTGTGGTACATATACTGTTTTGTGTCCGCTACACAGACGAATTTTTCCTTTATACTCCAATCAATAGAGACGAAATAATAGGGGCTAGCGTGCAAAAATTTGGACGTCTCAAATTTTTGATATGTTATAAATCCAAGTTTGCGTCACTTTCCCCCTGTGCTCCCGCCGCTATCTTGAAAAAACCATCTAAAATCGGTTCTTTCGTCAGTTTTTGGCCTGTAACTTCTTTACAGTCCATTTGAGCACAAAATCTGCCGAGACAATTTTCTAAAGGACAAAATTTCCTACAAACTTAAAGATGTTGTCTTCTACAATCGAAATTAACAGAGTTATAGCGCCAAGAAAATTGGGAAAGTATAAAAAATTATGCCCATTTCAAATTCACAAAAACGCATTGTATACCAATAACTCATAGCCTCCTCTGCATTTTAGTATAGAGTTCTCCAAATATGTTTTGAAATTTGTTCGTAATGATTTTTGTAATTTTAAGCATATTCTTTGCCCTAGAACTCTGCCAATTTTGATAGTAGAGTAAAACTTGTCAGATGAAATTTATAGAAAATTTTGTGTTCTACAAGATTGTCTCGGCACATTTCGTGCCCAAATGGACTGGAAAGGAGTTATAGACCGCAAACTGATAAAAGAGCCGATTTTAGATGGTTTGCGGGAGCACAGGGGGGAAAGTGACGCAAAGTTGGATTTTAACTTACCCCACCTGACTTTGTAACATATCAAAAATTTGAGACATCCCAATTTTTGCAAGGTAAAATCTCTCTTGATTGGAGTATTAGAATCTCATAGACATTGACGTTAGTTGTTCGACGTGCTAAAACTTTCTAATAACTTATATTAATATACATATATCTTGGCGTGTCATCAATTTAATATAATTCAATTTTTTTTCAATTTTTTCGAGAATATTATTAACTTGATTTGGAAATTCATTTATTTGATTTACTTTTTGGCATGTAAATAATTTGATTCAATTTGCAAATTTATTTATTTGATTTGTAAATTTACTTGTCTGTTTTGGACAATTATTTTTTGAATTGTTCATTTATTTTTCTGATTTAAACATTTATTTTTTTGATTTGGAAATTTATTTTTCTGTTTCGGTTATTTATTACATATACCCTTCGCTCATAGGGTGAAAGGGTATATTAACTTTGTCATGAAGTTTGTATCGCATTGAAGGAAGCATCTCTGACCATATAAAAAGTATACATATTTGATCAGCATGACTTGGGGTGTCGATTAAGCGATGTCCGTCTGTTGCGACGCGTTTTACTCGGCCAATTTAAAAGCTTTGAAGCTGAAATTTTGTACAAATGCTTATTTTTGCTGCAGGCAGTTTGTATGTTTGAATCGGTAAAATCGGACAATGGGGTCATGGGGCTGCCATACAAACCCAACTGCCCAAATTAGGTTCTTCTAAGAAAAACATTTTTATTTGTGCACCAGTTTCAACAAAATTTCACACAAACGTTTTTATTTTGATAACACAAAACATATCTAAGAATTGATCAAATTGGATAATGGGGTCAGGGGGCTGCCCTACAAACCCAACTACCCAAATTAAGTTCTTCTAAGAAAAACTTTTTTATTTGTGCACCAATTTCAACCAAATTACACACAAACGTGTTTCTCTTGATGACACAAAACATATCTAAGAATTGATCAAATCTGACCATGGAATCATGGGGTGGTCATACAAACCCAACCCGCATTTTGGTTCTTCTAAGAAACATTTTTTGCACATTTCACAAAACTTTTAATTAATGTGTCTTTACGAAACCAACAAAAAAGTTAAAAACGAATCGGAACTGTGGGGTAATGCTCCCGCAACCGCAATAAAAATTTTCCGAGTAAATATTTTTATTTGCCCAGTTATTTCAACCAAGCCCAAGACTTTTGTCAAGACGGAAGAAAAAGAATGAGGAGGGGGATTAAATACAAGTCATAGGTACGTCCGAAAAAAATGTTAGCCCAAGGAGAGCAAAGGGTACCCAAATTTCGGCCGCGCCCGAAATTAGCCTCGGCCCCCGGGAATTGGCGAGCGTAGCTAGCAGGGAGCGAAGTCCCCTAGTTTTTTTTTCATTTAGAAGTTCATTTAATTCGCCCGGAAATTTTTTTATTTGATCCGGAAACGTGTTTCGTTGATTCGGAAAATTATTTTGTCGATCCGGAAACGTATTTCATTGATTCGGAGAGGTGTTTTGTTGATTCTGAAATTTATCTATTTGTCTCGGAGAGTTATTAACTTGACCTGTATATGTTTTGAATTAATATCAAGATGAAAAAATATTTTTTTTTTGTATGCACAGGGCACAAGAACAAGAGTAATATGGTTTTTGTTTACATTCGGTGAACGCACCATGCTTCTCAAGGAGTTAAGGCAAAACAAAAATACCCTTCACTATACATATAAGTGAAAGAGTACATTAACTTTGTCATGAAGATTGTTCACAAAAGCATAATTGGCTGGAAATCTGAATTTTTGTAGAAAATTTACAAAGAAAGCGACATATATTGATGAGAAAACTGGAAGCCCTGAGGAGAGTTGCACCGAGTCATGAAGAAGCCCGAATTGAGTTACTGGATGGTTTCGTCATGAATAAGTCCAGGCAAAGCTTCACGAAAAGATAGGAGGATCCTCTTTCAGACTCCATCAAAAGGGTTGTGAACGTGTGGAAAGATTGTATTTCCTAACGTATCCTAACCGTTGACACTTCGAATGCCTAACTCTACCCTGCCGATGATGAAAGGCCTACAGAAAGTGCATAAGACCGAAAACGAGCTTCTTCGACGGTTCAATGGTCTAGGCGGAAGCGGTTCTATGAGGAGCCTATGGCTTTGAGTATAGGCGGAATTCCGCTTCTGGCCTAACCGCCCCAATCCGAAACATATAACAACACAAATTCCTCAAAATTCCACAGTTGCACCGTAGCGCCGCACAGTGAGGCCAAAAAACCCGAATTTTGGAAACAATTATAAAAACAACACGGTCGGAAATTTAGTTTCTTTATTAAACCTTTTTTGATTGTATATAGTTCCAATACAAAAAAGTTTAATTTTTAAACTTTTCGATTGTTTACACTTAAATAAAACTGAATAGTTTAAATACAAAACTTTGCATTATATTTGATTGTAATACATTCCGTTTAGGTTTTAATAAAATAAAAGTTTAAATCCAAAACTAAAATATTTAAATCCAAAACTAGAATCGGGTGAAATATTAAAACTGGAGAGGTTTACTTTAAAAAAGAATTTAGTTTAAAATGTTTTTTTTTTATCTTATTACATTTTTTTGTGGGGCATGAGTGCGTTCACTCAACTGTTTATGGGATATTTGAAGTATATAATGTTCAGACACTTGGATCAGGCCGCACATGTATGGAAATTTGGATCACGCCGAGATTCGATCTCCGGACCCCTAGATTACTAGCATGTGCGACTCAACCGAGTGCGCCACAGAGGGCTTATACCTCATGATAATTTATTACTCCATGAACAATTGGCCATATGGCAAGTACCTAAAACTGTTTTTGGTTTAAAGTTAAAATTTTAGTCCAAAAGATTAAATTTTAAACTCATGGTTTGGATTTTAAACTCTGAGTTTACAACTTTTAAACTTTTAGTCTCAATTTTAAACTTTTAGTTTACACTTTAATATAAGTCTGGTTTTATTGAAAAATTTTAATCATTAAGGTCCAATTGGTTTACTTTCTAAAACTTTTAGCCTTAAAAATTTATAAAACTTTTGGATTTCTTAAGAAATAAACCGAATTTTACTAAAATTAATAAAACAATTGAATTGCTTAGATTTGAAACAAAATTTGCTTAAAATATGGAGTAAACTTTTTTGGTTTACTGTAAAAGTTTTAAAAATAAACTAAATTCCCGACCGTGAAGTCAATCTTAATGTATTTGGCAATTCTAAATTGAATGGAACATGTTTCACGCAGATAGGATCAGTCGTTTTGATGTTATTTCGATTTTAAAGGGAGGAGAGGATCATTATTCAGTTTTTCTTAATTATTTCAAAAACTGTAAAAGTTACAGCAAAATGGTTCGAGAACACATGAAACTACACAAAATTACCTTTGCAAGGACATATAATGCAATTGACTTATTTTGATAAATTATACACTAGCACTAGACCAAAAGTTAAAATGGGATATTAACATTTTTGAACATTTACATTTTTTACTTTAACTCCGAAAGAAATGCTAGCTGAGCAAGGTTAATTTAGGGAAATATTCTTAATAAAATGAAGTTCACTTTTGCCAAAAATTGAGTTGCTCCAACCAAGGACACGTAAATTTTGGCTGAACGTCAAGACAGAGTCCCTTTATACTCTCAACCATAAACTAGTTCAATAGGATCAAAACTACGGCTATCTTCGGTTCAAAGGGACCCAACATATTTTACAGTAGATATTCAAAAATCGTGTCTAAAACAGCGAACATGACATAACAAAATCGGCTATAAAAGTAGCCTGGGATAATGATTCTTACATATTAGCAATCTTGAGACTTTCATCATCTCTCCAAATGTCGCCGGCAATCACCCGTCTTATAGTGCAGTCAAAATATCCCATTTCAGGCCTCCAAATAGAAAAAATAGAGTTTGTGTTTTTTTGTTTGAGTTTTTTGTGGTTTTTGAATCAACGAGCTCCCAGGAATCTAAAACTCATTTTGCTAAAAAAAAAAATTTTGATCGGAAAGTTCCCAAAAAGGACAAAAAAGGATACTCTTTAATCCTTGACCGGAGGTCAGCATGTGGGGTATCAGATCAAAGGGGACGTCGAGTACATTACATATTGTTTCCTGTTTCAAGGACCCTCAACGGAATAAATCGAGATTAAATGTAAAATTATTGTGTTTTCCGTGTATCTTCCCAAAGCCATAACTACGAAAATAATTCTAGTTGTCACTACGTTTCTCACTTTTCCAAATCTATAATAGGTTAAGATTCTACCATTAAATTTGCTAAGAAAAAAATTATCGGAAAGCTCTGAAAAAGGACATTAAAGGACACTAATTACAAACCTTGATCGAACGTGAGCATGCGGGGTGTCATATCAAAGAGGACGTCGAGTGCATTGCATATCCGGTATTTGTTTCCTATTTCAAGGACACTAAATGGAATAGTTCGGGCTCCAACGAAAAATTACGGCTTTGGAAAGATACATATACGAGAAACACGAAAATTTTCCATTGGGTCCCAATTTTCTCCTGTGCGGGTCCTTGAAACAAGTAATAAATACCGGATATGGAATGTACTCGACGTCTTCTTTGATATGACACCCCGCATGCCCACGTTCGATCAAGGTTTGTAATTAGTGTCCTTTTATGTCCTTTTTGAGAGCTTTCCGATAATTTTTTTTTCTAGCAAATTTAATGATAGATTCTTTAGCTATTATAGATTCGGAAAAGTGAGAAACGTAGTGACAACTTGAATTATTTTCGTATTTATGGCTTTGGAAAGATACACGGAAAACACAATAATTTTACATTTAATCTCGATTTATTCCGTTGAGGGTCCTTGAAACAGGAAACAAACACCGGATATGTAATGTACCCGACGTCCCCTTTGATCTGATACCCCACATGCTGACCTCCGGCCAAGGATTAAAGAGTATCCTTTTTTGTCCTTTTTGGGACCTTTCCGATCAAAATTTTTTTTAGCAAAATGAGTTTTAGACTCCTGGGAACCCACTGATCCAAAAACCACAAGACTTAGCCTTACTCTATTTTTTTCTATTTGAAATGCTAATATGACTGCACTATTACAGCTGATCGAACCTTGTAAACGCTCGACTTCTCATCGACATTATGGCAAACGTTCGTATCGATAGTTCGGCAATCGTCAATTCTTTCAGGCTACAACTAGTAAATTCGCCTCCTCCTTAGCACTTTGTAAGTCAATGATCCTTGTAATAGGTAGTAGTCCTCGCTTGGGTTGTTGGTCGGTATCTGTTGCTTGGTCAACTTCACCAAGGCGAGACCACGTGTCATGTTGCGCAAGTTCCCACAACAGGATCTACTCCACGTACCGAAGGCGAAAGAGACACTTTTCACTTCTATTCCCCCTTTTATACCTTATGATTTTACTTTTAGAGTTTGCAAAGTGTGAGAACGAATAAGATTCAAGAGAGTAAGCTGCAGACGAAAAACTTGCTTCCCTTGTCTACTCTTGTTGCTTTCATTTGCTGTTTTGCTATACTAAAAGAGTGACCGTATCAAATTACGACAATTGCTGAAGACAAAACCTAACCAAACTATAAATTTAAGGTGCAAACAGCTAAAATCAAATTCCGATTTTCTTCTTTAAAACAAACGAAAACAAAATCTAAAAAGCTCAAGGATAACATCTTAATTCATTTAAATTTATTTATATAGAATTACGATGATATCACCCATGATTTCAAATTAGTAGATTTTATAAACACCTATCATTGTGCTGCGCTACTAACACATACATACATAGTTTCTAGATTTTACACACCAGCTGTCAATTTACTATACTATGTAACATTAACTAATTATAAATACAATATTCTTAGCATTCGTCATGAGAGCATGCAGCTGTGATCAATGGAAGTCATTAAGAAAATATTTTAAATTTGCATTTAGCTCTAAGGTCATGAGAAATACGAGTAATTGTATTGCTTCCATATATCAAAATTTTGTCGGTATGTTTATTTCAATATGACTTGCAGCAATATAATTTTTGGTATTGAATCAAATATTATAATATTTTATGGGAATTCTCCGAATGAACTAAACCAAGGAAGCATATGCTTGACAAAAACTGGCACTGAATGTTTGTGTTTTTTGCAGTAATATGTATGTCCTATTTTCCAATAGGCATCATTTTACGTATACTTTCTTTATCATCCGACCATTTCCAGTAAATCAATTTTAATATTGAGCGCTTCCGATCGCTTCAATAAAGTAAGCTATCCGCATGTTTTTTTTTGTTTTCATTACAACCCAGAAAATGTCAATTTCCATAGTCATAAAAGTAGCATTTCGCTCAATACAGCCCAACAAAAATGAGTAAAAGTGTTTTGCATAATGCATATGTGAAAGGAAGTATTAATAATAATTTCAGTGTCAAGATTATTTTTAGTTTAAAAGCTGAAAAGTAAGAAACTCACATGAATATGCAAATGATGCATTAATATATTCAATAATTATTCCTCAGAAAATATATTAATGTTGAGAAATGATTATTATGATGCTATTAGAATAAATGGAAAGTCACCACACTCTAAATTATACTAGCTGCTTTTCTTAATGGATTTCTTAATTGACCACAATAACTGCATACACTGCAGAGAAGAGCCCATTTCACTTTTGATATGTCACCGAGATCATCATCCCATGTCTTTTGTTTCTCCATGATATGCTGCATTCGATGGACCGACCATGTTAGTAGCTTAATATAAACTGGTCAAGACTCAAGAGTGTAATATTAAAATATTTTCTGACTCAATGTTCTACGACGACGACGTGTTCGGTCAATTTGATCTCATCAAAGTGACCGGGAAATGCGCAGACCACTCAAGGAAAGGGAACGTCACTCGAAAGCGATATTTATAAGAACGCTCTACGAAACACATACCGGAAGATCTCAATCACTGGACATAATCAAGAGTGATCTTTATCATCCCCGATGACTATCATTGCAATCATTTTTTATCATGGTCTTCCTCATCTGCGAGAAGACATTGGACATCACGAGTGAAAATGTGGTAATTGAGGCGAGTATGTTGAACATAAGGTGGTTAAACATAAATTATTATAATTATCGCGTAGACGAAGAGGTTTATAAAAAGTCACAAGTCGGCCAAAGGTATGTTTACTTTACTTTAATACCTACACGTGTAATTGAAGCAGTAATGGTTTTTTTTTCTAGCGAGAGCTCAGGATAAAAAAAATCTGTCTTTTAGTTTTGCCGAATAGAAAATATGTTTGTGCAATTTCCTGTTTTGTTGAAAGCGTACAGAGAAATTCAAACAATTAAATGTCGATAGACTGGTCGATGCTCTAGAAAATTTTTCTATAGTTCCTGTGTTCAAAAAAGAGGAAATGTATCCAATTGCCCATGTATTTCCGTTTATCAAGAGAATGATGATTGGCAGACAAGTAAAGATAGATTTTCAAAATTCCGGAAATTGAGAATTAATATTATAGTACAGTATTTAAAGACACAAAACGGCCGTTTACTTAAAAAAAATACGTAATGGCTGAAATTTGCTGGAGATGTTAGGGGACATGTCTTTTATCTAAAACTGAGTTTTCGTATTCGTGGGGGTGGGGGAAGTTGGAGTATATTGCCTACTTATAGGCGAATTTTGCAATTTTCGTTCATATCATTCTTACCGTTGACCCTACAGTAAAGTGATGCAGAGGAGTTTTGTTTGTAATCAAAGTATCTATCCTACGGTACCTACATAATTTTCATCGGTCAAATAGTTCCGTTATAGTGACCAGTTAAAGGTCAAAATAGTACCAATAATGGGAATATTTTGCATAAATAAAACATGTAATGGCTGAAATTCGGTGGAGTCGTTAAGGGATGCGTTATAAATTTATATCTGAAGTTGCGTATATATCAGGGGGGTAGTTATAGTAAATTGCCTACTTATAGGCTAAATTTGCTTTTTTGCTCGAGAAGAGTTATTTCGTGTGCCTGTAAAACTGGTTGTGGAAAAGTATGGGGGTGTCGGAAAGCAGGATTAAAGTGCTCTCCAATTTGAATTTTTTGTTGTGGAAACGCGTGTAGCAATATAACTGACTTTTCTACTCTTACGGAAAACGACGACTTCCTCCATAACGATGGGCTTTTTTCATCGAACCCAGAAGGATACGAAGCTGGTCACAATTGTAGCGCAAGCAATAATGAATCCGGAAGAGAGGAAGAAAATCAATCTAAGAAACCAAAATTGAGGTAGTCAAGTCATATATTTCTGTTGTTGCATCAATAAAACTCCAGTGACTATGTGAAGAAATTAATTTTTTTTGGAACGATCCCTGCGACTGCGCTAATCGGCCTAGCTTGATTTTGGTCTCGTTTAAGAGATAATAATTCAATCAGCAAGAACACACATTTATACAACTTGATATAGCGAAGTTTTTAGCAATCACTAAATACGCATTTAAATAGGCAATTTACCCCAACTTTCTCCATCCCCACTAATACGAAAACTCAGTTTTAGACAACAGATTCGCCTCTTAACATACATCAAATTTGAGCCATCACGTTTTTTTAAAGAAAATATCCATTTATTGTACTGTTTTGATCCTTGACTGGTAACTACAACGGGTTTACTTGACCTATGATATTGATTAAGGTACCGGTGAATAGATTATTTGATTAGAAAGAAAACCTCTACCATTTCACTTAAGTGTCAACAATAAGAATGATATTAAGCAAAAACGCAAATTTAACCTATAAGTAGGCAATTTACTATAACAATCGCCTCCCATAAATACGAAAACCCAGATATAGCTTTAGGACGTATCCCTTAACATCTCCACCAAATTTCAGTCGTTACATGTTTCACTTAAGCAAAATATTCTCATTATTAGTGTTATTTTTCCCTTTAATCGGTCATTATAACGGAACTATTTGGCCTACGATATTGACTTAGGTACCGTTAAATAGACAATTCGATTAGAAACAAAACTTCCATACATCACATTACTGTAGGAATACCAGTAAGAATGCTATTAAGGAAAAACGCATAATTCGCCCATAAGTAGGCAAATTACTATAACTTCCCCTACTGCAAAAAAACGAAAACTCAGATTTAGACTTAGGGCACGTTGCTTAACATCTCCAAAAAATTCAGCCATTACGCGTTTCACTTAAGCAAAATATTCTCATTATTAGTGCCAGTATGTCCTTTAACCGGTCACTATAACGGAACTATTTGGCCTACGATATTGATTTACGTACCGTTGAATAGACAATTTGATTAGAAACAAAACTTCTACACATCACTTTACTGTAGGAACAACAGTAAGAATGATATTAAGGAAAAACGCAAAATTCCCATATAAGTAGGCAAATTACAATAACTTCCCCCACTCCCACAAATACGAAAACTCAGATTTAGAGTTAGGGCACGTTGCTTAACATCTCCACCAAATTTCAGCCATTACGTATTTTTTTTAAGTAAAATATACCCGATTACTGTACTATTAGTATAGAAAAGAATATTATTTTTTCTCCTATGAAAATGAAACTGTGATACCAAAATATTTTTTGCATTACTACCTATTTCATTAACACGAAAACTATTCTTTTATTTTACTTGGAAACTTTTTTTCCTCGCGACAAGCGCACTACGGATGAACATTCAATCCAATTAGCTACCAAGGGTGATTACAGTCGAGAACGGATAAGTGCAATCGTCTCCGGCAGCAAGAAAAATTGCACTTATCCGTTTTTTTCACTTATCCGTTTTCGGACAGATTCAGAGAAACAAAAACATAATTTCAGATTGAAGAATATTAAGCGTCCAAAAAGTGTACGTTAGGCTGAATAGTTAGTCTTAGTTTTACATAATTATATTAGTTCCCCCATACTATGAGTGGAAAATTTATCGACACAACTATAATAGGGAGAACACATACCTATTGGACCTAATTCTCAGTGTTTTAGGAGTATGAAGGAAGAAAAGATAAATAAAAATTGCACGAAGAACAATGTTAAAATTAGGCATCATATACGTATATACTCGTAGAGTTACACTACAGGATTATTAAAAGATTCTTACAAAGAAGGTTAAACAAAAACAACAAAAATGGGCGTACGCGTATTACTGGGCGTACGCCCAATATAAGACAGACAACAACAACTAAGCTTGATTACGGTTAACTGGAAAGAGCATTCCAAAGCCATCAATGATTTTCAGTCACGTTCTTCGCTATGATGTAACTGCTTGTCCTTGGAAAGAAAAGCATTCTGCAAACTAAATTTTTTAATGGTAGGAAAAATACGAATTATTTGACTGCGTATCCAAAGGCAAGCATAGTAAGGATACAGTATGTTTTTGCATATCATACAGATCCAAATGTAAGATTCTCCTATAATACAAATGATGTTGCACTGATCGCCGCACCGAATCATAAGTTATCGGGACTAATTTCGCTTAGGAAACAGGATAAAGCGCTGATAAATTCACCCTTGGAAAGTAAAACCTTTGGATAGAAATAAATCAGAAAGCCTTGAAATAGACCATTGATCATGGCATTTTATTAATATTAGCCTGAAACAATCGAATCTGCAATCCCTTTTAGATCACAGTAGTTATCCAGATGTTCAGGGTCAGTTTTTGACTTTTCCATGAGAATGTTTCAGTAATTTGAATGGAAAAGGAATATATTTCAGTTTTGGTAATTTAGTAAAAAAAATTTAATGTAATAAAATTCCGTTTTAATTTTATCAGCCCCACGAGAATAGTAAATTTTATTTTCCAAGATGTTTGTATGTGAAATACCAAAATGTATCAACGGGCAAAAATAATTAAGTTTAATAGCCAAACAAAGCTGAATAAATCAGAACTTAATTTTCATTAGAATGCAATTGATTCAATGTCAAAATCGATGTGGAAATTTTCAATCAAGTCAATGAGTTGCAATCATCAATGATAATAATCAAAATTTGGCGCCGCACACTGAACTCTGATGAATTCGTAACAAAAGTAACTGCCAAAACTTTGACAATATTTCCATGGTTCTCTTAAAAAAGTGAAAAACAAGCAACAAATATGCATATACAAATACGTAATAATTAGAGCCCGGACTCTCGTGCAATTGCACGTTAATGCACGAAATTGCACTTATTAGGATACATTGCACGAAATAGCATGTTTTAAGGTTTTTGCATGAAAAGGAACATTTGCATTTTTAACCGTGTTTCATAAAAAAAATTTCCCAGAAATTATCAAATTATTGTATAAATTCTGGTTCCTAAATTTCGTGGGTGCGAGTATTAACTAATTGTGGGAATCTTGACTTATCGGTTCATTCTATACACTAACTGCGGTGCATGTCTGTAGTATTTTTGGCATGGCAATTTACCAGCTCTATGGGAACTACGCGGAACTTTGTCTATGGGAGGAGAAGAGCCCCCTGCGCGAGAAATATCGAGTTTTTCAATTTCGGAAATGTCACATTGGAAGAGGAGGTTCGCATTCCGATTGGAACGAAACTTTTTTCCCTCAATTTCCTGAATTTTTGGTATCTTTTCCCAAAATTTTATGGTTTCGTACTCATTTATAATGCACGATTTTGCAAGTTTCTGGATTTTTACTGTACCTTTTTTTAAATTTTTTACTGCACGAAAATCCGGGCTCTAGTAACAATTTACCACTCTTTCTTGTATTTTTAGATTACTATAGTATCGTAGAGTGCGACTCAACTAAGTGAGCCACATAGCGTGTATTTTTTTGTTAGTCGTTCCAATTTGTTTATTTTAGGAGTGTCTTTGTGTCAGTAAATTTGCCACTCATAGTATGTATCATGTTTTATCCAGTCGATAGGCACTAGTATCTGTGCGTTTCAATTTTTATTTGTTTCTTAAATTAACAGTGGTCCGCATTTTTTAACTCATAAGTACAGAGCACAGGAAAATATCGGATCAATATTCGTGAGAAAAAAACGCAATCGTATTCTTAAGTGCAAAACGAATGCACGACATCGAAATTCGTAAGTTGCACTTATCCGTTGCAATTAACGTGTGCGTATGCTCTACCTTTCATACATTTTCATTGCACTTAAGCGAAATTTGCACTTATGCGTTTTGCACTTATCGAGACAATTTTATATGTAAACCATGTGAAAAATCATGGGGCTTTTAAAAATCTTGCAGAAATGCGTTTTTTGCACTTAAGCGTTTTGCAGTTATGCGTTCTCGACTGTACATTCCTAATGAACCTAAAAACTCTACATGTTAATTGCATTAATATGTAGAGTAGAGTGTTTATGCGTACGCTAGTGCGTGTATCGATCGACTTCTACCTTTGATTAGTGAAAGCACTTTTTCATAATGTAGGTGTCACGAATGTTGCGTAATTTCGGTTGACATAGTGAAAACATATCATTATATATGTACATACTTAGGTCTTATCTTCTATATGGAATCCTTACAATACATACTAAGCACGTAATACTGATATATCCAATAAAGTTGTAATATGACTTACAATAAATATAATTAAATTTGTCAACCTTGAGATAAATGATCTATTCATGATACGGAGGTTGCCTTTTATATTTCGGGATTGGACAACCCTAGTGTTGCAATCTGGCAACTGACAACTCTATCGTGAAGTTTGACATTTTTGAGGTTATACGTACTCAGAACGTTTTGACATACGAGCGCTATTTGTATTTTTTACCGTAACTTAAAAGATTAATCTCGGCCAAATAATGGAATTAAATCGTTAACATTTTCGTGCGATTATTTTTTACAACTTTCTACGTGGATTAACTCAGCATCAGTTGATGGATGAATTGAATTCGATTTTTGGCGATGAAGCTCCATCAAGGACCAGTGTTTATCGATGGTATGGTGAATTCAATCGAGGTCGTAGTTCACTCCAAGACGAATTCCGTGAAGGTCGTTTAAAATCAGTTGTTGTTCCGGAAACCATTGATGCTGTGCGCGAACTGATATTGCAAGATGTATGGACACTTCTATAACTAATTGAATTGTTCGTTCATTTACGAAATTTAGTTTTGAAGCGCAGGCCATTCACAGATTTCGTTTGATTTTCTACAGTTGTGGTCATCTCTTCCAACGCCTCTGCAACTGCTAAAGCTGTGCTCAATCGAAGAAATATATTTTGACTTTTCATATCCTGTAAGTTCGCATAATAGTTCTCAGTATTTTCGGGATAAACTTAAAAAAAGTTGAAAAGTGCAAACCTAAAAAGTAGCTATTTTCCTTTGTACAAATTAAGGAAAGCGTCGATAAACTTCAAATTTAATTCACCAGTCAGTTTCTAGGACAGCGGTTCTTAACTGGTAGTGCGCGGACCATCTGAACCGTGAAATTCCTGAATCGCTTAGACTCATCTGGAATTATGTTCTAAAACTTGCTTCTTGCATTTCAAAGAAAAAAATCATATCCAATTTTCAAGTTTGATTGTAAAGTTAAGAACAAATTTTTGAAATCGTTTTGTCTTTCAATACATTCCACTTTCTTCTTCTTCCTTGCCTCGTTCTTTATATCGCTCCATGGTTTCGCGTTGCTCGACCTGCGGTGTACGCACATCGCCCGTTTCGGCGGTAATATCTCAGCATATTTCTACAGGCAGCTCTACCATGGATCGTGTCATCGCCGAGACCAATGCGTTGTCGTTGCTTTTTCATTTGACACATCCAGATGTTTTTCGGTCTGCCTCTGGCCTTGGGTCCAAGTGGAACTTTCATTGATATCGCTTTCTTTGCGGGGCTCTCAGGCGGACGCCGTTGAACATGGCAATACCAATCCATTTGTCGGTCTTCGAGCTTTTCGCTGATTGGTTGGTCTATGGAGAAGCTACCTCGGGAGTAGCTACTCTTGATGTGGTCCCTTTTCGTTACACCTACTAACATGCGTACAAAGCTGTTCACTAACTTTTTCCACAGTTTTTGTCTAATTTTCTACCACGAACTTCCACGAACTTCCATTTTGACATGTATATGTCTTTGCGGAGGCTACCTGAGAAATACTGGGTGTCGTTCCGTGAAAAAGCGTCACGAAAAACTGTAACGAAAACGTTTAACGAACGAACCAGGGTTTAAACCGTCGTCAATACCTTCCAAAAAGTCAACATTCAGCAATATGTAAACGCTCTGCAAAATGTTCGAACGTGATCATGTGATGATTGCTAGATTTATCGGGCCAATCTGTACACTGAGAAAAAAAATACGCATATGATTCAAAGAGATTCAAATATGATTTTGCTTCATATTTGTTTCCCTTTAAATCATTGTATAATCCCTGTATTTCAAACGGATTTCCCTTTGAACTAATAAGATATTCCTTTTGAAAGTCTATCTATAATCACTTTAAATTAAAGTGATGCAGTGTCAATTTAATCAGGTCACAACCATAAATCGAAAGGATGTCCTTTAAATTTAAAAGGATGGACTCTTTGTTTTAAAGGGATATCATTTTATTTAAAATTAAAGGATTTTTCTTATTATTTATCCAAATGCATGAACTCAAAAGAATACTTTAAATTACACCAAACGGAGTAATTATCACAGGGTGTTCTTTCACTGTGAAAATTACTCATAAATGAGTTTTGTATAACTGACCTCGCTATAGGTGTTGGCGACATTTCATTTACCTCTTTACGCTCTAAAATGCATAATAAATTACCTACCTACAGTGGGATTCGATCCCGCGACCCTATGATTTTAAGACTAACGCCCCTACCTACTACACCACACAGACTATACGGGACGACGTTTATAATTTACACCATACATTGTGACCAGTGGCGTGCAGTCCATAGATGTGGTGGATGCGCCGCATCCCTATAAATTTTATCCTTGTAACAATTAAAAACATTTTTCCTCTTTCTATAATTTTTCAGCTTTTGAATTCAGCATAATTATATATTAAAACATATCCAAATTTTAAAGTAACATTTAACTTAAAAAAATTTATTTCAATTTGAAAAATATTACTCTCAGTTTCGACATGATTCATTGTTCTCGCCTTTCAATTTGTAATCAATCATCTCACCTCATCAGAGTCACTTGAATTGATTAGTGCTATCGTTATATGGTTTGCGCAATGGGTTATGGTGAATAGACGTGTTTTGTAAGAATTTTGTTTAATAGGGGATTCACACGTCCAACAGGGGAACTACTTTCTGGATTTGATTAACGATAACGCTTATACCATATTGTACTGCAATTTAAATAATGCAAGTACATTCTACGATGTATTCTTAATTCAGTGACATACAATTAGATCTAGTTTCAAAGGTTTTGACTGGATTAATTTTAATCAAATCCATGATTTGTTTGTCGTATGTCTGGCTATAACAGTATTTGAGATGAGTATAAATTTTTTTATGAAATTGTTGCATACACAGGGTGGTATGGGAATATGTTTTGCTGTTTTATGTATAATGTATAATGTTTTTGAATAGAACATTTTTTGAAAATATCTTAGTGTTCCACGCCTATTCATATCATCAAGCCCACTCGATTCATTCGGTTTAAATTTGTATATGGGCACTAAACGAAATCGAGTAGGCTTTAGGATATAATAATAAATAATATATATTATCATATACACTCGGCTTCATAAAAATCGAGCCACTCGACACTTTCGAGCTCAAATTCAATTTTCTCGAAAAGTATGAAACTTACAACTATGAAAGTTATATTTGCAGAAAGTGCGTTTAATGGCAATTCGGATGACTATGATAAGTACCGTTAACTCACATTACAAACGATTTGCCTGTTTTGATTAGAGTTCGCGCTTACCGTGTGGCACGATTTCATTGAAGCTCAGTGTATATGACCAATATAGAGCCCTAAATCTAAATATATATTATGGCATAGTATTAAGCCGAACGAAGCAATATTTTTGTCACCCATTTAGAATGGATTTTGCTGCTTTCGTCCGCTATTATACTGATTTGGTTCTATTTCAAAACAGTCTTTCAATTGATTCAGTATCTGTAAAATATTATTTATTAGATAGTATCTCCATTACATAGTTTTTAATAAACTGAATTGGGTACCCTTTCTGATTTTTTCAAACGCATCCCTATTGTTAAATGTCACCGCACGCCACTGATTGTGACATCGCTCTACCACACTGCCGACCAACTGCGAGTGTAAACAAAAAAAATCCTATTGAAAATTTTGATTTAAAGGATTTCCCATTAATTTAAAAAGATTTCCTATTGAAAATTTGGATTTAAAGGATTTCCCATTAATTTAAAAAGATTTCCTATTGAAAATTTGGATTTAAAGGATTTCCCATTAATTTAAAAAGAATGAATTTGAATTAAAGCGATATATATTTAAAAGGAAAGGATTATATTTAATAGGAATGTAACTCGATTTCAAAAGGATATCGAGTTAATTTTAAGGGACGTTATTTTTCTCGGTGTAGTCGATGTAGCCTGGTTGGGTATCCGCCAGTTTGGTGCGTAGGGCAATGTGTTGGAGTCCCCACAGCAACATATATTTTTTTTCTTTTATTAGTGTCCAAACACATTTTTTTAACTTGGTGATAATTATTTGGAACATAGTAAAACACGTGTGATTATTTTAAGGAAATTAGGATGTGTACGCTGGGTTGTTCCGTGACAAAATGTGACATTGTAAAACATAGCGAAAACCTAACGAAGCTTTAAGTCAACCTTTCAGTGGTTTGACCATTGCTAAATTTGGTATACATTTTCCTTTGATCGCCCTTACAAAGAATAGACAATCACTGATGAGTTGCGGGAATAGCGGTAAATTCGCCGATGAAGCGAATGAAAAGTTATCTTTCAATTGGTTCTCTTGGCTCCCCCTGTGGAGCGATTCGGATGAAACTCTTATGGAAGTTAAGTGGTGCGATCCTTATTATTTTGGTGTCGGCACTTGTTATGAGAAAGATGTCCTTGGACAAAAAAGGTCCCTTTTTCTTTGGGAATGCATTATAGTCGATATGCATATCAAAATGCAGTATTCGGTGAGTTGAGCCCTTTAAGATCACCACAAGCTCATTTTGGGTGTTCAAAGGATATTATGTACCACCGAAAAGGACACTTCTCTAAGGAAACTGAGAATGGGCATTATGGTTGTCGTTCGAAAGTCGATATTTGGAGTACTGTATGTAATCGGTTTGAAAGGATTTTTGGGCTTCTGGAGTGACAAGATAACGGCTGATGCAATGTGGATTATTTTGTAAGCAATAACGTAGACATATACATGATCTAAGATTTTTCCCCTAAGGGAAACCTTCCGCTTTTCGACCAATACATTCCACGAACAGTAACAAGTTTATTAAAGCAAGGTCAGATTTTAAATATTTTACCAAAATTACCTTGAAATTTTCCAAAATGCAAGAAACGAGTTTTGAAAATAAGTGCCTCATATGTAAATATGTGGGGGAAGCCTCGACTGCCAACCATTGTCAAAAGAATCCGGAAGAGTGAAGCTTGAATTTTTATTTATACTTTTCTCAAAACGGTTTTTAAAATCACACGCACACATGGGTGAATTAAAAAAAAATTAAATGTTGTATTTTGGATTTTTCTTCCAAATTGTCAAAAAATTCTTAGTCCCTACCCTAGTTTTGTCTTTTCAGAAATTTTCTCAACAGCATCTGTTTTATGCCAGTCGGGGATGTAAGTCACCAGAGAAAGTGAACCCAGTAAGTTAGTGTTCGTTGCGAAAACGAAAAGTGTTAATCGCGAAATAATAATTAAAAATTAGCTCTTATTAATATAGGGTTATCCATTTCGAGATTAGAAAAGTAGTGAATCTCTTAAAATGGATAACCCATTATATTAGGAAGAACTAATTCAGGACCCAAAAATTCACACATTTTGCTTATTTAAACCAACAATGGACCGACACAGCGTTGAAATAGAAAAATAGCTAGAATAGGTGTTGGCCACATTGAAAAAGGAAAAAACATGTGTGGCTGTGCTTATTCTGTTGATAAAACTGCACCTTAGGTCGTATCACTTTGATTCGCACGGATACTTAATTTGTGATGATGAAGCATGCATGCATTTTCTACTACATAGTAAGCAGTAAACACGGTAACGTAGAACTGGTGGGTCTAATAGAAATGCCGCATACGTACCAAAGAGCATAAAAAAACTGTCCTGTAACTTACGAGAGCCATCTTTGGTCGAAATAAATTGTCACTGAGTGAATCGATCAGGCTTCTTGTGTTAATTTAATGTTTCAACATGGGATAGAGGATTCCGACGACGGGAAAGAGCATTCCATCCTGTGCACCATATTGTTTGACTTTCCCTATTTTCGAAAATGTGTTTTCGTACGTTTTACGGCTCTCCGCAAATTGTTGAACTTGGCGAAATGGTCCCTAAAGCAAAAAAGTTTAAGAATATGAAATTTAGACTCTTTTCGCTGAGTTGACTCATCTACTCTCACTTCTCTAACTGAGTCGTTCCAAATGAGTCGTTCATTGCTTAGTTTTTCAAATTATCGTTTTTAGAGTATTTCCCCAAAAAAAAGGGAATCAACGACCCCAAATTACTTTAGTGTTTCCGCCACACAAATTAACAATAATAAAAAAATGTCATACCTGGAGGTACGGAATGTTGTTTTTACGAAATATACGAGTAGATGCGAATTTCAGCGAAAATTGTTCATTGCTGCGAATAGAAGCGACATGTTCTAAATTGTACTTTTTTCACGAAAAAGTCAATTTTTCTTAGAACAAATTCCCATATGGAAGCTAAATCTTTCATCCCAAGTTTGATTTTTTCAGAAGTTATTAAGTTATGAGGTTTTTGTAAATGCAGGGAGCTCGAAGAACCACGAAAACGATGGCTTGACAAACACCGAGCAAGTTTTTTAGTCGGATGCTCGACGAATCAATTTTGTTTTCTGCAATGCGATTTGTCTGGGAAGAGTTTTTATCGTTGTTTGACGAGCTCTTTAGTTGAAATGAACTACCTGTACATTAAAAAAAAAACAAAAACCGTTTACCTCAGCAGCTTATTTTTGTACCGTAAATACTTGAGCGTTGTCTGCTAGTGTATGTATGTTGAAAACGTTACTTCGACAACTAAATTCGGAGTCTGCTGAAGTTGTCAGCCACATTACTTCCTAAAATTATGTTTTACGCAAATTTTAGCGAAATTTTTAAAATTTCAAAGTGTTTTACGCGAAATTTATTTTTTTTATTTGCGAAGTTTCCATACCTCTATCATACCGTTAGAAATCTTGACAAAATGAGCAAACTTTTAAAAATACTTGCTGCAAAGCCCTGGTGATTTGAAGACGATGTATCGGTTCCATAAAGAACGGTATTTTTTAAGTTGGGCTGCAGTTTCAGTTGCAGCATCAACTAACAATTTGTCAACTTGCATGGGAAATGAATGTGACTGATGACTGAAAAGTGGGGATCGGATTTTTGGGGTCCGGATTATCGGGGTTCTAATGTAAATAGAACAAATTAAACAACCGAAATATTGATGTCTACACCAGGATACATTATGTATTTCTATGCAGCCAAAGAAAATGACCGTTTATCATATGCTCGATTCCACGGTATATCGCTAATCTAACACAACAGAATAATAAACTTTTCATACAAATATTGTCTCAAATTTGAATGAAAAGCTAGGTTATCCAGTACCTACACTGAAAAAATCATTTGCTGAACACCAAAAAAATACAATGAAAAACAGCCAAGGGAGAATTTTTTCTTAGTTTAAGATATATTTTCTTGTCCCAAGAAAAGTCTTTGCTTAAAATAAATTAAATAAGCATTATTTTAAACAAAAACTTTTCTTGAACAAGAAAATACATCTTAAATCAGAAAAACTTTTCTTCGAACAAGAAATTACATCTTAAATCAGGAAAAATTATTCAATGGCTGTTTTTATTCTATTTTTTCTTGTTTTTAGCAAATGAGTTTTTTCAGTGTACTGTTTCGTATCAAAAAATAAATAAATTGCAAGTTTGATTAAAGACAAAATTGTGTCTTATTTTGTCGTTCATGAATTTTTTACGCTAAATGCTTACAGAATTTACAGAATCTTCGAAGAACTCATATCAAAACAACCTTAGCGGGAGTAACGTAAATCGGAGTATGACTGTAAATGTAAATTTTTGAATTTGTGAGATTTTTACAAACTTCAATCATTTTAAATGAATCAAAGATATTTGTTAAAGCCGAGTAAATTTAAAAATCGGCATCTTTGTTCCAGTAGCCTCTTCAGAAATGCTTTTCTAAGTTACAAACAATACAAAATGCATGCAAGAAACTTTTTACTTTCAGGAAAATTTGTGGCCTGCCATCGATTTTCAAACCAAGAATATAGCCCTCGTAAAAAACAAATTGGATAATGGCTACCCCTTAGTGTGACTGTCGGCCTAGTTATTTATTTATTATCGATTGAAGTCGATTTAATTAAATTAAAAACAGTCAGAGATTTCGTTATACTATGTATTTGGCTTTACGCCAACAATTGTTTCGGCAGTCACATGTTGCCTTTCTCATTGTTTCCCCCACCTTAATTTCAGATTTATGAGGATGGGTAACCTTGAGATTGGGGCATGCACTGGGAAAAGCAGCATATAGCCGCCTAACATGTGTATGCGTAAAGCTAAATAAACCCTGACAGTATAAGGAAAATCCAGGTGCAGGTTTTCTGACCCGGACTCCCACTAAACATCGAGGATAGCATCCACGCTAAATTTCAGATTGAAAATGATTTAAAAAATTATTTTTTTTCTACATAAAAATAAGGAATATTAAAGCCCTGTTTCCACTTCACAAACCTAGCATTTTAACGGCCGATTACTCTTACATCTTATCTAGTGGTTAGTCTTATCGTATAGACAAGACGCAGACCATTTTCTGAAAGGTTTTATATTATATTGGGCTTTTTTTCCTACATCTTATAGGCTGGTTAGTCTTATCGCATAGAGAAGACACACACAATATTCAGAACAGGAAGCTTTTTATCTTTTACTTATTTTATTGACGCTGTTGTATGAAACCGCGCAATGATTTTTTTAATCTAAGATGATGGCGTAACCAAGCAAAATATGGCAGAGCTATGCAAAATAACAAAAATTTCATTCAATACAATGGAAAAGCTTTCTGAATATTGTGTGTGTCTTCTCTGTGCGATAAGACTAACCAGCCTATAAGATGTACGAAAAATGGCCCATTGATTGGAATCTGTGTTTACTTTGCATAGTTACGCCATATTTTGCTTGGATACGGCATTGTATCAGACAATTGTGTGCGTCTATCTATACGATAAGACTAACCACAATATAAGATGTACGGGTAATCGGCCCTTAATGTTATTTTTTTCATTAAAGACATTGTTTTATGCGTGAACCATAATTTTGTCAAATTAAGAATTTTGTAAACGATATTTGCAATATGGATTTACAAACAACAATTTCGTTTTTGTACACACTTACTTGCAGCATGGTACATATGGAAGTAATTTGGATTCCATACACTTAGGCGAAATTTCGAAAAACTCATTAAAATTGAATGGAATACTATTCGAGTTTGAATAGCTAACCAGGATATTGCTTCGGGTTGCCATTTGTATTAAAAATTATCCCGTATATGTAGTGCTGACACGGCGGCCATCGTCTTTTTATCGTAGAAATTTAATAATTACCTTAGCATAAATCATTTCATATAAATAACCATTTGTTTTCATACTCTTCTTTTTTCAGGTAGGTTGTAATTACTGCAATAATATAAGAACGTATGCTCATATTGTAAGTAAAGTTGTTAATTAATTTATAATTATTTTTTTTAACTTATCTGTTCAGTAAACGAGCTAACTTTTGCGACAGCGTCAACAATACCATCAAAGCAGCTAGACTGCACTAAATTATGGCAATTAATGGTTGCAGCACTATTAGCACTCTGAAGGGTGCAAATGGGGACATAACGAGGGATGCCGAAAGCACAGGCATGCTGCTTTTAGCAACCCATTTCCCCAGCTGCAGACTGGACTATAACGTGAATGATGGTCACAGTTGCATGAATCCACCCAATAGGGCAAACAGATCTGCCTGGGGAGCAGCAAAAGATATCTTCACGTATGGCAGGGTTAGGTGGGCAATTGGGACATTCGATCCATTTAAGTCGCCCAGCATGGATGGAATCTTTCCGGCGCTCCTACAAAGAGGCCAAAGCGAGCTGATACCATTCATGGTTAGTATCTATAGAAGTAGTTATGCTTTGGGATATATTCCGACAGCCTGGAGATCAGTTAGGGTAGTCTTCATCCCCAAAGTGGGTAAAAGACCGGCGGACGATCCTAAGTCGTACTGCCCCATCAGCCTTACATCCTTTCTCATGAAAGCTATGGAAAAGATACTGGACTCTCACATCAGAGGCACACTTCTTAAGACACGGCCGCTGCACCCAAAACAATACGCCTACCACCCGGGTAAATCCACGGAATCGGCACTTCAGAGCTTGGTAGAAGAGATCGAGGTAGCCATGTCCAATAAGGAAACAGCACTATGTGCATTCCTTGACATAGAAGGCGCCTTCGATAACACCTCCTTCAAATCCATAGAAACGGCACTACGAGCCAAAGGAGCCGACAATACGATCATTACCTGGGTGCAGCGTGTGCTTTCGTCAAGAATTATTTTTACCAGTATAGGCAATACTACCCTTTCTGCTTTAACCACTCCTGGCTGCCCCCAAGGAGGGGTACTATCCCCCCTCCTGTGGTGTCTGGTAGTTGATGGATTGATGTGGAGACTTAGCTCAGCTAGGTTCTCCACACAGGGGTATGCGGATGACCTGGTTATCACGGTTAAAGGCAAATTCGAGGAAGTCCTACCGGATGTCCTGCAGAGTGCTCTGCATATAGTCCAGGATTGGTGCACAGCAAACGGGCTGCGCGTCAATCCAACAAAGGCCGCCGTGATACCATTCAGTAAGAGAGGGAATCTCCAAACACTGGAGTGCCCCTCCATGTATAATGCACGGTTAACAATGCCGGAAACTGTCAAGTACTTGGGGGTCACACTTGACAAGAAACTGCTATGGAAAAAACATCTTAGTCTGGTAGCAGAGAAAGCAGTTAAGGCCTTGTGGATCAGCAGAAGCTATGCGGGGAAGGCATGGGGTATTAAGCCTTACATAGTTCTGTGGATCTACAAGACAATTGTTAGACCTATTGTGGAATATGGGGCGGTCGTGTGGTGAAGAAGAGCAACCACCATAGACGGAAGACGGTGTCTCGAGAAAGTTCAGAGGCTGGCCTGTCTTGCTGTCGTTGGGGCCTTCTTTTCGAGCCCCACTGCCGCCCTGGAGGTCCTGCTGAACTTGCCACCTCTCCACATACACATCGAGGCAGTGGCAAGGTTAGCTGTCATTAGGCTCGTAGCATGTGATGCGGCGTCTCCACTGAACTCAGTTCAACAAGGATGGTTAAGTAACAGCAGATTACTGGATATGCCATTAGACCATCTGGTCAAAACTCTCCGTTTTGACCCTTCTTATAGTGCAGAGATATGGGAAAGGGTGGACTGGACTGACAGATTCAGATCACTCCACCCTAGCACCATCAAATTTTACACGGACGGCTCCAAGACTGATACAGGATCTGGAGCTGGAATTACTGGCCCGAACACTAATATCTTTATTCCTATGGGAATACAGCCGACCGTGTTTCAGGCGGAAGTGCACGCAATCGAAGTGTGTGCAAGATTATGCCTTGACAAAGGTTATACCAACAGGAAAATAGCAATATTCACTGACAGCCAAGCAGCAATAAAAGCTAGTGTGGGTTTGTCAGGAAATCCTCCAACAGGTGGGCAATCTCAACAATTTCACCCTTTTCTGGGTACCTGGGCACTCGGGGTTTTACGGCAATGAGAAGGCCGACAAGCTCGCAAGAAGAGCATCCACCACTCCCTTCTATGGCCCAGAACCTTACTGTGGGTTACCACTCTGTATCTGCAGAAATGTGATTAGTGAGTGGGAAAAAGCCATAGCCACCACACACTGGGAAGCTCTTCCAGGGCTTAGGCAGTCAAAACTCTTTGTCGCTAACTACTCACCCAATCGTATCCTTGGTCTGATGAAATTGAGCAGAAACAGGCTTAGGATCATATGCGGGCTCCTTACGGGGCATTGCCGTTTAAACGGTCATATAAAGCGCTTGCGCATTGTTACCGACGCCAGCTGTCGGTTCTGTGAGGCTGACGATGAAACTGCTTCTCACATCCTGTGTGAATGTGAGAGGCTAGCAAGGCGCCGATTGGAGTGTTTCGGTATCGCTTTTCCCTTGGAAGAGGATATCGCCACTATCAATATGGCCCAGCTGAATCGATTTATCGAAGGCAGTCGGTTAGATGAGTTCATCTTATCCATAGTAGGGGCAATGGTACAATAGACCACCGGTCGCAGTGCCTAGGGCAACTCTTGTTGCCTGTGCCCTCAATAAATCTAATCTAATCTAAACGAGCTTAAAAAAGAACAAATACAAAAACTATCACACATGAGAACAATCATCATTTTCAACGGTTGGCATTTAATATTAATTGTAAGCAATCTGATCCAGTTTATTTGAATAGCCGTCCAGCGACTCATATAACTAGTCACACACGTTTTGTGTTTTTTTTTATATTCTTATTCTTATATAGATTTCATTCTCCTTTCTAGAATAATTGTGGTTTGCTTTTGAACTTTTCAAAGTTCATAATAGATAAAAACGTTAAAAGAACAAGGAAGTCATCTCGTCGTCATTTCATATTAAGAAAGACGAGCCCTGTCCCTTGAAAATTGTCTTTTATCGCAAGCAGACGCTTGTTATTTTATCAAGCAACTTCGTTGTTCATTGCATAGATATCACATAGCCGGTAGCTTCATTTCATTTACTCTAACTGCGATCTGCTTCCAACATACGGTGACTGTGTATCTACTATACAAGTAAGGTAGCCTCGAGGTGTTTCTAGTTAAAAATAGGAATTTTACACGTGCAACCTATTGTCGAGTTGTCGGTTCTTCGAGTTTGCTATCCCTTATGTCCTCTTCTCTACAGAAGTCGGTTGCTGATGAAAAGAAGGTTCTTGTTCTTCTTCTAGACCCTTACGATGACGGTTACCATGAAAGGTGATATGCTTCGACACTAAAGCGCTGTTTTCACGATGGATTTGTCGTCCAACTTTTGAGCATACAAACAAGTTGGACACCAAATCCATCGTGTAAACAGAAGTTGGACAACAAGTTTGAAGTGGAACGAGCATTCAAACAAATCCACCGTGAGAACAGAAGTTGGACAACTTGTTTGAGATGCATTGATTATAGTCCAATCGAAATATAAATATACTTTCTAATAATAAAGAATTAATGCGCCTGATTACCAATATCGGTGCGCTATCATCCAATTCTGGCGTTCCGTTGACTTTTGGAGCACGCTGTATACTCATTCGGACATGTTTCCTTCAATGTTTAAATTATTCACGAAAAAATAAAAGAAAAAGCAAATATATTTTTCCTGAACTAATACGTATTGCAAAAACTGATAACGTTTTACGACCGCTCCAACTTTCAACTACTGTTTACACGGCCAACAAGTTGGATAGGATTTGTTTGATAGGATTTGTTTGAGAGAATATCGTACGTGTAAACAGCCTTCCAACTTGGATAAGTTTGAGGGAAAAGTTGGATGCAAACATGTTTGATGCCATCTAAATGCGCCTTAATGGACGTTTTTCCTCTTCTAGACAACATTAGTTCAATATGTAGTGCCAATAGGCGACTATCAAGTTGCCATGCCTTCTTTCCTTTGAAACTATCTTTCATTCTTTCGTCATACGGGTGAGGTGGCAATGGTATGGTGGTTGTTGTTGACAAGAGATTGGCCAGTAATTTAAGTCTTCGAGGTAAAGTTACCCTTTGCTTGTAAGCAAGCTAATGGAACCAATTTTCTAGAAAAGGATAAGCAGGAATTATTTCAGTAGCCCGATTGTATACGCGCGGTCCTATTGTTGCCAGGTGTTAGTGAAGGGTCGTAATACGCCATTGATGTTGTGACAAAGTTGCGGGATATTTTTCTATTTCTTTTCTTGTTAACTTTAAGGAATATTCAACATTCTCATTTTATTCTTTCTTAAAGAGAAACTCTCACAACTTTTTATGACATTAAAGGATGAGCAACCATTGATAAAATGGATACGCTATACGCACCATGCAGAACAATCACGATGATAATAATCTGCGTACATCCTAACCTAACATGATGTCATGTGAAAATTTAAAATTATGCGTGTGTGTGATTATGATTACATATTGACATCATATAAGCCGGCTTTTGGCCCCTAAAGCAAAAGTGAAAGCAAACATTCTATGAATATCGATTAGATATTACCGGGTATACTAGAATTTTGCGTTTAGAGCTTAACAAGATCTACTGGTTGGTGTAAATCCTTTAGCCGATGTGTGGTAACCAGTTCTATCATTATTATTTATACTGTACGCGTAAATTTCCATTTGATTAAAAACCGGTGTGTGGCAATGAAATTTGTGTTCATACAACTCACATGTATCTACATATGCCGCTCATATCAAGATAAATGAATATGAACGAGAGATGTTATCAAATTGAAGTGGCTGCTAATTTAATTTGGTTTGGTACATAAATACGCGTATGTACCTACATGAAGAGAAAAATTAATTTCGCAGAAGTGTTTGGTCTTGTTTTTTTCTGCGTTTTTACAAAATTAATGGGGAGGTTGGGTCATACTTGTGAGTGTCGAGTGGAGTTATTGTACACGCAGTCATGCGTTTGAATGTTAATTGAATTTTTATTGACATTTACCTGATTGAATTTTGTTTGATATTGGCTTTAGAAGACGTATTACCGTTTAGTATTAGAAGATATGTATATTGTCAAAATGAATAACGAACTGAGAACCCCGAATAAGAGAAAAATTCCAAAAACAAAAATTTAAAAAAAATGCATCAAGGGGCTTTTGTTTCCATGTTAGTTTTTGTTCACAGGGTTCAAAAGTTATACTGCAAGGGAGGATAGCACAATTTGTTTGAGCAAAACTGCCATCAATACGTTAGCAAATATACGCATTTTCCGGCATAGGCTATTTAATTTTTGCCGCCCCTACATAAGAGACGCATGCCAGCTTTTCGAAATTTATTTCTTCAAATTGTTGTGTAGAAACAGCACCTTATTTCGAAATTAATGCTCTGGCTGGACAAATCCGTCCATTATTTACCCACAATAATTTTGAATTCGATCTTTCCGCTTCGTGAGTCCTGAGTGTTCTTAAACCTTTATCACAGGTTGAAATGCGATGCAATAATTCCGTGGTCGATAACGTTATTAAAATCAAAGTGAGAAACGACTTGATCTCTTTTATCTATAGTGATAATGTTGGTCCAAGCGATATCAATGGAAGTTCCCCTTGATGGACCCAAGGCCAGAGGCAGACCGAAGAACACCTGGATGTGTCAAATGAAAAAGCAACAACAACGCATTGGTCTCGGCGATGACACGATCCAAGATAGAGCTGCCTGTAGAAATATGCTGAGATATTATCGCCAAAACGGGCGATGTGCCTACACCGCGGGCAACGCGAAGCCATGGAGCGGTATAAAGAACGAGGCAAGGAAGAAGAAGAAAAAGATAATGTTGCTTCTTTACATGGTATGTCCCGCGTTGCTTGGGCAATACTGATAAAACAAATTGTTTGGATAAAAACGACAACAATTGGTATAACTTTTACCGCTATTCTGCTAATACGGTTTTTTGTTATTTTGCAAAAATAATCAAGAATTGTGTATTCTTAGTTATTCCTTATTAATTCCTATTCATCAAACCGAAACTATTACTTCCTACATAAACCGTTCTCTTCCACTTTCAAATATCAAAGACACCTTATCAAAACTGTATTAAAACTATAAATATTTTGGAAACTAAGCTAGAGAAGTTGAACAATTGATTTTGTTTTCTTATAACGGTACTCTGAACTGGTAAATCTGCAACTTTGACAAACCTGGCTTGGCTGCTTTCCAATTCCATTTGTTTTGGCATTTAGATATCTAAAATTTTAGAATAACATTCTTCTGGCAAAAACACTGCAAGTTTTGACGGTAAAATATAAAATTCATATCTTTCAAAATTTATTGATAAAGTTAAATTTTTCAAATCAACCGTTGATAAATGATAAAAACGAAACTGACTGCTCTCCCTTCGGAAATTGCTCTTTTCATGGTTGGTTTTCATATTTGAAATTTTATTTAAAAACTATAAAAACTATAAAATTCGGATACTTTTTTCTGCATTAATTTTTTATAACACCCTATTCTGACAAAAGGTCTCCTCCCGCAATGAACAGGTCTGGACTCCTTTTTTTCCGGGGTCACTCCGTTCTCCTGCATTTTCAGTACTGGATGGTAACGCCTCGTGAAATTTATGTCAATCGGAAGGCCTTGACTCCCGATTATTTTTTTCCTTCCTTTTCCCCATAGTTGACCCTATTTTTCATAGCTGCAGCTCCCTCCGTTTTAAGTGCTCAATCCAACCCGAAATTACAGTTTCTGAAGGGAGTGGGTGGAGTATACTGCACCAGGAGAAAGACATGAACCCAGGGAAAGGGACTATAATTCCGCTCATTTTGGAAAAAAATCACAGAAAAAAAAGTGCCGTTTTTTTTTTTGCTCCGAGTGTATAAAGGTTGGCTTATGGTTTCCAATTTGAGCATGTAAGCAGACTATATTCTAGACGTATTTAATGTAGATAGTTGTCTTATGTGTATGTGCTATATTATCTGGAATTGAAAAATATGGATATTCTGAATTCAGTTTTCGACTACAATGAAAATGTATAGAACTTCAACAAATGTTTGACCGAAATTTGCCGCTCCCCGAAAATTCGTAGCCCTAGGCTCCAGCCTACTGGTAAATCCGCCATTGCATCAATAGAATTGGTGAAATTTTTGGCCATTATACAGGGTGTCCCGCATTGGGTGGTCAATACTGTAAGGGTTGATAGCGCAACTTGTTTCAGCGAGAAAATTACCAATACAATCGGAATTTTTTTTCCCGTTACCTTGCTATCGCTCTTTTTGTGAAAGTCATCGAAAATCGTGACTTGTCACGCAAAATCGTAATTTGAAGCACTCCTGACGACTTAATCCAAGATTTGATTTCAGTTTCAGAAACTACATAAAATTTCACAAAAACTGAAGTTTTTCCTGTTGCCAACATTATCGGCACTTTCAAGATACAGTTACTCAAACTTATCAGAAATTTTAAAATCGATTTTTCATCGAAAATTCAAACAGTAATTGCATAACGGTGCTTTATACGTACAATTCTGCAAAGTTGATAAAAGTTGCTTCAACATATTGGCTTTGCAACGGTATATCACTTTTCTGATTTACATTGCAGAATTTTAGGTAAACACGCATTGAATGGAAAAAATCATGGCTTCATTGGAATCGTTAACAATTTTCGCTTGACTCGAAAAAAAGACATACAAAGGCAATTATAATTCGGGATAGAATCTCGCTACATTATTTTGACCAGAACTGTAAGATATTTGAAATTTGGTACATTGTTTGGCAAATGCAACGGTACTTATAACAGTTAAAATTTAATATTTGCTATTTATGGCAGATAGACGGGTGCCCGCACATAATGCGAGACTTATCAAATAATATTTGGAAAACGAATTTCCCGGAAAGTGGATTGGCAGATTTGGGACAGTTGCGTGGCCTGCGAGAAGTCCCGACCTTACTCCCCCAGATTTTTATTTATGGGGTTACTTAAAAAGCAATGTCTATTCCGAGCCGATTACCTCCCGAGAACAGCTGCTGCAGCGAATTAATGATGCTTGTGATAACATTAAGGAAACCCCTCCTAAAATCCTTCGGGACGTTTCTTCCATGCGCCGAAGGTGTCTAGTCTGCATACAAAATGGAGGAGGCCAATTCCAGCAGCTTTATTCCAATTCATCAAACAGACCCATTTAATCATTAGCTAATATTTTTAGGTTATTGGTTCTTTCTCATATTCAAGACTTTATTTTCATTTTTATTTAACAAATTTTCAAAATTCCGATAGTAAAATATAAAAAATAAATGAATAAAATTTCAGTTTAAATAATCCGATAACAAAATAATTACCTCGTTTTTTTACATTCAATATGTGTAATTCCAAAATCCCGTAATGTAAATATGAAAAGTGATATACCGTTGGAAAGCCAACATGTTGAAGCAACTTTTATCAACTTTGCAGAGTTCTACGTATAAAGCACCGTTATGAAATTACTGTTTGAATTTTCGATGAAAAATCTATTTTAAAATTTCTATTAAGTTTGAGTAACTGTAGTTTGAAAGTGGCGATAATGTTGGCAACAGGAAAAACTTCAGTTTTTGTGAAATTTTATGTAGTTTCTGAAACTGAAATCAAATCTTGGATTAAGTCATCAGGAGGACTGCAAATCATGATTTTGCATGACAAGTCACGATTTTCGATGACTTTCACAAAAAGAGCAATAACAAGGTAACGGTAAAAAAAATTCCAATTGTATTTGTAATTTTCTTGCTGAAACAAGTTGCGCTATTAACCCTTACAGTATTGACCACCCACTACGGGACACCCTGTATATGCTAAAGAGTCTTTTGTGGAATTCACGGCTGATTCAGTTAATCTAAAATTTTCCACTCTACTGATAAATCAAAAATATTTTATCAATTACTTAAACTACATACATAAACCGCTTCGAAGATATTCAGATATTGAAACTTTAGAGAAATCTCAAAATTGGTTGTCATTGAATTTTTGAACAATAATTTCATAACGGTACTTTGAATATTATTAAATCTGTTGACAAAGTTGACAATACAATAAAAGCTTCGAAATGGCACTAAGTCTACCTTCTCTGTACAAATGTAACTTCTTTTAAGAAAAGGGGCACATGAAGAACATAATACATTACAATACTGCTAGGAAAAATCGTAGGGACCATTTGAAAAGTTCGAAGTATCCAGGTTTTCGAATTATTCGAGCCCGAATTATCAAGGTTTCACTGTATTCGAATATTGAAGTCAAGCATTGCGGAAGGATCAAATTACCAAAGGATGACCTCCTCACATTAAAATTGAGACGGACGAGCTCCATGGTCACCTCGAGCACGAGAAGGGCTGCGGTTCAGTCAAATGTTCTCTAAATGACGATTGTTTGTCAAGGAAAAATACGATATTTGATCGGCGAAAATCATGAATCTCTGAATTTTTGCAGGATTGTAGGGGACGGTCCTCTGATTATTGGGAAAAAAGTCTTGACCGATAGGGGGTCTGCAACATGGAAAAATGGGGAAAGAGTGGTATGTTTTTAGTTTGGACGATTATTCTCAAAACGGCAAAAAATGCAGAAAGATAAATCTGAGAGCGCAAGAAACTACATAAAATTACCTTTGCAATAATAAAATAACTTAGGCCCGTATTTATGAACATACCTTAACTCAAGGAGACCTTGAGTCAAATTCAAAAAATTAAATGTCATAAATACATACGTCATTGTTAAGAATGTTGCTCTCCGAGCGATTTCCCGATTTACGGGCATATCGACTCGGAGAGTGCAAACAAATTGACATTCGATCGAAACCGACGAATATCAATTTTTTTGCACTCTCCGAGTCGATATGACCGTAAATCGGGAAATCGCTCGGAGAGCAACATTCTTAACAATGTCGTATGTATTTATGATTGAGTGTACCCGCACTGAATGGGAACAGGGGCAGCAGCGGAGGGTTCCACGGCTGTTTCGTGGGAAGCGGAGGCTGCGTCCCCACACACATATTTTGTTTTATCGTTTTTTATAAAAAATCTTCTAACATATCTTGCTATTAATTAAATGTCATTTCCCATACTTTTTCATAGAAATCATTTATATTCAGGAGTCAATGAATCCTTGACTTAAGGCGAAACTCAAGGAGACCTTAAGTTTTCAATAGACTTGAAATATAATATTTCAAGGTAGGTGGGTAGCTTGACTTCAAGTGAGGCTGACTATAGAAAATTTCAAGGTCTCCTTGAGTTTTTCTTTAAATCAAGGATGCATTGACTTCTATGAAGATTTCTATGAAAAAGTATGGGAAATGACATTTATTTTTTTGAATTTCGGCATCCTGGACTCAAGGTCTCATTGAGTTAATGAATGTTTATAAATATGGGCCTTAGACCTTTTTTTATTGGCATATATGGAATGCACGCCACTGAGAGTAAGGGTACCTCTTATAAAAAATGATTCACCAGGATTTTGTTCTACGCACTACTCATATTTAATAAATCGACGAGTACTGTAGAACAAAGTTGTGTTGGGTCATTTTGTATTGGAAGTACCCTTAGTTTTAATCCGATTTGGCTGATTTTGCTCAAATAAAATAAACCCAAATGTAACTTCCTGCCCCATTTTTGGGGGAGTAAGGGAAATGTTTCTTTGCCAAATTCAAATGGGGAATAAATGGAGGTCTTCGATCGGAGCGACTCAATTCTTGCGTTCTTTTGAGAGTTATGGATCTTTTTAGAAATGTCCAAAATGAAAATATTGTAATACATTTCTTGCGCACAGGAACACGAAGCTCCGCGTGTACAAAACAATCATCCGACCCGTGCTATGTTATGGCTGCGAAACATGGACCCTCACCCAAGCCTCCGAAATTTTGCTAGACCGATTCGAACGAAAGGTCCTTCGGCCAATTTTCGGGCCGTTCGGGAACGAGATCAATGGCGTATCCGGTACAACCATGAGTTGTATCAATTGTACGATGAGTTGGAAGTATCGAAAATCGTGAAGTTTCAACGTTTGCAATGGGCAGGGCATGTACAACGGATGGACGATAATCGCATGCCAAAGAAAGTGATGAACGCACAACGAATTGACGGAGCGAGGTTGCGTGGACGACCGAGAGCTCGCTGGGAGAACTCCTTAGGTGAAGATGCCCACCAGCTGCTGGGCTTCCGAAACTGGAGGACAAGGTCACGTAACCGCGGCAATTGGAGGTCAACGATTCAGGCGGCCAAGGGCTATCGTGCCACATTGATGATGACGATGATGTAATACATTTCTTAATCTAGCGCCTAATTTTCGCAAAGAAATCTAAAGGTATCATATATCAAGCGAAATTAATGTAGTTTGTTTCGTTTTCAGACTATTTCTCTGTATCTTTTGCCGTTTTGAAAATAATCGCTGAAAGCTAAAAAAAATGCATTTTTTCCATTTTGAGGACTCCCTGTCAGTCCTGACTTTATCCCCTATTATCAGAGTGTCGTCCGCAAAATACATACTGTAAAAATCCAGATATGCATGATTTTTGCCGCTCGATGGTATTAGAGAGTTTTAGCATATCGTTGAAAACATAACGATAGTTTCGATAGGCTTTGACATTTTCTATGAAAAATTAGCTTGCCTGCCGTACGCAGAACAGTATATACCAATTATGCATGTTCCAAGTAAGTCTAGCCGAATAATCACGACAAATAATACCTACACGGCTGAAAATTTTGGTGTGATTTTTATAAAAACATATATTCATACATTTCCATATAAAAACTTTATCAAAACTACACCAACGGACCTTATAAAAAGTATAAGTGAACTATATTAAAAGTATTAAGTATTCTTGGTAAAAATTTTACTCTTCAATAGTATAAAATTGATAAGCAAATTTATACAAACCGTTCGAAAAAATAAAAAATGTAATACGAGTGTAGTCGGCTTCGAATCCACAATCTTGTGATTTGTAGCCAAGCGCGCTGCTCACTGAACCAGACAGACTACAAATCAATAGACTTCTAGGTTGAATGGGTTTCTTGCGTTGATAGTGTAGATTTGATAACATAGTAGGATTGATTCTACCCTTTTATGTTATAACAACATTCAATAAAATTTATTCTATCCCTAACGGTGTAAAATGTATAATATGAAAAGGGTATTTGGATAGTTTTATTCTGTAGCGTATATAATTAATATAATTTTCGAATAAACTAAAATTATAAGTTGAAAAGGGTCAAGTTTTATTCAAATTTTGGAATAGATAGGAGTTATATTATTTTATTTATAAAATTTACACTCGGTTTACACCAAAATTTACAACCGTGTACAATTCCAGCTGTTATTATAGACAGTCAAATTCACGGAAATACACATATGCCTACTTGGGACATGAAACATTGTTTTGCGTACGGAAAGCGAATTTTTCATAGAAAATGTCAAAGCCTATTCGAACTATCGTTATATTTTCAACAATATGCTAAAACTCTCTAGGTACTTTAAACTTTGATTATTACGTGACGATGATGTAATTTTGTTGAAGTCACAGTTTAGTAATTCCAAAATTTTTACATCTAAATGTCAAAGGGAATAAGCAATTAGTTAAAAAGCCAAAATGTTCAAGAAAATTGTGTTAATTTTGCAGATTTAACAGTTAAAGTACTGATATGAAATCTGCCTTTGAAATCTCAATAATAAATAAATTTTTAAACTTCTCTAAAGTTTTTACAAACGCAAGCTAAATTTTTTTGATCAATTGATCTGAAGAGGAAAATTTTAATATAACTGGACGACTCATGAATTTCGTTGACTTGAACGTGAAGCTTGACAGTAAGTTAACAGTAAAACACTTTATCAATTATTTGGAATTTAAACTTAAAAAACAAAAAACTGAAATTCAAATAAATATTGGAAAAATGCATATGTGTGGCAATTTATTCGAAAAATTTCAATAAATACGCAACTATCCGCATTTACAATTGAATCTGAATTGAAAAACAATAATAATATCTTCTCGAGATATATGTACTCTTCTAATTGGCGTGGTCGTAACACTAACGTAATTTTGGGTCGATGATTGTGAATCTGTTTTGAAACTTTTTCCCCCCGCATCCTTCAATCACCCAAACATTTCATTCTAAATCTAGATGCCAGAGATTCGATTTTAGAAACTGTATTTCTGCATTTTCTATTTGGAGGTCTTGTTAAGGCTAATGCGTAGCGCTATAACACGCGTTGTGGATCATTTGGTTGAGTCGCACTCTTTGATGCTAGTAATCTTGAGGTCCGGAGATCGAATCTTGGCGTGGTCCAGGAAATATATAGTGCTTGCAATATTATATACACTCCGAAACTCTATATGCAATATAACGTTCACTCAAAGTAGCCTAGAAACGGCTGAGTGAACGCACCATGCCCCACAAGGGATTACGGCATAGAGATGAATCATCATCATCAATGTGGCACGATAGCTCGACGACGTCGGGCCTTGGCCGCCTGAATCGTCGACCTCCAATTGTCGCGGTTACGTGACCTTGTCCTCCAGTTTCGGAAGCCCAGCAGCTGGTGGGCGTCTTCATCTACGGAGTTCTCCCAGCGAGCTCTCGGTCGTCCACGCAACCTCGCTCCGTCAATTCGTTGTGCGTTCATCACTTTCTTTGGCATGCGATTATCGTCCATCGGCGACGTTGAAGCTTCACGATTTTCGATACATCCAGCTCATCGTACAATTGATACAACTCATGGTTGTACCGGATACACCATTGGTCTCGCTCGCGAACGGCCCCGAAAATTCGACGAAGGACCTTTCGTTCGAATCGGTCTAGCAAAATTTCGGAGGCTTGGGTGAGGGTCCATGTTTCGCAGCCATAACATAACACGGGTCGGATGATCGTTTTGTACACGCGGAGCTTCGTGTTCCTGTGCGCAAGTTTCGAATTAATTATAGGGAGGACCGAGAAATATGTCTTATTGGCTAGTTGTATCCGGCGCTTAATTTCGTCGGTTTCGTTGGCGTCCTTTGATAAGTTACAACCCAGATAGTTGAAGTTGTCTACATACTCGATATTAAGGTCCCCCACTGTGATTCTTGAATTTGCTGGCGTCCTTGTTTTCGATTGCATCATGGCCTTTGTTTTGCTTTCGTTGATATGTAGTCCAACCTCCTTTGCGGCCTTATTGAGGTTATGCAGAAGGCTTTCTGCATCACCCAACCTTCGAGACATGATGTTGATATATTCGGCGTACGCTACTAATTGAGTCGACTTGATGAGTAGCGTTCCACTGCTGTCCATATTCATGGCTCGAATTACATACTCCAAAGCAAGGTTGAAGAGCGTCGCCCTGCATGAAGAGAAGAATAGTTGATATACAAAATCGCCATAAACCGTAAAACTGAAAGTCCGTCCGAAAAATCAAGCATAAAACAATAACAATCCCGTCGTAGGAAATAACATATTTTTTCTTTTAAAATTGTTTGAGAAGAAAAATGCAATATTCAATAAAATCTGAATTGTCTTCTAATTTATCAATTCACTCTTTAAATTTTCCGCTAATTGAACAAAATCCACAATGTCTATTTGATCGAAATAAAAAATAATCCAGACCCCAATTATACAAACTTCATTAGCCACAATGCAATAGATTGTCTATAAAAGCTCATGGCACCCCGGTGTTACAGCAAACAAAATCCTAAGTTCATTTAACCATTCACATCTTTCCCGCATAGTATCCAATTTCAGCGCTAAATACCTGACCTTTATTTCCCCGTTTAAAATGAAAACGTCGCGACGTTGGCGTTGTCATCACCACGCGACACGTTGACAAAATAATCTTCAAAAAAGGCGACATAATGAAGCTTACCCATTACTCCTTCTTCTCTTGGTCTTGGTATCCTATCTTTCTCATTGTTAGTTATGGGGGGGGGGGGGGGGTGGTTGGCTTCTTTTAATTTCCAGCGTAGCGTTCTAATGACAATATACAAACGCTGCGGCACATTAACATTCCCAAGGTAGTATCATCCGTTTCGTGTTCTGGATAAGTTTTCGTTTCCTATGGCAATGAAAGAAGATTTCGTTTCGACTTTGTCGTCTTCCCGTCCCGTCGGCATCAGTCATGGCAATTGGATAAACGAGAAGAAAACTCGGTGAAATGAAAATAATGCCGTCGTCTAGATTGGGTATTGTGAATTTTCCCAGGAACGTCTTTCTTTATGGCGTTGGTGAAGTTAAAAGCTAATTGTGTTGGGCGTTTGGGTGGGGATGATTAGGATGTGGATGACTATAATGGAGTTTTGGGCTGAGAAAAAAAGATAAAACGAAAAAAGGCATAAATAGGTAAAGCAAAAGGTGTCAGAGGAATATCATGTAAAAGGTAAGGGTAATTTTTAAAGTTGATAATACAAGAAGATGATTTCTTTTTCAAAATGATGTCCATAATTAATTTAAGGGTAAAAGTACGCATGTATCAAAGTTTATTGATTGATTCATTTTCTGACTACACCAAACTCATCAATTCCTTTTTTTTTTCTAAAAACCAACTCGCCACTTCACTTCACAAATAGAATAGCATCAAAACTAATCGATAGTAATATATCCTTGCCGACATTTTAATCGTTTTCCATTCGCCTCAATAAAACTATTTACAGTCTCTATCGCAATCCCCCTATACAATACAAAGTTCCTTCGGGGAAATATGCAATAGAAATAGCCAATATAATTTCGTCGTCCCCGTCCAATAATATTGACACTCGGTTTCTGCTTATGTGGTTTTAAAAGAATTAAATTTGCCACGTGACGTATCATTTTGCAATTCGTTCTGAAGACGATATCATTGCACTGCTGCCACTGCTATTCGAAAAACACAATGAAAAAACTGAATCCGATCGCATAGGGATGAACCAGACACGAATCTATCTTTCTGTCTGTGAACTCAACCCGGCAGTTATCATTGGATATGTTTCCGGGATGGCACCGTGTTTCCTATCACTTTTCCAAACTCATCCGTTTCGCATCACTTTGTATACGTGGAATCATCATCCCCTTTCGGGAGGAAGATATCAGACGGATGACAAATGAGCATCAGTCCTGTATGTATAATAAAACGACTGAATAAATATTTGAGTGAGACTAATAAGTGTTCAAGAATTGCAAGAAGACATTGGTCGGGAGAGAGAGAGGGAGATTTGGTCAAATTTCGGCTACAACATCCACCCTCTCTGGTGACATCCATATAAAAGAAAAGGACATAATCGTTGCTCGGTGAGCAACAGTGTGCCTTTTCCTTTCATAAAGATTTCATTAAGATAATACTCGTATCAGCGATAGAAATTTGTCAAATTCACCCAAGAATAAATTTATTGTTTCTTACACTTGAGCGACGATGATTATTGTCTATGTTTTAAGGGCAAAAGGCGTCGTCTATTATAAGAACATTAATTACTATCTACTGAATAGGAGAGATATTTATCTTAGATATGCAATATGACCTGAAACTGAAAGATTAATCCAATAGTCTACCTACTAGTTGTGCACATTTATTTAACATCCTTCTCAATAGATAAGACTTCATGATTTCCATATATAATTTCCGTAATCCATAAGCATAAATTTGTACAATTAGTTGATTTTGAAAAATTGCATAACAACTGCCGCTGTCCATTCATATCGCCGTGTAATTGCATCTGATCTCTTCCGAGACTTCGTATGCACGTTCGTAACATTTTGACGCTAATTATTGTGTTGATTATTGATATCGCATTTTATTATTGGCCGCCAGTTTAATTAATTCATGCTCGATATACGCGTTGCATTCTAATAAATTTACCGAGTGTGCAGTAGCAGTATGCAATATGTACATATGGTACAGCATAACCCAGTCGCGCCGCCGACGGTTGTATTGGCGACTCTGTCAACTTTTAGCTTTAAAGGTTTGTGTTCGTAGAGACGACTCATGTGATGATCGATCAGCAATCGCAGTTAAACTCCCGGTTCTGAGCACTCTATGCGTATGTATACAGGGTGTCCCGCATTGGGTGGTCAATACTGTAAGGGTTAATAACGCAACTTGTTTCAGCAAGAAAATTACCAATACAATCGGAATTTTTTTTACCGTTACCTTGTTATCGCTCTTTTTGTGAAAGTCATCGAAAACCGTGACTTGTCCTGCAAAATCATAATTTGCAAGCCCCCCTGATGACTTAATCCAAGATTTGATTTCAGTTTCAGAAGCTACATAAAATTTCACAAAAACTGAAGTTTTTCCTGTTGCCAACATTATCGCCACTTTCAAGATACAGTTACTCAAACTTAAGAGAAATTTTAAAATAGATTTTTCATAGAAAATTCAAACAGTAATTTCATAACGGTGCTTTATACGTAGAACTCTGCAAAGTTGATAAAAGTTGCCTCAACATGTTGGCTTTCCAACGGTATATCACTTTTCATATTTACATTGCAGAATTTTAGAGAAACACGCATTGAATGGTCAAAATCATGGCTTCAGTGGAATCGTTAACAATTTTCCCTTGACTCGAAAAAAGACATACAAAGCCAATCATAATTCGGGATAGAATCTCGCTACATTATTTTGACCAGAACTGTAAGATATTTGAAAATTGTACATTTTTTGGCAAATGCAACGGTACTTATAACAGTTAAAATTAATTATTTCCTATTTATAATCGAAGAGCTGTTATTCTTTCTTATGTTTTCACTTCGCAAGCGTGATAGTGTTGTTACTTTTTGGCGGTTCGAAAATTCAGGTATAATTTTGTTAATAATACAATTTATTTTTCGAATATAGCCCTCATTTTTAGACCAATTAAATAAAATCGCGATGGTGGAAAACCAATTCTCTGATAGAGAGTATGCGGATATGGTGTTTGTGTATGGGGTACACAGAGAAAAAAAATTAGAATGGTTATCTAAAGAAATAGTCGAATTCGTCTAAAGTTCGCGTTGATTTTCAGCTTATGATTCTATGTAGTTGAAACAGTTACGAAGATATGGATAATTTTTCTATTCGTCATTAGTTGAAACATCTACTATATTTGCAAATTCAATTAATTCATTTGTAAAGACAGCTATTCATTATCTATAAATTGTTAAATGTTGGATAGCTAAATTGTGTTGAAGACTAAAGAATGATTGTTTGTAGTTGAATTTTATATTTGAATAGTACAATCAACAACTTTTGTGGAAGAATTGACTAAACTTTTTCTTCTAATCTTGCGTGGTTAAATGAACGAATTTAATAGTATTTTCAGCTACGAAGATTAGAGAAATCAGCTATTTCTTTGGTAAAACTATCTAAATTTAAGTCAACTACTTCACTTTAGATAAACAGTCTAAACCATTTTTTTCAGTGTAGCAGGAGGAAATGGACTTGAAGCAGTTCGAGAGTATAGGCGGCGATTCCCACAGCGACGATAGACGTACCTTCCAAAGAACGTATCGGCTTCTTGGAGAGACAGGTCGAACACCAAACCACACCGCTAGAGAATTAGTTCGCGGTACTAGCGCTGGACGAGAAGAAGAGATTCTTAATCTCTTCGATACTAACCCAAAGCACGCGTAGAGCATCACTTCAGCTGGATATTCCTCGGATGACGATCCAAAGGACTCTTCACTCGGACAACCGGTATCCGTACCACCTTATGCAAGTTTAGGAATTATTACCGAGCGACTGTCAGAGGAGGATAACATTTTGCAATTGGTTTCTTCAAAAAATCCGGGAACAGCTGCTGTAGCGAATTAATGATGCTAGTGACAACATAAAGGAAAACCCTACTGAAATCCTTCGGACCGTTTCTTCCATGCGCCGAAGGTGTCGAGTCTGCATACAAAATGGAGGAGGCCAATTCCAGCAGCATTATGCCAATTCATCAAACGTACCCATTTAATCATTAGTTAATGTTTTTAGTTTATTGGTTCTTTCTCATTTTTAAAACTTTATTTCCATTTTTATTTAACAAATTTTCAAAATTGCGATACTAAAATATAAAAAAAAAATGAATAAAATTTCAGTTTGAATAATCCGATAAGAAAATAATTACCTTGATTTTTACCATTAAATGCGTGTTTCTCTAAAATTCTGCAATGTAAATATGAAAAATTATATACCGTTGGAAAGCGAACATGTTGAAGCAACTTTTATCAACTTTGCAGAGTTGTACGTATAAAGCACCGTTATAAAATTACTGTTTGAATTTTCGATGAAAAATCTTTTTTTAAATTTCTATTAAGTTTGAGTAACTGTATTCTGAAAGTGGCAATAATGTTGGCAACTGGAAAAACTTCAGTTTTTGTGAAATTTTATGTAGTTTCTGAAACTGAAATCAAATCTTGGATTAAGCTATCAGGGGGGCTGCAAATTATGATTTTGCAGGACAAGTCACGGTTATCGATGACTTTCACAAAAAGAGCGATAACAAGGTAACGGTAAAAAAATTCCGATTGTATTGGTAATTTTCTTGCTGAAACAAGTTGCGCTATTAACCCTTACAGTATTGACCACCCAATGCGGGACACCCTGTATATTAATACATATACATGTTTCTTTAGGACATAGTTGATAATACACGAAAAGAACCGCCAATAAAAAATATTTAAATATGGCTCTGAATTGGATGCAGAACTACGATCGCTGAACGATCATCACATGCGTAGTCTCTACGAACACGTACCTTAAGACTTTTTAGCTTGAAAGTAGCCTCCGGTATTTGATCATAACTCGACTATGACGTTATAACTCTGTGTACAGTATAGATATAGGAGTAGGACACTGTTTAAACGAGTTCACCATGTGAAAAGGCAATAAATTTATAAAATATAGAGTGCTGTATAAATGTTTGAGCAGATATTTATTATCGTAAGAGTTTTCTTGAAAACAAAGAACGCGATGTCGTTTAGATTCGTGTACTCGTATAATGAAAACATGATTGATAATTACTGATTGCATCATATAAATTCTTACGGTTGATTCATAGGTAAATTTTTATAGTCATGCAACGTATATGTGTTTTAGCTTTAAATATTTACTAGGCTTTCAACCGAGACACAAAGAAATATTAAGAGCTGGTCAATTATTTTCAATTTTTGTACATGAATACTTCTGAGCTTCTAGCTTTGAGCTTTTCGTTTCAAGCTTCCTGAGCGTTCCTCAATCTTTCTGAGATAATTCTTGAGGTATGCGATGCATGGGAGATTGCGATATCAGGAAACGCATCCTTGACTATATCCATTGTGGCTTTCACGCCTTTGAGGAGTATTTGTAAAAATATGTAATAACATCTTCCGATAAAGTGATTAATTTTACGCCACCCGGTATGTAGATTCAAATTGATTTCCTCTGTCGGTAGTGATGTGTATGATGATTCGATAGATTTTTCATACACATTACTACGTTAAGATAGAATACACACCGTTGAGGCAATGATGCAGTAGTTGTATTGCGCATTTGTGCCGACCGCAAACTGTCGCTTTTCCCGGTAAACGGTGAGTGATCTGATAATTGGAGTTAAGGTTTAATAATTCAAACTAAAACAGTCCTTTTTGGTAATAGATAGGCGAATGTTTGCATTTTACGTGGACTGAGACATGATAATCGTTTTTAAAATTGGTTCACAAACTGCATGGCCTTACTCATGGTCATTGGAACACTACTAGCTCGGCCTAACAGAGACGCTGCTATTTGGAGTACCTAAGCCAGTGGCCACAACTGCCACTTTTACGGAAATAGCGGATTCATCCGACAAAATTTCATAAAGGGACTCTCCTCCCGTTAGAACCTTTCCCATAGGTTGCGACTCGTAACTGGTCGACTTGTCTAACACTACAGCACCTTAAAGCAGGGGTGTCAAACCTAAAACCTACCCTAGGCCAAATGACAGTGTCTTCAAGTTTGAGTGGGACGCAAAATGAATATTTTGAAAACGTTTATAGAAAGTTATTTTTGGAATTTTATTTTTGCGAATTGTATGACATACTTTGAACATTTCCTGTGAGTCAGAATCGCTAACGATTTGGCATTAAATACGAGTAGCTAGATATCTTTGAAAAATGCCATATTTTAATTGCGCCAATTTTGAACAGTTTAAATAAAACCCTGTCACAAGGGTCACCCAAAAACATACAGGTCGCCCAAGAAACATTTAGTATAGTCATTGAACAATAACGTTTATCCTCATTGGTATAGTACAGATAGCCTTAGATCCACACACCTAAAATAAACAAATTTTTGATGCCAAATTGTTGAATACACTGCCCAATATGTGCAATAAAAAGTTACACTGGATTAAGGGGGAGGAGCTGGCAAAGGGATGAAAATTCAGGTTTTTGTAAATACATATCTGCAAAACTATATGAGTCTGACCCAAAATGTTCCAAAGCTGAAAAAATCTTCACAAAATTACTTTTGTAACGATATATAAAACTGTAGACATTTTCAAATTTCCCCACTTAAAATTTTTACCTTCCGATCAAAACCAAGGGTACCCCTCCCCCCATATAAAGTGAACCAAAAACCTAACAAATTTCACATTTTTTCACTTGTAAATTCTCTCTAAAATAGAAAACTACAATTAACTGTTATAATGACGTTCTATGAGATAAATTTGCAAAAACAAAAACGAATTTGAACCCGGGGCCCCTAAATTTAAAAGAGTGACAAAATTTGCCGAAACTATACCGAATTTCTGCATGACTTCGTAGTCTCGAACTGCATACCGGTCAAGAACTTTACGATTGGCTTAATCTTGCAATAAAACTATCATCAAATTATTAACTTATTAACTTTGAAACAGTGGTTGCAAACCCACAAATGCAGGCGGACCACTTAGCCTAAAAGTGAATTGCTGCCGACCACAATTAAAGACTCTTTCTCTAGAATTTAACATTTTGTATTAGTACGATTCTGGAAAATTATTTTTGGCCACGTTAACCTTAACATTTTATACTTTCTACCCGATGGGATTGCCCTTTTTATACCCTATACCCATAAGATGGTAGGGTATATTGTTTTTGTTACGCCGATATTATGTAACACCTCAAAGGAGCCACCGGAGGTATGGCAAAGTATATACACTGCTGGCCAAAATAATAGGTGTACACATTTAATTTTCCAAACATGGTTGGTTATCAGTTATCGCAGATTTCTTTATTATTCCACAAAAATTCAATTAGTTTAAAACTTCAGCATACTTCATTGTTGCACCAAACAAAAATGAGTTTGAAAACTGAATGAAAACTTAAATTGTTTTTAATAAATAAAGAATAACAACAATTTTCGCCTGGTCATAATAATAGGTGTGACTAGAGAATTAAGTAATAAAATTTAATTTCGTCCCTTATGATGACAGTTAATGTTAGTTTTGGTAAACCACAGCTAATACCCAGAATATCCGCCATTATTCTCCATGACCTTATCAATTCTTCTGCGCATGGATGATACCAACTTCCGGCAAGTTTCTAGGGGAATATTGCACCAAGCCTTTTGGATATTTTCCCACAATTGCTATTTATTTTGGCAATCCATTTGTGACACTTGTCTTTTAAGCTCACCCCAATGGTTTTCTATTTGATTCAGGTCGGGGGACTGACTTGGCCACTCCAAAACGTTAATCGTGATGAGTGCTTCGGATCGTTATCCTGCTGAAATGTCCACAAAAGGGGCATATTATCCTCAGCGTAAGGCAGCATAATAGTCTCCAGGAGATTCTTGTAGGCAAATCTGTCCATAATCCCATCGATTCGGTATATGGGACCGACACCTTGCCACGAAAAGCAGCCCCATATCATTATGTTGCCTCCGCCATGTTTCAGGCTTTTTTTGTGAACCGAATGTGAAATTATTTTCCCTTAGGACGGCGAATGTTTGTTCCTGCATCGTTACCAAATAAATTGATTTTTGTTTCATCGCTGAAAAGGATATTCCGCCATTTCTTTTCGCCTTGTGGACTGCACCATGTTTTATGAGCCAACGCGAAATTTTTCCTTTTCTTCAAATTCATCCAAGCAGAGGAACTTTGCGAGCAATACTACCGGGCAAATTTGAGCTTGCCGCAATCAGCGTCGAACGGTTCGTGATGAAATGACATTCCCAATCTCGGTCGCAATTGTCCTTGATGATTTGAATGGGTCGCGTTTGGATAATGTAACGATTCGATGATCGGTCACTGGTGAAGATTTTTTAGGTGCCCCACGAGTTTCAAGCGTTTTTTCTGGTTTCCGGGCATTGGCTACGAAATTTTCGGACCGTTCCATAGATTTGGCAATAAATTTGTAGCTTCTTCCTTCACCTCGGAGCTGACGAACAAGTCTTCTCTCTTCTAGACTGCAGTAACGTCCTCGACCCATCTAATGTTAATTTTAGTTTTTAAATTGCATTAGAGTATGTTTATAATGCCTTCATTTGATTTATTTTTGTCAATATCTCACCTTCTACAACCGAATAATTCTTAAAATGGATATTCAGTATAAAGAAGACAATGCACACCTATTTTTTATCCAACTCAATTTGAAGATTGAACAAATGAAGGAGCCGTTACCTATGACAAAACACGGTTTCCTATGACAACTGATTCCTCAGTTTCATTCAAAACATAGTGCTACTAGATTTCCAAATTGATATTATTCATAGTAAAGAATATTGTTGCTCTTTTTACTACTTTTTTCAAATTTTTTAGTTCACACCTACTATTTTGACCAGCAGTGTATATAAATGATCAGGGTCGGCCCCTGAATCGAATAAGCCATGTCTGTCTGTCTGTCTGTCTGTTAGCTAGATAACTCCCGAAATAATGAAGCTATTGGTTTGAAATTTTGGTAAAATGTTTGTTTTGCTAAAATCTTGGACGGTATTGAAAATGAGCCAAATCGGACCACTGGTTCCCCTACCTCCTATACAAACTACCCCTGCTTGATATTTAAATTCGGCCATAATTTGCCGTAGAAAATCGCTATCGACTTGAAATTTTCATCAATGTCTTATTCTGACATATACTTTGAGTTGATGGAAAGTGGAGTAGGTCCGACTACCCCTACCCCTACCTCCCATACAAAGTTATATTCAGCCATATCTTTTGATAGAATGTCGCGAAAAACTTCATATTAGTATCAAATGGTAGCCGTTGGATGCCTTGATAAGATAATAAAGATTTGCCAGGACCGACCCATCTACCCCTCCCTCCCCTATAACAAATATGAAATTGAATATTTTGGGTTTTGCGTGCCTTCTAGGTCTGTACATGGGTATAGGGTATACACTCATCGTGCTATTCGCACGATTAGAACTCGGTCTCGTTCTCCTTGGCAGTGCAAAAATTTGAAAGTTTCGACTGTTGCTTCGTTGTGAAGTGGTAGATCCATGTTTCACGATGACTATATGATTCGGTAAAAAACCGAGTAACATTGCGGTTAATACTAGGTTTTGTGTCTTTTCACCAAAAAGACATGGAATTTCAGCCATTTTAAAAGCCATTCATATACGTACATCGTCACTTTAATTTAATTAAAATTAAAGTTATTTTATCGCGTGCAGTGTTAACACCATGGGGCGAAATGGTCATTATTATTTGTTGGCAGACATCGTTCATACGGCTTCCTCATCTCAAGCACAAGTAACGAATACCTGTGATTACCATGGGCTTTCTAGATATTACCTTCAGGTTACAGACATTAAAAGATGCCACCAAAGAACGAACAATCGCAAAGCGGGGCCGAGAGGAAACTCGATTAAAATTTGCAACAATCTTTTCAACAAAATTATAAAAAGCGATTTGGATGATTTTGTTTTTGTCTAAGTATCAGAAGCTACATTCGTTGACCCAACAAAACAAAAACCAAAGAAGGGCAAACCGGGTCAAATTTTCATAGGACCAACGAGCAAAAAAAAGTTAAGGAAGAACCGTAAGGGCACACGGGGTTAATTTTTCATGCTACTCATGAACAGAAATACATACATATCTTAAAATAGATAACAAAGCGCAAACGGGTTCAAGAGAGACTCTCACGGACCTCCGGTTCAAACTGATTTAATAATAATAATCACAAAAATATTGTTTCTAAAAATGTAAAAGCCTTTACAAACTTTTGCCACAACCGAAGATTTATCATCGCCTATGCGCATTTGTGGACTGCTTTAAATGTGGGTTCTATCAATATTTGAGGGCGCCCATTTCGATTTCGAGCCCAAAAAGTTTGGAGATGCTACTATACGCCGAGCGCTTTTTAACTTTTCATAGCAGAGTCTTCATAGTACATACGTGTTGGTCACAAGCGCGTGTTTCAGGACTTCCGGACTCTATGTGAGCCGACAACTAAATTTCGTGAAATTCCAGTCCCGGGCTCGGAAATTCTCTTAAAAGGCCTGCAATCAATTCCGTTGGAATCGTTTAATTTTTACAAAATTTAACCTTATTCATACATGATTACATGCTGTTCATGTTTCTTAGTATATCAATCATTTGAAAAGCAAAGGACACTAAAAATAGTTTAAATTATGTTTTTAGGAGTAAGCTCGAAATGACTGTTGATGATATATATTATTATATTATATATGATATAATCATACCGGAGTAAGTACATAATACAGTCGAGAGCGCATAACTGCAAAACGCTTAAGTGCAAAAAACGCATTTCTGCAAGATTTTTAAAAGCCCCATGATTTTTCACATGGTTTACATAAATAAAATTGTCTCGATAAGTGCAAATTTCGCTTAAGAGCAACGAAAATGTATGAAAGGTAGATCATACGCACAGGTTAATTGCAACGGATAAGTGCAACTTACGAATTTCGATGTCGTGCATTCGTTTTGCACTTAAGAATACGATTGTGTTTTTTTCTCACGAATATTGATCCGATTTTTTGCTGTGCTCTGTACTTATGAGCTAAAAAATGCGGACCACTGTTAATAAACAAACAAACAAACAAATAAAAATTGAAACGCACAAATACTAGTGCCTATCGACTGGATAAACCATGATACATACTATGAGTGGCAAATTTACTGACACAAAGACACTCCTAACATAACCAAATTGGAACGACTAACAAAAAAATACACTCTCTGTGGCTCACTTGGTTGAGTCGCACTCTACGATACTAGTAATCTAAAAATACAAGAAAGAGTGGTAAATTTATTACTAGAGCCTGGATTGTCGTGCAGTAAAAAATTTAAAAACGTACAGTAAAAATCCCGAAACGTGCAAAATCGTGCATTATAAATGAGTACGAAACCATAAAACTTTGGAAAAAGATACAAAAAATTCAGGAAATTGAGGGAAAAAAGTTTCGTCCCAATCGGGATGCGAACCTCCGACCTTCAGTCACATGGTCAGCAGCTTAACATACTGAGCTATAGGGGTTTAGAGGTCTCAATGCAAACATTCCAATGTGACATTTCCGAAATTGAAAAACTCGATATTTCTCGCGCAGGGGGCTCTTCTCCTTCCATAGACAAAGTTCCGCGTAGTTCCCATAGAGCTGGTAAATTGCCATGCCAAAAATACTACAGACATGCACCGCAGTTAGTGTATAGAATGAAACGATAAGTCAAGATTCCCACAATTAGTTAATACTCGCACCCACGAAATTTAGGAACCAGAATTAATACAATAATTTCATAATTTCTGGGAAAAAAATGTTATGAAACACGGTTAAAAATGCAAATGTTCCTTTTCATGCAAAAACCTTAAAACATGCTATTTCGTGCAATGTATCCTAAAAAGTGCAATTTCGTGCATTAACGTGCAATTGCACGAGAGTCCGGGCTCTAATTATTACGTATTTGTATATGCATATTTGTTGGTTGTTTTTCACTTTTTTAAGAGAACAATGGAAATATTGTCAAAGTTTTGGCAGTTACTTTTGTTATGAATTCATCAGAATTCAGTGTGCGGCGCCAAATTTTGATTATTATCATTGATGATTGCAATTCATTGACTTAATTGGAAATTTCCACATCGATTTTGACATAGAATCAATTGCATTCTAATGAAAATTAAGTTCTGTTTTATTCAGCTTTGTTTGGCTATTAAACTTAATTATTTTTGCCCTTTGATACATTTTGGTATTTCACATACAAACAGCTTGGACAATAAAATTTACTATTGTCGTGGGGCTAATAAAATTAAAACTTTTTTTACTAAATTACCAAAACTGAAATATATTCCTTTTCCATTCAAATTACTGAACCATCCTCATGGAAAAGTCAAAAACTGACCCTGAACATCTGGATAACTACTATGATCTAAAAGGGATTGCAGATGCGATTGTTTCAGGCTAACATTAATAAAATGCCGTGATCAATGGTATATTTCAAGGCTTTCTGATTTATTTCTATCCAAAGGTTTTACTTTCAAGGGTTAATTTATTGGCGCTTTATCCTGTTTCCGAAGCGAAATTAGTTCCGATAACTTATGATTCGGTGCGGCGATCAGTGCAACATCATTTGTAGTATAGGAGAATCTTACATTTGGACCTGTATTATATGCAAAAACATACTGTATCCTTATTATGCTTGCCTTTGGATACGCAGTCAAATAATTCATATTTTTCCTACCATTAAAAAATTGAGTTTGCAGAATGCGTTTCTTTCCAAGGACAAGCAGTTGCATCATAGCGAAGGACGTGACTGAAAATCATTGATGGCTCTTTCCAGTTAACCGTAATCAAGCTTAGTTGTTGTTGTCTGTCTTATATTGGGCGTACGCCCAGTAATACGCATACGCCTATTTTTGTTGTTTTTGTTTAACCTTCTTTGTAAGAATCTTTTAATAATCCTGTTGTGTAACTCTACGAGTATATACGATGCCTAATTTTAACATTGTTCTTCGTACAATTTTTATTTATATTTTCTTCCTTCATACTCCTAAAACACTGAGAATTAGGTCCAATAGGTATGTGTTCTCCCTATTATAGTTGTGTCGATAAATTTTCCACTCATAGTATGGGGGAACTAATATAATTATGTAAAACTAAGACTAACTATTCAGCCTAACATACACTTTTTGGACGCTTAATATTCTTCAATCTGAAATTATGTTTTTGTTTCTCTGAATCTGTCCGAAAACGGATAAGTGAAAAAAACGGATAAGTGCAATTTTTCTTGCTGCCGGAGACGATTGCACTTATCCGTTCTCGACTGTAGTTTTTATTCGAGTTTTTCTTCTTCTCTGTACCGTAATAACCCCTTGTGAGGCATGGTGCGTTCACTCAGCCGTTTATAGGCTACTTCGAGTCAACGTTACATTGCATATAGTTTCGGAGTGTATAAATGTTGCAAGCATTATACATTTCCTGGACCACGCCGAGATTCGATCTCCGGACCTCTAGATTACTAGCAACATAGAGTACGACTCAACCAAGTGAGGAGCCACAGAGCGAGTTTTTACGTACAAACATTTATTTTTTCTCAATCGACACTGACACACGAAAAATTGAATTCACAATTCAGTTAAATTCAATTCTGTTTCTGGTAAGAAAGCAATTTATCGAGAGTACCTACATAAATTTATGGCACATTTTATTTATTTTTTTTTTTTTCAATTTAACGAGAATTCGTTCTTATCGAAAGTCGACATCGACATGTACTGCAACAATCAAAATGCACCCATATCGATTAAAATCCCTACCTTAGAGAAAGCATAGTAACCCATGCCATGCGTTAGTCCAGAGTGGCTATGTGATCACACAACCCATATGTGTTTGACTCCAAATTTATTACACTACACTCCACGAAATAATTCAAACGTCAAAATATTGTCGATGCAATTATTAACCCTTCTGTCGCCGCCTACGAGCTATTATGCCTAAGGCGTAGCTGAATTTTCTGTGAAATCAATCTTATTTTTCGAAGAGGTCTAATTTTGGTTCTAGAAACAGTTTACATACTATGCCTTACGATGATGCGCAGTTTTTTCGTTTCTTTAGACTTAGTTTAAATTTCGCCGAACCTTTGAGCGCATTTGTGGCCGTCGGTTCCGTTGAAATATATATGGAAAGGGGTGGAAAATATTGTTGAACGATATTTTTCATCAAGATATAGTACCAATGGTCTGTCTAGGTCTATGTGCCAACCGAAGGGTTAATTATCACGTTGGCATTTTTAGAGAGTAATAAATATTACGCGGATATTATATTCTCGCTACCAATAATAAAAGCCTTTTCTAAAGCGGAATGCTAATTCTATCAGCATGTTTCACAAATTTGGTCATATACGAGTAGATAGCAAAAAAGTGTGCAAATTACTATTGTCAATGCATTAACGTTCACTCCTATAAATGAATCCTGGTGAACATATTCTTCATGAATCCATCGATGGCATCCTTGCATCATGTTTCGCCAAATGTGACACCTAAATGACAATCGAAATTATTATTGGTGCCGTACCGAGAACATCCATGCCAATAGCTGTAGCCAATTTTAACAAACAACATCCGTGGCACGTCACCATATGCATATGTAGGTACGACTGATAGTAGAAATATGTATGGGCAAAATCAACATCCTGGACCGTCACTATCAATACCAAGCTCTGAATCCCCGGCCGATTCATGTCCTTTTGTGCGGCTTCGTCTGGTATTGAAAATGCGATTTGTAACACTTTGTCACGGACAATTAATTAACGGAATTGAGGATATGTGTGGCGAAATATTGTGGACATACAATATTTCGGTTGTCACGATATGCTACGCGAACAGAATCAGATTGCGCTATGTATGAAACCTTTCGGAATTTTTTTGGTTTTGTTATATATGTACGTGACGGGATGGAGATGAATCGGTTTTGTGCGGTATCGGGAATATTGTGGTATGTATACGAATTCGCTAGAGACTCTCTTGATATTTGATGCGGTCCATATTGGACGGAATTCCGTTGGGTGGCTATCAGTCATAGTGCCTTTATTGGGTTGGATAATAAAAATTGTTAAATCGATAGGCATGAAAATTAATAGACAGGGTTCGACAAAAAAAAAAATGTCTACCATGTTGAACGTCATTTTGTCACCTTTAAGCTTTACACTGAGAAAAATCCAGAGAAATTTTGTGGTTACACGGTTGCTTCTACTAAACCCAAAAGAAAGTCGGAATAAAAAAAAAACTTTTCCAGTAGGATTCTCCATAATCTGAAAATTACCTTAAAACAATACTGACTAGCTAGAGAAATTTAACTCTATACCGTTAATGATTAATTGAACATCTACCGACTGTTTTTTCGCTGCGCGTCCTCAAAGTAAGAATCTCCGTTGTACACTCTAAAAAATAATAGTCTTTTGATAAAATTGAGATGATCAGAAATACAATAAGTGCATTTGGTGTTGAATGTGAACATTCTAATTAATAGCATACATGCTGAAAAGATGACCCTCAGTCCTCAGTGTACCTATATATAACTTTTCCCATAAACAATCAAACAGAATACGTTCTACTTTAAACTTTTTTCCATGAAACTTTTATGCGAAATCTCATCATGTTGTAATCCGTGCAAATACCTGAAAACAAACACACACGTGAATCGCATTACCATATTGAGAGGGAACGAACAGAAAAAATATGATTATGCAAATTACAACACAGAACGCGACGTTATTGAATTGTTCAAGTTCATATTTACTACAGAACGTGCTACTCGCTCTCGTACACGTAGCCGACTTGTAGGGTAGAATACGAATCGAATTAAAAAAGAAAAATCAATGAAATTCGCGCTGAGATAATCCTCCCACTTGAAAACGACTAATAAGAGTATATTGATGTACGACGCGATATATTCATAGTGTGGTCATAGTGTGGAATACGTTAAAACGGTTACACATGTAGGTATTAAACATTTATGGCTAGGTAAACGTGGGATAGACTCGCGTAGAATACGGGCCATTGACGGTGACCGTGGTATTGGTCAAGATCAAGATCATCACTCCGTATTGGGATAAGTCTATCATAGTAAAGAAAGTACATACAGTGGATTTTTGTGAAATGGAAGAAACCAAATTTTTGGTAATAAATTTTGCAGGAGTTCAGTTAAACGTCTATCAATATATCTATATACAGTAAAACCCCGATAATCCGGACCTCGAAAATACGGAATTTTCATCATCCAAATTCGGATTTGTGCAGCAGTAACCAAACAAAATAATATCTAAGGGTTAAATTCTAGATGCTCATGTTATTACATACATACTAAGAAAGACAAAAATACTCAAATGCATGCATAAAAATCAGAAAAATATGGTTCCATAAAATTGTTTTGTTAATATTGCAAAATGTTAACTTTTTGTTATTTATGATACTTGGTACTTTGTGAAGTAATTTCACACACAGTGCATGCTAACATTGTTTTCGCATAAACAAAGTCACACATAATAAAGTGTAAATTTTAATTTTCTCATTTTCATGCATGTGTATTTGAAAATATCAAATTGCGTCAAAGATTTTGCATGCATACATTAGGCTTATATGTAATAAAGTCTGCTCAGAAATAAACAAGAAGAAACATCTCCTCTCCTATAACATACGAGTAATATGTATAAGCAAAACTTGAAAGACACACACAGCTTATTTGGAAAATATAGGTTTTATGTAGGGCTGCGGTACTACATGAAAATTTATGACAAACATTTCATGCAACCTTCCATTTCTTAGCTAATCCTATAGGCTGTAAGATAAGACAATTTTCGTCGCAAAATTTGATAATATAATTAATTAGCTTCAAACGAGTTGACAGGGATCTCCATTATCATTTTCAATGGAATATACAGTGTGAGTAAAAACTAATTTACCGATTTGGAAGAATAATAACTTTTTTGTCTGTGATAATTTTATTTTTTTTATTTTTTTATTCAGACCTTACACTTGGGATATTTTAATATGGAACTTTGCATCATTGCACAAAAAAGAAATAGTGCCATTTTTATGTGAAAAGGTTAATCAGAAATTGCTGTACTCAACGCCGCACTATGCTACAGCAGCTTTTAACGATACGGGCATTGGTGGCCAAATTTGAGCGATATGGGGACGTTGGAAATCTGAAAAATGCAGCTCCTACAAAATTTTTCGGACACGTTTCTTTGGACATGTATATCTCCTATGGTTTGAATTAATTAATTAAATTTGACAAAAATTTAGAATCGCACATACACGGCTATTTTGGATTTAGCATTTAATTGGATTAATATCCAAATCCACCTGTGGATTCAATTTACAAATGTTTTATCCATTTTAATCCAATTAAATACATAAATTCACCGTGTTCTAATTTGGCACTTACACTTATTGACTTCGCTGTCTATTACATTTTACAATTTTATCTGTGGGAGTCGTAATAATCCAGCCAAAGTCAGTGAAGTTATGAGGTTGGCCAACTTCTTTACACATATGGCCAAAAAAAAAGTACACCCATACGAATTTTTCTTATCACCCTGTAGCCAAGTAGTTATTTGAGCAGTTAAAATCATATGGAAAGATTTAAATACCTAATTGGTGAGGAATCAATTAATATGTAAATTAGATTATTATAATAAATAACAGCTTTCATTTACCTTGAAAAAGTACGAACTACCTAAAATAGGCTGGACAAAATAATAAGAACATGTCAGTTAATTTGATTAAAACTGGTTTTAATTAAAATATTATGTTCTGATTCGACAAGAATTTGATTTATTTTATTATTTAAAAATAAATGGTTCTTTATTTTGAAAAACAAAAAGGTTTTTGTTGGCCCTCTGGAGATAATTCTTATGGCATATCCAGTTACTTCCAGGAAATTCCGTAATTTTTCCGTTTTGTGAAAACTTTGTTTCTAGTTCATTGATTGAACTCTCCCTAAACATTCCGGATTCCATTTACTTCTATTAACAGCGTGAAAGGCCACTCGATTTGGTTGAAGCGGATCCTTGACCAGTTTGTGAGGTATAGTTAGGGTTAATATCCTGCTGAAATCCCCATTTAAAGTATGTATGGGTTCATCAGCAAAATATTCTAGGACTCTCAACTAACATTTCTTATATGGAAATTGCCTCATTGTAACGGTTATTAGGTATATTTGAACGAAACCAGACTATGAAAATCAAACCATAGACCATGTTTTTTCGCCTCCATATGGGAAATAGCCAGTTAAGGTATCATATTATTTTTTTTTCCTGAATGAAGAATATTACGATAAGAGTAGTTTCCAATCAAATTTATTACGATCTCATAAATAAAACAGAATATTAAGTGAGTTTTCATTGTTTGGTCTGGAACAAGAAGAACTATCTCTCAAAAATTTTCTTGTACCGTCAACACTTTTTGACATCGCCATGGAAAGTTCTAAACTTTTTGCCAAAACTGCTTTACTTCTTGTATTCTCCGATTAACTTTTCAAAGGGATTCTATATTTTCAATATTTGCCGAAAAAATCATCAGTCATGCCAAGGGAACTTTTCTCGCCATAGTAATAATGAGATCACCATCACCAGTTATCTTTAAGGCCCTTACATGGACTTAACCGCAATTGAGACTGCTTTTCTTTAGTTTTTAAAGAATTACACACTAAATACAATGTTTAGCTGGTTTATTTCGTCATTGAGAGAATAATTTTTCCGCCATTTCAAAGTTTCGAACTTAAACGTCTTTTTTCGTACCTAGCATGCGTCTTTCGCCCCTTAAGTATTTTTGTTTGTTTTTAAATTAACGCTTGTTGCATAAACCAATAACTAAATAAACAAATCCTTGCGGAAAATAGCAAGTTGTTGTCAAAAAATTAAAAAACCCGATGGTGTACTTATTATTTTGACCAAGCTGAAAACCCACTTCAAAGCTAATATCGGGGAAGGACTAAGATAGTAGGGGGATGTCATTTAGTTTTTCGGCTTCGTTGGCATTGTTGTATCCTAATTGTTGTAATGGCTATCTATTTATAGTAAATCAATTTTAAAAAGGGAATGAAAATTTTGCATAAAAAGGTACATGAGGGGTGTACTTATTCTTTTGTCCATATGTGTAGGTGGTCGACGTTACAGGTTTTACTGTATTAGACATACACTCGGGAACAAAAAACCGAACACTTTTTACTTTTTTTACTTTTACCCTATTACAACAAAATGTCTTGACTGCCAATAAACGGATCTGTAATCCTTTTCCCTGAACTCACCTCCCTTTCTTCTGGCAGGTATAGCATACCCCACCAGCAACTGTAATTTCGAGGGGCTGAATCTGATAAAAGATTTCAATCCATTGATTGGGAGTCGAGACCTTTCGGTTGACACCAATTTCGCTAGACGTTACGGAAACTGTAATTTCGGTTTGGTCCACCCCCATAGCCCTGAAAATGCCCAATTTTGGAAGCTGTAGCAGTAGAACAGGGGTGAAACCAGGGAAAATGTATTCAGATTCGTTAATTGGGCGTTAAAACCTTTAATTATAATACGGTATTATGACAAATTATGGCAGAAAAAAGTGTCGGGCGTTTTTTACACCGAGTGTATAAATAGGTAAGAGACTTTTTGTCCACCCTTTACTTAGGCTGAATTAATTTTATGTGGATATTATTGTAGAGTGATCTTTGGTTTGAAATGGAAAATATAATTTTTGAAATTATACTATGTAACAGCAAGTGAGTTTGTTGCACCAGTTGAGTCCTTATGAGGACTCTCGCTTTCTTTGTATTCCGTAATCCAATCCGTCCATCTGATTTTATTTGAACATTTTACTGTCTCATTTCTTCAAAAGAAAACCATAAAAAAATACAGTGAAACCTCTCTAAAATGACACTTCTCTAGACAGCACTTCCTATCGGGAAATTGCAAAAAGTCCCGAATTTACCCTAATTTAATGCAATTGCAACCTTTCTATCACAGACACTCTCTTTCTAGACGGGTATAGCTGAATTGTCACCACCAAGGACAATTTGACATTGAAGTTAACCTCTCTTTAAAAGACATTTTCTGCACCAAAGTGCGTAACATTCAAGTGTTTTACGAAAAAAATATAGCTAAAATGGCAAGTTGAAAATTGCGAATTCTGATACAAAATAAGGCAACGACGATAGGGCTCCTCAACGAGCGAGCAGCGGCATGCGCTTGCTGTAGCTCAGTTCGGGAGATACGGGTGGGGTTTGCGCCACTCGTTGCCCCTGTCCTTTTACAAAAAAAGAGGGATATCGCATGCCTGGGTGCACGATATACACAAGGGGGTTAAAATGGGGAGAAAACGTTTAAATAAGAGCCGACGCGCACAGGTACCATCTTATTGCTGCTCCGTAGACCCGGATGGCGACAGGTCCCGGCCAAACTAAACCCACTAAATATGTTTAACAAATAAACCCGACCTAAGGCGCCCGCGGCCGAATTGAAAATTGTAGGGCGCCTTCCTTAAAATCAAAATTCACCCCTGGAATGGGAGGGGGAACTCTACGCGTTAGCAACCATCACGGTAATACAAAAAAAACGTGGGTGGTGACTTCGTCGCGGATGATCTCTATTCATCAATTCATCGGAGAGCTTAAGAAAATTACGCGGCGACAAGACCGAAATCAATTTTTAAACAACACAGCAACAAAACTAACAAGACTCAACACAACAGACACTGACACCGGCACTTATCTGTCCACAAATCGGTTTCCGCCTTCTGGCCGGATGTTTTGGAAGGTATCCAGGACACATCGTTCTTCTTCTGCCGTCCTTCTTCTCCAGCAATCCTGACCCCTCATTTTTTTCTAGCCGTCACTCCGTTATTTCTTAACCGCCATCCTCACCCGCGTGTCACCTCCATGACATCTCGCACCCAACTTCCCGAAGTTGGTCGCGTCTCCGGCCACCATTTTTCGGACCAGCTGTTCCGACCGCTCACTGATTCCGACACATAGATGTCCATTTTTAGATCTGGCGGGATTTTCAAAAATACTAATGATTTTAAATTAATTAAATCATCAATATATTTGAAAATGCTCATTTTCCAAAAATAGACACTTATGTGTCGAAAACGGTTCGTTACATACGCATACCCAGAAAATGAGTAAAAGGATTATTGAGGACGCAGATGAATAATTCAGCCACGCTCTGTGGCTCACTTGGTTGAGTCGCACTCTACGATGCTAGTAATCTATAGAGGTCCGGAGATCGAATCTCGGTGTGGTCCAAAATTTCCGTACATGTGCGGATAGGATAGGGTGTCCGGAAACTGCCGCATAAACGCACCAGATTGTGATTGCTCGTGTAATTTCCTGAAAAAAGTTGTACTGAACATACCTTCAATTCTTAACCCTTTAGCAGCCACAGACATTTGGAAAGTTTTTATACCCTCCGCTCGTAGAGTCAACGAAGGGTATATTAACTTTGTCATGAAGTTTGTAACGCATTGAAGGAAGGATCTCGGACCATATAATAAGTATACATATATGATCAGCATAACATGGGGAGTCGATTGAGCGATGTCCGTCTATCTGTCTGTCCGTCTGTCCGTCTGTTGCTACGCGTTTTACTCGGCCAATTTAAAAGCTATGAAGCTGAAATTTTGCACAAATACTTCTTTTTGCTGCAGGCAGTTTGTATGTTTGAATCGATAAAATCGGACCATGGGGTCATGGCGCTGCCATACAAACCTAACCCCCCAAATTTTTTTTTGTTTTATTTGTGCACCAATTTCAACCAAATTTCACACAAATGTGTTTCTCTTGATGACACATAACACATCTAAGAATGGATCAAATCGGATAATGGGGTCATGGGGTTGCCATACAAACCCAACCCCCGAAATTAGGTTCTTCTGAGAAAAACTTTTTTATTTGTGCATCGATTTCAACCAAATTTCACGCAAACGTTTTTCTCTAGATGACACAAAACATATCTAAGAATTGATAAAATTGGATAATGGGGTCATGGGGCTGCCTCACAAACCTAACCCCCCAAATTAGGTTCTTCTAAGAGAAACTTTTTTATTGTGCACCAATTTCAACAAAATTACACCCAAACGTGTTTCTCTTGATGACACAAAACATATCTAAGAATTGATCAAATCTGACCATGGGGTGGCCATACAAAACCAACCCCCATTTTGGGTCTTCTAAGAAACATTTTTTGCGCCAATTTCACGAAACCTTGAATTAATGTGTCTTTACCAAAGCAACAAAAAAGTTAAGAACGAATGGAATCGTACTGTGGAGTCATGGTCCCGCATCCTCCAATAAAATTTTCAGAGTAAATATTTTTATTCGCCCACTTACTCCAAACAAACCCCACACAAATATTGTTTTGCCGACGCAACGGAACTTATGTGAAGACCAGTGTTGCCAATTTAGCCGTTTTCCGGCCAAATTTAGCCGGAAACCGGGCTGTTTAGCCGGAAGAAATTTATAATTCCGGCCGGCCGGATTTTTAGCCGGAATTGATTTTCTTCGGCTGTTTTTCCGGCTAAAATTATTTTATGAACTTTTTTATTTTGAAACTAGAATCAATTTTGCAATATTCACAGCCAAAATACGAGTAATTACTCGCCCTTGAAATTATTTCTACATACACTTATTAGAGAGTTTTAGCAAGTCGTATGGAATAAAACGACATAATTTGACATTCCATATAAAAATTCGCTTGCTTACCGTATACGAAACGAAATATCTTAATTTTGCATGTCCCAAGTAGGCATGGGCGTATTTTCGTATATTTGATTCTCTGGAAACAGTCGAAATTGGCGAAATAATTTGTCGTTTTTTACACCTATGCCTACTTAGGATATACAAAATTAAAATATTTTGTTTCGTATACGGTAAGCAAGCGAATTTTTATATGGAATGTCAAATTATGTCGTTTTATTCCATACGACTTGCTAAAACTCTCTATTGTCGTGGAAAACATGCATTTTTTTTTCAATAAATTTAGGGTAATGGGTTTCACGTTAACTGACGATGTTGGTACCTAGTCTAAGCATGTAATTTACTAACCACCAATTGCTAAATAGTTTTCAAAATGGAAGACAGTCCCTCAAATAAAATTCTTTGCTGAGCAAGTCTTGGAGCATGGAGGTACCCGAACATACACATTTTCGTAGATGCATTACATTTTGTTGTTGGGTTTGTAGCAATAAATTTATCAAAAATCGATACCATTTTCCGGCCAAGCTCATCATTTTGGAACATCAATTTCGTATCTTTGGAGCATCAAATTCGTAATTGCGGAACGTCAACAATGGAACATCAATTTCGTAACAATGGAAAATAAAATAAAATTTGGAAGGATATCAATTATTCAGGTGCGATGATGGTAAGATATCCATACATAAATGGGGTTGCCCTTGCCCATAGCTTAGCATTATGCTTGAAATAGATTACGCGCATCAGCAGCAGCATCGGCAGAATTTCATAGCTGACAAATATGCTGAATGCCAAGTCTTCTGCTCAACATTTTTGTCAGCAATGTAAAATGCATTGCGCTTGACGTTTTGCGATGCCGATGCTGCTGCTGATGCGCGTAATCTATTTCAAGCATTAGACGTTCCTTTTACGAATTTTATGTTCAACAATTTCGTACCTAATGTGGTTATGGACTTGACTACCGCCATCTTGATAGACAGGCCGGGACTGTCGAAATTCGATTTCGAAAATTTGGTACATTAGCGCCTGTGGTTGTTGCTATTGCTATTGTTGTAAATGGGGTTCCGTAGCCACATGACAGCTCATTTTATCAGCTGATAATCTGGCCTGTCTATCAAGATGGCAGTTACTTGACCGAGAAATTGTACCTGTATACAGCAATTTTGACTAGTTGAGCTATATCCAGCTCCGAACAAACTAAATTTTGACTGTGATGCCAGCGATTGGAACATATATGTAATAAAACTAAGAAATCTGCCTAAAGCATAGTTTACGTGTAGTACTCAAGAAAAGAAATAAAATTATTAAAATCAGTTTTTTATTATATTTTTTCGTAATGTTGTGCGTCTCTGTATTTACTCCCTCGTATGATTGTAATGAACCCGTAATTTAACGAATCAAGATTAAACTTTAATAAATTTAATTGAATTATTGCTACCTTTCGCCATAGCGTTTAAACTACGTCTTACGTACATATGTATATGCAAAACCTCTCTACTAATTTAGATTTCATAAATTTGCCTACGGATATACCCATATACGAGCTTCTCTCTTCAAGTCAATCTACGCAAGAACATTTGTAATTTAAACTTAGTAAAACCTTTAGGCGATTTTAATTTTTCAAAAATAACATGCAAAGTGGTATACCTTTGTAAGGAATACGAGCCAGCATCCCAGATGAAAGGAAAAGCATTTTTAGGGAAAACAACATATACGAGGACCCCGACATAATTCCATATATGTATTTAAATTGCTGGAACATATGCAAAATTTCCTTTTATATGAACAAGACGTTTCATCCGAAAATTGGGAGTGTTCCCTTGATTGTACAAGAAACCTTCACCTTTAAGTATTACGACTGAAAATGAAATTTCAGCCTTTGATTTAGGCAATATTACATATAAAAATGGTTTCTGCAATGCTTGAAGAAAAAGCTGAACCGATTACGTATAAAAAGTAAATTCAATTATATCAAAACCCAAAGAGCAAAGATTTAATGCTTAGTACAAATATATTTGGGCTGTAAAGAAATGACGATTACATTGTTCAATCAAGTGAACAGTTTATTGTTGATTTATGCCCCAGGAAATGGGGATAGAAAATAGAACACAACACATAGCCATTGCCATAGTGGAATACGAACTCGAAAAAAGGACGCCTAATATACCAAGAGGATATAGCACGCGCGCCCCTTTGCCAAAACGGCATTGAGATTCAAGTACATACAATAATATTTTGATTGAATATGAATGAAATGTTCCGGACGAAATAAAAAAATAAACGTTGGGGATATAATCGCAATATAAGGGGAGGCAATATGCATAAATACAAAAGTTGGGGTGAAATTGAAAAGAAAATTCGTACAAGTAGATTTGGTTTTAGAAAAAAAATAACCCCTAGTAGTTGATTGTAATGTACCTATAAGATGCTTACAAATGGATCGATTCATGATTTTGTTGTAAAACCGACCGACGAAAAATATATTCGTAATGTTAGGGAGTAATAAAACAGGATGAGCTTCCGGAAAATTAAGGATATTTTTTTGCAGAAAAGTAGTGCAAGCCTTGTGTAAAAAGATTGCTGATTTTTTCTACAATAATATTTTTTTGTAACATTGAAAGTGAGACAATTATGATAATAGTTATTATTTCAGAATATCTTTGTTGTTTATGGTCACAAAGAGTTTGTAAAATGTTTACCGTTATCCTACATTCACGTTTTTTTTTACATGTATAGATCTATGCGTCATTCCGGGAAAAAGTGTAAAGTTGTAACGTAACGAAACTTTAAATGAATAACATAACATTAATATACCAACCACCAAAATACATAAGCTACAAATTAACATAGCATTAACATTATATACCATGAACAAGTGATTTACATTACGTTAACAGAGTATTAACATGGCATTACATCCGTAATATAAAATGAGCAACGTTAACAGAGCAAAAAGACCGTTAACAGAACATAAATAGAATATTAAAAGATCATTACCATATCATAAACAGAGTGTGCGCAGAACATTAACAGATTACCAGAGCGTTTACAGAATGTTACCAGAATATCGGCATACCGTTAAAAAGAACAATAACAATGTTTTACCAGAACGTTCAGAAAAATACCACAGCATTAGCCGGGTGGCGTATTTAGGAACCCTAGTTCAGTTCGTCACCTGCTTGGGGACGAAATCTGTTAGCTTTTCTTGTGCCAAAACTAGCAAAAACCCTATTCGATTTCGTCTCCTAAAAGTAGACGAACTAGCATAGGGTTTCGAGTACATTTTGCGTCGAAAACAGCCAAAAACCCTCGTTCAACTCGTCCCCACACAAGGGGACGAACTCGCATAGGGTTTCGAGTACATTTTGCGTTGAAAACAGCGAAAAACCCTCGTTCAACTCGTCCCCACACAAGGGGACGAACTCGCATAGGGTTTCGAGTACATTTTGCGTCGAAAACAGCCGAAAACCCTCGTTCAACTCGTCCCCACACAAGGGGACGAGATCGATTAGCTTTTCTATTGCCTAAACCGCCCAAAACCCTATCTTTACTCGTCTCTTTTTCTGTGGATGAGCACGCATAGGGTTTCTAGTAGATTTTTCGCATAAAACAGCAATAAAAACTTTGCGAGTAACAAGAGAGTTCCAAATCCTGAAAACATGGTTTATCGAAAGTGTTTTTTTTTTATACAGATTTGATTCTGCTTGGCAAAGCTGCAAGCCTTTATATGAATACATACTTTAGGACAAATTTACTTGAAAAATAAAAATGTTTTGTTAAGAAAATTGCAAGGTGGGGATAATGCTTTTTTAGATTGTGTTGGTGCTTCTGTTTCTCTTGTCATTCAATGTATTCAGTAAAATAAGAGATTTTTCCGCTTATCTGACTGGGACTAAATCAAAAGCATTTCCGCTTTACATATTGCAAATTTTAGGTTTGAGCTCCGGAAAGTATGCTGTTCAGATAAAGTTGTTACTAGTAGCAGTGAGAGAAAATAGAATAAAATGAAAAGTCAATAAATCAAAATTTTCGTTTTTCTAATTTAATTTTTTTTACATGTTTAATCTCTATTTAACCATTTACCGCTCAATGTTCCCAATGTTTTTTTAAGGATATTGCTACGGAGTTCGAGGTAGAGGAAGAAGGCAAATCGAGCTCTAGCCAAATTTGAAATATCCCTTTTGAAAATGTGTGGAATCAATTTAATTGCCCTATTGATCCCAAAGACCGAACCGAATTAACTGATAACATAATAAAAATTAAAAACGAAGTTTCGCGTTTAGGAACTGTTCTTGAGCATAACTTTGACATTACGGCGACAAAGCAAGTCGCGAAATTCGTTACAGTTCTCGAAAACTTGCAAACACCGTTGCAAATAATTTCATTTATGACATCGAAAACTGCTCAAAAACGAACTCGCAAAATAAGGGTACAACCTACTGTTGTTGTTGTTGTAGCGGTGCGGTAAGTGGTCCGATCGGCGACCATTCCCGATGGCAGCTTGCTGCCACACAGGTTTTTCAAGCCTCTACGGGGCGGACCACACCCGTTTCATCACCAACGAAACGGCCAAGAGTTGCCAAAAGACCCCTCCATGGCAAGAACCATGAAGGTTCGATGCAGGAGGGATGTGTATGTCTGGTACAACCTACTACTTATAGTCGACGCAAAACCAGAAACGGTTCAAGCAGCAGGATTCCATCTGGCCGACCAACTAAAAATCATAATAAAAAAAAAAAAACAAAAAAACGTTTACATAATTTATCCAAGAACATTGAAGACAACGAACCACCACCGAAAAAAACACTAAGAATTTTTGTTTTGTGTAACTTATGAATTTTTTAAATGGAGATTAAACATGTATAGAAATCAAATTAGAAAAACGAAAATTTTGAATTATTGACTTTTCATTTTATTTTATTTTCTCTCATCTGAACAGCATAATTTCCGGATCTCAAACCTAAAATTTGCAATTTGTAAAGCGGAAATGCTTTTGATTTAGTCCCAGTCAGATAAGCGGTAAAGATCTCTTATTTTACTGAATACATTGAATAACAAGAGAAACAGAAGCACCAACACAATCTAAAAAAGCATTATCCAAACCTTGCAATTTTCTTAACAAAACATTTTTATTTTTCAAGTAAATTTGTCCTAAAGTATGTACATATTCATATAAAGACTTGCAGCTTTGCCAAGCAGAATCAAATCTGTATAAAAAAAAAACACTTTCGAAAAACCATGTTTTCAGGATTTGGAACTCTCTTGTTACTCGCAAAGTTGTTATTGCTGTTTTATGCGAAAAATTTACTAGAAACCCTATGCGTGCTCATCCACAGAAAAGAGACTAGTAAAGATAGGGGTTTGGGCGGTTTAGGCAATAGAAAAGCTAATCGATTTCGTCCCCTTGTGTGGGGACGAGTTGAACGAGGGTTTTTCGCTATTTTCAACGCAAAATGTACTCGAAACCCTATGCGATTTCGTCCCCTTGTGTGGGGACGAGTTGAACGAGGGTTTCTGGCTGTTTTCGACGCAAAATGTACTCGAAACCCTATGCGAGTTCGTCCCCTTGTGTGGGGACGAGTTGAACGAGGGTTTTTTGGTACTTAGCCACTAGAAAAGCTAACCGATTTCGTCACCTGCTTGGGGACGAACTGAACTAGGGTTCCTAAATACGTAGCCGGGTGTTTATTTATTTATTTATTTAGTTCATTATTACAAACATCCATTGGTTTTGAACATTTTAGTTGCTTTGATAAAGACACATTAATTCAAGGTTTTGTGAAATTGGTGTAAAAAAATGTTTCTTAGAAGAACCAATATGGGGGGTTTGGTTTGTATGGCAGCCCCATGACCCCATGGTCGGATTTGATTTAATCTTACAAATGTTTTGTGTCATCAATAGAAATACATTCGTGTGAAATTTGGTTGAAATTGGTGCACAAATAAAAAAGTTTTTCTTAGAAGAACCTAATTTGGGGGGTTGGATTTGTATGGCCACCCCATGACCCCATGGTCAGATTTGATCAATTCTTAGATATATTTTGTGCCATCAAGAGAAACACGTTTGTGTGTAATTTGGTTGAAATTGGTGCACAAATGAACAAGTTTTTCTTAGAAGAACCTAATTAGGGGGGTTAGGTTTGTATGGCAGCCCCATGACCCCATTATCCAATTTGATCAATTCTTAGATATGTTTTGTGTCATCAAGAGAAAACGTTTGGGTGAAATTTGGTTGAAATTGGTGCACAAATAAAAAAGTTTTTCCTAGAAGAACCTAATTTGGGGAGTTAGGTTTGTATGGCAGCCCCATGACCCCATGGTCCGATTTGATCCATTCTTACATATGTTTTGTGTTATCAATAGAAACACATTTGTGTGAAATTTTGTTGAAATTGGTGCACAAATAAAAAAAATTTTCTTAGAAGAACCTAATTTGGGAAGTTGGGTTTGTATGGCAGCCCCATGACCCCATTGTCCGATTTTACCGATTCACACATACAAACTGCCTGCAGCAAAAAGAAGCATTTGTGCATTTCAGCTTCATAGCTTTTAAATTGGCCGAGTAAAACGCGTCGCAACAGACGGACAAGCTAACCATCTACAGGTATACCGTCAGGGGAGCACCTAGCCTTTCGGCCTTTATCTCCCGGTCCCGCTAAAAAGTTTGGACCTTCGGCTTTTTACTGACAAGGTGTTGTTGTCAGACGGAGATTTCTCCATCAGGCGCATGCACACACCATCCGGAATCCAACCCCGGGATTGCATCACTAGCTGGATGACTTGGGTAACAACCTCCAGCCACTACGAGTCCAACACCTTGATGGGCAAGGACCATGGTCCCCTGGGCACACCCATCCCCGTAGTACACTATTCGCTATGGTCTTCTCCATAGCAGCAGCAGGTGTGATCCTCCTTCGGCCCCCTATTGGTTAAGCCTTACGCGAATTCGGGCATGCACACCCCAGGCTCGTTGGACCTGTGACTACGCGTCTGTGCAGACAACGTAGCGCTGCTTTTCACATCCAGGCGGCCCCTTCAGTTTACTAGTCAGCAATGCGACTCAGGCAGTGTGGTCATCAATCCACAAACTAGCTAGATATAGGCGCGTAGGCATTTTCCACCAAGGCCGTTCTCCCTAGCTAGCCCCTTCTTGACTCGGGTCATGCGGAGCCGTCACCTCCGAAGCTCACACGACTTCCGTATGATGCATCCCCCCACCAGAGGACATCAAAATCGTGCTAGGCCTTTAGTGCTTCCCTCCCGCAAACTATGGGGGGAGGTAGGCACGCCAAGAGCCACCCGTGCATAACTCAGGAGCACGGGACCGTTAACGCCCGAATGGTCTTTGTACAGATCCTCGCCATGGCGTATCAACTGTACCAGGGGCCCCCTTGCGCTACTAGGTCCGTGGTGTCGTAACTCACCAAAGATCTCTGTCCGACTACAAACAGCCTTCCGAGCTGAGTGTCACACGGACACAAACCAACAGACGGACAGACGGACAGACAGACAGACAGACAGACGGACAGACGGACAGACGGACATCGCTTAATCGACTCCCCAAGTCATGCTGATCATATATGTATACTTTTTATATGGTCAGAGATGCTTCTTTCAATGCGTTACAAACTTCATGACAAAGTTAATATACCCTTTCACTCTATGAGCGAAGGGTATAAAAATGATATATGCACACATTCAGTTTTTCAAGTTGTTCGATTTGATTTTGCTTAAAACCATTAAGTCGCTTAAAAGATAGCAAGGAATTGGGTAAAGTACCAAGCTCAAGTCTGTCGTAATAACAGAGGCGAGTTGTAAGGATGTTCGAAAATGGCCGACGATCGTATGTTATAGGTAGAAACTCGGAAATTGATGTCGTTGGTAAGAGATGAAGAAAACTGACCTTGGAAATTTTTAAACAAAGAGCTCACATCAGTATTTTCTTCTTTCGCTTAAAGACAGCATATTTAGGAATTCCAAACGATCAGGGTATGAACGGCAGGGAATGTTTAATTTAAAAAACAACGACTTTGTCAATTTTGGTTGTACGGACTCTAGGTCGTCAGATGCCCCTGAAGAAGTAGCTCGTGTCGTAGGGGTAGGAGCCCATACGACTGAAGCATACTCTAAGGTGCTTCTTACAAGAGAGACAACGAGGTTCAAGGCTGTACGCTCCGATTTAAAATTAGCAGTGCTTCGCAAAACGAAACCAGAAAGCTGAAAAGCCTGTTTTCATTAAGTTCGAGTAGTGAATGGTTGAAGTGAATCGGAACCAGGGTTTTTTTTTAACTCGGTTCCAAAAAACTGACTCGTGAGTCGGTTGTAACCCGTTACTCAAAAGCGAGTCGGTATTGAACAGGTACCAACAAACCGGGGTTGCAGTACTTTAGAATATCAGTACCGGTAGTGAATAAACACCGGTCTTGTAACGAGATCTCGGTTTTTGGCACAGGCCTAATCATTTCAATGCATCGCTCGTAAAAAAATATGCATGTCTTACGCGAAATCAATGGATGATTTATTATTATTCATATGAAATGAAAAATTCCAACCGCGGAATAAATCCATATGAAGAAATGGACTCAAAGCGGATCAATTTCTAATTTAGCGTTAACCTCTACACTTCAGCAAACCTTAAAAATGTCAAGCTACACTTGCTAAATTTGTTATTGTTTGCGAAAGTGCGAAGTGATGGCCAACTTGTGTTGGCACACTCACGCCAGCCACACAAATATGTAAAAAATCAAACTTGCGTTCGTCTTATACAGGGTGTCCGGAAACTGCCGCATAAACGTACCGGATTATGATTCCCCAGTTTATTTCCAGCAAAAAAGTTGTACGGAACATACCCCCTTATCTTAACCCTTTAGCAGCCACAGACATTTAAAGATTTTTGAAAAAAAAATTTCTTGCACGACTTAAAGCTCAATCTCTACAAAGAAACACCAGCTAGAATAGTGAAACAAAATGATTATTACAGCCAACATTACCTATAAAATAAAACTAACCGCACTAAAATCGGAAAAGAGGTTTGGTTTTTACAGATTTAAAAACTCAAATTTGACTTGACAAATCAAATTGATTTGACCCAAAAACAATCTATTTTTCGATCTCAATTTAAGTGCTTTAAGTGCAGAAAACTAGGGTTAATTTTGGCTCGATTTCGACATAATTTGAATAGATTTTTACCATATTGCAGGGGCAGTCTGAATTGAATTGTATTGAATTCGGATTAAAATTAACCCTAGTTTTCTACACAAACGTATAAAAACTGTTAGAAATAATGGAGTTAGAATATGTTTCCGGACACCCTGTATAGTCAGACGAATACGACAAGTGTACGAATCATATTTGAGGAGAAAACAATTATTGCATTTCCCATATGCAAGCACACATACTGATTAATGGCATTTCCCTCAGCTGACCATCATGTGTTTCACTTTGAATGCATCCTATAGATACAGCACGTCGACTCATGATGCATGGAGTGAATTTTATTTTAGATTGTTTTGACGATATACATATGGCGCCAATGCTGGCTGGGGCGTTAAGAGAAAACTTCTACCAGTGAATTACCGGAGTGTGGCAAATTCCACCCATAGATAGTGTTTACAAAAATGTCCTTTTTAGAGAGGTTTCCATGAAATAATACCCAAGAAAAAAAGATTAAATCAAACAATATACGGACAAATTAATTATTTATAATATCTATTTTTTTCTACGACCTTAGAACATAATTTCCGTAGCCAAAAACTCGCATGGCGTTGACAGTAGAACTACGTTTCTGAGACTCCAGAATGGTTAATCAAGAATATTTTTATATGTCCAAAAAAAGAGTTTCTATTGTATGTAGCATCTCAAGCAGGCGAATATCGCAACTGATCGGACAACATCACTGAAAACTTTATTTTGGATTACATTTTGCATTTTTTTATTAGAAACATTTAACTTACTTACTTTCGAGTATTTTTTCGTAAAACGCTTGAATATGAATCAGGTCGATGGAATAAAGGACCACACAGGGTGAGTCAACGCACTATTTTCCACTTCGGATTACGCAATACAAAGAGGGACAAAGAGTTTTTCTCCTCATAAGAACTAAAGTGATATCAGTTACTGATAGAGTAGGTACTAACATCGTCAGTTCACGTCAAATCCTGCAAATACTGTCAAAATTTTGATGATCGTGAAATCGAATTCGCTTGGTACTCACTTCAAACGAAAGTCTCCACACAGGTTTTAGACATTCCGCCATCGAAAACAATGTAGTTGCACTTTATTTCACAGTGAAAAGATGTCATCGACAATCATTCGGACCGCAAATGATTATTTTAAATTTAGTGAATATAAGAAAAGTCTCCACGGCTCATTTTTCACGGGAGACCTGAATGCAAGTTTTTCGCTCGGTAGTACCTACTTACCTTTACATAGGTATTTCAACCATTCCATTTTTCAGCTTTAAACCATATCATCTCCTTACAACAATGTAAAGAAAAAAATTCAGCCTATATCCTTTTGCAGAAAATACCGAAATCCCTTTCACCTTATTTTAGATTAATTAATAATACCTAAATTGTATTACCAAATTTTACGTTGAAAAGTGTCGAAACTTACATATACGTGTAGGATTAGTTGCAGGAAACGTACCGTACCGTACGGTATGGAGTGTTTGCCATCAATTTTCATATAAAACCGCAGCCATTACATAAAACCTATATAGCTATAGCTGTGTGTCTTCCGAGTTTTGGTTGCTTACCTTAAAGGAGAGGAAAGCTCTTTTTTCTTTATTTATGTGCAGAGGCAGACAGATAAGTAACATATGCATAAAAATGAGTGGTAGACACCGTGATTGGTAAAAAAAAATCAGGTCAGACTGTGTTCGTGATAGAATTACGGGATATTTTTTTGTACTAGGAATATGTAAAGAGCGCCATAGACTATACAATCGATTGTACAATAAAGCTCATTTTCTGTGGAGAAGATAAATTTCTCTATTGAACTCGGTAGTTGATGCTATAAAAAAGGAGCTTGATTGCAAAATCGATTGCAAAGTCTGTGGCGATTCTAATGTACACTTGTCCGCGTTAAAAAAAGCGACGTTTTTTTTTGCGTCCGTATTTGTTTGCGTTCAAATTTTTTACGTCCGTAATTTTTTCTACGTCCACATTTGTTCATAACGTCCGTAACGATTGGATCTGTTTTTTTTAACACAATCTTTATAGAAGTTTATTGACGAATTCTATGGACTTTACATATGCATACGTCTCTGTAAGCGCATCTGCAAAAATGAATGTGGTAAAAATACTTTTTTTAGGAGATTTATTATTTCGTTCGTATAGTAAAGCCTTCTATTAAAATAAAAAAAAATAAAGGAAGTCTGAAAAACGGAAACGAATCGAAACGTTGTCATCAATTAACTATCTTAAAGTAAAATAAATGGATTTAAATAAATATTACATAAATAAATAAATAACAGGCGCGACAATCCAACATTGGACTAAGGCCGCGGGATGTGTTAGTGACATCCTATTTCCAAGATCTTATCTGCTTTTTTGTTGAGGTAATGAGATCAGCATCACGCTCAGCAGTGTTATTCGAAAAACGTGAGTTCGAAAAACACCATGGAACACGGTGAGATTCGAACTCATGACCCTGTGCACTGAATAATAATTAATAATCATTATTATTTGATAAATATTGCATTTAAACTAAATACATACTACTAATACTAACGACGCATTTTTTCACGTCCTTAGCGATTTTTAATTTCTACATCCATAGATTTCGATGGTGAGCTCAAATCTAAAATATTATCAGAAAAATCCATCACGGAAACCCTGTAAACACGTAGCCTTGTTGGTGTGAATTCATTTTAAAAATTTATTTAAATTGTTCGAAGAATAATTTCTCCGTCGATTCCAATGTCAAAATTATGTCTGGATGTGAATAATCCCTTAGTCACTGACTGTGGGGACCTGCGATTATTTTTGACGTTCTATTCAAATATATTGAAACACCTAGAACTTGTAGAGCATCTAAAACTAACGTATTTCATCATTCTCCATCGCAACTTTCACCAAATCCTACGTCCGTACTTACTCAGCTATATATGTGCATCATAAATGATAAATAAATTGTATACATACTGTCAAAATTAAACATAAATTTTCTTTACAATTCTCAAACATTTAAACAATATCCGTTTTAACACTCTTTCCCGAAAAGCAAAAATTCCCTTCAGTACGTGCTAAGTCAAACCCAGTAATGAATGTTACTCCAAATCATCTAAATTGCTACAAAGGATATCGTAGGGTTGTATTTACTCAGACTCACTAAAGTAAGACAAACAGACAACGACCCATTTTTGCATAAGTTTGTTAACCTCCAGCAATTTAGAAAATTGCAAACATTTTGACTTTAATCTAATGATTTTGGCTTGGCACTCTCATATCCGTACCGCGTGGATCCTTGTCGATTACAGATTAAAGATAACGAGGTTTGTTGTTACACCATTTTCAAAAGTTTCATTGTCATTTATTTGACTGTTTGTTTTATGGGAATTGTTGTATGGAAAGTTAAATTGAATTCAGCCTTGAACAATTTATTATTATGAATTGAATTTTATTCAAGGATTTGTATTTAGTTTAGCTGAGCAACGAAGTTGATAAGACGAAATTGCTTTCTTATTTTTAGATGTGAAATAAATTTTAAAACAGATAATTTTAATGATTTAAAAAAAAATAATATGGAGACACTTATTTTTTTATTTTCATTCTTCTTACAGGTAATACGACTTGTCAATTTTATTTCAAATAAGGTAAGAACTAATAAATTTGCAGATTATAGGTATCAGCATCAAATAATACCTTTCCTGCTATTTTGTATAATACAGAGATTTTTCAACATATTGTTTTTACTTCTCTAATATGAATTTGGGGAAAAGGGACTTGCACTTTGCTGCCTTATCACTTTTTTCAACATTTCCTCTCTTCCTCTTCACATCAAATTTGAGCTCTCATTCAATCTAATACACATCCTAAAATCTGCATATCGATTTCCGCCCCAAATAGAAAGAAAACGGAAGCTTTTAATGTGATTGTGAAAATCCTACAGTGACCCAAACAAACAATGAAATCCCCAAAGGTCCGAAACATTTAACCCAAAATTCGATATTTTCTCCACTACTTGTACTGCTGTTCGTCAAAGTTCATAGTACATGTACTCCTTCGTATACGCACATTAGTATTAGCATTTTTTTCCTTTTGATACGAGTACGGCTATAACCCGACAAAAGTCCCAGATGTGCTTGCGCTTCATTTCCATTTCAGCTCTGATATCAAAAACGAACAGCCACGGGAAAATGTAACTTACTTACCGCCACATATCTGACATATCCTGTCGGCTTCGCCTATCAAATCCTTGAAGTATGCTCGTTAGTCATAAAGATCCTTTGGGAGGCAATGGAGAAATGAAAATATTCAACACGAGTGATAAATTATTCACTTCAAGTTTACAACTCCGGGGTGTCGAGAAGAAAAGGACTCTCTTTTAAAAAAAAAGGCTTCGTCGTATTTTTACAATGGGTTTTCTACTTTTTCGCGTTTCAGGAAGCGAAGTCAGTGTATGAGTATATTTGTCTGCTTTCAGTTCAAGAGGATACTACTTGTGAGACGTGTGTGTCAATGTTAGAATGACTACTCGTCAATGTCAACCCTTTTTGTTTTGTAGTCTGAGAATGTATTGCCTTACTTGAAAGTCAACCGCCTTTTCAGTTATGGGCATACGGCATACGGCAAAAGGGAATTTTAAAAATAGGTAATTGAGGTGATCCTTGAAATTCGGAGTTTGTATACAAAACATGGACATTTATGAATATGCAAAGTATATTGAAATTTGCATTAAAGGGTTAAGAGAGTTTTATGATGAAATATTTTCTTTTGTCCTTGTCAACTTTTTTTATGACGTAGGTAGAGTATTTTTGATGAAAAAAGGATACGTTTTGAATATGTGCTTTTCTAATTAAAAATAGTCACTATGCCGCCACAGTGCGTCGTTTCATAGGCAAAAACAAAAAAAAAATAAATAAAGTTATGCCTTATTTACATAGTGCGAGCTATCGTGCGAGTTGGCCTAGACAGCTACTGCAGAGTAGCTACTGCACCATGTGACCGCATCATACGTGATGCGGTCACATGGTGCAAGTAGCTACTCTGCAGTAGCTGTCTAGGCCAACTCGCACGATAGCTCGCACTGTCTAAATAAGGCATAAGTCACATTAGTCAATATCGAAGAGAACATTGGAGTATCCGAATATGTTAAAAAACATTTTTCATCGTTTCGTTTTTTTAGTAATATTATATGTATGTATATAATAGAGAGTTTTAGAATATCGTTTGAAATAAAACGACATAATTTGACATTCCATATAAAAATTCGCTTGCTTACCGTATACGAAACAATATATGTATCTTAATTTTGCATGTTCTAAGTAGGCATAGGTGTAAGAACACGACAAATTATTTCGACTGTTTCCGGAGCATTAAATATACGGAAGTCCCAAGTAGGCATGGGTGTGCCTACTTGGGACATGCAAAATTAAGATATATTGTTTCGTATACGGTAAGCAAGCGAATTTTTATATGGAATGTCAAATTACATATGTCGTTTTATTTCAAACGATAAGCTAAAACTCTCTATTATTGAAAAATGTAAAAAATTAAAAAAAATATGTTGAACTTTAACTTTGTTTTCCGATTGTTTCGCAAGTTTTTGGCAACCATAATGGTATTTTTTAGAATAAGTATGTTCCACTAAAAGTCCATAGATAATTTTTTTTTCTGCAAATCATATAATTGAAAAAAAAAATTAAAATATGGAAAAAAATTAAATTGAGATTAAAAAAAAACCTCACAAAACGTTTTGGTTGGTTGACATTTTCTGAAAGATACAAGTGCCTGCTTTAATTTAAACTAGTATTGTTTTGCCTTTTTTACGCAATTGGCATTTTTATTGAACTAGTTCATTGGAAAATGGTAACTGGGCTATTTCTAAAGTCATTAAAAGTGATAATTTTAACATTGTAATATTAAACTTTTACACACTTTTCCGATAGAGGAGATAAAAAACTTCAGGCACGAGCAAAAAAAAAATATTATAAATAATTTTAATTAATTTTCATTATTAGAAAATCGATTAATTAAAAAATACATAAAAAATATACATAATGGGCTTTTATGGAATTTGATGTCTAAAGTCCAGAGTAAACCATATCATGAAAAAAATATTTATAATAATATAATACGGTATAATTGTTATTAGAGAGTTTTAGTAAGTCGTCGGATATGCAACGACAAACTTTGACATTTCCATACATGTTGTTTGCCAACAATACGTAAAACGACGTAAAACAGTATACCATATTTTTGCATGTCCCAAGTAGGCATGGGTGTATTTCCGTATATTGGATATTCTGTAAACAATCCTGATTTTCCAAAATAATTGTCGGATTACTACCCCATGCCTACTTGGGACATGCAAAATTATGGTATACTGTTTTACGTATTGTTGGCAAACGAATTTTTGTATGGAAATGTCAAAGTTTATCGTTGCATATCCGACGACTTGCTAAAACTCTCTATTAATTGAAAAAATCGTTAAGAATCTATAAAATACGAAAAAAGTTTCAAAGTGAGATTTAAAAAATACGCGTCGAAACATTTGGAATAGCTGCATTTTTTTTACTTTTTTATTGTAATTTGTATTTTATTATTTTATAAGTGAGACTTTCGTAAGTTTTCAAGAACCAGTTCCAATAAGGATTGAATGCGAATGCTCCTCTTAAGCTCGGTCCCTTTCCTAGCGTCCCTGTGGAACCAAAAAAATTCAGAAACAGCATCATATAGACGCAGAACTCAATTCATATATAAACCAATTAGATTCTACTGAAACATTTCCCATTGCCAATTTTGGTGTAAGTTTCCTAGATTTGGAAAGCGACGATGAGTCAGAATAAATTGTAAACATGTATTTTGTTTATATTATTGTTATTGTTATACTATGAAATGAAAAAAAACATAAAAAAAACTGTTTTTTCGTAACACTACAACGGAGGATGTTTATCACTGAATTATTTAATTTTTTGAACCACTATATCTCCAAATCGCAGAACTCCGTTTCTTTGAAATTTATATATTTTAAATACTCACACTTGAGCAATGTCAGAGTGAAAAAATATTAAGTTTGAATTTGGGTTCTTCAAAGATATTAAGCATTTGATAAAGCCCCCAAAATGGGTAAAATTCATAGATTCCTCTCTTAAATATCTCAGAAGTTACGATTTTTTATATTACAGCCTACCTTTATACCATTTACATATCTTAACATTTTTATCAATATCTTCAAAATCCATCATTCATTTGTCTTGAATTTTATACAGAACTGAGAAAATAAATGGCTTAACACATCCACCAAATTTCATACAAATCGGTAAACGCGTTCTTAAGGTATTGATTTTTGACCAACCTCTCCATTCATTCGACGCACTGTGGCCGGGGCAAGCGGGACAAATTTAAGTTGCCATGCTGGTAGAACATGCGAATAATGTGTATCAACTTCATATTGAATAATGAAAGCTCAATTGCTTACAGAAAATTTCTGTACTAATTTTAAACTTTTCCAACCGCTCGTTTTCACTAAACGCAACCCCTTATGCTCTTATACAGGGTTATTGGTTAAGTCGACCTATTCCCTGCAACACGTTATAATAGGGTTAAAATGCAACAAAATGAGGCCATAAATGTTAGGCCGATTTTCAATGGTCACTGAGATATATGCATTTTTAGGTTTTTTTTTAAATAACCTAGAATTTTGCCATTTAAAGTAAGAATTAAAAAAAAACTACTAAGGTAATGGGCATAAACTTATTTTTGATAAAAAATGAAATAAATGTCATTAAATTCAATATGCATCGTACGAGTACGTATAATGTAATGCTTTATTTCATTTTTTATCAAACGAAATGATGGTCCCCGAACAAGTTGCAGCTAGCTGTTTCAATTATTTCAAATATTTGTATTGACATTGACACCTTTTTGGAAAGCTGACAACACGCGTAAGTTTTTCCAGTGGTCTGCAGACTCCCTGTCATATAATTTTTTTTAGTAATACTACACTAAAAAATATCTTTAAAAAAATTTAAGAAAATATTTTTTTATTTAAAATTAAAAATTTCGAATTGTGATGGGTTTTTGAAATTTTAAATGATTAAGAAATGTCTGCTATTGTGTTGACTAAAATCCAAAAATAAGTTTAAGCCCATTACCTTAGTAGTTTTTTTTTAAATTCTTACTTTAAATGGCAAAATTCTAGGTTATTTCAAAAAAACCTAAAAATGCATATATCTCAGTGACCATTGAAAATCGGCCTAACATTTATGGCCTCATTTTGTTGCATTTTAACCCTATTATAACGTGTTGCAGGGAATAGGTCGACTTAACCAATAACCCTGTATAAATCATTGAAACTCTTCAACTTTCGATTTCGCCTATTCAAAACAAAAATTCAAAGGGCTCGGAAAATTGCTTTCATTTTTCAATTTAAAATAAAAATGGGCTTCTGTTTAAGTACATACATATACATATGTTTTCGAATGCTCAAAAGGGTACAGGACGTATTCAGGGTGTCCCGCATTGGGTTGTCAATATTGAAAGAATTGATAGGATGAGGTTGGCTTTTTTTTTCCAAGTGATTTTCGCTAATCTAAACGTTAAAAGTAATATACCGTTTGAAAGCCAAAATATTGAAGCACCTTTTGTCAACTTTGAAAACTTTACAGTTCAAGCAAGCTTAACAACGTAAACATTTGAAAACGTTGGGTAGTCAGTTTTTTACATTGAATTTTACATAGTTTCAGAAACTGAAATCAAATTTTTCATTTAATAATTAGGCGGGTGATCAATTATTATAATTAAACAAATCAAGTCATGACTTTCGTTGACTTCGACAGAAAAACACTCTAGCAACATAACGGTAAACATTTTGCCAACTCTATTGATATAGTGTTTTTGCTTAAACAAATTGTCCTGTCAATCCTTTCAGTATTAACCACCCAATGCGGGAGACCCTGTATAGGGGAGCTTTTTTTGCGTTATTGTTCGATATACGCTAGCTGCGTTTCGTTGGCTTTCCTCTGATTTGCCACACAAAACTTGTACCGGACTCTTCTACTCAGAGTAACTCCTGACACATTTGTTTGGAAGTGAGGTTATCCTGTCCTGGATGCCAACGAGACACAGCTATATGGCGACTCGCCCGCCCCTTTATTCAACATACGAGTGTATGAATTACGAGTTAAATGGTATTGCACTTTGCAGGATTATTATTATTATTTTTCTTCATTTGAAATTGGATATTTGATAAATCGGCAGGAAGTCACCCCTTTTTTTGAGCAGGGTAATTGAGTATGGTATTAACATTTAGTTTAAGTATGTAAGGGGGTGAATGTATACTTTTATATTGAAATGGGTATGTGCTTATATAAATTTAAGTTTAAATTCGTATAGAAAGTAAGGTATAAATGTATAAGCATATCAAGTTATGCTTATTATTACTAACCTAAGGAAGATGGAATTAAGGAATAAGGGAAAATTTTACCATCCGATATGGCACCAGTTTGTGATCTCACTTTTAGTCTAGGCATATTAGCATTTCAAATAGAAAAACATAGCGTAAGGCTAATTTTTGTTGATTTTGAATCAGTGGGGTCCAGGAATCTAAAACTCATTTTGCTAAAAAAAAATACCGGCGTACAGAGGGCTGCGCCCGCAATACGAGGGTTTTTTAGAATTTTAATGCATAGTGAATATTTTTTGTACATATACATATTTTATAAGCAATAAATAAGAATTGTGCACAACATTAATGAAATGCTTCCTGTAAATCTATTTTTGGATTGGTCTAAATAAACGCGTTCCAGAATGAAAGGCTAGCACCTTTCATTCTGTTCCACCTTTAGTTAGAGCAATCCAAAAATAGATTTACTATTTACCCAGTTTGTATAAAAGTACTCCAAGGCTAATCTACAGGCATTTTTCGATTTAAGATTTCTGATGGCCTTTGATCAAAAAGGAACTCAACGTAAGGATGACTTGGCTTTATATATGAACTGAATTATTAGCTGTAAATCTACTGTTACTGTTTTTTTTAATCAAGGAAAAGCAACTTATATGAAATGATTCCATGTCAGGGGACACACATAAGCTTTCCTATGAGTATTGAACAAGTATACTTTTGCAGCTCTTCAGGGACCCCTGTTAACTTGGTCCTACAAATTTCAAAAATATTTGTGGCACACACTATTACCATTCTATGCATTTCCACCAAATTTCATGTTCATTGTTTCATCAAGTTAAAAGATATGCATTGAAGAAATGCTTAAGAGGCTTCCCTTGCATTGTGAAAGGCTCTTAGTAAATACTTACTTGGCTATATTTCCGGTTTGGATACAGTTATTCGAATGAAATTTCGTAGACATATTCCCTATGTAATTTTCTAAAAACCCTTAGCAGAATTTTCATATTTGAAAACCTAAGAGGGGCTACACACGAACAAATTGAAATTTTACAAATTTACTGTTATTTACTTTTCCTTAGCAAAAGTCAACAGTCTTAATATTTAACGTATATAAGGCCATACTGACCAATCTTTGTGCAAAGTTTCATATCGATCCCTATAACGGTTTAGAAAAACGGAGCTCGAAAAGGAAGTTTAACTTTAAACGCCAATAACTTTTTTACCGTTACTCGAAACTGGAAAATTTTAACTGATATGAGATGTACTCGTTTAGATCTTTGATTTAAATACCCATACGTCAATCTCTGAAAAAAAAAATAAAAAAGTTGACTTTTTTCAAACGTTCGGGATACCCTGTCATCTTCTTCCTACCAACTTCTAAGGTATTTGTGCCAAAGACTGAAACCATTCTACACATTCCTACCAAATTTCATGACAATCGGTTGAGTCGTTCGCGAGTTATTTAGTGAACAGACGGACAGACGGACATACGGACACACGGACAGACGGACGGACGGACGGACAAAATCGATTTCATAAGGGTTTTTTGAAAAAAAAAATTCTAGAAAACCCTAAAAATGATCGGAAAGGTTCCAAAAAGGACAAAAAAGGAATCTATTTCATCTTTGACCGGAGGTCGGCATGCGGGGTATCATAACAAAGGGAAAATCGAGTGCATTACATATCCGGAAAATTTTCAAGTTCCCAGTAACGGGAAACACAAACATTTTCCAGATGCGAAACAGTTTACATCAAAATTACCCTTGGAATAATGACCGTGACCTAAGCAGTGTATTTGATCAGTGGCGTAGCCAGGATTTCGTTAAAAGGGGGTGGGGGAGGGTTGCAATCCATCATCAAATTGTATCCCTGTCAGACGGAAATGTTTTAAATTTCCAGAGATAACTTCAACATTGCGGACCGCACAGCAAAAAGTTACAAATAGTACTTTTAAGCCCTGATGTCTTGAACTGATGAAATTCAGAAAATATGAGTCTAGAAGCTTTTTGGGGGCCAAATATGTCCTTGCGATGATCAATAAAAGTTCAGAATTTAAATAGTAGGTGCGGTTGTGATCCTTACGATAAAAAAATCTCAGGGTTACTTACGGAAAATTTTAAGCTTAGAAAGACTAGGATATACCTACGCGAAATTACAGGATCCGATGATGTTATCAATTAATGCACAGGTATCCCAGTTTCGGCTACCAATGCCTGGAACTGCAGTCTCAGTATCATTGGGCGGATAACGAGTCTCTTAGCTTCCCTTTCTCGCAATACCCGAGATTGAAATGTTTCTAAAACGTCCCTTATAGCCAATACAGACTACGAACAAATCCTGGTGTAGATTAAATTAATCCAGTAAAAACTCTGGATACTAGATCGAACCATATGTCACTAAATTCAAAATGCATCGTAGAATGTACTTGCATTATTCAAATTGCAGTACAATATGGTACAACTGTCAACTAAATCAAGGATTCAGTAAATCTTGTCGATAGTCTGAATCGCCCCTTAAAGGGGATTCACACTATGGACAGGATTTACTAAAACCACTAAAGTAATCGAGTCGAAACACGTCTAGTAGATTAAATCGTTTGTCATTAAATTCAAAATGCATCGTAGAATGTACTTGTATTATTCAAATTGCAGTACAATATGGTACAATTGTTAACTAAATCTCGGATTTTGTAAATCTTGTCAATAGTCTGAATCGGCCCTTACACAAGTGTAGTGATTTTTGAACACTAACATCACTTACACTCCCACTCAATTGGAGATAGGTCCACTTGAAATATGACTGTATGTCGGAAAGTGATAACGGTATTTTCTTCAAACTTGGTGACAATATTTTCAGTAGCCTGCTTGTTTTTTCAATAACACAAGGACTCAGATCTGGAGTCCCGTTAGGATTTTATATGAAGAATGCTTAAAATCAGTACAAATGTTGAAATCTTTAGGATAGTTCCAGAGGAAATAAAATCACAAATAACGGTATAAAAAGATAATTTTATTCTGGAAAATATGGTTAGTAATGAGCAGAACTTCCTTTAAGTAATTGGATCTGAAAAGGTCAATCTAGTTTAGAATTGTATAGATGTTGAAGGTAATTTAAGTTAATTTTATCCTAACCTCCTCTAATTGCTTACAGAGGCGCTTTAGTATTGTTAAACTATCGACTAAGGATATAGATCTTCCTTGTCAACCACCCCAACCATTTTTGAGAATATTTAGATCAAGTGAGTATGGTGGTCATTTCATAACGTTGATGGATTGGTCTCGAAACCAATATTTGATCAGCCTTGCTTTGTGAGTGGGGACATTATCTTGTTAAAACCAAAAAGGGGTTGCATGGAAAATGCCGGTTACCTTAGGCACTACATTAGGAAGAATATTTTGATAAGCCTGGGCGCTCGGAATACCTCTGATTTCCATAAGCTCAACAGTTCCATTCCAAATATTCAACCTCCATTTTAAACTGTATGAGTTGGACAAATGAGTGGAAGCGCGTTATTTCCACTGACGAAAAAAATTAAATCTCGATGGTTCAGATGGATTTAGGTATTATTTGGCTTGGGGCCCGTGTTCGGCCGAACACAAGGAACACCGTACGTTAGCTACTGGTGCTGAAACATCGATGACAAATTCACTGCACATTACTTTCTCATTCGGTAAGTAGGCCATTTGTTCGGAAAGGTAATCTGAAATGGCAAATTCATCGAGGATGCATGCATGCATCGCAAATGCAAAGTACCGCTGGGAAGGTATGCACGACTATTATGCATGGTAGTGCAGTCATATTAGCATTCAAATAGAAAAAAATAGAGTAAGACTAATTCTTGTGGGTTTTGAATCAGTGGGCTCCCAGGAATCTAAAACTCATTTTGCTAAAAAAAAATTTTATCGGAAAGGTCCCAAAAAGGACAAAAAAGGATACTCTTTAATCCTTGACTGGAGGTCGGCATGTGGTATCAAAGCAAAGAGGACGTTGAGTACATTACATATCCGGTGTTTGTTCCATATTTCAAGGACCCTCAACGGAATAAATCGAGATTAAATGGAGAATTATTGTGTTTCCCGTGTATCTTTCCAAAGCCATAATTACAAGAGTAATTCAAATTGTCACTACGTTTCTCACTTTTCCGAATCTATAATAGCTAAAGATTCTACCATTAAATTTGAAAAAAAATTATCGTAAAGCTCTCAAAAAGGACATAAAAGGAAACTAATTACAAACCTTGATCGAACGTGGGCATGCGGGGTGTCATATCAAAGGGGACGTCGAGTACATTCCATATCCGGCGTTTATTACTTGTTTCAAGGACCCTCACAGGAGAAAATTCGGATCCAATGGAAAATTTTCGTGTTTATCGTATATGTATCTTTACAAAGCCGTAATTTTTCGTTGAAACAGGAACCAAACACCGGATATGCAATGCACTCGACGTCCTCTTTGATATGACACCCCGCATGCTCACGTTCGATTAAGGTTTGTAATTAGTGTCCTTTAATGTCCTTTTTCAGAGCTTTCCGATAATTTTTTTGCTTAGCAAATTTAATGGTAGAATCTTAACCTATTATAGATTCGGAAAAGTGAGAAACGTAGTGACAACTAGAATTATTCTCGTAGTTATGGCTTTGGAAAGACACGGAAAACACAATAATTTTACATTTAATCGTGATTTATTTCGTTGAGGGTCCTTGAAACAGGAAACAAAGTATCTTTTTGTCCTTTTTGGGATCTTTCCGACCAACATTTTTTTTTAGCAAAATGAGTTTTAGATTCCTGGGAGCTCGTTGATTCAAAAACCACAAAAAAATAGCCTTACTCTATTTTTTTTCTACTTGGAGGCCTGAAATGGAATATTTTGACTGCACTATGCAGAATTATGGGATGTAATCATCCAAGCCGAAATACTCAACGAGCGCGTTAATCCACTGCATTGTTCATCCTATGGTGCTCAATAATGCTTTTGTAACTGCGGTAAAATATTAATTGCAATCAAATTATCAGCATGGATGATTTTGCGCTATAATCCATCACCTCCGATATGCAATGCTCTGCAATTTATTCATATGGATGTGATAAATTTATAAAGGTTCCTTCTTTTCATATAAATTCACATAGTAATTAGATGAAAATAATAAATTTTAGAATTTTTAATTTTATATTCACATCAGCTAAAGCTATAAATCTATCGACATTGTACAAAAATACGGTTCTTTAGACGAATCGAAAAAAGTTTCTGGAATTAACACAAGATTGAAAATAGCTAAGGATAATAACAAACTCTGGAAGATGAGTCACTATCGAGTATTATTAATCCACCTCCAATCATTATAATCAACCAGCTGAACTTTTTTTGAGTTTATTATTGTCATAAATTATCCTGGCATGGCGCCACATAGCTATAGAAACGAAATAGATTGTCGCGTTTTTTTTTGTCGATTGCGTCATTTAACAATATTCACAAAATACTCATAACACACATTCCCCGGTATGGAGCTAGCAAAAAAAGTCTTCTTTCAACATACACTTTATTATGTAGTCCTGGCAATGTGTACGAGTATGTGGTGACTAGTCGTTACCATGGCTGCCGTTTCTATCTTTCAACTTGTCCTATAACTTAGTAACTTACTCGTATTCTATTTGCTTCGAGTTGCCAAGAATAATTCAGGACAATGACTTGAAAATAGTTTGACCGATAAGATGATGGTATTATATGGGAAATGGTTTGTTGGCGTCTATATTACGGATGTTATTTATGGACGTTCATGTAATCGAAAAAGGATTTTTATTCAGTTCTTGCATTCGAGTGATGGAGATATAGGCAGGACCAAAGGCCAAAGGATTTTAGGATTGATTTTTTTTCGATACACATGTCTGTTGGCATGATGATTATAGTGAGACAGATACGACGAGTATATTCAGAATATAAATTGGGACTAGAAATGAATCCGATCTGAATCTGAACAGAACAAGTATGTATGATAATGTATTCAGGAAGTTGTGCTGTCCTTTTTTTAGGATAGGAAAATCCAATAAGGCCGTCAATATTGAAAATTAGGATTTTAGACTACTGCAATGTAGGCGTTGTAGCATATTAGGAGTCAAATTCACTTTCTGTCTTGATGTCCAGTCCACCAAAATTCAGAATCGATGTTCTTGTTTACTTCTAATAACAAATACTATCCTTTTTTCATTTAAAGAACAAAATGAACAAACATATTTTATTTCTATTGAAACAAAAATTATTATTTTATAGCACTTATTGTACACTGAAAAAAAAAAACATAATTCGGACGTGTAATTAATAGTAATGTAATTCCGCACTTACCGTCTATATGTATACTCGATATATTGAACTTTTGTTTCAAAATTTCACTGCAAACCCATTCAATTAAAATATCAATACAATTTAAAACTACACAATTTGTCATTTCCAACAAATCGCCATCATCATTGCTGTGTCATTTGTATAAAAACCACTTTATATTGTCAAGCGCAGCTGTCCCCCTATTTACAAATTTCAAGTATTTCAGAGTAATTACTCGATTGAATTCCCATTACGGTAATTTATTCTGATATTCAGATCCATATTATTTTCGAATTTCGATTAGCAATTTCCACTTAACCAAACCAATTTCGTCCCAACTTCAAATTCTCCCGGCTTCATGACAAATCATTTATCTTCGACATGCGGACTTTATCAAGTACCCAATAAATCAAGTTAAGTGTAAACTTTAAGATTGCGTCCGTTTATGTCTTGGAGCAAATCCGCATGTGTGACCACACAATGGAATGGAACTCATAGAATTTTGTGTCCGCTTGAACATCCTCCTTCGACTCTGTGTTGAAGATAAATTACATTCCATTAGATAGGGTCTCACATCTGCACTATGTGAGACATAGTATTTCCGCAGTATCCGATTATAGTATTGTGTATAGTCGAGCACGACGCTTGTGTGCACAATCAATTTCCCATACTGCCCCTCGAGGATATCTTCCTTGCTCACCACCACCACCCCATATCGTGTCCAGCTTTAAAGAAGACTGAACCTTACGGTCGAGTTTTAAATATCCTTGGGCCGTAAAATTGCATTCATAGACTATTGCGTCGTCGTCCCGCTCCGTATCTAGGAAGATAATTATCAGGCTGGATGAGTTTGTAAAGCGTTTGTTAACAATTTTATATTCATACGACTACGGCGCGACGGTATGGTGTATTCATTTCACAGCTTCATGGTGTGGATCCCATAAAAGGGTTGTGCTCATAATAATGAAGTCCTAAATATTGGAGTCAACCATGAAGAAGATGCCGACCGACGACGGCACTATGAAACGGTGACGATAATAAACTGAGTAGTCGAGGACTACATATGTGCTTGACTTTAGTACACCAGGACGCTACCATTTCGGGAAAGAAAATTGCATGGTCAAGTTTTGTTGAAAAATAAACAGACTCTTAATGGATGGTGTTTAGTACCATATTGCAAAATTTCGATTTTATTTTTTTTTAGTGATTTCCACAGAAAGGACTATGCTCTTTCCAATGATAAAAGCCCCAGATGTTAAAATTGAAAAATTAGTCCGAAAATCGATTTCGAAGTTCGCCAGCAAACCATCAAAATCCTATGTGAGATTTTAGTTTTTTGCAGTTATGCCTTTTTAAAAAGTAGTTAACCAAATTTTAACCGGTCATATCTACTCACTTTGAAAAAGAATAATAGCCGCAAGCAGTCGCGTACCGTAAGGTGTTCCGTTTGTTCTGACCAGGGGATTCCTAGCGTAGTTACGAGGAGTAGCAAATTTTAGAATGTGATTTTTAAAAACCCTTTTGTGGATTTCTGGGTCGTTGGAACATTAAAACTGTCTTTTTTTGGGTGCCACTATGCTTCAAATGTATAGCAAAAAATACTTAAAGGGCAAAAAACGCTCATTAGGCCCACAAAAAGGCGTGTGGGGTCCAGAAAAGAACAATCACGAAAGAAATCCGCTGACCTTGCATTTAGTTCAAAATTTATTATGAAGTAAAGGAAATCAGACGGAAGTGCGACAAATTCCATAATAAAGCCCTCAAGGGTAACTGACAATCACATTATGACTATATGGCGAAAAAAGTTCCCTTGGCATTATCGATGCTTATCGCGGAAAGTATTGGAAATATTTCAGATCTCCAAAAAGTCAATGGAAGACTACAAGCAGTAAAATAATTTTGCCGAATAGATTGAAAGTTTCCATCGCCATTGTAAAAAATATGGACGCGCGATCAATTATTGACAGAGATACAACAATGGGGTCAAAATTTTTTTTTATGGAGAATAATAGACACTATGATGAGAAATAATAAAAAAAACTAAATTCTCGACGAATTAGAGCACGAAGTTTGATTTAAAACTAGTTTGAATTAAATTAGTTAAAATGTACTTATTATTTTGTGCAGCCATTTTTAGGTGTCTCATACTTTTTTTTTAGGAAAATTAAACCTGTTAATTACTTTAAATGGTGAATGTGTATATTATGTATTTAATTCCTCTCCAATTAGGTAACGAAATATTATCAAATGACATTTATTTACTCTAATTACCGCTTGACTATAGGGTGTTAAAAATAATTATTTGGGTGTACTTATTTTTTGGCCATATGTGTATGGGTGTCCCGCAACCGGTGGTACATAGGATAATGGGAGATAGTACAGCTCATTTGAGGACAATAAATGTTCTACACGACCCCTCTATCTTTAACCGTTAGAAAGTTATAGCATTTTTTGATAAAAGTGTCAGAAACCCCGACTTGCCACGCAAAATCACTATTTGCCACGCTCCCAAATATTGGATCCGAAATTTGACTTCACTTTCTGAAACTGCACAAAATTCTACATAAAATAACGGTTTTGCCAATTAAATTATTTAAAAACCTACCCAGATACAACCACTCAAACTTTAAAGAAATTTGGAAATTGATATTTTCTTGTAAATTCAAATTGCAAAATCGTAACGGTACTTTGAACTGACAAATGTGCAAAGTTTACAAAAGTTGCATCATTATGTCAGCTTTCGAACGACATATAAAAAATAGGGTCTTAAGGACTGAAAAATTGAAAATATTACGTGTTTAACAGAAAAAAACATGGTCTCAAGAGAAATTCAAAGTATACATTTTATTAAGTAAACAATATTTTTTTTATAAAAACTAAAAAGAAAGATTATTGAGAATAGGAACTTTTATATTATAAATGCTGTTCAAAGTGTCCTCCTCCATATCGGACACAAATTCGGCACCTTCTACCAACAGAAGAGACCGCCTTAAGCATCTCTTCCCTTTTTCGCGCAAATTATTGCAAGCCATTTTAATTTTTTGCAAAAGATGTTCCCGGGACACTATTGGCTCATCGTAAACTTCATTTTTGAGTCTACCCCATACATGGAAATCAAGCGGCGTTAAGTCGGGACTTCTAGGAGGCCAAGCGACAGGCCCGTATCGTCCAATCCATTTTTCATGGAACTCACTATTCAAAAATTCCGTAACAATTCTTCCGCTGTGAGCCGGACATCCGTCCATTTGCCACCATATTTCTGATAATCTAGCTAATGGAATTTCATCTACGACCTTCGGCACGACTTCTGTTTCGAGAATCTGGTGGAACGCGGATGAATTGAGTCTTTGAGGAAGAATAATTTCAGGTAGTAGTTCATCTCCAAGAACACCGATCCAGATATTTGCACTAAACTCGTGCTGGTATCTCGAAGTACAAGTTTCGCGGGGGTTCTGATGAGACCAGAAATGGGTGTTGCGGGTATTGAATACACCACTCCGAGTAAAAGTAGCCTCATCTGTCCATATTATTTTTCTTTGGAAGTGCCGATCCGCTGCCAATCTTTGTATGAACCAACTACAGAAAGTCCTTCTTCTTTCAAAGTCGGAAGGCAGTAGATCTTGCACTTCCGTTAAATGATATGGATATTGACTATCCTCTTGTAGTGTTCGGTGAATTGTCATACGAGGCACACCCATTTGAATAGCCGCCCTTCTCGTGCTTGAATCCGAGTTCGTCCTGAAGTGACGAAGAATTTCTTCTTGCAGCCGTGCCGTAGTACGTTGACTTCGCTCTAACGTGTAATGGTTCGGTGTTCTACCAGTTTGTCGCAGTGTGTTAAACGCCCTAACAAACGTTCGGCTGTCCGGAACCTGTCTTTGGGGGAAGCGACGACCATACTCGCGAACTGCTTCGCGTCCGTTACATCCAGCTATACCATACACCAACACCATATCAGCGTACTCGATATCCGAATATTTTGTCGCCATCTAATAAAACATCACACTAATAACGATTTTAATAAATACTACTAATAATAATACCTGTTTTAATATTAACGTTCTAGCAACAGATCAATTGTGTGATAATCAATGCTAATCAGTTGAATTAAACTGGTGGAATAACGAACTGAAGCAAATGACTTTAAAATAACAAGGATTAACCGTTAATATTACCGTTTTCTCAACAAGTACATTTTCACATTTTTCCAGAATGAAACATCTTCAAGGCAAAGTTCGTTGACACCTTAATTTCACTATTTTTTGAAAACCATTAATAATAATTGAAGTATGTATGTATTTTAATTAGATTTGTTCTGCTTTAGTTTCGCGTTTTTTTTCTTTTACACGTAATATTTTCAATTTTTCAGTCCTTAAGACCCTATTTTTTATATGTCGCTCGAAAGCTGACATAATGATGCAACTTTTGTAAACTTTGCACATTTGTCAGTTCAAAGTACCGTTACGATTTTGCAATTTGAATTTACAAGAAAATATCAATTTCCAAATTTCTTTAAAGTTTGAGTGGTTGTATCTGGGTAGGTTTTTAAATAATTTAATTGGCAAAACCGTTATTTTATGTAGAATTTTGTGCAGTTTCAGAAAGTGAAGTCAAATTTCGGATCCAATATTTGGGAGCGTGGCAAATAGTGATTTTGCTCGGCAAGTCGGGGTTTCTGACACTTTTATCAAAAAATGCTATAACTTTCTAACGGTTAAAGATAGAGGGGTCGTGTAGAACATTTATTGTCCTCAAATGAGCTGTACTATCTCCCATTATCCTATGTACCACCGGTTGCGGGACACCCTGTATAATGTGATCATTCAATTCTGACCTAAAGTAATCACAATCACACTTCTTTGTTTAGCAATATCTTTTATTTTTATCTCGTAGAATCTTACTGCCTACAAATCGAAATTCTAATTGTCACTTTTTGACAAGCTTATTTATTTAAATAAAAGATAAATAACAGGCGCGACAATCCAGCATTGGACTAAGGCCGCAGGATGTGTTAGTGACATCCTATTTCCAAAATCTTATCTGCTTTTTGTTGAGGTAATGATATCAGCATCACGCTCAGCAGTGTTATTTATCTCCATAAATGCACCGAGAAAAATAACGTCCCTTAAAATTCAATCGATATCACTTTGATATCGAGTTAAAATCCTATTAAATTTATAATCCTTTCCTTTTAAATAGATATCGCTTTAATTTAAATTCATTCTTTTTAAATTAATGGGAAATCCCTTCAATCCAAATTTTAAATGGGAAATCTTTTTTAACTTTGTCATGAAGTTTATAACGCATCTCCGACCATATAAAAAGTATACATATATGATCAGCATGACTAGGGGAGTCGATTGGGCGATGTCCGTCTGTCTGCCTGTCTGTCTGTCTGTCTGTCCGTCTGTTGCAGTGCGTTTTTCTCGGCTGCTATAAAAGCTAGAGAGCTGAAATTTTGTACACATGCTTATTATTGTTACAGGCTGTTTGTATGTTTGAATCGCTAAAATCGGACAAATGAATCAAATCCGACTATGGGGTCATGGGGCTGCCATACAAACCTAGCCCCCCAATTTAAGTTCTTCTAAGAAAAACTTTCTTATTTGTGCAACAAATTCAACCAAATTTCACACAAATGTGTTTCTCTAGATAACACAAAACATATCAAAGAATGGATCAAATCGGATGATGGGCTCACGGGGCTGCCATACAAACCTAACCCCCCAAATTAGGTTCTTCAAAGAAAAACTTTTTTGTTTGTGCACCAATTTCAACCAAATTATACACAAACGTGTTTCTCTTGATGACACAAAACATTTCTAAGAATTGATCAAATCTGAACATGGGGTGGCCATACAAACCCAACCCCAATTTTGGTTCTTCTAAGAAACATTTTTTGCACCAATTTCACAAAACCTTGAATTAATGTGTTTTTACCAAATCAACAAAAAAGTTAAAAACGAACGGAGTCGTACTGTGGGGTCATGCTCCCTCAACCCCAATAAAATTTTCTGAGTAAATATTTTTTTTTTGCCCACTTATTTCAACCAAGCCCAAAACTTTTGTCAAGACGGAAGAAAAAAATGTTAGCCCAAGGAGAGCGAAGGGTATCCAAAATATCGGCCGCGTCCGAAATTAGCCTCGGCCCAGGGGGTTGGCGAGCGTAGCGAGCAGGGGGCAAAGCCCCCTAGTTTTTTTTTTACACTCGCAGTCGGTCGGCTCGGCAGTAAGTGGTAGAGCGATGTCACAATGTATGGTATAAATTAAAAACGTCGTCCCGTATAGTATGTGTGGTGTAGTAGGTAGGGGCGTTAGTCTTCAAATCATAGGGTCGCGGGATCGAATCCCACTGTAGGTAGGTAATTTATTATGCATTTTAGAGCGTAAAGAGGTAAATGAAATGTCGCCAACACCTCTAGCGAAGTCAGTTATACAAAACTCATTTATGAGTAATTTTCACAGGGAAAGAACACCCTGTGAAAATTACTCCTTTTGGTGTAATTTAAAGTATTCTTTTGAATTCATGTATTTGGATAAACAATAAAAAAATCCTTTAATTTTAAATAAAATGATATCCCTTTAAAACAAAGAGTCCATTCTCTTAAATTAAAAGGAAATCCTTTCGATTTATGGTTGTGACCTGATTAAATTGACATTGCATCACTTTAATTTAAAGTGATTATAGATAGACTTTCAAAAGGTATATCTTATTAGTTCAAAGGGAAATCCGTTTGAAATAAAGGGATTATACAATGATTCAAAGGGAAACAAATATGAAGCAAAATCAGATTGGAATCCCTTTGAATCATATGCGTATTTTTTTAATTTACAGGATGTTTTTTCTCAGTGAGGTACTCATTTAACATCTGAGTGAGATCATAGTCCGCCACAAGCTCGTGAGTTCGAAAAACACCATGATCCACGGTGAGATTCGAACTCATGACCCTGTGCACCGAAGATGCGCGCACTAGCCGCTAGACCAGCCAGACTACTATTTATTTAGTAGAACAATAAAGTAGATTCGTGATTGATTCTCAAGAGGCAGGAGGGAGCGCAAACGCAAATGGCGAGCAATAAACACGAAAAAAAGCCAGGAAGGAATGTAGGTAGCACTTACTATGATAAAAGGGTCATCATAATTTCATCTTTGTAAACGTTAATTAATACATAATTGAAATTATATGAGATCGTTTTGATACAAAAATAAAACACACTACGCACAGAGGGCTGCGCCCGGGTGTTTTAGAATTTTATTGCATACGCAATACTTGTAGGTACATTATGGTTTTTAAGTAATAAATCACGAATAAACTTAAAACCATTTTATTTTTCCGGTTTCGATCAAGTTAGGTATACTCAACGGCAAATCTACGGACATTTTTGATGCATCGATTCTACAGAGCTCCTAACCAAAAACTTAGAATTGTAATTCTAAGAATAAGGTTACGGATACAATAACCAAACTTAACAGCTCCGTTACCGTTATACCGAATTAACGAAAAAAACATTATAGGGAATGCCAAACACTGTTATCATTCTACACGTTCTTACCAAATTTCATGACGATCGTTTGAGCCGTTCGCGAGTTTTTTAGTGAACAGACGGACGGACACACAAAATCGATTTCATAAGGGTTTTTTGAAAAAATTCTAAAAAAAACCCTCAAAAATATATTAATTTAAAATTACCTCGTCGCCGTTATTATGTTCTCTCACCTCTCTCTAATGAAATAAAAAAGGGTTTTTTGAAAAAATTCTAAAAAAAACCCTCAAAAATATATTAATTTAAAATTACCTCGTCGCCGTTATTATGTTCTCTCACCTCTCTCTAATGAAATATAAAAAGTCGAATACATTACCCTTTTGGGGCACCCTGTTTAACCTATTAGCTTCAAAGAGTATTCGTGCCGATGACTGTACGAGTATGGGGGCTACCATTATTCACTGATTTTATGTTTTACTTTTGATACAAACAAGAAAATTGACTTGTTTAACGGCAAAAAAAGATGTACCGCCGGCAAAAATAGTTGGGGGACGTCATGTAAAAACAGGTTTTTTTATTTTTTTTTCTGTTATATGCAGAAATAGTTTAAATTAAATAATTAAAGTGAAGTGTCAAATATTTTTGCTTTTTAAAAGTTTTTTTTTTAATTTCTCTCAAATGTAGAAAAAGTGGAGCTAACACTTTTTTGCAGCAAGCCCCAGAATGGCTCTCTCTCTCTCGCACACAAACAGGGTACATTACCTCTATCTCTGGTACCGAATCAATAAAAAATAATGAATCTCAACCCCTTTGATATAAGGGGCCTCTCTCTCTCTCTGAACTTGCAAGAAAATTACAAAATATTTTTTTATATGACTTAAACTCTTAAACAATAAAAAGATTTTTGTTTTAGAATAACTACGATCAGGTTTCTATGGCAGCCTCATGAACTTATTTTTCGATTTCGTTTTGTGAAATAGACTGGTATACATTTGTGTGAAATTCGTTTACGATTGGTCCATAAAGAAAGGTTTTTCTTAAAAGTACCAAATTCTGGAGGTGCCCGTCTATGGTAGCCCCATGACTATGGATTCATTTGGACAATTTCTTCATATAATTTGTCTCCTTAAAATTGTTAAAATAGATCCGTCAATGGGTGCGATTTTGAAACGCACCGGTCGAATATGTTCCCACAACATGTTGTCCATTCTGATCCTATAACTGCGGTTTTGCGGATCAGCATTAAGTTTCGGTGTTTTCCGTATGTCTGCCTATGTGGAATATGTGAACGAAAAGTTTCGGAGATCAATTCTTATTCGTGAAATCGCAGTTAGAGGATCAGAATGGACAACATGTTGTCGGAACATATGCGACCGGTGCGTTTCGGAACCGTACCCAATAAAAAAATGTTTCTTAGATGAACCTACTTTTTTTTCGTGGACTGTAATTTATAGTGTTCATTTTGCACACCTATAACTAACTTACGTAACATTTGAACATTGTTTTCGTATCCACCTAAAATCAATCATAATCTTGAAGAAATCTGATCGAATTTTGATGACTTCATCAAAACAATAATTTCGTCTCAATCCAGTGATTTGAAACAATAGGTTTCTTAATGCAAATTTAATAAACAACACTGCGGCCAAGTGACTGCGCATTCATACTGCATCAGCATCACCAACATGTAAACAATCTCTGTATCGCTGGAGCCACCCTAAACCGCCTAAATGAGGTGTTTATACTTAGCTCATAATAGTGCAGTCAAAATATCCCATTTCAGGCCTCCAAATAGAAAAAAATAGAGTAAGGCTAGTTTTTGTGGTTTTTGAATCAGCGAGCTCCCAGTAATCTAAAACTCATTTTGCTAAAAAAAATTTTGATCGGAAAGGTCCCAAAAAGGACAAAAAAGGGTACTCTTTAATCCTTGACCGGAGGTCAGCATGTGGGGTTCCTCTATGATATGACACATGCCCACGTTCGATCAAGGTTTGTAATTAGTGTCCTTTTATGTCCTTTTTGAGAGTTTCCGATAATTTTTTTCTTAGGAAATTTAAAGGTAGAATCTTTAGCTATTATAGATTCGGAAAAGTGAGAAACGTAGTGACAATTTGAATTACTCTCGTAATTATGGCTTGGGAAAGATACACGAGAAACACAATAATTCTCCATTTAATCTCGATTTATTCCGTTGAGGGGCCTTGAAACATGGAAAAACACCGGATATGTAATATACTTGATGTCCCCTTTGATTTGATACCCCGTACGCCGACCTCCGGTCAAGGATTAAAGAGTATCCTTTTTTGTCCTTTTTGGGACCTTTACGATCAAAATTTTTTTTAGCAAAATGAGTTTTAGATTCCTGGGAACCTGATTCAAAAACCACAAGAATTAACCTTACTCTATTTTTTTCTATTTGAAATGCTAATATGACTGCACTATAAGCGCACTGAAAAATAGTCAACAAGAAAATGTAGATGCATCAATCTTTCATATAAGTATGCGCCGAAAGAGGTAAACAATGGAGATTGCCAGAATGTACCCTACATGCACATCTAGGTATACTTCGGTATATGGTGCAAGGTTGAACACTGACAACACGTTTAAACAATTTATACGTCGCAAAACTTTTCGTTAGCACAAAAAATTAAAAAAAAAAAGGTTTATGCTTGGGCGATAAAGCTTAAACGTATGCATTTATGTTTTTGTATATCTGCAATATTTTCACGGGGTAGGATCACATTACAATACAACATGCCACCGTAGAGATAAGCCTATCTTTGCATGTAGGTAGTATTAACAATTTCGACGAAGGGCTCTTTTCGTAATACTATGCCTACATGTGGAGTATATGCATAATTTGAAGTTCAGTCACTGGAACAGCAATCAACAATAATGCTGCAAAAGAGACGGGCCTGCGACAATAAATTGTTGTAAAGGTAATGGTATGAGTATACAATTGTCAGATTGCGGTATTGTTCACGCAGCTATGCTGCTGCGGTTGATATCAAAGTGATCTCCCCATGAAATTCTAGCCGCGGCATTTTACTTTCACATAAGTCTTTTGAAATTAATTTCGTAAATAATAGGGATGGTTCATTTTCATGAAGCATATGCATTTTTATATTGTTAAATTAACAATCTCTCTGGTTGCGGTTAGATATCGTGCAAAAAAAAACATGCAAAAAATAATTTATTATTTATGGTTTTACATTTTGATCATCATCACTGTGGCACAATAGACCGACCGACGTCGGATTTTGGCCACTTTTATCGTTGACCTCCAATTGTCGCGATGACTACAGCAGGCCAGCACTTGGCCTACTGATGCTGAGTACTACCAGTGAGCTCTCGGTCGTCCACGCAATGTAGCTCCGTCTACCTGTTGTGCGTTCTTTCTTTTTTTAAGCATGTGATTGTCCCACCGCTAAAGGCTATAGTTTTCCACTGATCGTACAGTTGTTGATACGAGTCGTGGTTGTAGAACTTGACATTTAAACGTTGATTTTTCCCTATTCAATTTTTAAGTTAGATTTATTTTATTTCGATCCCCTAGATGATGTAAGGCTTTGTTTACCAACAGGTAGTCCGCGAGAGATTTTGAAGAGACTTATTCAAAAGATTTTTTTTCAATTACTCACCACATTATAACATATTATCTAGTGAATAGTTGTAGGTCTGCGCTAACGTGAATACATTAAGTTTCTTAAAATTCAGTTTCAGTCTGCATTTAGTAACAGTTATTTTGCAAAACATTGTTATTTCTGTTTTGTTGTCAGAATAATGTCAACACAACCCTTGGTGCTTACGTAACGAGGTCAAAAGCCGATAAAATAACAATTACCGGGGCAGGTTAAAAACAGTTCGACAACTTTCAATTTGAAGTCAGTAGATACGCGTATTTACTGTGGGGTACAGAAAACCACTTTGCACTCGATAAAGATACCTTTACTTGCATCAAAAACAACCTACAACCACCTTGAGTCAACACCTTAATGGTCCTTGACCCAGGAGTTGGCGCACATATAGTCGAGTAATATTCTTCTCTTCAAGAATCGAAGGAACCTTTAGGTGACCCCCTCATAAATTCTTAATATACATATTTGGTTAGCCCAAATACCAACCCAACTACTTTTCCGGTATGTGATGCCAAGTGTACTAGAAAACTATTTTACTCTAGGTGCCCTAATTCTTCCCATATTTGTACGACCGATAACGCAAAATGGCAACCAATTTTGGACAGAGTGCACTTTACTCCTGATTTCGCTATCTTCGCAGTAGATGTTTTATAGTACAGTACCGAACATTCGATTAACAGAACCGGGAACTAAACTTTTTTTTCGGAATTATAAATTTGGATTTTGAAATTTTTAATTGGGAATTTTGAATTTTCTGAGTCGACAGACATTTGCAAGTTCGAAACCACTTCTGTAAGGGCATTTTCAACGACTGCCTTATTCTGAAATAGTTCAAAGTTAATCTTAATAGATGGGCTATAGCAGTGGTCGGCAAACTGTGACTCGCGAGCCGCAGCCGGCTCTTTGGTTTATTCTGTGCCGCTCTCCACTGATTCAGAGTATATTAGATTATTTACTGGGCATAGATTTTCAAAGAAAAATTATGCTTCGATAATTTAGCAATTTTTTTTTAATCTCAATGAATCAGTAAGCCACGACGAAGATTTTTTTTTTTACAGTAACATGATCTGCTAGAAGGTAATACAGGGTTAGCACCCTGACGATTTTCAAAACGGTAAAAACGAATAATCATAATAATTGTGATAGAAGAAGACTCCTTAAATTTGTTTTTTTTTTTTTTTTAGGAAGAAGATTTAAGTATCACAGAGAAAAAATCGTTTTAAAATCAAAAATAATAGCTATGATTCAAACATTTTCAAATATGATTTGGATCCATATACGTTTACGTTTAATTCAAAAATGTTTCATTTTGAATCAATAGTGGAAATATTAAAGTGATTCTAGTACTTTCAAAATTGCTGCATGTCAAATCAAAATTGAATATCACTTTTTTTTTAATTTTATTTTTATTTTTTATTATTCATTTTTATTTATTTTTTAACAATATTTTAAAAACTTTATTTTCTCACTTTGCTTCTACTGGGAATCGAGCCCGGTACCTCTCGCTTCGTAGTCCTACTTCCTACACCTAAGCTATAGGAGATTACTAGCACTGAACAAAAAAAACCGCGGGCTTATGTACATGTGATGGATACAGCCTTCAAAAAGAAACAACTTTAAAACAAAATTGAATATAAATCTATGTTTCAGTCAATTTTGGACAGATCATTAAAGTGAATCATATTAAATTTAATATAAAACTATTTGTTTTTAAAATGATTTATTGATGTAATCCAATTTTGTTTTTAATATGTTTCACTTCAAATTTAAGTGATGGTTTTTTTCTCTGTGTAGTTATGACAAACACAGGTAAAGTTTTCTTTTTAGCCTTTCATTAATGTTCTAAATGTCTTAAACGAAAAAAAAATCTATAATAAAGGATTATATGACATATAGTGTAGTTCCGAGGTGATTTCAGATTGCAAAGTGTGGTAAAGAAAATTTTTTGTTTCTTATGTTTTTTGGGGTGCTGAGCTCGAATCCGGAGCTTCCCACCAAAATTTCGTTGCGGAACAGGATCAGAACCGCGAAAAAACCCAAAATTTTCGGAGTTTTCCCGTTTTTTTTGTTTATAACTCCGAAAGTGTACATTTCTCCGAAAACCTGTCCATGAAAATATTAGAGAAAACATAACTGCGATTCCAACGCGCCATTAATTAAAAATTAAAATTAAGCGGTATTGCTACAATTGATAGTCATTTTTTGGCGTTTTTTGCAATTTTGACCCTGTTTTGCAACGACATTTTGGTGGAAACTTACAGATTCAGGTTCTGCACTCCAAAATACACAATGTACAAGATAAATGCAACTTTTGCGACCAAAAATGAAAAAACGTTCAATCTCAAAATTTTTTTCATAAAATGGAACTATGTTAAAAATGGCAAATTTAAATTATCCACTGCAGTAATACCGCTCAACAGATTTTGAATATTTATGTCTCTTTGGACGCGCAATTATGTGCTCTCTAAAATATTCATGGAGAGTTTTTTGCATAAATAAATAGTTGCAGAATTAGGGGGCGAATAACGGAAAAACAGCAAAAATTTTAGGATTTTTCACGATTTTGACCCTGTTCCGCAACGAAATTTTGGTGGGAAGCTCCAATTTGTCTCCACCACCACATTTTGCAATCTGATGTACTAGGTTTATCACGTAGTAACTACACTAATATGTTTCAGATTCGAAATTGCACCGCGAAAGAAGCCTAATTTGAAATGCGAACGTAAAATGTTTCCGTCTCCTGCTTCATGAAATTTTATTTTTGAACAATCAAAGTAACAATTTTGAAATCGAAAGTTTTTATACTTTTCTATTTTTCCGTCGACATTTTTAACCCTGACAATTAGGACATCGGAAATCTGGAACCTCCATTGAAAATTCAATACAACCAGAAGATATTTGAATGATTTTAGTGGATACACGGCTAATATTTGGGTAATTCGGACAATCCTATTATCTGGATGGGGTTCGTTTCCGCTGAATCTGAATCTATCTATAGTTTATATAGAATTTACCGTTACCCTTCTGGTATTAATTGAATTTTTTAGTATGTATTATTTTTCTATATATATTTTGTTCGTGGAATCTCCTGTGTTCCTAAAAGACTCGTAGACTCAGGTCCTTTTCTAAATGTTCTTCAAGATATTTTTAAAAGGACAACTACAATTAAAATATTGCTTAAATAAAATTAAATTGTGGCTCTGGGAAGAAACTATAATAATTGGCACATCGCTAAATTTGGCTATTTGTATGAAGAACTTTGCCGACAACTGTGTTATAGGGTTCACGGAGATTAAGATTTAAAATTTTCGGAAACGACCGTCCGTTGTATCCTATCTTCTTTTCATCTTGAGGCAAACAAAATACCGCCGCCTTAAATGGTCGAACGCTATAGCGATGATAAAAAATTAAATTGTAAAAGCTTCTTAAATATTGGAGCCAAATGACAGTTTTGAATGTTTTTATTTTACGTTTTTTTTTTTAAATTTTGACAATGAAACTTGAACATGATTTCCGGTTATTCGTTCAAGTCTTTTGTTTTTCTTTTTATGTATGTACCTGTTAGACATTTTAGTATCTTTGAGTCAGACAAATGTATGTAATTTAGTGTCATTACTCTGTATGCCATGCTCTACAGTGACATCACCAAAAGTGAAAATGCATAAACTGTAAACTATGCAAGTTGAAATTTCCGAATTGCACTCAATTTTTGCTATTTTATTATCCTTTGCAGAAAGTGTAGAGATTATTTAACTTTTTTTTTACAATCAGTTAATTATTTACTTAACATTTTCTCTTTTCCAATTTCAGGTTAGTTGAAAATATATCAATATATCATCATAAAGGTAGAATTGTTACGGGACACTAAAATTAGGTAAATTCATCGATTTTTTATGCAAATTGCAACAATTCTTTGTATTTTGTTATATATTATTACTTTATCTAAAATGCTGTTTTTCTGATTATGCAGTTACGTACAGTGAAGGTTCACTGTCCGTTTCCATCTCATCAATCATAATATTTCAAAACCAACGTCTCCTTAGAAAAATGCTGCTTCATATTTTTCACCATCAACACATAAAATAGGATACGCTTTTTGACACTAATTGAATTAAAGCTCCAATCAAAACTAGTTCATAGCCATTTATTTATCTGTATGACAGACAAATATGAGGGTTAGTTAGAACAGCTGATCATAAGTATGTATAACAGTAGCTAATAGAGTCACCCATTCTCTGTCTAGATCGTTTAACCAAACAATTGCACTGATAATAATAATACTAATTAAATCACCCCATGTCGTAACACGTTGTGCTAACAGAACAGTACCTGCATACTTCATAAATTTCAATGTTATTTTCGTGTCTATTCAAATCTGAAATGATTTCTTTTTTTCTCTCAATCAAATTTTCACATAACATAAGGCAAACTCTGAAATTGTATGAATTATTATGGAAATAATCACTCTTAATTAGGTTGTTACAGTTCAATGGGGATGGGGAGTTAAATACCACTGAATATCTGTGAGAACCATCACAAAGTGGAAAAGGGTGACTGCGCTGTGGTTTAAAGTTAAGTGAGGCAAACCAATATTGCGAGGCATGAAATCATCACCGAATTAAGCGGATTAACACATAAGTCGTCTGCTGGCGTGTATTGACTTTGTTACAATAATTAGGATGCATAGCCATGCGCGTACTAAAAAGCGACCAGTAGCGCATGCTACTTGATTTTAATTAAATTTGCTATGCGCGTTTCGTGCCTTATTTCATGTTTTTTGTATATGTTTAGTTATTTTTATCCAGTTTTACCTGTACAAGATAGAAAAAAATGTTACATGTAATTTGTAAAAAAAATGTTTAAAGATTTAAGGGGGTGGCTATGCTGAACGGCTTAAAAAATCTATTTGAATTGCTCAAGGCCCGGCTAAGATTCGCTATTGATTTATTCGCACACTATCCAATTTTGTCAAGCACAAGAAATATGCATATCGCTTGCCAGCAATTCGATGAGGTACTCAAAAACAAAAAATTTAATTCGAAAAACACCACCTTATTATATTTCATGATTTCAACTAAAGAAAAAATATATTATACGCTTAACGTAAATAATGTCTCACGAACAAACAAGTAAGTAACTAGCTCCCGGTCATACGCCTATTACCCATTTCCTTCATATATTTTTATGAATGTTGTAGGATGAATTATGCATTTATAAAACATCACTAACCAGCCATTTTGACGACTTTGCGAATCTTTATTATGTATCGCCGCTTTTGATCAGAGCTTAAGATGTCTAAATGTACCGAAAATATGTGTGATTGAATCGGATTTTTCATAGTTTGAATAATTTGACAATTCTGGTAATTCAAAAAAATGGGATGAATATGCTTATATGTACTATACTTGAATTTGTCATAATTCCTAAAATAATTATGATTTCAACAAAAAGAGGAAAAAAAGCTTTCTAGACGTTTGTTGTGAGTGCTATTTTTTGTCTCGTTTAGCAGATCAACGGTTGCAAATTTTTTTCGCATGGTGACTCTCTTTAGAGTGCGTATTTATTTCACGACGCCCCACAGTGCGTCGAATGTATATAGAGGGTGGTAAAAAATCAATACCTTAAGAACGCGATTTTTATGAAATTTGGTGGATGTATTTAGCTAGTTAGGTTCTCAATTCTGTATAAAATTCAAGATGGATAAATGTAGTATAGTGATTTTAGCTGAAAAAATTATGAAACCCAAACATCCAAAAAAAGAGCTGACTTTTGATGCCAAATTGTTCTATGGCCTGACCGCATTACGCAGTAAAAAGTTAGACTTTTTTGCGCGTCACATTTGGGGGGGAGGGGGTGGCAAAGGGGTGAAATTATGATTTTTCGCATATATTTTGTTTACTGTAATATTTACAGCAAAATGTTCTGAGGACGATTTAAACTACACAAAATTTCCTTTCTAATGATATATTATATCATATACCTTCTCTTGCCAGATTATATACTAGACCTTAAAACATTTGGTGTATTTGAGATTTTTTGATAGTTACATTTGGCGCTGTAGCTCCTGAAGTAATTTAATTGGAGCCATGGTAATTGGGATAACTATTTCTAACAATATATAGCTGCCCCACACGGAGACTCAGGCTGCCCCGACAAAGCATTCCCCTATACTCCCTATTAACATTTAAAAAAAAGACATGCCTGTAACTTTTCGCCGAATCACAGCAGGCAGAAAAACTTTTGTTAAACGTTAAAGCTAAGTCCCATTAGACCCTCCACCAAATATTACTTCGATCGGATTAAAACAAAGGGTACCTCCCATACAAAATGACCGGAAAATTGCCTACGAGCAAAACTTTAATTTTGGTTGACTTGTTCCCTTATTTCTTAATAAACAAGTGGCATTGAATTTGAATAATTTGTATGGGAGGTACTCTTTGTTTTAATCCGATCGAAGTAATATTTGGTGGAGGGTCTAATGGGACTCAGCCTTAACGTTTACGAAAATTTTTCCCGCCTGCTGTGATTCGGCGAAAAGTTACAGGCATGTATTTTTTTTAAATGTTAATAGGGAGTATAGGGGAATGCTTTGTCGGGGCAGCCTGAGTCTCCTTGTGGGACAGCTATATATTGTTAGGAATAGTTATCCCAATTACCATGGCTCTAATTTAATTACTTCAGGAGCTAGAGCGCCAAATGTAACTATCAAAAAATCTAAATTACACCAAATGTTTTAAGGTCTAGTATATAATCTGGCAAGAGAAGGTATATGATATAATATATCATTAGAAAGAAAATTTTGTGTAGTTTAAATCGTCCTCAGAACATTTTGCTGTAAATATTACAGTAAACAAAATATAGGCGAAAAATCATAATTTCACCCCTTTGCCACCCCCTCCCCCCCAAATGTGACGCGCAAAAAAGTCTAACTTTTTACTGCGTAATGCGGTCAGGCCATAGAACAATTTTGCATCAAAAGTCAGCTCTTTTTTTTGGATGTTTGGGTCTAGAGCTAAAGTCACTATACTAATGATGGATTTTCGAGATATTGATATAAATGTGAGGAAGATAAATGGTATAAAGATAGGCTATAATATAAAAAATCGTAACTTGGTAACCGGATAACCAATTTTCTTGAAACTTGGCTATCTATATCTTGGCTTATCTATAGCAAAGAATAAATATTAGTTGACGATAAAATTATTATCCCGAAACAGCTGAGCTCTGAGATATTTAAGAGAGAAATCTATGAATTTTACCCATTTTTGGGTTGCTTTATCAAATGCTTAATATCTTTCAAGAACCCAAATTTAAACTTAATTTTTTTTCACTCTGATATTGCTCAAGTGTCACTATTTCAAATATATAAATTTCAAAGAAGTGGAGTTTTGCGATTTGGAGATATAGTGGTTCAAAAAATTAAATAATTCAGTGATATACATTCTCCGAAGTCGTGTTTCGAAAAAACAATTTTTTTTGTTTTTACTATTTTTTTATTTTATAGAATAACAATAATAATAGCAAAATACATGCTTATGATTTATTCTGACTCATCGTCACTTTCCGAATCCAGCATACTTACATCAAAATTGGCAATGGGAAATGTTTCAGTAGAATCTAATTGGTTTATATATAAATTGACTTCTGCGTCTATATGATGCTGTTTCTTAATTTTTGGAGTCCGCAGGGACGCTAGGAAAGGGTCCGAGTTTAAGAAGAGCATTCGCATTAAATCTTTATTGGAACTGGTTCTGGAAAACTTACAAGTGTGAGACAATCAATTCCTTCTAACTTCCTTATGCTGTGCCTCCAAGGCATCCTCAGATAAATTTCCAATTGGCCAAATGGAAGGGATCAATTACCTCACCTTACCTCACCTCACCTCACCCACCTTATTGGGCATATAGTACCACGGGTTTAATTCTAAATATAACCCTTTGGTGTGATTTAGATGGTCCCAAATTTTGTCTTTATTGATGCTTTGACCACTCGCCAGCACCCTTAAAATTATCGAAAAATTTTAATAAATTTGGCTGAATAAAAATACAAATTACATTAAAAAAGCAAAAATAATTGTAGCTACTCTAAATATTTCGATGCGTACTTTTTAAATCTCACTTTGAAAGTTTTTTCGTATTTTATAGATTTTATCGATTTTTTCAATTAATAACAATTTATTATTATTATATTATTATAAATATTTTGTTCATGATATGGCTTAAACTGGACTTCAGAAATAAAAATCCATTAAAAACCATATGCATTATGTATTTATATTTTTTATGTATTTTTGAATTAATCGAATTTTTATTAATAAAAATTAATTAAAATTATTTATATTATTTTTTTTGTTCGTGCTTGAACTTTATTATCTCCTCTATCGTAAAAGTTTGTAAAAGCTTAATATTATGTTAAAATTATCACTTTTAATGACTTTAGAAATGGCCCTGTTGCCATTTTCCAAGGAACTAGTTCAGTAAAAATGCCAATTGCGTAAAAAAAGGCAAACCAATACTAGTCTGGTTGGTCGAGCGGTTAGTGCGCGCACCTTCGGTGCACAGGCTCATGAGTTCGAATCTCACCGTGTCCCATGGTGTTTTTCGAACTCACGAGCTTGTGACGGACTATGATCCCACTCAGATGTTAAACGAGTACCCATTTATGGGGATAAATAACACTGCTGAGCGTAATGCTGATCTCATTACCTCATCAAAAAGCAAATAAGATCTTGGAAATAGGATGTCACTAACACATCCTGCGGCCTTAGTCCAATGCTGGATTGTCGCGCCTGTTATTTTTTAATACTAGTTTAAATTAAAGTAGACACTTGTATCTTTCAGAAAATATCAACCACTCAAAACGTTTTGTGACGTTTTTTTTAATCTCAATTTAAAGTTTTTTTTTCATATTTTAATGTTTTTTTTTACATTTTTTTTCAGTTAAAAGATTTTTAGAAAAAAAAAATATCTGAAGAGCTCTAGTGGAACATACTATTTTTAAAAAATATCATTATGGTTGCCAAAAACTTGCGAAAAGATCGGAAATCGAAGTTAAAGTACAACCTATTTTTTTTATTTTTTTATATTTTTCAACTTTAGTCCATAAAATTACTAAAAAAACCAAACAATAAAAATTTGTTTCTTACATATTCGGATACTCCAACATGTTCTCTTTGATATTGACTAACTTTAATTCCGGGGAAAAATAGTCAATTTTTTTATTTTTGCCTATGGAACGACGCACTGTGGCGCCCCCTCAAATTTAATATTCCCATGTGGTTTTCGTAGGTATTCAATACCTACCCTACCCTCTAATAACAATACTATACTACCAAGTGAGCCACAGAGCGGGTCTCAAAACTTTGAATGTATCGTTCAAGGGCGGCTCGCCAGATGAAGCAACTGGCGCCTCACCTTTGTTCCCATACTCAATATCAATTCAAAACTAGATCAAAAATTAATAAATTAGTAACCAAACAACCTCCCTTTTCGTATTATAATCAGTACAAGAAACTTGTACGAACAACTATAACAAGTACGCTCAGCAAACAAAATCCAATTCGCAGTACAAAACTCAGCATCTAGCACTTTACTGAGGCGCAAATTTCATCGCCGCATCAGTCCCATGTTAAGCAGGAGAAATGTTTATGAACTCTCTCTACGTCTATCTGCCAAATGTACAGGAAAATAGGTGCTACTGAGGCGACCATTCAATCCCTCATCGTTTTGAGTCGTGTTCGTAATGCTATCGTTTAATTTTTGCATTCCCCTATGTGTTCTGCTATGGCTGGATGTTGCTGATAACGTAAGCGCGAATGTTGCTGTTTGCTGATAATGTAAGCGCGAATGTTGCTGTTTGCTGATAATGTAAGCATGAATGTTGCTGAGGAAACTTTTGGATTGAAGTACATAGTGCATTTTAGTGGTTTATTTACTTTTCAAAAATATGAATAAAAATATATTGTGAATGAAGGTATATGCGCTTACTGTATCAAGTAATTTATAGTAAGGCTTGAAGGAACCTGGTCTAGGACTAGCATGTTTATACGGGTAGGTTGGTGCATGAGCGAAATGCTCCCCAAAATAGGGTGGCGAATTATTTGAATGACGTATTCAATTCGCTCGCCGCCCTTTCTTTAACGTCTTTCTGGTTGTTCGGCTGGTGTTTATTTCGTGCAATATCGTTTAGTGATCTATTTGTGAAAAAGTGCATATTATTTGATTTCAATATCGTAGAGGTGGAAATTAAAGAAGAGAAATGAATCCTATTCACGATGTCGTCAGGAATCTCCTAGAAATTCCTTTTTCTCGACGGTTGGAAAGCGAGAAGAAGGACATAATTGCAACAGGGAACCCGAAGCCAAAGCTAAGTATTCTTTCTGAAGATAAGAGGCGCGGACAAAATTATTCGCGCTCCTTTAAGTCATCTTGGTATGACCATTATAAATGGCTATGCGGAAGCGTTTTTCAACAAAGTTTGTATTGTTGGCCTTGTCTTCTGTTGGGGAAAAATAATAATGTTTGGACTTGTGAAGGGTATAAAGACCTTAAAAATTTTTGCACGTAGCAGCAAATTACACGATGGCTCGAAAGAGCATATTCAAAATTACATATCACTAAAACGTTTAGAAAAAAACTTCAGCTCTATTTCGGATGCACTCCAAGAAAACGCTATCTGGCCAAACAAATTTACAATGAGAATGTGAAAAAGAACCGCATTTTAATGGCATACCTAATAGACACAACGCTATTTTTGGCCAAACAAGGACTAGCCTTTCGTGGGCATGATGAGTCCGATGCGTCCTATAACCGTGGCAATTTTAAGGAGATATTCCACATGTTGATTAAACGCAATGAGGAGATTTTAAAGCATGCCAATGAAAACAGGTCGATGTTTAGTGGTCAATCTAAAATGATCCAAGATGACCTAATATATTGCGTTCAGGAATCCTTGTCCGAATATATTAAATCTGAAATCCAAGCATCCGATTTTTTTTCGGTAATGGCTGATTGCACTACGGACATAACAGAAACATCTCAATGTTCAATCACCATCCGTTATGTCAATGCTAAAGCTGAAATTAAAGAAAGATTTATTGGATTTTTTTATGTTAGTGCAGACGGACGCTCAATGGGGCTCTTCGATTTAATATGTTCAACTTTGGAACCATTCAATTTTAAAGAAAAGTTGGTCGGGCAGTGCTATGATGGCGCTAGTGTAATGCCTGGTGACTTGAATGGGTTAAAAACAAAAGTGCAGGAGGTAGCACCGCTTGCAATGTTTACTCATTGTTGCGCCCACAAACTCAATTTAGTATTGCAGCAAGCATGCAATATAATATCCCAATGTAGAATTTATTTTGCAACACTTAATGGCTTAGCAGCTTTTTTCACAAATCTGCTAAAAGGAGTAAAATTTTAAGTGAATGCATAGGAAGGCGCATACCAGTCGCAGGTGAAACCATATGGTATTCGCGATCTAAAATTTTACATGTTTCTGCGCACTACCAAGGATTGAAAGACGCCTTTCAAAAAATTTACAGTAACCCGGAGTCGAGCGCGGAATCAATTCATGGTGCTAAGGGCTTTCTAAAGACCTTTAACAGTTACGAGTTTGCCCTATTAACCATAATTTTCGTCGAAATTTTTTCCATAACGGACATTTTATATTGTGTTTTACAAAAAAGGAGCTTAGATGTTAATACCTGTATCCGAAAGGTTAATATCGCCTCGACTCGGATAAGCGATATGAGAAAAGAATCTCAATTCAAGATAATGTTTGAAAAAGCAAAAACGTTAGCGTCAATAAATATTAATCGAGCTGCGCAACAAGAAAGCGATTGGTATCAAAAATATAAAATATTATTTTTTGACATCGTCGATACCATTTCCCTTCAATTGTGCATTCGATTTGAAGATTTCAAAAAATTAGATTTTCTTTCGTTGCTCGACTCAAGCAAGTATGAAGATTACGCGAATTGTTTTCCTATGTGTTGTTATCAAAATTTATTTCAAATATATCCTCATGTATTTGACCGCGAGAGGCTAAAAAATGAGCTATCTATCTATGAACAATTTAGAAATATCGACCTGGGTAGTACATACTCTTGAAATACTAAAAGCTGATTTTGAAGACATTCTTACCGAAACGTATAAATTTGTGACCTTGATATCAACTATTCCTTCAACGAGTGTTTCTGTGGAGCGAAATTTTTCATGCTTAAAACGTATAAAAACGTATTTACGAAATTCAATCTCACAGCAAAGACTTACCGCATTGGCACTTATATCGATTGAAAAAGAGCTGCTTTCGGAACTTTCCAAAAATGATCAATTTTACAACGATATTATAGAGAAATTCGCTGGTCTTAAGGACAGAAGAATAAATCTGGTCTACAAGAAGTAGCTGAAATTGTCAATTAATACAAGTCGCGCAAAATGTCTCTCTCTATTAAATATTTTTTTTTCTTCTGACATTAAGGATATTCTAATTCTAATCTGCCAAGATTAATATCTGAATAAAATTAAAAAGACACTTACAAAAAAGTTGTTAACTTTACTTCTCGTACAAAGTAAACGTAAGTCTTCTAAGGTTTACCTAACTAGAATGTAATATACATGGATCGCCTCACCTATTCCCTCAGCGACGAGCCGCCACTGCATATATGATCAGCATGACTTGGGGAGTCGATTGGGCGATGTCAGTCTGTCCGTCTGTCCTTTCGTCCGTCTGTCCGTCTGTTGCGCCGCGTTTTACTCGGCCAATTTAAAAGCTATAAAGCTGAAATTTTGCGCAACTGCTTCTTTTTGCTGCAGGCAGTTTGAATCGGTCAAATCGGACAATGAGGTCATGGGGCTGCCATACAAACCCATCCCACCAGATTAGGTACTTCTAAGAATTTTTTTTTATTTGTTCATCAATTTCAACTAAATTTCACAAAAATGTATTTCTATTGATGACACAAAACATATGTAAGAATGAATCAAATCGGACCATGGGTCATGAGGCTCCCACACAAACCCAACCCCATCATTTTGGTTCTTCTAAGAAACATTTTTTACTCCCAATTTCACAAAACCTTGAATTAATGTGTCTTTATCAAAGCAACAAAAAAGGTCAAAACAAATGAAACCGTACTATGGGGCCATGCTCCTGCATCCCCCAATAAAATTTTCTGAGTAAATGTTTTTATTTGACCACTTGTTCCAACCAAACCCCACACAAATATTGTTTTGTCGACGCAATGGAACTTTTGTGAAGACGGAAGGAAAAGAATGGGGAGGAGGGGATTAAAAACAAGTCGTAGGTACGCCCGAAAAAAACTTTTAGCCCGAAGAGAGCGAAGAGTATCCAAATTTCGGCCGCACCCGAAATTAGTCTCGTTTTTTCGCCTCACCTATTTCCATAGGCACGAGCCGCCACTGATATCGTTGCTTATTATTTAAAAAAATGTTTTAATAAGATAAACAGTTGTCAATAGGCCGCAGATGTGTCTGTGACATCCAATTTCCACGATCTTAACTTCTTTTTTGTTGAGGTGTTGAGATCAACAGCACGCTCAGCATAAATGGGTACTCGTTTAACATCTGAGTGGATCATAGTCCGAAAATCACCATAAACTGAATTAATTCACGGTGACTGCTGAACTCACTACTAACTTGCTCGGTATTTAGCAAGCCATCGTACTTATGGTTCTGCGAACTCCTTGCATTCACAATTTACTTGAAACTTCTCAGGGAAAATTCCAGATGAAAAGTTATCTTCCATAATTTATTTTTTGGGAAAAATTTTTTTCGTGGAAAAAAAATTAGAATATTTCGTATATTTCCCAAAAAAAAAAATGATTTTCTCCAAAAATTCGCATCCATTTCGAACCTCTAATTATTATTTTTTATACCCGTCACTATGTGAAAGGGTATATTAGTTTGTCGTGAAGTTTGCAACGCACAGAAGGAAGCACCTCCGACTATATAAAGTGTATATATTATTGATCAGTGTGACTCCTGAAAATTAAGTTCTTCTAAGAAAAACTTTTTTCTTTAAAAATCAATCACAAACAAACTTCATCCAAGTGTGTTTATAGTAAAGCCTCAAAAGATATCCAGGAACAAATGAAATCGGAATATTACGTCATAGGGCTGTCATCAACGCCGTCTAGATATTAAGGCCGCAATGTAGAATCTTAGACGTCAAAATCAGCTCGTAATTTTTGGTTATGTTCGCCAACGTTGCACTGTTTTGTTTTTGCTTTTTATTACGTCACTACTTGTTTTTGTTGTTTGTTCGTGTAAATAAAAAATTTAAGAGCTAAACAATAACGTCATTGTACAGCTGAGTTGCGGCTATGATATTTCTAGATGGCGTTGCTGTCATACAAACCAACTCCCAAATATTAGGTTCTTGTAAGAAAAACTTTTTCCATTTTGAATCTTAGCCCAAAATTCATCCAAGTGTGTTCCTGGCTTACCCTCAATGCATCCAGGAACTGATGGAATCGGAATACGTCATAGGGCTGCGGTGGAAATTATGAACACAAAAGAAGCTTAAGTTTCATTCAAATGTGACGGGTATTCAAATTTCGGCCGTGCCCAAAATTAGCCTCGGTCTCGTTTTTTTTTTCAAACTTTCGATCATTCTGGAAATTCGTATTAATTTTACAGTTTTTTTTTATGTATGAACAGTTAATTTTAATTCCGGGACTCACTAGAAAACTTTTCCAAGTAAAATCGTATTGCATTAATATGAAACAAAGTTAACTCATTGAAAATTCGACTAAATAACATGCTCGGTATTTGACAAGCCATCGTACTTGTGATTCTACGAACTCCCTGCATTTACAATGCCTCTTTTCCAATTTACGGGAAACTTCTCAAGAAAGCTCCACTTTTTTCGTGGAAAAAGCACAAATTGGAATATTTCGCATTTTTTCGCGAAAGCGAGCAATTTTCGCCGAAATTCGTATCCAGTTGGTAAAGGGTTGAATTAAGATCGAGCGTGAAATTCTTCCCGCTGCGATTTTATCAATAAAAATGCATACTTACTGTCGTGGAATATGTCACAAACGGTGGCGAATTCCATAAGCTACAATCCGGTTCCATAATTCTCCTGGCTCCGGATATTTTATGATTATTTTTTGATTCCCCGGTCATTTGACATTTCACGATGAAATAACCGGGGAATCGGAAAAAATACATAAAATGGCCGAGAAAACTTATGGAACTGTTTTCGGATTGTAGCTTATGAAATACCCCATCATTCCTCACATATTCCATCCACGACAGTAAGAATACATTTTCATTGAAAAAATCGCAGCGGACAAAAATTTGACTTTTGATGTCAATACTAGGCTTAAAAACGAAACTCCTCAGGGCCGGCTTAGCACTCTGTTGGCCCTGGGCCAAATCGATGATGGTGGTGGTTGGAAGAGGCCAAGAGCCGAACAAAATTTTGGCGACATTTTTTTTTTTAAATTTTAATAGTTTTGATTAATTTTTGTTCATTGATGATGTCAATGTCTGGTCTGATATTGGTGGCCTGAATGTTTCTTCCATACGTGGGATTAGTGGTTCCCGATCTTTTGAAGTCGCGGACTATTTTGCTACTATTTTTTGGAAAAAGACTTTAAAGCAGTGATTTGAATGAATCACCGTTATATATTTGTAACTGTGAGCACGAAAGTCGAGTCCTCGATTTCGTATATTAAGGGAGCATACACTCAACCGTTGTTCGAGAATTTTGATATATTTAGGTTTATTTTTCTTCTTGGTCTGTGATGTCTACACTCTCGGCGCCCGCCTATTTTGTTGGTATAATCAAAAGAGATCAGATATTGGCAAATTTTTCGATAAGTTCTAAAAATCAAGCGTGTTTGCAACCTCAATTTCAATCGACAACATTGTCAAACTTTTCAATTGATCTTGCATCATGGATATGGCTGGTCGCAGGTACATACCACCCCCCACCGGTAGGGCCCGGACTGCTCTTCCTGGCCCTAGTGAAATTAGCTACGTCATTCGTGAATTCATGAAAATTCATAGAATGCATTAGATTTTTATTCTACTAGAGAGCTGAAGTTTGAACAGGATTTCTAATGTATTGACACTCGAGAATTCTCCGTTGATCTTTGTGAAGACATTGGGTAAAGGTTTATAGTCGGCACCGACAGGCAAGGATTTTGGAATATATGTACATAAAACTTCAAGTAAAAAAGGCGGAAAATTATTTTAGAAGTAGAGAAGGTTAACACCGAAAAATTAGAAAACTCCACTTATGAAAAGGTTACCGTCATGTGACTCCCTTACAATAACTCTGCGACATCCCAGACGGTTGCGATGCACAGTTTAGGAACTGCTGTAGTAGATGATTATGTTCAATTTTGCATGCCTACTAATACTACTATACTATGCACATCTTAAATTCCGCCCACTGTTGAAATTTTCTCCTTAATTGGTTGCGCCCACTAGCAAGCATCTCCCCTCTGCAATACCAAAAAGGATAATGTCTCAATAACATGTTATAACTTCTAATCGTCTGAATGTCTTTCGACATCACATCCACCCTCCACAAACATAACATCTCTCATTAGTGCGACATTATTCACAAGCATCCGTACCGAGCCTATATGTACGTACAACATTTGCCAAATTGCAGACTGTTGTTTTGACGCTTACGTAACTGCACCCCTGGGTATTAATCAATTAACTTCCGGGCTATATTGCAATGTTTATTTTCCCCTCAAAAAGGGTTTCGTACATTCATATATCGTCCTTAGGCAAATACGAAACGAGCCGCATATATTTGCATTAGCAAGGCGACCAAACAAACGACCTGGCTGTACCTAACCTACGAGTATGCATGAACAATCGAAATGCTCATCTAATATTCCCCAGAGAGTGCCTTGCATATTTGAAAAACAACGTCTTTGAAAGATGATTCGCCTCGTACATATTTGCAACAAGCAGACTAGACCTTCTCAGGTGAAAACTGAAGTGGTTAGAAAATGACCCAAACGTACCACCGTTCATATTACGTATACGTAATGCATTTGTTAATAAGTTATAGCCCGTGAGCTGCTTACCAAAATGCTGACCACATGAATATTTTATGTAGTTTCGGTTCAACTAGTGCAAAGTCCCTCAAAGTACGTAAGTACATGGCTATACCTATAGCCTAATGTCCAACGTATATGCATGCTTTTGACCGATGCTATTATAGAGATATGGATAGAAATGAAGTTATCTTCTTTCTCCTGTCTCGGTGGAGCCATCTCTTGAGCTCATGGAAATTTATTCTTGGGGCAATGGAGCAAATGCTTTTTTTATGTCTATGATGCACATGTAGTGCAGTCATATTAGCATTTCAAATAGAAAAAAATAGAGTAAGGCTAATTCTTGTGGTTTTGAATCAGTGGGCTCCCAGGAATCTAAAACTCATTTTGCTAAAAAAAAATTTTGATCGGAAAGGTCCAAAAAAGCACAAAAAAGGATACTCTTTAATCCTTGCCTGAAGGTCGGCATGTGGGGTATCAAATCAAAGGGGACATCAAGTACATTACCTATCCGGTGTTTGTTCCATGTTTCAAGGACCCTCAACGGAATAAATCGAGATTAAATTAAGATTATTGTGTTTCCCGTGTATCTTTCCAAAGCCATAATTACGAGAGGAATTCAAATTGTCACTACTTTTCTCACTTTTCCGAATCTATAATAGCTAAAAATTCTACCATTAAATTTTCTAAGAAAAAAAAATTATCGGAAAGCTCTTAAAAAGGACATAAAGGGACACTAATTACAAACCTTGATCGAACGTGGGCATGCGGGGTCTCATATCAAAGAGGACGTCGAGTACATTCCATATCCGGCGTTTATTACTTGTTTCAAGGACCCTCACATGAGAAAATTTGGATCCGATTCTCGTATATGTATCTTTTCAAAGCCGTAATTTTTCGTTTAAGCCCGAATTATTCCATTTAGTGTCCTTGAAACAGGAAACAAACACCGGATATGCAATGCACTCGACGTCCTCTTTAATATGACACCCCGCATGCTCACGTTCGATCAAGGTTTGTAATTAGTGTCCTTTTTTAGAGCTTTCCGATAATTTTTTTCTTAGCAAATCTAATGGTAGAATCTTAACCTATTATAGATTCGGAAAAGTGAGAAACGTAGTGACAACTTGAATTATTCTCCTGGTTATGACTTTGGAAAGATACACGGAAACACACAACAATTTTACATTTAATCTCGATTTATTCCGTTGAGGGTCCTTGAAATATGGAACAAACACCGGATATTTGATTTGATACCCCACATGCTGACCTCCGGTCAAGGATTAAAGAGTATCCTTTTTTGTCCTTTTTGGGACCTTTCCGATCAAAATTTTTTTTAGCAAAAGGAGTTTTAGATTCCTTGGAGCTTGTTGATTCAAAAACCACAAAAAAAAGCTTTACTCTATTTTTGTTTCTATTTGGAGGCCTGAAATGGGATATTTTGACTGCACTAATGTTAGTTGGGTGGTAGCCTCGCTCTGCGCGAACTGCAATACATACAACAAGTTCACGTAGGCACATAATAGGAAATATAAATCGTTTATGGCTACTAATCGGAGTCATGATAAAGGGCAATTGAGTGTTTTATCGTTTGAATTTTTATTGGGCAATAAAGGGCTCGGTTAATGGTGAAGGCATCTTAGTGCTTTCTCGGGAAATAGAAGAATAGAGCGTACTTAGTTGACTTATATCGCATTTTATGTTAGAAAGTTTCGTGCAATTAGACGGACCATAATGCAACAACTATATCAGAGCATACGAAAAGAATACATATAAAGGGTGGTCCAACGTGAATGCACGAAGTTAATTGTTAATAAAACAAAAAGATTTTAGAGAATTATCTAATTTTTTTTTATTATGATAGAAGGATATATGGCAATTATGTGTGAAACAAAATATCGGTCAAATGATCGCCATGTCTACGGTGGCATACTTCTAGCCGATGGTCCATATTTGCAATGACTCTGAGACATAATTGAGGTTGAATATCGTTAATGTGCTGAATTATCTCGTCCTTTAGCTCTTGAATTGTTTTTGGCTTATTGGCGTAGACTTTTTCTTTTAAATATTATATTATATTTTTTTTATACATATGGAGTTAACTACAATTATCCGTCCACAAGTATAAAATTTTCCTTTTATCTATTAGGATAAAACACTCAGAATCAAAATTCATTTGGACAAATAATAAATTTTATCCGTAATTATATCAGTTTTTGTTTATATGGTGTTAAAATTTACATCAAATTGTATTAATTTCGCTCCAAATTTAATTAATTTCATTTTCTGTATTTCAAACTAAAATTGAAATTTTGATTACGTAGCACGGCAGCACCTTGTAGCACGATGTCCCAGGTATATGGTGTAAATTATAAACGTCGTCACGTATAGTCTGTGTTATTTTATCCAAACGGAGGGACCTTTTTCGACACTTTTTGGAGTTAAATTCACACCGTATTTTTTGCTGTGTGACTGCACCGTCATCTGAAATTGAAAAAAAATTCTTTCTGGATTTCTTTAGTGCTTTATTTTCATAAATGGGTCATCTCGAAAATTGTTATAAAGAACAAGGTCAGAGCTAGTTAAATCGGGAGAATCTATCCATATCCCTATATTACCATATCGCGAGAACTGATATTGCGCGTCTCTCCATGTGCCCTGTATGTCCATCCCTATTCCTTTGTTCGAAATTTTTCGTCTCCATTGAGAATCAATTGCGTGCGTTCAGGAAACGTTGCGAACAATTTGAAAGGAGAAACGGAGTACAATTCAAACCAATTGAAGGAATCCATCCGCGGGAAGATCGGACGAATTAAAGATGAATTGCTGCGGTAGAGTGATTGAAGTTATCGAAACAGACTGAAATGGATGAAAATGGTGCCTTTGGGCATGCAATTTTTCACAGGATAATTTTTGCGACTCCTTTTTTTCTAATTTTATATGAACTTGTCGGGCAGTTAGTGGACGTGTGCTCAACAACAATTTTATACTTCATTTTCCGGAAATCAAATTTCGATATATCCCATAAAAATGCAATTAATTATATTACGTGCTATAATTTCGCCCTCTATTTGAAAAATATGTGGCTCTTCCCTTTACTTCTTTGCCTAAATTTTGATTTATTTCGACCTTTATTCTTTATTATACCCGTCACTATGTGAAAGGGTATATTAACTTTGTCATGCAGTTTGCAACGCACAGAAGGAAGCACCTCCGACTATATAAAGTATATACAGGGTGTCCCGCATTGGGTGGTCAATACTGTAAGGGTTGATAGCGCAACTTGTTTCAGCAAGAAAATTCCCAATACAATCGGAATTTTTTTTACCGTTACCTTGTTATCGCTCTTTTTGTGAAAGTCATCGAAAAGCGTGACTTGTCACGCAAAATCTTAATTTGCAGCACTCCTGATGACTTAATCCAAGATTTGATTTCAGTTTCAGAAACTACATAAAATTTCACAAAAACTGAAGTTTTTCCTGTTGCCAACATTATCGGCACTTTCAAGATACAGTTACTCAAACTTAACAGAAATTTTAAAATAGACTTTTCATCGAAAATTCAAACAGTAATTGCATAACGGTGCTTTCTACGTACAACTCTGCAAATTTGATAAAAGTTGCTTCAACATGTTGGCTTTCCAACGGTATATCACTTTTCTTATTCAAATCAAATCTTGAATTAACTCATCAGGAGTGCTGCAAATTACGATTTATCGTGACAAGTCACGACTTTTGATGACTTTCACAAAAAGAGCGATAACAAGGTAACGGTAAAAAAAATTCCGGGATACCCTGTATACGTATATTATTGATCAGTGTGACGAAAGATATCGATTGAGCCATGCCCGTCTGTCTGCCTATCTGTCCGTCTGTTTCAATGCAAACTAGTCCCTCAGTTTTGAAGTTATCGGGCTGAACTTTGGTATGCACGTTTGTTTTTAGTGTACGCTGTGTACAGGGTGCCGGAAACTGCCGCATAAACACATTGTGATTGTGATTCTTCATGTGATTTCCAGCAAAAAAGTTGTACGGAACATACCCCCTTAGCTTAACCCTTTAGCTGCCATACGCATTTGAAGATTTTTGAAAAAATCATTTTCTTGCACGACTTAAAGCTCAATATCTCCAAAGGTAGACCAGCTAGATTACTGAATCAAAATGATTATTACAGCCCACAAATTTACCTATAAAATAAAACTAACCAAGCTAAAATCCAATAAGAGGTTCGGTTTTTACAGAGCTTCAAAGTCAAATTTGTGTGATTTGACCCAAAAACAATCTATTTTTTTATCTCAATTTTCTCCAACTTCTGCCAAGGAGGTGTGCTTATACGATTCTTCTAAAAATTGGCGCATAGTCTAACGATCATTTCTTTCTTACATCCTTTTATTCTAGCTCCATTATTTCTAACAGTTTTTATACGTTAAGAGCAGAAAACTAGGGTTAATTTTAGCTCGAATTCAATACATTTCAATTCACACTGCTCCTAAAGATCTGCAATTGGTAAAATCTATTCAAAGTATATCGAAATCGAGCTAAAACTAACCATAGTTTTTTGCACTTAAGGCATTAAAACTGTTAGAAATAATGAAGCTAGAATAAAATGATGAAAGAAAGAAATGATCGCTAGACTATGCGCCAATTTTTCAAAGAATCGTACAAGAACCTCCCCTTGGCAGAAGTTGGAGAAAATTGAGATGGAAAAACATATTGTTCATATTGGGTCAAATCACAAAAATTTGACTTTGAAGTTCTGTAAAAAACAAACCTCTTAGCCGATTTTAGCGCTGCTAGTTTTATTTTTTAGGTAAATTTGTTCGCGGTAATAATCATCTTATTTTGCTATTCTAGCTAGTCTAGCTTTCGAGATATTGAAGTTTTAGTCGTACAAGAAAATGGTATGTTCAGTACAACTTTTTTGCTGGAAACCACATGAGGAATTACAATCCGGTGCGTTTATGCTCTTTAGGCTCTTTTTGAATCTTAACCAAAATTAATCCAAGCGTGTTCCTGGATTGGCCTCAACGCATCCAAGAACAGATAGAATCGGAACACACCATAGGGCTGCGGTAGAAATTGTAAACCCAAAAGAAGCAAATGTGACGGGTATTCGAATTTCGGCCGTGCCCGAAATTAGCCTCACACAAACCAATCCCTGAAAATGAAGATCTTCTAAGAAAAACTTTTTCTATTTTAATCCGAACTTAATCAAACTTTATCCAAATGTGTTCCTGGTAAAGCCTCAAAAAATATTCAGGAACGGATGAAATCGGAACACTACGTCATAGGGCTGTCATATAAATTAACCCCCGGGAATTAAGTTCTTCTAAAAAAACATTTGTCTTTATGAACCAATCTTACCCAAACTTGACCCAAATGTGTTCCTAGTAAAGCCTCAAAACATATCTAGGAATGGATGGAATCAGAACATTACTTCATAGGGCTGTCATACAAACCAACCCCCAAACATTAGGTTCTTTTTGAATCTTAACCGAAATTCATCCAAGTGTGTTCCTGGATTAGCCTCAACGCATCCAGGAACAGATGGAATCGGAACACGCCATAGGGCTGCGGTAGAAAATGTTAACCCAAAGGAAGCAAATGTGTCGGGTATTCGAATTTCGGCCGCGCCCGAAATTAGCCTCTCGTCTCGTTTTTATTTTATTTCAACGCTCTTTATTTTCGCTGTTATTTCCACTGAATAAAAGCTTATATTCAATTTTTCTTTCGGCGTGTTACAACTTTTTTTATTCGAGTGCTTGCCAAAAAGCCATAATTTTGCGCCCGGGCGACCGCTAGGCTTGCTAAAATTTTATTCGCAAAAGTTTATTTTGCAAGTATTTGACATGAACTATGGTTGTTGTTTAAACGTGATTGGAATCATATATTACAACCCCGTAATAGTAGACTCAAACCCGAAAGCTTTTCTGGCAATATACAGTTCGCAGAAATTGGGTGAATTCAAATTGTAAGACGAAACCGGACGGGTAAACTTGCATGACAAGATCCATCGTTCTTACAATCTGAAATGCATAACGCCTGCCGTCCATTACCTGCTTCGAGCGGCGCGGCGCTCCCGCGTTTAAAGCTTTTCCGAATTTTAATGGCGTAACCAAGCAAAATATGGCGTAACTATGCAAAATAAACAAAAATTCCATTCAATACAATGGAAAAGCTTTCTGAATATTATGTGTGCTTATACCTTTTACTACTAAAAGCTTTTTTTCGCACATTTTGTGAAAGCCTTGCCGCTGGAGCGCCGCGCCGCTCAAGTTTACGCTTGCAGTGGAAGAGAGCCCTAATGCTTGTCTGCTGGCCACTACAAAAGCTCTCGCCGTCCGTTTATTAGCACAAACAAACGGACGGCGAGAGCTTTTGTAGTGGCCAGCAGACAAGCATTCCGCATTTCAGATTGTAAGAACGATGGTTCTTGTCTTGCAAGTTTACCCGTCCGGTTTCGTCTTACAATCTGAATCCACCCATTGGCACCCTTATAGCTGAGCACATTATGCTTAGGTACCCCTCAAATATTTATTGAGAGTTTTAAATCTTTACGATTTTGGTCGAATCTGGTTAGCTTTCCCTAATGTGTTGAAACGATCTGATATGTACGCATTTAGTCCATGTACGTGGTAATAACTGGTTGCCGGTTATGTAACATAAGAGAGAACTGATCATACAATACCCAGGTGGGATAAATGATACTAAATGTTTAAATATTCGTTTGTTTTAACGATGTTAACATTTTTAAATGACTTAATACAATATGCAACATCCAACTGTAATTGGCTATTGTTTTCGGCCAAAAAGAATATTAAAAAAAATATATAAAAGTTTGTATGTACATTTTTATTAGTTTATTATTTATAGAAAAAATAAACTATAATATGTATTCCATCATAAAATAAATCGTTTATAATCAATATCCATCGAATGAGTATGCTACCCTGGGATTCTACGAACTATTACATAAGACTTTTCAATGAAATGAAATGCATCTTCAATAAATAAATGAATAGATTCACCATTGTTAAGTGTCTATAATTCACACCTAACGATCTATACATTTGGGCTTAATCAATGATAACATTGTCACCTGGTTGAAATTCAATTCCGTAGAATAGAACTGTGTATGGAAAATATAGCCATGATGGTATCTAAATGGTACATTGTTTTCGGTTTCCATGTTCTTTAGTCTGAGTTTCGGTTGTTTGTACGAATATCTGGTCTTCACGGTTATATGAGTTCGAATAATGCAAAATCAATTGAATGAAGTGAACGTTCATTTGAAAAGATAGCAGTATAGCTGCTCACCAGCATAACATAGTGTTAGAGCTTAAAATGTTTTTGTCTATTCGTACTCGTATCGTACATATAAATTTTAATGAATAGGTGCTGGACCGAAACGAAAACATGATACGGATATCTATCAAAAATGTTGAATGCAAAACTTCCGGATAGACTAGACTAGACCAGTAGTCGGCAAACTAATTAGCCAGATGAGTCAAATTTGGGCATGATGCCAATGTGTAATCCTTCAAAAAGCCAATAAAAATGGCTTCGTGAAAAAGCTTATACGCGCAGAACGCAACAAGGTTCATTAAAGTTGCATGTGGTCTTTGAAACCTTTCGGAACCATTGTGAAAGAACATTACAGATATGGCTCGCATAGTTAAGTGGTAATTTTAGTAAGAAAAAGGCTTCCTATAGAATAATTGAAAGCCTGGTTTTTTTACTTCTAAAGTAATTTTTATCGATTAAACGCCCTTTCATAAATTATCGTGTCATGTGCCTAATTTCTGGACGATCCAAATATGTAGCTCCAAATTCAAATTGCTAATAATGTAATTGCGTCCTTCGCAAAATAAAATTTTTGAAACTCTTTATCGCTTACTTCCTAAAAATACAAAAAAGAGCAGCATGTACAGTGGCGCAACCAGAATCTTGTCTAGATGGGCTGAAATCGTATCCATACTAAAAACAACATTATGGCGAGTTGCCCCGTATGGCGGGTGTCCTGTAGGATGCTTTTGCGGCTTTTCAAGGGTTATTACAAAAATCATTCAGATTACAAACCCATTTCGTCAAAATTCATCTATTCAAAATCCTTTTTAAAATTGCAATTTTTTTCTTAGTAACTAGTGTTACAGGCTGCGCATTGTCACGACAAAAGACTACTTTATCGAACAGCAACTGAACAAACCTTTTTGCACGTTTCTAACTATAGAAAAGTGTTAGGAGTATTTAGGAGAAAATTCCCTAAATATTGGGGAATATGGGTGTTTGTTTCCTAACACAAATCATTTCAAAATGTGCATTTCACGGCTTCGTCCTCTCGTTCACATTCCACATTTGGTGTCCTACGTTTGGCCTTTGGTAATTTTCTGTCCTTATTCGAATTTAGGTAGAAGGCCATCATTAGAGGAGAAAATAAAGTTTTGCATGGGGGGGGGGGGGGGGAATTTTCAATCGAAATATGAAATTTGTCTAGGGGAAGTAGGAGACCAATGAGTGCGATCTGATCCATTTACAATATTTTGTAAGAGCATGTCACTGCTACCACTTGGTGCAAATTTTTTTTCTTTTCGCAAAAAAAAAAAGAAGTCTTCTTTCGCAGAATTGCTCCTATAAGAAAATATTACAGTAACCATGGGCGTAGCCAAGGAGGAGCAGGAAGGGACACTAGCCCCCCCTCTAAATGATGATCACGGTAAATTTTATTGTGCAAAAAATAGGTGGATTGCGATATTTTAAAGCGTAAAAATGCCTGTTTGAGTTTTGGAACGGCACGAAAACTTTCTTACTACAAATAAACAACTGCGCATAGGAGGTGATCAGTTGGTGCGCCTAGTCTCAAAACTTCAGGTTTTCTTGAAATCGAAAAATTTCAGTCTCAGTAACTCGGATATTTCAAAACAGCGGAAAACTAACAAACTGTCATTCGCACATTATTGCTCAGACTGCAGTTTTGAAGACGAGATTTATGCTCGTACTTTTCAGGACATTTATATTCGGGGCTTTGATATAAGATCCCTCGTTTCGCCTAGTATCTCAAATCTGTAATTAGTGACAGTTCTGTTTTCGCGATGATGCCGAGATAATAAACGAGGTACGGAATGAGAAGCAAAAATCGTAACCCAATTGAATGTAATCAGGATTAAGAAGTTTATCGTTAAAAACCGATCAGAATCATTCTAGATTTAAGATTTGTGTTCGTAGAGACGACTCATGGGATCATCGCTCAGCGATCGAACTTAAACCACCGGTTTTGAGCACTATATGGGTATATTTTCTATACAGACATGTTCCTTCAGTCCACAGTCGATACTAGGAAAGTCGAACCATTCAAAAAATATTTAAATACGGCTCGAAATTGGTTGCAAAATTGCAATCGCTGAGCGATCATCACATGAATTGTCTCTACGAACACGTACCTTTAGTGTAGTCGTTAGGTGATTTGAGATTGTAAAATGTGGTGGGGATTTTTTTTCTTATGTTTTTTTTTGTGCTGAACTCGATTGCGGAACAGGGCCAAAACCGCAAAAATCCCCAAAAATTTCGGAGTTTTTCCGTTTTTTGGCTTATGACTCCGAAACTGTTACATTTCTGCGGAAACCTGTTCATAAACATCTTAGAGAAAATATGATTGCGGGTCTAACGCGACCTGAATCTTCAAAATGCGTTAAGCGGTATCGCTACAATTGATAGTAATTTTTGACGTTTGTTTGCGATTTTTACCCTGTTCCGCAACGAAATTTTAGGAGGAAGCTACGGATTCGGACTCAATCGTTCTCTGTGGCCGTGATCGTTCGGTCGCCACTCTGTGAATTAGACACTCATAGAGAAACGAGTTTCCAAACTCGGCACGACTCGTCGCAAGTTTATTATTCAGAAGAGGACGATAAGAAATATTCTTATCGTAGAATAATAAACTAACAATGCGACTAGGAAGTGGTTTGGCTGACAACCGTATCACACTCCGAATTCAGTTGTGTTTGTAACGTTGATGACTACACACGGAAGTCATCAACGCACCATGCTCCACTAGGAGTTACGGTAATCGAGGGAGAGACCCCAAAATACATATAGTACAAGAGAAATGCAACTTTTTTTTCTTTTTCTTTTTTGCGATTTTGACCCTGTTCCGCAACGAATTTTTATTGAGAATCTCTGGATTCGTGCTCAGCTCCCCACAGAAAAAAATAAAAAGAAAAATTTTCCACTATATTTTGCAATCTCTTGTACTAGGTTTATCACCTAGTTACTTCACTAATTGTGCTTTCTTAAAATTTGACTTTTAATGTTTAACACCTTTTCTAAGTGTTGATAGAAAAGGGTCGATAATAAACAAAACTGTCGGGAAATCTTAATTGATGTTGTCGATTTTAGATAAACATTTAAAAAAAATCTTAGATACGCATACGATCATGAAGTTGAAAAAATGTTGGGTTTGCCCCCCTGAACGAAATCCTGGCTTCGTCCATGACACTACATATTCATCAGTGAGCGCTAAAATTTTTATTGTTTGAGTTTGCGATGCGATAAGAAACGATGAGCTTCCCATCTCAAAAACAAAAAATTTCTTAGCATTTAAATAGGAACCAGCACGAACCTGCTTATGCCATTCAGACTGCTTTCGATGCGACGTCGTGTCGCTTCGGGTTGTACGATGGACAACTTTTCCATGTCGAATCATCGTGCCGTTTTAGACGATGTAATGCGCCTTGTCGCCGAGGAAAGCGACATGGAGGTTTGTATTTGGATCGGTTTCGTAGTGGCATGGTATGTATGTATGTACATAATAAATAGAGAGATTGGTTTCGTGCTGTTTGATGCTGATAGGGAGATATCGACATGAGAGGCATGATTTGTGCAGATCGGATTCCGTTACCATTGGGAATTTTTATAGATTTGTAGATGTTAAATGAATGGATAACAGTATTTAGGTAATGTTATAATGGATTGGTCTACTAAATAGCTTCTGTGGAAATTTACAGTGCGGTCCAACCCAGTTCGTAGCGTACGCGTACCCCCCAAAAAGGGCGGTATTCGGATTTGACAGTTGTTGTTGTATAAATCTATGAATGGGTCAAAGAGATAACATTTGGGAAATATCCACTGCAGCACAACCCGGTTTGTAGCGTACGCTTACGTATAGGAATGTTTCGGACAGGGCATATATTTACAATGAATTATTGAAGGTAGCGGATAGGTTTCATACGGTGATGAGAAAACCGGGGTGCCATTTTGGGGCGGGTAGCCCTAAATTTTTTTTCTTGTTTTTGACCTCAAATTCGGAATCAGCGACCCAAATTTACCCAGTTATTCTGCCATGCCGATTGGACGAGTATTTCCCCGAGAAAACAGGGTTGCCATTTTGGGACGCGCACTAATTTTTTTTTCTTGTTTTTGAGCTCAAATTCGGAATCAGCGACCCAAATTTACCTAGTGTTTCTGCCACGCCGATTGGACGAGTATTTCCCCGAGAAAACAGGGGCGCTGTTCTATTTTTTTCGGTTTTCCCCATTCTGGTGTTTGACCTCAAATTCGGAATCAGCGACCCAAATTCACCTAGTGTTTCTGCCCCGAGAAAACAGGGGCGCTGTTCTATTTTTTTCTGTTTTTTTCTCAAATTCCCATAATTCTTTTAGTGTTTTTTTCCACACCGATTGGACGAGTATTTCCTCGAGAAAACAGGGGTGCCATTTTGGGGTGGGTAACCCCAATTTTTTTTTTGTTGCTTTTGACCTCAAATTCGGAATCAGCGACCCAAATATACCTAGTGTTTCTGCCACGACAATCGAACGCCTATTTCCTCGAGAAAACAGGGAGGCCATTTTGGGGCAGGAAGCGCCAACATAACAAAATAGGTTTCATTGCACTATTTCTCCCAATAACAACAATTAAGACTAATGTCGCCTGAATACTGTTTTGAAACGCGTAAGCTAACACTACAAATTCCTACAAAGGTTACCTAGCTCTTTCTCCCATTCATTATTACCTACAACAATCCATTCATGGATACCCACAATTATCTACAACACTATCATAAACATACCGACACGTATGTATGTACACTTACGGTCAAAAGTATCGACTCAACCGCGTGTATTTGTACGTGTTTTTCGAAAAGTATAGCAGTTATCCATAAAAATCGTATGTCATTGAAAAGCTTAAGGCCTCAGCTTTACGTTGGTACCATTTTAACCAATATTTGGTGAGCACTTTTAAAATTGATGCTCTTTGAACGAAAACGTAGCGAAAATGAGCAAATATGAAAATGGATTTTGGTTAGGTTTTTTGCAAATAAAACAAAAACTGTTGGAAAATAAGTTAAGTATTTATTATTTTAGTATTTGGTATTTCCTCCTCTTACTCTAATGACAGCTTCCAGTCGATTCTGCATTGATTTGATCAAGTTGCTGATGGTATCTTGAGGAATACCGTTCCACTCCTCTAATAGGGCTGCCTTCAATTCTTCAGTGGACGAAGGGACTGGATTTCTGGCTCGGACTCTTCTCTTGAGTTCGTCCCATAAGTGTTCAATGGGATTGATGTCGGGACTGCGCGCAGGCCAGTTAAGTGACGACATATTGGCTTCATTCAAGAACTGCCGAGTGAGGCGCGACGCATGACACCGGGCATTGTCGTGCATCAAAGTAAAGTTCTCGCCAATAAATGCTGCATAGGGCACAACGTGGACACGGAGAACATCGGTAACGTATCGCTCAGCTGTCAGCCCTCCTCCTCGGCCTCCTGCGGGCACGAATACGAGATCCGTTTTTCCCTCCAATGAAATGCCAGCCCACATCATACAGGAACCGCCGCCGTATGCAACCGTTTCAGTGAAACAGCACTGCGCAAATCGCTCAGTTGGACGCCTGTAGACTCGACATCTTCTGTCACTGCCATGCAGACACATTCTCGACTAGTCAGTGAACAATACTGAGCTCCATTCCGTATCGCTCGAAGTAAGATGATTACGAGCAAATAAGAGGCGCGCTTGTCGGTGTCGTGCAGTCAATTTGGGGCCCCTGGCAGGCCGTCTTGGAGTGATATTCGCTTCCCTTAATCGTCTCCTTACCGTGCGGTCACTGACAGCTACTCCGCGAACACGCCTCAGGTTCCGCTGCGCAGCAACACCCGTGAGGAAACGATTTCGTAACGTACTTGTTACAATGAAACGGTCGTCTCTCTCTGAAGTGGATCGAGGGCGGACCTTTACCTGAAACTTCAATTTTTCTGGGTTTTTTGTTACAAGTGGCAATAATTTAAAAAGTGCAAAGCAAATGTTGATAAAAAGGGTACCAACAGGTAGCTAAGGTTTCGAACTTTTAAACGACATACGACTTTTATGAATAACTATCATACTTTCCAAAAAACACGTACAAATACACGCGCTATTAGGTTGAGTCGATACTTTTGACCGTAAGTGTATGTATATAGAAAATACCGATGATGCTATACTTGAAACTCACGAGGCCGATCTAAAATCTTACCCGTAGCATCATCAAACAGCGCCAAACCGCACGAGGCAGCGCCGGTATAAAATCCATTGAAAAATCGGGTTTTCTTGCCATGAAAACAAATCGCATTGTCTCGCAACAAATCTCATCGCATCGCCCCGCCCGACATCGCAAGAAGTATGCACACATTGCATCGCATCGCCCGGCCCGGAAAAGCTCGGCGTCGCACTGTATGTGTACGCGGCCTTATAAATTCGAGCGCAATTTCGAGGTCGCAAATATATCAACTGAAAAAAAGTAAAAATTTCGTAAAGGAGATTATCAAACTTTTTTTAGCATTACACAATCCAAATTTTATCACAACAGTAAAATGGCAAATATCTCCCAAGAGAATTTATCGACGGATATTCAACCCAACAACCTAACAAAACAAATCCTATTGTTATAGAATCCCAATGGACTGTCCTTGCATTTTCTTCAGCTACTTTGTATAAGAAAGGAAGAACTACGTAAAGAAATCCATGCTTCTTTCATTTCATCACCGAAACGATCCCTTTAACTGAAATGCAAATAAGCGACGGACGGTGCTCCAAACAAAAAATCGATATTTAAAGGATACACAAGAAACGGCGTCCTTTTCAACTTAAATGCAAAACAGGGCACGGTCAATGGCGTCTTTTTTATCGAGCTGTATGGTCGTATCAACAAGGATATACGATACATACGAGTTATACTATTCTGTATAATCCAATGGTGGATACAAAAGAGGTGTGGCAGTTTGTTCACCCTGAATTTGCCGCCCGATATACTCGTATCCTTGTGTGCTTATATAGATAAACTTCATTTTAATCGTATACCATTTTTTTAGGCGGATACAAATCGATTCGTTTACAACGAAGGTTCCGTTATATCTTACCTTTTTCTATTAATAATAATCATATCAAGCGCCATATTAGATACTTAACAAGTGGCAGAGATTCAGGAGGCTTGGTTTATTAGGGTAAATCTGAAATAGGATGTACATATAATATCAGAGCCGAATAAGAAAATGCCACCTAACATTATTGTGAAGGTTTTTGTGTTGGAGACTGAGACTCCAGCAATGGAGGATTTTATCGTTGCAAAGGATTTCAATTCAATGATTTACATTGGTAATGGCTAAAAGTAAAATCTCGAAACCCAAGCATGTATCCATAATTCTCCTTAGCGATATAGTAATATGACATTGTACACTTGTTTATGATCACCCCTAAATTCAAGTAGCTTAAGTCTTATTGCAAACGTGACATTTTCTTAATGAAGACTGAAACTTACTGCCATTAAGCACGTTTTATACGTTGCCAAGACACTGTCGGCACTACTGTATACAGTGTCGTATATACAGTAGTGCCGACAACTATTGCACAAGGAATGCGTCAACGAGTTGGCCACTTTATTGAATGGAATTACTCGTAAGTGCATGTACGGATGGTTAGAGATGCTTAAATACGTCACTTTGCACTGAAACGCAAAGAATGTGCACTACATAAAAACAGCAATTTAAGCGGAACACAGTGTGGTTGGAATTGAGCTGTTTCAGCATATTTATGTATACGTACACGTACGTTAAGAAGACGATAACATTATCTCGAATCTCGATGCATTCAAAGCGAGCTACATTACAACCTACAACATATGCGAAGTGTTCTCGTTTTTCGTCCTGTTGGTTGCCAACTACGAGTACGGTTTGAAGGTAGGACAGTTTGAATGTCGACCAGAAAAACCGACCTATGGACGCGACGTGACATCATGTCTTTTGTGTTGAGCTGATTGCTGACTCTTGAATTGGTCGAAATGGTTTTTATTGAGATGATTTGATTTGATTTGGCTTTTAGGTTGAGTTGTTGTGACTTCACCATGGATATGTTTACGGTAAACACAAATAAATGAAATAGTCGATAAGGTAAATAGCCTTTTTGATATTGATGCCTATAAATTGAGCTTCTAGAATTACAGCATTAAAGCGAGCAGTTTTTGCGGTAATTTGTCGAGTAGGCAAATACCAAAACGAATACCCATTCTAATCTATTTTTATTAATTTTAAAACAATATGCGCTGCGACTTTTTTACCGAAAATGCTTTTGTAGTAAATTTTCGTCATCGTAATGAATCATTTTCACAATGATTTTGAGGATAATTTCACTTAGAAAATAAGAAGTTTTTTTTATCGAAAACTCGCGTCGACGGACGTGCGGGTAGATAGAGAGAGTGGTCACTCTTCACGCTATGCTGGAGTTTAGGGACACTAAAGGTACATTTTCCACTTTGTATGGGAGGTACCCTTAGTTTTTATCCGAATGAGCTGATTTTTGGTGGGTGGGGTGACTATGACCGCCAATCGCAACAAAACAAAATTTAGCACTCTGCTCCAATTTTGGGGGAGTTATGGACATGCCGTTTTGAGAAATTCAAATGGGGGGATAATGGGGGTCCTTGACCGGAGCGACTTAATGTTTACCTTAAAATGATCTTGAACTTATTGTGAATACTTCTACATATACATTACAGCTGAACTAGCATTCTTTCAAAAGTTATGGGAGCTTTTAACAAAGGTCTAAAACGAAAATATTCTAATTTATTTTGTTAGGCTAGCGCCGAAGTATTTAATTAAACTCTAATGTGTTTTATATCATTGGAAAGGTAATTTTATTTTATATAGTTCTTTTAGTCCTCAGACCATTTTTGTGTATCTATTGCCGTTTTTAAAATAATTGCAAAAAACCGAAAAAACTTCCCCCTTTCCCCCCTATTTTTAAGGTTGCGGACCCCCGATCGGTTGGGACTTTTTATGCCATCATCTCGGGAGCATCCCCAACCATTATCAAATTTTCCGAAACGACGGTCAACAAGAACCCCAAAATAAATATAAATACCTTTACTAATTTCACACTTTACTACCAAAATGTACGAGGGTTACGTACCAAACTCCAATCTCTTAATCTTTCTTCTTTATCATTCAACCATGACATCATCTGTTTGACGGAGACTTGGCTTAACTCTTCTATAAATAGTGGTGAAATTCTGGAGGGGTGTGTTACCTTCCGTTGTGATAGAAACCTTGATCTTCTAGGACTTTCTACTGGAGGCGGATCGCTAATTGCTGTTCGTGATCATATTCAATGTGTGCTTGTCTCTACTTCTCATTCTAAACCTTATCATTGTGTAATCGTAAAAATTAATTCTGTTTCTACACCGTTATTATTTTTCTGTGTGTATGTTCCTTGTAATTCTTCTTTAGATGTTTATGATAGTCTCTTCAGTCATTTATCAGATACCTTGAACGTATGTTTCCCTAATTCATACTTAATAGTTTGTGGGGACTTTAATCTTCCTAGCATTAAGTGGCCTAATAGTCCAGGTCTCCCTTTAGCATCTACTTCCGTGGCTCTTTTTAGGTCTCTGTCAGCCTTTATGCAATCGTGTAACCTTCTCCAATTCAATGTGTTTCCAAACTTCATGGGTCGTATCCTCGACCTTCAGTTTAGTAACATTCCTTTGGGTGGGTTTTCATCATCCACGCGTACATCTGGATACGTACCTTGTGATCCTTATCACCCGGCTATCGCCAATGAGATCAACGTTACTTATCCCCTTATCGTACTAAGGTTATGCGTCGTAGATTCAATTTCAGAAAAGCAAATTATGTAGCAATTAATGAAAAATTGAATCAAATGGTACAAATTGGTACTTTATTTTAAAAGACCTTGATTGCGAAACAGCTGTAGCTACTTTCTATACTATTTTACATAACATCTTATATGAATACGTCCCAATATCTAATTTAAAGCTTCGAAAAGGTCCGATTTGGTTTACACCTCAGATTCGAAACTTGATTCTAAAAAAGAAGCGACTTCACACTCGTTTGAAACGTTATGGACACCAATCCGACCGCATAATGTTCCGCTGCCTTAGATCGAGGATCAAAAGGCTAATCTCACTTACTCGGTCTGTCTATATTAAGGCTGTTGAGGACAGTCTGAGGATCAATGAGAGTAAAATATTTTGGTCCTATGTAAAAAACTTGAGATCTTCTTCAAATCAGCCTTCCATTCTCACCTTCAACAATATAAGCGCAGATAACCCTTCTGAAATGTGTGAGCTTTTTGCCACATTTTTTGCCAGTACTTTTAAAACATCTTCATTAACTTGTCCTCCTGTTGTACCTCAAGAAATGGACAATTTACATTTACCACCTCTCATTTTACCATCCTATGTTGAATTACTTATATCTTCTTTTAAAACTAATTCTTCTTCTGGACCTGATGGAATCCCAAATTCGTTTTTAAAAGAAACACAATTTTCCATATCTAAACCTCTCGCCATTTTATTTAGTAAAAGCCTACATGAAGGTGTTTTCCCAACTCAGTGGAAATCGTCGTATGTGGTTCCCATACCGAAAAAGGGCGATCCTAATTCTGTGTCTAACTATAGGCCTATCTCTCTTCTGTCATCCTTTTCGAAACTTCTTGAAAAGATTGTTTATAAGTTTATTCATGAACATTTTAGTTATCTTATTAAGGATCAACAACATGGATTCTCCAAAAACAAATCCGTTGTCACCAACTTAGTTGAACTTGTTAATTTTGTGTCAAAATCCTTCAATAAGCACTTGGACGTACATGTAATCTATACAGACTTCGCAAAAGCATTTGACACCGTCAACCACCAAATTCTTCTTAATAAATTAATTGCATTGGGATTCCCATCTTACCTTATTGTACGGCTCTTCTCTTATCTTAATGATCGCTCATCTAGAGTTGTTTTCCAAAATTTAACCTCTTCCGAATTTTGTCCATCATCAGGTGTGCCACAAGGATCTATTTTAGGTCCCCTTCTTTTTTTACTTTTTTTAAAAGATCTACCATCTTGTCTTAACCGTCACTCTCTCTTTTACGCCGATGATAGCAAACTATTTTCAGCTATTTCATCTATTTCTGATTGTATGGCTTTGCAATCCGACTTGGATAGCTTTACGTCCTGGTGTATCTCAAACGAGCTGGATCTTAATATTTCTAAGTGCTCCGTTTTGGTATATTCATTGAAATCTACTCCTTTCATTTTTCAATACCAAATAAACTCCATTCCCCTCCAATGTGTTTCTACGGTTACAGATCTAGGGGTTGTTTTTGATTGTAAATTACGTTTTACTGATCACTACTCGTCGATTATTAGCAAATCGTTGAAACTAGCTGGGTTTGTTTTACGGTGCTCCTCTAGCTTTCAATCTATTAATACTTGTGTGAACTTATTTGTGACGCTAGTACGCAGCATATTAGAATTCGCCTCGGTAGTTTGGTCTCCTTATTCTTCTGTTTCTCGTGATGCATTAGAAAAAGTTCAGAGAAAATTTTCTAGAACCTTATTGTTTAAATATAACTTGGCTTATAGGCCTTATCAAGATCGGCTTAATTTCCTAAATCTACCATCACTAAGCAAAAGAAGAGACTGTCTTGACCAGTGTTTCCTTTACAGGTTATGCAAGGGTCTTACTACTTCATCACTCATAGAAGATATAAAATATCGGTTTCCATCTTACAACACTCGATCAGTTGCAATGTTCTATCCTCCTCAATCTTCACTCTCTATTTATAAAAACTCTCCGTTACATAGAGCTATGAGAAACTACGACCGATTGGAGATTGGTCCGTTACCTTCTTCTTTTTTTTTCTTTAAAAAACACCTTGCTACAAAAACTTTAACTATTTTTCATTTAACTTTTTGAATTTTAATTGTTTTGTATTATTTTAACTTTTTGAATATTGTAGTTTGAACTTATTTTTTTATTTAAATATTTTTTTTCTTTTCTTTGTGTTTTTTTCTTTATTTTTATAAGTTTATTTTTCCTTTATACTTATTTTCCTTACTTTGAATTCTTTACATTACATGTTTTGGGAATTTATTCCCGTTTTGTAATATTAAGTACATATTAAATAAATAAAATAAATAAAAAAAAAATCCGATGTAGGATTTTTGCCGTTCGATGGCCATATTTTGGTCCAATTTTCTTAGACTATATATCATTTCCAGAAAGTTAGCAATTTTTACATTATAGACTATAGGTAAGACCAATATCTGTAAAAATATCCAATAACAGTTTTTAAGAGAAATAAGTAAGTTGTAATCCCCAGTACTATTATATTATCCGTATTCGCTGTATGCATTTTTCATGGTTTTGGTTTTCGGCTCATTAAAGATTTTTTTTTTTTTTTATCAATGTCTCATTCTGACATATACTTTGAGTTCATGGAAAGTGGAGTAGGTTCGACTACCCGTACCCCTACTTCCCCTACAAAGTTATATTCAGTCATATCTTTTGATAGAATGTCACGAAAAAACTTCAAATTAGTATCAAATGGTAGTCGTTGGAAGCCTTGACAAGGTAATAAAGATGTGTCAGGTCCGACCCATCTACCCCTCCCTCCCCACAAAAAATATGAAATTGAATATTTTGGGTTTAGCTTGCCTTCTAGGTCTATACATGGGTATAGGGTATACACTCATCGTGCTATTCGCACGATTAGAACTCGGTCTCGTTTGCATTGTTCTCAATATTTTCCCCGAGGCGGAAGTTCCGCTTAAAATACTCCGAATTTAATGAGAGCGGACAAATTTAACATGCAATAGCAGTTTTAGGGGGTGCCGAGCCGGGCAATTGTCCAGGACCTCACACTTGTCTGGGCCTCTCAACTCACCACAACATTAAAATGTTCCTTGAAACTCTGGCTTAAAGCTGCTTCGTTTCAAAGAAGAGCACTTCTAACTTGTTCTTCTTCTTGTAGCGGTGCAGAAAGGTGTGTAACCTCTGTGCATCTATGTGGGTACGATTTATGGTTCGTCAATGTTTGTGTCCGTGAGGTCTAAGGACAAAAACATAGCTGCTGCGATAGGGTTTTCCCACAGTGATATAGTGGTAAGATCAGTGGGCGCAGCGGGGCATTGAAACAAATGGCCCACATCATGAGGAGTACCGTTGCAGTTTGGACAGATGTTTTGGATGTCCGGGTTTATGCGAGAAAGGTACGAATTAAGGCGTGAACAAAAGCCCGACCGAAGTTGAGCTAGTGTTACTCTGGTGGCTCTCGGGAGCCTAATCTCCTCAGGCGAAATTGGTGGTGGGCGATCTGAGAGGACTCTATTCGCACCTAAACTCGCGATAGACCGATTCACTTCTTCAGTGTGGATCGCTGCAATGGCGGCTCGGTATATAACTTCATCGTAAGGGTCCCGTTTGTATCCCTGAACCTCTCTCTCAAGGTCTCGTAAACCACGCCTGACATGTCGTGGTGGAGGAATTCGGTCCATGAGATGATTATTGGGATGATCCTCACGGTAGCAACCAACAAGATACTGTTTAGAGAGTAGGAGATTGTGATCACGTATTGGCATCAATTTTGTCTCCTGATGTAAGTGATCCTGGGCAGACATCAGAAGGCAACCTGTCGCGATGCGTCAGAAGAACTTCTAACTTGTTCAACAGCTTCTATGTTCCAAAGATCCAGAAATCTACCAAACAGTCCGAAATTTGCTACACTTCGTAACTATTTATATAGCTAGGGGGCCACTAGATGTTGGGGGCCAATGGCCAATTTAAAGGGGTGGTCACATTATAGAGTGTTCAACTTAGGGAGTTTCTACTGAATATATATCCAATTACAAGTACAACTGTCTCTTCTGAGTTTCAAAGCATCAATGAATAATCTAGTGGTACTCAAGGCTACATACCTCTAGTTCCGTAAAATTCTATCGAAAACGAGCAAATTTAACAGTTTTCAAGTAACTAAATTTTCCAATTAAATTACAAACAATATTTCTATACAATTTCCATGAAATAAGACATGCTTCCGCAGGCTCTTCAACCTCCGCTCAATAGCATCCATTCGTGGCAATCTTGCCATCCGGCTACACCGGCCTTTGTAAAAGTCGATGAATTATGCAGTACTGTATATCCCACTGTAACATATTGTGTATACCTACCTATACTATGCATCTCTCCGTCCGAACAATCATGCTTGGTATAACACCTTACTGGTGATGTTGGTGCCGTATTATTTTGGTGCTATATGGTGTCCTAAAACCTAACTTCTTCATTTACCGTAACTCCTAGTGGAGCATTTTTTTTTTAGATTTCGTTTTGTGACGCAACCCTGACTAATTGTAAAGTAAAAAATTGCTGTATTAAATAAAATAGAATATTACTTTTTTGTCCAAAATTTTACTCACAATTATCACTTATTCCAACTTCAATTGCACTGTAAAAAATACACCACGCGCGGTTTTGACAAGTAACTGTAAAGTATGGCACATTTTATCCAGATTCCAAAATTGTACGACACTTCCTATACTATTTCTTAAACGAGGTGAAAAGTTGTAATAATCCCATTTAAACGTTAGAGCTTAAATTTACAACAAATGTTCAAAATGTTTGCCTTCATTTGCAATTCAAACACGACATCTTCTTCAAAAGGATCAAGGTATAAGCAGGGCGAATCTTCCGGAACTAATGGTTTCAGCGGCTTCCGCAATTTTTCGGCGGAATTCCTCCAAATTTTCTATTTCTTTCGTGTAAATCTTTTCTTTTTCCGCACCGGCACCCCAGTAAAAAAATCGAGTTTTGGGTCAAATCGGTTTTGGGTCACCAAATTGTACCAGACCGCTCTATCCTTTCTATCATACATAATGTATGTATTTGCAAAAGTACTGCCACTCAGTACAATGGTCTAATCATTTGGCCATTTAAATTTCCAGTCCACATGTTCACTTTAAAGCGACACTGTGACATGCATTAAATATGGATTTTCAACGTGCCCGCTCGTGTAAATTGTGCGAAGGTTAATGTAACTATCATTCGAAAATGTGGATTTGGGTACTCCTGTGCTACTTTCAATTGCAGGTACTGAGGCACTGGGGTCTTTTTCGACTGCTTGTAAGACTTCCTTCTCGTAGGGCATGATGGGAATTTGCTATCCTGTTATGTGGTCTGGAATTCGACCCTCTGAGAATGACTGGTGTACGTTTATAAATATGTACTCGGTAATCCGGATAACGTTCAGCATTTGGATATCTCTCACGATAAAGTCTGGCTGCAGCACTAGCATTGCATTCCCCATAAATAAGATGCATGTGCCATCTTTTAGAGTTACTTGCCAAAAACCGCATTGGTTTCTGGAGACGACAATACGAAAAACAATTTTCCAGAAATTTATAAATGGTTTTGTTGACAAGAAGAGATACACTTTCCGAAGTGTACGTTTGACCATCTCTCCTACATGAGCGAAATAGCCTGTAAGCTCAAAAAATATAATTTTGTCCTAAAACTTTTAAAAATTTATCAGACAAATCGCCGGACGTTCAAATTTTCGCATTAGACTATCTTGCGGAAAGCAGCCTTGTTCTAGAAAGTCAACAGGTTTTACGTAAACCATTCTCCCAAAGACTTGCAAAACACGGGCGAAATCCATTCGAATCTTTTTGATCAGATTTAACCATAAAGCTATGGTTAGTCGATAGTCAAGCGAGGTGACCCTAATGCATTTGCCATGATAGTGATCAAAGCCGTGTAAACGGAGGGCGTAATACAATGGAAACATACAGGGTTATTGGTTAAGTCGACCTATTCCCTGCAACACGTTATAATAGGATAAAAATGCAACAAAATGAGGCCATAAATGTTAGGCCGATTTTCAACGGTCACTGAGATATTTGTCGCGCCCCTCCTTCCCCTTAAAAACTACCCTTAAGTGCATTTGAGCCCTCAGTTAACCAAATTCGAGTTCCAAGAATCTCCCCAATGCTAAAGGTTTCCAGTAAGATATCACAGGGGCTGTTTAAGAGATTTCCACCCTGAAAAAATTTGTCGCGCCCCTCCTTCCCTTAAAAACTACCCCCGTCAAGTTAGCACTACCACCCCGGTAGCGGCCACTTCAAGCATTTCCGTAAAACAAAAAGTATCCAATTAATTGTCGCAGGAACCGAAAGGGGTGCTAACTTGACGGGGGTAGTTTTTAAGGGAAGGAGGGGCGCGACAATTTTTTTCAGGGTGGAAATCTTTTAAGCAGCCGTAGTGAGAGTTTACTGGACACTTTTAGTATTGGGGCGATTCTTGGAACTCGAGTTTGGCGAACTAAGGCTGAAATGCAATTAGGGGTAGTTTTTAAGGGGTAGAAGGGGCGCGACAAATTTTTTGAAGCGTGCAATATGCCTTTCGGTTCCTGCGACAATTAATTGGATACTTTTTGTTTTAAGGAAATGCTTGAATTGGCCGCTACCGGTGTGGTAGTGCTAACTTGACGGGGGTAGGTTTTAAGGGAAGGAGGGGCGCGACCATTTTTTTCAGGGTGGAAATCTCTTAAACAGCCCCTGTGATATCTTACTGGAAACCTTTAGCATTGGGGAGATTCTTGGAACTCGAATTTGGTTAACTGAGGGCTCAAATGCACTTAAGGGTAGTTTTTAAGGGGAAGGAGGGGCGCGACAAATTTTTTTCTTTTTCCATTGAATTACTACAAAATCGCGACATTTAATGCACTATAGCGTTTGTCGAAATTTTAAAGTGGTAGTGCTAACTTGACAGACGTGTTTTTATTGTGTTATGGATTTGTCGTTTTTTATCAAACGAAATTATGGTCCCCGAACAAGTTGCAGCTAACTGTTTCAATTATTTCAAATATTTATATTGACATTGACACCTTTTTGGAAAGCTGACAACACGAGTATGTTTTTCCAGTGGTCTGCAGAGTCCGTGTCATATAATTTTTTTTAGTAATACTATATTAAAAATCAACTTTAAAAAAATTTAAGATAATTTTTTTTTATTAAAAATTAAAAATTCCGAAATTGTGATGGGTTTTTGAAATTTTAAATGATTAAGAAATGTCTGCTATAGTGTTGACTAAAATCCAAAAATAAGTTTTAACCCATTACCTTAGTAGTTTTTTTTTAATTCTTACTTTAAATGGTAAAATTCGAGGTTATTTAAAAAAACCTAAAAATTCAAATATCTCAGTGACCGTTGAAAATCGGCCTAACATTTATGTAGGAATTAGGAAATTAGGAATTATGAAAATTAATTATAAGACAATGAATAGCTTCTAGGGTTAGACAAACATCTAGTACATAAGATTACACGACATGTAAAATATTGTAGTAGCATAAGCAATCTAGTACGTATTATGAAATGTCAAATAAAGAGACGGCGGAAGTCAGTCGTTGGAGAGATACAGCACAGTGACAAGCGTTTTGTTTAAAAGACTTATAAATTAGCAGCACGAACGACGGTACGACGACGGGCAGATTTCCCTACCTTGGCTGGCGCTAAAACCGTTCACCGCTACTCTTCAACCCACATTTATGGCCTCATTTTGTTGCATTTTTACCCTATTATAATGTGTTGCAGGGAATATGTCGACTTAACCAATAACCCTGTATACGTAATTTTGCGTGTCTGTGAAAGTCAAAGTTGCAAAAAATTTTCAGCTTAATTTATTTAAATTTTTCTTAAAATAAAATCAGTTTTCGGCAATATGAAAAAAACTTATAAGCCTCTATTACGCAGTAAGTTCTCCTGGCTTGGCTGCGCTGTTTCCTGACAGTAACCGCAGCTTATATTTTCCTTGCATTGCGTTAATTCGTAACGGTGCAATCGCCCCAGAAACAGTGGCAGTGGGCTTGTGGTGCTGAGAGAACTGATGGGCCAACGAGCGTCATGTGATAATTGATACAAATAACTGAAACTGAGATCTTTGATCAAATAGAGAATATGTCAAGTTCTCTGAAATTATTTAAGCTTAATTTTGTGATGCTCAAAATCTTAGCATAATTAAGAATCTTGCTAACAAAGAGTGTCCGATTTTTTCTATAATTACAAATGAAAAACTACTTTAGGGGGAGGGGGCACTGAAAAAGTTGGCGGGAGGGCCCCGAGTCAAGTTGTTGCGCCACTGTATAACGGTTATGGAATGAGAGCTAATAAATTTATTTGACTATAGCCCCACGAAATGAATGAAACGCTCGTTTTCAGTAAAGCGATATACATATTTCGAAATTGAGCTCATCATTAGGGTTTTTCAAATTCTGAATACAATAAATAAATTAGTGCATCAAAAAAGTGGAAAGGAGATGAGAGCAGGTGAGGAGAAAAAAAAGTTAGTTAAAAAAATAAGTTAGTTTTTGTGTCTGTAACCATCATATCCATACGATTCTAAGTTTATTGTTAGGAGCTCTGTAGAAATAATAAATAAATAATGTATAGATTTACCGTTGAATGCCTTTATTCAAACCGGAAATATAGTTAATCTATTTTTGGATTGGTCTGAATAAAAGCGTAAAAACGCCTTAAACTTAAAATAAATTAAATCGCAGCATTTCATTTATTTTCAGTTTACTTCTGAATTATTGCCAAAAAGGATAAAGTACAACAAGCATTAAAATTCTAAAAAAAACCCTTGGCTTGTCTGTAACTTAATCAAATCGCATCGCCTCGCAATACATATATGTTTCCAGTGTCCACATCAAATCACCCGGCACGGAAAAGCTCGGCGCCGCGATAACGCGATATTAATCAGAACAAATTACAAACTGGCTCCCTCATTCATGATGTTTATTTAAAAATGGCTTGCATTTTCATCAAAATGCTTCATCAAAGTTTTTAATTGTGAACTTAAATTTACAAATTTATAAAATCCAAAATGTCGACCGTCACCGTATGCTACGTAAACACTTGAAACGCTTTTTTGAGTACAATGTTTGTTTGTTTTTAATAGACAATAACGTCCCCAAAATCCCAACGTTTTTCCAACGATCAAGCAAAAACAGCTTAGCCCAATATACTCACTATGGTAATAATCTTCCTGTCGTTTTATGCTAAGCTATGCCGCCTAGCTATCGTCATTGTCGGACGGGAACGGCCCCTTTGGCAAATCCCCAATATTCCTTATAAAGTTTTCCTTTTTACAAAAAAAAAAATGCGTTAAAGGCCCAAACACGAAAATAGTATGCTAATAGCAAAAGTAATAAATGTGCCGCATCTTTGGCTTAACAGCGACCATGAAATAGCTGTTTTGTATAAGAGGCCCATCGAAGGAACGACGCGTCGCACGGTCTGGTTCTATATAAAATGGAAATTCGGGACGAACGAAAACAAATAGAGGTGTGGAATAAATTTGTTTTATACGGAAACGGATTTTTAACCGAAGCACACTAAACTTTAGACGAAAAGGATATGCATAAATTTTATGGTTGAACATTCGAAATAAGGCACAATATGATTTATGAGTGTGGGGGATGGATTAAGAGTTTTTGATGTGAGCGTTTGTAAGTGGTATGATGAATAACAGTTTTATGGAAGTGGATTTATGAAACTGTGCCCACAAAATATTCATTGCAAAGAAATTTATTTTTTTTTTATTGAAATAACTTCAGTCCGTATTCAGACAAGACGAGTTGATTTTTCTTTGTGTCATGTGATAAGCCCGTAAAAAAAAAAATTTCAGCCAAATAATACTATCGAATCAAATCATCTCGTCTGAATTTAGGCTTATTCTTCTAATGAGTCATACATACATTTATTTGCTTTCCTTCCAAGATGGTAATAATATCCTTTTCTTTTTTGCCCCCTTTACAGATCGAACAGAAAATCTCGCCAAAATTAACTAATCAACGCCCACCGCAATCTATATCCTCCAAAATGACACCACCACCGCGATTATTGTCCACCTTTCATCCACGCCTTGTACTCATCTTAGCCGTCCTAGTCATTTGCCTTCTTTCGCCCGTCAAAGCCAATGCTAAAAATGTCCAAACATACAAGAAATTGCAGGGCCTATTCAGTCAACTGGTCACATCCAGCACGCTGGCCTGGGAAATCTATACAGGTGATCCGAAACAGCTCGAATTTGCAGTCGTGGGTGGAAAATACATTTCCGACGAAGAGCACTATCCGATCTACGTGTGTCGCGCGCCCATGGATGGCCTAACACCAAGTGGCCACACGAAGAAGATACAACAGCGCAATGTTTGCATAGTATCGATGCACAACGAGGTGAAAATGCATCATTCGTACGATGTTCTAATGAATCGGGGTCATGGTGGCAAATTGGTTTGGCTGCCGTGGAGTAAGTTCACGGGAGGAATTCCGCCAGGTGCCGTGAGCTCGGGACAGACTGAGGAGTTATTTGTCGCCCGATACAAGGTCAAGCACAATCCTCAAGCGACGGACGAGGGACATATTGGAGCCGACTATATTTTGGGACGTTATGATCCCAGCGATCGACTGGGAAAGATTATTGTAAGTCACGACGGTCACGAGACAGAATACGAAGAAGGTGAAGTGCTGACCGAGGTGGAACCTGTGCGCTATGAATTGCGTGAAATTAAAATGGACAAATGGCGAAGTGATATTCGTGTGAATCGAACTTATTTGGGTAAGTTACTAACTAAATTAATTACTTTTCCATATAACAAAAATTGTTTTTTTTTATTCCCAATTCAGCCTCAACTATTCTGGAAAATCGGGACACTATTCCCCAACTGGTGGAGACAGTCGTTTCATACGAATACGATAAAGTTCAAAATTGGGGCGTTCACGACGGAGTGGCTCGCGGCTTACCCACTCAAGTGTTTGAGGCTGGACAGTCTCCGCTCAATATAAATTGGGGACTCAGGTCGCTTTTACGAGTGGTTGATACAAAAACAGTGAGCACCAACTTAAGACCAGGAACAGCTCTGAATGTGACATTGATTGGCAACTATACAACTTTGGACGCCCCCTATACTGCTTCACTTGTCACGTACTATGCCGATAATAGTGATAGGATTTCGAGAAAAATAACGACAACGGTAAGTGTGCTTTTTTTTCTTACCAAAAAGGAGTTCTCTTTACCGCTTGAAACTATTGAAACATTTTTCAACTAAAATTCTAGTACTGGGAATAACGATTTCGGAGGTTCAGTTTTATCGTGCAATGATAAAACTGTTTCTGACATGTAACTAACACTTTCGTGACGACTTTCTGGAAGTTCAGATTCTGTGGAAACGAGTTAAGAGTTCGGGTAGACACCTAATCGATTATTATTATTATCCATATATATTATAGACATGTAGCCAACAAAAATGAACTATAAGCTGACATTGCAGTGTGTCGAAAACACTGAATGGGTTACTCGAATTTCTGCGCCATAATCATGACAGCATTTCCTCTGAGCAGCATGAGGTTCGTAGTCATCAACCTTAGGCCACACCTCCTTAGGTACTCAGATGCACTCTGAAGGAACTAGTATGATGGTAATGTCTGCGTCCTGATTCTGAAACATTTTCAATCATTCGAAAATGATTTGTAATTTTGTTTAGTTTCGTCGGACTTACTTTAAAAACTTATCCCGGTGTTGCCCAAAATCCTTGACTACAACGCTCACAGTTTGGACACCGTCTTCTTTGGATTTACAAACATTTCAGAGAATGGGTTGCTATCACTGATTAGGCTGCGGTTAGTTTCTTTTGCGAATTGTTTAAACTGCTTGAATTTTCGTTAAGCTTAAAACTTAAGAGTAAGCTCAGCTTTTATATAAAAAATCTTTGTCCATTTGTTCGTTATCCCTAATCTCTAGCATAATCTGAATTTTGCCTTTCGGCTTTTTTGCAGCTTGTTTTCCGGAGGGGTCGACCTTTTAAGTGGTATACATTTTCAGGTTAAATTGAAACGAGAGTTAAGTTTCAATCTGCTTTCTTGCCCTTGGTGGTGTTGCTGAAACGTATCAACTGTGTTATGGGGTGCAGGCGATTAGCTGATTTTTATTGATTCTTCGAATTCTGGGCATCTCCTCAGGTGCCTCTGTGATTGTACCTCGCATTAATACACCTGAGCATTTAACTAAATGGAGAGCTTTCTACACGGGCTAAACATGCATTTTTACCACGGATTAGATTCCATTTAAAAGGACTGCCAACTACGTTAAGCTTATACAGCATTGCATGCCACAGTAAGTGATCAAATGCGCATTTGAAATATACCAAAATTCCAAGATCTACCCTGACGCTACGCATTCTCGATAGGTCTTGCAGCTCTAAAGCTATATACTTTCTGTAGGAATGCTTTTCTTCATTATAAAATGATTTCAGCAGTATTTCATGAAATACTGTGTGCGCATGTAGCACAAATTTTCTTGCTTATTGTGTACTCGTTACCTTCTGATCGCAGGGACTACGAATATCTCCAAATCTGGCACACACGCACAGAACATGTGTCGCATCCTCCGCAACTCCCACCTAGACACCTGGGCATTCTGGCGAGTCGTTAAGAACTGCGTCCTATAGAAATCCACATACCCATGCTTTCGGCCTATTCACATAGATAGTATGGGTTGATATGTCTCCATGGGCGAGTTGAGGCCATTTTTTGCTTTTAGAGATGGATTCTTGAAAAGATACTTCATGCTGAGTAGCAAAAATCCGCCAGCATGCAGTTAGGTCGGATTTTTACTGGCTAAACTTAAGCACCTCTTTGGTCATCGTTAGAGCCTTCAGGACCACCTTTCAGTCAGATGTTGGACAGGGGACTTAAGCGTCAAGAAGCGTGAATATGTCCTTTAAATGCCTTCGCTAAGGAGGAATTTAGTTGCCGCTACAGGCACTTGCATCCGGATATTGTGCAACAGTCCAGCTCTGTCTGGCATTGCCGATGGCGCTGTCATTGTTTCTTCTTCTTCCTTGCCTCGTTCTTTATACCGCTCCATGGTTTCGCGTTGCTCGACCTGCAGTGTAGGCACATCGCCCGTTTTGGCGATAATATCTCAGCATATTTCTACAGGCAGCTCTATCTTGGATCGTCTCATCGCCGAGACCAATGCGTTGTTGTTGCTTTTTCATTTGACACATCCAGGTGTTCTTCGGTCTGCCTCTGGCCTTGGGTCCATCAAGTGGAACTTCCATTGATATCGCTTTCTTTGCTGGGTTCTCAGGCGGACGCCGTTGAACATGGCAATACCAATCCATTTGTCGGTCTTCGAGCTTTTCGGTGATTGGTTGGTCTATGGACAAGCTGCCTCGGATGTAGCTACTCTTGATGTGGTCCCTTTTCGTTACACTAACTGACATGCGTAACATTTTCATTTCAGTCGCTGTCATTTGTTTCGCGTAACCTTCATACATGGTCCAGCATTCTGATCCATACATGAGTGCGGGACGTACAACCGTTTTGTACAACTTGCCCTTTAGCTTCAGTGGCATTTTCTTATCGAAGAAAACTCCAGAGTTTTCTCGCCACGTCATCCACCCAACCTTTGTGCGATGTTTGATGTCATCATCGCATGTAGCTCCGTTGTTCACCATCGAGCCAAGGTACTTGAACTTGGTACAAGACTTAAGCTGCTCTCCTTTGACGTACATTTCTGGTATCGGTGCATCTGGGTCTGAGAATGGGCAGCATAAGAACTCAGTCTTTGTTATACTTACCCTCAGTCCATGCTCCTCCAGAATGTCACACCATTTTGTAAGTGCAGCTTGCAAGGCAACGATGTTTGGGCTACTGAGGACTATAGCATCGGCAAAAAGAAGAGATATTTCTAGGCCGTCGGAGATACGTGTTAATAAGTAGCACATGATGATGTTGAAGAGCAACGGACTCAATACACTGCCCTGGTGTACTCCGACATTCACCGGAAATTCTTCTGATTCACTGGCTGTGCATCTAACCTTAGTCGTAGCTCCATCATACATGTCTCGTATCATCCTGACATATGCCTCAGGGACATTAAGTGCTCTCAAGGCCAACCATATCAGATCACGAGGTACTCTATCGAATGCCTTTTCCAAATCGATGAACACAAAGTGCAAGTCCTTTCGTGCTGCTCTATACTTTTCCATCGCAATACGAATGCACTGAATCGCATCGACTGTAGATCGACCTTCAACAAAGCCGCATTGATTGTCATTCAACCGCACAATCTTTCTCAATCGGTTGCAGACAACTCGCTCGTAGATCTTCAGTGTATGAGGTGTTAACTTTATAGCCCTATAGTTGTTGAGTTTGCGTGAGTCTCCCTTGTTCTTATAGAAAGGAAGAAGAAAACTTTCCCTGAAAGCATTGATTTTGTTGAAGAGAACTGTGAGCCAACTAAGCCCGACATTTTCCATTTTCAACCAAAATTCCGCGGGGATTTTGTCCGGTCCGACTGCCTTTCCGCGTTTCATCTGATGCATTGCCTCCATCACCTCTTCCTCTGAGATATCTTCAATATTTGTGGTATTCGGCTCAACATCTCGACAAGCTGCTCGAGGAAATTCTTCATTTAGAAGTTCGTCAAAATACTCTCGCATCCTGCTACAAATTGCCGTATCGTCAATCAGCAACATTCCTTGCGCGTCCTCCACGTACTTTGGCGCCTGTATTTCCCGAGCGTTCCTTCTCCTTTGGGCTGCAACCCTAAATATCCTGGCGTCGTGCTTAGGTCTCTCGCGCAAAGACGGTCCTTCGGTCGCAGTCTGAGTTTCTAATTCTTGGTAGAATTTCTCAGCTGCCTTCGCCTTTGCTTGAGCTACCAAGCGCTTTACGTTTTTCCGGCATTGCATATAATTTTCGCGAAGTTGAACCCGTTCGGTTTCACTGCTTGACTCACATTTCGTCCATGCCTTAAATGCGTTCGATTTGGCTTGCACTGCTTCCTTAGTTTCGGTGTTCCACCACCATGTTTCTTTCTTCGTGTGGAGTGGACCTTTCGAAACTCCTTTTCCGCCTCACTTACTGATATTTCAGCGAAACTATTCCACATTTGTGTTGGACTGTGCTCGGTGCAGTTGGTGTTGCTTTGAAACCACTCCGTCATTTTATCAATGAATGGAGTCACTACAGGTTCAAAGTTGTCGTTTGTGAGATTGTGCCACTTGATTTTTTCGACAGGCTTGGGAGTTCTTCTATTTCTTGCTCCTCCTGCTTTCAAAATAAATTCTGACAGGAGCAAACGATGTTGGCTGACGACAGATTCACCCAAGATCACCTTGCAGTCTTTTACCCACCTTCTCATAAAATCGAAGCAGAGGTGGTAATCGATCTGCGTTTCGTGTTTCCTATCTCCGTGTCCACTACTGTAGGTGATCAGGTGTCTCTCGTTTTTCAGAAACCATGTATTTAGGATGACCAAACCATGCGATCTGCACATGGTCAGAATAGCTTCACCTTCGTCATTTCTGACCGTTGAAGGGCTACCCTTTCCACCATGGCAATCCTCGTAATCATAATTTGATTCACCCACATGGCCATTTAAATCTCCTCCCAAGAACACCAATTCGGTATCTGGAATGGTCTGAATCAGGGTGTCAACGTCGTTCCAAAATGCCTCTTTTTCTTCTGGTGGCAGTCCCACTTAGGGAGCGTAGGCACTTATTACGTTCCACACCCTTCCGCAGATAACCAATTTGATGCTGATCAAGCGATCACTTCTCTTCGCGACACTTATTATGCTGCCAAGTAAAGACGACGCCAGAATAATGCCAACTCCGTTTCTTTGGTTTGCAACTCCATAGTAGTACAATTTGTACTTCATGGAATTCGTAAGAAACCGGGCTCTGTCGATATGGGTATTTCGCCACTTCGTCTCTTGCACGCACATAATGTCTATCCCCCTCCGCTTCATGATATCCTCAATCTCCTCGCTCTTTGACGTCATGGAACCGACATTCCAGCTTGCAACCCTCAGCTTCTCCACAATGTAATTGGACTGCCTTATATTGCTCGCCCCCGGAAACCGTCGAGCTCTGGCGCGAACTAGGTTCGCCCCGGCATCACTCAACCGCATAGCAGAAGTATTGCCCAGCGGGGTAGTGCTTGTATCTGCGTCAATTTCCATAAGGCCTTCCATTCTTTTACACCTTTTGGAGAAAGGTTGTGTATTTTGGCACAAGTGTGTGGAAATAAATAAATTTATGGACTTTCCTTTTACGTCCGCCGGCTATCTCCAGACACGGCAACCCATACACACACACACTAACCTATGGGAGGTCTTGTTGATGTTAAAATGTGCCTCAGGCTTCAGATGTCATGGTTGCCTGCGACCTTCGCATACTAGCGGCCAAGCACCCTCTTGACCATGCATCCCTCGGCGCATGCTGATCCACCTTGGATTAGGTCCCTTTTTAGTCGCCTTCTACGACACGCCGGGAAAGGCGGTGGCATTATTCGCGACCCATGCCACAGGGCATGGCGCTGTCATTGTTTAGTTTGGACAATACTGTTCGGTTTCACGCTGGGTTGATATGAGCAGGGAGGACCCCATTGGCCCCAAGACATTGCGTCTATTCCAGTTGGACCTCGGGGAAATTACTATCCCACTCTACCCAAATAATTAGGCACTGCGAGTCCGGAGCAGAGTTACCAGCCAAGGAGCATCAATGGGCGGCAATTCTCCTATCCGACACAAAGAGGTAGACCCATATGAGGGGAGTATCGTGCGGGCTGTAGTTTCACCACGGCTTGGAGTTGCGCTACAACCGGGTGCCGGGAACCATAGAACGGGAGAGGTAGTAGAAAGGCCTTGCATCCAGGAGTATGTAAACGCAAGCTTTATCACTTAGTAAGGAACTTTTATGGGACGCTGATTGGCGTCACAAAATCAACCCGTTCAGCTATTCGAGGCTGTCTGGTAAACCTTTACGGTAGGAACGGACGTTAAACACTCATCATGGCATTTATTGTCTTCTGATACCAGTGTAAGAGTCACTAGGTTCTCGGGGCTTATGCCTACTACCAGTTCCGGATCCAATTGGCTGCGGATGTCTCCAAATCTGAGACAATAAATCAAGACATGTTTCAACGAGCAGTGGGGCACTGGCCCAACCAACTTCCTACATACTTGCTCTCGGACCACCCATGTTCGACATTATTCTTGCTAGACCGTCGTCACTTACGTACTTCAAGTGCTCTCCAAAGCTTAGCCTTGGGCCAATCATAACGCCCAAGTATCTAAGTCAGCGACTTTGATTTTTAGTATTTTTTTTTCCGCTTGCGAATTAGGACTGCTTTGATTTGTTGTTGTTTCCAACCAAAGCTTGATAGTCGCAATCACATCACTTGCGTACCTTCCTACCCTCCCCGGATTCCTTGCTGAAACTGCGACAATTATGTCGACAGCAAACCCTACCACTGTTACTCCTTTCGGCATACCGAGCTACAGGATAGCATTACACATAATTAAATAAATAACAGGCGCGACAATCCAGCATTGGACTAAGGCCGCAGGATGTGTTAGTGACATCCTATTTCCATGAGGTAATGAGATCAGCATCACGCTCAGCTGTGTTATATATCCCGATAAATGGGTACTCCTTTTTAGTCGGTCACAAGCTCGTGAGTTCGAAAAACACCATGATCCACGGTGAGATTCGAACTCATGACCCTGTGCACCGAAGGTGCGCGCACTAACCGCTAGACCAGCCAGACTACTAATTGCATTGCACGCATGATGTTCCATAAAAGTGAGCCTGCGGTACTCCTGCAGTTATCATTTATGCCTTGTGCCCCTCGCTATTGCTAGTGTCGTAATTTAAAACGCGATGCGAGAGTTTGCTCTTAGTAGTCGAGGCAAGTTAGTCGGGTACATTAGTATTTTGCAGAGCGGCATAAATGCACTCTTATTTCGTGGAATTAAATGCTTTTTTAACGTTTAGCGACAAATCGTTTATACTAGTGATAACATTTATTCGAACATTTTCCCCGTTATATCGAGTAGACAGATATGGCGAGATATGAACAGGTAGAAGGCTGATCAACCGGTTTATTTGGTTTCTCCTAGACAAGTTTCAAGGACGTCTATGAACTTGTCGGGTACCGTGAGAATTGCCTGTTAAATATACCATCCGGACCAGGCGTACCATCCACAAGCCAAGAAGCTGCCTTCAAAAGTTTGCTCTCTGCAATCACGGCTGTGTTTTGTGTTACCTCTAATCGGTGTTGGAAATTATCTCGCAGGCTCTAATGCGTGCTGAGAGAGCAAAGTAAAATATTCCTCACCTTATACGCCATGTCCTACGGATTTGACTTCCTTATAGCTGTTCGATAAGCAATTTTGTTTGCCCCTTTTACGCGTAAATGTTAAGAATTTTCGCGGGCTGTTTTATAGACCTAGAGCAAATCACTGCACGCGGTTGTTCGTGTCGAACGTTCACAAAGGCGCCGAGCTTGCTGACGGAGGTGATCGTTCACGAATAGTTTTGTCTGCAAATAATGTGCGAACTCTTTCTTGGTATGGATTCTCTGTCATGTTGCCAAGTGAGATCTAGAAGCAAGTGGAGAAATGTTTTTTTTTGAGTGAAATGTAATATAGGCAACAACAAGCTGAAGGGGATGCTAATATGGTGACAAGTGAAGCTGGATAAGCTGTGCTTCAGGTTTTGTTTTGCTTTAGCTCTTTTCAAGTTTTTCGCCTTGGAGCCTGCACCTGGGCCATTGTTTTCCAACCGGTGGTCCACGAAGAGACTCTGGAGACTATCATTCAGTCGGCATTTTTCTGTTTCGTTTTATATTGACCCCCCCTAATTAGGCCAATAATTGAGTGCATAAAAGAGAACATTGAAAGGGGATTTTTTTTGTTTTTCGATAATACCTCCGAAACGGTAAACGCTAGAAGAAAAATGTATAAGATGCAAAATTGTCTATAAAGTTAATCTTACATGCATATTTCGTATTCCTAACAGTTCAGCAGACATTTGTGTGTTTAAAACTGAGGCATAGCGAATGCCTTCCACATTCCCGTAAAAAAACAAAGGAGCATATCCTCGTTGCAGAAGTTTAGATCTTCGCACAGTTTATTGAAATTTATTTGAAAAAAAAAAAAAAACTGTTCTGGCGGATCGCTTTTGAACGAGCATTTATAAAGCCTTTAAATTCAATTCGATAAGACGTTATCCATGTTTTATCGTCTATTAAGTAGAAATGCCCTGTAAAAGTGGTATTACACTATCAAATAAAATTTGTCTAGTGGGAAAGGTTTGTGTGGGGCCAAAATTAAGCCCCCCGTATCTCAAAAACTGGACGTATGGGAGAAAATGGTTATCGTTTCCGGATTCTACGACCAAAAATTAGCTAGAAATGAATATCAGATCTAATTCAACAAAAATGCTGTTCCCCTGTGAATTGGCCTATCACACTAGTATGACCATTTGCGAAAAAATTGGACCAAAGCTAATTTAACTTCAAAATTTAGTGTAGCGTTTCATTTCTTTCCAAATTTGCAAAGGTTTCGCTGGATAACATTTTTTTTTAGTAAATCACTTTTATTGTTTTTATCTTCCATTAAAATGGAGGGTACAACTTGGACTCTTGGGTTTACTTATTGTTATTTAAAAAAAAAGTGACTGGCAGGAGATTGAAAGGTAAAGTGTTTGGGTTCGTGAATGGTTGCTAAAGCTAAAAAATAAATGAAGCACTAAACAAGAGGAAGGAAATATCATTTCTGTCTTTCAATAAAAACGAAGCCTTTAACGTTTTTTTTTGTTATTTTCTAAAATCGTTAGGCAAAGTTTACATTTTTATCATGGTAGATTTCAAGAACAAGGGACGTTTGAAAGTTACAAAAAAAATTACCAACAAAATATATAATGTGAGTGCAACGAGTTCGGGAATTCCTTATTTTTCCCAGTCGGTTAGGTGGAATCTCTTCTTCATTTATGCAATTTAACACCATTAGAGTTTTATGAAGTTTGTCTAATTTGTGGTTTATACAAACAAGCTAATTTTAACATAGGAGCTCAGGAGAAATATTAAACAGGAATCTGCCTGCAGGCTAAATTCCGGCGGAAATGTATTTTGCCATATTATTTGAAAAACGATTTCTTGTCAATTTAACCACTAGTAAAGTAAAACAACATTAAAAAGGACCAAAGGTGGAACCTAAAGTAAGAAATTTCGTTTTTTTTTATTGATCATTAAATAGACCCCAGTCAAATCATTCCATTTGACCAAAAATTGGCAATTTTTGAAAGACGCAAAAACTGCTAAATAAATTTGACCACTGCTGTGTTTTGGTATTACGCACTAAAGTCATGTGTTTGACCAGTAATGAATAACCACCATGGATATTCATTTCTGATCAAACATATTTCGGGTAATTTATTTTGCTATTACACTAGTGTGACAATATTTTTGCATCATTGGCCAAACTTTATTTGATAGTGTAATACCACCTGAACTGTTTTGCTTTTTTAAGATTCTCTTTGTACATTGGTACTGGCTCATTTGTTACTTTTAACCCATTCCCCGCCAATGATGCCATATGGCATCAGTAAAAGCCTCATATTTGGGAGCGCGCCACGGACACCCTGTAACATCCTCAACATTGTTTTTTTCTTTGTTACACTAAGTAATGTTTCTTCTATCTATTCCAATGTTCCTGGCTAGTATTTAGTTAGATTTGTGCCATTGGGATCAGAAAAAAAAAGTGTCGTGAAATTTAAAAAAAAAATGCGATTTTTGCGGGTAAGACTCCACAAAATTTCAAAAATCATATACTTGCGACCTGATTTTGTCAGAACAATTTGTGTTAAACAAAAGCCAGAGCATAGATTAGAATAGCAAAAAAAAAATTTGCAATAACGGTAGTTTTATAAAGGGTTTTCCAATAGGGACGCTTGATCTTTGAAATGAAAAAAAAAATACATGTAGGAGAGATATTTGCGAATTTTTTTTTTTATTTGAAAGGTCCATCGACCCCATTACATATGGAATATGACATCATTCAAATGACCGCCACGGCTTCGGTTGGTGGCGCGCACACGAAAGGTCCAATTTTCGATGACTCTGGCGCACAAATCGGGCTGTATTTGATCGATGGCGTGGCGTATGTTAACTTTGAGGGCATCGGTGGTTTGCGGTTTGTTGGCATAGACCTGCGACTTAAGAAAACCCCACAAGAAAAAGTCCAGCGGGGTCAAATCGCACGATCTCGGTGGCCAGTTCACGTCGCCTCCGCGCGAGATGACCATGCCCGTAAATTGCTCGTGCAGAACATCCATCGTAGCGTGTGCTGTGTGGCACGTAGCGCCGTCCTGTTGAAACCACATGTTGTGCAGATCCATATTCTCGATTTCAGGCCAAAAGAAGTTGGTTATCATCGACCGGTATCGCTCACCATTGACGGCGATTTGTGCGCCAGAGTCATCGAAAATTGGACCTTTCGTGTGCGCGCCACCAACCGAAGCCGTGGCGGTCATTTGAATGATGTCATATTCCATATGTAATGGGGTCGATGGACCTTTCAAATAAAAAAAAAAATTCGCAAATATCTCTCCTACATGTATTTTTTTTTTCATTTCAAAGATCAAGCGTCCCTATTGGAAAACCCTTTAGGTATGTAGTAACACTAAACACATTTTAGTGATGCCATATGGCATCATTGGCGGAAACCTATTAAAAAATTTATTTTTAATTTGATTTTTTTTTATATTTTTTCAATATGTTTTACTGCGTTTTTAATAATTTTCACTTTGTGAAAATTAATTTTATGCTGAAAATTCGTTTCTGAGGATTTAGAGTCCAAGTCCGATGATCGTTTTCACAATCAAATGCATCATTTTCTAAAGCGCACCCACAAACACCTTTAAAATATGGACGTGTATTCCATCCAGGAGACTAACATACGATGCACTAAATAATAAACTCAGACACGTACACGTCAAAGAGTCAAATTACTCCTTTGACGTATCTGGTCTCAACAATGGGACTTTTTTCGGAATTATCCTTGTTGCTCTCAAGTGTGCATCATCCTTTACTCTGGGTGGTCTATATGCATGCACACTACACCCTGTAAACGCTCAAAGTTGCGTATACGCAACATTATTTTCAAGCGCTGAATCAACCGTGATAATTATTCATCTTGATTTTTTTTGATTTTCAAGGAGTTTGAAGGACATATTTGTCCACAAAAGCTTTGAGTCAGTACTTCGAAAGGCTTGTCTCGGTACAGAGCAAAAAAAAGTGTGTAAAAGTAACTTACCAAAATTCAATTTCCACAATGAGCATTTATCCGTTATTTTTTTAAAGAAAGCAATTTCAATCCATTCTTTTTCATGCATATTTCTTATGCAGAATGAAATTACATGAGGCGGTTGAATATCTTGAACCTATCATGTCGGATGATGAAAATGCTTGGATATTACAAATAAAGTCGGGGAAGTCACCCAAATGCAGTTCCGTAGGGATATTGCAACCTACTATTGTACGACTGTGGCTCATTAGATTTGGGTAGCACATACCACAGTCTTCCGAATGTTGCACGTAACTACATTCCCGCCAAAATACTCGCATCTTGTCTCAATGATGGTGGTGGAGCAAATTTTTTTCAACGCTTATTGGCGGGGAGCTGAACGAGGGTACTATTTGCTGCTATGTTCTTTTCTTGATAAGTTTGAAGCTTCCAGTCTTATAGAAAATAAAAATGCGTTTTAGAACCTTATTTAGCTTTCCTTCGTATGGAACTCGTTTTTTTTCTATACGATAAAAGTTCTTTCATAAATTTCTTAACATTGATTTTATTTTGTTATTAACCTTATTCAAGCTCCCCGCCAAATAGCGTTGAAAAAAATTTGCTCCACCACCATCATTGAGACAAGATGCGAGTATTTTGGCGGGAATGTATTTATATCAATCCTTTTTGCGGCTGATGACTTTTTCTTTGGCGGACACCTTTTACAACACAGTTGTTTTTGTGAGATATCATATCTTTTTGCAGTTTTCGATTTACAAAATTCGTAAATATATTATGAAGACGATATTCATTGCCCTATTGTCACGAATTTGTTTGAGAACAATAATTATAAGAATGATAAACCCCTTGCTAACCTTCGTCTCCTTGGTCTCCTTGGTAACCTTGCGCGCCTTGGTAATCTTAGTAACCATAGTACACTTGACTACTTTGGTGATCTTGCAAACCCTTAGTAACCTTGGTAACCCCGATGGCCTTGGTAGCCCTAGTAACCTCGCTAACCTTGGTATCTACATAACATTAAACTTAATGATAACCCTAACTTTGACCATAACCCTGGCCTATACCTAAACCTCAAACTCAGACTCAACCTTAACCCAAACCCTATCCTTACATTTAACCCTAATAATAACGTTAACTGCGATTTAACAATAACTTTAACCCTATCCGTTACCCTAAACTTGATTTTGACTTTAACACCTTAGCCCTAAATTGAGTCTAAACCTTTACTTCATCTCTATCACATTCACCCTAATCTTAAATCTTAATTTTTAATGTAACCAATTTAATCCATATTTCCTAAGTTCCACATTGCGCCTAAGACACATAGAGAAAGACATGTACATGTGAAAATATCCTTTTATCCCTCATCAAAGGTCCCGAAAACCTGTTGAGTTCTGACGAGCATTGCTTTTACAACAATAAAGTGGTTTCATGACCAAGAATCAGGGATAGCTATGAAATTCACTATATAACTAACAGTACCTTTTTGCCTACTACAACAGGATCAAACCGGGTGGAATTACAATAATAAATCTACATGCCAAATTTTGTTCAAATTAACTCATCAGAATTTCTTGAAAAATCGATTTTCCATATGCCATCATCACGTAACTCTGGTTTGAACACAACAGAATACACCGTCTTGACAAAACCGATTTGGTGTCCCAGCGCCATATTTAAGCATCCACCAAACCAGCGCAGAACGGTAGCGGTACGTGTCAGAATGTATGAAATAGTTTCCGCCGCGGTACACCACGGAGTACTTGTCAATTCTTGTGGTGTGTGTACCGCGTACCGCTACCGCGCTGATTTGGGGGAAGCTTTAGGATCATCGGGATGAATGAAACAGTGCGTATGCTCATCCAATATTAAACTAATATGTACGTACTCGTATATATGAGACGAACCAAAACAGGAACTTTGACCCGCCGCGCCCCCTCTCTTGCAGACGATCTAAAACTGAAAATTTTAGATACAAAAGATTGTTCGGTCCTACCAATTATACTATACTCTACGATTCTTTTCTAGGCTTTTTTCGGGCCTATCCCCGACTTTTGCAAAATGCTTCCTTTAAAACATATAAAAAGATTTAAGCGAGAAACTCTATGTATTTTTTCACATTTTCCGCTGTATCTTTTTTTCTACTTCACGGATCGGAGCAAACGATAGCCTATGCACACCTTCACGACAGACTCTATCAATGGGAAAAGAGACCAAATCCCGAGATGCCCTCTGCAAGGCTGTAGCCCTGTCAATGAACGACAAGAACAACGAGAACAACGAGAACAAGATTTTTGAAAAAATGCGATTTTCAAACTCTTATATCTCCGGTGTTTCTTATCGTATCATCTTGAAATTTTCTACACTTCGTAAGACGGCGCGAGCGACAACGCTTACCGAATTTGAAGACTCAGGACCAACCAGGGTCCGAGCTACAGAGGTCCGAAAACCCGTACTTGTTCCGTCGTGTAAACATAGTCTTAGTCGCTTCTCACTTTTTATTTGTATTTCTTCGTTTTTCTTTGGCGTGCGGGACGCTCCCGCGTCCCTAGATTTTCAGGATGTAATTCGAAAAAAAATGTGTTGGCGGGGAATGGGTTAAGGTGTCCTTCTGGCCGCCTGACAGTAACTAGCTGACCACACGAAATTTATTTGTTTAGAGATTAAAGCTAATTTTTATTCATCATCAAATAATTCAAAATATTATATAAATAATTTTCGTTCTCTTCTCTCACCACCAGGTTCAAAAATTCGATATGCAAGATATCAAATTTGAATTTAGTCCCGTCTATTGGATTGAAAACGGAACAATGTTGCCAACAACGACAACGACCACCACTACGACAACCACCGAACCCACGACAACATCAACACGCGAACCTGACCCGGTCGATTTTCCACCACTCGTTCATGTCGCCGACATCGGCCGTGGTATCAACCACATCGACTCCAACGATATTGCTGCAGTGGCTGCCTCCAAAAAGAAGCCTAGCGACATGGAAGACATGCAAGGTGGCAATTCAATAAATGGCGATGCTGTCATCACCAATACCGGTGACAGTTTGAAGCTGACCAACCCCGAACAAAACGCGGAAGCCGCAAGCAGCTCCAATAGTCGACAACAGCAATCCTTAGCCGTTTTCTTTGGCAGTTGTTTGATAACATCATTTGCAATTGTGTATAAACGGCTGAACTAGTTGCTATTGTTGTCCATGTCAGATTTAATATAAATATATAATGTATATTTAAAGAACAAGAAAACATTAAAAACGAATTCCTTTTATTTATAGGCTCTTTTTCAAATCATTTATATTGAATATATTTTATATAATATATAAACAAATAAGAAAGCACGATATTCAATCGAATTTCGTGCATTTTACCTTATTATTATGATTTTTCTTATTTTAAGTATGTATACATAAAGTTGAAAAATTAAATAAAAAAGAATCAATTCAGCTTTTTTTTACTCCAACATATTCCTTAGTTCATAAGCAATGAAAGATAATAAAAACAACCATTTGCATTTTATCTTTCAGATATTCTGTAAAAAACATTATATTTCTATTATTCATTCTTTGTAATAATGATAACTAATAATGTAAAATGATAGTTTTTGTCTAGTTTATAAAATTGATATAGTAAGATAAAAACAACAAAATTGAAAATCAAACAAAAAAAATATTTAACGTAAGATAAGAACAAAAAAAAATGAAAATGAAAAATATAATAATGAAAGCTGTAATCTGTAATAGGAAGAAGAATAGAAGGAGAAAGGCAAAGATATAAAAGAAATTGAAACCTAAACATAAAATGTGACAAGGGATGATATATTGTTCTTATACACTAAGTCGAATGTACACATACTCAATGACAATTCTCTATACATACATATAGCTAGATTTTTGAGACAAGCTTGTATTTTTGCTTTAAAAATAAAACAAAAGAAAACTTTTTTTAGTTGAGAAGGCATCGATTAATATTGAAGGCGCGTTTCATACTGTGTAAGTAATTATGTACACGTACTTTGAAAGAATTTCGTTATACCGAGTATATTTGTAAATTAATATATTGATATAAACCACGAAAACAAAGTTTTTATTTATTTTGTATTACGGCTACGGGCAGAATGTGATTTGGTTTGAACTCGTGAAGTCGTTATATATTTTTTTGTTTCTTTTTTTTTTAAAGGTCGGTTGTTTTTTGGTACTTAAGATGTAGTATCTCGATAATCCGGCAATAGTTTTGCAGTCTAGTCGGATTAGCGAGATTGCCCGATTGTAGAGTGTTTGGATTAACCTCTTATAGTTCGGCACTTCATGGAGACTATCGCTGTATAATCCGGCAGTACGTATTTGGGAGGGACTTAAATTACTTTTTTGTTGTGCCTTTACGAGATCGATCGAGATCGTACGAGATCATTGATTGTTGTTTCAAGTATACACAGAGCAAAAACAACTCTCGTCGCTACTGTTTAACTATAGACAGCTTTCCTGGTGACAATATTCTCCTTACAGATTTTATGGATATTTTTTTTTACAGATTTTATTGATAAATATATTGGTTTTCGGTTGGTTTTTGGTATATGATTTTCTTATTTTTGGAAAAACTTCCGATTGGACAATCAAATCAATCGTTTTTGAAAAATTTTCTTAGGGGTAGCTAGAATTCTAATAGGCTCGGGTTTTGCGGTCAATCCTTCGCTAATTAGCAGCAGTTTTAAGTAACATACATCATACAATCGCAATAATAAGCAGATTTCAAACGTATTGATATTTTTTGAATAACTCTTATAAAAATGTTCAACTATTTTCCAACCACAAGAACAAAAAATAATCCTCGGTGTTGGACCTTATCCAGTATCAGTTTTTAATTTACACACAGTGTTGGTCCTAGGTTCCATCGTTCCATGTTCCCTGTACAATTGTGTTGAAAGTCGCCCGGTTATTTCTTTTCCGGATTATTATTAATTGGGAAAGTTAAACAAGGGAAAAATGCTAATTTCGCCGTGGCCAAAATTTTGATACTCTTCACTTTCTTTCGAACTCGCAGTTGACCGGCAGCCCTATGATGTAGGGTTATGATTTTCTACTTTTTTTAGGGTTTTTTAGAATTTTTTTTTTCAAAAAACCCTTATGAAATCGATTTTGTCCGTCAGTCCGCCCGTCCGTCCGTCTGTTCACTAAATAACTCGCGAACGGCTCAACCGATTGTCATGAAATTTGGTAGGAATGTGTAGAAATCTTACAGTCTCTGGCGCAAATACCTACCTTAGAAGTTGGTAGGAAGAAGATAACAGGGTGTCCCGAACGTTTGAAAAAAGTCGACTTTTTTAGTTTTTATCGGAGATTCACGTATGGGTATTTAAATCAAAAATCTAAACGAGTGCATCTCATACCAGTTAAAATTTTCCAGTTTCGAGTAACGTTAAAAAAGTAATTAGCGTTTAAAGATAAACTTCCTTTTCGACCTCCGTTTTTCTAAACCATCATAGGGATCGAAATTAAACTTTGCACAAAGATTGGTCAGTACGGCCTTATATACGTTAAATATTAAGACTGTTGACTTTTGCTAAGGAAAATTAAATAACAGTAAATTTGTAATATTTCAATTTGTTCGTGTGTAGCCCCTCTTAGGTTTCCAAATATGAAAATTCTGCTAAGGGTTTTTAGAAAATTACATAGGGAATATGTACCAATTTTCATTCGAATAACTGTATCCAAACCGGAAATATAGCCAAGAAAGCATTTTGTAAGGGCCTTTCACAGTGCAATGGAAGCCTCTTATCTTTTAACTTTATGAAACAATGAACATGAAATTTGGTGGAAATGCATAGAATGGTAATAGTGTTTGCCACAAATATTTTTGAAGTTTGTAGGACCAAGTTAACAGTTGCGTTTCCTTGATTAAAAAACAGTAACAGTAGTTAGAAGAATTAAAATAAAAATGATTTTTCCATTTAAGTCAATGAATACTTTTTTATTTCCCAGACACGTGTTTCGACAGTCACTTACTGCCTTCTTCAGTGGGTTTTAACAATTTTTCCTAATGGCTAGCATATAAATACAAAAATGATTAAAAAGTTATAGGTACAGCCAGGTAGCGTTAAAAGATAGATTTTTAAAAGTTACATAAAAGTTACAAAAGGCAAAAAGAAAAAACAAAACAAAACAGCGCAATAGTTACATTCTACCTGGAATTAATTGGAAGAGGGGTGAGTGGGCGTTGCCCATATCAGTGTTCAATCGTGTTTCTCGGGGTTGTTTCTCAATGAACCAGCTTTCGTATACGTCAAGTTTTGCGATCTTCGGTTCGGCAATTATTTCTACTTCCTCCATGGTATGCTCTTCTTCGATCACATAAAATCATCGGTGGCGAAACATGTGATCGAAGAAGAGCATACCATGGAGGAAGTAGAAATAATTTCCGAACCGAAGATCGCAAAACTTGACGTATACGAAAGCTGGTTCATTGAGAAACAACCCCGAGAAACACGATTGAACACTGATATGGGCAACGCCCACTCACCCCTCTTCCAATTAATTCCAGGTAGAATGTAACTATTGCGCTGTTTTGTTTTGTTTTTCCTTTTTGCCTTTTGTAACTTTTAAAAATCTATCTTTTAACGCTACCTGGCTGTACCTATAACTTTTAAATCATTTTTGTATTTATATGCTAGCCATTAGGAAAAATTGTTAAAACCCACTGAAGAAGGCAGTAAGTGACTGTCGAAACACGTGTCTGGGAAATAAAAAAGCATTCATTGACTTAAATGGAAAAATCGTTTTTATTTTAATTCTTCTTATTAATACAGTCAATGCAAACTACGCGGATCCTACCGAAATCTTAAACCGAAAAATGCCTGTAGATTTGCCTTGGAGTACTTTTATACATGGCTAGCGCCTTTCATTGTGTTCCACCTTTCCAAAAATAGAAATACAGGAAGCATTTCATTAATGTTGTGCACAATTCTTATTTATTGCTTATAAAATATATGTACAAAAAATATTCACTATACATTAACATTTTAAGAAACCCTCGTATTGCGGGCGCAGCCCTCTGTACGCCGGTATTTTTTTTAAATATATTTTTCAACTTCAATAGAGACATTTAGGCGAGGTTTGGTTAAGATTGTGTTCTTTAAGCAATTTTAAATTTTTACAAGAAGAATCTACTTTTGACGCGGAGGTCAGGTCCATAACCCCACAGTGCACTTCGGTCAATTTTTACATAATACGTTTTGTGATATTGATTTATATACAGGGATTTGGAGCGACACATTTTTTCGCTCCGCTCCGCTCCCGCTCCGACCAATTTGAAACCGCTCCAGCGCTCCGCTCCGACTAAAATTTTTTCCATTACAAAAATACAACAAAACTTCATTGTTCTTAGTAAATATTTACTATTTTCCGCGAATTATTCATTTTAACGTTTATCTACTCACGTATTATAGAATATGACTTAACAGGTGCGTTTTATTCGATCAAGTACAGAACAGGATAGCACCAATTTCGTAATCCGGATCAATTATTGCAAGGGGTAATCCGGATCATTGGAACATCCGGATTAGCACAATCACTTTTTTCTAGGAAAAACAATCCAAACAAATAAAAAGGCGGAACAAAAGTCGATAAATGTTTTATTTGTTAGAAATTAGCCAGCATCATGTCAATTGCTAAACATTCCCGTAAAAAAGTACGAGACCAAATCTACCATTTCACACTGAAAATCTCAAATATCCGGATTTTAGAGTCAACATTGCTGCCGAAATCCGGACTATAGAAGACATAGTGGAAATATTTAGTCGTCCGGATTAGCGTGATATCCGGATTAAAGGAGATCCGGATTACCGAGTCAAGACTGATTATTAATGTCATTTCCAGCAAAATAGGTGCTGCATTCTTAACTCCTTAGCATTTAAAGATTTTCCAAAAATGCTACCACTAACACCTCCGTGGGAAAAAAATGTATATGCAGTAAGATCACAAAATTTTGTCGTTGAAGCTGTGTAAAAACTAAACTTCTTATCTAATTTTTATGGGGTTTATTCTTAGGAAAAATTGTTGGGCCCAACCGAAAGAAAATATGTATATGTAAAATGTTAAATTTTTGAAAAATCTTTAAATGTCTGTGGAAGCTGAAGAGTTAATACTTTTTTTATACTCCTTTTTGCTGGAAATATCACGAGGAATCATATTTGGGTGCTTTTATGAGATAGTTTCCGGACATCCCGGATAGAACAAGATCTCTCAAATAGTTATGGAAGCTGCGCTGTCCTGTACTCCATCCAATAAAACGCACCTAATAACTAATTTAAATTAAAAAGGGCGTTTCATTTATCGAGTACAGGACAGGACTTTTCTGTCCTGGGTGATCTTGAATTTCTTAATAATGAAGAGTGATGATTATGACTAAACACAAAACCTCTTTTATCACAATGAATTTCACAATAATACGAAATTTTGCAAGTCTCTCAGCGAATTCTTCGCCTTTAAATAGCCCAAAATCATCAATTTGTTCCATAAAATTAAAAATTTTGTCGAAAAAAATCCTTTTTTTTTTCTCTCGGAATTTTTTGATTTTTTACATCGGAGCGGAGCGATCTTCAAAGCAAAATTCGCTCCGCTCCAGCCTGCAAAAAATCGCTCCACGCTCCGCTCTTTCGCTCCGAAATTTAAGGTCGCTCCGCTCCGCTCAAAATCCCTGTTTATATGTTTGTCTAAAAGGGGATTTTGACTATCCACATTCGAATAATTTAGTGGTTTTAGTAAATATAATAGAACCCCGTCGATATTAATTCGTAAATATAAAAGTTTTTCTTAAAAGAGCCTAATTTAGTGAATTTAATGGACTTATAAGAATATAACATGTATTTTGTAAGACTACATAGATTTCAAATTAATAGCTAAGAAAAGCTAATAATAGATAGGGAAAATTCAAAATTAAATTTTTTAATTGCCGTTTGCAATAGATAAACGAATCTGTTGGAATCGTTTGATCAACCAAATGGGGACTGCATGCATCAATAAATTTTATAGGCAGAACAGAAAAGAGAAGTGTTCACTTTACGAATCTCTCTCTCTCTGGTTCCTTTTAACCCCTAGTGGGGAATGGCATACGGCATTGACTACGCTTCATTTCCACCTCTCCCTGTTAGCAGCCATCGTCTTTAGCTGGAGACCCACGATTTGTGTATATAGATCTGCCTCTGCCTTAACTGACCTTCTGCATGTATTTCTAGGTCGTTCCATTTGACGGCTTGCATGAATTCCCTGCGAGTTCCAATAGAGACCCTGTTTTTCAATGTTTTTTGCCTCTTTTCGAAATGTGTGCCACTGCCACTTCCGCCACTTGATATCGGTGACTATCCTATTTTGGCCAGTAATTGCGAGGAGGTTGTCATTAGATATTAGTTTACGAATAAGGTAGTATATAAACTATTTCAATCATATTTTGTCTTTAAAAGTTTCTTTTAAAGAAAGATTTAAGCGCCCTGTTCAAATACACCTGTTTTCACACCTAACCAGTTTTGGAATATCAACCGCTGCATGCATATTAGCTTAAAATCGAGACCGAGGCTAATTTCGGGCGCGGCCGAAATTTGGATACCCTTCGCTCTCCTCCGGGCTAAAAGTTTGTTCGGGCGTACCTACGACTTCACAAAAGTTCCGTTGCGTCGACAAAACAATATTTGTGTGAGGTTTGGTTGGAATAAGTGGGCAAATAAAAATATTTTTTCAGACAATTTTATTGGGGGATGCGGGAGCATGGCCCCATAATTCGATCCCATTTCTTTTGAGACACATTAATTCACGGTTTTGGTGTAAAAAATGATTTTTAGAAGAACCAAAATGGGGGGTTGAGTTTGTATGGCAGCCCCATGACTCCATGGTCTGATTTGATCCATTCTAACATATGCTGTGTGTCATCACTAGAAATACATTTGTGTGGAATTTGGTTGAAATCAGTGCAAAAATAAAAAAGGTTTTCTTAGAAGAACCTAATTTGGGGGGTTAGGTTTGTATGGGAGCTCCATGACCCCATGGTCCGATTTTACCGATTCAAACGTACAAACTGCCTGCAGCAAAAAGAAGCATTAGTGCAATATTTCAGCTTCATTGCTTTTAAATTAGCCGAGTAAAACGCGTAGCAACAGACGGACATCGCCCAATCGACTCCCAATGTTATGCTGATTATATATGTATACTTATTATATGGTCTAAGATGCTTCTTTCAATGCGTTACAAACTTCATGACAAAATTAATACCCTTCGTTGACTCTACGAGCGAAGGGTATAATTAAATCTTAAGATGAATCCGAATGAACAAGAAACTGGCCTAGACAGACATTCAGCTTAGGTCAAGGAAATCATGCCGGACGATAGAGGCTCCCGGCTAGGAACATGCTAGACTTAGACTACTGAGACTAGATCTCATTTTGGGCAGGATTATGAGGTGTTCCGGATTAGATGGGGTCGGATTACCGATATTCTACTGTATATTTTGATGTTTTTGTATAAGAAAGAAAAATGGTGGAGTAAAACAAGTGATTTTCGTTGACAATTAGCTGCTAATCTGTCATTATTCGTAAACAAAAAATTTTTTTTTTTGATTAACATAAATAAAGTCGATTTCAGGGCCACAACGACCCATAATGAGAGAGAGGCTAATGAAGACAGCAACCAAAAAGGACTGGTAAAAATTCCACTTGCTCAAAATCTGAGAATCAAATTCTTCTAGCTAAAATACATTCGTTTGAAATTCACCAGGCGTGGTAATTTCCAAGGGTGACCAGACGTCCCCCTTTAGCGGGATATATCTTGCTTAATAACTCTTTGTCCTCCTGTCCTCTTTAAGTTTTGAAACGTCTCCCTTTAAGTTTAGAGTAACCTAGATTTTTCTTTTCTTCCAACCGATTTACATCAAGTACGATTAACGAAAAACGGAAAACGATATTTTCTATTCAATGCACATAATATCTACTAAAATAACAAAAATTGCAAATAGGTACATTACAACACTACAGAGAGAATACTTTACATTATGTATCTGAATAAAATATCCACCATCGTCTGATTCTCTGATTGATCTAACCTAGTGAAGCGCATCCCATTTGTCAAGGCCATATAATTAAATGGACCGACACTAGCCATTTTCATAATTTTCCGTCAACTGTGCGCACCATGCTCCAAAAGTACTCTCACTATTCAAAATGCACATTACATTACAATAAATTATGCAATATCCATTGCACTTGTCGTTTTTGCTCTACCTTGGATTATTATTATTGGATGTAACACATCATTATCATCCATCCATGCACAATGTTCCACCATCATCAGCATAGCGACAATTGCATTCATAATGTGAATATAGACTTTTTTTCTTAATGAAATTGTCCTAGACAATATAGAACGAGGGTGACCTCAATACTGAATTCTGAATCTAAATTGGAAACAACTTGTCGCAGATAAATCAAACTGAATTGCATAGCCGCAGGCCGCAGCTAGCTAGTACAATATCGCCTCCCCCTATCAACTTGTTTAATGCAAAATAGTTTGTTGTTAACGCGACACGATAAACATCTTGTGAGGCGACGACAACGACACATCTCTATTCTTCCATTCATTCTAAAAACTAAATAAAAGAAGAATAGTTATTTGGATGACATAATCCAATGGATTTTTTGCAGGGTAATGTTATGGTTAATTGAATGGTCTATTTGAACAATGACTCTTCGATTATGTGATATGTTCAGTCACTTCTTTTATTACAATTTATATAACACATAATAATTAATTAATTATGCATGATGCAGAAGGAATGTGCACAATTTATAAAAATGTAATTTTTGGTTCCATTCGTGGCACTCTTAGTCTAAGAAAAATAAACCGAGAAGGCCATCAAGCCGCAAAAACAGGGCCGGCTTTAGGTGTAACGGCGCCCGGGGCGAACTTGAAAGAAGCGCCCCTTATAGTTTCTATACACGAAAAAAATTGCAATAGAAGTTGAACTTCAACGTTGGAAATATTTTTCTCCATTGCCCCGCCGGCCGCCATTGAAACTATCCACTTTAACTGTTTTTAACTTCTCCTTAATTTTCTCCTGTTTCCCAATCAATTGATTGCTTCCATCACATCTATCCATTCACATTTGCTCATAATTCGTCCTAGAAAATCATTATTTCGTTAATATTATAAAAAAACGAGTTTTGTGTAAGCAAGAGTAGATCTATTGCAGGATCTGCGGTAGTGTTAATTTTTAAATTTTTAAATCAAACCACAAAATACTTTGCCAGTTTAATAATAGTTCAAAAATAAAAACAGACAATCTCACGTCGCAGAAACATAAGGAACCATACATCTTAGCTCACAAACATTCATTATGTTGAATGGGAAGATGATAGCAAGTATAGTAGTCCATATTTTTCAAAACATGAATTCATTTCATTTTGTAATTTCGACCGTGGTTAGAAATGGTTTGTTCGGGAAACCTGGCTTTTTTGCATTACTGCAGGTTACACTATGTAGGTACCACCGGTTCATTTTTAAATCACCAACATTTAAACGTTCATTAAGTTAATAATTTTGCAAATACGTTTATAAACAATTCTATTTTTTAAGCAGTTTTTGTAAATTTAATTGAGCGAGAAAAGACAACAATGTTTGCTCTAAAATGCAATACCTACATTTTGATTGCGAGATAAATCGGAAGGTGTATTGGATTCAATTTTTTTGATTTAACGTGTGGAACGTATTGCCAGTGCAATTTTCCGTACAAGCTGTCATGACAATCATGTGTTGCTCAGTTGCTGATTTTTGACATAACCCTGTGGTCGTTCTTCATGCTATCGTTGTGGCGGTCATTCTCCATCAAAAGTAGCAATGGATGTCCATCTTCCATCGCCAAAAATGGTATAATTTTCGCTATTTGGTGTTGTGGCTTGTGGACCGTGAGACTGTCAATTTCAGATTGCCCGATAAATTGCCTAATGTATGTGCTGTATGGGCGGCAGATCGATTGTGGGCCCAATCGATCGGCCGAGAAATCGTCAGGTTTGTGGCGCCCTTAAGTTTAATACAGACCAAAGCATAAACATAATCCAGAAATTGCATTTCCACATAGAATATATTGATGATTAGAACGCGCGTTAAATTGATGGCATTATATACAATCATACTTGGATGTGGTCGGGTACTATAGCCTGCATTAGTATTCTTACATCATACTAATTCAGCAGTTAAAAAAAATTTAATTTCTTAAGCAACAAACAAATTTGTAAAAATAAATTAAATTAAAAATACGGGTTTCGGCGCCCCTAAACCTGGCGCCCGGGGCGACCGCCCCGCTCGCCCCACCCTAAAGCCGGCCCTGCGCAAAAATCATATATCTAAGATTTTTTTTTACTGCTTGGCACGCCCCTTGATAATGGAGAAAGAATCCCTAAATTTGGGAAAAAAGAATGAAAATGGGATTATATTCCTGTTGTTGGTGATTTTTCTAAAAGCGGTAAAGATCACAGCAGAATGAAAGGAAACTACATAAAATATCTTTTGTAAGTTCCTTTTATCTATAATGGAGTTGCATTACGAAATTTTAAAAGAAAAATGTATCGTACATATTAGCAACATATTTTTAGTCCAAATTAAAGACAAATTTTTGTATAAAATTGTGAGCGGTTTACTTTACTTAGCAGAATTGGTCGAAAACGATGATACGTACACGAATCGCATTATTGATTTACTGGAAATGTTTTCCTATAAAAATTCAGTCCTAGCGATTTTTGAAAAGCCATTCAAAAATGACGAGTCAATAAATGTAGCCTGGTAAAATGCATCGACAAGCGCTATGGTTTTTAATGATTTTTTAATTAAATTTGAAAAATTATTAAAAATTATCAGATTTAACAGTATTATCATTGATCGCTATATTTGAAATATGTATTTCGATAAAAAGCCAAGCGAAGTTTTCCTGGTATGATAGAAATACGCGGGGCTACCAGGAAATATTAGGTTCTGGTGAAATAGCGTTGAGTCTCTAAATGAGTCCTAGAAGATTTTTTTTTGTTTTAGTGAGAGCTGGATAATGTGCGTCATAAATTGTTTTTCTAATTAGGATGTCATAAGCATGGTTGTTTTTAATGGAGGATGTCATCAGATAGTGTCCTAGGGGAGACGGAGCTAATGTCTCTATAACCGTGCAGGTTAGTCTAAAAGGTTCTTCAACAAGTCAGCAGCGACATGTGCTTGCTGTAAGTACAGAGCGGTATAGTGTTGGGCTGGGTTCATGCTGCCCGGTGCTCCTTTGTTCTCTACGTCAAGCAGCATTGAAAAAGGGAGGTCTGAGTGTGAAGATTAGGCGGCCACAACAGAATGGCGAAGCCTTTCACATTAACAGTACGCAGTGCAATAAAGATAGAAAACATTTTTATACCCTTCACTCGTAGAGTAAAGGGTATATTAACTTTGTCATGAAGTTTGTAACGCATTGAAGGAAGCATCTCCGACCATATAAAATATGTATATATATGATCAGCATGACGAGCTAAGTCGATTGGGCGATGTCCGTCTGTCTGTCTGTCCGTCTGTCCGTCTGTCCGTCTGTCCGTCTGTTGCTACGCGTTTTACTCGGCCAGTTTAAAAGCTATCGAGCTGAAATTTTGCACACATGTTTCTTTTTATTGCAGGCAGTTTGTATGTTTGAATCGCTAAAATCGGACCGTGGGGTCATGGGGCTGCCATACAAACCTAACCCCCCCAATTTGGTTTTTCTAAGAAAAACTTTTTCATGTGTTTACTAATTTCAACGAAATTTCACACAAATGTGTTTCTATTGATAACACAAAACATATGTAAGAATGGATCAAATCGGACCATGGGGTCATGGGGGCATGGGGCTGCCATACAAACCTAACCCCCCAAATTAGGTTCTTCTTAGAAAAACTTTTTCATTTGTGCACCAATTTGAACCAAATTTCACACAAATGTGTTTCTATTGATTCCACAAAATATATGTAAGAATAAATGGAATCAGACTGTGGGGTCATGGGGCTGTCATACAAACCCAGCCCCCAAATTGAGTTTTTTTAAGAAAAACTTTTTTATTTGTCCACCAATTTCAATCAAACCTCATAAAAGTGCATTTCATTTGATGCCACAAAACATGTGTAAAAATGAATGGAATCGGACGATGGGGTCATGGGGCTATCATACAAAGCCAACCCCCTAAATTGAGTTCTTCTACGAACAACTTTTTTATTTGTGCACCACTTTCAACCAAAGCTCGTAAAAGTGCACTTCAATTGATGCCATAAATAATCGGACTATGGAGTCATGGGGCTACTATACAAACCCAACCTCCCCATTTTGGATCTTCTAAGAAACATTTTTTCTACACCAATTTAAAAAAACCTCAATGCGTCTTTATCAAAACAAAAAAAAACTAAAACAAATGGAATCGTACTATGGGGCCATGCTCCCGCATCCCCCCAATAAAGTTTTCTGAGATATTTTTTTTTATTTTACCACTTATTCCAACCAAACCTCACACAAATATTGTTTTATCGACGCCACAGAATTTGTCAGTATCAAATATTATGCGAAAACAGAAGGAAAAGAATGGGGAAGGATTAAATACAAGTCATAGGTTTGCCCCAAAAAACTTTTATCCCGAGGAGAGTGAAGGGTATTCAAATTTCGGCCGCGCCCGAAATTAGCCTCGGTCTCGTTTTTAAATGGTACTAGTTGTTCTACTGCAATTATTTTGAGAATCAATAAATTCAATTAATGAAAAAAAAAATGGCGGGACAGAAAACAACATAATTATTTTGAGTACGGGGCCCACAGAACATAGATGTCACTATAATCGGGATTTTGGTAGGAAAAGAGCATCTCGTGTTAACGTCAAAACTCTTATTTTGTCTTTGTCGGCAGCCAAAGCTGAGACATATTCCCGAACAAAAAACACATCTAATCGGCTTTCACAGATATCACTCGACTCCCGCCAAAGAACGCCAATCAGCAAAAATGACATCGGCATTCATGGCGGCATTTACCAAAACACCTGTTGCTTCTAAGCTAATTAATTGTAAATTTTTAATTTGGTCGAAACGCTTACAGAATTTGACGATAGTGAAATCACATATATTTCTTTGTGTTTTAAAGAAGGCTTGGCGGAATATCTTCTCTTTCTTAAGAATGTTTCGCCCGCCATCGCTCATTAAATCAACAACGTAACCCACGTAAAAATTAAGTATAGGACACCACTAGGGCTAGACTAAAATGTGATTCCCGTACTTTGCCGGAAAATCTGGATTAATTATGATGTCGAATCCTGTAATATTATTCCACAACTTGACAGTACAGCAGAACCCGCCTAAATTGACACTCTGACATTTTAGCAATTTTACGACGGCGCACAGTGCGTCGAATGTTTGGAGTGGGTGGTCAAAAATCAATATCTTAAAAACGCGTTTACCGATTTTTATGAAATTTGGTGGATGTGTTTAACTAGTTAGGTTCTCAATTCTGTATAAAATTCAAGATGAATAAATGATGGATTTTCTAGATATTGATAAAAATGTGAGGAAGATAAATGGTATTAAGATAGGCTATAATATAAAAAATCGTAACTTGGTAACCGGATAACCAATTTTCTTGAAACTTGACCATTATCTAAAGCAAAGAATAAACATTAGTTGGTGAAAAAAATATTATCCGGGAACAACTGAGCTCTGAGATATTTAAGAGAGAAATCTATGAATTTTACCCATTTTTGGGGGCTTTATAAAATGCCTAATATATTTCAAGAACCCAAATCTAAACTTAATATTTTTTCACTCTGACATTGATCAAGTGTCACTATTTAAAATATATAAATTTCAAAGAAACGGAGTTTTGCGATTTGGAGATATAGTGGTTCAAAAAATTAAATAATTCAGTGATATGCATCCTCCGAAGTCGTATTTCGATAAAACATATTTTTCGTTTTTTATTTTTTTTTTATTTTATAGAATAACAATAATATTAACAAAATACATGCTTATAATTTATTCGGACTCATCGTCGCTTTCCAAATCCAGCACACTTAGATACATCAAAATTGGCAATGGGAAGTAGAATCTAATTGTTTTATATATGAATTCACTTCTGCGTCTATATGATGCTGTTTCTTAATTTTTGGAGTCCGCAGGGACGCTCGGAATGGGTCCAAGTTTAAAAGGAGCATTCGCATTAAATCCTTATTGGAACTGGTTCTGGAAAACTTACAAGTGTGAGACAATCGATTCCTTCTAACTTCCTTATGCAGTGCCTCTTAGGCATCCTCAGATAAATTTCCAATTGGCAAATGGAAGGAATCAATTACCTCAACTCCGTGCACTAGAACCTTGTGCAAACTATTGAACATGTAGTACCACAGGTATAATTCTAAATATAACCCTTTGGTGTGATCTAGAAGGTCCCCATTTTTTTCTTTATTGATGCTTTGACCACTCGCCAGTACCCTTAAAATTATCGAAAAATTTTAATGAATTTGGCTGAATAAAAATACAAATTACATTAAAAAAGCAAAAATAATTGTAGCTACTCTAAATCTTTCGATGCGTATTTTTTTAAATCTCACTTTGAAAGTTTTTTCGTATTTTATAGATTTTTAACGATTTTTTCAAGTAATAACAATTTATTATTATATTATTATAATTATTTTTACATGATATGGTTTACACTGGACTTCAGAAATCAAATTCCATAGAAAACCATATGAATTATGTATTTATAATTATTTTTTTTAGGTATTTTTGAATTATTCGAATTTTTAATTTAATTAATTAATTAAAATTATTTATAATATTTTTTTTGTTCGTGCGTGAAATCTAATAGATTTCTCCTCTATCGCAAAAGTGTGTAAAAGCTTAATATTATGTTAAAATTATCACTTTTAGTGACTTTAGAAATAGCCCAGTTGCCATTTTCCAAGGAACTAGTTCAGTAAAAATGTCAATTGCGTAAAAAAAGGCAAAAAAAGGCAGACCAATACTAGTTCAACCACCCAAAACGTTTTGTGACGTTTTTTTTAAATCTCAATTTAAAGTTTTTTTTCATATTTTAATGATTTTTTTACATTTTTTATTCAATTAAAAGATTTTTAGAAAAAAAAACTTATCTGAAGAGTTTTAGTGGAATATACTTATTCTAAAAAATATCATTATGGTTGCCAAAAATTTGCGAAAAGATCGGAAATCGAAGTTAAAGTACAACCTATTTTTTTGAATTGTTTATATTTTTCAACTTTAGTCCATAAAATTACTAAAAAAACGAAACAAAAAAAAATTTTTTTTTACATATTCGGATACTCCAACAACATTGGCTAACTTTGATGCCGGGGAAAAATAGTCAATTTTTTTATTTTTGCCTATGGAACGGCGCACTGTGCGGCGGTACCGTTTCTTACATTTATTTGTAATTAAAGACAATTTTCAAACAGGCCGACCTTGCTGTCATTTTTCATCCACTGTAACTGCAAATCTTAATATTTCTCAAATTTTCCTTTGGCGCTGCAACAGCAACAAAATGCTAAAATCTATTACGTACACTACACCCCAACCCGAAATAAACAACTGTTTCTTTTTGGGAGAAATGCGACTTTCTTTGTTGCGCCAAGAGATCAAATTCATCGTTTCGTCTAGGTTCAAATAACTGCACTGTAAGAAATTGCACCGGGACTTTAAGATTACCTCCACCGTAGTCTTTTGATTTATTTTCAAAGGAAAAGTTCACCGCACAGTTTGCTACGATTTCGTTTGTGATTTTGGTTAAAATTGGGTCTCGTTACAAAATCTATTAACATTTGTTGGAAATCTTTCAAATTTAATCTAGATTATCCAAAATCTTGACATTTGGGTAAGTATTGGAAATTGCTAAAATAAACTTTCAATCGTAATTTTCATTTTGGACAGTTTTAAAAATGACCACCGCGCTATGTATTGTCTCTTAATGGGTTTCAATCTAGGACCGATTTGGCCATATGTTTTGGCTTTCTGGGAAAGGAATCGTTTATCTGTTGCCCGCCTTTTCATCGAAGTGCCAATCCACTCCTGGCCTGTGACAATAAGGAGATATTCATTCGAAATAGTCTCCCTAGTACATCGTCAGAGTAGGTACTAACATCGTCATTTCACGTGAAATGCTTGCAAATATGTACTGTCAAAATTTTCATGGTCGTGAATTCGAATTCGCTTGGTGGTACTCACTTCTCACGAAAGTCTCCACACCGGTTTTTGACATTTTGCCAGCGAAAACACTAACTTATTTCAGGAGGAAAAGGTGTCATCGACAATCAATTTAGTGAATAAAGCGCAAGTCTACACGGCCCATTTTTCACGGGAGACATAAATGCAAGTTTTCCGCTCGGTGAAGTACCTACTTTTACCTTTAATGGCTATGGACATGTAATGGGGATCCCTACTTGGTGGATTGCTCACTAATAATTCGGAGAGTTTCAGGTAACATGGTCGCTACACAGTGGCGTAGATAAGGGGGAATGAAGGGGATCAATCCCCCCCCATTCCGTCAAATTTTTTTATTATTACTTCAACGTATTAATATTATAACGTGTTTAGTGTTCCATAAAAACGTGATACCATTTTCGAACTGCAATAGAAAATTTAGCACTTCCTCAAATTTCAGTTGTGTAATAGAAGCGTATCTTAGAACAGAAATACTACAGCACAGGCTTTCACGTCCATCTACTTTTTCACATTGGATCCAGAATTTCGCACCGGCAAGCCCTACTGAAGTAATCTAGAGGTGCTTCTAGAAAAATTAAATGTAAGCACTGATTGAAAATTAGTTGCCGGAATGTTCGGTTCAAAAATGTAAACATAATGCGCAACGTGTTTTTCCACTGAAGCGCAATTTCCAATGGCGAAATAAACAGTACATAGGATAATAAAGTTTTCTTCGGGAGCGTGGAAAGCTGGTGCTAATGAAGAGAAAACACTGCAAAATTGCTTCCAATTTTTGAGCATCCTTTATTGTTTGAGTTTATTAACATTCTTTTTTCTAAGTTAAAATTAGACGAAAGGTTTTATATAGCAGGGCGAAGAAGGGTTTACTGTCTCTAGTTGTTCGCAATTTTATTGAATTTAGTGCGGAGAACTCTCAATGCTCTAACCTAGATTATTTTTTTATAGCTATTTCTTATATAAACATTTTTAGAAATTCCCAAAATTGAAAGATATATAGTCTCATGCAGGAAATAATTCGAAAACAAATTTCAAGTACAAAAATCGTTTAATTCTAAATTTTTCGTAAATTTCATGTTCAAATTTGTTTAGAAAGGCGTTCGCAAGTGACAAAAGCTATTACTATAATGTAGAGGCCAGACCTATGGGGTATCAAAAAGCACTATAAATTGAAATTTGTCAAAAACATGCTCAAAACTTCAAACGATCTTTTCAAGTTTTTGCAAAATGCATCTAAACATATCATTTTAGGATATCATGAAATTTAACTCTTCTGTCGGCACAAAGGTCTGGCCAGACGTTTGGCACTATATTTTGGTCATAAAAGTATAGAATATGAAATCGCAGCGACTTCATATTTCATGATATCCTAGAATAATATGTTTAGAAGCATTTTGCAAAAATTTGAAAAAAATCGGCTGAAGTTTTGAGTATGTTTTTGATGATTTTCAATTTATAGTGCTTTTTCATACCCCATAGGTCTGGCCAGACCTACAGTTTTTCCCCCCAATATTCTCTTGAGGTAAAAGGTGCAAATATGAAATTCCCTTAAAATTCTCCTATTTATGATGTAAGAATGTCATTAAAATTCAATTTGTACTACAAACGATAAGATTTTTCTTTGAAAAGCCGTGAAGCTCGGGAAATAAGTATGCCTAATTTCATCACGTTTTATAACATCACCTAATCAACTGAGATTTTATTCAAGGAAATTAAAACCAGTTTTTTTCCTTTGGAATAGTTAGGACTAAGTATGAGAGACTTACGAACTTCTTTCTAAATAGATTTGATCAAGAAATTTACGAAAAATTTAGAATGAAATGATTTTCGCGCTTGAAAATTCCCTATTTCTTTCCACCTACTTCCCTAAATCTGCGGACTAATATCGAGGTAAAATCTACTGACAAAGCGCCAAATATTTTCCCAAAGATATTGGTATTGAAAAATGCGAACAAACTTTCTACTAGATATATGCCATGAAAATAGAGAAGCAAAAAGAGATGAAAATAAGGGAAAAACATGTTTATAATAATACCGCCTCAAAATATGTCCACTTAAAAACGTTACCAGTATATCTGCAAAAATGATTTTAATACTTTTATTATTTAAAAATGGCAGTAAGGTATTGATAGAATGATTCTACCGATAAAAATTTCACCTTTTCTAAAAAATAAAAAAAAATTCTCAGTAGTTCCAGCCAGACCTATTGGGTATAGAATACGCATATTGTAGTAGGTGCCGACAGAAGGGTTAAAGTCGCTGCGATTTCATCTTCCATACTTTCTTCACCGATATATAGTGCCGAAAGTCTGGCCAGACCTTTGTGCCGACAGAAGGGTTAACTGTAAAATATTTGACCAGCATTAGAGACTCGACCGATTTTCTTCTACAACTTCCTACTAAATGAAATGGATAAGATACAACTTCCAACTAAATGAAATGGAAAAGGAAGTAGTGATTACCAGAAAATAATGCATATGTCCACAGTGTTTGTAATGGGGTTTTTGAGATTAAAATTAGAGCACAAATAAATTAGAGGATCAATCAAAATTTTTCTACGATTTTTTTTAAGGAATGTTTAACAGTCGAAATTTCAAGCTCTACTCAAATTTTTGGTATACTTTTAAAATAATTGGCTGATAGCTAGGGCCTCGAAATTTATGGCAAAAATTTCGATTCAAAAACACAAAAGCTGCACTTTATCCACTTGGGCATTCCCAACGAGCTCTCGAAATTTCCCTTTTCTGGACATAAGACCATATGATTTATTTTAATACCTTTTTTGAGGTGCTACGGCCAGAAAAGCAGCGATGCTAGGTGTTCCGCGACTCCGAATAGTATGAGGACCACTGATCTCACCCAATATAAAGCTCTGATACTCCAATCATAGTAGTGAACATTTGTACGAAAATTGGAATACATACTGTAGATTCACTCACCGTAGAAAAAACACTCAGTTTTTTCGTATGCAAAATTGCTGTCTATTTTGCACCAAAATTTGCTAAAAAACTGCTAATTTGAAGTGTAATAAATACAGAAATTTTTATTCTAAAATTCGATACATATTTGGCAACCGTAAAAGTAGGTATAAGTAATCCTGCAAAATCATCCCCCTCCTCACCGAAAAGCTATCTACGCCACTGTCGCTACATAAAAATCCTTACGAAATTCAGCATGTACATCAACTTTATTCTTGATCCGGTTCAGAATAATGTTTGCCAACTGGAAACAGATGACGGAAGATAGACAATATGCCAATTTATTTTTGCGGTATTTCAAAAATTTCTCCTTTTTTTGTAGGATTACAATTCGCTTCAAATAATAAATTCAACTGGAGTTCCGTATGTTGGCCATAAGTATGTGAAAATCAAAGCTAAAAAAGTCAGCTTGAGTTTCTGAGTATTTTAGTTTTTATATGTAAAGAAAAGTAAGATAGTCATCGATAAAAAGGAAGCTCAGCGGGCTTGTCTGTATTTTTCACTTTTTTAGGCAATGTATTTAATATGAAAGTATTTCTTTTTTAATTAAACATTAAATAAACTGCATTCTATACATACCTATATTTTAATTTCAACGTTGAAATTAAGTTGGACTCAGCCATCTTTCTTGATCAAACACTTTTTGGTGAATGCGGTGCCGGCCATAGTTTCACAGAGTATTAATTAAGGTACAGATATATCTATTAATCGGCTAAGAGAGGTTATTTGTATCTTATTTAGAATCGAAGTATGATTATCAACTGCATTTGAGTTCTAAGCACGAAAACACACACACACACATTGAAAATAGAAAAAAAAAACAACAGAAAAGCATTTTTCTGTCGCTTTTGTATAATGCAGATTTGTTGAATATTAAAGTGATTTATGAATAAGCACGGTCGAGTGCAAATGCGACGAAAGAACAAACAGCAGTAAATTTGCTATTTTTGAGAAATAGCACTTCATATTATCCTGATTTCATATTTCATTTTCTTCTATGGTTTTGTAGTGTTTGAAATATGTTTTAGCTAGCAGTAATTTGTCGTTAATGGAACTCGTCTATAACGACCTCTGAAGTCGTTAGTAAATTCTGTCGAGTTCTTAACCATTATAGACTTATTTGTGGACATACTTGTTAATACACACTACCTATCCAAAGAGCGGGTCCTTTACGCGGTTCATGAATTCTAAAACCATAATAAGCTCAATTCGTTTACCATGGGACTCGAACCCACGACTTTGTGCTTCGAAGGCGAGTGCACTAACTGGAACCAGACTCTTGTAATGCTACATTCTACATATGCATTTAAATACAAAACCTTAAAAATGCCTATAAATGTTTGCATGTCCATAATAGATTTCATTCAACAACCGAAACAATATTTTCTATTTGCTGGTACGATCAGGAATCAAGTTCATGAAAATTGGAATAGTGCCCAGATTCCAGCCGGTCTCTATCGTAGATCGTAACGTATCTCTGCTACGTCCATGCTTCATTTTCAACAGAAATAAAATTCTATTGCCCATATCCATCAGACAACAACACAATCACTTGATTTATTCACATGTTTTTGGATTAATGTAGCACTACTTATTATATGTAAAAAATGAGTAATAATTATTATTATGCAAATTAAGTGTTGGAAGCCGGCGGCCGGCGCACCACTTGACAATTTGATCAGATATTTGTATAGGCTCGTGTCGTGTCTATTGCCTTCTATTAAATGACATGGTTCTATGGACATCTGGCACATGGTTCGTACAGGCACAGGGCAACAATCGTTATTATGTTACACATAAAGCTGTGCCTGTGACATACTAAGCACAAAACAGATCATTATTATTAAGTGGCCCATTAGATAGAAATATGCGGTCAGTTTAGTAATGCGTCCGCAGACTTGTTAGAAATATGCTAATTTAGAAAATCGAGACGATACTAGACTGCGGAGTGTATAAATATGTATGTGCGAGTACTGTACCTACTGGATAGGGTAGAATTGATGATTATGGAGGTATCGATGGTGTATCCGACAGGTCGAAAGGAAAGATCTTGGTTTTTGAATCACGACTCGCAGTTTTTAAATTGATATACAAAAATATCAATTTTCTATTTTGTTTTATTAATATATTGATTAAAAAAGTATTCATTAAAAATTACAACAAATGTGTGCATATATATTTTGAATTTTGAAATAACCGATTTATTTGTGGTTTCAAATCACCAATGAACAAGGAAGGAACAATAAAAATTTAGTATGTAATAGAAAAAGCTATAGAAGAAATGAAAATGTAATCGAGATAAATAAAACTATTTTTGTAATTTTCAGTATGTAAGAAAGAATCGTACGAATATGAAATGTAGTTCAATCGAAAGCTTACGTACCCTTAACGTACATTATGTAATTCTCTATACTCCACAGAATATGTGTTCGACCATTATACTCGTAGTCATGATTGTATCTATTAAATAAATCGATTTTATAAAATATTTATATAACTACATAAAATTGCATACTACTACACCCCACCTCATCTGTCCACTTCACATCTCGTACTGATATTGTAACCGTTGAATAATTTAAAAAGAAAAAAAAAGAAAATAGGCAATTCTTGAAATAGGAAAAAAGGAAAATTTAATTTTATTTCATCTTTGTTTCGACTATACGTGAAAGTTAAAAAAATATTATGCCTATGCATACACCTGTACTTTTATACGAGTATTATCTTATTGACGGTCCTTTTCAATGTTATGTAACTTTCTAGCTGTCTGAAGCTTTTTACACAACATTATACAATTATAAACAATAATGATATATAAACTGAGTACGTATTTGATACAATTAAAAATGAAATTTGTCGCAGGGCCGATAACTCGTACGTATAAACAATGCTTGAAGTTTGATTGTAGATTGGTATAATGTACGAGTGAATGGCCCGTAGTTTATTAGTTGAAACCATGGGCCAGTTTTTCATACAACTTATCTAATGGTTAGTCCTATCGTATAGAGAAGACGGATTATCGAATTTGCTAGAGAAAATGAGCTTTCTCCACAGAAAATGTACTTTTTCCAAAGAAATGAGCTTTGATTGTTCAATCGAATAGGTAATGTATGCCGATTCTAATCAAGCAAAAAAAAATTTAATTCAATGTAATAGAAAAGTTTTCTGCAAATTGAGTGCGTCAACTCTATACGATAAGCCTAACCATTAGATAAGATGTACGAGAAACTGACCCCATGTATTTTAAAGCTAAGAAATTAAAAATTACCTAAATTGCAACAGAGTTTTTGTGAAGTTTCAATATTTTTCGTTATGTAGGTATTATTACACTCGCGATAAATTGTATCTTCCTTTTTAAATGTTTTTTTCTTGCATAAAATTAGAATTGCAAAAAGACTTCTGTATCTGAAACTCTCACAATAAGCGTTCAAGTTTCATGTTTTTTATCAATTTTATTTACACCTATGTAAAAATATGAATAAAGTCGAATGTATATTAAATAACTAAAAAATATTCGGTTGTACGTATTTATTCATTTTAAATTTCAGCCGCTATGGAAAAGGTAATATGTATGTAACTCAGATAAAATCAAGCCTCGACACACCACAGAAAAGGTGGCCGTCAAGTTGACGGGGACCCCCTGATTCTAGGAAAATTCCTTACCGTAACATGGGAAAAGAGTGGAAGGAAGTTTTTTTTTAGTTTTTTAAAATTGTAAGAGATACATAAAATAATCTGAGAACAAAACGGAGCTAATTTAAATTTGAATACCCGTCATATTTGAAAGAAACTTAAGGTTTGTGCCCTTTGACGTAGTGTTTCGATTCCATCCGTTCCTGGGTATGTTTTGAGGCTTAAATAGGAACGCATTTGAATTAAATTTCTTTAAGATTGGTTCATAAAGAAGAACATAATTTTGGGTTGGTTTACCTTATTTATACCCTTAAAAAATCATTATTTACATGACTTAAATTTGAATACTAGAGCAGCTAGAATAGCGAAATAAAATGATTATCATAGCCAAGATGTTTTTTCACAAAAACTTAAACTAACCGAACTAAAATCGGATAAGTGGTTTGGTTTCTACAGAGCTTCAAATTTAAATTTTCGTGATTTGACTTAAAAATAAATTATTTTCCAGCTAATTTTTTCTAACTTCTTTCAACGTTAGGTGCTTATACGATTCTTTCATTTTATTCTGGCTCCATTATTTCTAACAGTTTTAATGTCTTAGATGCAGAAAACTAGAGCCAATTTTCGTAAAAGACGTCTTATTTGCTATTAGATTTTGGATTATACATATTGTGCGGTTTCTTAAAATTTCAGATTTTTATATGCCTGGCAACAGTGGCGTAAATAGGGAGGGGATTCGTTCAAGCGGGTCGGTTTTGTCTTCTAAACTGCCAATGAAGTTTCTTAACTTTTCAACCTCTTATAAAAATATGAACAAGTCTCCCTTAGATTAAAAATGATAACCAGTTTACAAACGCTCTTTATTATTCCCATTTATTTGTTATAGTACATAATCGAAATATTTAAACAGTAAAGTTATTAATTGTTAATTTTATTTTTGAATTGATATATTAATATAAATTTAATTTGTCCTTTTTGTATTCGCGTTTTTAATATGTTAACTTAATTTTATTCTTTTTTACCTTTTCTTGACTCTTCCAAAAAACTTCGCTTTAAAATTTGTGCAATATTTAAAATTAATTCTTTCGTTTGATGTCCCTTTTACAATTTTGTTATTTATACAATGTACTCGCGTCCGTGTAAGCCATATGTGTATAAAATTTAATAATTTTTAAAATACCGCTACTCTCTTTTTCACATACTACTTTAGAAAAATGTTTCAATCGTGTTGCTGAGGATGGGTGGAAAACTACCCGAAATGCATACGAATTAATATTAATAAAAATTAATTTTCCTGCAAATCCAAAAATCCGGTGTTTTTATATTTACGTACTTAAAAATGTTTTTAGTTAAGTTGTTGGCTTGTTCCGCTATCCATTCTCATAGAGAAAACTAAACTAATATGTTTCCGATAATCTCCGCTATGCGGTGGTGGTACAATAAGTGACGCTAGTGTCGATAAAAAGACAAAGAAAGTTCTTCTTTCTAGAGCTGATAGAGTACTAGATACGCCATCTAGATACATCAAGGCCGTAACTCAGCTGTACCATGCCGTCATAGTTTGCCTACTAAATTTTGGATTTAAAAGAATAAACAACAACAACAAGCATATGACGTATTTAAAAGGAACAACAAAACAGTGCAAATTTAGTAGACGATTTTTCGGGTTGGATACGATATCCCCATTCACAAAATCCCCAAACCAAAATCCCCAAATCAAAATCCCCATTCACAAAATCCCCAAACCAAAATCCCCGAAATCAAAATCCCCAAAATCAAAATACCCAAAACGAAATTCCCCATTCCCCATTTGAGGTGTGATCTAAGAACGCGCGCGCGTTTTAAGATCACACCTCAAATGGGGAATGGAGACTTTCTTTAGGCTATTGTAGATGGTAAATGATAGATGTTAAATGGCAGATGATAAATGGTAGACGGTAAATGGTAGGTGGTTAATGGTAGACGGATGGTAGCTTGTAAATGGTTGATGACAGATGGTAAATGGTAGATTGTAAATTGCAAATGGTGGGTGGTAAATAGCAAATAGTAGATGGTAAATGGTAGATAATAAATGGTAGGTGCTTTAGACTATTGTAATTGAATAGTCCTACTATGCAATGAAAAAATCACCGTCGTGGACTGATATATATGCTAATCAATGGCAAACTCTTTGAAGTAACACAGAAGAACAGCAGATAATGTGCAGGCAATTAAATATGCAATCGTTTCCAACAATAAGCCAACCAAGTTTTCCGCGAATATTCATTCGGATGAGGACTTGTCTCGACGATGTTGAAGAAAACCTATTATGTTTAGAAAGATATATGCAATGGACTCGAATATTTTGTTTGTGCTAATCAAAAAATAAGTTAGTATCAATTTACGTCCCTCCTAGTGCCATTTACCATCTACCATCAACCATCAACAATTTGCAGTCTTTCATCCATCAACCATTTACCATCTACCAGCCATCTACCATTTTTTACTACCATCCATCTACCATTTACCATAATATTTCGGGTGTTTGGGGATTTTATGATTGGGGATTTTATGATTGGGGATTTTGTATATGGGTATTATGATTATGGGGATTTTGAATATGGGTATTATGATTATAGGGATTTTGAATATGGGGATTTTGATTTTGGGGATTTTGTGATTGGGGATTTCGTATGGTTCCCGATTTTTCTACATTGCGGCCTTAATATATACATAGATGCCGGTAGTAACTATATTAATCATTCCACTGTCGCTAGAACATTATGGTGCAGCTTGTACTCGCCAAACGGCTTAAATGCCAATATAAGGGGCGATTCAGACTATCGACAGGATTTACTAAATCCTAGATTTAGTTGACAATTGTACCATATTGTTCTGCAATTTGAATAATGCAAGTACATTCTACGATGCATTTTGAATTTAATGACACACGATTTAATCTAGTAGGCGGGTGTTGACTCGATTAATTTAGTGGTTTTAGTAAACCCTGTCCATAAAGTGAATCGCCTCTAAACCAAGCTTTTTCGATATCAAAATGTTAGGCCGAATTTTTGTTTTCAAGCGAGAAGAAAGCTTTTGAGCCTCGACTTGAAACAAATACCACATTTACCTTAGTCGACAACTCTCGCGCTGTTAGAAGATCATCAATCATTTTGTTGCGAATTCTTTTGAATTTTTAAAAGTTGTCAAAAATGACTTCACCATTTTCACAATAAAATCTAGAATTTTCAGGAATGAGTGTGAAGCTTTTGCTATAATATACATTGGGTTGATTAAATAAGTCTCGAAGAATAAACGAAATTGCGTCGAATTTTTAGGTCCGATACCCACAGAATACAGGGTGTCCGGAAACTGCCGCATAAACGCTCCGGATTATGATTCCTCAGTTGATTTCCAGCAAAAAAGTTGTACGAACATACCCCCTCAGCTTAACCCTTTAGCTGCCACAGGCATTTAAAGATTTTTGGAAAAATCATTTTCTTGCACAACTTAAAGCCTAATATCTCCAAAGCTAGACCAGCCAGAATAGTGAAATAAAATGATTATTACAGCCAACAAATTTACCTATAAAATAAAACTAACCACACTAAAATCGGATAAGAGGTTTGGTTTTCACAGAGCTTCAAAGTCAAATTTGCGTGATTTGACCCAAAAACAATCTTTCTTTTTTCATCTCAATTTTCTCCAACTTCTGCCAAGGTGAGGTGCTTGTACGATTCTTTTAGAAATTGGCGCATAGTCTTACAATCATATCTTTCTTACATCATTTTAATCTAGCTCTATTACTTCTAACAGTTTTTATACGTTAAGTGTAGAGAACTAGGGTTAATTTTAGCTCGAATTCAATAGAATTCAATTCAACCTGCCCCTAAAGATCTGCAATTGGTAAAATCTATTCAAAGTATGTCGAAATCGAGCCAAAATTAACCCTAATTTTCTGCACTTAAGGTACTAAAACTGTTAGAAATAATGGAGCTAGAGTAAAATGATGTAAGAAAGATATGATCGTAAGACTATGCGCCAATTTTTAAAAGAATCGTACAAGCACCTCACCTTGGCAGAAGTTGGAGAAAATTGCGATGGAAAATAAGATTGTTGTTGGGTCAAATCACGAAAATTTTACTTTGAAGCTCTGTAAAAACCAAACCTCTTATCCGATTTTAGTGTGGTTAGTTTTCTTTTACAGGTAAATTTGTTGGCTGTAATAATCATTTTATTTCACTGTTCTGGCTGGTCTAGCTTTGGAGATATTAGGCTTTAAGTTGTGCAAGAAAATTATTTTTTCGAAAATCTTTAAATGCCTGTGGCAGCTAAAGGATTAAGCTGAGGGGGTATGTTCCGTACAACTTTTTTTTTGCTGGAAATCAACTGAGGAATCACAATCCGGTGCGTTTATGCGGCAGTTTCCGGACACCCTGTATAAAAACCCAAACGCATTTTTTTCTCATCCGCTCGTCAAATTAGTCACACATAGGGGAAAAACATACATACTATTCTCGATCAGAATGAATTTTTACGTAAAAAGAAGTAATAAATTATTATATTATTTTTATTGCATTTAAACTGTATTATTTAGTAATGGAAACGCGTGTGGTCAAAGCTACTACTTTATTACGAGTGACTTATTCTAGTTTCTTATTACCAATACTTACATACTAATGCTAGTATAACAAATAACGACAATTCGTCTTATTAATGTTTTCATTTCAGGAACCAAACGATAATCCTTGTGAAAACAATAAAAGGCGTTTAAGAGACTAGTTCCTATTTTAAAGTCGTCAAACATGTGGGGAAGAGATCTATTGAAGTTGGTTTGACGAAACAGCTTCATCCTTCCGTTCATAACTTCTACTACCCACCGGCATATGGTTATACACATATGGACAAAAAAATAAGTACACCCCTCATGTACCTTTTTATGCGAAATTTTCATACCCTTTTTAAAATTGAATTACTCCAAATAGATAGTCATTACAACAATTAGGATACAACAATGCCAACGGAACCGAAAAACTAAATGGCATCCCCCTATTTTCTTAGTCCCTCCCGATATTAACTTTTAAGTGGGTTTTCAGCTTGGTCAAAATAATAAGTACACCATCGTTTTTTTTTTAATTTTTTGACAACAAGTTGCTATTTTCCGTAAGGATTTATATTTTTATTAATTGGTGTATGCAAGAAGCGTTAAATTAAAAACAAACAAAAATACTTAAGGGGGCGAAAAACGCATGGTCGGTACGAAAAAATAAGTTTAAGTTCGGAACTTTGAAATAGCGGAAAAATTATTCTCTCAATAACGAAACAAACCAGCTAAACATTGTATTTACTGTGTAATTCATTAAAAAGTAAATATAAGCAGTCTCAAATACAGTTAAGTCTATGTAAGGGCCTTAAGGACAACTGTCGGTCTCATTATCACTATGGCGAGAAAAGTTCTCTTGGTGATTTTCGCGGCAAATATTTAAAATCTAGAATCCCTTTGAAAAGTTAATCAAAGAATACAAGAAGTAAAGCAGTTTTGACAAAAAGTTTGGAAGTTCCCATGGCGACGTCAAAAAGTGTTGACGGATCAAGAAAATTTGGGAGGGATAGTTTTTCTTGTTCCAGACCGAACAATGAAAACTCACAGAATATTCTGTTTTATTTATGAGATCGTAATAAATTTGATTGGGAACTACTCTTAGCGTAATATTCTTCATTCAGAAAAAAACTAATATAATATATGCTACATCTACTGACTATTTCCCATAGAGTCGAAAAAACGTGGTCTATGGTTTAATTTTCATAGTTTGGTTTCGTTCAAATATACCTAATAACCGTTACAATGAGATAATTTCCATATAAGAAATGTTATTTTAGAGTCCTAGAATATTTCACTGATGAGCACACACACTTTAAATGGGGATTTCAGCAGGATATTAACCCTAACCGTACCTCACAAACTGGTCAAGGATCCGCTTCAACCAAGTCGGGTGGCTTTTCACGTTGTTACTAAAGTTAAATTGAATCTGGAATGTTTAGGGGGAGTTGAATCAATGAAACAGAAACACAGTTTTCACAAAACGGACCAATTTCGGAATTTCCTGGAAGTAACTGGATATATGGATGTATGGGAACATACCATAAGAACTATCTCCAAAAGGCCAACTTTTTTTCTTTCAAAATAATGGACCATTTACTTTTAAATAATAAAATAAATTAAATTCTTGTCCAATCAGAACTTAATATTTTAATTTAAGTTTTAATCAAATTAACTGACATGTACTTATTATTTTGTCCAGCCTATTTTAGTCAGTTCGTAGTTTTTCAAGGTAAATGAAAGCTGTTATTTATTTTAATATGCTAATTTACATATTATTTCATTCCTCACCAATTAAGTATTTAAATCTTTCCATATGAGTTTATTTCCTAAAATAACTACTTGGCTACAGGGTGATAAGAAAAATTCGTATGGCTTCATTCAAATTGTAAGAAATCGACCGGACGGGTAAACTTGCAAGACAAGAACCATCGTATGATCATTTCACACTATCCGATCAAAACACGGACCGGCGAACAATAATCACACAGCAAGTATGTATAAATGTTGCCATGCACGCTCCAAAGTTAGTGTACAATGAAGTGACGAGTTGACAAGATTAAAATGCAAGTAAAACACGCGCTAATTGTCTTTGCAGAACGCCTGAACTATTGGTAGATGCAATCGTCTTATCGATCGTACGATTCCTACGAAAGAAAAACAATCGTGTCACGATTTTTTTCTTTCGTAAGACTCGTTCTTACAATTTGAAATGAACAATGCTTGTCTGCTGGCCACTACAAAAGCTCTCTTGTCTTGCAAGTTTACCCGTCCGGTTTCGTCTTATAGTCTGAAATCAGCCTATGGGTGTAACTTTTTTCTTTGGCCATATGTGTAAGTCTTGATCTATTCGCCTGTTCCGTGGTTAATTGGCTTTCTCCCCTTTCCTTTGTACTATCCCTAAATCCACGATCGAAAATAAAAACGTCATTTTATTTACAAACTATGTTGTAATCCTTTAACTTTTTACTCATCCGTTTCCATTGATAGTCCGATTTACACAACATACACGTCCAACGTTATGATATATTTTGGACAAATTGTGTATTCTTTTGCGAGACCTTACGTCGTTTAAGCCCAATTAACTTCTTAACTTTTGAAAATAGACTAAATATGTATAGGTAAAGAGGATTTGTTCACTACAAAACAAAGATTTCATTTTATGAAAAATATTAAATGTAATGATTGCGCAATATAGAAAATAATAGAACGTGTATAATTTCAAAACGACTTATTTTTTAATAATTTTTTTTTAACAGTGATTGTAAAAACTGTTAAGTGTATTGGAAAATTTACTTTAAGCCTCTGAATTACACACTTTTTCAGTAAATGTTATTTTAGTGCAGTAAGATTTTTCATTTTTTGTCAAAACTTAAATCACCCATATCTCCGATCTCCCACTGTTTAGCTAAATATCGCAAGAACAAACGTTAATCCTCTCGTTCCAAGCTTTCATTTGATATATGTTTCATTGCTGTTCATCAAACGACCGTTTTGACCATCCTCCTTTAATATAGATTCAAATAATATGGAATCTTGTTAAATATAGCTTACAGAGAAGCAATGAATTGTAGCCTTTTCGCATTTGATTCATCAAAATGGCCCAGTTTTTTTTCCAAAGCAATAGGATATCCAAATCTTTTTTTAAGGACATCAATTTGACATGTGCACTTACATGTACCCCTCATGTAAATACATAAATGCTCATGGAATATCAGTCGTGACCATTCGCCTTGTAATTCTAAAAAATGTCAAGTGAATGTCAAGAACATTATTGAAACAAGTGGTACTCAAAACATTCTAAATCAGTGTGAATTGCCACTTTCATGTCATAAACGCGTCGTTCAGTCTCATGGGAATATAATACAGAATAAAAAATATATTGTTGCAAAGTTCAATCTTTTGCAGATTTTTCCACTTGATATATTTATTATTATCTTGTCAAGAATAGATAGATTCCTCTTCAGTATTTTATGAACGATAATCAAATCTGTATTTCTCCCTCATTCATTTCTGAAAGTTTAATATCTATCATGAAATTTTCTTTTGTATAAAAAAAAAGAAAAATACATTGATGCGAACAAATGCTCATTGGATTCAAGAATTTTGGTGATGGGTCCTTGAACAATTTTAGGATATCATGAGTTCCTAGTAGCATTCAGTTATCTATTATCTCCTTTTTCTCCATTTTAGGAACAATTTCAGCTTCCAGTCCTATTGAACGGAATATGTACCTATATAAAAAGGTTAAATAAAAGTGTGGAAATGACAACAGCCCCCAATTACAAAAAGCAAACACTGGCCGATATTTATCTCTCATTTGAAATGCTCTATGATCTACTTTAGTTCTGGCGTTTTTCCAACAGCCAGCTAACATACTCCTTATTAGCATCAATCAGTAATGTGACTAACTAGCGATTTACATGTTATACAATATGCCTGCAGATAAAATATGCTTGCGTGTTGAATTTGCATTGCATTCGATAAGCATACGACCAATTAAAAGTGTGGCAATAGCTAATTTACAAGTAAAAGGCTCTAATCGGTCGGTCATCGTTTTGAAATTCGTTGCTGGAAGGCATGATTGTGATGCAGTTGCATGTTATATGCGCAGGGAGTATTTTATGTTTCATCAGTCGACAAATGCGTCATGCATGACAGTAATAATAAGGAAGTTATGCACAGATACACAAAATTGACCTCATCTCTGATACGATACGAACATGGCCATCATACTGACGCAAGTAAAGTGTGAAATTCAAATCAGGCCAAAGCATTCTGTATTGAAATAAATGTACCAGTTGGCCGACCTATCTGGAATTTAGCAGATTTCTAGCCCAAAATTCCCAGTATTTATTGGCCGAATATTCTGAAATTTGGAAGATCTATAGATCACTGCTGTGCCCGCATATTTGCTGAAGGTGCTAGCTATCACCTTCGGAAGGTCACTTGTCTATATCTCTATAAGAGTGTCCATATACTGTCCGATCGATTGACCAATCGATTGAACACAATCGATCTGACGCCCGTACAGCACATACACTATGCAATTTATCGTGCAATCCGAAATGACAGTCTCACGGTCCACAGGACCAGGGCCGTGGATAGAAAATCCGGGCCCGAGGGGACAACGATTCCGGGCCCTCCCCTTCCATACGATAAAAAATTATAAATCGAAGAACATTTTTTTTGTACATTTCGGTTCTTAAAAAATTTTATATTTATATTTTTTACCTTATAAATCACGTATGTGGACGGACTATGATCTCACACAGATGTTAAACGAGTACCTATTTATGGAGATAAATAACTCTCCTGAGCCTACTGTTGGTCTTTGAGGTTTAGGGGTTCATAAGACGTAAGAAAGATTTATTGAACCATGAATAAATCGCGACTATGAAAAACAATTTTCTGGAAATTAAGATTTTTTTTAGAAAAAAGAAGAGATACACTTTACAAAGTGTAGGTATACATTATGCTTATTTTATTGTCCCTCTTTGATCATCTCCTCTACATAAGCGTTCAGTACACTCAGAAAATTAATTCTGTCCTAAAACTTTTGAAAATTTATCAGACAAATCACTGGACGTTCAAATTTTCAAATTAAAAACATCTTGCGAAAAACAGCATTAACTTGCTCCAGAAAGTTAGCTGAGTTTACGTAAACTGTTGTCTCCAAGAATTGCATTTTTCGGATACTGATGCATGACATCGTATATTGATGATGTATTCATATTAAATCATCTCCAGAGCTCTGGAATTTCGTTGAAGAAATTTGCTAATTTCGTTCCCGTCCTCTTATTGTATTGAATTGTAGGGCATCTTATTATTCTAAATCAGTGGCGCTCAGGGGCTCACTTGGTTGAGTCGCACTCTACGATGCTATAGTAATCTAGAGATCCGGAGATGGAATTTTGGCGTGGTCCAAATTTTCCGTACATGTGCGGATATGAAATATATAGTGCTTGAAAAATTACATACACTCCGAAATGATATGCAATGTAACGTTGAATCGAAATTGCCTATAAACGGCTGAGTCAACGCACCATGGCTCAACATAGGGTTATACGGTACTGAGAAGAGAAGAAGTGGCTCGATCCTAATTTTTGGGAAACGAAAAACGAATGATTGATAGATAGATTGAAATGGAGATTCAATAATTTAAGCAGCGCCCGCTCTACCACTTACGCCGCCCCGGGCAGGAGGACAAATTGTGCCCCTTAGGTGTTGTACCAGGCAAATTGATAGTAAAGATAGTATGGATGGACATCGTTGTTGTAGAATCGATTCCAAGGATTGTTTCCTCTTGTCGAGTGCTTGTGGAAGATCATCATTTATACTATGAAGCGCAATTCACCACAGTTCAGCAAGGCCTAATAGAGTTTGTTTGGAATTTCAAAGTTAAATCTTGTAAAGCTTAATGTAATCAAAAATAAATGGGAAATTTTGTTTTCCACTGAAACACTCAACACATTTTTAGAAAACTCTGCTCTCAAAAATATTGTTTCAAAAAATGGTGCTCGCATTCATTACCAATTTCCTGTATTTGCCTCCCATAAATTCCTTGGAAACTACACAGCCAAAAAAACTTCAATTAGCCGGATTTCGTGAATGGCTTATTTTCATAAATGCAATAAGGTTAGACCTTAGAGAAAGCATGCGTTAGTCCAGAGTGGGCATCAAAAATAAAAATGGCACCGTTCTCACACTATTGCATAGTATGCGTGAAAATATTATTCAAACGTCAATTTTTTGTTTACAATTGAGAATATAAAATCCGCGTAATATTCATTACTCTCTTAAAATGCCGACGTGATATTTAACCCTTCTGTTGGCGTATAGATCCAGACAGACCATTGGTACTATATCTTGATGGAAAATATCGTTCAATAATATTTTCCACCCCTTTCCATATAAATTTCAAAGGAACCGACGGCCAAAAATGCGATCAAACGTTCGGCGAAATGTAAACTATGTCTAAAGAATCGAAAAAACGGCGCATCATCGTAAGACACAGTATGTAAACTGTTTCTAGAACCAAAATTAGACCTCTTCAGAAAATAAGATTGATTTCACAGAAGATTCAGCTACACCTTAGGCATAATAGCTCGTAGGCGGCGTCAGAAGGGTTAATAATTGCATCGACAATATTTGACATTTGAATTATTTCGTGGAGTGTAGTGTAATAAATTTGGAGTCAAACACATATGGGTTGTGTGATCACATAGCCACTCTGGACTAACGCATGGCATGAGTTGCTATGTTTTCTCTAAGGGTTAGACCTAGTTAAATCGAGGAGACGTAGCCAAATTCCGATATTAGCATTCCCGAACACAAATTAGGAGCTCTGACAATGTGTTATGTGTGGTTTGATTCCTCACCTTGCTGAAAAGAATGCTAGATGAATCAATGCAATCAACTGAAGAAATCCATCCACGCGAAGGTTTGGCAAATTTAAGTGAAATTATGCTGCAAAAGGTCTATGAAAATAAAGGAAAATGACTCCAAAAAATTAATGATGAAATGAATGCCTTTGTTTCCATACATTTCTATCAGAAGAGTGTGTTTTAAACGCCTTTATGTGGTCAGCATTTATGCGACTCCCTATTTATTATTTCATACGAATTTCCTCGGGAGTTACTCCTGTAACACAACAGACTAAACAGAAACTTTAGATCGGATCTTCCGGAAATCAAATCGCATTTAAATGAAATAATAAAATTGTACGTGCTATAATTTCGTCCTCTATTCGAAAATCAGGTAGCCCTCCCCTCGGCAAAAATTGGAGATCATATTCTGGTGAAAAGAAAGAGGAACTAAATTTTCAATTGTAGGACGAAATTAGTACATACGAGTAATTCTCAAATTAGTGTCTTTTTTTTAAGAATAACTGAATTAGCACATAGCAGCGAATTGTCGCGCTTTGTTTTCTGAAAGTAGGGCGGGTGCTAGCATCACAGACTTAAAATTTACGCAGATCTTACTTAGCCTTTTATCCATTCTAAATGCAGCACCTAATATGTGGCGCCCTGGGCGATCGCCCGGCTTGCCCCCTCTTAGAGGGGACGCTGAATTTAAGTGACCAAAATCTCGGTGTTGGTACCTTGAAAAGAATTTAGCAGCAGCGCAGTACGTGCACAAAATGATCGCCCGGAAAAGTCCTTCTAGAAAAAATTTCACTCCTATTTTTACTTTGAACACACATTTTTTGAAAAACGTTACGTTAATGGATGAAGAAGTCGAATTTTCTAATTTATTTATGTAAAAAGTTATACATGCACTTTCAAAATGCGAGGGCAGATTGAATTTAGACATTTAGTAAAGAAACGATCATGTTGATTTGTTGATTGAATATGAAGTTTCGGGCCCCAGTCCTAACAATTCAATATTAGACTTGGGGCCACAAGCCTAGTGCAGAATGTGTAATACTAAATGCTAGATACAGTTCTAATAAGGTTTCTTAGTTAAGGACCTCAAAATAGAAATTTGTATGTAAAAAAAACACTAAAGCACATTTTTTGCGTCCAATTCCGGGCCCCTTTGGAATCCCGGGCCCGAGGGGAATCACCCCGTTCCCCCCACTCTCTCTACAGGCCTGCACAGGATACAACACTACATAGCGAAAATTATATATTTTGTGGCCATGGAAGATGGGCATACATTGCTACTTTCGATGGAGAATGACCGGCACAACCACAAAATTGAAGAAGGATGGATTTATGTGAAAAAAATCAGCCACTGAAAACACATGATTGTCATCACAGATTGTATGAAAAATTGCATGACTATATGTTCCACATACGTCCTATAAAAAATTTGATTTGGATAGTCACATACATCTTCCAATTTGTCGGGCAATCAAAAAATTGCTTCAATCGATTCGCAGTTCTATGGGCACTCTAAGAAAGCCCTGAAATTTCCTTTCGTACAGGCTTCAAAGCATAAACAGTACTTAATTTCACTGAGAAAACTAAGCAGTGTATCTTAATTGGTTATAACTTGTAACATGTGAGATGTTCACGTTCTTGGTCACCAACTTTTCCTGATAATTATATACTACTTGGGAAAATTAAACGACCTCGCTGATTGAAAGCCTGAGCCTTAGTTTGTAGAATGTATGTATTTCTAAACGCATCAGTAGCATCACAGCTTCAGGTTCACATAGTATGTGAAAAGAGTGCAGGCTAGGGATGAGCATCGAACATCGATGTTACGAAAACATCGATGTTTTTGGTCCGATGGTCGATGTTTTTACCATCGATGGTTTTACGTCGATGTTTTTCACCATCGATAGTTTGCGTTTCGATGGTCGATGGTTTTCACCATCGATGGTTTTCAACTATCGATGTTTCTTTCTTCAACATATTTTTTTTACTACTCAACTTTGTCTTTTTAAGTGTATGCGAAAACCTTCAAACGGCCCAATCAGAAAAAAATGTGAATCCATCGTAGCATACAACTTGCAATCCATCTATCGTGAACACTGTACACACAAAAAGGAGAGTTTTTCTTTATTCGCCCGGTAAGGCATACCTTTCCTCACTGTTTACGTTGAAATTTAAAGAGGTGTGGTAGGTGTGCTATAATTTCGTCGCGCATCTTTTCTTTTCATGCACCGACCACTGTCCATCCACTCGTACGACGGACGGCCGAAGTACATCCGTTTATCGTTCTTTCTCCCTCAGTGTTCAGAGACTACGGAGAAAGTGGAACAGCGGGCCCACTGCAATTCCGTCGCGTACTTTTCCAAGTCGTCGTCACACGGCCAGATTCCCGCGCGGTACCGCTCGTTGCTCTATGCCAGGGGTGTCTAAGCTCAAAGCCTGGCCTGGGCCAAATATCAGTGTCCTAAGGTTTAAGCGGGCCGCAGAATAAAAAAAAATGAAAACGCGTATTGAAACCTATGTATTTTTGTAATTTATCCCCAGAATATTTCTTTTAAGATGTGACTATTATCTATGTCAGTAGTTCCTTGGGATTACGTCCTATAGAAATTACATCTTTAGAAAATGTTCTTCAAATAAATTGAGAACCTTAGATAAGAAGTTAAAACGCCAACAATTTGGACAGCTGATCAGAACATTGTAGAACCGATCATAAACATTCAGGTAGCCCAAAACAACCTTGGGAGCGAAAATTTTTAGTCTGAGTTACATCAATTCCGGTCAGAAAGAAAGACCTAAAATATGTCGAAAAAATTTGTTCTGTGATGAGGTGTGAAACAACCGGAAAAATTCTGTACTTGGGCTAAAATGGCCATATTTACAACATTTCACGTCCACGTGATCTCCTCACCAAATATGTATACGATTTCCGGGCTTTAGAATTTTGTACCTCAAATAAATCTCAGCCCAAGATGTTCTTGTCCAATAACTTGACGGATGCGAACGCTAGTTATAGTGCAACATGGCAGGTAGCTATAGCAAGTGCAGCTAATACTAAGAAATCTGGACCGAATTTCGGGACAAAACAATTTCACGAAAAGGCTTAATGTTTTCCTCTTCAAAAAAGGATGCCTTAAACAAATGTAACTCAAATAATCTTCGGCGATTTTTTTAAGGGTGCATAAGCCACCGACTTCTTGGCGAGTTTTAGTAAAATGTTGAAATGAGTTCAACAGCTCGAATTTGTGGTGCCACAATTTTTTTTTTAATTAAGTTGTTCGACTTGGTCGCGGGCCGCGAGTTTGACATGTCTGCTTTATGTGGTGGATTGTGGGTACGATACGAATGCGTATTATGCAAAAATCGCAAGGAGAAGAGCTACATTCTGGTGAGTGGGGGAGGCAATGAATGAAAACCACATATCTATTCAATCAGCTTAATTTTTGAGATTAAAGTGATAATTTTTTTTTAGTACTCAAAAAACCCAAAACATCGATGTTTTTGGTTCGATGTTTTCTTACCATCGATGGTTTTGTCTCGATGTTTTTTCGATTGTAACCATCGATGTTTTTCTTTCGATGCTCATCTCTAGTGCAGGCTACTCATCTACAGTCGAGTCGTGCAAAAGCACTAAAAGTATGTATGGCTATGATATGCAAATGCGAATCTAAACAATGGGAAGGCTCTTTGAAATGAGGATAATAAAATGTTTAAAACAGCATCGTATTGTTCATGTGTGCATAATACTTGACCTACATTTTAAGCAAGTACTATCTACGAGCCAACAATCCTTTTCCCATGCATTTCATACTCAAATCAGGACCTCGAGCAGTTGCACTATTCATCATACGGCTATAAAGTCATTCCATTTCAACTCATATAAAATGAGCTCCAACTTCGACATAATAATAAGCTCCTGCTGCGTTTATTCTGCAGATTTGGATAATAATTCATCACAAGCCTCAAAGCACCCCTGTGTAGATACGGGCAACATTAACAAAGATTGTACTGGCAAGTCAATTAGATTCTCCGCCGTCGTGAATCTGTGTAGAAACATATTCTTCGTCGGCACATTTGTTTGGAGTATGTGTGAATTGCGTTAAGCAATTCGGAAGGGAATGGTCCGGATACGGAATCCAGGACAGTGTGAAAATCGATACAATGCCACCACCCACAATGCTTTATATCTGCGTGTATCATTTGGCGTCAAGGACGAATGTCGTGACTTGGCAGGATTGATATGGAGCCTGTTGGCGCCTGGATTGTATATGGTATAAGATTGTGTTATGTCTTGAGTATTTGAATTTTATTTTGCTCATCTATGAAGGATGCTATGGAATAAAATGCCAATATTCTTGACATTATTTTCCTAATGGCATGTATGAAAAATGGACTTCCCTCAGAATTCATGTTCATGATTTTGAGAATTTTATTATCTCGCAGAATCCAGTTCCATATAACTACAGTGGAGCGTCGATTATCCGAAATAATGTAAGGTTAATTGAGTGCCAATAGAAAAATTAGAAAACTGCCTAAAAGTGAAATTAAGCGAAAACAACTAGCGCCGGTGTTAGCATTTTTTAGGGCACTGGGTCCTAACGAAAAATTCAATTTTCTCTCGGATAGCAAACTAAACAATTTGGTAAATCTTTAGGGGTGTGAATTATTTTTTAGGCAAACGGTTTGTCCAGTAACAACAACCGAAATCGGGTAGGTTTTTGGAATTTTTTTCTTTAATAAAAAATTTAGTTAAACTATGGATAAGGTAAGGTTAGTGATAGTTATCTGCCACGGTGGCAGATAACCATCACGTTCGTGCCACGGTTGCATTTAAATTCGTTGGCATCTTCCATAGGTTATGGAACAAAAACATCTTGGATTGAGTTTTATTTGGAAAGAAATCCCAAAACTTTAAAGACCCACCCCGAAATCGTATATTTGGTAAGAAAATAACCTGGATGTGAAATCTTGGAAATATGATCAATTCAGCCCAAGTAAACGTTTTTTGTTGCATTTTAGCTTTACTAATGCATAAACAGTGTGTCCGGAAACTGCCGCATAAACGCACCGGATTATGATTCCTCAATTAATTTCCAGCAAAAAAGTTGAACGGAACATACCCCCTATACTTAACTTTTTAGCTGCCACAGGCATTTGAAGATGAAAAAAAAAAACAATTTCCCTGCATTTTTTTGATGCATCACAAAACAAATTTTTGCCAATTTTTACCGACCTTTCTGCCCGAAGTTAATTTTTTCAGCCTAACTTTGGCTCCTAAGGTTGTGTGGGCTACCTGGATGATGTGCAGTAATGTTCTGATCAGCTGTCTGAAATTTAGCGAAAATGAATTGAATTCACAAAGTGTAAACGATCGATGAAGATCGATCAACCGAATTTTGGCGTTTTTAACTTCCTGTCTGAGGTTTCTAATTTTGAACATTTTTTGAGGTACCTAGTTATACTGTCTCAAAACCATAGTCTTATTTTAAAGCTCATATTCTGTGATTACATTTCAAAAATTATTTTCTACTTCTGTTTTATATTTTTTTATTCTGCGGCCCGCTAATATTTTGCCCAGTCTAAGCTTTGAGCTTAAAACTCCTGACGTAGATCATCCAAGCCAAGAAAACGTTTTCGTTTCTCCGCCAGGGCTGGACAACGACTGAGAAAATAATGTACACTTTCTTCTTCTTCTTCGTCATTGGACGAAAGTCGTTATGATGAGAAATACGAAGCCCCCTGGCGTGTTCTCAGAAAGGACAGAGCCCGTTATGGTCCCGACCATTTTGGCGATATCAGTGGCTTCACTCGGGGCCCTCCCGCCGACTTCCTGAGTGGGCCCTCTAAGTGTCAGTTACTGTTCACTGACATAAGATTGCTTACTATGCTATATGCTGTATTAAGTATCACAAAATTGGTATGTCCTGTATTTCGTGGAAGACCTCAGTTTCGCACAATTTTTAAATAAACTGCCATATCACGTTCTTGGGCCCAGCTAGTTCGGTGATTTAGTCACGATACTAGCGGGTCTCATTCCAAATGTTAGACACCGTAGTACAGCCTGAAACCCCTAGCAAGACTTTATTCAAAACAATTGTGGCACCACAGCCCTAATGACCATGTCCATGACCACATTCCACTAGCAAGATAAAATATTTTAGTCTTCAACGACACATACAGGCCGTACTGATTAGTTTGAACTGATTTTTTACCACTCGCGAACTATTTTGTTCGTGTTTGACAGTTTATGACAAAGTGCACCTAAGTCCCGTATAAACACCCAATAGAGAAGGTACTATCTTCAAAAACCTTTTAAGATAGTCTATTTGCAGAGGGGCCTAAAATGAAAGGAAGTGGGTGGGTCGGATTGAAAACCGCAGCTACAATTACAGAAGATACCACAGGCATACCAGGATCAAATTTATTCCGTGATAGAAACTTAGAAGGTGTCCTTAGAGCCTAAGGCTCACTTTTTATTTAAGATAAATTTAGAGTTTGGGCAGAACAATTTTGAAACTTTAATTTATCTTTTCACTAAACAACACAAAATGATGTATTTTCATTGTATACATTTATTTATGGAAAATGCATTGATTTCAAATTTTTGGAGTGAATTTTGAAAAAAGACCAAAGTTTTCCCGCACTATGAATGATTATAAAAATATAGAGAAACTTTTTTCAACCATAGAAGATTTTTTTTTGAAAATTCTGAGGATTCAGATTGTCTTATAAACTTTTGGGCGATATGTTTCCTATCGATTGACAGTGGATTGGTTGATCTAGCCGCGTACAGCTGGGGCCAATGGTGATGGTTAGACCATCTCGCACTAGCCCCGTACATTACAGTCGTTTCTATCGCCTGTTTACAAGAAAAAATTGGCACTTGGCATGTTATTACGATCGCCCTCTAAGGGCATGGTGGCCGCATTACGAGTGAGATGGTCTGCATTGTAATTCATTGTGACTGCGGATATCCAGCATAGGACGATGTTGAAAAAGTGGCCCATCACCATAAGAGCTGAGCGGCAGCTTTCAATAGTTTTTATGTAGTCAAGACTTATTCGAGAGATCAAAATTGAGCCTGACTGATGAAATCCCTCATAGTGACGACAGGATTTTCGAGCCAGGTTAGGGTTTCCATGATTACAGATGTTTCCGCTTGAAGGACACTATACAGTGGCTAGGTAGATGCAGTGCCGATTTAATACCTAGCCCCTTCGAGTGAACTTATTCTTATCCCAGTAATCCCTTGACGGAATGAAGCTATCGTGGTATTTGCCAAAAGCATACTTGGCAGCAGTGGGAGTGTAATCAGTCTCGCTGCCACGAGCAGCCAAAGCGATTTCAATTCCGACAATTTTTTAGAGTTGTACAGCCTTCCAAAAAAGGGATTGTGTACGAAATAAAAATGGGGACCTCTTTGGAACCTCCTTGGCGGAACCCCCATCCATGGGGAAATTTCGTTTTATCTACGAAATGAGTTAAAAAAATCGGATCTTCTTACTAGTGACCTTTTATTACTAAAGCCTAAAAATCAATATTAAAAAAATGCTTCTCTTGCTCGTAGAATAGACCAGCTTGCATTTTTTCCTTAGATTTCACCTTAATTGTTTTAGGTAAATCAAATATTGGGGTACATCATCGCTAGCATTTTTAGTGTAAATAATGGCAAGGGGCTCACGAATACTTTTAAGCAGCTTTGATCTTAAAGCTGTTGAACACCGCATTCTTCATGAGAATTGATTTGATTTGATTTGATTTGATTTGATTTGATTTGATTTGATTTGATTTGATTTGATTTGATTTGATTTGATTTGATTTGATTTGATTTGATTTGATTTGATTTGATTTGATTTGATTTGATTTGATTTGATTTGATTTGATTTGATTTGATTTGATTTGATTTGATTTGATTTGATTTGATTTGATTTGATTTGATTTGATTTGATTTGATTTGATTTGATTTGATTTGATTTGATTTGATTTGATTTGATTTGATTTGATTTGATTTGATTTGATTTGATTTGATTTGATTTGATTTGATTTGATTTGATTTGATTTGATTTGATTTGATTTGATTTGATTTGATTTGATTTGATTTGATTTGATTTGATTTGATTTGATTTGATTTGATTTGATTTGATTTGATTTGATTTGATTTGATTTGATTTGATTTGATTTGATTTGATTTGATTTGATTTGATTTGATTTGATTTGATTTGATTTGATTTGATTTGATTTGATTTGATTTGAAGCGCGGTTTACATGACATTACTATCCACTCTACCGACTACTCTACCTTCTTGCTAGTCGCGCCAACCCGTTTTCTGCTTTCTAGTCGGTAGAGTCAAACTCTAGTGTACTGAAACCATTTACACGAGTGAGTACATAGAGGGGAAAGATTCTGCTTTTGAAACTGGAAGAAATCCAATCTATTCTGCCATTAATTTATTCGACTGATGTAAACCCGGTCTTAAACGCAGTGTGGTCTACACAGTGGCGGATTTACCAATTTCCCACCAGTAGGCTGTTCACAAAGTGCCGCCCCTACTGAAACCCTACTTTTTGTCGATAGTGAATATTCGGATAGAATTATGCTTTGTTCACTCCATTTAATTAATTTAACGCTGTCAATCCGCAGGAACAGAAGTACCGCCGATTTATGCCACAAGTAAAAATTTAGGCTTTAACTTAAAAATATTGACACAACCACGTTCCAACTTGACAAATTTCCGAACTATTTTCACAAATTTTCATTACAAGTTGACGAATTTCAAAATTTTATTGACGAGTTTCCATTACAAATCGAAGATATTCCATGTTAAATTGGAGGATTTCCATTACAAATAGAAGAAAGTTCAGATCAAAGTTACAAATTTCCACATTATGTTTGCATCACGAATTTTCATGACAAATTGACGAATTTCAAAATAAGGTTGACGGATTTCCGTTAGAAGTTGAAGAATTTTTCATTCCTAATTGACGAATTTCAATTTTAAATTGACGAATCAAGAGCAATTCGAAATAGAAATTCATTAATTTGATCTGAAAATACAGCAACATGATTTTGAAATCTGACAATTTGAATATCTTATAATTATTTGTCAGCACGATTTTGAATATAGCAAATTTGTAATTGAAATTCCCCGACATGATTTGGAGGTAAGTCAATTTGATCTGAAAATTTGTCAATTTGAAATGAATCAAAAATTTTGACAACATGCTTTTGTAATTCGCCAATTTGTGATAGAAATTCAATAACATGATTTAGAATTTTATCAATCTGAAATGGAAGTTCGTGAATTTGATCTGGATATATGTCAATTTATAATGGGAATTTATCAACATGATTTTGAAGTTCGTCAATTTAAAACAGAAACTCATCAATTTGTAATGCAAATTCGCTAACATTAACAACATTATTTCGAAATTCGTCAAGTTGACATGGAATTTCTCCAACTTGTTTTGGAAATTCGTCAAACTAATTGATTTCAAGAGATTTTTTTCTAAGGATGTTTTGGCAGCTCTTATCCGTTGTAACAATGGCGTAGCTACGGGATAATTTACATCAAAGAACAAGCTACCGTAGCAGCATTTGCTTTATAAAGACAATGCAAACATTCAGGGCGACAAATTAATCTAAAATTTGACTGTATATAGAAAGGTCAAAGCGGGGCTTTGAGTTCGAACACAAATAATTTGAAAAACGTAACGCCACTGGTCCTGAGCATTCTTTAGTATTTATCACAGTGTAAAGCTTATGCAAAAAATTTCTGCTTGGAGAATCGGTTTAAAGCAGTGAATTCCACACTGTGGGAGGCTCAAATATAGATGCCGTTTATGAATTACGGTTTTGCTTCTAGACCACCATTTTGAATAAAAATTATTTCGAAATCACCCGGAGGTAATCCGTTGTTGCCATACATCGGCCAAATATTTTATATCCTTTGATAAAAAATCTGGAACCAAATCTGTTCGATGAACACAGCTAAGAATATTTTAGGCCGAAATAAAAAATCACTTGATATGGCTGATTGAAATGGATGCCTAAGCTTGCGCTTCTTATATAAACCGCACAAACCAGCTATAATCTTTTTGGATACAATGATCCTTGGTAGAACACTAGCGGATCGTGGTCGCTACAAAAATGGCAATGTTTCTCGAGGTATGACTGAAGCCATGATTATTACCGAACTGACAACGAAAAAAACACATGTTTTTGGTTTTTGGACAAAATTTTCTCGGGATCGCCAGGCTCAGAAGACTTTACTCTTGAGGGAGTTTGAACTGAAAACAATTTGGAGCGACTGGTTTAGAGGAATCCTTCTATATATGAAAATGCAGTGCAGGGGTAAGGATGGCGAGTCCCCCTAGTATCTTATAATACGATAAAAAATTAAAACAACTTGATTTGTCTTATATTATGTGCGGTGGCGAGTGTGTTTCCTGCAGAGTCGATAGTAAAATTAGTTTGAAAAGAAAAACGCCATCAATAGGAATGGCATAACTTTAAAATTTGAGTTCAGTGTCAAATTTCCGGCTTTAAATATGAAAGTCTCATCCAAGACACAGATTCAGAGCAATTTTAAAAAAAATCTAAAAATGTATACTCCTGCCCTAAGAGATTAAGCTGAATTGATGCTGATGCCCTTTTCAAGCTTAAAACTCCTCTGAAACTCGATCGTATTAATTACAAGATGAAGAGAATGATTTTTCGGATGAAAGCTAATGCTTGTCAGAATAACTTTTTTTTAGTCTTTTCCATTTCTGGATTTATATCATTTTTTTTTGCAATTTCTGATATTTCGAACTGATAAAAAGCCAAAGCAGCTTATGTTGTTTAAAGGTTGGGCATAGCAAGGCATATGAAAAAAATTGGAAGTATCTTGGTTTCGAATTTAAGCTACAATGGCCTCAGTCTTTGACGCTCTTAGACAATGGCGACAAATGCCTTTTCATGTTTATATCTCACTGAGGGTAAAAATTCGCTTTGCCTGTCCGAACCGTATAATGATGATAAGTGCTACATCCTACAATCTTCAACGGCAGTGTGAACAACTTAAAAAATATTTTCCTAGAATTTGCCGCCCCCTGAAATCTGCCGCCCTAGGCTCAAGCCTACTCAGCCTACTGGTAAATCCGCCACTGGGTCTACATAACTACATACCTTCAAAACCTACGCGGGAAGTTTGGCTGTTTGTAGTTTGTTTAATTTTTAATATGTATTGATAGCGTTTATTTGCATATCTCAATTTTAACTTGAGTTCAATATAAAATTAATTCTCAGATATACATAGTTATCTGGTTTGTGTATTTGGAAGTTTCCAAATATACAAACCACACGGCACAATGCTGCTTTGAATTATGCGAGCAATGTAACGTTGGTATCAAATTACACCCATTCCCATTTGGGTGATTTCTGTGTCCGTTACTGTAATATTAGAATTTTTCGAATAGCAAAGACATGAATCTTCTAAACAACAGTTTTCAAGTAGTTTACATCACAACCATTTCGAAAACGTATAACAGCTTTATTCCGGATTGTGTCACCGCTACTTATTGTGGGTAGGTGGGGTATATAATGCCTTCCACCCTTTTTGCGAATTTAGAAAGTTGAAAAATTGTTTTGTATCGTGACCTTGCTGTTTTCGACGTGCATAATATAAGAAATTGTAGAGAATGCACCAGTTGAAAGAAGAGCCCATAATTGTTCAGTCCTTGGCTGATATTGTCCTCCCCCGTTTGCATTGATTTCCAATGTTTGTTCCTGGTTCAGGGTTTCCCCATGCACTTGAAATATAGTGAAGGTGTACCTAATTCAAGGCACTGGTCATTTAGAGGGAGCCGTTTTTTGTTTTGGTCAGTCGATTACCATAGACAGACAGTGGGTGGCTCTAGCCCACGTGGATGTCCTGCTGGAGTTTTATAGTAGCGATCGATTAATAGTGGCGTAGTCATTATTACATATTGCTGTACGTACTGTTTTATGAGTCCCCCTTACGGAGTACAGCAATAGTAGTAGTAACTCGTTAGTAGTACAAAGAGGTTGATATTGCTTGCTAGCTCTACCTCTTCTTCCTTGACCAAAAGGAAATCATAATTTATTAATCATTAATACAAAGCAGGGAAATGTTACTCAATAGATATTTTGAAAGCGAAAACATTTTTGTTCAACATTGAAAATAAATTTCAGTTCACGGTCAGTTATGGGCAAGGTAGTGTGTTTCTATTTATTTTGAGATCCTTTCTTTGCGGAAATTACTCCCAGGTATACCATAGTACCAGGTAAGTCGAGCCAAAACTACTATTTTTCCTAGCTCCTAGCGTAGCCTGCTCTTGACTAGCATAAGCTTAGCGGGTGTCTACATATATATATATATATATATATGTATCACTATGTTTGGGGCGTTTAGTTTATGGTTTAGTTTTTCCCATATCATTGGCAATCAGGACATTTTTGCATATTCATTCGAGCATTACAGTACAGCACCCACATCGCGTGTTCGTTCCTCATATATAGAAAGCCACCATTTGTGATACAATTGGTGGCTTTCATATTTACTAATTCACAGTGAAATGCGGAAAATGTGATTTTGTGCATGGTACGTACAAAGGCGTGAAACATTTTTCCATTCCCTTTGTAAATTCTCATATTACCATATCCTTTTGATGTAGTTTGTGTTGGAATGCGCCCGGTAATGTGTTTTGTGTTTGGCGAAAAATCGGCAATAATAAATAGACAATCGAGTAGTTATTGTGAATAAGTTGAATAAGTGTGCATGTGTAATAGTTTGGTAATAAGTGTTGACGAAAACATAAATGGCAATTGATTTGATCAGAATGTGATTTTTGTTACGTTTAGTGAGGTGTTGCAATAATACCAATTTTTACCAAATTCGTTAAGTAAGTTTTGGAGTTTGCCTTATGATTCGTTCCTAAGATTCAAGAGGTTCGTGACATCATAATGCATTGGCTTATATGGGAGGTATTCACCCGTCGGGCGAAAGCCGTGACGGCTCTCGAGCTGCGCTTTTACAGCGGCCAACAATTCATGGCCCGAGCTTTGCAGCTCGCGAGCCGTGCGTCGTCTGAATATTCCCAAAGAGGCCAATGGATTTTTAATCGCGGTCCCAAAAACACACTTTATTTATCGTAGATCGGGGATAGACGTGCGGGGTGTTATATCAAACGGGTAGTCGAGTACATTAAATATCCCGTATTTGGTCCTTATTCCACAAATTGTTCCTTGTTCGGAGATGAACACGTGGTAAACGGTAAGGGGCATTTAATTAGGACTTTACACAAACCAACTCAGATCGTACTCTTAATAGTGGAAACATATTAGCCGCTATCACGATTGAATTGATTTCTTAAGGTACATTTTCCTCGGCACGACTCCAGCGGCTCTAGCAACAGCAACTTGCTCATTCCATATCAAAACTCGTTTTAATAATAATACTAAGCGCTTCTAAAACGAGTTTTGATATGGAATGAGCGAGTTTCTGTCGCTAGAGCCGCTGGGGTCGTGCCGAGGAAAATGTACCTTTAAAGTCGAAAGTATTTGGGTTGCACTCAGGGCCATGGAGAGAAAGTGCGGGCCCGGGGGACAACAATTCCAGGACCAGACTTCCTCTTACTTCTTAATACATAAACACAAATTATGAGTCGAAGGAAATTTATTTTTGGCATATCCTAAGATCAAGAACATATAAGGATAGAGTCATAGACCAAAAAAAATGGTAACCATTCGCTTTCTCATTCATAAGGGCAGAGGCGTGGACATTATTACAATGGGAGTCAGTGTAATTTAGTATTAATTGGTATTGATATTTTAAATCGCTTTAATAACATACGTGACAGTCATATAACAAATATATTCTTCATATAACCAATATATTCTTCAAAACAAAATTGCTTTTACGCAATCTTTGTACTGAACTAACGATTTCATGTTCATAAGTTCATACAAATGAGCCCCTTCAATCATACTTTTACCCTACTACTTTCCGCGAGACTAAAATGCAACACAACCAAGGTACTGGGATGACAGCCAGACTAAGAAAACATAGATTAGGATAGAATGAGAAGGAGAACCGAAAGTGGTTACCTTTTCGATAGTCCATTGGTACGGTAGTATCACCACATGCTCTATCCAGGTATATTTTCTTGAACGGCATATCGTCCCTAAATAAAATTGTGTTGTACAGAAATATATTTTGAAGTTATAAATAAAAAAATACTAAGAGACATACAAAGAGTTGAATTTATTTATCAAAAAACGAAGAGACCAGGAAAGCTGCAGGTTCTAGGAATGGCGAAGTTCGAAGGCAAATTTAATTAAAAAATAGTGTGTGTCGAAACGATCATGTTGATTTGTTAATTAGAATGGATGACTAAGGACCATAGTTCTAAAAATTCTATAATAGTCTACGCTCTACGGTATCCAAGCCTAGTCCAGAATATGTAATGTATTGTAGTTGAGGAATCTGAAACGCTAGCAAAAAAAATATACAGTATCTTAGGATCCCAAAACAGCAAAATCGATGTATAAACGAGGCGCAGCCGAAATTTGAATACCCGTCTCATTGTTTAAAACTTATGCTTCTTTTGTGTAACTTCTACCGGAGCCCTATGAGGTGTTCCGACTCCATCAGTTCCTGGATATGTTTTGAGGCTTTACAGGAAAACACTTGGGTGAAGTTTAGTTAAGATTCGTTTTAAAAGAAAAAAAGGTTTTCTTAGAAGAACCTGATTTTTAGGGATTGGTTTCTATGACAGCCTTATTACGCAGTTTTCGGATTCCATCCGTTCCGCATAAACGCACCGAATTGTGATTACTCCAGCAAAAAAGTTGTATTGAACATACCCACAATTCTTAACCCTTTAGCTGCCACAGTAATTTAAAGACTTTTGAAAAAATCATTTTCTTTCACGACTTAAACCTCAATATCTACAAAGCTAGACCAGACAAAATAGTGAAATATGATGATTATTACAGCCAACAAATTTATCTAAAAAATAAAACTAAAATCGCATAAGAGGTTTGGTTTTTACAGAGCTGAAAATCAAATTTGTGTGATTTGACCCAAAAACAATATATTTTTTCATCTCAATTATCCCCAACTTCTGCCAAGGAGAGGTTCTTGTACGATTCTTTTAAAAATTGGCATCTTTTCAACCAGCTGGAAATTTCAACTGAGACCTAACATTAATACAAACATAGTGTCGATTTTGATAATTAAATTTATGAAAACCTGGTCCCCGACAAGGACAAGAAACATAAACACGAACTCTTTAACGACCACAGGCAAATATGTTTGCTCAGAGGTTTTTGGCATTTATAATTGTTCACGTAAAAAATATCTGACCAAAAACAACAAAGTTGTAAAAGTTACCCCGCCAAAGAAAAATTCATCTGCCGCAAAAAGAATACATATCACTCCAATCCGCCGCTCATATGTAATTTTGTTTAAGGTGTAAATGCTGGATGTATTTTTGTTTTAGGTGTAAATGCTGGAGAAGTTTACATGTACAGGACTACTTCCTAAAGTAATTTGGTGGGAGCCGTCAAAGTGGCACTGAGTAAAATGTTAATCCTCCCACCAAATTACTTTAAGAATTAGTCCTGTACATTTAAACTTCTCTAGCATTTACACCTTAAACAAAATTACATATGAGCGGCGGATTGGAGTGATATGTATTCTTTTTGCGGCAGATGAATTTTTCTTTGGCGGGGTAACTTTTACAACTTTGTTGTTTTTGGTCAGATATCATACGTTTTTGCATACTTAAATAGCCACCTAATATTTTTGTTTTCAGATCCTGATGTCCCAGTGTTCCAATTTCCTAATGTCCTTATGTCCCAATGTGCAAATATCACAGTGTCCCAATGGCCTAATGTCCGAATGACCCACTACCCTAGTGTCTCAATGTCCCAGTATCGCAATATCCCAGTCTCCCACCTAATGTCCTAATATCCCAATGTCCAATTGTCTTACTGTCCCAAGGTCCTAATGTCCCAATTTCCTAATATCCCAGTTCCCAATGTCCCAAATGTCCCAGTATTCTAATGTGATAATATCCCAATGGCCCAATGTCCTAATGTACCAGTGTACAGATGTCCCAATTTCCCGATGTCCCAATATCCCAATGTACCAGTGGTCAGTGTCCCAATGTCGCAGTATACCAAGTGCCCCAAGGTCCCAATAGCCAAATATCCGAATATACCACTGTCCCAATGTCCACATGTCCCAATTTCCCCAGTGTACCTAATGTCGCAGTATGCAAATTTCCCAATTTCTCAATGTTCCAATGTCCCAATATCCCAATGTTCCAATGTCCTAATATCGCAGTGCCCCAATGTTTCAATATCCCAGTGTCCCAATATCCCGATGTCTCTGTAGCCCAATGTCCCTATGTGCCTGTGTCCCAATGTCCGGTTGTCCTATTATCCCAAGGTGATAATGTCCCAATGTCCTAATATCCCAGTGCCCCAATGTCACAATATCCCGATGTCTCAGTGGCCCAATGTTCCTATGTACCAGTTTCCAAATGTCCTAATTTCCGATTGTCCTATTGTCCCAAGGTCATAATAATGTCCCAATATCCTAATATCCCAGTGCCCCAATCTCCCAATGTCCCAATATCCCAATGTTCCAATGACGCAATTGTTGGAATTATTTTGTTAACTTTACCTATTATTTTACCGTTATTCCATCAACTTATCTAAATGGAAGACATTGATTCTTTAGAAGGACCACCAGAGGATCATTCATTCCAAATTTCATAAAAATCCCATCACGGGGAGAGACAGTAGAAGCAAGTCTTTCTGCAACTGTAGACTCCAGTCTAAAATTGGGCTACTCGCTTAAGTCTGTGAGGGTGAAAATTTCACCGTTTATTGCATATATCTAACCCATTATTGTGCCGATCGAAGATTTTTTTTGAAAAGGCACTAGAACAGGATATGTGGAATATTTTGGTAAAAAAATTTTTTTGGGGGATGTTGCCTGGAAGGCTGTAGCCCTGTCAAACAAAAAAGCAAGTTGTCTCCGGTAATCATAGACTTGTTCGCTTTCGTTTTTTTTCCTTTGGCGGGCGATACGCTCTCGCGTCTCTTGATAACAAATTACACTTAAAGAAATTCATAAAGGACCAACTCTCAACAACATTATGTATAATTTCCTATTTGACCCGATTTGCCCCCTTCCCCCCAGGGACCCACAAAGTTAAGTAAAAAGTAGTCACAGTTTAAGGGGCTGTAATGTAACGGTAAAAGCGACAAAATGGATGAGGCTCAAATAGTGAATTTGGTCTATCCCTTCCCTTTGTAAAATTGCAGTGTGAAGTTCAGTGAACTCATACAGGCCTAAAATAAGTTGGGCAAATATATTTGCCTATGGTCTGAAACGGAACAAAATGAACTACATATACGTTTTTTATTACATTTGCAACATTTAGAGTTAGAGTCGCAAAAATGAATAGTGTAAGAGGGTTTTCGCACATGCACTCAATTGTGGTGAGTTTATCGAATTTCTTTCTTCTCTGTACCGTAACCCCTTGTGGGGCATGGTGCGTTCTCTCAGCCGTTTATAGGCTACTTCGAGTCAACCTTACATTGCATATAGAGTTTCGGAGTGTATATAATGTTGCAAGCACTATATATTTCCTGGACCACGCCGAGATTCGATCTCCGGACCTCTAGATCACTAGCATCGTAGAGTGCGACTCAACCAAGTGAGCCACAGAGCGGGATGTTATCGAATTTGCAATGGGGTAAATTTCAAATCAGGCGGCCAAAGCCCGACGTCGGGCTATCGTGCCACATTGATGATGAATGGGGAAAATTTATAATTTTATGAATCTGAAAGGTCAAAATAGCGTTCATAAACGTGAAAACGTTCTACCTCGCTACAGCCGGTTTTTACAGCAACCAAACGAAATATAGAAACTACTGCTTTACGAATCTAGTGATTATGGCAAAGAAAACCTCGTCAAATTATAATACTATATGTGGTCTAAGCCTAAAAATAGCAAAATGCGCTGCATCTTCAAAACGCCGAATCTACTCCTAAGATAGACAGGTTCATAAAGAAGGCCAGCTTTATTTACGCATACAGAGCAATTCGGGGCCTCTATGTGCCTGAAACTGGCTTGTCACGCTCTGTGGCTCACTTGGTTGAGTCGCACTCTACGATGCTAGTAATCTAGAGGTCCGGAGATCGAATCTCGGCGTGGTCCAGGAAATATATAGTGCTTGCAACATTATATACACTCCGATATATGCAATGTAACGTTGACTCGAAGTAGCCTATAATTGGCTGAGTGAACGCACCATGCCCCACAAGGGGTTACGGTACAGTGAAGAAGAAGAAGAAGATGTGCCTGAAACTGGCTACATAACTTTAACGTCTACACTGAAAAAAAAACATTTTTAACCTCGATGAGTTTGATGTATTTCATTTATTTCAATCGACAGCAAAGAAAAGGGTTGAAATTTATGTTGACAGTTTTTTGTAAGGGTCAATCAATTTCACATTCTCTAGCAACATTCTAATATGGCAGGTGGACAATTTCCGGCAGATAAAGAAGCGAGGTCAGTGGGGAGCATATCTGTATATGTATATGGACATTCGGTGGCCCTCGGTGGCGTGGGTTCGAGTCCCACTGTGACCATGGTATTTGTGTTGCCCCACACTGAAAGAAAAAGGTGCCCGGAAACAATGAAATTGTTCATTAAAGTAATGAATATTTACACCGATATCCAACCGAAGACGAATCATTCCAATGAATCTGGGGCCCTATCATGTAACTCGAAACGAAAACGAAAGTGCCGAAACTTTCGTATTCGATTCGAAAGCAATTTGGTATCATGTAACTCGTTCGTTTCGAGTATTGTAATGTAGAAAATTCCCCTTAGTGTGCTAGATTCAATCGACGGTCGAATGTTCGTTTGTGTTCGGGCTCAATTTTTACTGCTTTAAACTTAATTAAACAATTCAACTTAAGCCAAAAGTGTCACGAATTAATAGTAAAATTAGTTAATATTTAAAAAAACTGAAAAAAATGCTAAATAAAAAGTGCGAGACTTGAGTGGGATTCGAACTCATGACCAAATTCCGGAAAACGAGAAAGCATTCCCCCAGCGACGACCAATAAAATAAAGAATATACCCCAAGAAATTGTAAATCATGATTAAAGCTTAATTAGAAAAACCGCCATTAGTACTTATTTCATGTTGCATAGCCTTAAATTCAATTTTCATATCTTTAAAATTATATGAATAAAATGTTACTCTTTGTACATCGAATCCATTATTTAACTTTTTTTCCACATTTTTGAAGTTATCGAGAAGCTCCAAGAAAAATAAATGTTTCTTTCCATCAGGCGAACTTGTTACAACAAATATACAGAGATTATATTTGCTCCCGCACAATTATAAGTGCAATACATTGTCCTAAAGGCGTACTATTTTATGTTATTAAGAAGTCCATTATGCTTTAGTTTATAATTAAAACTCGGTTTTAACATCTGAAACCCATTTTTGCAAGTTAAAAATGCTTATAGCGATAGCTTCTCGAGAGTGGCATATCTCTCGAATAAATTTTCGATGAAATCCTTCATATCCTCCATCGTTTTCGAATTATATGATAGGGGACTTTCGTTTTCGTATGGTCAAATTCGAAAGTCAATTCGTTTTCGAGTTACATGATACCACTTTGTCCAAATCGAAAGGAATCGCTTTCGAATCGAATTACATGATAGGGCCCCTGATTTTATCAAAACAACGAACAAAAATTCAATTAAAATTATAACAAATTCATAAAATTAACAACTTGTTCATTGATATAATTACTGAGTTCACCAATTAAAAAAAAAAAAAATTGGCACAGGCCGACATTCAGCTTCATAAGTGTTGACGACATTTATTTTACCTCTGCTCTGAATAGTCATCAAAAATTACCTACCTACCTACAGTGGGAATCGATCCCGGGACCCTATGATTTGAAGACATGCGCCCTACCTAACTACACCATAGACACTATACGTTACGAAGGTTTATAAAATACACTTAAAGCGATAATGACATCGTTCATAGTACATAATACATATTACTATGAACGATGTCATGTAATTAATGAACAATAATATCAAATTTACTTACTATCGGGGATAATGTAAGAAGTTCATTGTGTGATCGCTTTACATTAAGTTAAAATTTTGTTTTCGTTATACTAACGACCGACGTTTCGTAAAATAGATGAACTCTGTATTATTTTAAGGAAGAGAAGGTTTATTTACTATGAACTAATTCATCATGGTAATGAAAAAAGTCTATGCTCCTAGTTCATTAATATTATGATAATTTTTTTTTTCAGTGCACTCTCGATCCCTTACTCTAATTTCCCTCCCACCAAGACTATGCTTGCATTAAAGGGTTATCCCGTAAAGCGTTGACATGGACATAAAACAAATTGTAAGGGACATAACATCTTCATCTGACCGACTGATACAATTCAACTTGGCGACATAATTACTATTGACCTAGAGATCACGTAAAAAACAAAAACAACATCGCTTCAGCCACAAATGTATGGTCCTCAAAGGGTTAATACCTACATCATAAATGAAGGCACGGATTGAAAAAAGGTTGATGCCTTAGAGTTTAGAAGCTCGGCCAATGTTAAAGCGTCGAACCACCAATGGATGAAATACGATATCGGCCATATACAAGATTATTGCCTTTGAAAGATATATGTAGTTGATAGAACGTAAATATGGTCAGCGTAACCTCCGACAGCATCAGTGGCGTATTTAGAAAATTCTCAAAGGGGGGGCACAGAGTCGAGGCTAATTTGTTACATAAAGTTTTGGTGTGGGGATACCCGAGAGCAGCTATATAGGAAAAACATTAGCAAACAAAACATTAGTTGATCTTGATCCTTGATTTAAGGCGAAACTCAAGGAGACCTTAAGTTTTCAATAGACTATAATATTTCAAGGTAGGTGGGTAGCTACCTTGACTTCAAGTGAGGTTGACTATAGAAAATTTCAAGGTATCCTTGAGTCTCTCCTTAAATCAGGGATGCATTGACTCGTGAATATAAGTGATTTCTATGAAAAAGTATGGAAAATGACATTTATTTTAATTTCGGCATCCTTGACTCAAGGTCTCCTTGAGTTAGGGTATGTTGATAAATACGGGCCTGAGAGTCCTTTGCATTTCAGGTTTATTACACCAAAAGTTTAGTTTTCCTGACAGATCTTAGAATAACACCCATTAACTGCTTTTGGCTTTTCCTGTACCAAAATACGGAGGGCCTAAAAAACGTTTGCGTAGTGTAGTTCGAAGGAGCCTGAAGCCGAAAAGGAATTTTACGAATATGTGGAATTAATGCAATAACCAAAGATACTGTTTCCATATGACAAAACGGATTCCAGACGGAACACTTTTCTTTGGAAGAGAAATTTCATACATCATCCGAAATTCTGCCAAATTTCGGCCAAATTCCGCCAAAAAGTGGTTCTGCTTACTTTTCAAAGAAACACAGATGAAAAGCTGATACAACAAATATTGGCTGACATTTTGGTCATGAATTCCATGGCAACTTTAAGCGAATTTGAATGCAAAATTAGGATTTACTGAAAAAGAGGCCTTTGTATGTTTTGTCAAAAATCTAGTAACAGATTCTGTAAAATCGCAGCAAGTGCCGAATAATATTTTACAAGTACAATCCAGAATACTACACGGTTGTAAATTTTGGTTTAAACCGGGAGTAAATTTTATAGATAAAATAGTATAACTCCTATCTATTCCAAAACTTGAATCAAATTTGACCCTTTTCAACTTATAATTTTAGTTTATTCAGAAATTATATTAATTATAACCGCTACAGAATAAAACTATCCAAATACCCTTTTAATATTATACATTTTACACCGTTCGGGATAGAATAAATTGCATTGAATGTTGTTATAACATAAAAGGGTAGAATCAATCCTACTATGTTATCAAATCTACACTATCAACGCAAAAAACCCATTCAACCTAGAAATCTATTGATTTGTAGTCTGTCTGGTTCAGAATTGTGGATTCGAAGCCGACTGCACTCGTATTACAATTTTTATTTTTTCGAGCGGTTTGTATAAATTTGCTTATCAATTTTATACTATTGAAGAGTAAAATTTTTATCAAGAATACTTATACTTTTAATATAGTTCAATTATACTTTTGGTAAAGTTTTTATATGGAAATGTATGAATATATTTTTTATAAAAATTACACCAAAATTTTCAGCCGTGTAGGAACTATCCGTGGCATAGAGCCGGGAATTGATCAATCGATTAATTAAAATGAAGCAACAAAAGTAAACAGGAAGGTATGATTGTTTGTTATTTCCATATGTACTACACTAGCCTCAAAACTATAGTATTTGCAATACCTTTTAAACGAGTCCTAGATGGTAAGCTGAAGCAACATGCTTTAACAAATCAATTGCGAAATAGAAATGAGAAGGAATGGCTACGATGATGTTTACTTCGTGATAATTGAAGCATTGAAGAAAGTACCCCAGGCAGGGCACCACAGACACCGAACCGTAGGAGTTCGAAAATGTATGCTAAAAATGCTTTCCCACCAAATAACTTAAATTTTTAGCATTTTAACAGAGAGAGAAGCATCTGGTTTAAAGGACCTTTACAGCAGCCCAACACGAATTTACGGCCAAATTAAAATACACAAGCCCGATCGAAAAATCAGACCGATGGTTTCAAATATTTATCAATTCAGCGGCTTCCAAGACATCGATACCGAAACAACATCTCCTCAACTTATATCAACATAAGATGGAGTCGATTCACACATGACGAGACTTTCAATAGCAGTCCTTGTTTCCGAACAGATTCATGTCGAGATTGGGCAACGTTTCAGGACCACCTCGTTGCCTCGACATAATCATAGCTTGTACTTATTCTCTGAGAGTTCTTGTTATATGAAAATAAACTCAACTTGTTGATGATGATGTGATGATAATGTTTCGTAAAAGATTTACAAAGTTTAGTAATATAAACGCTCAAAATGAAAAGGGAACATTTGGTACTGCAATTTTTAGTATGGTGTGAAAAAAGTTTGATGTGATCACAGGGGGCCACCCCTCCCCTGTAAATACGCCACTGGACAGCATGATGAACATTGGCCGCCTTCGCCAATGCCCTTAAGATTGCACAAAGCGACAGTTTTATTTGATGGAGCATGTGCTGAAGCTTATCCCTTCGTCAGGCACCATGGAAACAGGCACAATTTCGTGTTGGAGGGGGGGACGTCAAGCCCAAAATTTTAGCAAGAAATTTTCTTAGCGGGTTGGGGCGGAGTAATGTAATTGGAATCAATGACAACAAATAAAACTACTCGTCAGTTTACATTGTAATTCCCAAATATATTGTTAGAAAAAAATTTAATTTTTTTTAGACAGGGCAATTCAAACCCCCTTTTTCTCGATAAATGGCGACTGCATGTGTTCAGCCTTTAACTCCTGATTACATCATATATAACCTTTGTCACTAAATGTATCTCTTTCAATCGGAATGGTGTTCCATTCCTTTAACTTTTCAGACAGAACTTCAACATTGCGGACAGCCGAAAAGTGATGTTACATTTAAGCCCATCAGGAGGCAGACTGATGACAGTTTGAAAGTTTCCCTGTCTCAGAATATGTGAGACCCCGAGACTGAAATCCTTCTAAGAATGCGGATTGAGACCAGACGGCAAGTGATCACCTTCAACACGCAGTTGTTTGCTTGTAGTCCGGAAATTTTTGTGAAATACTTACGCCCAGTTCAACGTGTGACACCGCACTCTGACAACACATTTAAATTTGCTAGTGGGCTAGAGTGTCTGTAACAATTGCTAAAAAACAGGTACCATATACCCAAGTTGACTGTTAGGTCCTTCACTGGCTCTTTCTCGTAATAACTGGCGTATGAATGATGATATTTCTAATGAGGTAATCTCTTAAATTTTTCAAGGATGGTTAGCGTTCCCTCACAACGCATGACGAGCTTAATGAGCCTCTTACTATCTCTAATGGGTAATTAGGCATAAAATGTTGGAGCAAGGTTTTTGAGAAAATGACCAAGTCCAGGGCCGAGTTCCGCAACTTTGAACTATGATTGTTCAATAAAAAAATTAACAAAAAAATTTTGAAAAATACTAGTAAATAACTTACCGAAATGATTTAAAATAGAAAGCCCTTCGCAATGGAGTTGAATTGTTTTTAGCAATTTTAGCAGTAAATATTGCTTTAAAGCCTTCTTATTGATTTTTTAATCCACAAATAAAAAAAAAAATATTTTTAAAAACAAAAAAAAAAAAATCTGAACACTAGAACTTCTAATAGATTAGGCATATGATTTCAGTAAATCCTGTTTTCTATGAACATAGAATCATAACGTCAACAAAATGAATCTATTTAATTTCAGGAGCTTACTAAACTCACTTGCTAACAGCTGGATACCAATCAGTTAAGACTTCTTTGCACGTTGATTGAATCGATTCAAACCAGATTTTTCTGTTTGGAATACTAAATATCTTTTAACGAAGAATCCTTCACCGCGAGCACATACCTATAACTTCGAAACATTTTTGCAACATCTTCCAGTCACGTTCCGTCCACAGAAATTAACAGAGAAAAGAATAAGCGAAATACCGAAAGCCACACACCTTTTCAGGCAAACGTTTCGCCCCGCACTTGTATATTCGGACCGCACGTGTCTCATCGTGCTGAACTTGCAGGATACACTTCAACTTCTGCAGTCAGGACGACCGCAAAACTGCTGCTACAACCTACGAGTATGTCGTGGCTGTCTCCCAATTTGGGCGTCGACAGCGTGCTGGCAGGACCCTTGCCAGATCCGGCCGATGATACCGAGGCCAAACGCTATGAACGTCGAGAGGTTGTGGCCGAGTGGAGAGTGCCGATTCATGGTAAAGTGCATCGAATTGAGTTCGAGCACGGAACGACGAGTGGAAAACGTGTCATTTGGGTTGATGGTCAGGTGAGTTTCGACGAGAGAACTTAATCGAACAAGAATAACATTGCCAACCAAGAAGTACTCAAGAAATCTGTTGTTTCGCAAGAAACAGATGGGAATGATTTTGAGAAAAACAATTCAAGGATAAGACAACAAGGATTTGGGTAGTCCGATGTGGATAGAATAACTTTCCATTTTCATTTTATCTAAAACACTTTGAAGTATTAAAGTGCGTTGATTAAATCTTGAGTGGATATTCTTTTTTTTTGGACATTCAATATCCATTTGTCTCGTTTTGAATCTAAATTAAAATTTCGGCGCAAAAGAAATTTCTTAAGCGACGAAACTTCTCCGTTTTCCAATTAATTAAGCAACACTTTGATCCCTTTTGCACACAGGAGGTCACTCGACGTGAGTGGATGTTCAAGTTAGTTGGCGAAGACTTTTTCACACTCGAAGATCTACGTTGCATTATACGGGTAAGATTTATCAAAGTTCCGTCATGCAGACAGGATATTGCATTAACGCCTGACGCCCGTAAGTCCCAGACTCAACACGGCACGGCGTATATAGAATTGAATAAGATAGCACAGTAGTGGCGAGAGTAGCAATTTCCATCGAAGTCTACTACTCTTTCCACTACTCATCTTACAAGTCTCTCGACTCAGACTAATGGAAATTGCATTTGTTCAGGTTGATCCGGCACCTGGTTTCAAGTACTATTACCAGTTGTTCGTTGACGGGCGTCCCTTTGAGCAGTTCACGGAGCATCAGGCTAAAGCACTTAAAACATGGCTCGTTAGGACTGACGGCGAGGGTAAAGAATATCGAGTCGTTCTGGGTGAGTGTGTATGGGTGTCGGTATCCTGATCGATCCACTTTGGATATTAATTAGACTTTGTAATGTTCCTTTCCTTTATCCTTTACGCTCGCTCTATCTTTCATCTGATTTCTGTCTGGGATGTTGACTGTATGCTGGATATGGGTTGAATGGAAACTATAATTGGACAAATAACTGATATCCGATGTGCAGAACGAGATTCATTGAACATATTTCTGAACGGTCAATTAAGGGAGGAAGTGGTAAGTTAGTATAGGTGTAATTTGATTTGTAAGTTGAACTTGGGCCTATTAATATTAGTACAAGATATATATAAGAGATATATAAGATATTCGACAACTACATACACTTACGGTCAAAAGTATCGACTCAACCTAAAAGCGCGTGTATTTGTACGCGTTTTTCGAAAAGTATAGCAGTTATCCATAAAAATCGTATGTCATTAAAAAGCTTAAGGCCTCAGCTTTACGTTGGTACCATTTTAACCAATATTTGGTGAGCACTTTTAAAATTGATGCTCTTTGAACGAAAACGTAGCGAAAATGAGCAAATATGAAAATGGATTTTGGTTAGGTTTTTTTGCAAATAAAACAAAAACTGTTGGAAAATAAGTTAAGTATTTATTATTTTAGTATTTGGTATTTCCTCCTCTTGCTCTAATGACAGCTTCCAGTCGATTCTGCATTGATTTGATCAAGTTGCTGATGGTATCTTGAGGAATACCGTTCCACTCCTCTAATAGGGCTGCCTTCAATTCTTCAGTGGACGAAGGGACTGGATTTCTGGCTCGGACTCTTCTCTTGAGTTCGTCCTATAACTGTTCAATGGGATTGATGTCGGGACTGCGTGCAGGCCAGTTAAGTGACGACATATTGGCCTCATTCAAGAGCTGTCGAGTGAGGCGCGATGCATGACACCGGGCATTGTCGTGCATCAAAGTAAAGTTCAGGCCAATAAATGCTGCATAGGGCACAACGTGGACTCGTAGAATATCGGTAACGTATCGCTCAGCTGTCAGCCCTCCTCCTCGGCCTCCTGCGGGCACGAATACGAGATCCGTTTTTCCCTCCAATGAAATGCCAGCCCACATCATACAGGAACCGCCGCCGTATGCAACCGTTTCAGTGAAACAGCACTGCGCAAATCGCTCAGTTGGACGCCTGTAGACTCGACATCTTCTGTCACTACCATGCAGACACATTCTCGACTCGTCAGTGAACAATACTGAGCTCCATTCCGTATCGCTCCAAGTAAGATGATTACGAGCAAATAAGAGGCGCGCTTGTCGGTGTCGTGCAGTCAATTTGGGGCCCCTGGCAGGCCGTCTTGGAGTGATATTCGCTTCCCTTAAACGTCTCCTTACCGTGCGGTCACTGACAGCTACTCCTCGAACACGCCTCAGGTTCTGCTGCGCAGCAACACCCGTGAGGAAACGATTTCGTAACGTACTTGTTACAATGAAACGGTCGTCTCTCTCTGAAGTGGATCGAGGGCGGCCCGTTCTTGGTCTCGAATTAAAGCTACCAGTCTCTCAAAATCTCCTGCTAACTCTCGAGACAGCAGAATGACTCATTCCAAGACGGCGAGCGACGGTTCGCTGACTATGATTCTCCGTCAATAGGGCTACAACTTGTGCCGCCTGATCTGGCGTCGTATCCATTGATGAGAAAACAGTGATTGAAATTACTTCAGAGGTAAGTTACCTAACTTTCCTGATACAACTGATAATGAGAAACCGATTACGGGCGCTTTTATAGGGGTAGTTTACCTGACCTGACCTTTACCTGAAACTTCAATTTTTCTGGGTTTTTTGTTACAAGTGGCAATCATTTAAAAAGTGCAAAGCAAATGTTGATAAAAAGGGTACCAACAGGTAGCTAAGCTTTCGAACTTTTAAACGACATACGACTTTTATGAATAACTATCATACTTTCCAAAAAACACGTACAAATACACGCGCTATTAGGTTGAGTCGATACTTTTGACCGTAAGTGTATTTTGTTTTTGAATTTAAATATAGAAAAATAGTGGAAAAATGTTTAATTGTTCAATCAAATTAAGTTGCATATTAATATTATTTAAAAGTTATTTAAACTTTTCATATTATAGGGAGAATTCGTTGATGGAGGTACTGATACCGAATTTATCGAAGATGACATCACGTTTGTTCTTAGTGCGCGAGCTAGCGGGAATAAGAAGAACACCATGGTGCATACACTAACCGCCAATGGTGATCCAGTTGTCGAAGAAATATTCGAATAATTCAAGGTTATTCTGAAGTGGTCAATTTTTTTAATTATATAAATGATGCATATGTACATATGTATTGAATATTACAAAACTTGGTGCTGTAGATAGACAAAAAGTAATTTCCTTTTCTTGGACTGTAATAAAACACACTATGATGTAAATTGTCCTTTCTTCTCTATTGGATATTAATTGTATTTTACATTATGGCAAATTTTCCTATCTTACACATTATGCATTACATAAATATCGTCATCCTAGGCATTAGCAAGTAGGATTACGTATCTCGTTTACAATTGCTCGCAGAAAAGTCACACTTCAAATCGGATTTTTGAACGGTTGTAACTTCCGAACGCTAACAGCCAGAGCCTTGAAAGTTTGACAAGAATGGCCGGAAAGTATGTTCACTTTTAGAATCATCGGCATATGAATTCCCGAGCTATCGATTTATTATTTAAAAGCAAAAACAAATGTCGTGTTTGGATGACTGTAACTTCTGAAATTTTAAGAAACTATGGCGTTTGCGATGCTCTGCTAAATTTGAAAATTATCGGCTCATCCATTCCCGAGTTATCGAATATTTTCGTTAGAAAAACACAAAAGTGCGACTTGGACGGCAGTAACATCTGAACGCTGACAAGCAAACCCCTTAAATTTGGAGCAAATGTAGGCGCCCAGTTGCCCTACCATTCCGTTAAATTTCGCACAGGTAAGCCGATGGTTTTGCGGGTTAGCGAAAGTGTTCCATTGCGCCACATATGTCAAAGTGCGATTATCTGGTTAACCATTGCTCGTGGTGGGGTCAGCCCTGGTTCAGCCTTCACACTTCAAATTACATCTTCGGACGGTTCTACTACCCGTAAACTACGGCCTGTGCTTTATGCAGAAATGTTTCCTTAGTCTCATTACATTCTCCAATCGCTGGCATCGAAATAAACATTTTCTTTATTGTAATCTAGATGCTCAACTAGTCGAAATTTTCGCATAAAATAGATAAATAAATAACCGGCGCGACAGTGCAGTTTCGTAAATCTTAACTGCTTTTTGCGTAGAGGTGTTCAGTGTTACAACACGTTTAGTATCCTCATAAATAGGTATTCGTTCAATCTTTCATAGTCCGTCAAATGGGTCGTGAGTTTGAAAAACATCATAAACTGGGTTGAACTTGAACCCATGACCATGTGCTCGGAAGGTGAGCGCCCTAAGCACTAAACCAACCAGACTAATTTCACGAGCTTCGCAAGTCAAGCTATTGAATTAAGTTCTTAAATTTCCTTTTTTTTTGTTGTGAATATTGAAAATTGACGTTTATTTGCCGTTCTATTTTCAAAGTAAATTCGATTTTAAAATTTCATAAAAATGTTTTAGCCGTAAAAACGGATTTAGTGATTTCTTCCGGCTAAACAGTCTAACTTCCGGCTTCCGAAAAAAATGTTAAACTGGCAACACTGCAATGACAAATAGGACTTATCACGTAGTATTGTCATTCTGGTCATTGCGATGCTTTAAACGTAGTAAATTATAATGGACCCATGGAACTCTTGAAATATCTAATATTCTTGACAGAAAAACACATGAACCTCCCAATTGACTTTTACTATGTTTATCCTATAGAAAGCTTGTTGGCTTCTGTTCAAAATGGGGGACCCTATAAAATGAAATATTTTATTGGGATTTGAGGAACGACAGAGTACCCAGAATAAAATTTCAGGAGAGGTGTTTTGAAAGAGTACTGTGATAGTTGTGAATCATGGCACAGGCGTATATTTATTTCTTACATGTAGTACACCTTCTTGCATATCCCAAGGAAGAAATCGAACCCCTAATTATTGAAAGTTAACTAAGCAATAACGCCTGAGGACCTCCCCTTGAATTGCGATTCCAAAGGAAAAAACGACAGAGCAATTTATCAGCCAATTTCTTTACTCAGCCAATTTCTTTGGAAAAATTCAGGAACTGGTATATGCAGGGTGTCCTGCATTAGGTTGTCAATACTGTAAGGGTTGATAGCACAACTTGTTTCAGCAAGAAAATTACCAATACAATCGGATTTTGTTTACCGTTACCTTGTTATCTCAAGATACGGTTACTCAAACTTAATCGAAATTTTAAAATAGATTTTTCATCGAAAATTCAAACATTAATTTCATAACGGTGCTTTATACGTACAACTCTGCAAAGTTAATAAAAGTTGCTTCAACATGTTGGCTTTCCAACAGTATATCATTTTTCATATTTACATTGCAGAATTTTAGGGAAACACGCATTGAATGTTAAAAATCAAGTCTTCAGTGGAATCGCTAACAATTTTCCCTTTACTCGAAAAAAGACAAACAAAGGCTATTATAATTCGGGATAGAATCTCGCTACATTATTTTGACCAGAACTGTAAGCTATTTAAAATTTTGACAAAAGTGTTGTATTGCCTCCTTTTTTTGATCCACCGAAGTAGTGGTAGCAGTGCTTCCAATAGGCTTTTGAACTACTATTCCACCCATCCAATGAGAATGAAAACCAACACGGCGAAATCTTTTTTACGAAAGGTTTTCAGAATAAGCCACAAAAAGTTCTGGATTGAAAATTTGAAACGAATTCGCAAAGTTCTTACAAAAAACAATTATCCGGCGAAAATCATCGATAAGATGATTGCTGAAGTAAGAAACACTAAGAATACTTCAAACGGCCGACTTATGCCTTTTTATCCACCGAAGGTAACTCCACACTACATCCAACTAACGATCGTAGCTCATAGGTCATAGCATTATTCATCGCTAACATACGTCCCAGGACTTAGTGAGACGATTTCCAGATCCTGCAAACATTTCATACTCGATCTTAATATCGCAATGCGTCCTAGACAAAAAAAAAACCGGCATGATGTTTGAACAATTTAAAAACACAGATTCCCAAAGAAGTGCAATCAGGTGTAGTCTACAAACTGCAACAAGACTTATATTGATGAAACCATACAAAAACTTGTCAACATAGAAACTGACTAACTAACTAACTAAACAATAATCTCTCCGCTCTTGCAAAACATTCCCTAAAAGAACACCATACATTTAATTTCGATGCCACCAAAATCGTTATAAAGGAACGAAACAAATGTAAATTGCAGATCCACGAAGTGAATCAAATTAACCCTTTCACTCCCATTGTAAACTGCAGTTTACATCAACTTGAAAACACTTTGGTTTACTTTAAATAAAAACGAGACCGAGGCTAATTTCGCTCTCGCTCTCCTCCGGGCTAAAAGATTTTTCGGGCGTACCTACGACTTGTATTTAATCCCCCTCCATTCTTTTCCTTCCGTCTTCACAAAAGTTCAGTTGCGTCGACATAACAATATTTGTTTTGGGTTTGGTTTGAATAAGTGGGCAAATAAAAATATTTACTAAGAAAATGTTATTGGGGGATGCGGGAGGTTGGCCCCATAGTACGATTCTTTTTGTTGCTTTGGTTAAGACACGTTAATTCAAGGTTTTGTGAAATTGAAATTGGTACACAGATAAAAAAGTTTTTCTTAGAAGAACCTAATTTTGGGGGTTAGGTTTGTATGGCAGCCCCATGACCCCATAGGCCGATTTGATCCGTTCTTGCATATGTTGTGTGTCAACAATAGAAACACATTTGTGTGAAATTTGGTTGAAATTGGTGCACAAATAAAAAAGTTTTTCTTAGAAGAACCTAATTTGGGGGGTTAGGTTTGTATGGCAGCCCCATGACCCCATTGTCCGATTTTACCGATTCAAACATACGAACTGCCTGCAGCAAAAAGAAGCATTTCTGCAAAATTGCAGCTTTATAGCTTTTAAATTAGCCGAGTAAAACGCGTCGCAACAGACGAACAGACGGACAGACTGACATCGGCCAATCGACTCCCCAAGTCATGCTGATCATGTATAAATACTTTTTGTATGGTCGGAGATGCTTCTTTCAATGCGTTACAAACTTCATGACAAAGTTAATATACCCTTTCACTCTATGAGCGAAGGGTATAACAAAGAATCAATTTTTTTTACAGATTAGACATACAAATTATTGTTACGATTACATGACCGCAAAAAGTAAGCAATCCGAAAAAATGCTAAAAAATTGTAACTTTTGGTCAAAATTCAATAAAATTCATTATATTTAATGAAAAACATGATGTTTTATAAAATTAGACCAACAAAACTATGATTTTCCCTTTCCACAGAAAAATTATTAGTGGCCCTTATTTTGTTTTGAGCAGTATACAGGGTGTCCGGAAACTGCCGCATAAACGCACCGGATTGTGATTTCTCATGTGATTTCCAGCAAAAAAGCTGTACGGAACATACCCTTAGCTTAACCAGGGACGTAGCCAGGGGAGGGGTCCATGGGGTCCGGATCCCTCCCGAAATGTTTTGAAAAATAATCGAAACTTTCGAATTCAGCTATTTTCATCAGATTGTGTTTAGGCATCATTACTTATTCACTTAAATGACAATCGATTGAATACTTGGTGTCGAAAATGAATACTCATAGCTAATTTTCTTTATTTACCTAATCTAATGATTTTCAACTTTAATATACATTAATGTACACATGAGCTTTGAGCTTTTCGCTTCGTGGGTCTTGAGTGTTCTTGAATCTTTATCACAGAGCTAAGTTCAATGTCAGGGAGCATAAGCAAAACTTGAGGGCTATCCTAAGTTTTTTTTTGTATTTTTGTGGTGACAGTTGTCAGTTAAATCTTTTAACATCCTTCTCAATTCGGTGCATATATTATCTTATTTTGATTTTTTTCGTTCTGGTGTATTCAATTTTTCCTAAGTTTTGCGTACAATTTTACAGTTTATCATACTGCCATTTGTATGGGCAACTATCAATACAATTTTTTCATAAAGTAAAAAAAAATTTTTATTGCCGCATTCATATAAAAGTGGAAAACGACATGATTTACCTTATCTAGAATGGTGTGTATGTACAATTCGTTTGAGTATAATACCATTTGATAAAATTTGCATATCTTGCTATAGCGTTTTTTGTGAAAATTACCGCGTAGAATTTAAATTTTTACGTTGACTTGGAACTTTAGTTCTGACAAATATATGAGAAAGTTCAACGCAGATTTATAAGATATATTGCTTACAAAATGCACATACCTTATGTTGATATTAACTATTCTGAGATTCAAAACATGTTGAATTTGAATACTCTTGAAACCCGAAGGTTTTATTATGATGCAATATTCTTATTTAATTTATTAAATGAGACTATTGATGCCCCAGAAATTCTCCAAAATATTGCATTTAGAATCCCTGGCAGAAGCACTAGGAGTCAAGATCTTTTTAATTTGAATACATTTAGAACGAATTATTTAGTAAATTCACCTATCGAAAGGTTTAAAAAATCCGGTAATGTAGTATCGAGGCACATTGACATTTTTAATTGTAGTAAATACCAAATAAAAAAGTTTCTCTTTGAATTTTTTGATTAATTTTTATATACGAAATATACATATATATTTAGATTTTAGATATTTAGATTTTTGTTTTCTTTTTTTTTCTGTTTTCTTTTCTTATAATCCTTTTGTTATACCAAATTTACATTGAATTAGATATTATTATATTAGTATTAGTTATAGTCTCATGTAAGTCATTTTTTCAGTAAATATTGTATTAATTGTATTTCAAACGACTTAAGTCCGTTTATTGAATAAATAAATAAAATAAATAAAGATACTTGGAGATAAATTTGCAAGTTTGGAAAGTAGTTTTAGTATGTATGTTTAGACATCCCAACGGCTGAAGACGTATCAGTATATCAAAGAAGTATCAAAATAACAACAAAAAATGTATTTCCCTTCCTCGGACATAAAGCTGAAGCTTTTGTGCTTGTGCTTGAAATTTGACGGTTTTAATTTTTGAGCAAATCAATTTCTTTAATTTAAGGGATGATTCTGCATTGATCGATTTCAAGATTTAAATTTTTAGTTTATTAAGAATTTAAAAATAAATTAGAAAACTATTTTTTTATTAATTTCAAAATACTTTCATTTACTTCGAAAATACATAAGTGAATTGAAATGCACGCACGGTTCGTTAACATTCGTTTGTGATCTTCTTAATCACCCTAAGAAATATTTTATCTTAATTTCTATTGCTTATTAATATTTCCGATTTATTTGTTTATGTTTGCTCCAATATTTGGCCCAAATTTGCCTCGTCCTTAAAACTGCCGTCCTAGGCTCCAGCCTACTGGCGAATCCGCCTCTGACTATTTACGAAAAGAAGCTATTTGAATCTTAGGTAACACTTTACATTCGGGGCTCTTGACAAAATTTGGCAATAATTTTTCCTCCATTTTGAATTTAACACCACGAGAAACCAACAAATTTCGTAACTCGGAAATATTTGGACCCTCCCGAAACAATATCCTGGCTACGTCCCTGAGCTTAACCCCTTAGCTGCTACAGGCATTTGGAAATTTTTGAAAAAAAATATTTTCTTGTACGACTAAAACTTGAATATCTCAAAAGCTACACTAGTTAGAAAAGCAGAATAAGATGATTATTACAACCAATAAATTTACCATTAAAAATGCTAGAAATAACGAAGCTAGGATAAAATCATGTAAGAAAGAAATGATCGTTAGACTATGCGCCAATTTTTGAAAGAATCGTACGAGCACCTCACATTGGCAGAAGTTGGAGAAAATTGAGATGGTTTTTGGGTCAAATCACAAAAATTTTACTTTGAAGCTCTGTAAAAATCAAACCTCTTATCCGATTTTAGTGCCGTTAGTTTTATTTTTTAGGTAAATCTATTGTCTGTTGGAATCATCTTATCCTGCTATTCAAAAATCTTCAAATGCCTGTGGCAGCTAAAGGATTAAGCTAAGGGGGTATGTTCGTAGAACTTTTTTGCTGGAAATCATATGAGGAATCACAATCCGGTGCGTTTATGCTGCAGTTTCCGGACACCCTGTATATCGAAAAGCTCCATTATGCCTTTTGATTATCCACATCAGACAAAATTTTAAAGGTTTAGAATATTAAAAAAAAAGGTGAATTATTTTGAAGCATGCTTCAAGCCCAAGTCGTTAATGAGCCTGAGATTCTGATAAATATTGATCTGTGATCAAATCTTTCGCCTTCTAAATTTTGATCGGTGACATCATGTGGTGACATCATGTTCGCGTGATGACGAAATGCCATATGAAATCAGTGGCTTGTCACTTTTGTTTTTCAATGGCGGTCGTGCAATTGGATTTCTATCGTGGCGGCAATCGTGGTAATCTAATTGTGGTATATAATGAATTGGTGCGACAAAGAAGTGTGCGACAGAAAAAAAGTGATTGAAATTACGACGGCGTACAAATTTATTGGTTCGTTTTGGTGCTATTTGGTGGTGGTGGTGCTATTTAACATGTTTAGATGCACTGCCTTCTTCTTGTTTTAATTACGTCACACAGGGACGTAGCTAGGATTTTGTTTCGGGAGGGGTCCAAATATTGCCCCCCGTACTATTTTAACCTTTAAATTTAAATTTTAACCTTTAAATTTAAATTATGGTCTGTGTTATTAGATTAATTTTAAGATGGTAGTACTCCAATTACTACAAGATTCCATGTGTCCCGAAAGAAATTAAGGGGAAGTCCTTTTCGAAATGAACAGTATGATTTTGTAAAATACGTGTTACTGGAGTTCTTTTGCTAGAACGGTAAAGTATTTAATAGCAAAGATTCTAAATTGAAAACTCAAACTTGTGTAGTTCTTATTTTCATATTTTCCTTTCACAATTTCTCGGTCTACCCCTCTCGTAGTTGCGCCACTGTCTCCAACTAATAATAGGGCAATTTATTGATTGTGGCTGCATGTTTCACAATGTTGGTCATCAGCATGATTTAAATGCCGAGTTTCCCTGACACCAATGTGGTATAAAGTTGTATTTGGCTCGCATTTAACCCTCCGTCAGACACATGTTAAGATAGTCACATTCGTAACACTGAGGTCTGGCCAGACCCACTGTACCTAATACTCTTGTAGGCAATATTTTTTGAAACTCTTATCACCTAATTGAACACTTATGTTATGTTGGCATATAATATTTATATATTTGAGTAATTTTTGTGTATATATGTGTGGAAAATGTCTGAAAAGCGAAATATTATGAACAAATTCTGAAATTTAATACAATTTCTTGCTTTCGGTTATAATACTATTTTATTTTTTTCCATGAATACAATCGAAACAATCATAGTTCACTTTCGAATGTTACTGACAAACAGGATTTGATCATTTTAGATAACTTTTACCCCATCTAAAGTGGTAAAAAAATTATCGGCGATACTCCGCGGCCTGTGTTACTGTATGGTTTTGCAAGTTGGAGCATTACATTTTCCCCTTGATTGACTTCTGTTTGACACCCTTCTTCTCGTCCGGTGTATGTTTTACCGTGTGAAAATAGTGGAATGTTATCGTCTTCCTCTGCTGCGTTACAAAATACAAAAAATGGTTTTCGTTTTCCCATGCACTTTAGTTTTTAAAAATTCAGTATTTATATTTCATATGACGTCATGTAGTCACTCATCATATCCTTTTTACCAGGAAATTCATGTGTAGGTACCAAAATTTGCTATTGTTTCTATAATAGACTACACAAATTGTATTGTATGTCAACATACGATAAGAAATTAGTTGGTATTTCACACATATTACGAGTGGGTCTGGCCAGACCCATGTGTTACGAATGTGACATGTACATCAAAATGTCCTTATAACTATCCTTGTGGAACTCACCGCGATCTAGTTGTTGCGCAGATCTGTAGCTAACAATATTTTAGGAAGCTACCGGGAATTTAAACTAAATAGCTAAATCAGAAACATGTTAAAATTAGTATCAAATACGAAAAAGGTCTGGCCAGACCCCAGTGTCAGTCCGAGGGTTAAGGCCTTGATACTTTCCAAGAGCATATAGTTTGTCGATTAATCCATAATACACCACCGTGAAACTTAAGTAGTTTAAGCTTACTGAATTCGGAATGGATGTTTTTCTATCGGCGGTTGTTTTTTTTATTAATTTTATTTATTATTGGGAAGAAATCTGGGATTCGAACTTAAGTTCGTGGCATTTGGGCTGGAATGGGGAGCACAGAGAGTAAAAGCAGGTCATATCCACCTAAAGAGAGATGTCTGGCCACCCTATCCCATGCACATTTTCAAATGACTAATACAGGGTGGCTGATGAAAGCTGCTTCCAAAATAAATCATAATAATTTTTTTTCTGTTTGAGTAATCTGCTTCATTTCTTTCTTTTGTTATAAATCGATGTTTAAAATTTAAGATTATGGAGTATTGGGATATCTAAAAAAGAATTTGGACAGTGCGCTTTCACGCGATGAAGTCCGTAATACTCGTCCAAAGGGAATATAGGCGCACATTCCGTGGCACGCTTCCTAGCAGATGGACAATAATGAGGCCCATGAATAGCTTTGCCGAACGTGGAACAGTCGAAAGAAGCTTTTAACATCGGGATCACAGTGTGGTGTGCAGTTTCATCAAAGTGCATTGTCGGCCCATATTTTCTTGAAGAAGACGATGTTACTGTTACGATCACTGGAGCCCGTTACTTAGAGATGTTGAGAGAGTTCTTCTATCCAGAACTATGGCGAAAGAAAATTTCTTTCAACTGCACACATAGCCAGGTCAGTTATGACAGAATTGCAGCAAAAGAGCTGAGGGCCAACGGAATGTGGAGATTCTTGCCACATTCCGTTGGCCCGCAAGGTCTCCTGACCTTACTGCATCTGATTTTTTCTTATGGGGTTATTCCAAACAATAAGTTTACAAGACAAAACCAACAAATTTGAACGATTTAAAACTATCAATTCGTATTCGAACGATAATTGAGAAAATTCCCGCTGCTACCCTACAGGCAGAGTAATGAACAACTTTTTGATAAGATGTACGACACATGTATCACTGAGCGTGGAGGCCATTTAAATTCAATAATATTCAAAACCAATTAAAATAACTTAATAAAAATGTTTAATTTTTGAAATGAATAAAGAAAAAATGAATTACATGGATTTAATAAAAAGTTATTTGAGTTTCTTAATGTAGCAATATTCATCAGCCACCCTGTACATATATTAATTTAGCCATAGGTGTAAGCTGGAAATCTCGACTATATTGCATTCTGAATTTTCTAGCAATGCTCAGGCTAAACTATTGTTCATCGTGTTCTGAAATTATTTCTTAGCAACATTTAGGACCTCAGCAGCGGAAAGTTCAAAACACCAAACTCTTAGGCAAATTAGGATAAATAATAACGAGAATTCTATACCGAATGCGAATAGTAATTTTCTACACATAATTAGTAGTGTCCAGCCGCATTACTGCTAGCGGCACTTTCAACTAAGCTAACAATTTGAAAATACATATTGATTAAACTCTGAAATCGACTGCTATTTAGGTGAATGAGTAATGATGTCTGAAAAAATAGCGGAGCCAAGAAGACGTCAATCTTTTTCAAAATTATGTTATCAAAACGCTGACTCCGATTATTCCTGAAAACATTTCGGGAGGGGTCCGGACCCCCTGGACCCCTCCCCTGGCTACGTGCCTGACGTCACATGTTTGATCTTGTTTTCTTTTTCGCATCCATTCTATAGTTTTGTAGGAAAACTATGACGGCATGGTACAGCTGAGTTACGACCTTGATGTATCTGGCGTTGGTATAACTCTTGATGTTATCATTTTTGTTTGATAGAAATTTAGAATAGAAAATTCAATGAGACAAATGTCTACCATTTGGCTGAGTACAGACAAGCGTGCGTTTGCTTGCTTTTTCATTACATAGTGTAATGTTTCTGGCTACACAGTTTGACTACTTAACAACACATTTTACATTAATAGGTCTCACTGGACATGAATTATAATTCGATTCTCAGCCCATCTATAAAACGGCCATGGTCATTGACATGCAGTGCTCGCTAGCACTTTGCCGCCCTGGACAAGACGACGAATTGCCGCCCTTAAGATTTTGTTTTATTTTGAAGGGATTTATGGGATGCGTTCGTTGACCTCATTCCATCGGGCATTATGTTTATTGGACACATTTTAAATTTGAGTCATTCAGAAATTCGTAACAATAATTGAAAGCTGTTACTGGTCTTCAAAATCAACTCAATACTCAACAGTTCCCCTTTTTTATCCCGAAATGGAAAGATCTTGACAGGATAAGATGGCACAGAATTATCCGCGAATCAAACTTATATGTTTTGGAGGTTTTTTTTTATAGCATCCCTTAAATGAATATGTAGATGAAAATGATGGCTCAATAGCAGAACTTGCTGAGATAAATTTGTATTTATAATTAATTGGGCATAGTAAAGGTGATAATTTAATTAAAAAGTATGGCGCATTTCATATTTAATTCAACATTCCTTTATTATATTATTAACATAAAATGGAAAAATGCAAATATAATATCTCATTCTTATATTATTTTGCATTCTGTACTTTGTAGTAACATTATACCAATGTGCATGCAGACACAATTTTCACACATTATTAATCTGAAAAGCAAACTGACTGAAAATATGTAAACATACGAAACGAAAGCACGTTCACTGAGGCAATCCCTGTTAATTAAAAATGAAATGAAGGTATGCATTACATTAAATATTCACAGAATAATTAACATAAAAAAATCGAACTGGCTAGTGTGTCCGCCTTTATACTGCAGTTCTCTTTAGGTGTCCTGCGGCTATTTATTTATTTATCAAATATAAACGGACATTGCTTATTTTTGGCGAGCAGAATAATTATATCGAAAATCGAGTAGTATTTATTGATTAACGGGTGGTATTTATTTGCTTGCTTTATTACTTGATTCGAGTTGATGAAATTAAAAAAATCGGTAATCGGGTAGTTTTAATTAAACCGTAGGTCGGATGTTTTTCGGAGAATCTTAACATTGCTACGTTATGTTATCGGTTGCGCAATTATGAAATTTATGTAACTCGAATCCCAATTATTCAATATGCTATAAGCAAGCTGCTGCTCCGGTTTTATTTAAGACTTAAATTGTTTGATTTGCGTTTAGGCTTCAAATTTCAAGCAATTTAAGCGATTCACCATGCACAGAAAATCCCAGCTTCAGGCTAAAGCGCCGTTCGCACGATGAATTTGTTGTCCAACTGTTCAGCTTGGACAACAAATTCATCGTGCGAACAGAAGTTGGACAACAAGTTTAAAGTTGAACGAGCATTCAAACAAGTTCACCGTGCGAACAGAAGTTGGACAACTTGTGCGAGTTCAAAAAACCTTCACTCTTCTTACATTGACTATAGTCCGATCAAAATATCAACATAAACTTTTTAATAATGAAAGGTTAATTAACTGGCTGGCTTTCGCGAAGGGTTTTCCTGTGGCGACCACATTAACACCCTCCGTATTATCATCGAGCAATCCGCGGAGTGGAGATCCCCATTACATCTCATGTTCGTCGACTTTGAAAAAGCCTTGGATAGTGTTGATCGTCAGTACATCTGGGATGCCTTACGAAGACGAAATATTCCAGATAAGACAATCTCTATCATTAAGGAATCCTACAATGGAGCCCAATGTCACGTCCTGCATAAGGGCAAGCTTTCAGATCCTTTTGAGGTGCACAGTGGAGTGAGACAAGGCTGCATTTTGTCACTTATTCTCTTCCTTATTGTCATTAGTGATGTACTCGGCTCCGCACTTACAATTACCGCAATTACATCGTAACAAAGGTATCAGATGGAAATTGTTTGAACACCTTCAACATCTTGACTACGGTGACGACATTTGCCTTGATGTCGGTCAAATAACAGAAGCTCTAAATTGAGCAAGTCGTAATGCGGGGCTGAAAATCAATGCTGCCTAGACATATCCAGGGGGGCAAAGCGGAATTTGTATTTCGGGACAGGCAGTCGAAAAAGTTGATGAATTTTGCTATCTCGGGAGCGTAGTTACAGCAGATGGTGGAGCGGATGCTGATGTAAAATCACGGATAAACAAGGCTAGGGCGGCTTTCTTCAATTTGACTCCTTTCTGGCTAAACAACAATATTTCCAGACGCACCAAACTTCGAGTCTTCAATTCCAATGTGAAATCCGGTGCTGTTGGCTGTTCAACCTGGAAGGTGACTACAGAGATTACTGATAAGTTGCAAACTTTTGTAAATCAGTGTCTACGGCGCATGCTACATATTCGTTAGCCGGAGATCATTTCGAACGAGGATCTTCCACTATAACTGGCCAAGAAAGGATAGGCACTTCGATCAAAAGACAAGTGGCAATGGATAGGTCACACCTTCCGAAGAGGGCCCAATAACGTCGCAATAAAGGCCCTGAACTGGAATCCACGATTCCGGAGCAAGACGCGCGCCGTGTTGGACGGCCAAGGAACACATGGAGAAGATCGGTAACAGGCGAGGCAAAAACGCTAAATCTTACATGGCGCAGCTAGCGCCGTTGGCGCAAAACAGAACAAGGTGGAGTGTAGGCGTAAGTTAATGCCCTATGCCCCACAAGGGGTTGACAGGGACTAGAGAGAGAGAGAATTAACTGAACGGGGTTTTCATTTGTTTTGTATATTGCAAGGGTTACATCAGACGTGTCAAACTCGCGGCCCGCGGGCATGTCGAAGCAGCACAACGTGTATCAACACAACACAAAAATTGTGAAATTGGTAAGCTGAACAAATTCAGCCATTGAACTCAAGTCTTCAAAAATTACTAAAACTCGTCAGTGGCTTATGCAAGATTATTTTAGGATTTCCAAACACTACCAACAATTTGAAGATGTTTATTTGATTTTATAAGACAGCTCATCTTTTTGTACAGGACAGTACTAAGTCTCTCCATGAAACTGTTCTGTCCGATTCTGTTCGGGCTAGAGATTTATTTGGAAAAAGGGCAAAGCTTAAAAAACTACGTAAATCTTGGAATTATGGTGACTAAATCACCTGGAATGAAATTCCAACATAATAATTACAGCCATTTTTGACCTATTATCAAGCTGTATTGTGCATGAGCTTGTTTAAAACCACCTTTTTGCTGAAATTAATTTATTCTGGCTATTTTGCCTCCCAATATTATTTTTGGCGTCGTTGCTAGAATTTGGCGCAAATCATGTAATTAACAAAAAGTGGTTACTTGAAGATCAATCATATTTTCACGGTTCCGTTCTTGTCTTTATTTTTTAATGTTCTTGAAGTACATTTTCGAATGAAGAAAATTCTCATGGATAATCCTGAAGCCGCTATAGTGATCCAGACTCTGCTACATTTTAAAAATAATATTCTGTAATAAACTTAATACGTACTACGATAACATAAAAGTTTTTGAAATTTTCCTCCTGCGGCCCACCTAAGCCTGAGGAGAGTCTTATTTGGCCCGCGCCAGGTTTTGAGTGTGACACCCCTGGGTTACATGGATGGCCCTGGTAATCTCATCATAAAACATGAATTTCTCATATATACTTAGTCGGAAATGTTACCTTCAATGCTTAAAAATAAATGACACTTATACAAAATATCACAAAATGTATTCCAACAAAGAACTTAAATTCTTATATTGCCGGACTAGGCCCGTCCTCGGGCGCTTCGGAAGGAACGGCACACTGTATTCAGTATTGTTTTGTTTTTGCAAAATTTGTCCGTTATTACATACGTCGGTCTTAGATTCCATGATATTTATAAGGACAAAGCATTTTTGAATAATATAGCGTGAGTGTATATTACTGAACACATTTTGGACATTGGAATTATCCAAAGATGCGAAACTTGTACTGGATTTTGGAGATTTATCAGTTAGAGCGCCATTTCTATAATTGGCTTATTTCATTGATTTTGCTCGTTACTAAGATGATTAGATAAATTTAGCGCATTTCATTTCTCTACCCTTCGCCTTTTTTCGCTTTCGGCCTTTTTGTTTTCTTTTTCTCCGATGGGAGTTTCGGTGTAAATACGCGATTTTCCCGGCTGTCTTCCCTTTCATTCTTCAATTCGACTTTGTGTTCTTGGTAATGGTTTTATCGTCTGCGGGGTCACCGCTTCAATACATCGATAAATGCGTTGATCCATCCAGTTTTTTGTGGCGACACCTAAGGATCCTTCAGGAGCAGCTTCGAGAAAATGCCTCTTATAATTAACCCTAGGAAATATAAACAGCGGCGGAAAATTGGTATTATAGCCGCGCGTGGAACACCAATTTGCGGACTTGTTTTTGCTTATTGTCTGCCAATATTTTCGGAGGGGTCATCACTGTTTAAATACCAGATTCATCAAAATTAGGTATTCTATCGGCGCTAAATTTATATATATACAAAACAAGGTTTTGATAGAAATCGTTTACAGCTGTTTTGTTAAATCCAAAATACCTTGCAGCGCTTGTGTTTTCTAATTTTCGTAAACTTACATTTAGGTTTCGTTTCCAAAAACCAATGAATCCCCGCAATTTCGCCTTTGTCCCAGCCAGCGCCCGCTCTAGGACTTACGCCGGCCGCCCCGGGCAAGAGGACAATTGCCGCCCTTTAGGTACTGTACCAAAAAAATTGATAGTAGATATCCATACTATCTAGATCAGTGGTTCCCAATCTTTTTCAGTTCGTGCCTCCTTGCGAGGTCTACTGATCCTGGCGCCACCCAAGAAAATAGGTGTGAAAAAACTGGCGTTGGCAAGGAATGCTTTTAATTTTATAGGTTTATATTTCAGGATCTATTTTCGCATTTTAAATTGTTTGAAAATTTAGTTGTTAGTTCAGCCGATATTTTGTAACTACTGGAAATTTTTAGAAGTATATATTAATTAAATTTCGTGATATCCGTGTGCTGAATTTCGTCGTAAGTTCGGCCGTCACCATGGCTTCAGTGATACGTCGAGCACGAAAACTGAAATCACCCGGAGCGACCAAAATCCGCAAGATTTTTACCAAAGATTCATTCTATCCATACAAAAACTAGCTGACTGGTGCGGTTCTTTTTAGAATCGCGAGCTTTGTCAATTTCAATCAGCCATATCATCAAACGCATTTAGGAGCAGCGATTTGTTTTTAATCGAAGAAAATAAAATTGTTGGCAATTTGCAACGTTTTACAACAACGGATTACCCCTGGTGAGTTTCGGAAGAAGTTCGAGTCAGAATGGTTGTTGTTGAAGGAAACCATAATTTATAAACGGCAGCATCCTCAGAGTTGTGCTCGCACTCCCCTTCTCTAATCGTCGCGCCTCCTTAGGGAGTGCGCCCCCAGTTTGGGAATCAATGATCTGGATGTATAGAATGGTTGTTGTAGAATCGTTACAAAGAGGTTTTTCCTTTTGAAGCAAGTGCTTGTACTCATGGTTGTTGCTCCAAATCAATTTACTTAGTGAAACCAGCTAACTTAAGAACATTATTTTAAAAAACAACACAAAAATTCATGATCGCATTGGGATTCAAACCACCGTTCAACTATCATTCATACTCTTAAGCGCACCACCACGCACCACAGTTCAGCAAGGCCTTATAGAGTTTGTTTGGAGTTTCAAAATGTTAAAGTTTGCTGTAAGAAATCGAGAATGCATGCGAAATTTCATTTTCCAGTAAAATACTCAAGACATTTTTAGAAAACTCTGCCCTTAAAAACTTTGGGCCGAAAAATTGTGCTGATTTTCATTACTAACGCTCTGCAGTTGTTTTCCATAAATTACTTAAAAACTTCAATTAGCCGGATTGCTTTAGGCTTTTCAATGTGCATGGCTTATTTACATAAATGCGTCATCTCGAGAATTTTTAAAGAGAATAAGGTCAGAGCTAGTTAAATCGGCTATCGGCCAATAGCCAAATTTCGATAATAGCATGTCCAAACATAAATTAGGGAGCTCTGGCAATGTGTTCTCTGGCTCGATCTCTCATCTTACTAAAATACAAACCACCTTGTTCGTAGCTTCCCTTCCAATGCTACACTTACGGTCAAAAGTATCGACTCAACCTAAAAGCGCGTGTATTTGTATGTGTTTTTCGAAAAGTATAGCAGTTATCCATAAAAATCGTATGTCATTGAAAAGCTTAAGGCCTCAGCTTTACGTTGGTACCATTTTAACCAATATTTGGTGAGCACTTTTAAAATTGATGCTCTTTGAACGAAAACGTAGCGAAAATGAGCAAATATGAAAATGGATTTTGGTTAGGTTTTTTGCAAATAAAACAAAAACTGTTGGAAAATAAGTTAAGTATGTATTATTTTAGTATTTGGTATTTCCTCCTCTTGCTCTAATGATAGCTTCCAGTCGATTCTGCATTGATTTGATCAAGCTGCTGATGGTATCTATCTTCAATTCTTCAGTGGACAAAGGGACTGGATTTCTGGCTCGGACTTTTCTCTTGAGTTCGTCCCATAAGTGTTCAATGGGATTGATGTCGGGACTGCGCGCAGGCCAGTTAAGTGACGACATATTGGCTTCATTCAAGAACTGCCGAGTGAGGCGCGACGCATGACACCGGGCATTGTCGTGCATCAAAGTAAAGTTCTCGCCAATAAATGCTGCATAGGGCACAACGTGGACACGGAGAACATCGGTAACGTATCTCTCAGCTGTCAGCCCTCCTCCTCGGCCTCCTGAGGGCACGAATACGAGATCCGTTTTTCCCTCCAATGAAATGCCAGCCCACATCATACAGGAACCGCCGCCGTAGGCAACCGTTTCAGTGAAACAGCACTGCGCAAATCGCTCAGTTGGACGCCTGTAGACTCGACATCTTCTGTCACTGCCATGCAGACACATTCTCGACTCGTCAGTGAACAATACTGAGCTCCATTCCGTATCGCTCCAAGTAAGATGATTACTAGCAAATAAGAGGCGCGCTTGTCGGTGTCGTGCAGTCAATTTGGGGCCCCTGGCAGGCCGTCTTGGAGTGATATTCGCTTCCCTTAATCGTCTCCTTACCGTGCGGTCACTGACAGCTACTCCGCGAACACGCCTCAGGTTCCGCTGCGCTGCAACACCCGTGAGGAAACGATTTCGTAACGTACTTGTTACAATGAAACGGTCGTCTCTCTCTGAAGTGGATCGAGGGCGGCCCGTTCTTGGTCTCGAATTAAAGCTACCAGTCTCTCGAAATCTCCTGTTAACTCTCGAGACAGCAGACTGACTCATTCCAAGACGGCGAGCGACGGTTCGCTGACTATGATTTTCCGACAATAGGGCTACAACTTGTGCCGCCTGTTCTGGCGTCGTATCCATTGATGACCAAACAGTGACTGAAATTACTTCAGATGTAAGTTACCTAACTTTCCTGATGCAACTGATAATGAGAAACCGATTACGGGCGCTTTTATAGGGGTAGTTTACCTGACCTGACCTTTACCTGAAACTTCAATTTTTCTGGGTTTTTTGTTACAATTTTAAAAGTGCAAAGCAAATGTTGATAAAAAGGATACCAACAGGTAGCTAAGGTTTCGAACTTTTAAACGACATACGACTTTTATGAATAACTATCATACTTTCCAAAAAACACGTACAAATACACGCGCTATTAGGTTGAGTCGATACTTTTGACCGTAAGTGTAGATAAATCACTGCAATGGGAACCAACTTAAGTAATCGATTCATGCGAAGGATTGGCAGTGTCGATGGAAATTATGGGAAACAACTCCAAAAAATTATTGTGAATAACATTTCTCACAGTGGAGTCTGTTTTAAACGCATTAATGTTTTCAGCGTTTATTCGACTCCCTATTTCTCATTTCATATGAATTTCTTCGGAAGTTCAATGTTTATTTAGTGGACTTGCTCTCCTGTTACTCAATATTCTAAAAAAAACTTTAGATATCATCTTGCGGAAATCAAATCGGATATAAATGAAACAATAATGAATTTCGTGCTATAATTTCGTCCTCTGAAAATTAGGGTCCTTAATAAAGTCCTTAATTCTGGTGAAAAGAAGATGAAATGAATGTTAAATCGGAGGACGAAATTGGCACATACAAGTAATTCTCCAGTTAGTATGTTTTTTTCCAAAGAATAACCTAGTCAGCGCATAACTGAGCGAATAGTCCCACTTTGCTTTTCGAAAGTAGCTAGCAGTGCTAGCATCACAGACGTAAAATTTGCGCGGCTTACTAAGCATTTTAGGATTCTAAATGCAGCACTTAATCGAAGTTGATATTGATTTTTTTTCGGCTTTTTTAATCTTTTTTTGATTCGAATGCTGGCCAAAAAGCCGCCCCTACCTTAGAGCGGGCGCTGGTCCCAGCTAGTTGGGTACTTTATCGAATTGGACTTTGCATACTCAAACGCCAATCCGTAGTGCATTTTCGAACATTGCAGAAAGTAATCTTAAAATGTAGCTTCTTCTACCAAGAAAATATTTGATATGATCCGTGTTTCGAATTAAGACTCCGGTTATGTGTTCCTGATTGTGTGATTTTTTAACACGACTTTCGAGTGTCGATGGTTTTATGCCACATTTCGAGGAAGCTTTGAGAAAACTTCTTTCCATTAGATTAGATTGCCAAAGTCCAAAGCTTTTTCGTCTACCTCTCCGCTTTGTGATTCTTTTTTTTTGTAGGCTGGCACTATGTTGCTAAAAATAAAAATCAAGTGCTGTGGGGTAGATTCGTACTGTATACGAATATGCCCCACTGGTAAGGTTAGCGTATGAATCTGCCCCATAACGATCCACAGTTCGTGATTAGCAATTACTAATACCATGTTATTGGTTCAACGATTTTAATTTTACGGAATGATTACTAACACTTCACTTAATAAATAAAGCCAAATAGATATACATTTTTGTATAATGCGTGGTCGTTACAAGACATTATACTTGTACGCCAAGGTAAAAACTTATTTGCACAAAGAAAATGCACTGAAAAATACGTCTTTACCGCTTACTTTGGAAGATTCAAATGGAACTGCATTAAACTACATACATTAATAGTGGTAGATTAGGGCTATTTGTACACTGTGAGATTATAGTTCTAATGCGATTAGGTGCCGAGATATTAGCGGTGTACGAAGGCGCCCCTGTACGAATCCACCCCAACTCCCCCTACTGCAAAAGGTGATAACGTTTTACGATCGCTTCAACTTCCAACTTCTGACCACACGGCCAACAAGTTTGCTGGGATTTGTTTGATAAGATTTCTTGAAGTTGAGTATCGTACGTGTGAACAGCCTTCCAACTTGTAAAAAGTTGGTGGGAAAAGTTGAATCAAACAAGTCGGATGCCGTCCGAACGAAGGCACCTTAACATAATATTATTGAAAACGCATTAAATCCACAAAGTTGAAAAATCTTTAAAAAATCTATTTATCAGAGAGATGAAAACATAAAATTGTACATATATGACACCTTTTTTTTTATTATTTATTTCAATTCATGTGTATACATATGTATAATAAATTAACATCAAATTCACTTTAAACAAAAAAAAAATAAATAGGAACACAAATACTGTGTTTAATAATGATTGTTATGATTTTTTAGCGCGAGCGATTAGAATGTTTATTGGGCTTATTCTTGTTTGGCTTCTTCTTATTTGGTTTTTTATTCGGACGTTTTACGGGATTTATTCCTATAAAAATAGATAAATCAGATCACTTATTTTAGCTAGACAATTATGGGAAAATTTTAAATGTATCCTCACCAGAATCATTTCCACCACCACCTACAGATCGTGGAGCTTTTTCGACATCTTCGTTGAAAAGGCTAACAACACGTCTACGATTATTATTAGTTATATCGTTGATATTTGAATCGCGATTTTCAGGTTTACCCGAAGTCATAGAAATAACGACGGTAACCAATAACAAGAATAGGATCGAATTTTTCATTTTTAACAAGTAGGTTGTTCGGTACTTGTATGTTATTGATGAAACGAAAGATTGAAATTGAATTTTCGGAATGATTGAAATAGACGGTTTACTATGCTTAAATAGTCATTTCAAAAGTGGGTCAATAATGGTTAGACTGAAGACTAATCCCTGAACTAGACTGATTTTGTTTAAACATCTGTTAATTATTTATTGTTATATTTTACAATGGAATAGAAAAATATTTGCTTTTAATATTTATGTTATTTCATACTTGAATACTTCATTCATGAATTTGAATAGGTCTTAGAATGACAGTCACCTTGTAAGATTCATTTTCGAGCCCGATATCAAGATACGTCTGGTGTGGTTTGTTTAATGAATACAAATACGTTAGTTATTTCGAAGCTATGAATTTAGGAAATTACAGAGCTTGACGGAAAAAATGTGTTCTAATTAGCGAAAATTTCTTTAGTTACATCAAAAACTTTGTTCCTATGATTTATTTAAAGTTCTAGCCTAAAAAAATTAATGTAATTTTAAAACCACATCCAATAGTTCACGGCAAAATGAAAAAAACAGGGCTAATTGTTCCATGAATTTGAACGTATTTGGATTTTAAACTAGAAATAATACATCTTTGAGAATTTTTTTACTCATTCAACCACTTAGAACTGAACTATCCTATTTAAGATGCAGGGACGTTGCCAGGACATTGTTTCGGGAGGGCTCCAAATTTCGATTTCAGAAATTTTGTTGTAAATCAATATTTTGGAGTTGCTAGTGTAGAACTGTTTTACTGTATTTTTGAAGATACAGAAAAAATACACCACTAAAAAAATGTGTTGAAATGCATCCCTTTCTATTCGATATACATACCGAACGATTTCATCCGCTCTTATTACATAAGGGAATTAAATAGTTTGTGAATATCTAAAAAAAAAATAAAAAACAGAAGGTGATCATCACTGAAATTTCAAAGCCCATTGAAAACATTTCGAGAGGGGTCCTGACCCCATGGACCCATCCCTGGCTACGTCACTGTTAAACGGACGAAAGACCAGGGCCGAATTTACCTTAAATGGCGCCCGTGCGCAGTTGTCAAATTGTCGTCTTTCATCACTAGTTTAAAATGGATGTTTCCAGCAGTAGTTTCATATGGAAAGATTACTACACGCGACTATTACCCGCAACAATTTTTGTTTTTGAAAATATGTTAGTTCCGCTGCTAGTTCATGGTAGGACAAATGGTAGCAACAGTCAAAACATTCATTGATTCGTTAAACCAACTGATTCCTGAGCCCAAATTTATATATTATACATGTTTTGGAAAAGTGCTGATAACGCTAATATAACTGAGAGCTGAAGTGTTCAAATGCATTTTTTTTAAATACATTTTCGAAAGATATTTCTTTTCGCTAAATGGTCATATTCGGCCTGTTTTTGTAGGACAATCCTGCTTTTTCGATCCTAATCTACTGTCCTGCCAACACGCCGAATATCCTGCTGTTGTCCTGTTTTCAGGACCGGATTTCCCATATGGGCAACTGCTCGGGGCAGCATTTTTCTCAAACTTTCATACCTTTCACTGATGTAAAATTCTGTGAAATATCTACGAATTTCCAAATCTGGGGAGCCAGTTTACATAATTAAAAAAAAAAAACAAGTTCTGCAGAAGCGATCGCTTAGCTTGGCGCCAAATTTACATACTTCCCGCCATTAGGCTTTTGCACCCTACCGACCTCTATAAGTTTCCGTTCCCTTATTTTTTATAATCCGTCGGTTTTCCGATTGATCCTTTGGCCGCCCACACACGAAGCGTCCGAGTCCATTGTTTGGATTCTTTGTTCTGGCAAATTCATACATTTTCTTCGATTTGGCAAAACGAAAATTCAAATAATTGGATTCAGATTGACCGTGTGTGTGTGGCATTAGGGTAGATAGGGTGCTCGTTTTCAAATCATAGGTTCGCGGGATCGAATCTCATTTTAGGCGCAGGTAATTTAATGCTTACATATCACCAACATCTATAGGGGTCAATGGAGGTAGAGCGTTTTAATTATAAAATAAAAAACGATTGATGAAATCATTTGTTCTTGATTTTAGTGGAAACACTGTAACGTCAAAATAATGTTAAAAAAAATGGTTTAAGGTCGATCCTCACTTTTCAGTCATTAGTCACACTCATTTCCCATACAAATTGACAGATTGCCAGTCAATCAATTAACTGACAACTGCTTTTTTCTCAGTGTAGGGGGGCCCAACTCAAGAAGTTGACGAGAGGGCCCCGAGTGAAGTTGTTCCGCCACGGCTAATACTAAGCTTGGTGTCCTATTTTTATCCCGTTTAATTTTGTTTCCAAAATTTGTCTTAGTTAGACGAAACAATCAAATGGAAGTGCGCTATGTATCTTTTTGGTTATCCTTCTTTCAGTTCAGTTGACGAAAGAGCTTGTGGCTTGAAGGAAATGATTCATGATAATTAGAATTTTGCCCAGTATACGTTGATAACCGTAATAACCCTAGAAGTAAACCTCAGAAAAGTGGGAATTTTTAGTTCAAAACCTTTATAAAGGTCGATCTATACAGTCCTCAGTTACATATGTGGCTGATGACTGAAATGTGTGGATCGACCCTAAAGTCGCCTTTCTATTAAATATTTTGTGAGCAAGTAATCCGATCCATGAAATTTGGATGAAAAATGCAGAACAGTGATGGTTCGCGCAAAACATTATTGACGAAAGTAGGAAAAATAGCAAGGTCTCCCCGAAGGGGTAACAAAATTTAATTTTTATTTTTCGATGAAGTGGGGCGTATCATATCAAAGGGCTCTACGAGAACATTTCATATCAGATATTTTTTTATTTAGACGGTGGTGAAGTTGTGTCGCAAACAGTCCGGGTTTAAAGTCTTTATTGTAACGTAGCCTCAAGATGGACGACAATTTGTAACGTCGGACCTCGTTGATTGTTACTTTATACGTAGATCCTTTCCAAAGTGAAAACAATGTAGTCAAATTTTGATGATATTTTATTCATAACAGACTATTCAAATAAAACAACAATAAACAATAGAATATTTATATAATTATAATATGTATGACAAATGACAACGACCGTCAAACACGCTGTCCGGATGATAGCATCCGCTGCAACATGGGCAATAACTATTCGGCTCTAGTTCCTGTGTTCCAATGATGTTGGATGCACTGATGCCAAGAGTAGAATGCTGACTTCTCGGGGCTGTGGTTCGCCTTTTATACTCTCGTGCTGTGCCTTGGCTGTGTGCTGGTGAAACGCTTATCGCTGTTTCAGTGTTAAGGTTTGTGTTCGTAGAGACGACTCATGTGACGATCGCTCAGCGACCGCAGTTAAAGCACCGGTTCTGAGCACTATATGTTGATATTTTCTATACAGACATGTTCCTTTGGGTCATAGTTGACACGAGGAAAGTACCACCATTCAAAAAATATTCAAATACGGCTCGGAATTGGATGGAAAACTACGATCGCTGAGCGATCCTCACGTGAGTCGTGTCTACGAACACGTACCTTTATTCTGTAAGCTTAGGTTGAGTGTTGAGTGCAGGGTTGCCGCTGTCGGTGTTAGTCGATGGTGTTACATTATCATGTTTTTATAGGCACATATTCGACCCTTCGTATGAGCACATATACGCAGCTTTTGGTTTTTTTTGGTAATGGTTCAATTTCTATCATAAAGCTGCACATTATTATATTTTTAAGGAAGTGGAATGTTGCTGCCGAAGTGTAGAGAAATGCTGTTTTTAATGTCGGGTTCAACGCCACATTTCATTTCATTCATCAATTCACTTAAAACAAAAACGGATCAGTTTTGAATTATACCTATTTTATTCGTTTGTCAACATTTGAAATAGAGATGTCAAGAGAGCTGCATCAATTCGATTTGACCATTCTTGAATGACAAGGCTTTGACAATGTCATATGATATTCTCAGGCATCTAAGGGTTAACCATAGAATGTTATTAGAATATTCACATAAAGTTTCAAAAAATTGTTTTTGTAAAGTTGATAGTTTAATTGTTGTTTATGTAAATAAGCGAATCTAAGATAGGGAAGGTGTGCTTTTGTTTCAATCAAAATGTGAAAATCGAGTTTCGGAACTTACGGCAGTTATATTCTCGTGGTGCGGAATGCCTTTCTAAATTTAAAACTCAAAATCGCTAAATGGATTCCTGTAGTTTTTATTACCTTTAATTTTCATGAGTTACACTTCAAAAGGAAGCCGGGACCAATCTTCTTTTATAAAGTCAGCTGCTTTTTCAGCAATCATAACAGTAGTTGCTTGAGTATTACCCGAAACGACAGTTGGCATAACACTTGCATCCACCACTCGAACTCGTTTCACTCCTTTCACTCGCAATCGATAATCCACCACTGAAGTGTGATCAACATCCGGCCCCATTTTTGCCGTCCCGACAGGATGATAGTAATTATTCGAGTTATATCTTATATAACATTCCCAATAAGCATCCGTATCAAAATCAAAATTCGTACACTGTGGCAAATCAGCCTCTATCAACTGGATTCCGTATTTTTGGTATGTCGGCGTATATTGCAATTTTTGGATCTCTCTAACTGCTTCAATAAGCAATTTAATATCGTCATCAACTGAAAGAAAGTTCGGATAAATTGCAGGCGGATGCCGATAATCGGGACTCTTTAACGAAACAAATCCTCTCGACTTTGGATTCAATACGATTACATAGAAGGATAGAACTGCACTATGCAACAATGCTGCATTTACAATGGGCATCATTACGGGATTAACCGGGCTACGATCCACATTGGAACCCTTTGAGAACCAGTAATTCAACGTTTGTATGTTGGGATACAAATCGCTACGATTCCCAATATCGAAGAATCCACCTACATCAGATAGTCGTGAGCTTGCCAAATCGCCACTTCGATCCAGCAAATAATTATAAATATCGTTGATAGCATCCGCTCCTTCGACTGGATCACATCTAAAGAAAAGTTCTGTAAAAACGTGATCGTGAAAATTGTGTCCAACGCCCGGCGAATCATGTATAACAGGAATATGCAGAGTTTCAAGATCTTCCCGTGGACCAATTCCAGATAGCATCAACAGCTTAGGCGATTCAAATACTCCGGCGCTGATTATGACTTCTTTTGAGTTCTTCGCTTCTAATTCGTACATAAATTTAGTGTTTTCATCACCATAAGTAAAATTAACTGAAGTTGCTCTCAATTGACTATTATCGAAATTTATCTTCTTTACAAACGCATTCCTAATGATTTTAAGATTGGGTCTGGGTTCCCTGATAAATGCTTTGGCCGGTGAATTTCGTGTTCCATTTATTAGCAATGCATTCAAAAGTCCGATGCCTAAATAGTGGCCATCACGAAAATCGTCAATATATGGCTGGCCAGCCTCCTGTGCACCATGGATAAGAATTTCTTTCATTCGAGTGTTTCCTCTGTATCGATCAACAACCAAAGGACCATAAACTCCATGAACACCGTACGGATTTGGCAATAAATAATGTTCCGCCTTCTTGTAATATTTCAGAACTTCATCATAGCCCCACGTTGGATTGCCTAGTTCTTCCCAAATTGTGAAGTCCCTCCGATTACCAAAAATATAGAGCATCACATTAATCCCGGAGGAGCCACTTAACATTTTGCCACGCGGATAGACGCATTCTCCACGCGGGTAGCCCAAACATGATTTCTGGTTGGAGATGGCTCGATAATTCCAATCGTATTCACTTTGCAAAAGTGTGAACCAATAGGCAGGAATCTGTTTCAAGAGAAATCGGGAAGAAGTGAAATTTTATTGTTCAATACGGAAAACTTACCTCGGATTCCAGTGGTGGAGTCTCGCCTGCTTCAAGTAAAAGGACGCGATGTTTCGGATTTTCACTTAGCCGTCCAGCGATCACAGATCCTGCTGTTCCGGCCCCAACAACGATAAAGTCAAAGGTTTCAGTGCCTGTGTATAAAATGAGATGGAATATGCATTTGTTGGTATATCAAGTGTAGGATAACAGAAATTGTCTACCTTTATTAATGTATTCTTTGCCATAATCCGGTGGCCATTCCTGAGTGGAAAGTTCCAAAAATGATGCAAATAGCAACTGCATTAAAGTCGTGACTCCCATATTAGCAGGACCGACGCTAGGTGCCTCGCACTGCAGTTGGAATGTTCTGATAGTCGAAAGCATTTTCCTTTGTTTTTCTTTAACTAAAAACAAGAATGAAATGAGATAATAAATAAAATAAATATTTTAGAATTTAATGATTTTTCATTATTTTTTTCACATTTGCTGTGATTTTTATTATTTTCAGTAAAGAAGGGTCACTGAAACGGCAAGATGTGGTGAAACTCTGGAAATTTTTGAATTCTTTCATTTTGTTACTAATCTAAGGACCTAATACAATTTCACACGTCACCCGGTCACTTTGTCACCCAACTTTAATTCCAATAGAAATCACTCTATGAACCGAAACAAACTAACGCAAAAGAAGTTACTTATTTAATTTACTAGTATAAACTTACACTCAATATAAAAAAGAGTTCCAAATGAAATACCGACTCCCGAGACAAGTGGACAGTTCTGAACTCAAATGATTACTAAACATTCATCTTGGACCTCCAGTCTAACATCTTATTTGGTGAATTTACAAAACAATTAAGATTGTGACTATAGTTTCCGAGGTTTTTCGTTGCTTTATGAAGAATGTAGCTTTTAGGTAGGTTAATGAATTCATTTAATTGCACTTTTTGGTGTACGTACTTAATGCTAATTCTTTATGTTGAATTGACATTGTAAAATTTGCATTATGTGATTGCATTTCACTGAAAAGATTAGCTTAGAATTGAATAAAATGAATAATGTTGGGATAATGGATTAGTATGTAACGACAATGAGTGTTACATCCGAGATGCAGATTAGACACACCAACAATTTGAATTGCTTATGCAATCTCTGATTTTTATACTCTGATTTCTGTTGGGCCTCAAGAAATCATTTAGTGGAGATTTATTATTTTTCTGTGCTCTTCCTGGAACCTTACGAGCCTTGACCGCGGGTCAATTTGTGTTGCTTTTCAATAGAGAGTTGTAGCATGCAGGCCCGTGCGAAGAGGGGGGCGAAGGGGGCACTCGCCCTGGGCGCCATGTTCCAAGGGGGCGCGCCGTAACGTATTTTTTTAGAGAAGTAAGTTTGTGTTCTTTAAACTATCATATAAATATTTATATTATAATTGACCTCGTTATACATTTTTTAAGCTGACACTATTTTCTCAATTTCAGAAACCCTTCGAGAGTGGACTTTTCAATTTATACACGCTATTTTTTTTACATTTACTAACTATTCAATTTTAAATATTATTGGCACAAAATTTGCAGCTTTTATAAATTCGAAATGCAACAGTCATCTACGTTGCGTATGCTCATGGCGATTTGCATATCATGGGCATACTGCCACACATGCACGAATTTAATACAGTAGAGCGTCGATTATCCGAACTAATGTCGACAAGGGGTGGTTCGAATAACCGAAAGTTCGGTTAATCGAGTTTTCATAGAAACATTGGAGGATTGCCTAAAAGTTAATATAAGAGACAACCTGGAAATGTGCCAAACGAATAGCACTGAGCAAAAATATGAAATTCGAAGGAATTAAGTGCTGTTGGTGAGAATTTGCTTCCTTCAGGCACTTGATTTTTTTATTTGATTCGAAGCATTTCGTACGAAAATAGCTAAATCCCCGGTTCGGTTAATCGAATGTTCGGATAATCGACGTTCGGATAATCGACGCTTTACTGTATTGTATATCAGTGATTCTTAACCGGTGGGACGCGCCCCCTTGGGAGCGCAGGGTAAGCTTAAAGTTGAAAGGTATTCCGACCACAAAATGGAACTGATAGGAAGCTAGTTTGGGAGTAAACAAAGAGCACCCACTATATGGAAATCGGAATTGTAAAAAAAGTGTAAATACTTTTTAAGTCATCTCGCAAATGATTCAACACTGAAGAGAAAGTCGTAGTCTATCAGTGAGTAAAAACTATTGATTTGATAGCAAAATATGATCCTGAAATCCGTCATCATTAAGAAAATAATTCTGTTAGAATTTCTGATCGAAAAATTACATACTTTTCGAATAGAATTCAAAATAAAGTCATTACTCGCTTAGAATAGAAAATTAAGAGTCCAATTTATCAAAGAAATTCATGATGCGAAATACTTTGCCATTTCATTCGATTGTACTCCAGACGTATCGCATAAAGAGCAAATGAGCGAAATCGTTTGATACGTCTAACTTTCTGAACATTGGCAATGCTCCATAGAAGAAAGATCTCTTTGCTTTGTCGAATCGAAGTCCAAAACTGGTGAAGGATTGGCAAATGAAATTGAAGATTTACTAAGTCCGACGATCTAGATTTAAAATATTGTCGAGCTCGACGCTCCGATAATGGCGGAAATATGGCAGGGAAGTACAGAGGTGTTCAATCCCGTTTAAAGCTTCTATTGCACACTTTGTTCCATGTTTATTTTTTTGGAATAATTCAGAGTTTGTTTGTTTTCTTTTCGTTATCTCCCCTTAGAAGGGATGTCCTTTTAATCAATTTGCTTGTTTCGCTAAAAAAAACAGAGATATTCTTTGGTCATCGAAGCAACAGGCTGTGTCTACCGTTCATAAGTACCAGGCAAACGTTTTTTAAGACATTGGAGGATTTAGCATCCAATAAATCGAATGAAGAAACATACATACTTGTGCGAAGATGCTGTAAACTCAATTAAAAGATTTCCACATTATATAACTACAACATTGACCACGCTTAATCTCTGGATATAATCCCAGAATTCAAAGCAAAAAGGAGAAGAAAAGTTGGAAAAGTGATCAGTTAGGAGGCCGATGATGACACTCCAGAAATAAGCCCTAATGAAAAATTTCGTAGAAATTGTATAAAAGTCCATTATCACGCAGCTTAAATGGAGGTTTGAAAAGCGTAAAACGGTTGCAGACGAGTTTGGATTTTTATCTGACAAAAAACTGACCAGCTTTGACTTAGTAGTTAGTACCACTGATAATTTTGCTACAATAAAGGCTCAAACGATACAGACAATCTAATATAGAGAAGCTGAGGATTATTGGTCGGTTCTTACATTAATTTGCTTGGTCCTTGGTCCTAATGTCCTTCGCTGTAACATATTTTCTACTTTGTACATCAATTTCGTTAAATACACTACGCACAACAAAATAATGGCCATTTCTATCCTTTAGCGAACAGGGGACTGTAGCTTCAATGAGTTTTATACGATTTACAATAATGGTTTGTTTTAAGGGCGTTTGTATTTCGTATTTTGTCACAAATGGCAAGAAATAGATAATTTTTTATATTCACGATTTTTAATTTATTTTGAAACTTTATTAACTGCTATGATTATCCTTGCATTAACCAGTTTAACTGGGCCTTAAGAGTTATTATAATTATCGAAAATCTACCTATAAAAAGATACCAGAATGCAGGGTTTGAACTTTGAAACATACAGGCAAATCCCGATTTGTAAAAAGGATATAGGTATTAGTGTAGTACAATTGGCTCAAAAAAGGCCCAAACCCAAACATCCAAAAAATAAAGAAATTTTTGATGCCAAATTGTTCAATACTCTGCCAAGTATACGCAGTAAAAAGTTACACTAATTTGCGCCATGAGTTAAGGGGGAGGGGATGGCAAAGGGGTGAAAACTCAGTTTTTTGCAGTTCTGCATATATGGGCAGTGTATTCAACAATTTTGCATCAAAAATTTCTTTTTTTTTTATGTTTGGGTTTTGAGCTATCTGTACTATAACTATACTAATATGTACTTCTGCAAATTGCTTTGGATTTTGCCAAATTACAGTTGAAATATTATGTTAAGGTCTGGATAGAGCTCGAGAATAACATTTTTGTCCGCTGCGATTTTTCAATGAAAATGCATACTTACTGTCGTCGAATATTTAGTAAATTCTGGGGAATTCCATAAGATATAATCCGAAAACAAGTTCCATAATTTTTCTCGGCAATTTTGTGCATTATTTTTCGACTACCCGGTCATTTCATCGTGAAAAATATCTAATGACCGAGAAATCGAAAAAAAATACATAAAAAGGCCCTGAAAAATTTGGATCTGTTTTCGGATTGCAGATTATGGTATTCCTCAGCATTTGCGACATGTTCCACGACAATAAGAACAAGTATGAATTTTCATTGAAGGCGCGCTGGTCAAAATTTTGCCCCGGGCGTCAAATTGTCTTCGCACGGCTCTGGTAGCATGTCGCACAACTTATGTACAACACAAGTTTATTTAATTATTATTTATTAAATTTGTTGTACAACATAAGTTGTACTAATGAGCTTCTAATGGAAAAATTTCCCTATTTAGCATATACGAAACAGTACACCAAAATTTTGCACGTCCCAAGAAGGCGTAATTTTTTCAGTTTCCAGCGCATTGCACGAGATAGCTAATGCACAAACACCAGATACTCCTTCATCAATTGATGATAGATGGAACATCGTGAAGGACGCTTTTATATCGTGTGGCGAAACATTTGTGGGCAGTCACTAAGCGATTTCCGCTTCAAACTTTTTGCTCGCGTATCAGAAACGAAAATTAAAGCGGATCTTGCTGCTTTGCCCTCCCCCCGCAGGGGGTTTGTGACCATGTGACACTTAGCCAAGGAAGGCTGTTTGTAGTTGGACAGAGATCTTTGGTGAGTTGCGACACCACGTACCCGAGCAGCGCAGGGAGGCCCCTTGTATAGTTGATACGCCATGGCGTGGATCTGTGCAAAGACCATTTGGGCGATGACGCTCCTGTGCTCCCGAGTCATGTATGGGTAGCTCACGACATGGCTGACCTTTTTCCCTAATCGTTCGGAAAGGCAGTCATACAAGTCGAACACGATACGCAGTGTCTCCTCATAGGGGAGGAGTCCATTATAAGCGGTCGTGTAGAGCTTCGGAGTTGGCGGCTTCGCATAACCCAAGCCACGAAGGGACTAGTTAGGGAGAATGGCCTTGGCGAAAATGCCTACGCGCCTATATCTAACTAGTTTGTGGATTGATGGCCACACGTCCTGAGTCAAATTTCTGCTTAGTAAACGGACGGGGGCCACCCCCATGTGAACGGTAGCGCTACGAGTCTGCTTTAAGCAGACGAGTAGTAACAGGTCCAACGAACCTGGGATCTGCACATCTGAATTTAACGTTAGGCCTAACCATTAGGGGGCCGAAGGTTGATCACACCTGCTAAAGAGAAGTCTTTAGCGAATAGTGTACCTCGGGGATGGGTGAGCCCAGGGGACCATGATGGTCCCTTCCCATCTTGGAGTTGGTCTCGAGGGGGCTGTCGGTTGTTAAGCAAGACATCGAGCTGGTGATGCAGCCCCGGGGTTGGGTTCCTGATGGTGAGTGCATTCACCGGATGGAGAAATCCCCATCTGGCAACAAGATCCGTGCCAGTAAAATAACCGGAGGTCCAAACCGCTTTCGCAAGGACCGGGGTATAAAGCCGTAAGGCTAGGTGACCCTTAGACGGTAAACCCCGTAGATGGTATACTTGCTTTGCCCTCCACCGAATCAGCCGCTGATCATCATTCCTTACGAAGGTACCACCATATACAGACATGGCTCGGCAACGTTTTAAAACCAGAAAACTTGCGCTGGAAGCGAACCCAGGTGGGATTGGAGCCTGTGATGATTTCGGGAGAAATCATCCCTTCATACTTCTTAAATATTATTTCTTGCTCTTGTAATAAAAACTGTGGGACAGCATGTGGTTGTAGGAAGGCAGGGCTCGCATGTACTAATATCTGTAGAGCTTGTTGTGGGTTGTTGTGGGAAAATATGCTCAAATGTCGCAGTCATAACCGAAGACATAAATGATGAAGATTGCTACGATGACATTTATGAGCTTCCAACTTTGGTCCCCCTTCCACAACCAAGTAGATTCTACTGAAGAAGATAATAAAAACGTACCCTCATCACTAAATAAGCCATCCAAAATAAAAAGAAAGTAAATTACTTTATCCCATTGGTGAACTGCCAGATTTTCGGGAAACCTTCAAATTCAATTCAATTTCCGCTACTGTATTACAAATACAAATAGATACCAATTTCGAAGCCTACAGGGGTAGCTCAAAAAAGAGCGCAACTCACCATCCTAACTGCATCTGCAACAAATTATACCTATAAATATGTCTGTGTCACGTGTGAATAGTGGGGTTAACTGCAAATTATGACATTTTGGGAAATAGAAGTTGAATGTTTGCACTGTTTTCCAAAATTGGCAAATAGGTAAAGAGCTAATTCTTGGTAATGGAAAAGTTGGAAATTTTGTGGGCTTCACGATGGCTAATTATTATTTTAAAAATATGATTTTATACCCCTCACATTGGGCGTTGAAGTGCAATTAACCTTGACCAAAAAATCAATTGGTAGAAAAAATCATATATGAGACTAAACAATGCATATATTTTTTGATCAACATTACAACTAAAGTTGATTGAGCGATATTAGGTCTTCTGTCAGGACATACTTTAACCCTTAAAATGGTCTTTTATCAAATATGAAACATATCGAAAAATGTCCTATAAATTGCTGTGCGGAATAAGTTTCAGCAAAATGGTGAATATATGCATTGCATTTGTGTAATTTTAGATGAAATGAAAAAATATATATTCAAAATAACGGTATATATCGTAAATTGTTTTAAGTGGTGTCATTTTGATAATTTTCAAGACTGTAGTTTTTACGTAAACAGAGTTTTGGCATATGACTCAGATTTGATACATTGTGCATTTAGTTCATGCATTTCACTATTCTTTGTGATGACTGATGAAATAGTATTTGTGACATTCAAGATAATAGGAAATTATGACTTTCGTTTAACGTCACGTGAATATGTTAAAAATATTTCGAAATAAATGTTTTTAGTTCTGATGGTTTATTTGAGTAGTTCTGCAAAATTATCAGAAATCTCTACAAAATATGATTTATTCGAAATATAATTTTAGGTAAACTAGCAATAAATAGATAAAAAGTATGATTCTTTTCAGAAGCGTGAAATCCCTTTTTCATTAGATTTAACTTACTTTGGCTGCTGCAATTAAATCTCCAGTAAACTGAATCTTTAAACAGTTTATTAATATTTATTTTATTTGTCCAAGAATAAACCAATAAAAATATTTAAAATCAATACTAAAGTATTATTTTCCAAAAGAAATCATAAATAGATAAATAAATAAATTTTGAATATGTTCTTAAGTATAAACGCATCAATAAAATATTTACAATTTTTTGTATTAAAGATAAAAACCGTTAAAGGGTTAATTTGCATGAATTTCCAAGATTCCAACCTGAAATTCAGTCCGCAAGTCGTGCGGAAATGTAGAAACCACATCCACACAACTTTACACATCCCTAACAAGACGAAAACCCCTTTCTTTAAACAAATGATATCAAAAGACCAGGTAATAGAATCGCTATAAAAAACGGAAGTTTTTTTATAAGTTGAATTATTTTTTAGGCATTAAAATTACACTTTACACAATTGTGTGCTAAAGTAATTTAAGTTACAATAAGTACGTTTTTTAGTCACTCCGTGTAGTTTTGGATAACGAACTTGTTGCAAAGTAAAAACGCGACCGTCTCGGTTGATGTTCAGGAAACAAAAAGGACAGGTTTATTGTCTGATAATTTGAACAAGCAGTGGAGATAAGTTATAGATAGAATGTATATGTATGTGTTTGTGTGAGACCGGAATTACAAATATAATTACATTTCAACACTCCCACCTAATTCATATTGGTTATTATAACAATTTAATTACAATTTTGAAATGCATAATATAAGAATATACGCATGTGTACGAATATGTAGTTTTTCAATTAAAAATTATAAAAATAATGTTAATTCAATTTTTTTTTAATTAAATTTTAAATATTCATAAATGTTTATTCCAAAAAGGGTTGAAGTCCCATCTGGGTTGCACAAAACTGATGACATGACTTCCTTTCGTCAATATCGCTGGCCCAATCTGCATCACTATATCCAGTTAACTCAGCATTGCCTTTACTGCAAAATTTTAATTTGAAATTAGTAGTATATTTTAAGTACCTCATGATTCTTTTGACTGCAGACCAATGTGCATTTCCATAACAATTATTGTATCGACTCACGTCTCCCACTGCGAATGCTATACCCGGGCGTGTTCCTTGTACTAGGTAAAGAAGGGAGCCCACAGCAGCCTGATAGGGGATCTTCGCCATCGCTTCCATTTCTTCTTCGGATTTTGGTGACATAAGCTTCGATAAACGCTGATTTGTATCTGAAGGTGTAGATATTCCTTTGCAATCGGACATTTTGAATCGGTCGAGAATTTCATTAATGTAATGTTCTTGATCTAAATATAGTCTAGTACAGATAGTTCAAAACCCAAACATCCAAAAGAAAAAGAAATTTTTGATGCCAATTTGTTGAATACACTGCCCAATATACGCAATAAAAAGTTACACCAATTTGCGCCATGGGTTAAGGGGGGAGGGGGTCCCAAAGGGGTGAAAATTTACCTTTTTACAAATAACTGGAAAACTGTGAGTCTGACCTTAAAATCTTCTAAGGACGAAACAAACTACACAAAATTTCCTTTGTAATGATATATAACACTCTAGACGTTTTTTCGGAAAATTATACCCTAGACCCAAAAGTATTATAGAGAATTTACATTTTTTGAGTTTTACATTTCGGACTGTAACTCCTGATAGAAAGAACCTAGGGTGACAAAATCTTCTTCATTCTATTACATACAAACAAAATTTATTTGGTTTGTACCAAAAATTGAGGTGCTCCGACCATTGACGCCTCCCTCACTCCTCCTAACATTTTTCAAAAAGGCATGCCTGTAGCTTCTTTTCAAATTGAGCCAGGCAGATAAAATTTGGTGAGGTGCCTAGTCTAAGCCCCATTATGCTCCTCGCCAAAAATTGTTACCATCCGATCAAAACTAAGGGTACTCCCCATACAAAGTAAACTAAAATTCTAAAAAAAATCACATTTTTTCACTTCTAAATTCTATCTAAAATGAAAAAATAACATTTATTTCTTAGAACGTCATTATAACAGTTAATTGTAGTCTTGTAAATGTATATTCAAAAGTTTGTACCAGAGCGTGCCTTACAAGTACGAAAAATGTGGTTTGAAGGTTGCTAGTACACGTTACTCGATTTATTCGGAACTAGCCTTTGAACTAGTACCAATGACTTTCAAACACAATTTGTTGATACTTGTAGTGTACGCTCTGATGCAAAATTTTGAACATACATTCAGAGGACTACAATTAACTGTTATAATGTCGTTCTAAGAGATAAATTTTATTTTTCCGTTTTAGATAGAATTTAGAAATGAAAAAATGTGAAATTTGTTAGAATTTTCGTTCACTTTGTATGGGGGGTACCCTTAGTTTTGATCGGATGGTAATAATTTTTGGTGGGGAGCATAATGGAGCTTAGACTAGGCACCATACCAAATTTGATCTGCCTGGCTCAGTTTAAAAAAAAGCTACAGGCATGTCTTTTTGAAAAATATTAAGAGCAGTGAGGGGGGCGTCAATGGTCGGAGCACTCCAATTTTTGGTACGAATCAAATAAATTTTGTTATCAATATATGAACAAGATCTTATGACAGTAGGTCTATTCTATCAAGAGTTACAGTGCGAAATGTAAAACTCGAAAAAGCCAAATTCACTATAATACTTTTGGGTCTAGGGTATAATTTTCTGAGAAAATGTCTAGAGTGTTACATATCATTACAAAGATAAGTTTATGTAGTTTGTTTCGTTCTCAGGACATTTAAAGCTCGGACTCATAGCTTTCCATATATTTGCAAAAAACTGAATTTTCACCCCTTTGCCACCCCCTCCCCCCTTAACCCATGGCGCAAATTAGTGTAACTTTTTACTGCGTATATTAGGCAGTGTAGTCAACAATTTGGCATCAAACATTTCTTTTCTTTTTGGATGTTTAGGTTTGGGGCTATTTTGAACCAATTGTACTGGACTCAAGGTGGTATTACACTATCAAATAAAGTGTGTCCAGTGGGTCACACAAAATTTGTCCAACTTTTGCAATGACCAAAAGTGTTTTTCGAAACCTATTACACTATAGAACAAACAAATGACCAATTAGTTTGGCCAACGACGTAGTCAGTCGGGTTTTGGGTCATTTGTTTGACCAAGGCAAATTTCCCTATCACACTAGTATGACCGTTTTAAAAAAATTACCAAAGCTAACTTAGATTCAATATGCATTTAGTGGTTTAATAAATTGTTGTTATATAGTAAATCAGTTTCATTCTGCTTGAAGGCGTAATCTTGTAATCTTGTTATTTAAAATCACTCGTGTTATTTCATTAATCATCAATGTGGCACCTCGACCTCGGGCTTTGGCCGACGAAAAGTGGCCGCCGGGAGAATAAAAAGAAGAGTTTGGGTTCGTGAATGTTAGAAACAGATTAGAAAAGCAGCTAGCTCTTTTCACAAATTTTCTGTATGTTTCATGCAGAGGCGTACGCAAGAAAATATTTCGAAAGAGGTCTTAGGAATAAGGTTGACGGTGCTCATATTTTATAACTGTTCTGTGCATACAAATCACTGAGCTTATACTAAAGAGAACTGGAAAATTATCTTGAGAGTTACATGGATCATCTGATCCTTACACCTTCAAAAAATGTGCTCTGCCTTCTCGTTTGTAGCTTGAAAAATATAGTCCTCTTTTATTTCTAAAAAAAAGTATTTGTTTTTGGGCAATAAAACGAACGTTTTACTAAACTTACAGACTAGCAACTAATATAGGTAAAGGTCAATCTCAAGTGTTTCGTGTTCCGAGATCCTCGATATTAGAAGAAGTATTCGATTTTCATTTAGTATAATTTGCATTGGAGATTTTCTTCACCGCTCTATGTGGTAGTAAAGAAAACGTTAAAAGTGCGGCAAAGGTTCATAGTACATAATTGGGCGACCCTTGGAGCTTCTAGTCACTAATCAGGTTCTTTCTCTCCATACCCATCTAAAATTACCGAAAGACAAAATTCAAAATTAACTGCGGATCTTAGCCTTCTTCGAAAAAAATTGAGAAACACCGTGGAGTAGTTTCAGTTGTCCTATTTCGAACCTGAGAGACCCTACAATCAATCTTTGTCCAGTTTTTTATAATAAAATTTGGAATTTAATTCCGTGATAATTTTTGTGAAAGAAGAAGCACCTCTGAAACAGCAAAAACATGTTAATATCATCTATGTAATGTTGTATCCCTTGCTCTTGCTCACTACCAGTATATGCCGGGCTCGAAATTTGGACGTTGTTCTTTTGAAGGTGTGCTTTATATTAACCCGATTTCTCATCCAAACGTCATCATCAAATTTCGGAGGGGTTTGGAACCCCCAAACCCATATACATATATGTTGGATCGCGTCTAGTTTTAAGTCATAATTTTATTGTGAGTCCGTTCGACCATTAAAAAAAAGCTACCATCCTGAGCGGAATAATTAGAGCACGGGAACGAGTTTATCGTGACATTAAGAGTGCCAATGACAACGATAGTTTCATATCTTTGTTCTCGAATATCTGGTAGTATATTCACAATATCTAACAGTTACCTAAAGGTAAAACCAAATTTACAAATAAATCAATATTTTTCATTCTTCTTCCAATTTTTCAACATTTTTAATGGGAAATATGCACTTTCTGTCCTCTGGAAAAAAAAATATTAATTCATTTATAAATCGTGAATTACTAATTGTAATTGAACTTATTATTGACACTATGGCCCAGAGGTTCTAAGTTTTTGAGAAAAAAAAAAGAACTTTTAGAACCGGAAAAAGTCGAGAAAATTATTGAAGCGTGTCGTACCAACATTTTTTTATAGAGATGAGATCGCCAAACTAGAGTTGTGCACTGAACTTGCAGATATTCTACTTCGAAGCTATTACCGAGAGTTCAATTCAACATTTTCTTCGATGTAATTCCACGGATTAATTTAAATTTTCCAATATCCCACAGTTTACACATGGGCCACACAAAAAATTGGTAATTTTTGAATGACCGAATGACCGAAAACGGCAAAATAAATTTGACCAAAGATGTGTTTTGTTATTACACTAAGGTCATATGTTTGACAAGAAATGAATGACCACGATGGTCATTCATTTTTGGTCAAACACATTTTTGGTCATTTATTTTGCTATTACACTAGTGGGACAAACTTTTTGCGCCATTGGTCAAATTTTATTTGATAGTGTAATACCTCCTTAATAGTAGTCGCCGTTCGATTCGTCATAAGTGACACGAAGCCCGATACAATTTTTTATTTTACCCAAGTCTTTCATTTTAAACGTTTCACAAAGATTCTGCTTCAATCCTCCTTTTTCGGCTTCATCTTTCCAAAAAATTAATAAGTCGTCCACATATACCGCTACTATTAACATGGGAATATTATCTGACTTTTTAATGTAGACACATGGATCATTAACAGAACGAGTTAGGCCAAACTTCTTAAGAGCATCATCTAGTTTTAAATTCCATTGAGATCCGCTTTGTTTTAAACCATACATTGCCTTTTTTAATTTATAAACACGTGAAGATCCGTCATTTGATCCTTCAGGTTGACATATGTAAACATCCTCGCTTAATTCACCTTGCAGAAAGGCTGTAACAACGTCCATCTGTTCGATTTTAAATTTGTATCTTGCTGCAACCGCTACTAGTAACCGTAATGAACTATACCTAATAACGGGTGAAAAGGTATCCTCATAATCAAGTGCGTATATTTGTGAACAGCCTTTGGCAACCAAACGAGCTTTGAATCTTAGAACTTTGCCATTTTCATCGCGCTTGGTTTTAAAAATCCATTTAGTTTTTAAAGCTTTTCTTCCAGCAGGTAAATCGGTTAATTCCCATGTATTATTTTCAATAAAGGAATTTAATTCATCATCGACAGCTTCTTTCCATTGAGTTCCATGTTCATTTTGTAACGCTTCAGTTAGTGTGATGGGATCGGAATGTATACGAGTATTTTCCTCTATAACAAGATCGGCAATGTTTTGATTTTGAATCCGTTCAGATCGTCTTACCTCATCAACATGAATACTTTCATCTGGAACATAGTCAGGATCATTTTCAATATCAGCGATAGAAATCGATTGATCTGTATCGGCTCCCACTGAAGATGAATTAATTGATAACTGAAGATCTGTTAAATCAGTCGGCACATCAGCTGGTTGTTTCAACAAAACGCCTTCCAAATTGAGCGCCTGGATTTTATTAACATTCGAAGATTCATTAGTATTGTTTTGTTGATAATCTTCAAGCCCAACAACGTCTCTGCTCTTCGAAATTTTTTCGGTTTCCTTGTCAATCAAACGATAACCTTTAGTTTCATTGCAATAGCCCATAAATAGCATCTTCTTAGATTTTGAGTCGAACTTACGACGTTTTTGAGCCGGAATGTGCATCATCGCAGCTGAATCGAAAATTCGTAAGTGATTTAATTTTACGGGCGACTTTGTCCAAACGGCTTCCGGCTGCATTCCTGTAGCTGACGCGAAGGATCGATTTATCAAATTTATCATTATGAATTTATCATTTATAAATTCGGTACCATTATCAGAGCGGACCACTTTAATAGTTTTTTGCGTTTGATTTTCAACTAAAGCCTTCAAATCCGAAAACTTTTGAAATGCTTCATTTTTTGTCTTTAGGAGGTAGACGAATACTTTTCTTGAAAAATCGTCGATGAATGTGATGAAATATTTAGCACCGCCAATCGATGGAGTTTGTATCGAACCACAAATATCTGTATGAATGAGCTCTAGAAAATCCGAAGTTTTCGATTCACTTGATGGAAACGGGGAACGAGATTGCTTGGCTTGAATGCATACCTCACATGTCGACAAAGATTCACTGGGTGTATCATCAAAAAGATTGCATTCTTTGTTAATTTTACGTAAATCGCGAATATTAATATGTCCCATTCTTCTGTGCCATGTTAGCATGTCACTTCGATTATTATTATTATTATTGGTTACTAAGGCTAATGGTTTATTTGTGTAGTTTGTATGTCCCATTTATTAACTTTGCGGTGACTAATAGTTTTTGGTTTTTATTAAAAATGTTGCACCCCAAGTTCCCATTTTCAATTATTTTTGACACCGACAACAAATTTGCCGATAAATTTGGGACACACAATACATTTTTCACCTCTATGAGTGTTCCATTCACGTTCAAAGTTAAATCGCCAACACAACTAACTTGCATTGTTGCATTATTAGCAGTTGTTATCTCTCTCACTGGTGTACTGCGTTTTTTTACCAAGTAATGGAGTCATATGCTGGGAGGCACCACTGTCGATAATCCATTCGTCGCGGGAAAAGGAGCGAGATAAAAACACTGCACTAAATGCATTCTTCTCTTGAAACTTGTTTTCTGGATTTTTCCAACACGTATTTGTTGTATGGTTAGTTTTGTTACAAATTTTGCAATATTTAAGTGTTTTTTTAAACTTTTTATTATTTGAAAGAAACGCGCTAGTTAGATTTGAGCTATGATTTACTTCAATTAACCGCGTTTTAATTAAATCACTTTTAATTTCAATTCCTGAGCTTTCAATGCCCATTATGAATGTTTTATATTCATCCGTAAGTCCGGCCAACAAGAAACATCCAACCCACTCCTCATCAATAGCGAACCCGATACTGGCGAGCTTGTTCGAAGTCGAAATTATTTCAATAATGTATGCGTCCATAGACGGAAAATTTTCTAATCTTGTTGTGATTAGTGTACGAATTAACGTTATTTTTCTTGTTAGTCCAGTGTCTTCATACATAGTTTTTAACTTTTTCCAAATTTCGAAAGCGGTTTTGCATTTTTCGATATGCACATAGAGATCCGGATAAATACTTAATACCATTAATGCTCGAGCGGATTTTATTTTTTCTTAGTCTTTTTCACTATCACTTAGGCACGTATCTAATTTATTTAATTCGAATACTGCACGTATAGCGAAGGACCAAGTTTGAAAATTTTCGGAGCCTTTTAGTTTGTCGATAGATGAAATGTCTTTCGTGGAAGAACTCATGGCTAGAAACGATTTATGTCGTACTAATTTAAAATAGATGTAGTATGTATTATGTACTTTTAAGTTTCTGATTAAAGCCAAATAATGAAAAATGTTTATATTAAAAGATATGGCCTTTGTTTCCAGCGAGCGTATCAATATAATCCAAAAATTATTTAAACACGTTTTTTAGTGGTTCTGGGCCCATAACCTGTTGCAAAGTAAAAACGCGACCGTCTCGGTTGATGTTCAGGAAACAAAAAGGACAGGTTTATTGTCTGATAATTTGAACAAGCGGTGGAGATAAGTTATAGATAGAATGTATATGTATTTGTTTGTGTGAGAGCGGAATTACAAATATAATTACATTTCAACAAAACTCCATATAAAAAAATGCTGACTCACCTGTAAATTTTTTATATGAAGTTTCGTTATTCAAACCTACAAGGGATAACCAAAAAACCCACTTACTTAATAGCGACGTTTTTTTCGTATCGTGGGTAAATCTGACTCGAAAAAACGATCGCGGGTAACATCCCGGCTAAAACCAAACAGCTGACATTTGACAGTTTTTGCGCATCTTCAACTCACCTTCGTCGACTTATTTTTTTTTAGAAATGGTGGATTTTATCACAAAAGATAATTATTTCTTTGCAAAATCTTTGCTCGTGATGAGAAAAACTTTCACATTTGGTTTCAAAAAACGAATTCCCTCATATTTCATATGATTCATCTAAGCTCTATCCCGTGTAGGGTAGTTGCACGCGTGAACTTTACCTGGGTAAATATAATCATCATAATTGGCGTAAATATGTTTATACTAAAAAACTTAACTTACGCTTGTAATTGGAACACCATGTCATAGAAATGTAGAAGCCTAAATTTAAACTATTCACGAGTGACAAAAATGACAGGTTCGGTCAACGGCGGAAGGCTTACCTTTTACCCTTAGATGTGTTACAATTCAAAAATAAACTTCATTTATCAATAATTTCAGTACATAATAATAATTCATAACCTAAATAAACTTTCACTTAAAAAAATGCAAACACCATCATACACCATAATTTCAAACAAAACTATACGGCTAATCTCTGCTAGACCGTACTGACACGGCGAATCCTTGGATTCTAATCCTGGATTGTATGAGGTGTTCTCTCAATTTAAATTAGTGTATTTGTTGATTTTGTTTGTTTATTGTTAGGGTCCATCCAGATTAGTCGCCAAATGGCGTCACGTGCAGCCAAATGGCTGTTGTTATTTCATCCAAACTGATCGCCATTTGGGTGTGCGTCCAGTTTTGACATTCAATATGGCAACTCAACCAACCGCTTTGACATGCGCTGGTCAAATTCAAAGTGACAATTTTGCAACTTTTGTTCGTTCTTTTGTGTGAAATTGAATAATTCTTGAATGGCCGTGTAATAATTCAAAGCAGAGTCCGATTTTGATAATTAAATTTAAAAAAATCACCAAAATGAAATTTTGGTTATGTCATTTTATGTCTTCACTTGGCTGCTAGTGTAGATGCTAAGTATAAGTAACAGCGATGCCAGTTTTTGGACGCGCAGCCATTTGGCGACTAATCTAGTTGGATCATTAGGAGATTTATATGTATATGATTTTGCATTCCCCAATTCTGGAATAAGATTCACCATGAAAACTTAAATCTAAGCTATTAAAGTTTATAAGTTAACCATTGATTTTTTTTAAGTATTTAACAAATTTCCACAGTGTATATTGTGTATAACTACACAAAAAATAAATATTCGTTTTGTAGGAGGAGCTCTATTGTGAATGTGAATTTACCACCCGAAAAAAATGATTGTTTATACGATATAATGAAAACAAAGCTAAACAAAAGCAGTTATATAGTTTTGTTTTTGCTTCTCCATCAGGAGTTCTCAAAATTGTATAAAAAGTCCATGTCGAAAATGCTATATTCAATTTTTCAGAACAAACGTTTACCTGATGACTTTTATCTTATCTTTTCCGTAAGGAACAATATTCATTTATAAAAATCAAGGTTTCCTTTGAAACTATTTTCGAAGTGGTGGTTCCTATGGTAGTTCTGCCAACTTGTCCTGTTATCACTTTTCAGGAGCCTTCTGACTTTCAACTATGTTCCCAAATCCTGGCGACGAGTGCGAGTAGTGTTCATACCGAAGGTAGGCAAACGAGGGCATGAAAACGCGAAGGACTTCAGACCCATTAGTTTATCCTCCTTCGTATTAAAAACACTGGAGCGGATTATCGATATCCACATCCGACAAAACTTGGAAAGCTCAATACTTTCTAGGTCGCAACACGCATATGCCAACTTATTTCGACGATTCGTTATAATTAAGTATTTCCTCAGATAAATTAAAAAAAAAAATTTGACAAATTTATTACTTTCATTTTTTTGCAAAATGTGAAGGGTATAATAAATTATTATACAAGCATATCATCCAAATCTCAGCCTAATCATTCCCAATACTAATTACTTATTTCACTAAATATTAAGCTCACTTTCAACAATCAAAAGTTCATGATACTTCTGTGTCAAAATTTCGTACCAGTTAGCCCACTTTTCACAAGTAGCAATCTCATTTGCTCACTTAGCCCATCATTCACAACGTTATAATTCCGTTTCTAATGGTCGTAATGAAATTTTTAATATACAGTGCTTGTCATCAGATTAGCACACCCTTCGCATGAATAGTTTCGGCTGATTTCCAACCAAACTAAAAGAGCTAAAATTTCAAAATTATAACTGTTAATAGTCTATTCAATTCTGAGTTAATTAACACAAAAGGAATTGTGTTTACATTTTTTAATACTGATTTATAATTGTTTTTCGAAAAAGAACACACAAAATAGCCATTTAAAATTTGTTATCAGTAGGGACCGGATTATATGCAAATGCATAACTGCATATGCATTTGCATATATTGCCCATTTTACTGGGTTTTTGCATATTATATTGATAATGCATTGATGATGCATATTTTTTAGTATAATTCTCCATTAGCACATTTGAAAATAGAGAAAAAGAAAGCATTACCATCAACTGCGAGTACCCAATTCTATGCCAACCTTGAGAATGTAGCATCTCCTAGTTAAAGGACTCCATCGAAGTAATGAGAAGTGTACAAAGATTGAACGCTGAGCTAACGAAGCTAGAATAAAATGATGTAAGAAAGAAATGATCGATAGACTATGTAGTGTAGTTCCGAGGTGATTTCAGATTGCAAAGTGTGGTGGAGAAATTTTTTTTTTTGTTTCTTATGTTTTTTGGGGTGCTGAGCTCGAATCCGGAGCTTCCCACCAAAATTTCGTTGCGGAACAGGATCAAAACCGCGAAAAAAACCCAAATTTTCGGAGTTTTCCCGTTTTTTTGTTTATAACTCCGAAAGTGTACATTTCTCCGAAAACCTGTCCATGAAAATATTAAAGAAAACATAACTGCGGGTCCAACGCGCCATTAATCATTAAAATGTGTTAAGCGGTATTGCTACAATTGATAGTCATTTTTTTTGGCGTTTTTTGCAATTTTGACCCTGTTTTGCAACGAAATTTTGGTGGGAACTTACAGATTCAGGTTCTGCACTCCAAAATACGCAATGTACAAGATAAATGCAACTTTTACGACCAAAAATGAAAAACCGTTCAATCTCAAAAATTTTTTTCATAAAATGGAACTATGTTAAAAATTGCAAATTTAAATTATCCACTGTAGTAATACTGCTCAACAGATTTTTAATATTTATGTCTCTTTGGACGCGCAATTATGTGCTCTCTAAAATATTCATGGAGAGTTTTTCGCAGAAATAAATAGTTGCAGAATTAGGGGGCGAATAACGGAAAAACAGCAAAAATTTTAGGGTTTTTCACGATTTTGACCCTGTTCCGCAACGAAATTTTGGTGGGAAGCTCCGGATTCGTGCTCAGCACCCCAAAAAACATAAGAAACAAAAAAAAAATTGTCTCCACCACATTTTGCAATCTGATGTACTAGGTTTATCACGTAGTAACTACACTAATGTGCCAATTTTTAAAATAATCGTACGAGCACCTCACCTTGGCAGATGTTGGAGAAAATTTAGATAGAAAAACATATTGTTTTTGGGTCAAATCACAAAAATTTGTCTTTGAAACCAAACCCCTTCTCTGATTTTAGTGCGGTTAGTTTTATTTTTTAGGTAAATTTGTTGGCTGTAATAATCATCTTATTTTGCTATTCTAGCTAGTCTAGCTTTTGAGATATTGAAGTTTTAGTCGTACAAGAAAATGATTTTTCCAAAAATCTTCAAATGCCTGTGGCAGCTAAAGGGTTAATATAAGGGGGTATGTTCCGTCCAACTTTTTTGCTGGAAATCACATGAGGAATCACAATCCGGTGCGTTTATGCGGCAGTTTCCGGATACCCTGTATAATAGTTAGTTACTATAAAAACAACCAATCTCTGGCGGGAAAGAAACTAAAAGGTGTTTTTCGTGCTCTAGAGTGCAAATAAAGACTGAATAATAATTTTTTTCTTTCATCTTATGTTGCATATTTTGTCATTTTAGTTGCATATTTAAAAGATTTTTTATGCATATTTGCATGCTTATTTCAGCCTTTTTAAGTTGCATATAATCCGGTCCCTAGTTATCAGGATAGCACATGCAAATTCTTTTTTGTCTATCTTCCACAATTAAAGACGTAAGACCCCCGTTGTGAATGATGTGGTTGTTTGAGTAAGATATTGACTTTAATATGAATAATTAAAAATCACTATCTGCGGAAGAGGAAAAAAAAATTAAGGCATAGAAGGAGTCAAGGCGGTCAAAAAGTGAAATTTCGAGAAAAAATTAATAAAAGTTGATAAGTTGAATCCGAATTCGTGTGTAATAAGTAGCGTTAAGGTAAAAATAATAGAGGCGATAAGAATTGAGCACATGTCAATCCTTTGAGAGAGTAATTTTGAGAGAAACATCTAGCCCTCATGACTCGGTCGTAAGGATTAGGGTAAATTTTGACATTAAGGCGAGCCTATCTTTTGTTCAAACAGTGATAATAAAACTCCACATTTCAAGAAACTAAAACTAAAGAATAAACTCCAACTTAACTTTCCCCGAAGGAAAATACGTTGAAATTAATCATGAGAACACTTGACATGGAACAAAGAATGGCGGTATGTTATCTTTTCGGACAAAAAGAAGTTCACTTTAGAAGAGTAACACAGTTATAATGTCTACTTCCAGGATCTTTGCCAGGAAGGATACCATTAGGATCGCATTCATTGTCGGACAGATTGTGTAATGGTCTCAAGGGCCAAGTGATACTGTGAGATGATACTTGTTTTATTTCGAAAAGACAACATAGCGCCATTCTTTATTACATGTCAAGTGCTCTCGAGTTTAATTTAAGCGCATTTTCTTTTAGTTTTACTTTCTTTAGATGTGGAGCATTTTTGTATCACTATTTGAACAATAGGCTCACCTTAATGTCAAAATTTACCCTAATCCTTGCGACCGAGTCATGCGAAATGGATGCTTCTCTCAAAATTACTCTCTCATAGGGATTGACAAATACTCAATTTTTATCGCCTCTGTTATTTTTATCTTAACGCTTTTTATTACACACGAATTCGGATTCAACTTATCGACTTTTATTAATTTTATCGAAATTTCACTTTTTGACCACCTTGACTCCTTGTAAGCCTTAAATTTTGATCCCTCTTCCGCAGATAATGATTTTCCCTTATTCATATTAAAGTTAATATCTTACTCAAACAACCACAAAAAATTAGGGGTCCTACGTCTTTAATTGTGGAAGATAGACAAAAAAGAAATTGCATGTGCTATCCTGATGACAAATTTTAAATGGTTATTTTGTGTGTTCTTTTTCGGAAAACAATTATAAAACAATACTAGAAAATGAAAACCCAATACTTTTTGTTTTAATTAATTTAGAATTGAATAGACTATTAACAGTTATAATTTTGAAATTTTAGCTCTTTTAGTTTGGTTGGAAATCAGCCGAAACTATTCAAGCGAAAGGGTGTGCTAATCTGATGACGAGCAGTGTATCTTATAAAAGAGGGACAATTTATCTCTTCGATTATGCATATAACTCAAAATCGATAAAATCGGACTTAACTCACTTTTCACTAGTGACACAGATGTATAACGCATAATTACTTCGGAATGCTCACCTTCTTTCGGGTATATCTCGGCTGCGGCTGATCGTATCGACTTAATTTTTTTTCTGGATTGTAGGGAATCCAATAAAATACAAGTCCATTCTTATTCATTTTTGCGCGGAAATTCACCGTTATCGACTTATTTGCAAAAAACTGATTTTCAGCTTTGACATGCTGTAACATTTTACCTACTGCTTTATAGTGAACACTCTCTATGCCAAAGATGAAGGAAATTTTGTATCAAACAATTCGGCGGCATTCTTTTGGAAATGCTACCATTAGCAGCGGAGATATACGCAACCCAAACAAGACAAAAACCTTCATAAGTACCGTTAGAACATTTTCAAGTGGTGCAAACTTAAATTTAAGCTTTCTGACTAATACCCTATCGTTTTCTTAAATAATCTCAGACAGTGCCTGGCATGCACTCTGAAGCCCGATTTCACGACGGATCGCCTGAAGTACAAGGAGTCGTCCAGTTGCAAAACTCGTTAAGCGCCATGTAGTTTATTTTGTGGAAATTGCAAAAAACCGCTGGTAGGTTTCTAAAAAACTTTTATGATTCTCTCTCGATTACCGTAACTCCTAGTGGAGCATGGTGCGTTGATGACTAAAGTGTGTAGTCCATTAACGTTACAAAGACAATTAAATTCGGAGTGTGATACGGTTGTCAGCCATACCACTTCCTAGTCGCATTGTTAGTTTATTATTCTACGATAAGAATATTTCTTATCATCTTCTTCTGAATAATAAACTTGCGACGAGTCGTGCCGAGTTTGGAAACTCGTTTCTCTATGAGTGTCTATTTCACAGAGTGGCGACCGAACGATCACGGCCACAGAGCACGATAATGATTACTTTTTCATTAAATTTCGTTTAGGATTGTGCTTCAAGTAAAACTAGATACAGCTTCAAAATCCTAGATTAATATTTTCCTGATTCGAGAAAGGAGAAGTTTGGATTTAACGCCTTTTGCAACTGGAAAGGGTTTTTAACGACTTTTGCAACCGAAAATTTTAGCTGAATGAGGATAGGGTATGAAAATAATGTTTCTCAAAATAAAATTCAATGTTTTCAATTTTTCGCAAACATTTTTTGTTTCGAACAATAGGGAAAATAATTTAGAAAATGTAAAAATGTCTTAATAAGAGAGTTGCAAGTTGCAAGACTCGTTAATCGTAATTTATTTAGAGGAAATCGCAAAAACCGGTGAAAAGTTTATTGTGCACATATTGTATTTTTTTCTTCTCGAAATATATTTAGGATAACAATCTAAATAAATTGCTGCGATATGGCATAATAATCCTACATTCGTAGTTTTCTGAATAAACCAGAAAATTCTTTAGATTTCAAGAGTTTCGCACCTGGAGTTGGGGTTTAACGAGTTTTGCAACTCAAAATGTAGCCTAGAAAATATGCATTAATTGGCGGCAATAGTGTTTATTTTAAACTTGACAGGATTGTTGGGATTGCCCTCTACATATGCGGGAAAAGTCCTGTTGAATAGGAAGTATAAAAGAAGGAGAAATTTTTCATTTTTTTTATATCTATTTCAAAAATGGTCAAATCTACATGAAAATATTCCGAGTATGTCCTAAACTAAATAAAATTTCCTTGGCAGTAATAAAATTTATTACTCGACCTGTTTTTGGAAAATATCCTGCTGGGTATTTGTAGATAGATACATTTTGCATCATTACTCCTGAAAATACGAAAGTTAAGCCATGTACATACATAATTGTGCAATGTATGTAAATGTATGAAGCTCCAGTAATTTTTTACTAAAAATTATCTTGATCCTGTGGCCCTTGTTTCATCCTTATTTAAAATCAAAAAACAAATATGCTTACGCCCGTAACTCTTCCAAATTACATTCAGGAGGAAAATTTCGGTTTGTCTTTAAGGCAAAGCTTCATTACACTTATCATACCAAATATCAACTCAATCAAATCAAAATTAATTGTAGCTTCCGTACAAAGTGACCTACAGTGATCTACTTTACTTTTTCTCCGTCTCCTTATACTGCCCTACGGTCTCGCGTTGCTTGCGGTGACATGTAGACACATCGCCCTATCTGGTGGTACCTAATACCTCAGCCTATTTCACCTCTATCTTCATCGTGTCATCGCAGAGAGCAATGTGTTGCTGGCTTTTCATTTGACACATCCAAGTGTTGATCAGTTTGCCTTTAACCTTGGGTCCGTCAAGTGTAACATCCATTTATATCGCCTGGTTTGAGGGTTTCTCAGGCGGAAGGTTTCTCTGCTGCCCTGTTTTGGTTGAAATAAAGGAAGGCGCTCAATGAAGCCGCATACCCGGAATTCGATTTGCTGATAAGTCCGTCGTTAAAGTAAAATAAAGTTAGATGATGTGGACTCGATCTGATTTAATTCCAGGATTATCTAATTAAGAGTTCTTCATAAGGGCGTATCTATTTTGTCAATCTGGCGGACATGTTGTTATGGGTGCGACTGCTTTGTTCGTTTTTTGTTAGTCAATTACTCATAGGCTTCATGCACACGACGCGAAAACGGCTCGCAAGCTCGACACATCGAAATGCATTGGCTCTTATGGGAAGCTCACGACAGCGAGAGCCGTGCCGCTGTCAAATCACAACTAGCGAGACGTGTTTTCACATATCGTGCACCACAATCCGCAAATTCACGGCTCGCGAGCCGTGTTTTGACTGTGCATGGCTCTCGCTTGCTGTCGCTCGTCATGAGCTTCCCATAAGAGCCAATGCATTTCGATGTGTCGAGCTTGCGAGCCGTTTTCGCGTCGTGTGCATGAAGCCTTACAGTATAGATACGCGATCGCCCGACAAAATCGACTTTCCAACGACAGGTTCTAAAGCTCGAGACGATCGGTAAACAAATGGGCACGATTTCAGTATCTGTGGCGCCAAATTTTTATGATGCCATTTCATTAATATTGGCCTGAAACGACCAAATCTGCAATCCTTTTTTGCGAAATCGTAACGGTTCTCCGGATATTCAATGTCAAAGTTTGACATTTATATGGGGTAGTTCAGTTTTTAATGGGAAATTGGGGGTATTTTTTACCACAGTTTGATGTGAATCAATAGCCTTGCCCCGAAAATAACATTTTCAACTTATTTTGCCTCGCTGTCTAGCAAATTTTACAATTCTTGCTCGCAAATATATTTTGACATTTCATATTATTAACATCTTTGCCAAATTGGTAAAACTTACTATTCTAGTGGGACCGATTAAAATTAAAACGTCAATTTTATGGCGTCGAATACTTTCCCCAATGTGTAAAGCGGAAATACCCCCCTTTTCTTATCAAATTACTTAACTGGCTTCATAGAAAAGTCAAACTTTGACATTGAATATCTGGAGAACCGTTACGATTTCGCGAAAAAGGATTGCAGATTCGGTCGTTTCAGGCCAATATTAATTAAATGGCATCATCAAAATTTGGCGCCACAGATACTGAAATCTCCCCAACAAATGCTAAATCGATCGAGAATTTTTTTTTCCACAGGCTAATTTCATTAACCGTCAGCTTAACGTTTTTGAAAACCTAATGCGAAACTTGTGCGAATACGAAATTATGATGTTGGAGGCCAACAAAAACATGCTTATCTCGTATGGCAGGCACACTTAGCATATGCGATCATATCTTCAGGGCTGTGGTACCTTTCGAACCTTCGACGATAGCGCAAACTTCAACCTTCAACTTTGCGGAATACAGCCAATACTTGAACTATCATTCAACACCCGATTGAATTTAACGCTCAAAAGTTTTCGTAAAAATCACGCCATTCCGTATTATAAAAAGCCCAGGGATATTATTGCGATCCTAGCAATGTGCTCTATGAAGCAGCCATGAAAACCGTACAGCACATTTAAATGAGACAATCAGAACAATCGAGTGGCATTAGCAGTCATTGACTAATTTCGGCCGAAGAAACCAGGCTGCAAGCATCCGAAATCCTTCTGTTGAAACCTGAACCTATTTCGATCTAGCTGGAATTCGCGAATCAATTTCAGGATATGCATAAATCAAAGGATATCTCTATTTCATGTAGTTACTGGCATTACACACTTCAAAACAATAGTATATTGTGTGTACCTACCCTAACTCTGCGTTCCAAAATATACCTCTTAACGAGACCCGCGAGTTCTAATCGTACGAACACCACGATGAATGTATACCCACGCTTGTACCAACCTAGAAGAGGCGTCGACCTCAAAATATTTAATTTCAATTTTTTTTATGGGGTAGGGAGGTAGGGGTAGATGGTTCAGATCTGGTTTCCCCTTGATATTTTATAAAGGCATCTAACAGGACACCGAATTGAAGTTTTTGGTGACATTCCATATAAAGTTAGAGCTGGATATACTTTTGTAGGGGAGGTAGGGTATCCTTGCGCTGGACCTATTCTACTTTCCATCCATCCAATCTACGGGTATGTCAAAATTAGGCATGGATCAACATTTTAGGTCGCTACTGATAATCTGTCGACAGTTATGGCCGAGGGATCGAAGGGTTTATTTGAATGGGAGATAGGGGAACCCTTGGTCGGATTGGCCAATTTTCAATACTGTTTGAGATTTTATAAAATACAACATACTGACTAATATTTCAAACCGCCAGCTTAATTACTTTGGCAGTTATCGTGTGAACAGACGCACGGAATTTTTCAAAACCATGATTTCAAAGCATATGTTCCGAAATGAATTCGTTTTATTACATAAATCCATGAATTTAGCGTTTTCAGCTCCTCGTACAATTCATTTTAAATACTTTCAACTCGAAGAAACCGGAAAAAATAATTTGGATTTGTCGTATTTTGCACCTGTTTTGATGGATTTAACGAGTTTTGAAACCAAAATATTGTGGTGGATTTAACGAGTTTTGCAACTGTTTGCAGTTTTTATCGCCTTATTACGCCGTAATTATTAAAATAAGTTAGAATATTTTTAATCCTACCTATAGAGCATCAAAAGTGGAATAAAATGGCATCATTAACTCAATTTTTCACAATTTTGGATTTAACGAGTTTTGCAAATGGCCGACTCAAGTATAGGTCGAATTTGGAGTAGCTGACCCGGCCATGACAAATCTACTGGTTGATAATGTGTGCGCGTTATTCTTTCCACTCTTGAGTAGAAGGGGGTGGAAGTGCTTTTTGGCCTGACAGCATGGATCGTTCCCGTACGGAGACCTAATCGCTGAAGAAACGATTTGGACAGCATCATTTATTTGACGCTAGTAGCTATCAAAGTTTGGAAGTCCCTATTGGAATTGAAGTACATAAATAACTCTAAAAAAAACAGGCAGAAAACATTCGTTTTTCTTTTAAACTTTATTTATTTCATCTTCGATAGAAAAATTCGGGTGAAAACAATAATACATGAAAATAATAATCATATTAAAAATTACAATCAAATACATAGCGTAAATATATAGAGATAAAAACTAATATTATATCTTTCTTATGTTTTTCTTATCTGCTTTTTTTTTGCATTTTCTGTAATGTCTGTATAATTGCTTACATATTATTATTGAGTGATACAAAATTCAAGAAAAATACTCTCCCAGTTTGATACTCCCATGTGTACATGTATACATCGTGGGTAAAAACAAAAGTATAAGTAAAATTAGCCAAATAGTTTATAGTTGATGTCCTATAGAATTTCTTCATTTAAATTAAAATAATTAGGTTAATTTCTATGCTATAATGAATTCAATGTGACTATAATTTTGCATGTTTTATATGTGAATTTACTTTCCATTTCATTTGTTTTTTACGTCGTCTGCTGAAAATTTTCGTGTTGTTTGTGTTGATGCGGGCGCGTATTTGCATATTTGTTCGATTGCAAAAAAACTTAAGTACTATCCGTTTATAATTTTTCAATTGTTTTAAATAATAATTTTTTCTTCTCATTGTATTTTGAGGGAATGTTGTGTCTTTTCTTTACAAATAGTATACAACGTCAATGACGTCGTCTTAGTATAAAATTAACATGCAACTGGAATGCTAGGACAATGTAACTGCAATATCTTTAAGATATTTTGACAGCTGTCACTCATAGAGAAAATACTTAACAAATTCATTGATACATAGTCAAAAATGGAAAATAACAATTACGTAGAGTTTCAATAATACATAATAATAGTGGACAGGTGTGTGTATAACAATGACTCTCTTTTTTAATTTATTTCTAAAAATTTCTTTATTTATAATATTTTCATAAATACTTTTGTTGCCTTTTCATTGTCTTTATTTTCGATTTTCAATAAATTTCTATCCTACGGGTAGGGCTACCTTCGATATATTTCAGGGAAGAATTTAAACAGAAAAAAATGTTAAAGGAAGGTGCACTCTGTTTATATTTGTTTATTTAAGTAATGGAATGTTTCATTGCACTTTTTAGTGCAATACAGTAGTCTTGTAAAGAAAGACATTGAGTAACATAAATATAGGTAGCTCTCTGAAACAGTGTTAAAATTTGTAATAATCAAGAGAAGGTCGCATTTTATATTATAATATAAATTTAACTAATATAGTCCTTGCATAAGGAGTTTCACATTGTTCGTTCCGTCTTTATTGGGTTCTAAAATATTGGTAAACTTTTTTTTTGCTGTTTTATGTAGAGTACTCAGCTGCCTCTTAATTTGCCAAAAAATATGGGTACATCACTTTCAATTCATTCAAAATAACTTGAAAAACTATATACACGCAATAATGATTTAATGTACCTATGGTAAAGATAATAACGTAGCATAGTAGGAAGGATAGTTTTTTTCTTCGTGAATGTATATATATATAGTATTTTTCTCCTGTTTTTTTATCTGGATATAATGTCTAATAAAATTTGTTTTTTTTTCTGTTTTTACTACGAACATTTCTCTAACAGCGAATCAGTGCAAGGTTTTTTGTTGTTGTTTTGTTACGTTAATTTTCCATTGTTAATGTATTTTTCATTCACTAAAGTTAAATTTTAATATTTAATTTATATTTCAGTTTTTTTTTTGTATATTTTTGTTTGCGATCTAGAAAATTTCAATATAACTAATGCATATTACATAATATATTGTTTCCTTCTTTTTTATATGTATTATTTTTTTCATTTCAATACATTCGTATGAACGTAAGTACGCCTCATGCTGCCATATTATAGTACGTACAGTGCTGCAAAGTAAAGAATTTGAGTGTCTATTTGTGTTGTTGTGTATGGAAGAGGGTTTATGTGAAATATAGTATATCAGGCATTTAAATACATTATATCATATTTTCATTTATCGGACAACCTTTTAGTTAAGTACAATTTCTCTGTTTTATTAGGTATAATAGGATTTATTTACTGTATAAGTATATGCATGTTGTTGAAGAACTTTGTTTTGTTTGTTTTTTTTTTAACGGATTCAATAAATTTGTTTTTAACATTGCAAAAATGGTAAAAGTACAATAATGAGTTTATTGTAAATAATAATGATTAAAAAAAATAATTCAAAAACTACATAACGATTGAATACTCTCTATTTTACTTACATACATAAAAATTAAAGGAGTGTGTATACTAGTTTTGTTTGTGTGTGTGTGTTTGTCATACAATCAACTATACGTGAAATGTATGACGTACGATAAATAACGAAGTTTAAGTCACCAATAGATGATTGGAGCTTTCTGTAATAAAAAAAGAAAATAAGATTTTATTAAAGGTGAAGGTAGGACAGTTAAAAATAAATCTAGGCCAAATGAATATTTCGCAAACAATATCACAGATTTTTGATTCTTACATATCAGCTAACAGTCGCAGTTAAAGACAGTTTGCATGAACGTAGCCAGGACTGAATTTAGCAGGAGGGGATCAAAACCAAAATTCAAAAACTGGTTACTGTTGGATCAAGGAGCTTGCTTGTCGTGCGAAAGGAGGAAATCTTTTGGATGACAACAACTATTTTTTCCTTGTACCTGGCCACATGCTAAGTTGAGCTGATGCGACTGTCAAATTAAATGCCGCCTCTGGCCTATCGTCTGGGTTGATGGTTGTTAAAGGTAGAATTTTTTTCTCAAAGTCGCTGATTTGTCAGAGTATATTATTAAAATACTCTAATAAATCAGCAACTCTGAAAAAAAAATCAGACGACAGTAGAGATGTCAAAAAAGTAACTACCCGTTACTTAAGTAGTCGTTACTAATTAATAAGTATCGGAAGTAACGACTACCGAGTACAAAAAGTAGTCGTTACATATGTACCGAACAACAAACAAACAAAGCAATCTCGTATGTATCTACTCAGGCACCAACACAAGAATCGAGCATACCAAGTAGTATACAGTCTGATATCTAATCATGACGGATATCGCTAACATCTAACATCCCTCCAGCTCCAGCTACGCGGAGTAGATGCTCTCTTAGAGAATGTTGTTGCAAGCTCAGCCATACCTTGATCGTGTCCATCGGCTAAAGGATTCCAAAGATATCGACGGATTTCGGAAGTAGTACGAAGCTGATTGTGAAATTGTTGTGTGCCAATATGCAGTTTGACAAAAAAGAGGATCCGTCAAACCGTTAGACAATTTTGTAGCGAGTCCAGCGCCATCTCGATCGTGTCGCCACGCCAAAGGATTGCCCCCCTGTGCACTAACCGAAAAAGAGGATCCGTCAAACCGTTAGACAATTTTGTAGCGAGTCCAGCGCCAGCTCGATCGTGTCGCCACGCCAAAGGATTGCAGAGATATCGACGGATTTCCGAAAGATTACGCGGTTTCGTTCATAGTATGCGATTGGAAATCGTGGTGGCTCGATATTTGCGCAATGCGCTTCTACCCACTACTCGGTCTGCTCGATACTTGCGTTTCTACCTGAGAGTAAATATTAAAAGGTACGTTGTCCTCGAGACGACTGCATCGGCTCTAGCGATAGCGACTCGCTCATTTCATATAAAAACTCATTTTTCTCTCATTCTAAAGGTACATTTTCCTCGACACGACTGCACGACAGCGATTCGCTCATTCCATATAAAAACTCGTTTTTAAAATGAGATAGAAACGAGTTTTTATATGGAATGAGCGAGTCGCTGTCGTGCGGCCGCGTCAAGGACAACGTACCTTAAAAACGAGTTTTATATGAAATGAGTGAGTCGCTGTCGCTAGAGCCGATGCAGTTGTGTCGAGGACAACGTACCTTAATACCGTGTGCTGCGCGCCGAATAGTATGTACAAACTACAAGCGCAAGAATCGAGTAGATCGAGTAGTACACTGTCTTATATCAACATTCTCTCAATAATCAAGAATCGAGCAGCCCGAGTAATCGAGCAGACCGAGTAATCGAGCAGTCCGAGTAATCGAGCAGACCGAGTAGTAGGTAGAAGCGCAGTGCGCATGTATCGAGACAGCACGATTTCCTATCGCATACTATTAATGAACGAAACAATTGTGCCTCATAGATTCTATTGTGTGGAATCCGTTCTATAAGGTGCATATCGAGCGTATAGAAAGAATTCAACACAATTTTACACGGTTTGCCATTTATCAAATTGGCTGGCGTTTCAAGCCAGATTATAAAACTCGCTGTTCCTTATTGGGTTTACAAGCCTTAGATTATAGAAGAACATTTTTAAACGCTATGTTTAGAAGAGACCTGTTTTGCTCTCATATTGTTTGTGAAGATATATTAAATAACTTTCAAGTCAGAAATATTCCTCACAATTTACGGCGGAACAACCTTCTTGTTCAGCCTTATCATAGAGTAAACTATGGGCTTAATGAACCAATTACAAGGTCAATTATTCTTTATAATAGTTTGAAGGACTTAGTTAATTTTAATTGTACTAATAAACTAATTTTTAAAAGAAGTTATTGTGATAAATTTCCTTATTAATATATTTTGTTTTCAGTTTTTTTTACGATCTGCTAGAGTTTACACTCGATTGATTGATTAGTCACTTACGTACGGATAGTAAGTAAAGTGATGCCGAGAAGCCAAAAGGCACAAAAGTTTCTATGAGGCAAAAAAAAAAAAAACAAAAAAAATTGACCTCATATTCTACCGGAAATCCGTCGATATCTCTGCAATCCTTAGACGTGGTGACACGATAGAGGTCTCGTTGGATTCACCACAAAATTTTCTAATGGGTCGACGGATCCTCTTTTTCGGTCAGTACACAGGGGGGTCAGATATCACTGTCAAACTGGATATTGGCACACAGCAATTTCACAATCAGCTTCGTAATACATCCGAAATCCGACGCTATCTTTGGAATCCTTGAGCCGAAGGTGTCGCTGGACTTGCAACAAAATCGTCTAAGGGAGCTTTCCGGTACAGCATATGGGTGTCAGGGATAACCGTCAAAGTACAATAATTCACAAAACGCATGCCCTTGTCAACTTAGATGTTGGCCACAGCAATTTTAAGATCGACTTCGTATTCGTGCGGAAATACCTCGATATCTCTGCAATTCTTTGGGGGAGCGACACGATCGGGGTGTTGCTTGACTCAGCACAAAATTGCCTAAAAGGTGTCGAAGCCTGTTTCCCGATTAGTGCAGAGGGTGGGAAAAGATAGCCGTCAAACCGAATAATGGCAACAGCAATTCCACAGTCAACTTCGTACCACTTCGGAGATCCGTCGATATCTCTGCAATGCTTTGGTCGAGCGACACGAGCGATATGTCAGCGGATTCCCCACACAATTGCCTAGAGTTGTCGAAGCCTTTGACCCGTTAGTGCAGTCAAAAATAACCCTCAGCCAAGATGCTGACCACAGCCATTAACGATTAACTTCGTACCATGTACATTAGAAAATGGTCGATATCTCTCCAATTTACGGCCGAGCGATCCGATTGGGTTTCCGCCTGTCTCGCAATTTAATTGTGTAAAACAGTGCCAAAGATGAGTACAAGCCCTCCTACCATCTCTACTATGTCGGCGACGAACCGTGAATAAGAGGACTATCGTATTCGAGTAGGTTGTTGTTGCAGTCGTTGTAGTTTTTTATGTGTTTCTGTTTCTTTAAAAGCAACGATTACTAAGTAACGATTACTCGAAGCAAATGTAACGAATATAGCCGATTACTGAAATGTAACTAAATTTGACATCACTGGACGACAGGCAGAGGCTGAACACTTAGCAAGGAAGTCTACCTATAACTGTAAATAAACGTTTGTGATCCTCACCACATAAAAATATAGCTAGGCGTAGGGCGGTTATCATGGAGCGAGCAGTAGCCTTTAAGTACCTCGTAGTCAGATTGGCCAAATTGAAGTTTGTTTTTGCTTTAAAACGACACCTTTTATGCTAATTGGGCGTTTCGACTCAGCTCAGCTAACCAATTCGTTGAATTGACCATTTTTTGAGGCATGAATGGCATGACTGCTTCTCTCTGGGGCATAGTGTTAATTTCAACTCTAATAATGGTAAATTTCTCCTCGCACGGACACATTTCAGTCTGTGTTTGATGAAGCTGTATACATAAACATTTTGCCATTGGGGGTTACAACCATTTTTCTACTGATAACGTGGATTCCTGAATGAGAGAAAAAATATGGCTACGCCATTGTTCATAAAATTGCCGGCTGGCTATGATTGATATGCAAAAATCGACTTTTACTGGAAATTTAAATATTGTGTTGGAAGCGTGAGGCAGGTACAGACGCTTGCCTCCTCCCCCTCTCTATCATGGTACAATTTTTCTCACTACTTCATAAAAAATCGCTGCGTTTCAGACCGTACAAATGTGGGTTTTGGCATTTAGCATAAGGTGACCAGATCTTTGAGTGACCAATGCTGTACAGAACATGGTGCCCCTTTTTTAAGAAAGGTGGGAAGTTGATGATTCTTTTGTTTTGGCCTCTTGAATGGGCTCATGCACAATTTTATTTTCTTACTACACCCGTTCTAACTGAAATTTAAACTACAAAATTACTACTACACATATGAACGAATGGTGGAAGGTTAAGACAGACATTTGTTCCATTTGCCATTTGTTCGGACCTACCGAGAGTCGAAGACTAAAGGCATCCAATGGGTATTACTAAGGGTCGTCTCTCTGAAGGATTTCTAGACTCTGTCAAGTCAAAATGAAGCGATGTTACATTTTTGGGAGTAATCTCTCTGAGAGAGCCCGAAATGATTGGTTTGACGAGGAATGTCAAAATTCGGTAGATGCGAAAAACGAAGCATATCGCGAATAGACCGAACGCGCAACTAGAGCCAAAAAAAAAAACAAATATGGCGGCTTTAGGTTTGGTCGTTCGACGAGAGATCAGCTTTTTACAGTGAAGCTTTTACTCCAGAAGTGCTGGGAATACAACATTGACGTAACCAAATATTTGTCGACTTCAAGCAGGCATACGACAGTATCGATCGCAGCCTACTGTACAACATTCTGCTGCATTTTGGTATACCGGCTAAGCTAGTGCGACTCATAAGGATGACGATGACTACTACCGTCTCGCAGGTCAGAGTTTGAAACTCGTACTGGACTCAAGCAAGGCGACAGGCTGGCGCCGACGCTCTTCAATCTGGCTCTGGAGTATGTGATTCGAGCCATGAATTTGGACAGCAGCGGAACGCTACTCATTATCGACTCAACTAGTAGCCTACGCCGATGACATCAACATCATGTCTCGAAGGTTGGGTGATGCAGAAAGCCGTCTGCATAATCTCAATAACGCCACCAAAGTAGTTGGGCTACATATCAACGAATCTAAAACCAAGGTCATGATGCAATCAAAAACTAGAAAGCCAGTAAATTCAAGCACCACAGTGTAGACTCAATATAGGGTATGTAGACAACTTCACTTACCTGGGTTGCAATTTGTCAAAGGACGCCAACGAAACAGATCAGATAAATCGACGGATACAACTAGCTAATAAGTGTTATTTTGCGGTCCTCCAAATTATGAATTCGAAGCTGGTGCACAGGAACAAGAAGCTTAACGTGTATAAAACCATAATCCGACCTGTGCTATGCTACGGCTGTGAGGCATGGACCCTTACCCAAAATTCTGAACACCTGTTGGATACATTCGAGCGAAAGGTTATCCGAAGAATCTTCGGGGCCGTTCGTGAACGAGGTGAATGGCGCATCCGGTACAACCTTGAGTTGTATCAGCTGTATGATGAGCTACAGGTGTCGAAGATCGTGAAATTGCAGCGACTGCAATGGGTGGGACATGTACAAAGGATGAACGACGATCGCATGCCCAAAAAGGTGATGAACGCGCAACGAGTGGAAGAAGCCAGATTGCGTGGACGACCGAGAACCCGGTGGGAGCATTCTGGATGTGAGGACGCCCACCAGATGCTAGGCTTTCGGAACTGGAGGACAAGGACGCGTGACCGCGACATCTGGAGGTTTCCAATCCAGGGCTATCGTACCATAAAGAAGAAAAATCTCTCTGACCTTTGCAACGTCTACTTGTACGACTAAAATTTTTCGATTTTATGGGGTCGTTTCTGTCATATCTCTATCGACTGCTCTTAGCTTTTGGTTTGGTGATAAAACACATTTCAAAATTTAGTTAGGGGTTTTCTGGAAAGCTTGGAGGATGCACCAAATGTGAAATTAGGGGAGCTGCTGTACTTTTTAAATAGCACTGGCTGCTTTAAGGCACCTCTCCACTTCTAAATTCATCACCTAACCCGCATCATATATACTAGTTCGACTTCACGGAGTTTGTGGTTTCAAAACGGCGCTTTATGCGCTAATTGGGCTTTTGGCTAGCCTCTGCCTAAGACACCACTTTTACCAACCAACCAGGCTCGTCCGCCATATACATTCCCCTTGCTCAAAGCTTGCATTTCGCCTTTGTGAAACTCTACAAAAGACCACTGCTGCTGTGCAAAATGTAATAATTGGGGGCCTACTCTCTTGCATATTTAGAGCACCTTTTCAGTGCTAACTTATTTTCCATCCATTGACCCGTTGATTGCATTGCGTTCTCGGTAGATAAAACATTTTTTTTTTAATTCTGAGGGTTGTGTCTCTGATATTTTTACGGTATCGCTCAAGAAAGAACATTTTTATTTTTACGTACTTTATATCTCTCTCTTCATTACCGTAACTCCTAGTGGAGCATCGTGCGTTGATGACTACCGTGTCATGTCGTGGCTATCAACGTTACAAGGACAACTGAATTCGTTTTATTACTCCACGATAAGATTATTATTATTATTTCTTATCATCTGAATAATAAACTTGCGACGAGTCGTGCCGAGTTTGGAAACTCGTTTCTCTACGAGTGTCTATTTCACAGAGTGGTGACCGGACGTTCACGGCCACAGAGCACGACTTTATATCCAGGGCCAATATTAGCGTTCATTGTGGCACTGAGCGAAACAGTTGCCGCTTTAACCAATAGAAAAAATATACTGTAACATAAGACCACAAAAATTGTTAAAAAAAATATACACACAATTTTTAGATGTGTTTCTATTTATTGATTGTTTTAGCCGGTTAGTTGGCCTAGTGTAGATACATATTTGTCCAAGAAAACCCCACAAAAAGATGTTTATAAAAAAAAAGAAAATTTGACAGTTTAAATTTAATTTTTTTTCTTCTTTTAAATAAAAATTTAAATTTGAAGCTATACAATTTTCGCATTTCCGCAAAAGATGTTTGTAGTAGTAGCCAACTTTACTTGGGCTAAAAAAATGGGATCTTCCTAATTGTATGTTATTTGGAATAGTTTGGAATAGTGACCCGTAATGACTAGAGCTAAAAGTATTGAAGAGGAGCGCTACTTTCTAGCTCGTCCAATCTGTAGCTGTAATCCCCTTAAACATTTCTGTGATCCCAAATCTGAAAGCTTCAGGGTAGCTGAGATTGAGTCGACTACTTAGTCAGGTTAACGTATTAACAAGATTGGAATTTGGTTTTCTATTTTTATGTAAGGCAACGATGGCGAAGACGACATCGAAATCGATGCGCTGCAAAACAAGGAAAGAGTCAAAATCACAGGCGATCACTATGACGCACGGAACGGAAGTCACATTTTTACGGATGTGCTGTGGCCTACTCGTGACTTTTTTATGGTTTTATATAATACATTTCCTCCCCCCCTAAGGCCAATTCCGAGCTGCGCCTAACAATACTGTTAGTTAGGACGTTTATTTTGTCTCTCCCGATATCCTCGGGAGTCCCCCTCGATTAAAGAAAAATATAAAAATAAATAAATTGCTACTACAACAACTACGGCTCGAAAGTTGACGCACTTTATTGATAGTTAAGTCTTTTAGTCCTCCGTTTCTCAGAAAGCTTGTTGGCACCATGACAAGGACTACAAAACTCCAGTTGAGTTCCAGAGCTGTTAACACTGTCGAAATTGAGGAACTGCTTATGTCTGAAGAGGAATACGCTCTAGGCTGGACCTAAGATAAGTACATATGTACTTTAAAAATTGTATGTGATTATAAACGCCGAATAAAAGACACTTCACAATAAAAACCGTGGAGCAGTAGTTAAGCGGACAACAATTTTCATAATTAATCGATCATCATGTCAAATGGATAGGAAGAATTAAATGAAAAGGCGTCGTACATTTGCTATGTTTTCTCTCCGTTTCGGAATTTTTAAAGTTTAATTATTACTTTTGGATAGAAACCTCTACCAGGATTTACTGGCACTGATCAGAAAAGGTTGGACTTCGTTTAAAAAAAAAACCTCCCTTATTTTGTCAAGGACTGCAATATAATAATCTCGAGTTCAACATGTCAACAGTATTTTATTGCGGAACTCAATGATTTCTTTCTTCAGTTACCTATGCAAAAAATATATGCGGAAAATAAAGTTAAAGATAGGTGTCATAGAAGATTATACACATGTCGGTTGATTAGCCTTTTTTCTTGTCTAACTCAGGAGCGATGGACAGTGACAGTGATGCATTTGGGCCTAATAGAAGACAAAGAACTAGTAATCCCATCAATGAAATAAATCAATTTACCAATTTTCTTCAAGTAATAATTTGTTTAAGAGTTGTAATATTTTAACGGATGGTTGAAATGCAAAAAAAAAATGTCAAGTCCAAATTGTTACATTACCATCATATTTTCTACCCAAAATAAAAAAGGTATTAACCTATTCTTCAACAATATGCATACAACTTGTTAAAATTTTCAAATTCAATTCATATAATACACAGTATAAAAAAGTATTTCCAGTTTCATATATACCAATTAATCAGCATCCAATTCTAACAATATGTATATAATTCCAATCAATTGTTCTTTCCATTCAATCCGATTTGTATTTTACAAAATAATACTAATTATTTCTGATTTAGTTAATTAATTAATTAATTAATTCATTTAATAAAATTAATACTTTCAGTTACCGATTGGACGATTTTGAGCTTACCAATGTATCATTGCGAATTACAATGTCGAACACAACTATTCAGGCCAACTAATCAAAATTTATATTAACGCGATTTATTGATTTCTCTCTCTCGACATAAAATATTGCAAATATAAAAAAACAGTAAATATTTCAATTCTACTAAATTGCATTCAACACTAACATTTTGTTAATCATTTCAAATTCTTTCCATATCACTAACAATTCAACCGAATCCATATACACATTTAATTTTGTTTGTGCTTGGATTTTTACAAATTACATTAATTTTATCAACACATTTATATTTTGGAAAAAAAAATGTATATATGTACATACATAAAAAATACGCATGAATTAATATTGGTTTCGTAGACACGAAGAAAATTGATCTTTTTTATTTAAAAAAATATATGGAAAAAACGTTTTAACGATTTTTCAAAATAAACAAAATTATTCGATTTTCATTCAAATGCCAAAAACAATATTTTAAATGGAACTATGAAAAAAAAAAACATCTCTTATGGTGTTATTAGTAATATTTTGTATGTATAATGGTTTAAGTCTTTTGTTTCAGAATTGAATTTTGCTATTTGTTTCTTTCTTTTTGTTCTTATTTCAAATTTTAGTAAATGTTATAATTTTTTTTATTTGTTTGCATTTTGTTATAATTTATACTATATTTGTGATTTTTTTTTCATTTGTATTCATATGTATATAATTTTGGTTTTATTTTCCAGTTTTTTTTTATATTATTAAGTTAAGTTTTTTTTGTTTATTTTTCGTTTGTTTTCTCTATTTCTTTTTTTTTTAATTCAATGGAAGGCAAAACATGTGCTGTAGTAGACTTTTGGATGGTGGAGGAGGTAACTGCGTAATACTGAGATCATCAGCTACAGAATCATAGTCACTTGAATCATCACCGTAAAGCTGCAAGGATAACAGAATTTTTGTTTTGGTTGCTTTTAGTTATTTTTTTTTTGCAAGAACAAATTTGAGGGGAGAGGGAGCGAAAATTGAAGTTCTAATTTACAAATATGTTTTTACAAGACATGCAGATTTAACCTTGCATAAATGAAATAAAAAAATTAATTATTTTAATTATTATTTTTTTAAGGAATAAAATAATAAAAATGTATGTGTTTACTACTATGTAGTCTGATTCTTTTAGATAATTTTCTTTCCCCAGTGAAAACCATAACATCTGTAAACGCGGAAGAAAAATCGAAAAGTAAAAAAAGATGTGTTGTACTGATATATGTAGATGTTTTTTTTTGTCATATTCTGAACTGATTTTGTTTCCATCCAAACGACCGAAAGATCGAACAGTTCCGATTCGGCGATTTAATGTGTACGGTACGGATAATGAAGGCGGGCATAATTAAAAGAAATCCTGTTCGTACCAGATGTCCAACGAGCTCTTTGGTATTTATATTAGGGGGAATTCGGTCCAACGTTTTATTGCGTGGAAAGCGATATATTTCTAACAGTTGAGATCTGATAGCCGCAGGCATAGTAAATTTTTTATGCTATCGCTGTGAGGGCAAACTTGGTCACAGTTGTGCCGAGCCTTCGCGGAACCAGTTTGCTCGGTATCAGGCTTGAAGCACCACGGGTGTCAAAATCTAGAATAAGATCCGCACCTTAGTACATGCATGCTGTCTTTAATCTTCTACGGCAGGCGGACCAAATTTGTTCGGCCCACTACATTATTTTAATCCGATAACGAAAAAAATTTAAATTAAAGAAACTCGCTTAAACTTCTTTTTCTCTTTATTGAAAAGAATGCTAACCATACCATTCAAAAAATTTGAAGAAAGTGTCATTAATAACAGGAGAATGGCAAAAATATAATTAAGAGCATGTGAAGAAGAACGAGACCGAGGCTAACTTCGGGCGCGGCCGAAATTTGGATACCTTTCGCTCTCCTCAGGCTAAAAGTTTTTTTCGTATGTACCTATGACTTGTATTTAATCCCCCCATTATTTTCCTTCCGTTTTCACAAAAGTTCCGTTGCGTCGACAAAACAATATTTGTGTGGGGTTTCGTTGGAATAAGTGGGCAAATAAAAATATTTACTTAATTACTTAATTTTATTGGGGGATGCTGGAGCATGGCCCCATAGTACGATTTCATTTGTTTTGTTGCTTTGATTAAGACACATTAATTCAAGGTTTTGTGAAATTAGTCTATTTTTTTTAGAAGGACCAAAATGGGGGGGGTGGATTTGTATGGCAGCCCCATGACCCCACGGTCCGAAATGCTCCATTCTTACATATATTTAGTGTCATCAATAGAAACACATTTGTGTGCACCAAATTCAACCAAATTTGGTGCAGAAATAAAAAAGTTTTTCTTAGAAGAACTTATTTGGGGGGTTAGGTTTGTATGGCAGCCCCATGACCCCATTGTCCAATTTGAACCATTCTTACATATGTTTTGTATCATCAATAGAATACCTTTGTGTAAGATTTGGTTCAAATTGGTGCACAAATAAAAAAGTTATTTCTAGAAGAATCTAATTTGGGGGTTTGGGTTTGTATGGCAGCTCCATGACCCCATTGTCCGATTTTACCGACTCAAACATACAAACTGCCTACAGCGAAAAGAAGCATTTATGCATAATTTCAGCTTCATAACTTTCAAATTGGCCGAGTAAAACGTGTCCCAACAGACGGACATCGCCCAATCGACTCCCCAAGCCACGCTGATTACATATGTATCCTTTTTATATGGTCGGAGATGCTTCCTCCAATGCGTTACAAACTTCATGACAAAATTAATATACCCTTTCACTCTATGAGCGAAGGGTATAAAAATATTCAAAGTTAAATTGGTACAGTCGACTCTTGATAATTCGAAGGACAACGAAAAAATTTCGAATTATTGAGTGTTCGAATTATCGAAAAAAAAATATGTAAATAAAATAATTTATTTCACGATTCAGCAAAGCTCCTCCATCCGGAAAATTTTTTCCATCAACAGTGTGCTTTCACCTGTAATTAAATTTTGTTCCAACATAAAATGAAAACTATTTTTCAGCACTAGGTAGATCCTAAACGTATCATGGGATTAAATAGTCCAACTAAAGTTAATTTATGAAAAAATATCGACTGGAGATATACTAAATTTAATGAGAAAAGAGGATACCTTATCTTTATCTATCTATTCTTTTGCGTTTTTTTTTTAATGTATAGTGGTTTCCAAACTTTTTTTTTATTTTTTGTTTTAAAATAGTAGTAGATGCTGAAATCTTAAAATTCGTTGCCATATCTTTTTTTATCACCATTTTCCACTGCCGCGATAATTTGTCTTTTCACATCTACGGATATGCACGTGTACTTTTTCGAAATCATTTTCACTTGAAAGTCAACAATAAACTGAAGAAAATGTGTAATCTTTTCACAATTCGCCGTAAAAAGACAGCAACAGAAAAATTTCAGGAAAAATTCGAATTATAAAGAGTTTCTAAATGCATATTTCGAATTATAAAATGCTCAGTTGAACGAAATCATTTCGCTTTATCGAGTGTATATAACTTCATACGAACTTGGCTCTTTTATTCGATTTATCGAAGGGACAGGTTAACTAGTTCGGATTATCGAAAAATTCGTATTACCGAGGTTCGAATTAACGAGAGGCGACTGTATATTACATTAGAAATGACGTGGTATTTTTCAACAAATTTTCTGTTTTGCATCAGAAGCTTACTATGAATAAAGACTGAAGGAAAGATGTACAAGAGTTGTGGCTCTTACACTTTTAGATGGTTTGTTTTCCATCTTCTGAACTGAATTTGTTTCCATCTTTATTTATACTTTTTAATGTGCTTTTTTTTATTTAAGTCTTTTTTTAAGAAGGTGTTTTCCAGTTAAGAATCGCTTGTATTTTGGAGGTGAAGTGCCAAAATTAATGTACATTAACCCAAAGTGTTGCACTTTTTCTTGCTCATACATGATAAATATTTAGTTTTTATCTGCTATTTCACTTCAAGCATTTTTTCCAAAATTTAAACAAGGCGATTTCCAACGGTATGTTTTTGCGCATTCCTTACTTCCATTCTTTATACGCTACCATTTTTAAATTTCCACACAACATTTACAAAAAAAGGAATTTTACTTTTTGGGCTCCTCAGCAGTATTTCGATTCAAATTTATTTAAAGAACCAAATTTGTATTCCGGGACCCGCTAGACCATCGGCAGACACCATGCCAGCACCTGGGTTAACCAACCCAGATGTTCAGGTTCTTCTTGAAATCTTTAATAATCCAGAGAAAATAACAAATTCTCCAAGCATTCGCCAGTTTTGAGCCAGGACAAGGGTTGACATAATAGACTACAAAATTCGGGAACCCTATGATATGCAGAAATTATCGACGAATCCTTCCATCATCAATTGGATACAAGCCCTTCCAAAAGCACATTTTACTTAAATATCTGAATCGCCCAAAAGGGCGCATTCGTAAATATTGAAAATGTCATATTCGTTAACATGTAAGAGATTTAAGAAGGCGGGACCGCCAGCTTCCGCCCCGGGCACCCCATTTTCCTTCAACTTATACATAGTAAGTGTTATTATGCCTATGCTCCGCTGCTATAGCATAGCTATAAGATTTTCGGAAAGGGAGGGGTTGCATGACCGAAATTTTCCTTTAAGGTAGGTTAGGTTAGATATAGGGGCCACCAAGTGTCAAGTACAGCGCACTTACACCAAAAGTTTGTCCATTGAAGGTAGGCACGAACATCGGTTTTCTGCGTGGAATCTATACATAAATGCTGTCAAAATATGAATAACAGTAAAAATCGAATTCGAGAGTTAGCATACTCACTTCTTCTTCTTTTTGTAGCAATGCAGACACCGCTGTGCATCCATGTGTACTCGAGAATAAGGTTCTTCGATGTTTTCGTCCGTGATGTCAAGGGACAAAAACATAGCTGCTGCGATTAGGTTTTCCCCACAGTGATAGAGGGGTAAAATCAGTGGGCGCAGCTGGTCATTGAGAGAAATGACCCCCATCATGAGCAGAGCCAGCGCAGTTTGGACAGATGTTTTGAATGTCCGGGTTTATGCGAGAAAGATACGAATTGGGGCGCGAACAGAAACCCGACCGAAGTTGGGCTAATGTTGCTCTGGTGGCTCTCGAGAGCCTAATCTCCTCAGGCGAGATTTGTGGTGGGCGCACTGAGAGGACTCTATTCGCACCTAAACTCGCAATAAACCGACTCACTTCTTCGGTGTGAATCGCTGCGAAGGCGGCTCGGCATGTCTCCTCATCGTAAGGGTGCCTCTTGTATCCCTGGACCTCTCTCTCAAGGTCTTGTAAACCACGCCTGACATGTCGTGGTGGAGAAATTCGGTCCATAAGATTGTGGTTGCGATGGTCCTCACGATAGCAACCAACAAGATACTGTTGGGGTCACGTATTGGCATCAATTGTGTCTCTTGATGTAAGTGATCCTGGGCAGACATTACCTGTGGCGGTGCGTAGAGCAGCATTTTTGCAGACCTGAATTTTGGACTAGTTTGTATCACATAGACTATGTGACCAAACCGGGGGCCGCATAATCAGCAGCTGCTCGACCCACCGCTTTGTAAGTGGCTAGCATGGTTTCTTTATCCTTTCCCAAAGCTTTGAGGATTTTGTTCCTGCGCGTCTTTTCGCAGACAAATGCCGCGTGATGCGCCAAAGTCATCATGTTCTCCAGGTGAACCCCAAGAATCTTTGAGTTAGCTACAGTAGGAATAGAATTGTTGCAAATACGTACATCAACCTCCCACCTACAGTCCCCCGACCAGGTGGTGGGAAATGTCCCAGAAGATTTAGACGCAGAGATGTTGGGGTTTCGGCTTTGGAAAAATACCTGTAATCGTTCAAGATAGCTATTAATTTGGAGGCGCATTTCATCCTTATCCACCCCTGTAGCGAGCACGGTGCAATCGTCCGCGTAGGAAATCAACTCGATTCCTTCCGGTGGGGTAGGAAGGCTGGACATGTAGATGTTAAACATAGTGGCGGATTGTACCCCACCCTGTGGAACTCCTAATTTGATTTTCCTCAGCTTGGAACGTTTGCCACGAAACTCAGTGAAGAAATGCCGATCAGCTAGATAGTCGGCAATCCAACGAATCTCTTGTGCAGTAATATGCATATTCAGCAGGTTTCCGAGAAGCATAGCATGATTGACCTTATCAAATGCCTTCGATAGGTCAATTGCCATAAGAATATATCTGTGACATGGACGTCGCTGTAGTCTGGCTGGTCTAGCGGTTAGTGCGCACACCTTCACCTTGCACAGGGTCATGAGTTCGAATCTCACCATGGATCATGGTGTTTTTCGAACTCACGAGCTTGTGACGGACTATGATCTCACTCAGATGTTAAGCGAGTACCCATTTATGGGGATAAATAACACTGCTGAGCGTGATGCTGATCTCATTACCTCAACAAAAAGCAGATAAGATCTTGGAAATAGGATGTCACTAACACATCCTGCGGCCTTAGTCCAATGCTGGGTTGTCGCGCCTGTTATTTATTTATTTTTATGGACGTCGCTGATTTAGTCCATCTCGGATGCGTGTAGTGATCGCATCGAGGGCAGTGGTGGTGCTTTGCATTTTCCTGAAGCCATGCTGATGAGGTGATAGCTTAGCATGTGCGACAAGAGTAGGGTGAATAAGGGCCTCCAGCGTCTTTGCGGCAGGTGACAGTATCGTGATGGGTCGGTAGTATTCGCCAAGACTGGCGCTCTTCCCTGGCTTGAGACAGGGAACAATGCGTCCTGTTTTCCAGATTTCAGGGATGGCTAGCATACTCACTTCTCACAAATGTACTTTGTTAACTTTTTGTGCACGTGTATATAAGTATATAATAAGTCAACCCACTAGTCAAAGTGTATTAACTTATTTAAAAAAATGTTTTTTTGCGTTTTTCAAGATAATTGCATTTGAAAAATACACAAAAAACCAAACAGAGCCGACTTTAGCGCAGGGTACAGAGAACTCGGCATGTCCGTTTAGGAACACCAAGAGTTGGGATTGCATACGACTATCTTAAATGAAACGATTAATTTTTTGAAGAACATTATTTTGAATTTTAAACATTACTGAGTTGTGTGGTAATCAATTTGTTAAGTTAAGAAGTATGTTATTGTAATTCAGTGCTAGCCTTAAAATGAGCTACAAAACAAGATGTTTTGATAATAATTCCACTAAAAACACTAAAAAACAAGGAGTCAAATCCAAAAAGATCAAGCAGCTGCTGCAGACATTAGATGTCGGAAGGTAGGAATCAGTGGCGGAACAACTTCACTCGGGCCCTCCCGCCAACTTCTTGAGTGGGCCCCCTACATTGAGAAAAAAGCAGAGTGAAATCAATCGAAAACACTTTTGAATGTCGATCAACACTTTTCAGTTACTTTAGTGACAAATGACTAACTCTATGAAACATGATTTTCACGTTACAGTGTTCCTACTAAAATTAAGAACGTCGTATATAACTTTGCAAAGAGCTACTTTGATTCTTTCCATTCTTATATTGAGATTAGCATTCTTGTTGTAACGTTAATTAAATTAATGATTTCATCAATCGTTTTTTTTTTATTTTAAAATAAAACGCTCACGCAGCGCAGCATTGACTTCCATAGGTGTTGGTGATATTTAAGCATATTCAATTACAATTACCTGCGCCTACAATGGAATTGGATCCCGCGAACCTATGATTTGAAGACGAGCGCTCTATCTTCCCTAACGCCGCACACACACGGTCAATCCGAATCAATTTTTCTGTCATAATTTTTGTTCTGTCATAATCGAAGAAAATGTGTGAATTTAACAGAACGGAGAATCCAAAAAATGGATTCGGACACTTCGTGTGTAGGCGGCCTAAGTTTGTAACTTGCTAGACAATATTGAAAAAAGCGACGTGTTATTAATTCAACTCTATTGCTGGTTTCAGCTTTAAATTTAAGGGTGCTCTATTTTATATCTTCAATTTTAAGAACTTAATATTAAATTCAATACAGCAATTTTGTCAAGACTCCTTTCAAACCAAACGTGGTTCTGCACGAAAGCCTTAATGATCGTGTATATACCGCAAGCAAGATAAAATATTTTAGTTTTTAACACCATTTTTTTGGCGAAATTTTGAAGATACGAATTCTTTCATGAACTCCAAAGATTTTAGGACAATATTAAATTTGTGTATGTAAGGTACCTGGTTGAAGAGGAAATTTAGCATTTGTTTTGACTTCGAAAAGTGTATATCTCTCTCTCGTCTACAAAAAATATCTACGTCGGAGTGTTGTTTTTCACAGTCGCTGTTTTTATGGTTCGAGAAATCTTTCATGCGGCTTTTGGGCCCCTAAATCTCGTGGGCCCACCGCGCCGCCCCTGGTAGGAATCCACTGCATTGGATACGGCGGTTACATTTTCATCGGAACTTGGAGATGTGAAAAGTAAAAAGAAACTACATATCTTAAGTGATCAATACAATGGATGGAACATTCGAATAAAAACAGTATGTAAATTTGTCAGTCACCTTCAGGGGCAATTCAAATTTTTGATATTTTGCGATCATCTGCTCTAGAAATATATCGTAAATCACGTCCTAGACTTATATACTTACCACTACTCTTCGGTTTACAGTATTTTACGCACAAATACCATTTAAAACAAAAAATGAAGATTTTAACATTGACATATTTTTTTACCTGCATATTATAAGGGTGCAGCTGACAGGACTCGTGATGTCAGACGCAGTCTTCCAATGACATTAGGAGTGGATTCACATATTCGAAACCTTCGAATTCAGATTGATCGATTCTATCAATCACCCGGCTGTGAAGAAAAGAATAAATAAATAAAGTTCTCTAAAATTTACAAAATTATTTTTTTTAAATGTCATATGTGTGAATTTAGCTCCAGGCTGAAGCCATTTTTTGAAACATTCCTTAAGAGCAAAAAACAAAATTCTTTTTCATGCACTTTCAGTCCAAGAATATTTCACAAAAAAAAATATGCTACATACAAAATTTGGGAATCATTGTCGTCGATATGTATTTACTATAAAAAAAAACCTTGCACAATGCTATACTTACTCATCATCTGGTGTCAATTGGACAGCCTCTTCTGTGAATTCGGGTGGGAAATTAGCCAAATCCCGTTCGGAGTCTAAGCGAGGCTTAAACGGAGGCGTGACTTGCTTTTGCTCTAGCTAAAAATATATGGAAAAACAAGTCGAATGTAACGAAAAACTATGAAAATGGCGAAAAATTATTATTGTTAATGAATAACACGAAAAACTAAAATCAATATAAAGTTAATTGAATGGAAAAATATGAAAACAATTCACAGTTCAAATAAGGTTTGAGGAAAATGTATAGGTATGTATGATATGACATAATGGCAAATGGAGGGGAAGGGCGAATGGAATGCGGCGAATGATCCGTAAAGCATAAGAATGAAATAGATTTGTTTTATTGAAGCAAAGAATTGTAAATATCCGCGAAATAGAGATTTTCAAAGCATTTTCTTTATAATAAAAGAATTGTGTTCCAGGATATCTGTATAATAGTATATGTACCAGGTATTAAAATAATATAATATTTTAAAGTAGACTATAATCAATTCTATTATGTATACATATGCTCGATAGTGCAGTGTATGTAGAGCATAAGCCATACTCATTCAACTTATTAAAATATTATCCCACCAGTGCAGCGATATTTCAAAAATACCCACTCATCAACGTTCAAAAAATGGCTCAACCTTTTGTGAAAATTAAATCGGCTCCGCTCTATAAATTCTCCAGTGGTTTCCTTTGCGCTTCAAAGGATATAGGATCAAATCATTATGGCTACAATTCTCCAATAAAGACCAATAAAAAGCAAGGCTATGACGAGCCTTTATCCATATACTGTACGTATCATTTTCCACAAAAGTCTACTGGAATTTGCATTGAACGCTCAGCCAATGCTGATGAATGCTTGAAAAAAAAAGGACTTTACTCACATACCCGCGGCAACTGAATGTTTCAGCGGTAAATTTCAACTAATTGCCAATTAACTTTGACCTCATAGTGTGCGAAAAGCGATTTTCATCGGCACTATACTGCGCGCATATGTCACTGAAAATCGCGATAATTTACAAAAAGGATAAATGAGGACAAGTATATTTCGATATTTTCAATTTGTACCATCAACTACCCTCAAATATGATAATTAATTACAGATTATGTCTCTTGCCACTAAGGTGGTCGACGAATCAATACAAAATGTCACTGATTATATTCATATGTAATAGGGTGACCAGATACTGACAATAGTTTTTACGATTGGTATGTTTGTTCGACTGCCAAATTGATTTATGACATTCAGCATAGGTCACATTAGAAATTCCCCATCAAATGAGAAAAAACGAAACCCTCAGGAAAAGTTAGCAAATACCACCAATATTTTTCTCCGCGCCAGTGGTTTCTCTATTTAAATTCTTCTCTTGATTTACCCTAACTCCTAGTGGAGCATGGTGTGATTCAAAGACAACTGCATTCGGAGTGTGATACGGTTGTCAGCCATACCACTTCCTAGCCGCATTGTTAGTTTATTACTCTACGATAAGAGTTGTTCTTATCATCTTCTGAATAATAAAGTTGCAACGGTCCATACCGAGTTTGGAAACTCGACATTCTGTGATATAGAGATCACAGAGTGGCGACCGACCGATGACGGCCACAGAGAACGACAAATATCTATTTAATTTGGCCACCAAAACTTAAAACTGTTTCGCAGCTCTGTACCTCCGAAAACTGTCTGAACCCGGATGAGACATATGTACATATATAACAGTGATATGGATTTGGGGCGTCTGACATTTGCTCTCTTGTGCCCGGCAGTCGTTGCCTTTTTATTGATAAAAGTTGTGTTCGTTCGTAAAAAAAATATAAAGTGACGAAGAAACATCGGGCGGGATTTTTTTCGAGCAGGAGGAATGTTTTGGCGCCCATTGTGGTAAGTTTTCTGTCCTAAATACTCAATACTAATTTAGGGGTAAAACTATTGTTTTATAGAAAAATCATTCATTTAGGGCACTGTTCCCAACTGGTGGTCCGCGGACCAAAGGTGGTCTGTGAGAGCCTTAGATATGGTCCGCCAAAGAATCGGTCTGTCACTAAAAATAAAATATTTCTCTGTTACTAAATCAAAAAATCCAAATTTTGTTGAGGAATTTATCTGTGTGGACTTGATCTCTAGATAGCCAAGGTTAAAGAAATCGATCGCGAACGGACGCACGTACATATGTACGGACGAATTTATGGGTTGTAAATTCATTTTCCTACAAAGGCAATGTTTATTTTTGAAAATTTGTTAGCATATAGCGCCACCAAAAATGACTACATAGTTGTTTTATCGCTTGTGCAGTTGGGTCCTGGTTTTTACTTAGTCATTAAGATATAAAGAAGAGTGATCTACATTAGATTAAGAATAGTGTTAGCAAGCCCTGAATGTCCGTAAAAAAAATGAGCGAGAAGTTTTGGGTGCCTCCTAATATTTTCAGCCAAATTTTTAATACCGAGCAAAGGGTGTCTTTTCTAAACGGAAAAACAAACAATCACTTAACTAAAAGCAGTAAAGTGACATTGTTTGGTCTTGTTGCTTGTTGCATCAATTGAAAGGTACCGAATAGTACTATAACAAAGGTCTAAAAACGTTTGCCACTGGGAAAAGTGCATCAACCCGCAAGGGCATAATGCTGAAACGTTGGTTGATCCGTAGCAATTAATTTTCAGGCTAAGTGGTCCGCATACATCTGGGAGTTGGGAACCACTGATTTAGGAGGAAGTCACGCAGTTCCTACCTGGTCTAAGCATAAGTATGGGAGTTTGTTTTAATTTTTGCATCAAAGAGAGTATGAAGGTTTCACACTTGTACTTAATCTGAATTTAAATTTCAATGGAATGTGACACCACAAATTCAGTCAGTAGGTTGGAAGGCCTTACTTGAGTTTAATTCTGTATAGTTAACTGTTGTAGATCACCACCAAGGTTAACGGCCGTACCGACCGGGAGCATACATAAATAAACTGCACCGATCTTGAACCGGTGAATGGTATCATAATTTTCGAAAGTCATTTAAAGCAAGCATATTACACTTTTGTATGTGGTCCCTACTAGCAAAACCCTTGCCTCGCGGGTCAATATGAACCATTATGATAACCCTTACCAGCCGGCAGCCAAGCTGAAGGAAGATCTCTCGGTTCTTCTTCTCTTTCTATCCCAACAATTTGTTTTTTTCTAGTCTGGTTGTCATCCCAGTATATTGATTGTGTTGCATTTTAGTCTCCAACAAGGGAGTAGGGCCTCATTTGTATAATATGATGAACTGTAAGTAGATTAGTTCAACGCAATTTTGTTGAGAAGAACATATAGGTTTGATGACTGCGACCTGATATTAAACTGATTTAAAAAATAAATACTAAATCATGCTGACCCATCTGCATAAAAATGTTCACGCCACTGCCATTATGAATAAATAATAATGGTTACACATTTTTGGTCTATGACTCTATCCTTATATTTTCTTCTTCGGAGAGTCACCCATATGAATCGAAACCTGCCAGTTGCCAGCTACTTAGCATCCATCCAAACCGGCTACCGAATGCTAAGCATAAAAATAACATCACCATCCTTTAATTTTTAAGCGTCGGTCAAGTTAGCACTACCACTTTAAAATTTCGACAAACGCTATAGCGCATCAAATGTCGCGATTTTGTCGAAATTCAATGCAAAAAGAACAAACAAATTTCGCGCCCCTTCTTCTCCTTAAAAACTACATTTAAGTGCATTTGAGCCTCAGTTCACCAAGCTCGAGTTCCAAGAATCGCCCACATGCTAAAAGTGTACAGTAAAGCGCAGTATAGGCCTCGGGCGGAATGAAAATGAAATTTTTGTCCGCTGCGATTTTTTCAATGAAAATGCATGCTTACTGTCGTGGAACATGTCGGAAATGATGGGGAATTCCATAAGCTACAATCCGAATATGGTTCCAAAATTTTTCTCGGCCATTTTATGTATTATTTTTCGATTCCCCGGTCATTTTACCGTGGAAAATATCTAATGACGGGGGAATCGAAAAATAATACATAAAATGGCCGAGAAAAATTTTGGAACCATATTCGGGATGTAGCTTATGGAATTCTCCATCATTACCGACATGTTCCACGACAGTAAGCATGCATTTTCATTGAGAAAATCGCAGCGGATAAAAATTTCATTTTCATTCCGCCCGAGGTCTATTCAGGCCTTAAGTTATCACAGGGGCTGCTTAAGACATTTCCACCCTGAAAAAAATTGTCGCGCCCCTCCTTCCCTTAAAAACTACCACCGTCAAGTTAGCACTACCGGCGTGGTAGTGCTAGCGGCGAGTTCAAGCATTTCCGTAAAACAAAAATTTTCAGGGTGGAAATCTCTTAAGCAGCCGTTGTAAGAATTTACTGGACACTTTTAGTAATGGGGCGATTCTTGGAACTCGAGTTTGGCGAACTGAGGCTCAAATGCACTTAAGGGTTATTTTTAAGGGGTAGAAGATCGCGACAAATTTTTTCAAGGGTGCAATATGCCTTTCCGTTACTGCGACAATTAATTGGATACTTTTTATTTTACGGAAATGCTTGAATTCGCCGCTACCGGGGTGGTAGTGCTAACTTGACGGGGCCGTAAAAACTTTAAGGGAAGGAGGTGCGTGACAAATTTTTTCAGAGTGGAAATGTCTTAAGCAGCCTCTGTGATATCTTACTGGACACTTTTAGTATTGGGGCGATTCTTGAAACTCGAGTTTGGTGAACTGAGGCTCAAATGCACTTAAGGGTAGTTTTTAAGGGGAAGAAGGGGCGCGACATTTTTTTTTCTTTTTTCATTGAATTACGCGACATTTAATGCGCTATAGTGTTTGTCGAAATTTTAAAGTGGTAGTGCTAACTTGACAGACGTAATTTCTGAAGACTCTTCGCGTTTAAATGATTATTAGGCCATTCAAGATTTATACAATCCGCGCGTTCAGGAATTCTAAAACGTTGCAAAGAATTTAAAATGAGACAACAAGTTTAACATTTCAACTTCAAAAAGAAAACTTTCTGAGCTGTTGAATAACAAATGAAACTATAAGTAGTTACAAGCGTGAACGACATGTTTCTTTTCCCATCACAAAGAATCCGTAAAACATCACAGCTACCGAGTACGAACATCTTATTTCCTTAACCCTTTCATGCCCAAATTATGGATTTTAAGCGGAGAATTTTTCTAACAACATTATGTCGTTCAGTAGGAATCTTTTATGATATTTTCTTGAAAAAAAAAATTTTAAGCGCTATAGTTAACAAATTAGAGCATGATGCCATATGGCATCATTGGGACTGAAAGGGCACTTAGCAAGTTCCGTGTGAAAAATGAGATATTTTGTCGGCGAAACTCCTTCATGAGATTTTTTTTTGCAGAATGGTTGGTGACGACCCCCAGATTATGGGAAAAAAAGTCCGAACCGATTGGGGGTCCGCAACCTTAAAAAAGGGGGGAAAGGGGGAAATGGGGGTCATTTTTCGGTTTTTTGCGAGTATTTCAAAAACGACAAAAGATATAGAAAAATAGTCTGAGAACGAAACAAACTACATAAAATTATCTTTGCAATGATATGTAACACATTAGAGATCTACTCAATGATTCGGCGCTAGCTTAAAAATAAATTAGAACTTTTTTATTTTATACCTTTTTTAAAAGCCCCATAATTCTCGAAAGAATGTTAGTTCAGCCGTAAAATTTCGTACAAGTATTCACAATAAGTTCAATATTATTTTGGGAGAAACATTGAGTCGCTGCGTTCAACGACCCCCATTATCCCCCCATTTGAATTTGGTGAAAGGAAATACCCATAACTTCCCCCAAAATTAGAGCAGAGTGCTAAATTTTGGTTTATTGCGATTGGAGCTCATAATCACCCCACCCACCAAAAATTATGTCATTCGGATAAAAACTAAGGGTGCCTTCCATACAGCAAGCAACTAGCATTTATATGAATAGGGGACTTGCTGATTTGCCTTTCACGCCCAATGATGCCATATGGCATCATGCTCATGCAAAACCACTTTATTGGGGTTTCCTAAAAAAAAAATCGAAAAATCTTTTGATTTTCTCTTACAGCAACCTCTTTACAAAATAAAACCATTGAAATGATTTGCATAAAATGATTATTATCAGGAAATATGGGGAAATGGATAAATCAGTTTTTCGGCATTACGACAATCGGCAAACCTTCTCTAAAATTTCATTAAAAATAACATCCCAAAACCAAAAATTTCACGCTGGAAAAAATCAACTAGGTATTACACTATTGGGAGAGTCTAATATCACACTAAAAGTTATTTATTTCTTACATTTTCTATGAAAAATCATTAAATTTCATGATGCCATATGACATCATTGGGAGCGAAAGGGTTAAATAACATAGTAAATAGTACTATTACGGAATCGTCGCCTGTTTTACCAATAGTGCGCACAATTTTGTTTAAAATTTGTAGAAAATTAGTTGACAACTGTCAACCTGTCTTAATGGCGTTCCAGAAGTTAAACGCGGAGGGATAATTCTAAACCCGGATTAACTCAGTTTTCTTTTTCCCTGGAAATTTTAATCGAAACATGTTTCAAAACAATTCGTTTAGGCATTGAAACGTTAAACTTGTTCTCTCGTTTCAAATTTTTTGCAACGTTGCACAATTCCTGAACGCACAGATTTCCACACAAAAGAAAAACCAACAAAAGTTGCAAACCTGTCAAACCTATAAGCGGTTTTCAAACCGTCAGCTGACAAGTGAACCAGTTTGTAAAACTGAGTATCAAAATTTGGCAGCGGGTGTAGATATTCCAATAAAGAGGTAATATTAAATGGAAAAAGGCATTTTTTGTGTTTTTGGAGTCTGTATGTTCCCAGGAGTCTAAGGCCGACCCTACACCGACCGAAGTGTGGCACACACCGCACAGAAGATCCGTCCAATAATGATACCTTGGAGTCGCCCAACCAAGATTTTTCGTATCAATCGTTTGTGCGGTGTTTGCCACACTCCGGTCGGTGTGAGCCGACTTAAGAGTTATTATCCTAAAAATAATTTTGGGCCAGATGGTCTTAAAAAAGGCAAAAAATGCAACATATTTATCCTTCACCGGAGGTAGGCGTAATAGGTATCAAATCAAAGGAGACGTAAAGCACATTACATATCCGGTGTTTTTTTTTTTCTTTTTTAGGCACCCAGAACTGTGTGAATTTGGTCAAAAAGACAAACTTTTCTCTCACATTTTCTGGGTTTAAGTTCCCAGGGCTATTATTATGGGCGTTATTGTGCTTAATCTCAGCCGTTTAATTTTTTTTGTAGGAAAAAAAAATTGTCTTTTTGGCTAGACACCAGACTTAGGCTATAACAAAGAAATGCAAGAGACTTTCTTCTCTTCCCACCGTTGTTTTTATGTGATGTATAGGTGTAGTTTTCTCAGAATTTGGACGTCAATTGGTGAAATACCGATTAGAAATTGAAACAGGACAAACAACAGGATATGCTGCGTGTGGGCGGTTAAGGCAATCATGAAAGAGGTCAGCGATTTGAGGGAGGGGCCACTGATTTCTAAAATTGATTACGTCTCAATAACAAATCGTAACCTCAATTTGTAAAAGGGTGGTTCGTACTGATTCATTTTCATGCAAACATTTTAGGAACCACTGATCTAGATGGATCAACAGATCAAATCATATCATGTATATACTACGAACTTTGCCAGAATTTAATAAATATTTTGAAATAAATTTGGAAAATATCTAATCTTTCAGAAATTCAACAAAAAGCTGCGGAAAGATTTGATTTATGTATATTTGGTAGAAGTTCTGAACTATAAATATTTTTGTATATTAGCTCCAAAACCATTAAATATTAAAAACAAAAGAGTGCAGCATTTATATTTCAAGTGAACATTAGAACACGAAATTCTACTTTGAGTTAATTGAAATCACAAAAACAATGATGAAAATGCTCAGTTATCATACAAATGCACAAAAACAGAATATTGAAATCAGGTTATGCATTCAGCTTATATTTTTCTAACCTAACCAATTTGAACTTTTGAACCATATATATCAAACTGCATAAAATATCCACACCACGTACACGTACATGTAATTTAAATTGTTTTTCCGTCCATTTAGAATTTTGTGCTGCTGAAAACCAATCAATTGAAATTGGCAATCAGCAAAATTGCTTGATTACGCAAAATGCATAGAGATAGGTACATTCATAGGTACTACTTCTACGAATACGTTCACTGAATTCAGATGAGTAGGTATGCATGGAAATCTAAAACGAAACGAAATTTGATAAAATTGTTTCGTATGCATTGCACATTGGCTTGGCCATGGCCATACACTTCCATTAGGCAAATTGTTCCTACATTTATGTTGTTTTCAATAAAATTGTTTGAAATTCGGTAGCACTAATGATCATCATGCATATTCTCCGAAATAACTACTATTATCTGATACCAGTTCCAGTATACAGTATGGTAATGGCGTTTAGATGTTTGTATCTATTGACCATTGCGTCGAGTAGCCAACGTCGTTAGTATGTTATACACTCGTTAAATTTCGATAGATGTACCCACTCAGCGAGTATAGATGAAACACGCACGTATGTGTGGTGTTGATTTTTGGACATCACTCTTTACTTGAAGTGACGACGTTGGTAGGTGTTGTGTTTGGTAGATGCAAAAAAAGTTACGACAATGACCTACTTTATCGCTTACGAAGAAAGTGATTATGTTGTGATTATCGATAAGCGGCTCAATGGTCTAGGGGTATGATTCTCGCTTTGGGTGCGAGAGGTCCCGGGTTCAAATCCCGGTTGAGCCCAAATTTTTATTGGGAATGAAACGGATTTTCAAGCTTCATAAAAACATGTGAAACTATCAACTGCGATTGAAAAAAAGTACAAAAGATAGATATTATTTGGCGAGCGCATGACGTGTTGAGTCGATTAAAAGATGTGTGTCCGTAAGTCTGTTATAGTAGTCAAATCAATCTTTCAATTTTGAACCTATCTTAGTGAAATTTGGTACAGAAAATAATGCCACTGAGCAATGCAGCCTCAGTACAGAAATCCAATCCCCAAAAAGTACGAATTTATGAAAAAAACTAAATCATTAGAACCAGTTTCAGCAAAACCTTACCAAACAATTCTCTCTACTCATGAAACCGAAAAACTACGTAAAAGGGTTGTCATAGAAACCATTGATGCAAAAGAGCGTTATTGGAATGTTAAGGAACTTTCGAACTTTTTTGACCGAAATTGGACATTTTGTTGGCGATTTCATCATTTTCGAATAATACAATAATGGATAGATATTTAAAGCACATCATTGCAGTCGGCTCAATGGTCTAGGGGTATGATTCTCGCTTTGGGTGCGAGAGGTCCCGGGTTCAAATCCCGGTTGAGCCCGAACTTTTTATAAAATTGGCAGCGATTCTGTACCGATATTGTTCACGGATCACACGGTAGCTGAGAACATGATTTTTCGGTTTCCCTTTTGTAATAAGACTGTACTTGAATAAAATAAAAACCTGTTCTTCAGTTGAACATCAGCCACCGTACTATGTGCACTAAATATACATAATAAACGTTTTGTAACATAATTGCACTAATCTCGAGTATTGATTAATTCAGTAGTTACATTAAATATAATAAGCGTTAATATCGCTTATTACACCTTTGCGATTGCGATATACTTACTCCATAATGAAAAAATAAATATTGCCGATACATACACTGAAAAAAATCATTAAAAACAAGAAAAAATACAATAAAAAACAGCCAAGGAATATTTTATTCTGATTTAAAAAGTATTTTCTTGTTCCAAGAAAAGGTTTTGCTGAAAATAATGCTTATTTATTTATTTTAAGCAAAGACTTTTCTTGAACAAAGAAAATACATCTTAAATTAGGAAAAATTCTTCCTTGGCTGTTTTATTGTATTTTTTTCTTGTTTTTAGCAAATGATTTTTTAGTGTAGATACATACAATGAATCCAAATCAAACTGCTGTGAAACATCGCCTGTCTCAAGAGTTTCAAGCCTAGGTCGGAATCATCTGGCTGCGAATAATTTTGAGAAAAGTTTTGTATATGATTTGTACTCGTATTTGACCAAATTCCACTCAAAATTTCAGTTTTCAGTGACCGCGACATACGCTTTCATGACTTTCAATTTGACGGCAAATTGTTGACGTGTTCTGTATGGATACAGTACTGTGAAACGAGACATTTGATCGTGTATTTTATTTTTTCGATTTTTAATGAGTTCTGAATAATATGTTGATCAAATCAAAAAGAAGGAGTGGTTTGCTTTCAACCAAGATTGAAAAGGACCCACAAGAGGCAGTACTCCATTTGGAAGGTGATATCTTCTACGAGTAACGAAAATATTTACAATATAGCTCAATATACTTAGTCCTTGGGTGACATTTGTATTAAAGCACAAAAAATGTGGCGACGAAGCAATTTGCAAAAAGTGTATGCGAAGAAAACTTGAGAAAGTAAAAATTAGTAACTTTCCGAGTTTTATTTATCCTGTTAATGGCAGAATTATAAAAGAAAAATCAACATTCATTAATATGTAAATCGATAACCTAAAATTGCAATAAAACCTTGCGGCAAAATGGATGCCATGTTTAAAAACCTTCGGATTGCAGCTAAGCTGGTAATTGCATTTTCGATTTTTTTAATCAATTAATCAAAAAAATCCAATGGATGCGAAAGAGTCTCTTTATAGTCATGTATTATTGTATTGTATTATTTTATGGCCCTGTAAATATGCCGGATTTAGTAATAATTAGTAAACCCACATATGCACGTGAATTTAAAATAAAATAAACCCCTCTAAGCCTCTATTACGGAGTAAGTTCACCTGCCTTGGCTGTACTGTTTGCTGACAGTAACCGCAGTTTGGAACACCCGCTTCCTTTTTCCATGCAAGTACCATATGGTCACAACGTCTGTTAGGTTCCTCTGTAGAGAAAATTGGGAGATGTTATATTTTCCTTGTATTGCGTTAATTCGTAACGGTGCAATCGCCCCAGAAACGCCATACTGTTTCTGGGGCGATTGCACCGTTACGAATTAACGCAATACAAGGAAAATATAACATCTCCCAATTGTGGTGCTGAGAGAACTGATGGGCCAACGAGCGTCATGTGATAGTTGATTCAAAAAACTTAAGCTGAGAATAGTTTAAAAATAAATAAATAAAGAAGATGTCAAGTTCTCTGAAATTATTTAAGCTTAATTTTGTGATGCTCAAAATCTTAGCATAATTAAGAATCTTGCCAATAAAGAGTGTCCGATTTTTTCTATAATAACAAAAGAAAAACTACTTTAGGGGGAGGGGGCACTGGAAAAGTTGGCGGGAGGGCCCCGAGTCAAGTTGTTGCGCCACTGTATAATGGTTATGGAATGAGAGCTGATAAATTTATTTGACTATGATTTTGTCTAGCCTCCTAGCCCCACGAAATGAATGAAACGCTCGTTTTCGGTAAACCGATATATGTACATATTTCGAAATTAAGCCCATCATTAGGGTTTTTCAAATTCTGAATACAATAAATAAAGTTAGTTAAAAAAAAAATAGAACGAGACCGAGGCTAATTTCGGGCGCGTCCGAAATTTGGATACCCTTCGCTCTCCTCGGGCTAAAAGTTTTTTCGGCCGTACCTACGACTTGTATTTAATCCCCCCCATTATTTTCCTTCTGTCTCCACAAAAGTTCCCTTGCGTCAACAAAACAATATTTGTGTCGAGTTTGGTTGGAATAAGTGGAATAAATATTAACTCAGAAAATGTTTTTGGGGGATGGGGGAGCATAGCCCTATAGTACGATTCCATTTGTGTTGACCAATTTTTTGTGTGAAATTGGTTGAATTTGGTGCACAAATAGAAAAGCTTTTCTTAGAAGGACCTAATTTGGGGGGTTGGGTTTGTATGGCAGCTCCATGACCCCATGGTCCGATTTGATCCATTCTTACATATGTTTTGTGCTATCAAGAGAAACACATTTGAGTGAAATTTGGTTGAAATTGGTGTATAAACAAAAAAGTTTTTCTTAGAAGAACTTGAATTGGGGGGCTAGGTTTGTATGACAGCCCCATGACCCAGTGATCCAATTTTGCTGAATCAAACATACAAACCGCCTGCAACAATAAGAAGCTCTTGTGCAAAATTTCAGCTTGCTAGCTTCAATACCCGCCGAGTAAAACGCGTCGCAACAGACAGACAGAGAGACAGACAGACAGACGGACATCGCCCAATCGACTCCCCAAGTCATGCTGATCATACATGTATACTTTTTATATGGTCGGAGATGCTTCCTTTAATGCGTTACAAACTTCATGACATAGTTAATATACCCTTTCACTCTATGAGCGAAGGGTATAAAAAATCCTACAAACTAACCCCCAAATTAGGTTCTTCTAAGAAAAACTTTTTTATTTGTGCACCAATTCCAACCAAATTTCACTCAAATGTGTTTCTATTGATGACACAAAACATATTTAAGAAATGATCAAATTGGATCATGGAGCTGCCACATAAATCCAACCACCCAAATGAAGTTTTTCTAAAAAACACAGAATTTGTGACTCAATTTCAAAAATTTGTTTCTATTGATTACACAAGACATATGCAAGAATGGATCAAATCGGTCCATGGGGTCATAGGGCTGTCATTTAAAACCAACGCCCCATTTTGTTTCTTCTTCCTACACGATAGCATGTATCGGTTTCCTGCGGATTCAAAACGTGGAGCCTGTTTTGCAATATTTTTCGGCTATTTTTGAAGTGTATTACCTTTCGACTGTAATTGCAACCCCCGGTGCCTATCCTAGTTTGGCCAGTAATCTCGAGGAGGTCGTCGTTAGATATTACCTGAGGCCAACGAATCCGTAGGATACACCGTAGGCAATGGTTCACGAAGGTTGTAATGTTACTGGTCACCTTCCATATGGAACACTCATATAAAAGCACAGATTTCACATTGATTTCGAAGATCCCGATTTTCGAGTTTTTGGAGATGGTTTTGCCCGAGAGGAGACAAACTGAAAAATACTGCTTGGGCTCTCGGTACAAAATCTATGATAATGCATGGACAATTTTGAAGATTTTAGCCTAGATTTTGCAAAATCTTCTGAAGTCTATAAAGAGGTTTAGCAGCAATAGGCGCTGAAGGCAATCCAGGTGGTGAAGGTATTCAAATAATTTCCATCTGATACCCTTTATCTGATTCTTTTATGGTCGCCTAGAGCGTCACAGATTACGTCGTTGATGGTATTAAGGAATAGCATTGGTGACAAAATAAATCCTTGCCTAATTACATTATATACATACCTCAAAAGGACTAGACAAATTGCCGTTGTGCATGACATGACACTTGAAAGCAGTTGTAATAGCGAGGCTACATCTTTAGACAAAACGTAGGCGCAGCTAATGTCGTTGACAACCAAAGTACGGGGGTAGTAAGGGTTTTTGGTCTCTTGTCAAAGCAGTGAAGAATAACTTCTCATCTTCTTCTGTTCCGCCTCTTATACATAGCAATGGACAGTATAATGAGCCACTTGACAAAGCTAACATCTTTGCCGAACTCTTCGCTTCTAACTCAACTCTACCACCAACTCTTCAAAGCCCTCCCTCTATACCTGTATGCTCCTTCAAACAAAGATCGTTGCATTTTCGTACTAGAGAGGTTTTTAAAGTTCTTACCAAGCTTGACCCTTCGAAGTCAGCTGGCCCTGATGGTATATCCCCTATAGTCGTAATTCAATGTGCTTCTTCCTTGGCTAAACCACTTCGTAAACTATTCCATCTGTCCTATTCATTAGGAGTTTTCCCATCGTCATGGAAATTGGCTCATATCCAGCCTATTCTTAAAAAAGGTGATGCATGTGATCCCTCGAACTATAGACCGATTGCGCTTACCCCAATCCTGTCTAAAGCTTTCGAAACACTTATAAACAACCAATTAATTCAATACCTAGATTCGCATGATCTCATCAGTGATCGTCAGTACGGGTTTCGTGCTTCTCGTACAACCGGAGACTTGATGACCTCACAGAGCGATGGAATCATTGTCTTCATTGCTTTGGTGAAGCAAACGGGGTTGCTTTGGATATTTCAAAAGCTTTCGACCGTGTGTGGCACCCATCTTTACTATCCAAGTTACGTGCTTTTGGCATTGATCCCACAGTAGTCAACTGGATTGAAAGCTTTTTAAGCGATCGCTCAATCGCTGTTGTATTGGACGGCGTTAAATCATCTGTTCATTCAATTAACGCTGGTGTACCACAGGGTACTGTCCTGTCCCCGACTCTTTTTCTGATTTTCATCAACGACCTTTTAAACTCAACTACCAATCCGATCCACAGTTTTGCTGATGATAGTACTCTTGATTTTGGATACTCTTTCAGATTTGCAGCTGACTCTCGCGGTGACACTACATTAACGCAAAGACATTCTATGTTTGCATCATTGAACCGAGACATATCTATATACAATAATTACTTGGGGTGAAGCAAACCGGGTAGTTTTTAATGCTAGTAAAACCCAATGTTGTTTGATATCCAATAAGTTGTACTCTCCTTCTACATCTCTGTCTATAAACGTTGATGGCGTTAATATTTCAAATTCTCCTTCTCTTAACATCCTTGGTATTAGCATCTCATGCAAACTTAAATGGACCGATCATATATTCGACATCGCGAAAAATGCCTTAAAATACCTTGGGTTCTTAAATAGGTGTAAAAAATATTTTTCTGCCAATGATCTAGCCCAAATTTATAAAAGCCACATAAGACCTAGACTGGAATATAATTCTCATATTTGGGCTGGTGCAGGCAGTACTGCATTGTCTATGCTGGATAAAGTCCAACGCAAGGCTTTTAAAATCATTGGCGATCAATCTATTACATCTCGAATTGAATTTCTTGAGCACAGACGTAACGTTAGTTGCCTAACATTATTTTATCGGTATTATAATCACCGTTGCTCCGATGAAATACACAATCTCATTCCAGACCTCGCATTCTCATCACGAACCACTCGACTTTCAAGTCGTGCCCACCAGCATACACTAGAAATAAAGAACTCCTTCGTTACTCGATCAATTAGAATGTGGAATAACTTCAGTATTTCCAGTAAATTATGATCTGCAAAAGTTCAAACTAAATGTGCATCGGCACTTCCTAGCCACGCAACCCCCTCTCAATCCCTTACCCTAATTTCCCCTCTGCCAAGGCTATGCATGCATTAAAGGGTTATCCCCTAAAGCCTTGCCACTGACATAAAAAAAAATCGCAGAAGTGCAAATCTTCCCTAGTGGGGTTTGATCAGGAAGGCCAAATGAAAATTCTTCACGGCATCGAATCTTTATTGTAGTTTAAGCCTAGTACTGACATCGAGAGTGAAATTTTTTTTCCGCTGCGATTTTTTCAATGAAAATGTATTCTTACTGTCGTGGAATATGTGGAGAATGCAGGGGAATTCCATACGCTACAATCCGAAAACAGTTCCATAATTTTTCTCGGCCATTTTATGTATTTTTCCGATTCCCCGGTTATTTAATCGTGAAAAGTCAAATAAACGGGGTTTCGAAAAATAATACATAAAATGGCCGAGGAGAATTATGGAACCGGTCTCGTATTGTAGCTTATGGAATTCCCCACCGTTTGTAGCATATTCCACGACAGCAAGCATGTATTTTTATTGATAAAATCGCAGCGGGAAGAATTTCACTCTCGATCTTAATTCAGCCCTTTAGCAATAATTTCGCAGAATAATCTATTTCGTCCCATTAGAAGGCAGAGGGATAGGGTATGTATGCTGGTAAATTGCATCTCATAAACAAAGTGGTAGAGGCGTTCCACCAAAGAAAAAATTAAAAACTTAGGCGTAAAAATGGATTGAAATCGACTACATCCGCCAACACTTTTGCAGTTTGGCAGAGAGCTTGTAGAAATTATGGAATGAAAAATTTGTGGGAACACAAATTCACAAATATGTATTGGAATTGACGGTACACTTCTATTTTACTATAGCCAAAAGTGAACTATACTATTCTGGATACTTAACAAAGTCGCCCACGGGAATTATTAAGAGTTACAATGGGAGGGCATCATTTCGGAACCGAGAGATGCGGTCACATGATTGGACACACAATAACACCTCACACAGCTTTGTGGTACTCATGGTAAAGACGCAAGGGTTTTTGCATGAATAGGAATGAAATTAATTAAGGCATGAAGGGGCGCGAAAAGGAGATGTTCGTGTAGCGATCATCCTAATCGTGGTCTCATGGACCGAATTCCTACACCACGTCACATCAAGCGTGGTCTCCGTGATCTTGAGAGAGAGGTTCAGGGATATTAACCAGATCCTTTCGATGAAGAAACATACCGGGCCGCCATTGTTATGATTCACAATGACGAAGTGAGTCGGTGTATTGCGAGCTTAGCGCTCTCACCACCTATTTCGCCTGAGAAGATTAGGCTCCCGAGAGCCACCAGAGTGACTTTATAGCTCAACTTCGGTCAGGCTTCTGTTCACGCCTTAAATCGTATCTATCTCGTATAGACCTGAGCATACAAAACATCTGCTGAATTGGGTCATTTGTTTTAATGCCCAGCTGCGCCCACTGATCTTACCCCTTTATCACTGTGGGGAAAACCCTATCGCAGCAGCCACATACAGATGCACAACGGTTCACACCTTTCTGTACTGCTAAAAGAATAAGAAGAGGGGCGCTTGAAATATAATATTTAAGCCGGAGTTTGTGAATAGACGCGCGAAAAATTGAGTGTCGAAAAAGTGGCTTTTAGTGTAATTACAGCGATGAGTGAAGCGCATCATTATAGTAGGGTCATGGTTTGCGTCGGTGATTAGAAAACGCGACGCAACACTGAACAACGCAGACGAAATTGTGAATTGTCCATAAAAAATTTTGTAATTTAAATAAAGATGCAATTCAAATTACCCGCAAAACGATGCTAAAACAACGCATTGCGATACGACACAAATCGAGGCGGTATTCGAGGCGGCAAATCAAGGAGGTATTCGTTTTATGATTAAAAATAATCTAAAATCCGCGGCGGAAATTTATCGAAAAATATTCGAGCAGTTCGAGGATATGTCCCTCTCGAAAACCCAAGTGTATGAATGGTGTTCCACTTTCCGAAAAAGCCGAGAAATGGTGGCGAACTTGCGCGGTGCCCTCGGACTAGTCTAACCAATGAAAACGAGAGTGCCAGTGATTTTCTCACTGAACAACGAACTGTGAACGCAGAGTATTACACTAGCCTTTTAAAAAACACCGCGATCGAAACGACGCAATATTCCGTAGTGCGATATTACTGCAAGACAATGCCATAACGCATACAGCTTGGCTTACAATTGAAACATAAAACGAATTGGGGTGGGAAAGACTGGAACACTCTCCATTTAATCCGGATTTATCACACTGTGATTATAATTTATTCAGTTCAGTGGACAACGTTTCGCAAGCAATGATGAAGTGGAATCATTTGTGCGCGAATGGCTACTTTAATTTGGCGAAATTTTTATGAAAAGGGCATCTGAAACTTCACATACTATGTGAGGGAGACTACTTAGAAACACTTAAAAAAAATTTTACGAGCTCGTAGCTCAGTAATTGAATAATAAAGTTCTTAATTACTATTACTGTAGTCTGGCTGGTCGAGCGGTTAGTGCGCGCACCTTCGGTGCACAGGGTCATGAGTTCAAATCTCACCGTGTTCCATGGTGTTTTTCGAACTCACGAGCTTGTGACGGACTATGATCTCACTCAGATGTTAAACGAGTACCCATTTATGGGGATAAATAACACTGCTGAGCGTGATGCTGATCTCATTACCTCAACAAAAAAAGCAGATAAGATCTTGGAAATAGGATGTCACTAACACATCCTGCGGCCTTAGTCCAATGCTGGATTGTCGCGCCTGTTATTTATTTAATTACTATTACGGGATGGACGATAATCGCATGCCAAAGAAAGTAATGAACGCACAACGAATTGACGGAGCGAGGTTGCGTGGACGACTGAGGGCTCGCTGGGAGTACTCCGTAGGTGAAGACGCGCACCAGCTGCTGGGCTTCCGAGACTGGAGGACAAGGTCACATAACCGCGACAATTGGAGATCAACAATTCAGGCGGCCAAAGCCCGACGTCGGGTTATGGTGCCATATTGATGATGATGATTACGGGTTACATTTGAACCGCCTTCGTAATAGAAATTACGATTTACACTATCGGTAAAAAAAACAATTATCATGAACATGACCACGCCTGTAGGGGGAGTCTCAATGTCTTCTATGTTAGTACGAGCATTCATGACTATGATATATGAATGATTAATACAGTGAAACAATAATAAAGCGATGGTCCGGAATAAATTAAACTTTTAATTGACGGAGAAAATTAGTTACATAATTTACCATTACATTCAGCATAATTACGTTGTTAGCTCCACACCTTGGGACTACTTTTGTCTTTAAAATTGCGAAAAACGCTAATAACAATCAAAAATCAACAATATTTAACGAAGTGACGATGCACTTCAAAAAGGCAGTATTATCCAAAATAGGGGACAAAAACAAAACCAATACGAAAAAAGACTCTATAAGTCATAAATCACTACAACATTCCTTAACTTAGTATTAGTCTTGTGTCTAGGATTCTTTTCTATCAAATTCAATCCTATATGAACCAAACTCAAAACAAAACTTCAAACGTAAATTTTCTTTTTATGTTTCGGAAATTGCATTGTCCGTTCCACTTACGGATCGTCAGGCGTCAAGTCAGCCGGTTCTCTGGTAAATTGTGGATCAAAATTTGTTGCAAAGTCCGGATCGCCAGGTTCAAAAGTCGGTATGTAAGGTGGTTGAACCTCCTTTTGTGAAAGCTAGCCGAATTTTTTTATATACACATATACATAGCCATTACATTACATATATAGAATTTCTAAATAAGAATTAAAATTTGTATGAATGTATGATACTCCAAATATATATTTTGGACAAACAAGGGTCCTGGTAATTTTTTTTAACAGCGTCAAAATTACGACAATTTGCACCATATTTGGAATATTAACGGGAAAAGTATTAAATTGTCCAGTTAAGTAAATCGCCACTTTTGGGTAGAATTAGGATTTTATTTTTGAAGGAAGAAGGACTGTTGGGAGTTACATAGTTCCATTCGGATTGTTTTTAGTAAACTAAACTAAGTTTACCTTTAACGTAAAATAAATTTTAAAATTAAAGTAGAGAGGAAGAGAAGATAGGAGGCTGAGTGAATACTTACAATTTCCCAGTCGATTGACTTGAAGAACGGATGATTGACGATATCCATAAAGGCTGATTCGCGATTACATCCCAGACGGTCAGCTGGATTTTTGTTTAGGAAACCTTTAAGTACTTGTGCCGCTTTCACACTTAACGAACGCGGTATCCTAATAGTTTTTTCCAATATAACTTGGAATAGATAGTCTTCCGTATTCTGAAAGAAAACATTTAATAAGTTAAAATGTTGCGCTTAAAATATAATTATTGACTCACTTGATCCGGATTCTCTGATGCACCAGCAATATCGAATGGACTCCGTCCCGCCAACATTTCATACAGCAGAACGCCCAATGCCCACCAATCTACTGAGAAACCATAGTCTTCGCCGCGCAATATCTCGGGCGCAATATAATTCGGCGTTCCGCAAAACGTTGAGGTCGTATCACCCGGACGTATACCTTCCTTGCACATACCGTAATCGGTCAGCTTGATATGACCCTCATGATCCAGCAGCACATTGTCCAGCTTCAAATCACGATAGATGATTCCTTTCTCGTGAAGGAAATTCAAGGCCAAACTGATTTCAGCTGCATAGAATCGAGCATGCTCCTCGGGAAGACGTCGCTGTCGCTGCATATGGAACATAAGATCACCGCCGCGGACGAATTCAATCACGAAGAACAGACGTGACGGTGTCTGGAAGCATGAATGCAATCCGACCAAGAATGGATGATTCGAGGCCGTCTCGAACACGTGCTTCTCCGTTTGCACCCAATCGATATCTTCGTCGTCCGTGACCAGCGCCTTTTTGATCACCTTCATAGCGTAGATTCGACGTGTTTTCTTCAGCTCGACCATCAGGACCTTCGCATAACTGCCCCGGCCGATTACACGTATCATTTCGAAATCGTCGAGTGAGTATTGACGTTGAGCGCCAGGCTCTAAACTCTCCTCGACATTTTGTTGGCCCTCGACCGCTACCTGATCGCATGGCTCGGCCAATTCGGGCGGGTAGTCCGGGACGGGTGGCATAATTTCGGGCGGTGCTTCGCCATTGAGATCTTCCCGTTCTTTCACCACCGGCTCGACATGCTCGTTCGTACATGATTTCTGTACAAGTTTGTGACATTTCTTGTGCACGAGCAGCTTACATTGAATGCACTTGAATCCCTGACGTCCAAGTCCCCAGATGCGGTCTTGACAATAGGCACAGAAGGCTCGCTGAAAAAAATTAAGAAAACATATTTTTATTTGGCTTTTAAATAGTGAATAAAAGTAAATCTTTCCCGTAAAAAAAAACCTCCATGTATGTATAATGCACTTAATTTCCCTTAATCTTCGTCTCTCATGCAGTCATCGTTTTTTAAATAGACTTGACTACATGCAAAATCTTTCACATATGCTCATATAATAAATTTAAATGAAGCTGACGTTTGTTCCTTTGAGGTCATCAGTATGTGCATCTCGCCTTTGCAGAGCTTAAGAGAAAGCTACGACAACTACGACGAACGGTCGCCTCGAAGGTACCTCATTTTTGTCGGGCTTCTTTTTTTTTCAACACGAACGCTCAACTCATTTAACCAATTTGTATTCATGCATGTCTGTCGGGTCGTTTTGCAGAGTAGGATTTTTATTCAGTCTCGGATATGAGGCAAAGGATATGCTCTTTCAACGTCGAAAGTCACTTTTGCTGATGCGTTTCGAATTAATGACCAAAAAAGATAAGTTTGTATGCAGATTTTGTGTTTGTCCGAATTAGTTGAGGTCATGAAGAAGAAATCTTGTAAAATGTTGCTAATTGGAGTAATATTTTTGTTCGAGGAAAGATGCTGAAGGGTGGATTTTTTTGACAGACGATGGGAGATTTTGTAGTGTACTGCGATGCTAGACTATCTAATAGTTAAACTTATTTTTTTTTGTTCAAGGATACACTCCCGATCAATAGGATAGTTCCGCTTGAAAAATGGTTGTATGTCGGAAAGCAAACTTGTTGCCAATATATAGTAGCCTGTATGTTCTTTTAATAACACAAGATCTCAAGCACGGTGTCCCGTTAGGATTTTCTTACGAGAAATCTTAAAAAGTAGCACAAATGTCAAAGTCATTAGGATAGCTTCAGAGGAAATAAAACATAATATAACGGTACAAAAGGATAATTTAATCCTGAAAAATGTAGCTAGTAACGAGTTAAGCCAGGGCACTCTGAATACCCCTCATTTCCATTCGCTCAATAGTTCCTTTTCAAGATATTCAACCCCAAAGAAGAAATTGTACGAATTGAACAAATGACTGGAAGCGCATTACTTTCACTGAAGAGAAAAAAATAAATCTCATCGGTCCAGATGGATTTAGGTATTATTTCCACGATATGAGCAAGAAGGAATAAATTTTGTCGAAGTATCACAGTAGGAAGTCTCGTAGTGTGGGGTTCAATACCTTGATGTGGAACTATTGAGCTTGCGGAAGTAAGGGGTACTCAGACCGCCTAGGCTTACAAAAGTATGCTGTCTAATGTAATGCTGAAGATAACCTACATTTTCTCAACAAGAACATTCTCTCCATCCATAAAGCATCGCTGATAAAAGATTAGTTTCGACACCGGTCCATCAATGTTGTGAAATATAGTGGTCCCTACATCTAAATAGCATCAAAAATATACGGAGATATATGACAAGGAAGATCTATACCGTTAGACGACAAATTAACAAACACTGAAGAGCTTCTAAAAGTGATTAGAGGAGCTTGAGACAAGATTACCTTAAATTACCTTCAAAATCTATTCTAGTTCTGCTCATTACTAGCCACATTTTCCAAAGGAAAGGTAATTTTTTTTTATACTGTTATTTTGTGTTTTATTTCCTCTGGAATTATACTAATGACTTGATTGTTTTGTGCTGTTGTTAAGAATTCATGTAAGAAAATCCTAACGGGACTCCCGTTTTGAGACCTTGTGTTATTAAAAGAGCAAGCAGGCTACTGAAAATATTGTGACCACGTTTGAAGAAAATACCGTTATTACTATCCGACACACAGCCATTTTCAAATGGAACTATCCTATTAATTGGGAGTGTTTCTCTACATACAAAAACAAAAATTCCAGTGGTGCTCGAACTAATTCACTTCGTAGAATGTCAAACTAATCTGGAACATTTCTGCAAAAAAAAAAAGATAAACCGATATCTTTTTCCAGAAAGAAATAAGTGACTCTCAAAGTGTGGACTGTTTGATTTTGCTGCTTATGCGTATTTTTTCATAATCAAGTTTCCATAAAAAAAAACCCTTTCTATAAATTCGCCTAAAACTTTGTTCATACAAAGTACCGTTTTTTTTCAAAATAAAATTGAATTTTAATGATTGGAGGTTAAATTGGTACAAACTGGATTTTCACATTGAGTATTAACAACTAGCTCCAAGCGGCTTCAAAAGTCTTTTTATCCAAGGACATTCCATTAACCCGAGAGGACCCAGGGATACTTTTATAGACGATTGTGTTATGTGATATTGGCGGTTTCAACATAAATAATAATATTGAACTAGTTTTTGGGGACTCTGTACGGAGGAGAAGTTATGGCCGCCAAACGACAACACTAGCGATCAAAGTGAACGGTTTACAAGGAATCAAGACGAAATCCTTAGACACTTTGATGCGAATCCCGATACGAGCACGCGAAGGGCGTCACTTCGCGTGAATGTCCAGCGTATGGCGATTCACCGGACACTCCACGCCGACGGTTGGTAACCGTATCATTTAACCAGGATTTATTACCTGCATAATCTTAATAACGCCGCCAAAGAAGTTGGACTACATATCAACGAATCTAAAACCAAGGTCATGATGCAATAAAAAACTAGAACGCGAATAAATTCAAGCATCTCAGTGGGGGACCTCAATATAGGGTATGTAGACAACTTCACTTACCTGGGTTGCAATTTGTCAAAGGACGCCAACGAAACAGATGAGATAAAGCGACGGATACAACTAGCTAATAAGTGTCACTTTGCGGTCCTCCCAATTATGAAATCGAAGCTGGTACACAGGAACACGAAGCTCCACGTGTGTAAAACAATCATCCGACCTGTGCTATGCTATGGCTGCGAAGCATGGACCCTAACCCACAACTCTGAACCCCTGTTGGACACATTCGAGCGAAAGGTTCTCCGAAGAATCTTCGGGGCCGTTCGTGAACGAGGTGAATGGCGCATCCGGTACAACCATGAGTTGTATCAGCTGTATGATGAGCTACATGTATCGAAAATTGTGAAATTGCAGCGCTGCAATGGACGGGACATGTACAAAGGATGAACGACGATCGCATGCCCAAAAAGGTGATGAGCGCGCAACGAGTGGACGGAGCCAGATTGCGTGGACGACCGAAGGCCCGATGGGAGCATTCTGTATGTGAGGACGCCCACCAGATGCTAGGCTTTCGGAACTGGAGGACAAGGTCGCGTGACCGCGACAATTGGAGGTCTTCAATCCAGGCGGCCAGCCAGCCATTATGTTCCCAATCGATCCCATGAACGACATCATAAGATGAAATCCACCAAGACGGCCATTCTCCAATAGAGAGTGCGAGTCGTCATAACAAATAACATCCTGAGCAAAAGCAACTTTTCACCAATTGCTTGGGTTTTTTCAACAGCAAAAAGTAAGGCTGTATACAAAGTATTATAGTCACTCAGTGGAGCGTTGATGAATGGAACTGTGAAAATCTTTCTCTTTCGACTTTCTCTTGTGCATATCTCGGTTGTGGATGATCGTATCGATTTAATTTTTTTCTGGAATGTAGGGAATTCAATAAGCAACAAGTAATTTTTTTTATTAATTATTGCGCGAAAATTCACCGTTATCGACTTATTTGCAAAAAAATGATTAACTAAACCGGTTTTTCCACTTTAAGACGCTGTAGCATTTTATCTACTGCTTTGAGATGCACAGTCAGCATACAGAAGATGAAGACAATTTCGAACCGAACAATTTGGTGTCTTTCTATTGAAAGTCCGACCATTAGGGGCGGAGATATACGCAAAAAAAAGTCAAAAAAGACAAAAACCCTGATAAGTACCGTTAGAAAATTATCCAAGTGGTGGAAATTAAATTTAAGCTTTAGGACTAAGCCCCTATCGATTTCTTAAATAATCTCAGACAGTGTCTGGCATGCACTCTGATTTTACCAAAAGCCTGAAGAATTAAGCTTCTTTTGCATTAACAATTTCTACACTCAGAAAAATGAACCCCGTAAACTTAAAAGTTTTCGTACCATTATTTTAATTAGATGGCCATTTACCAGATTTCCTCACAAAAGTAAACAGATGCAATCATTAATATAACTGGAAGAATCCTATTGAGATATTTTGTATGGAATGATATGTGTCCCGTAAATCCAATGGGACATCAGATTACATTTTAATCAGTTTGTCCCATTAAATTAACAAGATCTGATATGATTAACTAATAATAGGATGGATATAACGTCCTATTTTATTAATGGGATATGCCTTTTAATTGAATTTCAAGCATATAAACGTATTTTTTAAGAGAACCAACATCATGCTCCGTAGCCGAGATCGTTCGGTTGCCTCCCTGTGACTCGTTAAGTTTTAAAGAGTACTAGCCGATCGGATGTTCAATACTCGGCCTGGCCAAATATCAATATTCTTATCAAATTCCACAATGACGTAGCGTGGATGGTATAATAATATGGGGCTTATAAAAAAATATACTTCGTTTAGATTACGAGTGAAACGATTTTTTTTATTATATAGGATTGATCCTATTCAATAAGATATATCCTATTGGAAAATAACTAGACCATGTGTTTGTTTTTAAAGGAGTCAACTATTAAAACAAACGGATATTTATCGAGTGAAAATAATGGTTCCTATATTTTTAAAGTAATCAGATTTTTCCTATTGACTAAAAATAATGGGACAAAATGATTGGTTTAATGGGATTTCCCATTGAAATTTTTCTGAGTGTACCGCAGCCCTATGACGTGTTCCGATTCCATATGTTCCTAGCTGCGTTGAGGCTAATCCAGGAAAACACTTGGATGAATTTTGGTTAAGATTTAAAAAGGAAAAAAAGTTTTTCTTACAAGAACCTAATATTTGGGGGTTAGTTTGTATGACAGCCCTATGACGTAATGTTCCGATTCCATCCGTTCCTAGATATGTTTTGATGCTTTATTAGGAACACACTTGGGTGAAGTTTACATAATCGTACATAAAGAAAAAAGTTTTTCTTAGAAGAACCTAATTTTCAGGGGCAGCCCTATGACCCAATGGTCCGATTCCATTCCTTCCGACATATATACAGCGTACACTAAAAAGAAACTTGTATACACAATTTCAGCCCGATAGCTTCAAAACTGAGGGACTAGTTTGCGTTGCAACAGACGGACAGACAGACGGACACCGCTCAATCGATTTCTCTTGTCACACTGATCAATAATATATATGTACTTTATATAGTCGGAGGTGCTTCCTTCTGTGTGTTGCAAACTTCATGACATAGTTAATATACCTTTTCACATAGTGACGGGTATAAAGAGTTTTGGAGAAATTGGTGTAGCAAAAAAATGTTTCTCAGAAGAATCAAAACGGGGGGAGGAGGGTTTTTACGACAGCCCCATAATCCCATGGCTCCTTTCCATCCATTTTTTACGTATGTTTTGGGGCATCAATAGAAACACATTTGTATTTTGGTTGAAATTGGTGGACAATAATAAAAATGTTTTTCTTTGGCGAAAAAAATTTGGGGGATTGGGTTTGTATGGCAGCCTCATGACCCCATGATCCGATTTCAGTGATTTTTGCATATGTTCTGTGACATCAATAGAAATACATTTTCATGAGGTTTGGTTGAAATTGGTGCCCAAATAAAATTTTTTTTTTTTTGTAGAAGAATCTAATTTGAGGGGTTGGGTTTGTATGGCAGCCCTATGACCCCATCGTTCGATTCCATTTATTTTTACATATTTTATGTCACATCAACAAGGATTCATTTATATGGAGTTTGGTTAAGATTGGTTGATAAACAAAAAAGTTTTTCTTAGAAGAACTTAAATTGGGGGGGGGGGGGCTAGGTTTGTATGGCTGCCCCATGACGCTGTTTGTGGCATATGCGCAGCGGACGGGTTTGGGTTTGGAATTATTGTACAAATCGGTGGGTGGACGTATATTTGTATCGAATTTGATTTTTGGATACGCTTACGCTACAGATCGAGTTAAACTGCACTTCATATTTTCACAAGTAACTTATCCATCGATACCCACAATAAGACATTCCAAATGCAGCAATCCTTAGGGATAAAATAACACGGCCTTTAAAAATTAAATTGTTTACAACATTATCATGTTTATGACACACATGCAACTCATGGTGATCTTCATAAGTCATATGTGCCTCAAGAGAGACGCAATAGTGAACTTTTTCTAATCACGACGGGTGGTCAATCTAGTCAATGAAACATTTGTTTCAAAAAGTTCCCATCGAAGGACCAGCCGAGTAAATCTTTACAAAGGGGAGCACATAGCGCAGTTAGGAAGAACATCAGCAACCACAAATCATGAGTTGTCCCCAAACTGAATATCAAAATGTATTTAATTGATACATAATATGCCTCAATTAAAAAAAAACATCGCGGTATGAAAAAATTTACATTTTTTCAAATTTATTAGTGTTATCAGTTCCGTTCAGAGCATACTTACCCGATTAAATCTTTTCGCTTGGAATATGTGTCCGTTGATACGATACAATTTTCGCCATCGTCGTGCTCCCCGTCTGTATATACTTCCTGCAAAAAAAAGAAAACAATTATAATTTTGAAACACTTCTATAAATTTGAGGAAATTGATAAAATACAGAAAAAAAAAATGGAACACTTAAAATATTTTGGAAAATTCCAAACTTTAGGAAAGCCTCTAATATTTCAATAATAAGGTGTAAGAACTAGTACATACTTGAGATTGCAAAATGTGGTGGAGAAAATTATTTTCTTATGTTTTTTAGGGTGCTGATTACGAACTCGAAGTTTTTTAGAGAAACAGGGTAAAAACTCCAAAAATTTCACTGTTTTTTCCTTTGTTTACCACTAACTCATAAACTGTACATTTTTGTGAAAACTTGCCTATATAAATTGCTAAAAGAGCACACGATTATGCGTCGAACAAAATACACATATTAAAAATCCGTTTAGTGGTATCAATACAATTGATAATTCAAATTTGTCATTTCGGGCATAGTTCCAATCTGTATTTCATAATTATGTATTAGATTTAAGACGATTGCATTACATACACAGAAAAGTACAAGAGATACGAGTAGATTCCGTCAAAATCCACCCTCATTCTCGTTCACTGTCTGACCGGTTTTCACCGACCGTTAATTATCACCACGTCTGGCATCCAAAAATCCATTCACTTATGAGTCACATATGACTCATAGACGTGGACGCTGTGTGAACATGGGACTCAAAGGCTGTGAACGTGTTAAGTAAACAACCATAAGGTAAAAATCCATCTATGCATTTAAAAAAAGAAGGAGCAGTTTCTTCGTTATTCACGTCCGTCAATTAAATTTTTATCTATTTACCTTTGACAACTCTTCTCATTAGCATTGTCAAGGATATACTCGTACACACTGAAAAAAGCTGCTAGCATCAAAGACGTGTTGAAAAAGGGTCTAATTACACGAAGATATCCGTCGTTCCAGAGAAAATTCATTTTCACTTCGTTCTTATACATCAACGACACGAAAACAGAATAACGAATGAAATGATTAAGTCAGCACGAAAACATGTTTAGTGTGTGCCTTACATAAAACATTAGCACCTTTAAGACACACGTGGGACATACCATTTATGTACATATATGGTATGTGTATAAGACAAACCCTTAAAGGTATAAAAACAGTGCCGAGTGATGTGATTGCGTTCATTCGCTTTCGTTCTTTTTTTTTTTGTCCGTAGAGGAACTTCTGTATGTCAATCTTGAACTTTTATCTCTTCAAGAAAAGTGTGGAATAATATGTGTGGAATGAATGGAAGGCCTAAATAAAGTTAAAGTAACTTAATTAATTTTCTCTAAATTTTCCGAATTTATTTCAACGTAATCAAGAATTTGGATTAGTAGTAAGTTTTTTTTATGAGTTAATTGAATGGTTGCTGATATCAAGATATCTGACTTTAGATACAATTAAATTTTATTGAAGGTTTCTGTTCTTATACGCGATGATTGCTCAGCGATCGTAGCACTAAAGACGATTCATGTGATAATCGATCGTAGTTCTGCATTCAATTTCAAGCCTTATTTGTATATTTTTTGAATGGTGCTACTTTCCTTGTATCGACTATGACGTAGTCTGAATAGAAACTACACGCATATAGTGATCACACCGGTGATTTAACTTCGATCGATAAGCGATTATCACATTAGTCGTCTGTGTTCGCAGAAACGACTCATTTCATTATCGCTCAGCGATCGTATTGTAGCATCCAATTCCGATCCCTATTTGTATATTTATTTTAATGTGACTACATTCCATGTCTGGATTATGACCTAAAAGAATGTAGGTATGTATATGGTATATGTATAAAAAATATACGCATATATTGCTCAGAACCAATAGTTTAACCCTCGGATGGTTCAGGTGAATTTTACATACGTAAATGGTTCAGTGGGGTCTGACAGACCCCAAGGCGAAAATCGCTCTAAAACTTAGATTTTTGCTTTTTTGCCGCATTTGTTTGAGCTAGAAGTAACTCTGAAGCCTTTTGATTAAGTGGTATATAAGAAAAGTGGAATTCGGACAGCGGATTTTAGTATGTGGAAGAAAAAATTAGGTGGTGTCAAATTTGAGGGTAATTTGAACTTATCACAAATAAATCAATATAAAAACTAAAATTTTAGCAAAATTTCATTTTTATTAGTCAAAACGTATTTAATACTAAATAACAAAGATAAGTACATCAACATTTTTCAGCTAAGGTTAATATTTTTTCTTAAATCGGGATCCAAAGTTAGTCAATATTTAGAGCATTCTTCTTCACAGCTTTTTGCTCGATGGTATTCGCAAATTGGCTTCTTGCTCTCGTTGCAATTGTATAATGTCTTCCGATCATTTGCTCGTGGGCATAGAAAGAATCTTTGCCTCTTTGAGGACCATCTGACCACATATTGGGGGACCTGGGGCATTAGCCCCATGGGGGGGGGGTGCAAGCTGAATAATGCACAAAATGTCTTCAATATTTTGCGCTGTGCTTCGGCGAATATTGCCCGATGATTTCCTCCTTCTTAGAAGAGGTTCGACAAGTGTATAGCCAAGTTCGCTGAGGAAGCTTTATGATTATGTAAAATACCCACCTAATTCTTATGCTCATAAAAGTCATTAATTTATGTCTTGATTTAAAAAAACATAATGTAATGACACAACATTGAAAGGAGATCCTCATAAATGAAAACCAGTTAAAAAAACGGCATAATTTTAAATGAATTGAGTAAAAACTTTAAAACCCCCTAATTCAAAACACCCTAAATTTGTCATTTCTTTCAAAATTAACATTTCAAATTTCGCAAGTGTACTCTAATTACAAAGTTTCAACACTTCCCGACTATTATTTTTACATTTTATCGTTTTCCAAATAACATACTTTGAAAATTTCCCACAAAACGAAAAATGTACTTTTGTAAAAAAGACATACGTAAATGGTTCGTGGGGTCTGACAGACCCCAGAGCAATTTCAAAGTGCTATAACTTATTAACAAAATCACAAATTCAAACAAATGCATGCTTAAATGAACGCATGTGACGCATACTTAAATTACATATACATAAAAATACCATTCAACAAGTTTTTCTATAAAAAATTTAAGATTTAAATTTCTCTGGGGTCTGTCAGACCCCACTGAACCATCCGAGGGTTAACTGTGGTCGCTGAGCGATCATTACATGAGTCGTTTCTACAAACACAAACCTTAAATGCGGTTCTGAGTCTAAGCACTTTATTGTTAAAAATTAAGTGGTAGTAGTAAATTAGTACTCATACCAACACACATACAACATTCTAAATGCATGGTGAATTCGCATATTACTGCACTGTACTAAAGTTAGTCGTAAGTCAGAAGTCGTGAGAGACGCACCCAAATATATTTGTCGATTATATACCACGGTGTTTTAATTTCATTGGATTACATTTTTTACATTGGTGCCGAAACCCGGGAAGATCGATTAAAGTGTTAATTGCAATGGAATTCGCATCGCGTACCGCACTCCGTGGTCAATTGACAAAAATAGTTAAAACGGCGACGGACTTTTTAAACTCTTCGGAATCCCGTTTATCGAGCGAGGACGTAAGTTTGGACGCGGTCGAAGAAGAGTTAGACTCGTTTCTGCAACGCTTAATGGCGGTCGCGGTGAATTTACGGGCGACGAATAAGGAGATTGCAGAGAAGGCGCTTATTAAGGTGGAAAATTTGGATCAGGAGGCTGGAAAAATTGCCGAATATGAGGATACTGCCATCGCCACGCTGGCGCGAGAGCAAAAGACAAGTTTATTTGCCAAAACTGCAGCTGAAAAAATTTGATGGAGACCTAAAGGACTGGTTGCCATTTTGGGAACAATTCCGCACAGCCGTTCATGAGAATTCGAACCTGACATCGTCGGAGAAATTTAATTATTTGGAGTCAGTGATAGCAGGTAACGCGAAAAGGCTATAGCGGGGTTCAGCGCAACGGAAACTGCTACGATGCGGCTATTTCATTGTTGCAAGAGCAATTTGGCGACATGGAACGTTTAGTGGAAAATTATATCCAACAACTAGTCGCTCTACGCCCAGTGCAACCACGTTCGGATCTTCATGGATTACGACATCTATACAATGCAATCACGACATGCCGGCGGTCATTAACGACATTAAACGTTCCAACACAACAATACGATGTTATGCTGAAGTCCATACTTTTACGTTGTCTGCCGAACGAACTTCGCCTTGAATTTCATCGAGGGAAAGACAAGGATGAGCATACTACTGACGAGCTTAAGTCGGAGAACACAAACACCATGAACGATGTTTCCAGCACCGCATCAACTAGCTACTCCATCGGTACTCGTTCTCAACCATTGCTGCTCTTTCTCCAACGGGAGATAACTGCGTTAGAACGGTCAAACGTCAATTCGCATCAACCCAAACCGAGCGAGAAAACGAATCCAGTAAGCACCGCGGCCAATCTCGTTTCGTTGAAGGGCAACGAGAGTTGCATTTGGTGCCAATCGAACGCCCATTCCTTAAGTGATTGTGACGATACGAAAATAAGCTAACACGCAAGCGGGAAATATTGGTAAAAGATGGACGTTGTTTTCGTTGTGCGAAAAAGGGGCACTCATCGCGAAAGTGCAAGGTTGAAGTGTCGTGTCTGTGGTGGAAAGCACATAACGCCATTATGCGATCCATCATACAAGGCGACTAAGACTGAAAGTAAACAACCAACGACCGCATTGTGTAATTCAAGCAAAAAATCATCGGAGATTGGCGGTTATGCCTTTCGGAACAACGGACAAGGTTTCTGCAAAGGAGTTCCCAAAAGTGAGCTTAGAATTAAAAAGCCAATACAGTGCGCGGACGATTGTGATCGAAGCATTAGTGGTCCCCTCAATATGTGCTGATGTGCTGAGCCCTCTGAACAATGAAATCTCAAGCTCTTGCCTAAATTTGCGTTTAGCAGACAAGCAACATTCTATGAACGGTGATGTAGTGCCCGGGTTGAGTGTGCTAATTGGATCAGATGCGTACTGGGATATCGTAACCGGTGATCAAATGACGTTAGCTCCGCGTTTACGTGCCGTACAGACAGTCTTTGGTTGGACATTGCAAGGTGTTTGCCCCTCTAAAGACAATGAATCATCTTGCGTGACTTTTGTATCAAATGTTCTTTCTACATCGGATGATTTTGGCGGAAACTTTTCGGTGATGTGGGATATGGAAACGATTGGCATTCGCTTGGGAAACGACGATAAACAATCTCAAGTGAAAGAGCTCAGCGAACGTTGTAAACGGCGGCAGAATAACCGGTATATCGCTTCGCTCCCCTGGAAAGACGACCAAATCAAAATAAACGGTAACCGCGATAATGCAGTTTTACGTGCAAAATCATTGATTCGCCGGCTCTCGAGAAATCCGGAATCTCTTGTGGAATATGATGCTGCGATCCGAAGTTTGATTGAAGGAGAAATTGTTGAGCCTGTGGCTACTAATTCAGCCGGTAAAATATTTTATCTCCCTCATCACCCGGTCTACAAAGAAAGCAGCACTACTCGTTTGAGGATTGTTTTTGATGCGAGCTACCACACCGAAACCAGCCCGTCATTGAATAGCTGCTTAATAACTGGAACAAACTTGTTGGCCGAAGTATTCGCTATACTAATCAACTTCAGAATGTATCCTTTGCAATAGTCGCCGACATCGAGAAGGCGTTCTTACAAATCGAGTTGGACGATAACGATCGGGACGCACATCGCTTTGTTTGGATAGAATCTTTAGAAAATCAGCAGCAGTATTGTGACTACCGTATGACTCGTGTCACCTTTGGTGTAAAATGTAGCCCCTTTTTGTTAGCCGCTACAATTCGTCAGCATGTTGAATCGGCAAAATCACGGTATCCTGAGCCGTGTGAAGCACTCAATAAAGGATTCTACATGGATGACTTGGTTGTCGGAGCCGAAACGGAGGAAGATGGTATTCGTATGTATACCGAATCGTTAGAGATCATGAGTCGCGCCTCTATGTGTCTGAGAAAATGGAATTCCAATAGCGAAACGATCCGGCAAGCATTCACCAATCAAGAGTATGTCAACACGCAAAAGATTTTAGGGCTGATATGGTATGTGACAAGTGACGAGCTACAAGTCCCAATACAGATCTCAGAAGCTAATAGTGTAGTAAGCACAAAACGAAGTGTGCTGCAGACCATCGCTAGAGTGTACGATCCACTAGGAATTCTAGCTCCTGTAACAATTAAAATGAAAATCTTGTTCCAGGAACTGTGGAAGAAAAGGCTGGCTTGGGATGAAAGATTACCATCGGATCTACTTCCGGATTGGGATAACTGCCTTCGTAATTTGATTCAATTGAAAGACATGACAATCCCGAGATCTGTTTTACCCAATGCACATCGCAAGGCTATTTTTGTTCACGTATTTGCAGACGCCAGCCCGAAGGCATACGGTGCAGCAGCCTATGTGAAAACCCTAAACGAAGATGGAAAACCCAGCGTCTCGCTACTATGTGCCAAAAGTCGAGTGGCACCTATCAAAGAAGATGAGAAAGAAGAAATGACATTGCTCGAGTTGGAGTTGACGGCCGCATTAATCGCTGCCCGACTACGTTCATATTTGGAGAAAAATCTGAGAACGAATATAACGCGGTTCTATATGTGGTCGGACTCGAAAATTACATTGCACTGGATTCTTGGAGAAGAAGATCGCTGGATGCCATTTGTACAGAATCGCGTCAACGAGATAAAGAAGCTAACATTGCCGACAGAGTGGAGCCATTGTATTGGAAAGGACAATCCTGCGGATTTGCTTACTCGAGGAGTGGCTGCAAGCAAAATAACGAGTTCTCGAGCTTGGATTGAAGGACTTCCTTGGATCGCCGAGTTTGACGAACTTTCTAACGAGATGAAGGAGGCTGCCGAGCCAGATGTCATCAGACAAGCGGCGTTATTTATCGAAGTCGAGGAAACAGTAGATACTTTTGAGCCTGTTATAAATTGCAACAACTATAGCTCGTGGCTAAAACTTTTGAACGTTACGGGGTGGATTCGACGTTTCATTACTTTATGCCGCAATAAGTCAAGACCGAAATCAACACAACTCACCGCAGAAGAAATCGAAGAGGCTGAACTCTATTGGATTAGGTACGTGCAAATGTCTTCATACCCTAATGAGTTTCGATCTTTGCAGAGTTCGAAGGAAATGCCATCAAACTCGCCAATAGCTCAGCTGTTCCCAATCTTGAAGGAGGACCAGGTTCTACGACTGGATGGACGTTTGCAATTGTTGGACGACACGGACGAAGTCAAGCATCCTATCATTCTTCCCACCAAATCGCACATTTCTCGTTTGATTATCGACCACTACCACGCTACAACCTTACACGGTGGTGTAAATTCCGTTTTAGTAAGTTTGAGAGAGAAATACTGGCTCATCAAGGGAAGGCAGGCTGTGAAATCCCGAATCAAGGCATGCATGCTTTGCAAGAAATTGTTTGGAAAGCCCGCTTCCCAACCATTCGCACCTCTGCCGTTGGAGCGTATTACGCTCACCCGACCATTTGACCATATCGGCGTTGATTTTGCGGGTCCTTTGTACTATGTGAGTAGCAACCCGAACGAGATGCTTAAGGCATATATCATGATTTTCACTTGTACTGCTATACGCGCTGTTCATCTGGAGCTGGTTCCCAACTTGTCTACGGAAGGATGTATAATGGCTATTCGTCGTTTTATAGCACGACGCGGTGTACCATTGACTATATTTTCGGATAACACAAAGACTTTCCGTCGCGCTTCCCTGGAATTGAATGAATCTATGCCAGTCTTAGAGGAGGATATTTTGGTGGGGTGGATTCTGGGAACGGCTAATACGAACGATTAAAAATACGCTAAAGGTAGTAATTGGAAGAGCTAAACTTAACTACGAGCAGCTTCAAACCATTCTCGTAGAAGCTGAGGCAATGGCTAATGACCGTCCGCTCACGTATGTATCTAGCGACCCAACGGATTTATCACTGCTCACACCCAGCAAATTTTTAATAATTCCTGGAAGTTCCAATTGTCGCATGTCTCCTGCATCCGAAGGCAACTGCGATATACAACAGATTTGGCAACATCGAATGAAGTATATTGGCAAATTATGGACTCGGTGGCGACTGGAGTATATGCGATCGCTAAGACTATTTCATACTAATAGACCAACACCATCAATTGATCTCAAAGAAGGCGATGTTGTTTTGCTTTTTGACAGTGCAAGACCAAGGATTCACTGGAAGTTAACCGTAATCAAGAAGACGTATGTAGGCCGAGATGGTAAGGTGCGTTCCTGTGAAATACGATGCCCTGATGGAAAAATTCTACGCAGCCCGATCCAGCTACTCTACCCCCTGGAGTACTCTTCTTTGGCCTGGCCGGAGGATGTTAAAAATTAAGTGGTAGTTGTAAATTAGTACTCATACCAACACACATACAACATTCTAAATGCATGGTGAATTCGCATATTACTGTACTGTACTAAAGTTAGTCGTAAGTCAGAAGTCGTCGTGAGAGACGCACCCAAATATATTTGTCGGTTATATACCACGGTGTTTTAATTTCATTGGATTACATTTTTTACATTTATAGAGATGTTGCTGTAAGTGATAGTTTAGTGATATTCGATATGTACTAGCAATGTAGACACATTTAAAAAAATATGCAAATGATGCTCGGAATCGGTTAATGAACTACGATCCCTGAGCGATCATCGCGTGGGTTGGGTAGCTGAGCTATGTTCGCCGAGCGATCGCCGCGCCGACTTATATATAAAAATTAAGTTTCAACAACCAACTTTTCAACTTTAATTGACATTTAAAAATGTTCACTCGTTCAGTTAAACTGAAAAGCTGAGTTGAGACAGATTCCCGGTAAGGAAATCAAACGGTCAGTTTCCGAAAATCTGTAGACCTGTTCGTATCAAAATCTCTGCCTATCACCTTGATTGCACAGGAAACTACAGATGACATTATGAAATATCTTCCGTGCTGCTATATTACATACTTGCAAGGACTTTAATTTCCGAGAAACTGTCACACGTTGACTTGACAACCATCTCGACTATTTTTTGATTTCCTATCTGTATACAACGGGCAATCTATCTTCCGTTTGTCATTTTCATTTCGGTGCTGGCAAACGAACAATTATTATCTATCTAAAGCGAAAACCCAAGTAAAACGTTTCGTCCTAGACATGTCTACTGTCACTTCTAGCAATAAAACTATACGCTGAACGCTATAAATTCCCTGGAAGCATGTTTTTTTCATTCGTATCTTTCATTTTAATTGCAAAATGAATATACAAACAATACAATTAAAGAATACGACACGATACCCGAAGAGGATGATCTCACTCTGAAGGCAAAGTGAAGATTATAAAAATGTCTTATGAAAACTGGAACAATGAAAACGGACACGGATGTTTTATTTGTCCGGCCATTTGCGCAGACGGAAAAGCGCGCGATAGTCAAAAGGAGATAAGTGCTCTGTAGCCATGACACGGAACTATTTCACAAAAATTTCAGTCCTTTGGTTGTCTGTACTTTTTTGGGTTAAATGAATATTCAGACAAGTCCCGAAACATTGCATGACATTGGGATTTTTTGCATTGTGGAAGTGTCCTTTTTTTCGGCGCAACTATAGCACGGGTATGAATGAAATGGACAACAATTTTCATGAATGTTGCGAAGGACAGTGTCAAAGACATAAGACGGCGGAAGATTGAAAGTTTTCTTGGATTTGAAGAAGAGTTCTATATAAAAAAAAAAAAAACAGCAAACTAGGACACTTGTAATAAATGAATTCGTTAGTATTGTGTTAATTTCAAATTGTTTTTAAAGAAGTTTTGTGCCATAGACACATTGGATTTACGCCGTTTATTTTGTTGAGAATTAATTTCCAATATTGTTGGGAAAATGAACCTCTTGACGAGCCGAGCAAATTCAATTTAAAATTGGCGAGGTAGAATAATGGACTAAAACTAGCAAAAAAAATTGTTTAAATATTTCGTTCGTCTACAAATCATAGGGTCCCGGGATCGAATCCCACTGTCGGTAGGGAAATTTATTATGCATTTTACGGTGTAAAGAGGTAAATCATCACCTATAGAGATGTTTTACAAATCTCATTTATGAGTTACGTGTTCCTTCCCTGTGAAAATTGTGTTTTTTTTATTCTAAAAATATCGAGAATCACTCCTTTCGGTGTTAATGAAAATATTCTTTTGAGTTCAAACTATTACACCAAAAGGATAAAATCATTACATTCGTTCGGAGCCTTTAGCAATACCTTGCTTCGAGTTTTATGCCAATATTATCCGATTCGGATGGACACTATTCGACACCGATTCGGAGTGAAAATCACTCCGATTTTTTTGCTGTGTACCGCGATAACAGTGTGCCCGCATCTCATATATGAGTGTATCGACTCAGTTAGTGCGTGTGCGCGAAACGTATATTGCTAACCCTGCGTGTCACGCGCTGGTCAGTGTTGTCAATTGCAGGTGTTCTTCGCTGCAGTTTTTAATTTAAAGACATAAGAGATCATGAGTGAGATCGCAGAGGTAGCGATGTTGTTGACACTTCATCTGAAGATGAATAAATTGCTTGCATCCAGCCTGGAGGCTACGGTCATTTTAAACAATGTGGCAGAGGGTGCCAGCCAAAGCTGATAAAAGCCACCAACAAGGGCTAAGAGTAACAGTCGTATTACTCCGGCCGCCGTTGGTCGACAACCAACAACATTCAGGACTGCGGCAAAAGGCATAAGTCATAATGCCCAACCAGCCCCAGTTAAATAAATCGCAGTATAAAACAATCTTAACAAGATTGCTAAGAATGAACAGACCGGCTCTTTCGACAACAATTTTAAATCATCAGAGAACATTTTCAGGAACTGTGAAGACGCTGTGTATTAGCTCATCGCTCGCTACGCTCGACCTCGGCACCTCGCAGACCGGTAATCTGCACTAACAAGACGAGGAGGACAGGAAGAAATATCAGGCGGTCGTTGATGACTAACTACAACCAGCGTCTTGCCGGTAATACGGGGAACCATTCGAAGCGGAACATATCCCAAGACCAGGGTTCCTCAGCCGCCAAGGAAATTAAAGTCGCCGCCGCTGGTCAGGCTACCCACACCTCTACGGCTGAAAAACCATGCGTGAGCTTTGGCAGCAAGCCCGGAAATTCCTACAGCGAGGTGACCAGGAATCACCTACAGGTTGCACTGGTAGACAGGTGTTCTTCCATTGGGAAGATTGGGACGGACGCCTGGGTCCAAAGCGAGGCGAAGCTGTCAGAGATGACCGTCGAATAAGTCATAAATAACTAGGGCGGGCCATTGCCCTCCTTCGACTCATCGACGATGTTAAGAGGCTACCGGGTGATCAGTTATACAAGGACTTCATCCATGCCTGTGTCGATTAGCGACAATTGGGAAGGTTCGAAGATCGAACTTATCCCGACCAAAGGTGCCGAAGAGACCAAGGGCTCGCATATGGCTACCCATCATGCAGATGGAGGGACCGAACCTCCTCCTAGCCCTGCGACTTCAAAACCCAAAGGTGCCTATGGATGACTGGGTGTTTCTTAAAGCTGAAGAGACTCAAAATCAAAGCCAGTCATATATACTCCTCATTAACGATGAGTGCCTGCCAGCACTTGAAGAGGCGGACTTCAAGTTACGATTTGGTATACGTAATGCCAAGATAAAGGTGTTTCGGTCAAACTCCAGTGAAGAGCAGGATCCGGTGGACGGAGCCGACCCCTTGCTGCAGGATATGTGCATCGAAGCAGGTGAAACCCATGAGAACAATGGGTACCCGGACACAGCAACAGAGAGGGTAATGAGATGGCTGACGAACTTGCCAAAAGGGGTGCCACTCTTGACAGCTCGCATGCGGAGGGTGTTTGCGCCCCGATGGCAGTTGTTAGGAGTAAGATCTCCAGCCACTATATAACAGCTGCTAATTCCAAATGGCAAAATCTGAGGACTTGCGTTATATCATGGAAGATGTGGCCCTCCTCCGACAGGAAAAGAACGACTGAGATTCCGCGTAGAGATATCGCGAATCTTACCGCAGTTATCACGGGACACTGGCCAATAGGGCTCCACGCTGCCAGGTTGGGCATCCCCCACGCCCACAACTCACATTGTCGCAGCTGCGATGATGTAGATGAGAAAGAAACCGTGACGCACTTTCTGTGTGATTGCCTGGATCTAGCTAGAACCCGGTATAGGACGCTCGGCAAGACTTTTCTGAGAAGCTTGGAGGATGCAGCTAATGTGAAATTAGGGGAGCCTCTGTTCTAAACAACAATGGTTGGTTCAATATATCTCTCCACTCCTAAATTCATCGCATAACCTTTATTATATACACTAGTTCAACTTCATGGAGTTTTGTGGTTTCAAAACGGTGCTTTATGCACTAATTGGGCTTTTGGCTAACCTATGTCTAAGCCACCATTTAAACCAACCAGAATATACTGCATTGAAGTTCTCGGTCTCTGCGTTCAAAAGTTACAGTCGTTCATAGATGGAATCCAAGGACTCAGTCAGATTTTGGAGTCCTAGCTGTCTCCATTCAGAGGTTAGAGTGTCTCCAAACCCAAGGACCAATTTGAATATTTTGCGGGACTTGAAAATGAGGGACTTCCCCGCATAATTCGGAACGTTTGGTCATCTTATCGATTTACACTTCCTCTTGTTAGATTCAAGAAAACATAAAACGTGACCAGAAACTAGAACGTCAATTTTAACTATATCCCATTGAATTCTATAGAAAAAAGCTCCTGTCATTCACAATTGTCCTTAATCCAATTTCTGAGCGGCTCCCTAGTACATCTAATCTAATTGTCATTTTTTCCACATTTTCAACGAGCGACTCGTCTTCATCCCGGCAATCCTACTTAAGCCATTTACCAAAAATTCCTTAAAAAACACGTCATGCTACTAAAAATCCTTCGGATGTCCTTTGTTGCAATCGACATCTTGCACGATCTCAAGGATGATAAACGTCTTGGCCAGTCGCCTAAGGTTGACATAGACCGCCGTTGGTTCTATTTTTCTCTCTCCCAGTCTCTCTTTGTCTCCCTAAATATATATAAAGCCGCGTCGTCGTTATCGTTAACCATCATAAACTAGAAAATAATGCCCGACTATACACAGAGTGTGTGTGTACTATGCGCTTACATTGTGTGCACCATTTTCTTGCTTACTTAATCCTTTTCTGTTTTATTACGAAAGATTACAAGGATTAGCTTTTAAAAACTTCACGACGAAATGTTCGGTTTTATCGTCGTAAAATTTGAGCAAAAGGACAACGAACACTGACGAGAGGGGGGGGTTGCTGCATTGCAAGCCGAACAAGAAGTATATAGAAGCCTATAAGCTGGTCAACACAAGAATACGAACGGAACCGTTTCGTGTTCCTTCTTAAATGTCGATGGTGAACACAACAAGAAGAGTCTTGGTTTTCGAGTGATTCATAAAAATTAAGATTAATGTCAGTCGATATAAAGCTAGAACAATGCTTTAAGGACTCCTTGTACAGCGAATTAAGCAAGCCATAATTAAAGCCTAATGTCGTTACGGGTGAATGTCGAATGGTTGACTGAATATTTACGGTCCAATAAAATGTGCAGAATGCCAAATGATGTTGTTGAAATAAGAGACCAAAGTGCTTTTCAATTATTCGTAAATTTGATTGAGCTGAGCCATGCGTTTGCGAGGTTTTATACTTTGAAATTAATCAGAACTATATTTGCAGTTGTTTTACGAAATTAATCATTTCGTTCTATCCACGTCATTGCTAACCCCGAAAAAATTGGAAAATGTTTACCTTCAAGTATCCAGATTAGAGATAAAATTCTAACCGCATTCCACCTCGCCTCAATCACTTAAATTCGAAAAATCTCTTCTTTAAGCTTCACTAAATCCGGGAGCAAATATCAATTGAAACATTCTCACACAAATGTATACGACGAATGCCATACTCACATCATACACATGACGACTAAAACGGAAATTTATCCAAGTTCCTCTGGTCGGATGGAAGAAAACGACTAAAATCGCAAAGAAAAACGGAAAAGGATATGTGTGTCCATTTACTGATAAAAATACCAAACCAAAATCCTTAAGTCTGCACAAACTGGCTTTATGTAATTGCCACATTATTTAGAATTGAAAGGTCAAATGGATAAGTAAAGAGTGTAAAAGGACGAATTCTTTGTTAGGGTCAATATCGCAAGCACGACCTACACAAATAGAAAAGGAAATGGGATACGTATCCCATAAGGATCGCCTATTAAATTTTTCTTTAAAGAATTGAATAAACATTTTCTTGGTTTTCTTTTGGTATACAGAGAAGTATTTCTGGAACTTGGGAAATTTGAAATTCTTCTTGTTTAGGAAAACCGCATAACACTGTGATAAGACCACCAGCAAATTAAACAAACAAAAAAAAACAGAATTTTTAAGAGAAACGACTGAACTTCATACATATGTGTTGATAAAGTGACCAGTTTCTTCCAAATGAAATGCGTAGAAGTTAAATTTATATACGTTCACTTACTATAGATCTTAGCATCCGCAAATTTAATACTCAAGAAGATTTTATTTTTATTTTATTTTATTTTTATTTATCACGGTTTTAATTGCTGGATCTAACCAGCAACAGACACAAGCGTCAAATATAGAGGCTCGGACGTAGTTTGCAGATGTTCCGCCTTACATCTACTAGGCAACTATTGTAGAAGGAACTAAATTCATTGAGCGATCAAATGTTGAACATAGGTAGGTGGCGGAACATTTCCATTCCACCTCCTGACCCATCAACTGAGAGTTTCTCAGGTTCGGGTTGATGGAGTCTAGCAGTGAAAATTACCTGGGTTATATCTGCGTTTACTTGGATCCTCCATATCTGGAAGTATTCCAACAGTATATCTATTGAGACCTGGAGTATTGAAGTAACTCTTTCCGTTTGACTTGATGTATAGAAGATACATGTGTCATCGGCAAACGGAGATTCTCACACCCTCTCAGGCAAGTGCTATCTGCACAAGACCAGAAGGTCCGACGTGGCTAATACAACAACGAAAATGAACCAACTAACTCTGAAAAACAAAAAGCCAACACTTTTACGAGCTCAACGACGGAAAATCGCGATTGAAAAGGCGAGGTAAAGGGGTGAACCCATCAGGCGGCGACAAAGGCGTTCCCATGGCAAATCCCAGGACATGCCCGTAGGGCCCAAAACACCCCCCACCCAATGAACCAGGTCGGAATCTCAATCCCCCACAGAAGCGGTAGAGAAAAAGCAGCCGAATACTGGGAACAGAGAAACTCCGTCGACGAAACCCGGTTCCTCAGGTGGCACCTTCAAGGAAGTTCTCTGCTCCTTTAAAATAACTGTGCTTCTGGATAAGTACCCATAAGTAACTACTGATCAGGCCAAGGACATTCAGCGGGCTATCTTGTCAGAGGTGTTTAAGTGTGAACCATCCAAGGCCCCTCTTTTCACTAATAGCTACCCGAACAGGCGTTCTCTACGTAACCTGTGCAAATCAGGAAGCAAAGCACTAGTTGAGGGTCACAATACCTTCCATCAACCCATGGGAGGGAGCAATCCTTCGCGTGGGCGATGAGAGGGAAGTGGTCAAGACCAGCAAGACCTCAAAGGATGTCCACAAGGAGGTATCCTATCACCCCTCCTAGGGAACCTTCTTGTAGTCGACAGCTTCCTGGTCCAGCTAAATAGCACTGGCTTCTATACCCAAGGATATGCCGATAGCATCAGAATCCTGTTAAGGGGAAAATTTCCAGGGGTTCTTTTAGAACTTATGCAACAAGTTTTAACTCAAGTGGAGGATTGGGGCCGGAGGGTCGGCCTATCGGCCTAATGACATTCAGTCGCAAACACAATTTGGAATTTTGCTCCAACCTTATTTAATCAACAATTGCAGTTTACCACTGAGTTGACAACAGACTCACATGAAACAAGCAGCTGCAAAACACGATCAGAAAAGGTAAACAAGAGCAATAGGGAAAAAGTGTCTGTTTAAACCACGAATGATTCACTGGATTTACAAAGCCGTGGTAAAACCCCGTCTGACCTATGGCTATGATAGTCTGGTGGACTAAAATCAATCAAAAATAAACTGCACTGAAGTTGCTGGCCTGCGCAAGCATAACCGACACCATGCGCAGTGAACTAACTTTAACTCTAGAGAAACTACTTGACCTGCCACCACTAGATCTCACAATCACAGAAGAGGCAAGACTGGCAGCGTACAGACTACAATCATCGAACATGTGGACACCACTAAGGGTAGGACACTGCAGGATTACAGAATTCATTGCAAACCCAATCCTAGATATGGTCAGCGATTATACCCCGGCCATGTATAGCTTCGACTCCAACATCCAAACCTTTACAGTTAGGGAAGACTGAAGTAAATGGAACGACGACCATCTGTCAAGACATATAGTGTAGTACACAGATGGGTCGTAGACAGACGAAGGAACCGGGGTAGGAGTTTATACTACCAACAACTATAGTACATATCTTGAAACCCCAAGGTCACTTTACAACTGTCTTCCAGGCAGAACTTATAGCCATAAACCTTGTAGCAGGGGAGAGTACCCGAAAGGAATACACAAACAAGACTAAAGGGTTTTCCAATAGGGACGCTTGATCTTTGAAATGAAAAAAAAAAATACATGTAGGAGAGATATTTGCGAATTTTTTTTTTTATTTGAAAGGTCCATCGACCCCATTACATATGGAATATGACATCATTCAAATGACCGCCACGGCTTCGGTTGGTGGCGCGCACACGAAAGGTCCAATTTTCGATGACTCTGGCGCACAAATCGGGCTGTATACCGGTCGATGATAACCAACTTCTTTTGGCCTGAAATCGAGAATATGGATCTGCACAACATGTGGTTTCAACAGGACGGCCCTACGTGCCACACAGCACACGCTACGATGGATGTTCTGCACGAGCAATTTACGGGCATGGTCATCTCGCGCGGAGGCGACGTGAACTGGCCACCGAGATCGTGCGATTTGACCCCGCTGGACTTTTTCTTGTGGGGTTTTCTTAAGTCGCAGGTCTATGCCAACAAACCGCAAACCACCGATGCCCTCAAAGTTAACATACGCCACGCCATCGATCAAATACAGCCCGATTTGTGCGCCAGAGTCATCGAAAATTGGACCTTTCGTGTGCGCGCCACCAACCGAAGCCGTGGCGGTCATTTGAATGATGTCATATTCCATATGTAATGGGGTCGATGGACCTTTCAAATAAAAAAAAAAATTCGCAAATATCTCTCCTACATGTATTTTTTTTTTTCATTTCAAAGATCAAGCGTCCCTATTGGAAAACCCTTTATCTATATTCTGTCCAACAGTCAAGCTGCCATAAAGGCTATTGCAAGTCCCAAAACAACCTCCAAATTGGTTTGGGAATGCCAACAGAACCTCAAAAACCTAGCTACCCGAAACAACGTAACTCTCAAATGGACATAAGGGGATCGAAGGCAACGAGAAACCGGATGCCTTTGCAAGAGAGGGTCCCGAACTACCCTTCACCGGTCCCGAACCTGCAATCGGAACTAGTAAATCCACTGCTAAAACTTTTATCGATGGAGACTCGCTAAGGCGCTCAGACACAGCAAACGTATGCTGGGAACCAACTGGCAAACCAGCTGTACCGATGTCCTAAGCCTCAGCAAAAAGAACCTCAGGGCAGCGACAGGCCTCATAACCGGTCCCTGTACCCTGCATACAATCGGGATTTACACACAAGACTCTGTAACAAAGACGAGGAATCAGCCTCGCACGTTATTTTCGAATACCCCGCTCTTATGAGGTGGAGACAAACCTACGTTGGGGCTCAAACCACTAGAATGAGCGCACCCAAAGCAAATCAGGTTAACTTTCTTCTAAGCTTTTTACGAAAGACAGAGCTAACGAGACCGAGTTCTAATCGTGCGAATAGCACGATGAGTGTATACCCTATACACATGTACATACCTAGAAGGCACGCAAAACCCAAAATATTCAATTTCATATTTTTTGTGGGGGAGGGAGGGGTAGATGGGTCGGACCTGACACATCTTTATTACTTTGTCAAGGCATCCAACGGCTACCATTTGATACTAATTTGAAGTTTTTCGTGACATTCTATCAAAAGATATGGCTGAATATAACTTTGTAGGGGAAGTAGGGGTAGGGGTAGTCGGACCTACTCCACTTTCCATCAACTCACAGTATATGTCAGAATCATATATTGATCAAAATTTCAAGTCGATAGCGATATTCTAGCGAAAGTTATGGCCGAATTAAAATATCAAGGAGGGGTAGTTTGTATGGGAGGTAGGGGAACCCGTGGACCGATTTGGCCCATTTTCAATACCGTCCAAGATTTTAGGAAAACAAACATTCGACCAAAATTTCAAACCGCTAGCTTCATTATTTCGGGAGTTATTCTGCTAATAGACAGACACACGGACAGACAAACAGACAGACATGGCTTATTCGATTCAGGGACCGACCCTGATCATTTACATATATATACTTTGCCATACCTCAGGAGGCTCCTTTGAGGTGTTACATAATATTGGCGTAACAAAAACAATATACCCTATACCATCTTATGGGTATGGGGTATAAAAACAAAACTAAGAACGTGATTTCCTTTCAAAAACAACGTACCTAACTGCAACCTTGAATAAATATAGCGACGAGGGAAAAGGACCCAGCTGGAGAATGTCGTGGTTCCTGAGTAGGCGTAACAATGTCGAATCAAAGTATATTTCAGTGCGGGCGAAAGGTATCACGAATAATGATGTCAGCCGGTTAGATCTGTTAGGAACGCGAACATTAATTTCGTTCATTAAAGTCGGCGATGATGGACTGTTGCAGATATTGAATAGAAAGCACTCATCCAGAAACACTCTGCGTTTCTCGAGAAGGGGGAGCGTTTAATAGTACAAGGCGATCAGCATAATTGCAGAAAGGGACTCGGAAATTTTTAAAAAAGGATTCTAGTAATTTTGCGCTGAACCGCTTCGATTAGAGCTTTTAGGTAATCAAAGTGTGGGGACCAGACAGGTGAACAATACTCCAGAATACCATGGACAAGGGAATTAAAAAGGAGAAGACAAGTAGATGTATTATTGAAAACATGAGAAGTACGGAGGACGAAGCCAGCCGTTCTGGATGCTCTAGTACATATCAAATATGTGTAGATCAAATTTTAGCTTGCTGTCAAATAAGATCCCCAGATCCTTGAAACAGTCGATTTTACTTAAAGGATTAGCTCTGAGGATGATAAGGACTTAATAAACATATTAGACAACTCGTCAGGACTGGAGCTACCATCATCCTTTAATGAGTCAACGATAGAAGCCACTTCAAGGGGGCTTGTTGTGACGAAGGGGATTTCAGGCACAGAAGAAGGTGCAGTGGGAAAGTTATTAGGAGAAAGATTAGAAGAAAATGTGGAGGCAAATAAATTGGCAAACAACTCACAGGCTTCTAGAGGAGTCATCGCTATAGAGTCATCGAGCTGTAAGTTTTCTGGTAAGCTGGAAGAAGACTTCTGTGTTCGTATGGTTTCACATGATAAGCCGCAAAAGATATTTCAATGTTGCCACAGTGCTTCTCATATCATTTTTAATAACTTGTTTAGCCTTTGCTCTTGAACGTTTAAAGATTGAGAAATTCACAGGAGAAGAAGAGCGTTTCCATTTGCTACGGTCTACATCTTTTTTGCGCAATACCGTAGCAACCGCTTCAGTAAACCATGGGGAGATTTTTTTTTCGGCGAGAAAAGAGGAGTGAAGCGAGCAATCAAAGAGTTGAGATAACTATAAGACTTATCCACGGCGTTATCACAGCTAAGATTGGCAAAAAAGGAAAACCAGTCAACTGAATCTAACTCAGTGGAGATTGAATTATAATCCGCTCTACAAAAATTAAATCTGCGAATATTAGAGACGTTCTAAGAAATATGTACATAGGTATGTGAAGATCAGGATGCATAGGGGAGGGTAGCGAGGGTCACTATAACTAGGTAACTATATAAGGGGATGGCGACAGGAATGCACATGATGGTGAAAGGTTATTATGCATGGTGAGATCAAAAAGACGACCACTCGTATTTCTGGCAAAGTTAATTTGAGCTAAGTTACAGATAGACAAAAAGGTTGAAAGCGCAAGAGAAAATGAATTTGAAGGCATAATGTCTAAGCCAACATCAGTTGAAGTCCAAAGAACAGAGGGCACGTTAAAATCTCCACGAACAAGAATGCTAGACAGAGGGAAGGGGAATATTCGGCAAAGAATGTTTCATAAACACTGAGGGGAGAGCTGCAGGGTATATATACGCATGCCACAAGCAAAGTAGTTGAAGGGGAAGGTTTAATTAAGGAAAATACGCATTCTACAGGATGAGATGGTGAGAAGTTAGCGTAGAGAGAACTGGAGAAAGAATTTTAAACAGCAATTAGGACACCACCGCCGTCTTTTTTGTCAAATAGACTAAGGTTTCGATCACTACGCAGCGCCCGCTCTAGCGCTTACGCCGCCCCGGGCAAGTGGACAATTTGCCGCCCTTCTGTATTATACCAGGAAAATAGTATTTATGTTGTTATTTTTGTAAGAGCGATTTAAGAGTAGCTCCGACACAAAAGATCCTGGCTACTGTGGGACTCGAACTAACGCTCCTGTAATTCAGAGAATAGCCCTATATCCCCTGAGCCAGGCATATCAAACTCGCAGGCCCCATGCGGCCCACCTAGCAGTTTTGTACGTCCCGCGGCTAGGTCGACGAGACACAATATGTATCAGCACAAAACCGTAAAAATTTGTAGGTGTTGAACTAAAGTCTAAGATATTTACTAAAATTTGTCAAGAAATCGGTGGCTTATTCGAGGTTAAATTATGTATTTTAGAAATCGTTCTCTCAGTTCGCCAAACAATTTACTGACGATTATTTGAGGTTTAAGGCGGCCTTTGTGTAGAAAAATGTTAAACCCCTACGACAAATTGTTTTATCCCGAAATTCACTTTAGAAAGAAGTCGTTGACTTTGTCTAAGTTTTCTGGCCGATTGCATTTTATTTAAATGCATTTCTTAAAAAGAAGGCCAAGCTTTAAAAACCCAGTAATTCTGTATTTAGTGAGGACATCATGGATGTGAACTATCGTAAACATAACAATTTTAGCATATTAACCGATTCTTCGCCTTTCAGCCAAATAAGCTTCACTAGTGCATGCCTTTGTTTCAGACCACATCACAAACAAATTTTTGCCCATATTTAGCCACCTTTCTGTCCAAACTTAATTTATGACAAGTCAACCTAACAATTTTGGCTCCCAAGGTTGATTTGGATTACCTCGGTGTTTCTGGATGACCGATGCTACAATGCTCTGATTAGCTGTACAAAATTTCGCGGAAATTAATTCACAAATAGTTGTTGATTGGCGTTTAAACTTCTTGTTTAATGTCTCTATACGATAAGAATAACCATTAGATAAGATGTACTAGTAATTGGCACAATATGTAGTAGAAGCCTGTCATTTAGATTCTTGAGAGCGATTCAGCCAAGTTCCGCAAGGCATTGTAGAGAGTTTGTTTAGAATTAAAAAATTAAGCTCACTATAAAATCCATTAATTATTTTCGCCATCATACAAAACAAAATACATATACAGATGCCACACAGGAAACTGGCAGCTTTAAAACCGACGTAGGGCATCGAAATGTAATGCGAAAAACATTTGTTCCTCGAAAACATTCAACACATTCTCGAGAATGCTGCTCTGGAAAATGTTGTGCCAAAGGATTATTCTCGTTTTGACTACTTGTATTTTGGAGTGGTTGTTGATAACTTTCTTATGCCACAACCACACTGCGCGGAGTTTTCCAAACCGCGCGTTACTAATGATCAACATTGTAGATAACATACGCCTGGTAGCGGACAGAGGTGATGGGGATGTAAACAAATAACGTTTGTTAAATTCCCCCATCGTCTCCGTCTCTTCCAAACGTGCGTTGTCAACAACTTTGATTTTTTGTCTCGCACGGTTTGGCAAACCGCGGACAGTGTGGTGCCGGCATTACACAATTCGCAGCATATAAACTTCTTCGCAGACAAATTTCCGAATGGTTCAACGTCCGCGGCTTATTTTCATAAATGCGGAGAATCCTTAGAGAATAAATTCAGAACTAGTTAAATTGGGAAAACCTAGACAAGTTCCGATATTAGCATCTTGGCAGAAACAAATTAGGCGGAGAAATTCGCGAAGACATCGGGCGAAAAGTGGCTGGAAGTTATCGAAAACGACTCCAAAAACTTGTAATGAAAATTTTGCTCTTTGGGTATGAGTGCTTTTATATGCTGAGCGTTTATGCTATTTTTTATCTCACGGAAATCAAATTAGGACATATTCCATAGCATCCCTTCACTTTAGAATTAGCCAATTAGAATCCTTAATTCTGGTGAATTAATTTTTAAATTGGAAAATTACCGCATAATTAGGCAATGACTTTCTTTTTTTTAAGAAGAATTTAATTAGCACATTACGAACTGTTCCTGCCTCTTGGAAGTAAAATTGGGGGCGACTGTCACTAAGCATGTTCGGTTTTTAAATGCAGAACCTCGTGTAAATTGTAGGCTCATCAAATCAAAGCATCTCAAGGACAAACCAAAACTTTCAAAAGAGAATTAATGAAACAGTTGGTAAATAAAAAATATTTTCAATGATTTTTTTTAATTAGGAAATGTTTCTTTACCTATAAAAAACATATTCCACCGTCTCTAAAAATGTAAAATGATTTTTGCGAGTGTCAATTGGTTTCCTGTCTTTCGACATTTTTTCGCCCCTTTTTATTTCATTTGTATATGTAGTTTCTATGATTTCCTTTCCACTAAATCCATTTTGATATTGCATTTTTCTTTTCGGCTTTTAACAATTTTCTTTATCCGAGTGCTAGCCAAAAAGCCGCCCCTAAAATTTGGCGCCCCGGGCGAACGCCCGGCTTGTCCCCCCTTAGAGCGGGCGCTGTCACTACGATAAACGTTATAGTTCGGAAAGATTTTGCCACTTGAAATCATTTTTAAGTAAGTTTTCGTATTGAGGAGATGAGATAAAGGATGCAATGGTGCGGTCCTTAACCCTCGGATGGTTCAGGTGAATTTTACATACGTAAATGGTTCAGTGGGGTCTGACAGACCCCAAGGCGAAAATCGCTCTAAAACTTAGATTTTTGCTTTTTTGCCGCATTTGTTTGAGCTAGAAGTAACTCTGAAGCCTTTTGATTAAGTGGTATATAAGAAAAGTGGAATTCGGACAGCGGATTTTAGTATGTGGAAGAAAAAATTAGGTGGTGTCAAATTTGAGGGTAATTTGAACTTATCACAAATAAATCAATATAAAAACTAAAATTTTAGCAAAATTTCATTTTTATTAGTCAAAACGTATTTAATACTAAATAACAAAGATAAGTACATCAACATTTTTCAGCTAAGGTTAATATTTTTTCTTAAATCGGGATCCAAAGTTAGTCAATATTTAGAGCATTCTTCTTCACAGCTTTTTGCTCGATGGTATTCGCAAATTGGCTTCTTGCTCTCGTTGCAATTGTATAATGTCTTCCGATCATTTGCTCGTGGGCATAGAAAGAATCTTTGCCTCTTTGAGGACCATCTGACCACATATTGGGGGACCTGGGGCATTAGCCCCATGGGGGGGGGGGGGGGGGTGCAAGCTGAATAATGCACAAAATGTCTTCAATATTTTGCGCTGTGCTTCGGCGAATATTGCCCGATGATTTCCTCCTTCTTAGAAGAGGTTCGACAAGTGTATAGCCAAGTTCGCTGAGGAAGCTTTATGATTATGTAAAATACCCACCTAATTCTTATGCTCATAAAAGTCATTAATTTATGTCTTGATTTAAAAAAACATAATGTAATGACACAACATTGAAAGGAGATCCTCATAAATGAAAACCAGTTAAAAAAACGGCATAATTTTAAATGAATTGAGTAAAAACTTTAAAACCCCCTAATTCAAAACACCCTAAATTTGTCATTTCTTTCAAAATTAACATTTCAAATTTCGCAAGTGTACTCTAATTACAAAGTTTCAACACTTCCCGACTATTATTTTTACATTTTATCGTTTTCCAAATAACATACTTTGAAAATTTCCCACAAAACGAAAAATGTACTTTTGTAAAAAAGACATACGTAAATGGTTCGTGGGGTCTGACAGACCCCAGAGCAATTTCAAAGTGCTATAACTTATTAACAAAATCACAAATTCAAACAAATGCATGCTTAAATGAACGCATGTGACGCATACTTAAATTACATATACATAAAAATACCATTCAACAAGTTTTTCTATAAAAAATTTAAGATTTAAATTTCTCTGGGGTCTGTCAGACCCCACTGAACCATCCGAGGGTTAATGTCGTTCGCCGAGAGCTTAACGCAGTTAAGCCAGTCAGGCCTATGACCCAACTTAGCACAGATATATTTATCCACAAGCAGATATATTTATCCACAAGCAGATATATCTATCCATCCGCAGAAGTGTAGGAAGCCACACGAGAAAGAAAAATTTGCAGAGGAGGTTTCACAACGGTCAGCGATGGATATGAGTCTCTCGCAGGCGAATAAGCAGATGGCAGCGTCGTAGGCGATTGTGTTAACTGATTGACATGCAGCTGAGATGGATGACGAGAATTTTGCTGAGGCACAACTGAGTTCAGCGTAAGTAATTGATTGTTATTTAGCGTATTCGGCCAATTACATTGAGAATCAGACGAGTGCGGTGAAAACAACAAATTAGACGCCAAATTGGGTGATAAATTCGGCGAAGACAGCTGGTCATGCGGCATATTCGGGGCAAGAAGAAGCCATCGTAGATGAATTTTCGAGGTATCGGAAGATTGTTCAGTGACGACAAGTCGCAGAGATTGGCGTTGTTGTAGATAATGTTGCTTCGTACGTTTACTGGTATGAAATACATCGAGTACAGAGGAAAGACTCGATACAGCTTATCAAGGCCAGGCCCTTTACAATTCTTGCTCCGCTGCATGCCTTCGAAGGTGTCCGATTAGGTATCCTCAGCGAAATTGCTGCCACGTAAATTGGCATAGCGAATGCCGTCTTCTTGGGAGTGCAGTATGAGTATTGTTCCGTATCAATTACCGAAAAGTTGGATGTAGAGCTGACCTTGTTGTTGGTCGTTAATTAATTAGAGGAAGGTTTTGGTTTGGAGAGGCTCAGCGTGTATCGTCAGTGACGATTCGCGAAGTTCTGTTTGGTGTGTCCGATACTTCTGCCAAGGGAGTACTGGAAGGAATGGAATACTTCCGAAGAACTGGTTTGACCCTATCCTTTCTCTGCTGGTATTGGCCACGACATATTGTGTCAAACGGCAAACATTCAAAACATATTTTCCAGGCTGAGGTGTATTGTTGTCTTAAACCAACCGGTAACGTCATCGCGAACCCTTTGACCATGCAACGTGATTGTCGCTACTGCTCCACAATAACAAGGGATTGCAGTTCTGATAACGACGTCTCAGATTTTGGTCTGGACGCAGTTTCGCCATCGACTTCAAAATATATCAGGTGTTGCACAAGCTGAGTGGAGCCCGGGGGTCCCAGGGCTTTTGCAAAGGATCAGTTTCCTGAGATTCCAGGACAGCTCTTAGAAAAGCATCTTAACTTCAGCAGAAACTTGCGCTACCAATAGTCGCTTCCGGTATAGTGTTATTGCGGTCCAAAATTAATTATCTAATTCTATTTTTTTAATAACTTTTTTACGAATAATAAAAAGTTATTTTCAGTGATGGAAATCTTTATTTGGACCTTAACAATTTATTTTATTAAGTTTATAGGATAATATCGAAACAATGATTTGGCTGCGGCTGATATTCACATTGAGCCCGTTTTATCGCATTTTTCATAACTTCTGCAAGATTACCAGCGATTACACTGCTTGCAATACTGTCGAGTGTTCGCCTTAAGGTCTACAATTGCATTGAGGATCATTAGCATAATTCTGTACGACTTCAAGAAAATTCAAGAGAAGAAAGTCTGGGATTGTTTAATTAAGCGATCTTCCTGGCCATGGTAATTCGACAAAGCGGGAAATTATGTGGCTAGAAAATGCTTTATTTAGAATTACTCCCAGCTGTTGCGGTGCACAGTTTTCTATTGCTTGTCTAATCGTAGCTGTCTAGTTCACAATCATCAAATATGAAACAAGAACAACGCTTTTCGCAAAAAATATAACATCTCCCGATAGGGTGATTAATTTTGCACCACCTTGTACATAGTGACCATTTTCTTAAAAAAAGCTAAACCGAATGCAAGGTATAAATTTTACCTGTAAAATCTGCCGCTTAAAGAGTTTTAGTTTGTTTAAGTTTTCTAAACGATATCCATGCTACGTAAGGTTCGTTGTATTCGTCTGCGTCGAGAACGACAGAATAACTATAGAAAAACGCGGACAAGTCACAATTGGTATAATTATGAAAATCGATTCTTTTCTCATCCTTTGACCACCTATCTTAATTGAATAAGTGGATTCTTGTAAATTGTCCCACCAAATTGGTCTCTACTCTGAATAGCAGAATACTTATTAAAGCATGCAAAAAATTCGCAATAAGCAAAATGTTGACAACAGCTTTTTTCTCATTCTTTGGCAACCCGATAAGAGGATATCAGTAAATTACCCCACCGAATGGATCTCTACCCCGAAAAGCAATATAAATATTGAAACATGTTAACAATTCACAATGAGCTCTTTTTTGGCAACATTTTTCAACCGGATAAGTAAAGTTAATTACCCTATCGAATTGCCCCATACGCGAAATAGAAGAATAGCTATTGAAGCATACAAAAAATTCACAATGAGAAATTTCTAAGGTAGCTCTTTCTCATCAATTAGAATTAGCGGACTTCTTCACCGGGTTCCCCTCGTTCTACCTTAAATAGAATGGCTATGCAATATGGCTATGGAATTCACAATGAGCAAAATTAGGAAGACAGTTAATTTTCACATGATTTGGCTATATCTGCTGCATATATTGAGTGCATTTGGTGCATTTTAGTAATTTTACCGCGCCCACCATAATTTTTTCTCCGTTTAACTAAAACTTTTAACATGAAATCTGAAGCATTTCTTATGGTAACCATCAATTATTCAGTTAATTAGGTGCCATCTTTTTCATATCAAAAGTTCCAGAAAGTTCTTGAAGCACTAAATTTCTGCAATACACAAATCATATCGATAACTTTTCCAATTCATCATCTGTTCACACTCATATCATTTATACATGTGTCCGAATTATTATTCTTCCGTTTACGAAAAATATATTGCACCCGGTCTCGGGGCCTAATTCCTCAAGAATTTCGAAGGGATATTAAAAACAATAAAATAGCATCAACTTTTTCCTTCTATTTTTACTTTCCGGTCCTTTGCCTCTCGCCATTTATTCCGGGCGGCAAATATTAGTTTGACCCAAAAGCTTGTTCAATATTAATCATACAAAATCAACTTTTGTTTTACCGACTTTCTGCAGAAAGTCCCAACGTCTGTCGGTATGGTCCTGCCAATCTCTCTTGCTCTCTGTTAATATTTTATTCAAGACCACACCCCATCACATCACATCGTAGCCGGGTTCAGGCCTGGCTTTACTTTTTCCTTTAGTTTTTTTTTTTTGCACAGCAGTACCGCTGGTTTCACTATAGGATTTCGTCTTTTCCAGGACAGCGCTTGTTGTAATATTCAATGAAAAGCCTTTCAGCATAGCCAGCAGAGTCATATACCAACTGGAAAGAGGACGATGGCGAAGCAAGCGGTCAAAAAGGAAAAAGTATACGAAAAAGTCGATTTCATCATTGTCCAATGTAATTTCATAGCACACAGGGATTATGTCCAAACTCAGTCCAGCTTCCGGAAAATTCCTAAGATTCTTATGGGAAGATTTTAGAAGAAAGCCATATGATGACGAAGACAACGTCCACGTTACGTTGTCGTCGTCGCTCATGCCAGGGAGGTGTGCTCTAGTTGGGTATGTAGTAAAAAATTCAAATTGAAAAGAAAGAACATCGTTAAAAGTTTTTGTTGTAATAATCATGTTCATTTCGTTGATTTGGTTTTATATTTGAATAAGTGCTTTGGGTATCCTGAATCTAATGTACACGGCTGGTCAGTGAACTTGAAATTTTGCCCGACACACACACACACAGTTGTGTGTCCCTATCGTAGCTCGAGAAGAGATTGATGGCGGTCAGGAGGAGGAGATAGACGCCATGTTGACATGGTAATGTGTTCTGTGGTTTGGTCACCATCAATCTTTTTAATTGATTAGTGCCGAAAGAATGAATAAAATATACGTAAATTGATCTTTTATCGATACGTCGACCTTGAGGGATGGAAACATGATGAAAAGATGTTCAGGACAAATGAACAGGAATATCCTTTTATTGCAATTTCGAGAAAGAAGGAGGTGTAGACATGAACGTAGTGCTTGTCTCACTGAAACTATCGAGAGTTAGGTGAGTTTCTATACAGGATCCTTAGGTGGTTTTGATGCGGTTGGTAAATTTGATTGCTTGTATTTTTTTAACTGAGTCACATGACTAATGTTAGAGAGAAAAAGAGAAAACAAAAAAGAGAAAAAAAATGTGAATTGACCATAAGTGCCGTCAACTGAGTCATATAACTTTACTGCTAAAAAAAGAGAAGCTGAAAGGGAGTAGGTGGAGAAAAAATAGAAGCGAACATAAGTGAATGGCGATTTTTAGTGCAGTCAAAATATCCCATTTCAGGCCTCCAAATAGAAAAAAATAGAGTAAGGCTATTTTTTGTGGTTTTTAAATCAGTGGGCTCCCAGGAATCTAAAACTCATTTTGTTAAAAAAATTTTGATCAGGAAAGGTCCCAAAAAGGACAAAAAGGATACTCATTAATCCTTGACCGGAGGTCGGCATGTGGGGTATCAAATCAAAGAGGACGTCGAGTGCATTACATATCCGGTGTTTGTTTCCTGTTTCAAGGACCCTCAACGGAATAAATCGAGATTAAGTGGAAAATTATTGTGTTTTCTGTATATCTTTCCAAAGCCATAACTACGAGAATAATTCAAGTTGTCACTGCGTTTCTCACTTTTCCGAATCTATAATAAGTTAAGATTCTACCATTAAATTTGCTAAGAAAGAAATTATCGGAAAGCTCTGAAAAAGGACATTCAAGGACACTAATTACAAAACTTGATCGAACGTGAGCATGCGGGGTGTCATATCAAAGAGGACGTCGAGTGCATTGCATATCCAGTGTTTGTTTCCTGTTTCAAGGACACTAAACGGAATAATTCGGGCTTAAACGAAAAATTACGGCTTTGGAAAGATATACGAGAAACACGAAAATTTTCCATTGGATCCCAATTTTCTCATCTGAGGGTCCTTGAAAGAAGTAATAGACGCCGGATATGGAATGTACTCGACGTCCTCTTTGCTATGACACCCCGCATGCCCACGTTCGATCAAGGTTTGTACATTAGTGTCCTTTTATGTCCTTTTTTTTTAGAGCTTTCCGATCATTTTTTTCTTAGCAAATTTAATGGTAGAATCTTCAGCTATTATAGGTTAGGAAAAGTGAGAAACGTAGTGACAATTTGAATTACTCTCGTAATTATGGCTTTGGAAAGATACCTACACGGGAAACACAATAATTCTCCATTTAATCTCGATTTATTCCGTTGGGGTTCCTTGAAACATGCAACAAACACCGGATATGTAATGTACTTGACGTCCCCTTTGATTTGATACCCCACATGCCGACCTGCTGATAAGGATTAAAGAGTATCCTTTTTGTCCTTTTTGGAACCTTTCCGATCAAAATTTTTTTTAACAAAATGAGTTTTAGATTTTTGGGAGCCCACTGATTCAAAAACCACAAGAATTAGCCTTACTCTATTTTTTTCTATTTGAAATGCTAATATGACTGCACTATTTTACATTTCTTTAAAGATACTTTACACTATACTATACTACCCGGTAAACTTCCCAAAAATAAATAAAATAACAGGCGCGACAATCCAACATTGGATTAAGGCCGCAGGATGTGTTAGTGACATCCTATTTCCAAGATCTTATCTGCTTTTCGATGAAGTAATGAGATCAGCATCACGCTCAGCAGTGTTATTTATCCCCATAAATGGGTACTCGTTTAAGATCTGAGTGAGATCATAGTCCGTCACAAGCTCGTGAGTTCGAAAAACACCATGGAACACGGTGAGATTCGAACTCATGACCCTGTGCACCGAAGGTGCGCGCACTAACCGCTAGACCAGCCAGACTACCTGACTTCCCAAACTGCAACAAAATCTTCGAAATTCCACCAAACGCATCGCATTCTTAAATAGTTCTGCAGAACAATCTCTAAAAAAAGGCTAAAAGCTTCGGATCTTGAAATTTAAAAGCTCAAAGCCAGAAGTTTGAATGCTTTTATTAATAAAGGGGTAAATTATAGATTTATTGGATAGGTAAATACATTTTCTCTACAAGCTACCAAGAACGTTCACCCGTAAGGGGGAAGATAAAGATTGAAAGGCTTCGGCCGATTAGATTAGATTGGGGGGGTGGGAAGATGTTGCTAATTAACATCGAAGCTATGTCGTCCGTGTCTGGATAGGATAGGCAACTCCAAATTGTATCCAGCGGCGTTATGGGAGTATCCGGCTATGAATAGTTTGGATTGCCTGAGTCCGGGTAGTTTGTTCCATCGCCCTACGGCTATAGCCGACCTGAATGTCTCCGTAAAAGAAAAAACTTAGACGCGAAGAGACGAAAACTCTCCTGGCATCGTACACATTGGCATCGGTACGAAGCCAATTAAAAAAAAAATCACTCCGGAAAGTGTCGATCTCCATTGTTTCATTGTTTTTCCCTATGCGGAAATATTCTAGTCTCCGCGCCCAATGGCTAGGTGACTTGAATGTCTCCGTATAGGGAAGTACTTAGACGGGCACGACAGTAAACGCAGCTCGGCGTTGGTTGTACACATTCCAGGCACGTAGCCAGGGGAGGGGTCCAGGGGGTCCGGACCCCTCCCGAAATGTTTGCAGAAATAATCGGAGTCAGCGTTTATGTTATCAAAATAACATAATTTTGAAAAAAATTGACGTCTTCTTAGCTCCGCTATTTTTTCAGACATCATTACTCATTCACCTAAATAGCAGTCGATTTCAGAGTTTAATCAATATTTTCAAATTGTTAGCTTAGTTGGAAGCTGGATGTGTCAAATGAAAAAGCAAGAAGAAGAAGAAGCTTAGTTGAAAGTGCCGCTAGCAGTGATGCCGCTGAACACTACTAATTATGTGTAGAAAATTACTATTCGCATTCGGTACAGAATTTTCGTTATTATTTATCCTAATTTGCCTAAGGGTTTGGTGTTTTGAACTTTCCGCTGCTGAGGTCCTAAATGTTGCTAAGAAATAATTTCAGAACTCGATGAACAATAGTTTAGCCTGAGCATTGCCAGAAAATCCAGAATGCAACATAGTTGAGATTTCCAGCTTACACCTATGGCTAAATTAATATATGTAATAGTCATTTGAAAATGTGCATGGGATAGGGTGGCCAGACATCTCTCTTTAGGTGGATATTACCTGCTTTTACTCTCTGTGCTCCCCATTCCAGCCCAAATGCCACGAACTTAAGTTCGAATCCCAGATGTCTTCCCACGATTCCTTAATAAAAAAAAACAACCGCAGATAGAAAAACATCCATTGTAGCCTCGCCACATTCTGAATTCAGTAAGCTTAAACTATATACGTTTGACGGTGGTGTATTATGGATCAATCGACGAACTATATGCTCTTGGGAAGTATGAAGGCCTTAAATGCGAGCCAAATACAACTTTATACCACATTGGTGTCAGGGAAACTCGGCATTTAAATCATGCTGATGACCAACATTGTGAAACATGCAGCCACAATCAATAATTTGCCCTATTATTAGTTGGAGACAGTGGCGCAACAACAGGAAGGGTAGACCGAGAAATTGTGAAAGGAAAATATGAAAATAAGAACTACCCAAGTTGACAAGTTTGAGTTTTTAATTTAGAATCTTTGCTATTAAATACTGTACCGTCCTAGCAAAAGAACTCCAGTAACACGTATTTTACAAAATCACACTGTTCATTTCGAAAAAAAACTTCCTCTTAATTTCTTTCGGGACACATGGAATCTTGTAGTAATTGGTGTACTACCCTGTTAAAATTAACCTAATAACACAAACCATAATTTAAATGTAAAGGTTAAAATCGTTTTCATCAAATTTATAGAAAACAAAAAAATAGTACGAGGGGCAATATTTGGACCCCTCCCTAAACAAAATCCTGGCTACGTCCCTGACACATTCGATCATATATGCGTGAAAATCTTCTATCCAATCCTTACCCCTTTCACGATATATATGAATTGGTATGATGCAACACAAAAATCGTCCTAGATCCCCGGGGTGTTTGAGACCCGTGCCCATCGGGGGACGATGTCCAGGGACGCGAATGGACATCACTAACGGAGCTGCCGGATAAACTAGGCGACCTCCAGTTAAAGCTAGCCTTGCAGCACCATGCGGGTCTATGGTGTAGTGGAACTTTATTTCCCTAGCTACTCGTGGGAGTCCAATGAGCAAGCAATTAAAAACAAACACGAAGACGTATCCGAAAGGCGCAGCCTGAGACTCGGATGTAGATGTAGTTGAGGCGGTGGGTACCCCGACAGGAGCAAACCGATTCACGAAGGGCTCTAAACTCTCGAGGTCTCGACGACAACAACCTCTAGCCGTTGTTAGAAAAAGCCTCGCGACGGAAGAGACGCCAGTAGTCGAGTTTTCAGACTGAGCTGTAAAAGAGAAGCTCAGTAACGTGTGCGTTATGTATAACGGAACCAAGGAGCAGATATACGGTGAAAAAGCCAAAAAGCTCCAAAGAGACAAAGAAGTTTAAACTTCAATGCGACTTCCCAAGGTGTCTGCGCCCGAACGATTAAAGCGCGGGCGGGACATGGCGTAGAGTATAGCTCAAACCTCAAAAAGGATGAAAGCGCAGTCTCAAAAAAGAGGACAGTGGATGAAATGGAGGGAGGGGCTTAAACTGGAAGGCTCCTACTGGAAGAAAACCCGGGACCCGGGAGAGTCGGAGAGTGTGTCATAACCTCTAAGCCGGCCGTTAGGTATTAGGGGGTTGTAATTGACTCGAAACTAAGTTTTGGAGAGCACTTAAGGTATGTAGGCGAAAAGGCGGCGACCGCCACGGCGCGCGCGGCGGCTCTAGCAAGAATGATGCCAAACATAGTTGGCCCGAGAACAAGAAGGAGGCTGCTATTGTCGAGTTTGGGCCAGTGCATTATGGTTTACCTGAAACACGATATAGCGTAGGTGTGCTTTGAGAGTGTGTTGTACGTACCGCACCACATCACATGAAGGTGCCAACGTGGAAAGTGGAATGATGCCTTTGCCGATGCTAGTGGATGATATCAGCAGGCTGTACAGCGGTCACCAAATCGTAACACCTGAGATGCATCCAGGGCAAAGAAACATTGAAAGACTTGAATCTATGAGAAGGTGACAGGTCCGATGGGATGAGGCCTCTACTGGCCGATGGAAACACATATCATTATCCCAAGCATAGCCATATGTGGGTTAACCATAAACATGGGGATACGAATTTTTACATGACCCAATTCTTAACGGGCCACGGAGGGCACCGACAATATTTGCATCGGTTTAAGCTAGATGACTGGCCAGAATGTCCGAGATGCAAAGGAGTGGCGGAGGATGCGAAACATGTCTTGTTTTTTGTTTGGAGATATCAGCGTTCAAGTGGAAGCGGAATTGGGAGAAAACACAAGCCCCGAGAACCTAGTGGTTCTGATGCTGCTACCAGCAAATAACTGGGATTCAGTAAGCAGGGCAATTTATGCCCTCCACATCGAGCTACAGAGGGAGGAGCGTAGAAGCAAGTCTGCTAATCCGTCACCTAAATTGGCCCTGTGAAGTAATACTAAAAGGTGGTTCCGCAGGGTGGAGAAAGAGGTGTCAGGTTTAGTCGGTAAGAATCCGACATAACTGCATGCTGGAGGTCTCTGAAGACCGTTCTGCATATATTTATCACAATCGCAGCAGAGAGGAGGCTTGTTATCACACCATGCCGTGTGATGTCATAGTGTCTCGTAAATTTTAAATTATCTCAAACACACTTGAATAAATCGAAAATTTTGAAGTGAGAAATGTAAATCGAAACACCAGAGAGCCCTTATCTCGTAAATTTACTGAACCTTTGGAATGTCTTCTACTTCCATCCAACATCACCATTTGCCCTCATTCTTGTCTGTTGTCTCTAATCGTCGTTGCATTTAACTGCAGAAATGCATGTTTACATTGCCATATAGACTCCAGAACCAACAAGAAATAATGGACAAGTAAATTGTATAGTTTAGTGCTAAGCGTGGAGACCAATGAACAATTTCCAACAGACAATGTATACGTAATATAATCGCATAAAAGCGTTTAAGATATCCTGGAAGCCTTGAAAATAACAAAGATGTGCTAAACGAGGATAGGGCATGTCTTAAAATATAATAATAGTGTTTTCTGTTTGCTATACATGTATGCAATGTACTTATGTCGGTGTACAATACATTCGTGACAAAGACAACTCCGGCACTCCCATCTCTTCATCTCTAAACATTATCTGTTCGTTCCTAAAGAACATTGCATTTATATCACCCTCCCGGTTGTTCAATATAGATACAGGACTCCAATGAAAAGGAACTATTGCAAGGATGACGAGGTGCACTCTGGTTTTGTTCTGGGCTTTACGTTTCTATATTAATATACTTCAGTGCAGAATTCGAGTAAATCTTTTGTCATGCCTATGGAATCTTGTTTGTTCTAACACTTCACTATAATAGATGGATATGGAGGCCATGAAGGATCGTCGTGTGCCACCCGCGCCTGTTGTTCATTATACATTATTATGTCTTAATAAAAAAAATATATGTTTAGCTATGATGCATGTTTTCCCTAGAGCGCGAATGACATATAAACCTAAACACGACTGTCAAACCATATCCTAGCGCTTTGGGATCTTACGAGCAGAAAACATCTTAGAGATGTCTTTCACTATTCAGATTAAAGCGAAAGAAAAGTGAAAAACTGGAAAAGCTTTTGTTTGTTTTCATCTTGGGCGTTATGACAACACGAGTTCATGATGTCGTGTGTTATTTTATATTCTTCAAATGCCATTAGGATAATATCTCTAGTCTAGAAGAATATCATATCTAAAGAAGTTGTTAAGAAATAGAATATTTGTTGTAAAATTGCTGTAGGACTGCAAGGAAAAGCACGATGATGATTTTAAAGTGAAAATTAATTAGAATTGAAGATGAATATTCGTTGTTTGTGTGGATTTAGGCTTATGTAGCAAATTGGTAAAATGCTTTGCAATTAAGAAAAGTGTGGGAAACGGTAGTCATTTCCTCAATAAATGATTACTGAAAATAAATTTACTTTATTTACCTCAAATTTTTTTTAAGTTGAGTTAAGTACGTGTGAGCTTGGAGTTTTGCTCTTCACGGATCCTGAGCATTCTTCTATCATTATCACAGAGAAAAAGTGTAAATGCCTTCGTTGCAGTGTTAAAACGTATAACAAGTCAGTGGCGCAACCAGAAATTTTCCCTTGAGGGGACTAAGGCTATCCACATTACTAGTCATTTCAGTTTCCATTCGCAAGTTCGGTGATGGTGATATTTTCTAGAATACGAAGGTTTAAGCTCAGATTACACACCCATTGTTATACACACTCGTAATCAGCACGCCATTAATCATTTATGTCCACACCAATTGGAGCGAAGTTTGTGTATTTCTCAGGAGAAAAATAGAATTCTAGGCACCAACACAATCTTCGAAATTTGGGAAAATGTCTTTCCGCTCCATGGAACTATATCGCTTCACGTGAGAGCATTGACAGGACTCTATTTCCCAAGAACCAACTCAGTTCGGATGTGAATTGCGGCCAATGATACAGCGCTTGTATTCTGCTCATTCTTTTACTATAAAATATTTATGCAACAATTATTTTAAATTATTGAACTGCCCTCACTGCCCTGAGGTTCGTTTTACTTAGACTGAAGGCTTCGGTGCAGCTGGTATGCCAGTTAGATTCCAGCACACGCTTGCTGTGCCTGAGCCCTTCAGCGAGTCTCCATCGATCTTGGAATTTATCCTCGGTCCATCGTCTAGCAACGGTTCTGGTAGTAGATTTACTGATTCCGATTGCAGGTTCAGGACCAGTTAAGGGTAGTTCGGAACCCTCCCTTGCAAGGGCATCCGCTTTCTCATTTCCTTCGATCCCTTATGTCCTTTCACCCGTTTCAGAGTTACTTTGTTTCGGGTAGCTAGGTCTTTGAGATTTTGTTGGCATTCCCAAACCAATTTAGAGGTTGTTCTGGGACTTGCAATGGCTTTTATAGCAGCTTGACTGTCGGAGAGAATATATATGGTCTTATTGGTGTATCCTTATCGAGTACTCTCCCCTGCTGCAAGGTTTATGGCTATAAGTTCTGCCTGGAAGACAGTTGTATATTGACCTAGGGGTTTAGAGATACTATAAAAATAAATAAATAACAGCCGCGACAATCCAACATTGGACTAAGGCCGCAGGATGTGTTAGTGACATCCTATTTTCAAGATCTTATCTGCTTTTTGTTGAGGTAATGAGATCAGCATCACGCTCAGCAGTGTTATTTATCCCCATAAATGGGTACTCGTTTAACATCTGAGTGAGATCATAGTCCGTCACAAGCTCGTGAGTTCGAAAAACACCATGGAACACGGTGAGATTCGAACTCATGACCCTGTGCACTGAAGGTGCGCGCACTAACCGCTAGACCAGCCAGACTACTAGAGATACTATAGTTGTTGGTTTTAGTATAGACTCCTGTCCCTGTTCCTTCGTCTGTCTTCGACCCATCCGTGTACCACACGATGTGATTTGATAGATGGTTGTCGTTCCACTTACTCCAGTCTTCCCTAATTGTTGAGGTTTCGATGTTGGGGTCGAAGGTGTACATGGCCGGGGTATAGTCGCTGCCCATATCTAGGATTGGGTTTGCAATGATTTCTGTAATCGTACAGTGTCCTACCGTTTGAGGTGTCCACATGTTCGATGATTGGAGTCTGTACGCTGCGAGTCTTGCCTCTTCTGTGATTATGACGTCCAGTGGTGGCAGGTCTAGTAGTTTCTCTAGAGTTAAAGTTGGTGCACTGCGCATGGTGCCGGTTATGCTTGCGCAGGCCAGTCTCTGTACTGATCCCGCTGCTGCTGTTTTTTGCTTGATTTTAGTCCCCCAGACTATCGAGCCATAGGTCAGACGGGGTTTGACCACAGCCTCGTAGATCCAGTGTATCATTCGTGGTTTTAGCCCCCACGTTTTCCATATTGCTCTTTTTGTTGCATATAGGGTATGTTTGCCTTTGCCAATTGTGTTTTGCAGCTGTTTGTACCAGGTAAGTTTGTTATCAAGGGTGATTCCCAGATATTTTACCTCCGTGGTAAACTGCAGTTGTTGGTTGAATAATGTTGGAGCGTTAAGCCCTTCCAAGTTGTGTTTGCGACTGAAGGCTATTAGTGTTGTTTTGGCGGGATTGACCGATAGGCCTACCATCCTACACCAATCCTCCACTTGGGTCAGAGCTTGTTGCATGAGTTCAGAAAGAACTCCTGGAAATTTTGCCCTTATCAGGATACTGATGTCATCGGCGTATCCTAGGGTATAGAAGCCAGGCTGTCTACTACAAAATTCCACAGGAGGGGTGAAAGTATACCCCCCTGTGGGCACCCTTTGAAGACAGCTGTATACATGGTTTCGCCGAATAATTTTGCATGTACTTGTCGTCCTTAAAGCATTGATTTTATCCACCGACATAGGATGTTTTGAACTCCATGACTCGAGGCGCCGTGTACAAGAGATTCAAAGGAAGTGTTGTCGAAGGCCCCCTCTATATCAAGGAAGGCCGCGAGCCCTATTTCTTTAGATATTACTTCGTTAGATATTACTTCACCCTAGTGCAAAACATAACATTGGGCTCCATTATAGGACTATAAGTTTCTCTGGTATGCCTCTCCTACGTAACACTGTCCAGATATAATATGTATAAGCCCGATCAACGCTTATTTTAAATTGTTAATGTTTATATTATTTAATTCCTCTCCAATTAGGTAACAAAATATTATCAAACGATTTTTATTTTCCCTAATAACCGCTGTATCCTGTGTTAAGAAAAAAGAATTTGACTACTTATTTTTTTTTTGACATATTTTATTATTTATTTATTTCTTTTATGGATGATTTCGATTTCCTTTTCAAATTGTTTCATGTTTTCAGTACATACATTGGAATTTTTCAAACCCGTGTCTATTAAATTTTTAGCATTTTTTAAAAGAGACAAATGAAAAATATTGAAATATATAGGAATAGGCGCAAAATATAGGAGAATATAGGAAGTGCGAGACAAATATGGGAAATATAGGAGGAGTACGGACCCTGAGAACCTAATTTCCAGAGGTTGGTTTGTATGACAGCCTTATGAGCTTATGACGTAGTGTTCTTATTTCATCCGTTCCTAGATATTTTTAGAGGCTTTATTAGGAACACATTTGGATAAAGTTTGATTAAGGTCGGATTAAAAAGGAAAAAAATCCTTAGAAGAACTTAATTTCTGTGGCGTTTAGGCTTAAACTTGTCGAACTTTCTAATGAAAATGTCACATTTTACAAAAACGCACTAGAAAATCACTATTTTAGAAACTTAGGGCGGAGTTCGTAGTCCTCACCTAAGGAATGAGAATTCCCTTAAGAATAAGGTAATGCCTGTTAGCGCAAAACGCCACTTATGAAGGGATTATCTCGTTCAATAAAATTCCGCCCTTAATCTACTTAAAAAAGAAACAGTTCTAAAGGATAACGGCAATACATAGGCAAGGATCATGGTGCTATTTAGAAAAGCTTATCGACCTTCAGTTTCAAGAGGCAACTTGAACAAGGTTTTACGAGACAGATAAAGGTTTTAACCGACATAGGACAAGAAGATTTGATCGACTTCGTTAGCTGCTTGGGAACGAGCAGAACAAGGTTTTTCGACTGTTTTTAGCCACAGCCAAGGGAACGGGCTACGGGCTAGCTACAACTTGAAGCTTAATGTACCAAATAAGTTCCATACCGCGTGCCCATCCGAAGATTTTCTGAATACGCCACTGGTTGTAGCTGTAGGAAAAGTACCGTAGATCCTTTGGTCAAACATACCCCACATTTTATCAACGTCAATGCATTGTCACAACTATTCATTGACCAACATTTCAGGTCGCTAGAGATAAATCTGTTGAAAGTTACGGCATAACTTGGTCCCTCCAAGGTTAAATGAAACAAACAACAAACCGCTAGCTTCTTCATTTCGGAAGTTATAATGAGAACAGATAGACAAGGGGCGGAGTCCGTTGTACAATATTCATTAGACGTCTTTACAAGACAACATTTTCCAAAAAGTGATATGAAAGCTTTGAAACCCTATAATCTGTCACCGTTTTTGACGAGACTATCTATTATAAGCCACTATCAATAATATGATATTCAAAAGAACTTTTTCAGAGGCAACATATCAACTGCATTTCGATGCAGCATACATAATCTGAAAATCCCATTTTATGATATTTTAACCGTACATGAAAAATATCCTTTGTAAACACACATTCCCTATACAACGAGCATCCTTTGTACCTGTTTCCCTGTTTGTGTCCGAAGCACACATACTCGTTACGTGATAGCCAACATTTTTATGTTTGTTTTATAAATATATGGCTCTCACGGTTCGCCTATATCATCACATGTCAGCTCATAACTTTTCATATTTTCATAAAAGGACATCTGCATTTCGTTCATAATTTTTCGCTTATCATTGTTCCTGTGTCGTATGTGTTGTCCTTTTACGGAAAATCAACATCAACAGCGTACACTACGTTAAAGCATATCCGCTCAGTATAGCAGGAGCAAACAAGAGTCCCCAATCAGATGAGTCTAGACTCCAGAGTCTCCAAAAGAGGACCATGTTATTTCAAACTACCATTTCAGGACGTGTATATGTATAAAATAAACCCACAACCAGACGAACAACCTAAAATGGCGTATGTTAGAATATATTCCCTCTTTTGTGGATTCAGTACTCTCTAGTGTGTGTTGCCTAATTTAGTCCAATGCGTTGTCTACAGATCTGGATTTTATGACCGATAAGAAGTGCCTTGAGGGAATGTGTACGTTAGTATCTCACAAAAACAACTGTGTTGTAAAAGGTGTTCGCCAAAGAAAAAGTCATCAGCCGCAAAAAGGATTGATATAAATACAATCCCGCCAAAATACTCGCATATTGTCTCAATGATGGTGGTGGAGCAAAATTTTTTCAACGCTTATTGGCGGGGAGCTGAACGAGGGTACTATTTGCTGCTATATTCTTTTCTTGATCAGATTTAATTTTGAAGCTTCCAGTCTTATAGAAAATAAAAATGCGTTTTAGAATCTTATTTTGCTTTCCTTCGTATGGAACTCGTTTTTTTCTGTACGATAAAAGATCTTTCATAAATTTCTTAACATTGATTTTATTCTGTTATTAACCTTATTAAAGCTCCCCGCCAAATAGCGTTGAAAAAATTTTGCTCCACCACCATCATTGAGACAAGATGCGAGTATTTTGGCGGGATTGTATTTATATCAATCCTTTTTGCGGCTGATGACTTTTTCTTTGGCGAACACCTTTTACAACACAGTTGTTTTTGTGAGATATCATATCTTTTTGCAGTTTTCGATTTACAAAATTCGTAAATAAATTATTAAGACGATATTCATTGCCCTATTGTCACGAATTTGTTTGAGAACAATAATTATAAGAATGATAAACCCCTTGCTAACCTTTGTCTCCCTGGTCCCCTTGGTAACCTTGCTCGCCTTGGTAATCTTAGTAACCATAGTACACTTGACAACTTTGGTGATCTTGCAAACCCTTAGTAACCTTGGTAACCCCGATGGCCTTGGTACCCCAGTAACCTCGCTAACCTTGGTATCTTTATACATCACATTAAACTTAATGATAACCCTAATTGACCATAACCCTGGCCTATACCTAAACCTCAAACTCAGACTCAACCTTAACCCTATCCTTACATTTAACCCTAATAATAACGTTAACTGCGACGTAACAATAAATTTAACCCTATCCTTTACCCTAAACTTGATTTTGACTTTAACCTTAGCCATAAATTGAGTCTAAATCTTTACTTCATCTCTATCACATTCATCCTAATCTTAAATCTTAATTTTTAATGTAAACATTAAGCCTCACTGTGTCCTCAATATGTGATTCAAATTACATCCATATTTCCCAAGTTCCACATTGCGCCTATTAACGCCAAACGGTTAAGATACAAGTCCCGTTACTACAGACCCAAGACTGTCCTTATATCCAGGTTCCATCATTCATTAGGATCATCGGGATGTCATTTGTTCATCTAATATTATAGTACCTAATATGCACGCACTCGTATATGAAACGAACCAAAACAGGAACTTTGACCCCTTGCCGCCGCTCTTGCAGACGCTCTACAACTGAAAACTTTGGAGAGCATATACAAGGGATTGTTTGAAACAGTCCTGCTAAAGTACAAAATTATACGATTCTTTTCTAGGCATTTTTCAGGCCTATCCCCGACTTTTGCAAAATGCTTCCTTTAAAACATATAAAAAGATTTAAGCGAGAAACTATATGCACTTTTTCACATTTTCCGCTGTATCTTTTTTTCTACTCCACGGATCGGAGCAAACGATAGCCTATGCACACCTTCACGCCAGACTCTATCAATGGGAAAAGAGACCAAATCCCGAGATGCCCTCTGCAAGGCTGTAGCCCTGTCAATGAACAACAAGAACAACAAGAACAACGAGAACAACGAGAACAAGATTTTTGAAAAAATGCGATTTTCAATCTCTTATATCTCCGGTGTTTTTCATCGTATCTTCATGAAAATTTCTACACTTCGTAAGACGGCGCGAACGACAACCCTTACCGAATTTCAACACTCAGGACCAACCAGGGTCCGAGCTACAGAGGTCCGAAAACCCGTACTTGTTCCGTCGTGTAAACATAGTCTTAGTCGCTTCTCACTTTTGATTTGTTCAAATTTCTTCGTTTTTCTTTGGCGTGCGGGACGCTCCCGCGTCCCTAGATTAAAAAAATATATATTTATTTTTATTCGTTGAAATGCCCGACAAACAGACAGACAAAGGTCGTTTAGCTGGACTGCCTAACATCCTGAGGATTTGACATAAAATTCTTTAATGTGACAGTGTGATTTCATAAAGTATGTATTATCGCAGTGGGACTCTATTTATATAATAATGTCGATCCAATGTACACAGAATGATGAGGATGTGTATTTTATTCGGCCGAGAAAGTTTGTGTTTGCTATACAATTTTGTGGGGGAACGGGTGCGACTATATTGAAAAAGGATACGACTGAATTGAATGTAATCATGACAATTTGTTGATCCCAAACCACGAGTTTGAACACTCATTTCAATATAAATTTCAAAAATTTTCAGATTCGTAGATTAGCGAACAAATTAGGTACTACGTCTCCCGTCTAGTTTCTAGAGGATACATTCTAACATTTATTTTTTATACATTTTTAATTATTTTTAATACTTATGAACATTATGTATTATTTTATAGCGATACTTACGATCTTCTCCCACACATGAAAGACCAGGCGCAGATGGCACATTCGGAAATACTGCAACGAGAAAAAGGAAAAAAAAATGATTATCGTGGAAAAATATATACATAATTAAAAAAAAAAACTTCACTCATATCCTTTCCACCAACATACAAATAACTTATTTATTCAGATATTATTACGAGATATCTATCCTTTTACACATCACACTGTATCATAAAATCGATTCCGTCAATTTAAATTGACCACTCGCACCCAAAGGACACCTACATCATGCGCTATGTTTCGTTATTAAACATTTATTGATTTAACGACACCCTTGCAAAATTCCACATTTCATATCTCACTCTCATATTATGTGTCCATTTTCTACGCGTATATCTCTATAATTAGATTCACGTTGTTATTTTAGATTGCCCATTAACGGGATAAATATCCGTTTCCAATCTTGGGAAAAAGAGAGAAATGCGACGTGGAGGAGGGGGAAACCGTATGTATATTTATACGTTACGAGCGTATAGTAGAGTCCTAGTACAACCCCCGGTACAAACAAAATGGATTCCTGCTTATAGCCTAATTTCATCTTTTGCGCCCCCGAGGGAGAGAGCGCCATAGCAACGATGTTGATTCGATGCCAAAAATATCATTTGATGGTCTGGACTGGATCCCTATCCTATATTAGATGAAACGAACACGTAACTAGACAGGACAGAATATAGAGGGAGCCTTCATTCATTCTATTTTAGTATAATTTTGATGTGTTATTATACCGGAGAGAGAGAGATGTAGATAATGGCAATTTAGAAGCCTGTCTCCTGTCATCGTTTTTGATATGAGCGCTATTTTGAAAATTTGACGATTTTTTGAACGTTTAATTTATGTAGGTAAGTGCATAAAGAGTCAATAGACGATATAAAATTTATAATTGGTTTATGGATATCAAAGGAGTAAAAACTCGGGTGGTTAGGTGTTTTATGTCTGAACATAATATACGAGTAGAGTAGAAAAATCTTCAGCAGGACAGAAGCGCAGAAGCGAGCCGTTTCGAGGAGTCTGATTGTGGCCGCGATAGAGACAACCTCGCGACGGTTTGTTTGTTGACCCTCCATACGTGTTTTTGTTTTGGAGTATTTTTCTGTAAAAAAAAAATTAAATTTATAGTGGAAAGGTGCTGAGGATGATAGTGGCTGGTAAGCTTTTTTTAAGGATAGCTGCAGAATGGGAAACCAGCCAAGTTAGCCCGTACTTTTTTGTGTTGTGCTTTATGTTTCTGGGCCCTCTTAGCCCTGTACTGGCTGAGCAGCGAAACGCCGATATTTTCGCTTCCACGATAATGTCCGTCGATTAATTTTTGATGGATTCCCCGCCATCCGTCCTAGGCGAGTTAGAGGGATGAAGTGATTGACCTCATCTCGAATTTAGTACAAAGTGCGCCTCATGGACGGGATTTTATTTTATTTTGATACTTCGTGGGCGAAGACGGCCGAAGCCTACCATCATCTTGGCTTCCGAGAGCTGTGACAAAATCGCGATTGAACTGGCTGATGCCAAGGTCCCCTTTTTTACAGCTTCGATTTATTCCTCGCGTTTGTTTCTTGTAGTTCCGTAGGCACGAGAGCCCCGATTAATATGTGCGGGGACAGGGACAATGAGGCGGCAAAACCCACGACCGTTCTCGAGTCTGAGTCTAGCAGCCAGCTCGTGCCGCTGATGTTCACATTTAAGGAGTTTTTTATTTCGTTTTTCAACATTCACAATCAGCTCTGTCCCTCCGCTGATCCATTGCTATATCTCTCCGAGACTAAAATATATAGGGGCTCAAAATTCACAAAAAAAAAAAAATACAGACTACGACAAACTGTTTCAGACGTAAATATTTTTCAAGACAAGATAAGATACACTTTCCGAAGCCAAAACAAATTGGATGACCCTCTTTGACTAGCTCCCGTATACAGCTACCGAAATAAATATAAGTTCACACACAAATTCTACAATTTTTCGCTTTTAATAATTCCTGGACCGTTATAAATTTCGAAAAGGATTTTAATTATGTTGTTTACAAACTTCCGGTTCGAAATACTGTTATTTTGGAGATAACATTACCGTCAGTTTCACTGAAGACTCAATAGTGTCCGAATCGTGCGTTGTTTTGCAAAATTTTTTATAAGTTCACGCCCGTTATTTTTCAATTTCTCGCACCGGAAGTATTTTTTTTCGTCGATTTTTTTTTGTGGGAAACGGTCTGGTAACATCTAAACGAAACTTAACGCAGACATTTTTTTAATTACTGGTTGTTTCAGTTTGTTTGTTGTTGTTGTTGTTGTGGCAACATGCCACGTGGCGTTTCCCTTACAGTCGAAGAACAAGGTGCAATAATAGCGTATGAGGATTGCGGCCTTTCAAACCGCAAAATTGCAGAAAAAACTTGCAAATCATCATGTGTCGTCAACTATCTCCTCCTATTTCGTGAAAATTATGGAAAACAACGAAGATCTGGACGGCGACCAGCAGTTACTGCGAGAGAAAAAAGACTTATTGTCCGAAATGCCACTGAGTAAAAAAAAGCTCGCATCAGAAATCCGGAGCGAAATGAATTCACCTGTAAGTGTGCGTCGTGTCCAGCAGATTCTACACTCCAACAAGGACCTCAAATTCATCAAAAGGCAGAAAAAAACACCTTTGACCCAATATTATAAGGCGAAGCATTTTCAATAGGGCCAACAACATATGGATTTCGGCGAAAAGTGGAAAAGCGTTATTTTCAGTGACGAAAAGAAGTTTAATCTGGATGGCCCGATGGTGTTCAATATTATAGACACCATTTAGGACGAGAAAAAGAAGTTGCCATGAGCCGAGACTTTGGTGGTGGCTTTGTGATGAGTTGGGGTGCATTTTCATTTGCTGGGAAATTACCTTTGGCCTGGGTTAAACCGAAAATGACCGTGAATGATTATGTGGAGATATTAGAGACATCGCTCATTGACCATTCCGAGTCAATTATTGGACCGGAATTTATTTTCCAACAGGATAATGTCAGTTTCGATCGGGCGCAAACGACAACAGAATGGTTCCAAGAGAAAAAAAATTAAAGTTTTAGATTGGCCAGCCCGTAGCTCCGACCTCAACCCCATTGAAAATTTATGTAATACTTGTTAGGAAGGTTCGGCCCATGGAAAACAATATCAGACCGTATCGGAACTCAAAGGAGCGATACGCCAAGCTTGGGAAGAAATTGACCAAAATATCCTGGAAAACCTGGATAATTCAGTCCCAAGATAAGTTTTCCAGGTAATTAGAAACAATGGAGGACCGACAGGATATTAATTTATATCAAATCGTTCAATTCTTAAAAATTATAAGCTAAAACAATAATTAAACTAACAATATTTCGAAATGAATTTATAATTATTTCACACTAAAATTTAAGAAGTTTTCTATTTTCTTTAACTGGATGTACATCTTTTTTTTAGTCTTATAACCTATGAGAAGTATTATTTCCGAAATAAATAATTTGTAGGCGATCGATTTAATATTTAATTAGTTTTTATTGATTTTTGAAGCTTTCTATGGGTAAACTTATAATTATTTCGGTGGCTCTTTAAGCCTGTACGTTCAGAAAAATTCGTTTTGTCCTAAGACTTTTCAAAATTCACCAGACAAATTGATTCGGATTCTCAGATTTTCACCAAAAATATTTTTTTTGCGGAAAATAGCCTTTAATTAATCTAGAAATTAGGAGGACTTCACATAAACCTTTATCCCCGTGAAAATCCTTTCGAATGGAACTGATCAGCTAATTTTATCATGAAACTATGGTTAATCAAGCGATGTGGCACAATGCATTTGGGATGATAGTTATAGCAACATATTGTATATGGCAAAAGTATCTACTATGAACTGCGATAGGTTACCTAAGAGGATACTGGTTTATGCCGTAGAGAAAAAGAGCGCATTTTATATGGACATGATTTCGTTAGCAAACGAGCGCGAAACCGAGTTTTCCTGGGATGGGACTTCTGCAAACAGCAATATATTGCAACAGTTTCTAATACACGTAAGAGAACATGAAATAGCGAAAGTAGCAGAACAGGCTAAATCGTCACAACATCGGGAGCTTTATATTCAATTAAACCACACCCTAGGGGAAAGCACATATTTTCAAAATAATTTCAGCGTTAGCAAAATTTCATTAATATTTAGAGCTCGAGGAGAGCTACTTTTGCTGAATTACCAACCGCATAGACCGGATTTGCCGATTCTCTGCAGTCTGTGCAACATGAATGTAAGAGAGGATTCCCGACATTTTATTGCCATTTGTCCCGTATTGAGGGAAATCAGAAGATCCTGTTTTGATCGAAATGTGCTGAATGAACGAGAATTAACTAATTTGCTAAATGGAAGTAATTGGGAAAATTTGTATGACTTCTGTCGAATTGCCCTGAGATATCGTCGAAATATATTGGAAGGAACCTTGTGAGACGTCATTTGTGGTAGAGGGCACAGGGTAGATGAACATGTAGAATCAGGAGTTGTGTGAACTTCATCGCCCTGTGCCCTTGCAAGACCACAAATTGTGAAAAAGACAGCATCGATGACGAATATATTCCAAATATCACAAAATACAATACCGAAATTCGCCAGCACGTAACCAAAAGGGAAACTAATTGAAGAAAGTGAAATAAAAGGATTTATTTTATATTGGACAGATGTAATGTTCCTTGAAATTTTTGAATAGTATTAACTGAATTAATTAATTGAATTAACTAGTGAGAAATTGTTAAAGCTTCATTATATTATTATTCCAAATACCAAATGAATGGCAGACGGCTACGCCATGCCTTAAAATTGTTTGTAAATGTATATAAATGTATGGATTAATTTAAGTATTGAATAAAACATTTATCTATCTATCTATCTATCTATCTATCTATCTATCTTGTAACTATACGATCTATAGGGAAGTTGGCGGGTAGGGCCCCGATTCAAATTGTTCCGCCACTGATTCAAACCTATAGAGGCTTCAGGTAAAAAATCAATGCTGTCCAGATATCAATAGAATATAGCAGGGTCTATGATTGCTAAGCCAGTCATTTAACGATTTTAGGTCGCAAAAAATTGCTCGGCTCTATTGTTTTGGGATATTGTTAGGATAGATACCAGAAGTGCACCACCAAGTTTGCAACTTCGAGAAACCTGTGCTAACCCTGTAACCCTAAAAAAAAACCTTTTTCTTACTTTTTTCATATTTTTGTTTGTAATTTCTAAAAGGTGCTTCCTACAGGTAAGTCGTCCACTGCACTTTTAAAGCTAAGAAAATTCTTCATTAATTTGAGTGTAACCCCAGCTTTGTAGGTGCAAAGGATCCCAAGATACAGCACTTTCAAAATGTGTTTTTTTGTAAAAAAAAAGTCCGAAATTGTATTTTAGGAGGTTTGTCTGACAGCCCTATGACGTAATGTTCCGATTCCATCCATTCCTAGATATGTTTTGAGGCTTTACTAGGAACACATTTGGGTGAGTTTTGGTTAAGATTGGTTCATAAAGAAAAAAGTTTTTCTTAGAAGAACCGAATTATCAGGGGTTGGTTTGTATGACAGCCCTATGACCTAGTGTTCCGATTTCATCCGTTCCTAAATATGTTTTCAAGCTTTACTAAAAAACACATTTGGGGGAAGGGTTGTTGTTGTTGTTGTAGCGATTCAAGAGATTTTTTGTTTTTTTCTCTTGAATCGAAGGGGGTCTTGGCAGCTCTTGGCCGTTTTTAGCAACGGGTAGCTCCGGGACGATTTAAATCGAAGAACCGGCTGCCGTAGGAGCATTTTATGGACAACACAAACATCCATGGGTCACAGTGGGATTTGAACCCACGCACCGGCAACTCAGAGATAAACATCTCTGCCACTGAGCTACCGAATGGGGGAAGGGTGGTTAAGATTGGTTCATAACAGGCCCGTGCGCAGGGGGGGGTTTTGGGGGTTGAAACCCCCCCCATTGGCAAATGTTGCCAGAATTTCTTATTAAATACTATTGTTCTCATAAGGCAACAATTTAACTTCATAAAAATGTAAACTGGCGTTGTTAATTTATACCTTGCCAAAAGAATTTTCTCTCGCCGCTAGACACCATCCAGTTCCGGACAGTTCAAGCACATTCGTCGTAGAAACTCTTAAGTGTTGGTATGCAATCCGAAAAGCGGTATTTTCCCTATACCGAACGTATTGTAATTCAAAGGTAAATGTAACCGCGCGGCATGTGTAGATTGTAGTGGGTGAACTATTGTAGGGCATTGCAGGGGATTTGTTGTTGATTGCGACATTTCAAGGCTCTAGCTGCCAAGGTTTAGAGGTTACATCCGTCAAAAGATGAGATTTTAAGATGAAAAAATCAGCCATTGTACTCTATTCCGATTCCCTTAGCAACCTCTATAGGAAAATGCATACTAATGAAATGACTCAGCATGGGTTTTAGGTAGTTTTTTTCCGAAATTTCATTAAAATCCATTTAAAACGGCGTTACAAGCTGTGCTCTGTGGCCATGATTGTTCGGTCACTACTCTGTGATATAGAGATTCATAGAGAGAGAGTTTCTAAACTCGTCATGACCCGCCGCAAATTTATTATTCAGAAGAAGATGATAAGAAACATTCTTATTGTAGAATAATAAACTAACAATGCGACTAATAAGTGCTGACAACCGTATCACACTCCGAATTTTGTTGTTTTTGTAACGTTGACGATTACACATGCCACACGGTAGTCGTCAACGCACCATCCTCCACTAGGAGTTAGGGTAAATCAAGGTAGGTAAAAGCCTAGGGGAACGACATGGCATCCCTATCGCAACTATGAAGAAATCCTTATTCTCGTCGTGAAATATTGCCACCAGGTTTAGATAAGATTTATACCTCAGGCTCGTCCTTTGGTATTTGGTTTACTATAATTCTGTGACTCACCCCTCGCTCCGCTCAGATTTCACACTGTCAGTCTCGCATTAAGGTACGTGTTCGTAGAGGCGACTCTTGGGATGATCGCTCAGCGATCGTAGTTTTGCATCCAATTCCGAGCCATATTTGCCTAATTTTGTAATGGTGTTACTTTCCATGTGTCGACCGTAACATGTCTGTATAGAAAATTTGCGCGTATAGTGGTCAGAACCGATGGTTTAACTGCGATCGCTGAGTGATCATCACATGAGTCGTCTCTACGAACACGTACCTTTAGAGAATTCGCCAATATTTTTGGGAAGCAGTGCTGTTGCGAAATAAGATAAGACGAAGTGCAAGCGCAGCGAGCAGTGAGCTAATGGAAAGCAATTTGTTGGATTTAGATCTCTGGCTCGTCCATACATTTACTCAAATCCTATAGCTCGTCTGGTAACTAAGATCTCGCTGTCTGTCGCCCTTTTCACAATTCGCCAAAAAGTTGATACGTAGCGCTGCTTGGAAATAGGATGAAGCGAGCGCAACAAGCGGTGAGTTAATGTCAGGCAATTCGTAAGCTTTATATTTCTGACTCGTCCATACATATACTCAGACCTTGCACCTCGCCCTTTACTCCGCTCAGACCTCGCTTTATCTGTCTCGCTATTTAGTATTCGCGACGTAGTGCTGTTGCGGAACAAGGTAAGTCCAGCGAGCGGTAAGCCAATGGATGACAATTCGTAAAATTTAGACCTCTGGCTCGTCCTTAAGTTTACCTAAATCCTGTGCCTTGCCCTTCGCTTCATCCAGACCTCGCCATGCCTTTTGCGCTTTTCAGAATTCGCCTAAATTTGCGACGCAGTGATGGTGCTAAGAATGATAAGGCGAGGTGCAAGCGCGGCGATCGGTAAGCCAATGGACGCCATTTCGTGAAATTTAAACCTATGACTCGTCCGTATAACCTGTAGCTCAGAATACTCTGCGCGCTCACACTCTGTCTGTCGTGCATTAGAAAAACAGCCAACATGTTTGCGACATAGACCTCGGACCTGGAACCTGGATATATGACTCTGGATTTGCTTGACAACCGAATTTCGCTAGTTTGTGGGCTTTTGGGAGTCTGGTCATCTTATTATAGCCTGTATATTTTAAACTTTAAATATACCTTTCAATGAAAAATTTGAATATATGAGTTAAACCCCCCCCCTTGGATGATTCCTGCGCACGGGCCTGGTTCATAAAGAAAAAAGTTTTTCTTAGAAGAACCTAATTTCCAGAGGTTGGTTTGTATGACAGCCTTATAATGTAGTGTTCCGGTTTCCTCCGTTCCTAGATATTTTTTGATGCTTAACCAGGAACATACTTGGGTGAAGTTTGGTTAATATTGGTACATAAAGAAAAAGGTTTTTCTTAGAAGAACCTAATTTTCAGGGGCAGCCCTATGACCCCATGTTATGATTCCATTCGTTCCGACATAGCTTAGTAATTGGTTTATAACTTCATGTCACATGACTTTCTCCGTAGAATGTGCATTTAGGCCGATATTCAGCACGGAACATGACTGAAATTACAATTTCGAACTTTTTTTTTTCAAAAAACAATGTTTAAAGTGCTGTATCTTGGGATCCTTAGCGCCTACAAAGCTGGGGTTACACTCAAACTAAAGAAGATTTTCTTAGCTTTAACAGTGGACAACATTCTTGTAGGAAGCACCTTTTAGAAATTACAAACAAAAATATGAAAAAAGTCCGAAAACTTTGAGGTTTTTTGAGGGTCACGGGGTTAGCACAGGTTTTTCGAAGTTGCAAACACTTCTGGTATCTATCCTAACAATATCCTAAAAAAAACCAGAGCCGAGCAATTTTTTGCGACCTAACGCCTTATATTTCGGTTTGTTGACTGCCCTATAAGGCCATTTCATGCTTCCGACGATCCCGCTGACATGATTTTTGTATGATGGGACACTGAAAAGCAATGCATATGACAAATGAGCCTGAAATTTACATGTCTGTTTTTGGAGGATTTTTGTTGCCTCATTCATCATGTTTAACCTAGGGCAGTAATTGGCAAAGTGCGGCCCGCGAGCCAAATGCGGCTCTTTAACTCATTTAGCGCGGCCCTTCAAGTGTTTCAAAGCATATTCAAATTATAGCAGAAATTGTTCTTCAGAAAGATAATATTTACCTTTACCTGTTTAAAATCTATAGCCCTGAGTGACTATGGTGGTACGAATATCAAAGCCCATGTTGACGCAGAATTAAAAGGGCCTTACAAAGCGAAAGTTTCGTATCAACACCAATGAATGCGAATTCAAAATTAAATTAAGTACCTTTTCGTTTTGTTTCTTAAGGCCGTTACAACGCATTGGTCTCGGCGATGAGATCCAAATGGGCTAAGACATTACCGCCAAATCTGGCGATGTGCCTACACCTGCAGATCATGCGACGCGACGCCATGGAGTGGTATAAATAAAAAAGCAAGGAAGAAGAAGAAGATTCAAGTGTTTTGTTCCTTACGAAGGGGCAGCTCTGGCTGTTTGTAACGACGGCTTACGGCTGTGAGATTTGAACTCACGCTCCGGCAGTTAAGTATTATTCTCGGAAGGTACCCTACAAACAGCCTCATATCTGCTCTGCTAAGATGAATGATATCCTTGGAGATCGAATACCTAATAGAGACATTATTACCAGTGGAGGATGTTTAACGATATTCTGAACGAAAAAATACCGTTATGACATTTTGACTATCCATAGAAAAAACAACGTACAATGCTATGCTATTAAAAAAAAGTACTCATGCGCTTAATGGCATTCATCTTGGCTTGAAGGGTTAGCAATCGAAATCCGGGGCTGGTTTTTGAAATGTTGGTAAGTTTCACGCCGTTATAGAAGGACAACGAATTCTTGCAAAACTCTTATTATTCCACTTGCCTTGCCAATTGCCAAATATACATCATGTGACAAGTTTCCCTAATTGTCATCCTTGAATCGCAGTGGCGGTTCCTTCCCAACGTGTGTGTGTTGTTTTGCATCATATCTGCACTTATGTGTAGGTACCACATTTTCAACCATCATTTCAAAGAAAATTCCTGGCGGAAATTGAGTCGCTCCGATTAAGAAAAAAAAACGTTTTGAGAAATTTTTGTAATAAGAAAATAAATCTAATTTTTTGCTGGATTCGAAACCTCGTATCCAGTCGATCGATCGATTACCTTGCCACTCAACCGACTTGGCTACGCTGGTTATTATCGAGGTAAATAAATCTAGCTATCATCACTCGGTCCTTTAATCGCACAGGTTCGCAGGTTCTTGTTCTGCAGAGCTGCAATAGACAATTTCGCCTCATAACGATCTTCGGCTTATGACTGAAGAGAAGGAAAACGACAAGGGAGGAATGATTTTGTATGCACAGAACACCTTGACGAACGGTGACGGACGTATACATTCGTGGATGCTGTGGATGGCTGGTTGAAAGGAATGAATTTGTTGAATTGAAAATGGTGAGCATAGTTTAAACTTTTTTCAACAGATTCCAGTGAATTCAATAATAATTTATAAGTTTTAATATCAATTTATTTTTTCAATAATTTAAGGTGTTCTGCAGTTCCGCAGCACATTTTTCTGTTTCCATCCAAACATATTCAATTAAATCACAAATTTTCGTTTTACAAAAGTTTCCTAAAAAGGTACCGTAGTGGGAAGAATTTTTTTATTTCTAACATCCGAATACATACATTTTCTTTATAGCAAGAGAGTGCGAAAATGGACATATGTACAAAAATAGTGCGAATATCTACTCTTCAGAAAATAGAATCATACAAACGACCCTCTTCATACTCGTATGTTCATATCTTTATGAATTCGTGCCAGAAGAAAATACAAAGTTTCAAAAATAAATCACTAAATGTCTAGGAAAATTTCGGGTTATTTATGGTTTTATTTTCCAACAAAAATATGTATGTACGAGTTGGCCTTTTTCGGTGTGCCGGGAACTATACTCTCGTAGTCGTATATTAAAATGTTTACCACACTCTCATATCCAAGCAAATATGCGAGCAGATAGTATAGTGTTGAAGCATTATCCCCGATTGACCTACTTGCAAAATTCGACAAGATTTCTTGGTAAATTATATAAGTGGATTTAGGAGGCAACATGGAAGAGTCTAGAAATGAAATTGAATCCCATGAATTTGTTTTCCTTTTTTTTGCTGACGACATAGTATGTGAAAAATGGGTATTTATCGAGTGTTCGATGATAGGGATCTGGAGCTGTACCCTAGCATTTTAATTACAAGGATAATGGAATCAATAAACACAAACTCTGCAGAATTGTTAATAACCGCATAACATACATATGAGTGAGATCATAGTCCGTCACATGGATCCAACTGAATCCGATCGCGGATGGGACTCGAACCCACGACCCTGTGCTTCGAAGGTAAGCGCACTAACCATTACACCAACCAGAATCTAGAACAAAGGATAATAGAATCGAACAATATTTTCTAGAGTCACCTCGATCAGCGTCTAGACAAATTTCTATATATACCTTTTTTCCTTCAAGTTAACACATTTACGGACCGAATGGACAAATTTTTGAGTGAAATTGACGATTTTACGAATCAAGTTAACAAATTTTCGAAACAAACGAACATTTTTTCGAGTCAAATAAATAATTTTGTCGATGAAAAAAATACTTTATTGGATGATTTTAGCAATTTTGCGAATCAATTTAACAAATTTGCGGATCAAATGAAAATATTTTCGAAACAATTAAGCACATATGCGAATGAGGTAAACATTGATTTAAATGTAGTTAGCAACTTTACAGAACAATTTGACAAATTCAGGAATCAAATTAGCAATGTTTCGAGCCTAGTAAGTATAATCGTTACATGTTTTTAATTCATCAATCAAGTAAACTTCGATTAATGCAACTTCCTTCCGGCTGCGGCAACTGGAAGTTGCATCATCATATCTAGTAGAAAGTTTGTACAATCCGTTGAAGTTACTGTTTGCACTCCTTGAGCAATCAAGTCAGTTAAAACATGATCTCGTGTAAGATCACCAAGTTCTCGACGTACAAATTCTTTTACTTTTGCGAACACTTTTTCAATAGGGTTGAGCATCGGCGAATACGGCGGGAGATATTGTAGCGTAAGTCGAGCGCGCTGTAGAATTTCCTTGACCTCAGCACGTTTATGTATTTGGGCATTGTCCATTATAACAAGCGCACCTTCCCATGATGAGTCCAGATTATCCACCAACTCTCTTAGAAATGTGCAGAATTTTTGTGCATTGTATATTGCGTGTGCAAGAATATTGCTATGGAGAACTTGTTCATTAGACATTACAGCAACAAGGCTTACATTTCTCCCGCGAATAGTAGGCAGTACGACTCGACCTCGTGTATTCCGTCGGGAGCGAGCATGTTTTCTGCGGAGATCTAAATTAAATCCAGACTCATCAATAAAAATCATTTTGGTCCGGTTAAGTTGACAGCGGCTGGATATGTCAATGGCATAATTTTTCCTTAATTCGATAGTACGTGGTTCGGTAACCCGGTCAAGCTCGAACGAAGCAAGCTTAAGAGTAATTTTAAGCCTTCGGAAACCCTCACTGACGGTGTAAATACTTATAGAAGTGCCAGCCTGTTCAAGTTTTCGCTTAATTTCTTTTAAGGTTATCCCCGGAATATTCTCTACGTTGCGTTCTATTACACGTACAACGTCATCGGTTAATTTTTGCCGTCGGCAACCACCGCGGGCTTTCTGGAGCAGAGCGCAATCATTTTTCCTATAGGAAACGAAGTACTGTAGAAGCCGAATTTTCATTTACTTTGGCGGCTGCAGCTGCCTCTTTAATTGTTGCTCCGTCTTCGTATACGGATATCAGCAACTCCTTCTGTTCATTACTGATTTTCTTGTAGCATCCCCTTTTTCTTCGCCTGCGCTGTGGCTGCCTTGGTGGATACTATACTTCATTTCTGTCATTATTTCATAATAATGCCAGTTGCCGCAGCCGGAAGGAAGTTGCATTAATCGAAGTTTACTTGATTGATGAATTAAAAACATGATTAACGATTATACTTACTAGGTTCGAAACATTTGATTCGCGAATTTGTCATATTGTTCTGTAAAGTTGCTAACTACATTTAAAACAATATTTACTTCATTCGCATATGTGCTTAATTGTTCCTAAAATATTTTCATTTGATCCGTAAATTTGTTAAATTGATTCGCAAAATTGTTAAAATCATCCAATAAAGTATTTTTTTCATCGAAAAAATTATTTATTTGACTCGAAAAAATGTTCGTTTGTTTCGCAAATTTGTTAACTTGATTCGTAAAATCGTCAATTTCACTCACAAATTTGTTCATTCGGTCCGTAAATGTGTTAGCTTGAAGGAAAAAAGGTACAAGGTACAGGACAAACACATACAAATAGCTATCAAATGTTTACCATCAAAATTGCTATGTTTATAGTACGAAATTGAGCAAACTCGTATATATTCTCGTGCATTCACAGTAGTCTCCAATTTCGGAAGAATCTTAAATTCATATACTCATTAGGGAACGGAAGTTCTATCCAGAAACGAACAACAAGTTTTACCATGCATCCAAATCACTATCGCTGTACTCTTGCCTAGTGCCTGTACAGAGAGCATATACGTCTTGTTCTCTCTTGGAAAAGCTGCTTCAATTCAGTATAAAATATCCATAGTCATAGGATATGGAAAAGTTTTCATTAAATTTAAGTTTTCTTTAAAAGTAAATTTTGTCTTACATTCTGGTTGAATGTTATTCTCATGCTTCCGACATAAACTATCGTCAACTTTCTCGTCTCTACGACATTGAAGTGCGTTCGTCCAATATTGGTCGAAGTCCTTTTTACTTTTGCCAACGTCTAGGAAGATATATGAAATTTAAAATAAAAAGTTAAGATGTTCCTCAGTTCTGACTATACATACACTGTTTACTATTTCAACTGTTTTCGTTTGAACATGATATCTTGCTCTGGCCGGGCAGCTGCGTGTTTATACAGAATGCACCTTATACAGAGAAGTACACAAGGAGCTCGTACTTGGGTATAATTTCTATTTTCTTTAAATTGAATTTTCTCATCTAAGCGCATTTTCAAAATATTAAAAAATATATATATTTAAAATGAAAACGGTCGCATGATAAGAAAACTATACGTAAGTACACTTCTCTAGACACATGCGATTTTGTAAGGAAGAAATATTGATAAAATGGTCCTTGCAGTTTGCAATAAGAGAAGTCCCACCCAATCGCAGAAGTTCAATTCGTAGAGAAAAGAATGAAACTGACAAAAAAAGGAAAATCAAAAAGGATATGTGCAGGACGAATAGTAGAAAGTAGACGAAGGGCGACGAACTGGAAAACTCAAAAGTGATTGGGTGGATATTTTGAAAGGATGAAAGAAAAGAAAAACTATCTGACTGAATTATAGATAAGTAGTGTACAAGAACAGGCATTCTTATAAGAAGAAAATTGAAATGAATAAAAAAAAATATTTTACCAAATGAAAATCAATTTAAACGAGACCGAGTTCTAATCATGCGAATAGCACGATGAGTGTATACCCTATACCCATGTACAGACCTGGAAGGCACTCAAAACCCAAAATATTCAATTTTATATTTTATTTCGTGGGGGAGGGAGGGGTAGATGGGTCGGACCTGACACATCTTTATTACCTTGTCAAGGCATCCAACGGCTATCATTTGATACTAATTTGAAGTTTTTCGTGACATTCTATCAAAAGATATGGCTGAATATAACTTTGTAGGGGAAGTAGGGGTAGTCAGACCTACTCAACTTTCCATCAACTCAAAGTATTTGTCAGAATGAGACATTGATTAAAATTTCAAGTCGATAGCGATAGCGATATTCTACCGAAAGATATGGCCGAATTAAAATATCAAGGAGGGGTAGTTTGTATGGGAGGTAGGGGAGCCCGTGGTCCGATTTAGCCCATGTTCAATACCGTCCAAGATTTTAGCAAAACAAACATTTGGCCGAAATTTCAAACCGCTATCTTCATTATTTGGGGAGTTATCGTGCTAACAGACAGACACACGGACAGACAGACAGACATGGCTTATTCGATTCAGGGACCGGCCCTGATCATTTATATATATACTTTGCCATACCTCCGGTGGCTTCTTTGAGGTGTTACATAATATCGGCGTAACAAAAACAATATACCCTATACCATCTTATGGGTATAGGGTATAATAAATAACTAGACATAAGACATGGTTAAGCTATGGGCCGACAACCCAACCTTGGAAAAAATTCGACGTCAAGAAACCTGGAATGAAAGCCTCGGATTGGACGGATACGACCCAACGACGACTTCGCAAACGAACAACTGATTACTCTTTCGGAACCTGAAATTTACGCTCCCTGAATAGGCCGGGGGCCTTAAGGGCCCCATCACAGTGGGGGACCTCAATATAGGGTATGTAGACAACTTAACTTCACCTACCTGGGTTGCAATTTGTCAAAGGACGCCAACGAAACAGATGAGATAAAGCGACGGATACAACTAGCTAATAAGTGTTATTTTGCGGTCCTCCAAATGATGAATTCGAAGCTCGTGCAGAGGAACACGAAGCTCCACGTGTATAAAACCATAATCCGACCTGTGCTAATGGCTGCGAGGCATGGACCCTAACCCAAAACTCTGAACACAAGGTCGCGTGACCGCGACAATTGGAGGTTTTCAATCCAGGCGGCCAAGGCCGGACGTCGGGCTATCGTGCCATAAAGAAAAAGAAGAAGACATAAGACTAAGGCCGTAGATGTGTTAGAGATATCCAATTTCCAAGATCATGCCTACTTTGTTGAGGTGTTGAGATCAACAGCACACTCAACATCTGCTTGAAATCGTAGTCCGTCACATGGATCGTGAGTTCACGGTGGAACTCCAATCCACGACCCTGGTGCACCGAAGGTGTGCGCACTAACCAATGCACCAACCAGACTACTAATCATTTTTAAAGTCTAAAAAGAAGTTTGCAAGACGAATTTTGTGTAGCGATATTCACAAGCACGTGCACATTATGACTAGAGGTACGGAAATTTCGTTTTTACGAAATAGATGCGAATTTCGGCGAAAATCGCTGAGTTATGCGAAATGTTGTACCTTTTCGACAAAAATGTTTATTTTTGTACGAACACCGAGCAAGCTCTTTACTTAGAGGCTCGATAAATGATCTGTTTTCTGCAGGTTTTCTTCTCAACGTGCATTAAACACTCGTTTCACTGTAAATATAAATGTGCTAAATTAGGTTTTTATGCGAATTTCAGCGAAATTTTCAATATTCAAAATTAGTTTATGCGAAATTTCTGTTTTTTATTTGTGAAATTTCCGTACCTCTAATTATGACTTATTGTTGGAACTAATGTCTGAATCTTGTGCGCTCACCAGTCTCAGTGTCATTAGGTGGTATGCATAAAAAATTGCAACAATTTCTCAGGTTATGTTCAAGAGTGCTGCCGAAAAAAGCTTTCCGTATTTTCCTTGTTCGGAAAATTTCGGAAACATGCCAAAATCTTACTGAGAATGGCCGATCGTCCATTGGAAGCTCTTTTCAAATGAATAACCAACCATCTGCAAACAAACGTCCACACCGCTTCTTCTTTTCAAGTGAAAACATTCAAAAATTTACGGGAAACCTGAAAACATCATTAAAAATTCACCAGAAAACTCACCGCAAAAATTCCTAGGTAAAAAACTTTGTCTTCTGTGATCCTAACTTAACTTCAAGTAACTTCATTTTAATATTTGCTCGTGTATCGTGTACGTGTAAGCTATTATATAAAAGCAGACCATAGAACGTCGCCGTTTTACCGTGAAAACTGTAATTTTTGGCCGGAAATATGGGTGATGTGTGAATATGGAATATGCTTTGGGACTAGACTTTTTGAAAAAGCTAAAGTACTTGTCCATGTCATTGGCTTTGAATAGTGAGTATAATGGAAATGTTTTGAAAAGCCAATGACAAACTACATAAATATGATTATGCTTTATTCCGTGCAGGATTAATGGTTTCGAGCAGTTGCAAAGGCGGTGGCAGTGACATGACGTGTTAATCAAGACATTAAATACAATGCTGAACAATTTTTCCACCTCGAGGAGATAGTTTCGGTGTTCTTGAAACGAGCGATGTAAAAATTATAACGTAGAAGGCAATTTGTAAAAAAAGCTGAGTAGTATATGTGTAATTGTACGGATAGCTCGGGAGGACGCAACGCAATAATTACGGGACGTAAAACTACCAAATTTTGACCACAGGCCCTTACAGCATTCTGATCTATAAAAATTTAGCACCGATTACGACACTAGATAAAAAACCGCCCCTCGTCTTGACATAAAAGCTTTGATTTTGTTCATCCATCATATTATTCTTTAGCCAAAACTGACAAATCTGTTCCATTCGCTCTGGCCGCCACACATTATTCACAATAACCTCCTTTACAAATATGAATAAGTTATTTGGAATTTTATCAAATCAGATATATTTCTTTACGTTTCAAACAATAAACAAGGCATGAAATAATGAATTTTTCTTTCATAAAAGTGTTTGGCCCGTCATCGCTTTTCAAACCAAAAATATGGCCCGCGTAAAAATTAAGTAGGAAACTCCTATGGTCTAGAGCACTCATGGGGAAAGTACGGCCCGCGGGCCAAATGCGGCCCTTTGGGCTAGTCAATCCGGCCCGCGACATGGTTTTGAAGAAACCCTAAAAATTACACATAGTGCAAAATATAATTTCAGTGGAGCTAGAACAGGATAACAGTTTTCTATATTTATTGCGTTCAAGTATGGCATTGTTGTATGCAATATTAACTAAGTATGCACACACATCTTTTTTACAGATCTTCTCAGTCACATCGACAAATTGAACTTTAAACTCCAGGGAAAAAGTCAATTAATAAATTATATCAGGAGTAATGCGATTGAATTTATTTTTGAAACAAATATTCAAGAAAGACCTTACTTATTTCGCAAGACTAACTACGGCAGTTAGGGAAGACAAACAAAAGGTACGACAGTTGTTGAAAGGAAATTTTCAAAATTGAAAGGAACCTCGACATTTATATAATGCCATTTAATGTGGACTGTGAATCAACAACCAAGTAGTTGCAAATACTGGCAGCAACAGCAGCAGCATTGCATGGCTGACAAATATGCTGAACAGCAAAAATGCTGTTCAGCTTTTTTATCAGCAATATAAAATGCATTGTGCTTGACATCTCGCGCTGCTGCTGTTGCTGCCGGCATTCTATTTCCAGCCTAACACTGAATTGAAGCAACCCTTTCTCGATGCTTATAAAGTTGACTTCTACAAGGCCCCGGTTATGTGAAGTTAGCCAGCCCACACCTACAAATTACGCTTGTAACCGTTTGTTCGTGATTGTTCGTCAATTAAAATCGTTTGTTCGTCTCTAATTATTTAATAATAGCAACTTTAAAATAAGAAGTGTGAACTTAGCCCGCCATCTGCAAATATGGTCGGATAGGTATAAATTTGGTATCAATCGAAAGCCAGACGTTTGTTCGTTGTTTTGTGCGTTTGATCGTCCTGGAGGATTCAGGAGTAAGTAAGGAAAAACAGATGACGAGACAGAAACCATTGCTTGTTTTTTATATATAAATAATATATAATAATATATATATAATATATGGTCTTCTGTTATTCTAAATTACTCCTGAAACCTTGCGTTTCCAGGACGAACAAACGCACAAACGTCTGGCTTCCGATTGATACCAAATTTATACTTATGCGACCATATTTACAAATTGGGCTAAGTTCACACTCCTTATTTTAAAGTTGCTATTATTAAATAATTAGAGACGAACAAATGATTTTAATTGACGAATAAACGTAGCCGCTGCGCAGAACAAAGCTTCCCGAATCTGAAAGCTTACGCTCAGAAGAAAATTGCAACGTTTGCTTTTTCCTACATTTGTGAACAGGTGTTCTCTCCCATGAAGATTCGATAGAACAGGTTTAGAACCCGATTGACTGACGATCATTTGGCATCCCTACTGCGAATCAGCTCATCATCGACTTAGAAATTGACAAGAAATTTTTAATATCAAATGGAAAAATAATGAACTCCAGAAATCATGTTTGCTCAACAAGGAAAGATAATTAAATTGAAAAGAAAACCAAACCGAGGTTTATTTTGGGCGCTGCCGAAATTTGAATAACCGTCACACCTAAATGAAACTCAAGTTTCGTTGTGTTAATAGTTTCTACCGCATACTATTTGACGCCATTCCGATTCCACCTGTTCCTAGATACGTTGAGGCTAAGCCATTTATTTATATGGGGAATGTAAATTTTGCAGTTAGTCTCCTCGTTTATAAAAATATGTTTTTTTCGAATTTTTCCGGCCCGCCTAGATAATTTGTGATTTTATCTGGCCCTCCCCTTAGAAAGTTTGCCCATCTCTGGTCTAGAGGGTATAATCTGTCAAAAATGTTTTAGTGTATGTATTATATATCGTCGAAAAGGAATTTTTATGTAGTTTAATTCGTCATTAGTCTATTCTGATGTAAGATTTGATAAATAATCATGAAAACTGAAAAATGGCACTTAACCCTTTGGTTTTAGGGGTGTAAGAGGAATACATAAGGAGTGGGAGGTCAAAAACTTGAAATTAAATCACCAAGACCAACCTATATAACGTAGTAAAAAATCATTAATAGTTAATCGTTTGCCGGATAATATGCTCTATTGCATGGAGTAATTAACCTACGTGAGTTGTTGTGCGATGCCAGACAAACGAATGTGATGATAAAGCTTCAATAACACTCAGGAATGTCGAAGATCTAAGCTCCCACGTATTCGCGTTCGAGTGAACAATTGGAAGTTTATAGAAAGATAGACTAGTGGAAGAGAGCTAGTACTAGGGTCAGAATAATCTGTGGAGTTGTCATTTTCTCATTGCATCAAAACAAACAGTACAGCTTTGCAAAATTGCAAATACATATATGCTTTGAGAATAAAAAATCCCCTTTCGGGGAGTTAAAAAGACAACTTTTCCCACTGAAAGAATTCTATGGCTTCCCTGAACTGGAGTCAAAAACACGCAATCGAAACACTTTGCTCTAGTTAATTATTGTTAACTCAAGAGTGTCAGCAGTTTCGTTTTTTCATATTCAATGGAGAAATACTGCTGCTTCCTATAATTCGGATCTAAAATTAAATTCAATACATTCATCACATCTCCCTGGAAACTATGCCAATAATTAATTTTTATCGTAGTTCCACCTCGTGTACGACTATTCTCAACTAAACCCAAAAACATGGCCATTCTCATAATAAAACTTGGAGACACTCCCCGCGGAAAATACTACCGCCCGGGTGAAAATTGAAACACGAAATTGGGAAAGTTTAGTCCCATGCGGATTTCTTTTCATTATCTGAATATCCCGCCGGGCTAGCATGTTGACATCATTCACCAATACACAACACTCTGAATAGATAGACTGGACTGTGTAGACTCTCTCGTGCCCACTGGCACTTTAATATAGGTGTTCATACTTTTGTCCTATGGGCACTATCGCGCGTCGCACCGTTGACTCTCCTCATGAAAAATTAACCCGTACACCACAATTCCCATTTTCCATTTCGACACTTTGTTTGTTTGTTCGTTCGCAAGCATGTTCCACCGCGTGAAACATGAATGGGCAATACCCATGTATGATAGTAGCGTTCAAAACACCAAAATCTAAACTTCATTCCGCACCCTAACATCCTGAGCTGGCAATGTGTAAGGCGATAGGCGACAGTCACTTCCATTTTTCTGGTACCCTGTTAACGTCTAATTCTAAAAATAAGAAAATGAAATTGCTACGTAGCGACTGATTTATCAACTACCTTTCGCGATATTCCAGGTACATGATATTGTCAGATTTAGCGTTAGACGATATCAAAAAATGAAAGTTACTGTCGCCTGTATCGCCTTACAGAATGACAGCTCAGGCTGAAAACGATGTTGCTGTTTTTTGTGTATTCGAATTGTTTATTCCGTGCAACAAATATTTATCAATGACAAACCTACATGGGAAAACAAAAGAGAGGTTGAGTTGCAAGGATACATGCACGCTGGGCGAGCAAATCCTTAAAAAAGGAACAAAAATGATTCGGATACATGCAACGATGCTATAAAAGTATAAAAGCTGCACTTTGCAGTAGCGGAATCATCGCTTTCAATAGCCGATTCAAAATATGTAGTAAATTTTGGTGAACTTTTAGATGCAACATGGGAGGTATAGTTTTGTGGTGGCATGGCTATCTGTCCAGGGAATCGCTGTGTTTTTTATATCCTTGTTAGGCTACAGACTATGTGTATGCATTCTCTAAAGGGAATACGATGTCACTGAGGACTGAACATGCTCTTAGTACATGTACACGATATTTTCGTTTGAATTATTTGATTTATTATTTTCAAAGTTTTTCAAAAGGACACGAACAAAATATGCTTCCCGCTGAACGATATAGCATAATTTCTCGATATTCCATGTTCCACTAGAAGAAGTTTTTTTTTCTTAAACTTTCCTGAACACACACTCGGATAAAAAGAATATTGCTTCCTGCTTCCTTACTATACCATAAGGATATTGATAGCAGTGCCACGTTGTTGATAGTTGTATATTACAGCGCTACCTATTTCCGATAGTTTCCGTTTTTATATGTATCCTTTCGGCAGAAACTTATCGCGTATCCCGACGTCGAACATTTTCAAAATTTTCAGATTGTGTTCCGTGCATACGGTTGCTAGGAAAGGTATACTTGAGTTTGGGGGTAGATTACGCCCTATCACTATGTACATACAATTTGAACGAAATTTACCATTTCAGATGTTACACAAGCATCCTTCCTAGTTCTGACTTGTGCTCTATGTATAGGTTTAGTTTATTTTCGTTTCGCCGAGAGTTTATTATTGTTTCGTGAAACACGAAAAGTTAGCGGCGCGCTCAACGGGAGTCTTTATTCTGTATGTTTGCTATTACGGTTGAGAGGACGCTCAGCACTGAAACTAGACTACGGGAACCAGGTTGGAACGGACATTGTGTTGTTTCGTCGTTTCAAATTTTTCCTTTTTTTTCGTTCAGGTCGTCATGTCATCCATGCAGTTTTCGTATAAGGATCGAGATAGGGAAATAATGAAAAGAGTTTATAGAGAGATCCGTATACCTGCGGATGTTAGATTGTGTGAAGTTTTTGTTTAGCTATCTGTGAAAATTTGTGTAATGGATGTGCTCAGGTGTAAGGCGAAGATTTGAGCTGTAAATAAAGTCGTTTTAGGGTAATGAAATACATAGTAAGAACAATGCTTTTCAATTTGACGTCTTGGGGAAGGTATTTTTTATATTTTTTTTTATTCCTGGGAACCGGAACGAGTTAAGGGTAAATATTTTGAAGTTTTACTAGAAAAAAAAATAAAATGTCTAGCATTTCTCTGAAATCCTCTTTGTTCTTGGTTCGTGACATTGCATTTTAATATGTTTGAGTGCTGTCATTATTTCAAGAATTATTGCAAAAATGAAATGAAAATGCGACTCATCAGAAAAGATATTTTTTCGCCCAAAATCGTTGTCCAGTTCAAGCTGCTCTAAGGCCCAAACTGCGAAGTGATAACGAAGTGGATGGTCGTGCGACTTTAATTGCTGAGTCAATTGGACCTTGTAAGGGAATAATCCGAGATCTTCGTGCAGAATTCTTCTCAGGCTAGTGCGTGAAATGTTTAACTGTTGAGATAGATGGTTGATGTTCGTGGATAGAGTCTCACACTCTGGGCTACAGCAGCCACATTATCATCTGTGCGCACCGTACGACGACGGGGACCACGAGTCTTGTCCACTAGCATGCCAGTCTCACGAACTTTTTGCACAAACTTGCGTACGTGACGCTCGATGGGTGCTTCATTTCCACCAAAACTTCTTTTCAACAAACGCACTCTTTGGGCCAGACAGCACTCACTTTGAAAATAAGTATTCAATATTTCCCAACGTTGTTCAAGCGTAAGGTGACTCATATCGTTCCGCGGAGGTATGATACTGACTTTCTATCCAGATTTCGAGCGAAAAACAGCTGTCAGTGTCAAACTAACCTATGATTTAAAAACGAACTTGTAATTGGCCCACCCGTTAAAAGGAGGGCATTTTCCATGAAAACAACTTTAACAGACGGAAAATGAAGAAATTTATCAAACATCTCAGCATCACAGAAATGGTGCTGATAAGATGTTTTCTGCTATTCGAAAGATTTTTCAAGCACCACAAAAAATTATCAGGATAATTTTTGACCAGTGTAGGAAAATTCAAATATTTGATTGTCCTTAAGCGATTAAAAAAATTTGTTGACTCTTAGCAGACTTATGATATACCCCGCTTAACTTCATGGCCAACTTTGTTAAGCTATGTTTGTAGTTGATGGTGCTTTTTAAATTTTTGATTTTTAAATATTTGAACTTTTCAATTTTACATTTTTTAAATGTTTAATTTATAAAATTATCAAATTGTGGAGCTAGGTTTGTATGGCAGCCCCATGACCCAGTGATCCAAATTGGGTGAATCAAACATACAAACAGCCTGCAACAAATAAGAAGCACGTGTGTAAAATTTCAGCTCCGTAGCTATTATAGTGGCCGAGAAAAACGCGCTGCAACAGACGGACAGACGGACAGACAGACAGACATACAGACGGACATCGCCCAATCGATTCATCTCGTCATGCTGATCATATATGTATACTTTTTATATGGTCGCAGATGCTTCCTTCAATGCGTTGCAAACTTCATGACAAAGTTAATATACCCTTTCACTTTATGAGCGAAGGGTATAAAAAAATGGTTTAGGATTCTGCGTGTGTGTGCGGCATAAGAGCTCCTCAGCCGATATTGCTGCGTTAGGCGATATCTTGCGACTGATAAGAACCCAACTTGCTTTATGTTTATTGCTATAATGATATCAAAGGATCGCCAGTAATCTCAGACTGAAGTCTCACTTGACACATTTTCATTGATAGTTTCGACTAGTTGGCGAAATGTGCATCGTAGATAATTCGCCTTGAACGTCGATATTACCCCATCATCCATGGGTTGCAGCAGAGGGGTTTTATTCAAAGGTAAAAAAAAATCCCTTTACATGGGATTCATGTCGTTCACAATTTATGGACGTCCTTCCATATTGTCCAGAAGTAATAGAATTGTCACAAATTTCTCTACAGAGGGAAAAGATAAGATCGGAACCATTCCACACATAAACTGGAAGCCCTTCATCCTTTTTAATTTGATCGAAAAAAACTGGCAGAGACGATAGGGTGGTTTAAATATGATCGCGACAAACGCTGTAGATGGCGCGCATGTATTTTTTGAAGGTCGTGGCTTGAGTATAATGATACCTGGGTCCCTTACTAACAGAGTGACATAGTTTTCGTCGCGAAGGTATATTTTACGCTCGTGCTACGACCATGAGTGAACATCATGTGCCAACCGCCATTGCGTAACGTATTGTCATTCGTTTTTTAGTGAGGGAAGGTGTTAATAATACGGAAATTTTTCTGCGTTTGCAAAATCCGTTCGGTAGTGAGTGCCTGAGTGGGACTGCTGTGTTGAAATGGGCCAAAGCGGTCAAGGATGGCCGTGAAACCGTCGAGAATGAGCCGCATGTCACCCGCCAACCAGCATCACACCAGACAACATTCGCCGCGTAGAACAACTCATTTCGGAGGACCGTAGGATGAATGTTCGAGAAAATTCGGCTGAACTCGGCTCTATCATTGGTAGTGTAGAGTCTCTCATCCACGAACCCCCTTAATATCGCAAAATAACGGTGCGATGGATTCTCAAACTGTTGAACTTCTCCAGGATTATGCGCTTCCTCATACCGCTCGTCTTACGCTCGATACAATATTGGAATTGGGGTGGGACGTACTGGAGCACACCCCCTACAGTCCGGATTTATTACCCTGCGATTACCATATGTTTGGACCTCTGAAAGAAGCCCTCGGAGGTCGAAAAATTCAACACCGACGATGAGGCAGAGGAGTTTGTGCGCACATGGATGTCCGAGTTGTCCAAGGAATTTTTCGATACCGGCATCAAAAAGCTTCCGGAGAGGTGGAAAATATGTGTAACTAGTGAGGGGGAGTATCTAGAAAAACTGTATTTTTTTTTTTTCATTTTTTTCTATAATAAATAAACGTGTCAGAGCATTTGTCTCGATCATATTTGAACCGCCCTCGTACATATTTCCGACATGAAATTCAACTTTCCACGGAAAAATGATGACGATGTTGACCCGCTTATATACGGAGTTTACGCGGTACACGAGTCTATTGAATTGAAAATTTTAACATATTTCGCGCAAACATGCACCAGCAGACAAAGTTTTCTACCTAGGAATATTTTGGTGAATTTTATGGTGAATTTTTAATGTTTTGCAGGTTTTCGCAAAAATTTTGTGAATAGCTTTTGCTTGAAAAGAAAAAACGTTCGACTCTTTCACGGAGCTAAAAGGACAGGAGAGTGGGAGACGTATCGCTCCCAACTCAATGAATACAACAAGAAAATTAGGTCTGCCAAATTGAATCCATGAGACAAAGTCTGTAAATGTATTGAATTCACTAACACAGCTGCGAGACTTCATCGGGTTATGGCTAAAAAGGACACTGAGCACATACGCACCATGGGCGCTACACGCTTTGACGACAGGCGAGCTACTCCTTAGCAAACTTTTTCCGGGATGCCACATACTGAGGAAGAAGGGTCCTTCAAATGAAGACAGTCTGTATAGAGGTAAATTTTCAGACTGGAGAGGCAAATCTTTTGAGTCATTTAAATCCGCCAGCACTGACGGGATTTTTCCAACTCTCCTTCAAAACAGTCTGGACCTTCTCACTCCATACCTCCTGAGTATCTTCAAAAGCAGTTTTGCGCAGGGCTACATCCCGCGCTCATGGAGACTTGCATGAGTAGTATTCATTCCTAAACCGGCCCAAGGGAGATCCCAAATCTTCCAGACCAATCTTACTTCATCCATGCTTCATTGAAACACTTGAATTAGGGGGGCCCGTTGCCCATAATCAATTTCGTTATAGCTAGTTCTACAGTAGGTTGTAGAACTAGCTATAACGATATCACAATAGGCCCAATGTCTTTAGTGCTGCGAGTCCCTTTGGGTTCACGCCCCTCTACAATCTACATTAGGTTGCTTGTCACCGGTGGTGCAGTGTTGCTCTCGAAATGGGCAGCTGTAATCTGAAGAAGTGAAAGTGAGCCTACGTCCGGGAAATGGCGTGATACAATTCCGTATAAAAAAAAACTGAGTATGGGACCCACGATGAGAGCCTATTTATACTGAATCAGTTTTGAATCAGGCATTCTGCCTATTGTCGAACTTTTGTCTTCAAATTTGTTTGAATGTTGGACAACAAGTTGAATCGTGCGAACGCGCCTAGTATGTACATATTTTCTAAAAACCTGATTAAAACCTTAACACTAGTATAATTTTGCCCATTTGCCAGCACATGCTATTGTTGTTCAGGTTCCTGGTTGTGTGTTCGTTGTTGTTGCACTTACGACGTGACGAGCAATCAGGTGCCTGGTTGTGTATAATTTTGCACATTTGAATGTACGTGCTATTGACAATCAGGCAAAATGCCTGATTCAAAAATCAACCGGTCTAGCGCAACAGCACCGCATGCAACGAACACATACAACATCCCGCTATCACGCACCGCACAGCACGAGCACACCGATCAACAGCATTCGGTATCAGCACACCACCCAGCAGACCCGTACAGTATAAAAGGCAAACCAGACAACGACTCAACAGCATTCAGCATTCTAGTCTTGGTATCGAAGCATCCACAAATGAAACTCAGGAACAAGTAGGAACAAGATAGAGATCGCCATCCACGTCAGAATTGAATGCGTACAAACTTGGTCCATTCGGACAGCGTGTGTTGAACATTATAATTTGTGTATCATTGAATTGAATTGAAATATTTGAGAATCTATAATAAACTTACAAGAATGCTGAAAATATCCTCTTGACCATTGAATCTATCGGTTACACAATCTATTTTGATAAATTAACTTACATTATAATAGGAGTCTGGCTGGTCTAGCGGTTAGTGCGCGCACCTTCGGTGCACAGGGTCATGAGTTCGAATCTCACCGTAGATCATGGTGTTTTTCGAACTCACGAGCTTGTGACGGACTATGATCTCACTCAGATGTTAAACGAGTACCCATTTATGGGGATAAATAACACTGCTGAGCGTGATGCTGATCTCATTACCTCAACAAAAGGCAGATAAGATCTTGGAAATAGGATGTCACTAACACATTCTGCGGCCTTAGTCCAATGCTGGATTGTCGCGCCTGTTATTTATTTATAATAGGACTAGGACCTCATCTTTATTGAATGCATTTTTGCGCCTTGTTTTTATCTTTTCTACCGACTTATTTCAACTAAGTAAGGTCAAAATCATATTCTATCCAATAATCTAACCCGATATAAAGCGAATCTAATGGTAATCGAAACTGACAAAGACGAACAAATTTCAATTTATTCGGTACGTTCTACTATACATTTTATCTAAATCCGGGTGGCCGTGGCCTTCAACCTCACTCATTCCTCGTAAATATCTCTTGAAGTGCTCGTATCAATAACGTCTAACACTCCATCTATAATAATAATTTCCACCGAAACCACCTTGAACCGAATACGAATTTCTCTCTTAACAGCTCCTCAGAAACAACAAAAGTAAGGAAGCTATAACAAAAAAAAAATCGAAACGTTACCATACCATCAATGTCGAAAGAAAATGCTTCCGGAAAGAAACATTAACTCACTCTCGTAACGATACAAATTGTGGCCATTACTTGCCAGACGTGTTCTAGCAGTCGATAATCAAAATAATTCAGGACGAACCTCGTAAAGCGCTCACAGTTTTTACCCCAGAAGCACTTTAACGTGTCATTTGTGAACTATCAGAATTTCCATCATAAAAAAAATGGAAAAAAAACTTTTTGCAGTTTGAAAATTTCACCTGAAGTGAAATTTTCGTCTTTTCATAATAAATATAAAACTATACATACAGTCTCCTAAGAGATACAGCTCGATATATGTTCGAGTGGATCCTGCGCTGGAAAGAAGCAAGACAAGGATACTTTGCTCCAGCAGATAAGTCTATGATGGCATCTAGCAGTAGCAAGAGGTTAAGATGTTTCTATGCTAAAGTTGAATGGGGGTGTTATCTCAATGAGAGAGTGATATAGTAGTTGTGATACCAATTGAAACTTTTATAGTTGAAGAGTCTCAAGTGTAGTAGACGGTATATAAAGTTTTTGAAGTTTACTCTCTCTACGGAGAGATAGCATAGTTGAGTTTCTCAATACGGTGAGAAAGAGAGAGACACAGGTTAATTGACTTAATCGGATCCATACAGACGAATTGGGAATATTTGTGAAGGAGATCTACAAAATTGAGAATGACAATAATAGAACTTTATTGAAATCTTATTAAATTGAAAACCATAGAGGAGATTCATGAAGACAACATACATTTTGTTATTGTATAGGAGAGCCTAGAGAACTCTAAAATATTATAAGCATGCCCAACATTTTTTCAACGTTGTGATCGTATTTTTTAGGAGGGTAAACAAAACATTTAAACTTGCCAACAACAATTAAGGTTTCCCATCAGTTTTGTCTATTGTCTGCGCTTAAAGTATTAATAGAAAAGATGTTCAACATTTTAAAGTCAAATTTTAGGAAAGCACAATCTAAAATGATTTTGACGGCTTTAACGATAAACTCCTTACTCCTGATTACATTCAACTCAGTCACGATTTCTTTTTATTCCGTAGCTCGTCTATGCTCTCGGGATCATCACGAAAGCAAAACCTTAGGATTTCACGAAAGGATGACTTTCAGTCAAAGTCCCAAATATAAAAGGCCTGAAAAGAACGAGCATAAATCTTGTCTTGGAGACCGCAGTCTCAGCTGCTATGTGTGAATGCCAGTTTGTTAGGAATATCCGAGTCACCGAGGTCATTTTTTTTGCAAGCGCCCGTCTCTGCCTGCCTTGGCTACGCCCATGTTTTTATTTATTGAATACGGGTAACATCAAAAATTTACTACTTTTGACTATAATTATATATGTACGTGTGTCACGATTTGTTTCAAGAAAGGTAATAAATCAACTGTCATCTTAGATATTTCTCCGAACAACACACGTATCAAAATAATCCTATTACATACTCGGAAAGTAGACATACCTACGAATTTTCCTTTCTATTTTTTCCCAATATTGTCAATAACCTAAGAATAACTTTTCTTACATGTTACATTATACATTACATACAAACACAATGAATCGCATAAATGTACATTCGATGACGCAACATTATTCGAAGGTGCTGCTGCCTAGGCCCTGTATTAGGTACTACGCGCGTAATACCAATAAAACGTGACCTTTATCGTTAAATTACGGTCTCTAATATTATAGAGAGAAGCTGAGTAGCAAAGATATTGACAATAGAGGTTTTTTATGGACTTTTATCCTCCTCCATACTAACAACAGAATATCCTTTATCACTTAAAGTATGGTACTATATATTCGTTTTTAATGTTCGCCTATTTGTCTTTAATGTGAATTGAATCTGTCTGATGGAACATTTTTCGTCTATTCATATTGAAATTCTGAGAATAGAGACAAAGAGAGAAAGAGAAAAAAAACTTCATAAATAAATTGGTACTTTAATAGGATATCTGCACATGCACATGGAGATAGAAAAAAAAGTCGGTAGGCCAAATAATTGTACTGAACCCGAAATTAAGACGTTCACTCTCACTGTCTATGAGTCACATCTGCACACAGCATTTCTCCCCGTTCACGTCTATGAGTCACATGTGACTCATGAATGTATAGATTTTCGGATGTCAGATGTGGTGATAAAGGCTGCATTCAGCGAACGAAATTTCCTGGAAAAACACTGGAAATGCTACAAGAATTACCCGCCACCACTCTCTTTCTCCGCTGAAAAGCCCTAATGCGCAATGAGAATCTAAATTGGAAGAGCATTTTTCTGCTACATTTTTCGTTCGCTGACTGCAGCCAAAGTCGGCCAAAGCCGACAGTGAACATAAAAAAAGATATGAATTAAAAAATTATTTTTTTTTTCGAATTTTGAATAAATCAATGCGGAAAGATTTAATCAATAAAATTGATTTTCTAGTTTTGAAATTGAAACCGTCGAGTTCCAAGTACAAAAAAGTCAAAACTTCAGCTGAATGTACTAGGGAACGAAGGTCAATTTAATCGGTTCTCTTGATTCTCCAAAATGACACTTTTGAGCCTTCAAATGTAAAAAGTAATAACATACCACATACAATGGCCAAAATTTTGATCTAAGTGCACTAAGTGTAGACCTGGCGGCCACTGAACCTAACCTAGCCTAACATACCACTGAAAAGCCTAAACACTAACACAATTTTTGTCAATTTTGTCAATTTAGGTCAAAGTACACCGTTATGAAATTAATGTCAGAATTTTAACATTTCTCTTAAGTTTTAATACCTATATCTTCAAATAAATAAATAACAGGCGCGACAATCCAGCATTGGACTAAGGCCGCAGGATGTGTTAGTGACATCCTATTTCCAAGATCTTATCTGCTTTTTGTTGAGGTAATGAGATCAGCATCACACTCAGCAGTTTTATTTATCCCCATAAATGGGTACTCGTTTAACATCTGAGTGAGATCATAGTCCGTCACAAGCTCGTGAGTTCGAAAAACATCACGACCCACGGTGAGATTCGAACTCATGACCTTGTGCACCGAAGGTGCGCGCACTAACCGCTAGACCAGCCAGACTATCTTGAAAGCGATGTTGATATTTCAAGTCAAAGAAAGAAGACTTTACGAAAAATTTAATAAGTACTTATTCACTTAAATGAAACTTTCCGTTTTAGGTAGTCAATTTTAGTTTTTAAGCTCCAATTTTCAGGCTATAGCAGGATACAGAAAATGTGTTACAAATTCTTTTGTTTGTGTTTTGCTCAAATGAGTTCATCACATCACAAATCAAGGTTGCCACTGTCTTTTTAATTGCTTTTATGTGATTGCTTCAAAAAAAAGATATTGCATCAATTTGTGCACTATTATAAAAATTGAAGAATCCTCAGAATCCACGAAGCGGAAAGCTCATTCGTACGTAGAGTAAATTATTGAGAGTAAATGAAGGGAATGCATTCCCTTACATAAATTTAGATTTTACTAATATAGACCGAAAGAAACGGTTTTGCTTAAAGCAAAACAGCAAGAAAGAGGCAAAACAGCAATATATCATTTTCATTTTTATTTTATTTTTATACCCTTCGCTCGTAGAGTCAACGAAGGGTATATGTATTAACTTTGTCTCGAAGTTTGTAACGCATTGAAGGAAGCATCTCCGACCATATGATAAGTATAAATATATGATCAGCATAACATGGGGAGCCGATTGGGCGATGTCCGCCTGTCTGTCTGTCCGTCTGTTGCTACGCGTTTTGCTCGGCCAATTTGAAAGTTATGAAGCTGAAATTTCGCACAAAAGCTTCTTTTTGCTGCAGGCAGTTTGTATGTTTGAATTAGTAAAATCGGACAATGGGGTCATGGGGCTGCCATACAAACCCAACCCCAAAACTAGTTTCTTCTAAGGAAAACTTCTTTATTTGTGCACCAATTTCAACCAAATTTCACACAAATCTGATTCCCTTGATGACACAAAACATATGTAAGAATGGATCATATCAGACCATGGGTTCATGGGTCTGCCATACAAACCCAACTCCCCAAATTAGGTTCTTCTCAGAAAAACTAATTTATTTGTGCACCAATTTCAACCAAATTCTACATAAATGTATTTCTATTGCCGACACAAAACATTCGCAAGAATGGCTTAAATCGGACCATGCCATACAAACCCAACCCCCCATTTTGGTTGGCTTCGAAGAACCATTTTCTACACCAATTTAAAAATACTTGGAATTAATGTGTCTTTATCAAAGCAACAAAAAAGGTCAAAACAAATGGAATCGTACTATGGGACCATGCTCCATGCTCCCGCATCCCCCAATAAAATTTTCAGAGTAAATATTTTTATTTGCCAACTTAGTCTAACCAAACCCCATACAAATATTGCTTTGTCGACGCAAGGGAACGTTTCTGAAGACGCAAGGAAAAGAAAGGGGGGGGGGGGTTAAATAGTCGTAGGTACGCCCGATAAACTTTTAGCCCGAAGAGAGCTAAGGGTATCCAAATTTCGGCCGCGCCCGAAATTAGCCTCGGTCTCGTTTTTATTTTTTAAATACTTCCCTTCTTTTATTACCAGTGGGAAGAGGAAAAAGTACACGAAAGGATCATAGACAACTAAAAACAACGATTTTCACTGACTGCCGAATTTCAAGATGATGTATACAAGCACATTTCAAGCACTCAAAAGTTTAATGCAAGGAGTGTTATTGGAAGACCCTCTATATCACTACAACGATGAATATATGTAGCTTGAAAATCCTTTACCGCACTTGAATTTTGGGAGAGACTTTGCATAATTTTAATACTAAAACCAGACAATGGGAGGAAAATCATACCGTCCAATAACGCTTTTGTCATCAGCGCCCGTTCTAGCAGCTACGCCGCCCGGGGCAAAAGGTCAATTTGCCGCCCTTTAGGTTACCAGTCAGCTCTTGTTCGCTGTAACATCGAGTAGCTATAGGAAACGACACCTTGGAACCGAATACCGTATAAAAATGTGCATTTTTGGATAGACAAAACAAAAATTTATGTTCAAAGTAGGATTTGTAATTCAGAGAATAGAATCTCTTTTCGCACTGAGGTACTGAAGACTCAGTTAATACTCATCATAGTTCAGTTAGGCCTTGTAGAGAGTTTGTTCAAAATTCCAAAATTAAGCCTTAATTAAAAAATTAACTAATAAATATTTTAAATATTTTTACCGTTGTCAAAAAAATTTGCATATGGCATAGGTCAAACTACTAGCTTTTAAACCCAATTTTCCACAAAAGCACTTAACACATTTTAGAAAACTCCACTCTGGAGCCAAAGATTTGGGCTCGTTTTCATAACTAACCTTTTGGAGTACTTTCTATAAGTTCCTTACATGTTCTGCAAGAGATAAGTTTCAAGTAACTGGATCTGTTCGCGAATGGATTTCGTCAGCGGTTTTTAACTGTGTAAAGGCTCAAACGAAAGGGTGCCGCTGAGAAAAGGAAGTACCAACTCATTAGGGGCAACAACCAATGCAATCGCCGCTCCATAAAATACCGTTAGCGCGAAAGGTTTTCTATAATTTCGACTTAGGTTTTGGTTGCCCCATTTGGATTCGCTTCCTATGTTTCCATTACAGAAAGAATAACACCGCTGTCGGAACGTTAATCACTGAGGTCAAGGTATGCAACGGGAGTTAAAAACGAGACCGAGGCGAATTTCGGCCACGGCCGAAATTTGGATACCCTTCGCACCCCTTGGGCACAAAGTTTTTTTCGGGCATACCTGCGACTTGTATTTACCCCCCCCCCCCCCCCCCATTATTTTTCTTCTGTCTTCACAAAAGTTCCGTTGCGTCGACAAAACAATACTTGTTTGTCGTTTGGTTGAAAAAAGTATGTAAATAAAAATATTTACTCATTTGCAGTCCTAAGAGGGGCTACACACGCACAAATTGAAATTTCACAAATTTACTGTTATTTACTTTAGTTTAGTTTACTAAAAACCTACCCTGCTAGCCACGATCGGTGAACGATAAATCCAAAGAGACGGGGGAATGCAAAAAATGTCGTAGTATTCGTGAACACTGTCTCATCCACACGCGTTGGCTTATGTACTTCGACCGAATCTCCATCACCCGATGACTGTCTCGATGAAGAATCGGTGCCAATTCATCGAGAGATATTTTCTTGAAATTTCGGTCAGTTTCGCTTCCTTGTCGTCATTTTGCGCCGATGCGATGGGTTATATTTTTCTTTGTATAGCGGAAGCTTTTTCACTTTAAAGTTGACTTTCGTAGTGTGTGCCTCTGCATCGAGTAATTTGAATAAATGAGTAAATTCTTCTTCTTCTTCTCTGTACCGTAACCCGTTGTGGGGCATGGTGCGTTCACTCAGCCGTTTATAGGCTATTTCGAGTCAACGTTACATTGCTTCGGAGTGCTTGTTGCAAGCACTATATATTTCCTATCCGCACATGTACGGAAATTTTGGAACACGCCGAGATTCGATCTCCGGACGTCTAAATTACTAGCGTCGTAGAGTGCGACCCAACCAAGTGAGCCACAGAGCGGGCTAAATGAACAAATTACTCATGAAATAATTTAATGAAAATAATCGGCCTTTTCGTATGTAAAGAACGCATGAATGAAATTCAACGATTACTTCATTAGGGCGAACTTGATGAATTCTTCGGGGAAACTCATTAAATGTGTGATCAGTTCCAGCATGATGAATTCGCCAGTGAAACTCACCGTAGTTTTCATCAGTTCCTTTCTGATGAATTCATTGATGATCCGCACCGCATCTATCATCAGTACCTCTCTAATGAAATCATGAGGGAAAGTCATGTTTGGGTTCACGTGGTCTTCATGCAGTCGTTCACCATATCTTTGAAAAATATATAAGGGAATTTAGTCCCTCGGCTAGAACAAATGGAATGATTCGGTTCATCCAGAGATTCATGATGCCGGCATCGATGCATTCCTTATGCCATGGCTAGTAGGGTATAGTGTGAGGCTTGCTTTAAGCCGGTCCCACACCGACCGGAGTGTGGCACACACCGCACAAAAGATCGGTCCTTAATACCTTGGAGTCGCCCAACCACACTGCTGCTGCACGATTTTTCGTATCAATCTTTTGTGCGTTGTTTGCCACACTCCGGTCGGTGTGGGGCCGGCTTAACATTAGCATAAAATTGTAGCACAAAAGTACATTCAGTAAAAAAAATTTCGAGTGTATGTAAATTTTTCTTCAAAAAATGCATACACGTTTAGGGCTCTCGTCCACTGCAAGCGTAAACTTGAGCGGCGCGGCGCTACAGCGGCAAAGCTTTCACAAAATGTGCGGAAAAGCTTTTACAAGTAAGCACATCTTCCACTGGAAGAGTTATTTAGTCGCTTGTAATCTACAAAGGAGAGTGTAGTGTTGCCCGGATGTGCAGATTAGCGACTAGTATTGCGAAAATTATTTATATTATAACATATTAGGGCCGGGTTTCTGATAGTCTATACTCAGTACCTGTCGGCTGGTTAGTCTTATCGCATAAAGAAGACACACACAATATTCAGAAAGCTTTTCCATTGTATTGAATGGAATTTTTGTTTATTTTACATAGTTACGCCATATTTTGCTTGGTTACGCCATCATTATAGATTGAAAAAATCGTTACGCACTTTCATCCAACAGCGTAAATAAGCAAAAGATAACATAACTATCCAAAATTAACAAAAATTAAATTCAATATACATATGTAATGGAAATTATCAAGGTAAATACTAGCCCGGCGGTGGTACCGGCTATCCCGCATATCCCATAGTGGGGAATGCCTATGAACGACATTTATTAATTTCTCTTTATCTATCTATATCCATTGTTAGATATAAAATACAAATACACCTGATTTGAAAAGTAGCAACTCAACGCCTGAAGTTCGTGCGGCAATAAGCGTCAAATCCAACACTTTTTGATACAATCGCACGAGTCGCGCGAAGCATGAAAAAGCTATTGGCATGACGACTTGTGTTTTGTTTTTGTTACAAGGCAGTTCGTAAAGAGAGTTCGTATGTACTCTCGACTCACGAATTTGCTGTGCGCATGTGCTGCTCCTGTTGTTCGTGTAGTCAAAGTAAAGCAAATTCCAGTTGTGAGAGTTGGAATGCACTCTCGGAAAAATTCGGAAAAGCTTTTAACCCGGGAGCGCCGCGCCGCTCGAAGCAGGTAATGGACGGCAGGCGTTAAGTGGAAAATTGTGTTAAAAATTTCGGTGGGAAAGTTTGTCTAAAATTTTTAAGTCATTTTTTTTACAAACTTTTATACGAAATTTTGTATATCTTTTTACGCAAAAGGAAATTTGGTCCAAAAATTTGCTATTGTTGGAGTTTCCTCTTACTCGTATTTTTATTTTATAATTTTTCCTCTTCCAATTTCTGGTTATGGGAGTGGATTTAACCCCTCCCGAGGTTGCGCAATTGGCTATCGCTCTGGCTGTGGGTATACTGTAGCTTCATCATACTTATCTTGCTAAATCTTGGACCCCTTGTTCCAAATTTGTCCTCTAAATGGACGCAATAGGAACCAACTGAAAGGATCTATCCGCGCAGAGAATAAACGAAATTAAATTGAATTGCTGATAAAGGATGAAAGTTTGCGAAAACGAAAATTAGTGATGAAAATTGTGCCGTTGGGCGTGAGATTATTCACAAAACAGTTTTTTTAAGGTATTTATGGGCTGAGTATTTATACGATTATTTTGTATAAGTCTCTACTTGGGTAGGGACTGCTCTCCTGAGATTCAACAGACTAAACAGAAATTTCAGACTTCATTTTCCGATAATTAAATTGGGACATATAGCTTAAATGCAATAATATTACTATGTTATAATTACGTGCAATATTTCGTCCTCTATTTAAAAAATTTGGTGGCCCATCCCTTTAGCAAGTCGTGCATGTCCAATTAATCCTTAATTCTGACGAAGACAAGAGACTAAATATTCAATTAGAGGAGAAAGTTACCGTTACCATTGTATTGCAATGAAAATGTTGTTTTAAGAAGATCTTAGTACATAACTGATCAAATTGTCGCACTTTGCATCACAGACGTAAAATTGAGGCCACTTTTACTTAGCATTTTAGGATTCTAAATGCAGGACCTCATAGCAATTGTGGTCAGCCTCGATAGATGATAGAATTGACTAACAAACAGAAATTTAAAAACGGTTTTAATTAAATACATAATTTACATGAAAAGCGTATTTCACCGACATTCTATAAAGTTGCCGCAACCGTTGTAAAATGCGTTTTGTGGGTGCCAGTTTAGGTAGATTAAGTATTTAATTTCGCCCCACTTTATTTCATTTGATGTTACCTTGCCACTATATAGAAATGAACGTTGAATTTTTCATTTAAATTTTTTTTTTTATTCGAATGTTAATCAAAAAGCCGCCCATAAGATTTGGCGCCCCGGGCGACCGCTCGGCTTGCACCACCCCTGCCCCCTTATAGTGGGCGCTGTTAGTCATGCAGCAAATATCTGCGACAAGCAGCGATAAGAATTTCTCGCTGTAGGGCCCCGCAGGTGATTCTGTGAAGCATGGGGCACAGTATTCTTTTTGGCATAGACTGATAGGGAGTCGCGGCGCCACGCACCCGAGCTGCACAGGAGGTCCCTAGGATGGTTGTTCTGTACGAAGACCCTCGCACACTAACGATCCTGATGCACTCGAATCATGAAGGATGGCTTCGGCATAACTGACTTTCATCCTCTTCTTTCGAATCTTTCAAATCAACACCGGTACCAATATTTTGAAGTACAAGGATAAGGTTTTTTTTCAACCATGGGTCGTCCCAGTGTTTTTTCAACACGGTTTTTTTTCAGGTTTCATTCAGCATCTGTTTAGTATACGGTCAGCAGCTTTTAAGCACCAGCCTGTTCAGTAACTAAGTTAATGTAATTTTGTGTGGCTGATTCCAAATTCTCTCTAGTTCCTGTCAACCCCTTGTGGGCATAGGGCATTAATCATGCCTACTCTCCACATCGTTCTGTTTTGCGCCAACGGCGCTAGCTGCGACCATGTAAGATTTAGCGTTTTCGCTTCGCTAGTTACCGATCTTCTCCATGTATTCCTTGGCCGCCCAACACGGCGTCTTGCTCCGGAGTCCTGTGGATTCCAGTTTAGAGCCTTTTTTGCGACGTTTTTGGGCCCTCTTCGGAAGGTGTGACCTATCCATTGCCACTTAAGTCTTTTGATCGAAGTGCCTATCCTTTCCTGGCCAGTTATAGTAAGGAGATCCTCGTTCGAAATGATCTCCGGCCAACGAATATTTAGGATGCGCCGCAGACACTGATTAACAAAAGTTTGCAACTTATCAGTGATCTCTTTAGTCACCATCCAGGTTGAACAGCCATATAGCAGAATGGATTTCACATTAGAATTGAAGACACGTATTTTGGTGCGTCTGGAAATATTGGTGTTTAGCCAGAAAGGAGTCAAATTGAAGAAAGCCGCCCTAGCCTTGTTTACCCGTGATTTTACATCAGCATCCGCTCCACCATCTGCTGTAACTACACTTCCGAGATAGCAAAATTCATCGACTTGTTCGACTGCCTGTCCTGAAATACAAATTTCGCTTTGCCCACCTGGATATGTGCTCAAGAACTTAGTCTTGGCAGCATTGATTTTCAGCCCCGCATTACGACTCGCGCAATTTAGAGCTTCTGTCATTTGAGCGACATCATCCGTGTTTGTTGATAGAAGGCAAATGTCGTCAGCGTAGTCAGGATGTTGAAGGTGATCAAACAATTTCCATCTGATACCTTTGTTACGATGTAATTGGAGTGCGGAGCCGAGTACATAACTAATGGCAACAAGGAAGAGAATAGGTGACAAAATGCAGCCTTGCCTCACTCCACTGTGCACCTCAAAAGGATCTGAAAGCTTGCCCTTATGCAGGACGTGACATTGGGCTCCATTGTAGGATTCCTTGATGATGGAGATTATCTTATCTGGGATATTTCGTCTCCGTAAGGCATCCCAGATGTAGAGACGATCAACGCTATCGAAGGCTTTCTCAAAATCGATGAACATGAGATGTAATGGGGATCTCCATTCCGCGGATTGCTCAATAATAATACGAAGGGTGTTAATGTGGTCGCTACAGGAAAACCCTTCGCGAAAGCCAGTTTGTTCGTCATTCAATGTGTCATCGATTTTGTCCTTGATTCGTCCTAACACAATCTTAGCCATCAGCTTGGAAACAGCAGGAAGTAGGCAGATCCCACGCCAATTATTGCAATTCTTCAGGTCACCTTTCTTCGGAATCTTAATAATTAGGCCCTTTTTCCACTCACTGGGAAGAGTTTCGGTTTTCCAACACTCTTGGATTAAGGGAAGGAGAATATCCGCTGAAGCGATAATATCCGCTTTCAAGAATTCAGACGGAATTCCATCAATCCCAGGGGCTTTACCGGCGTCCATTGATTTAATAGCGTCTATTAGTTCCTTTTCGGATGGTGGACCAGAACTAATGCCGTCTATTCGAGGGACGTCTTCTGCTGGCAATGAAGATGCACGTGCAGGCCCGAAGGTGTTATTAAGGACTTCTAAAAAGTGTTCTCTCCATCTTTGCAGCTGTTGTTCTTCGGTAACGAGCAGAACACCTTCCTTATCTTTCACAGGATGTTCCGTTAGTAAAGATCTGCCAGTTAATGGCTTGATAAGCTTGAAGAGTGTTCCACTGTCACCGCGGGTAGACGCATCCTCTGCCTCCTTCGCAAGCGCGTTGATATTATTGCGCTTATCACGCCTAACGCTCCTTTGAACGCCTTTTTGGAGCGAACAGTATTCAGCTCTGTATCGTTCCTTAGCTGAATCGTCAGCAGCTGAGTTAATCTGCTCCTTAACTCTCTTGCGTGCTGAGATAAGAGACCAAGTGGAGTCGCTAATAAATGGTCTCCTACCGCGATCCAATCGTCCTAAAATTTTTTCGCCACATGAAATAAATAAGTCCTTAGCGACTTTCCATCTATCGTCAATTGTCGGATTTTCATTTAGTGGTGGTGCATTAGCTTTTTCGCGCAAAGCGGTGTAGAACGCACGCTTGGTTGATGGAAGTTTGAGCTTCTGCACATTATATCTAGGGCAAATATTTGCACGGTTAGGACGCTGGATTGCTGCCGTTCGTAAGCGCATTTTTGCGATGACAAGATGGTGCACTGAACCAAAAGTTGTCGTAAGTGCTATGAAAACCATCTTCAAATCAACGAAAAACTTCATTAAAAAACCTCTAATGTTCTTGTTCGTCACTTCATTGAAACAAGTTTCGTTACGTAACGAAAACATTCATTATTTCGTGTAAAGTCTTTCGTTGATATTAAAGCGGAAATTTCGTACAGTTGAGGAACGCGATTCTCCATTTGAAGAAATGATCCTTCAAAGCAAATATTCGGTTTCGTTATTTTTTTTTAATACAAAAAAAAAAATGACGCACACAGCATTGAACCTAGACACAAGTGTAAGGGACATTTCATTTGCCTCAATACGCTTTGAAAAGCATTATAACTTACCTGACTACAGTGGGATTCGATCCCGGGACCCTATGATTTGAAGACCTGCACCCTACCTACTACACTAACCAGACTACACGTGCTGAAGGTTTCTAAGATCCACATAAAGTATTTGTCAGAGTTAAGAAAAGCTTTCATTAATGCTATGAACATTCGCGATATTGACGAAAAAAATATAAACGAATCAGATTTCTTTAATGTGTGCGTAAACCTTTATGAACGTCTACCTTCTCATAACGAATAATTACATTATGGCAATGAAAATAAGTCAACGAATGCGATTCGTGGATAATAGGAAAGATAATTTTTTCAGTGTGGTCACTGCCAATATCAGCACCACGTTTCGCCCTAACGTCTAAGACACAGTTTCTCCACGTTTTGGAAACAGCAATATGGTCAATTTGGTTCTCAGTTCTGCCATTCGGAGAGGTCCAGGTTGATAAGTGGCAATATTTGTGTTTAAACAGAGTTCCACCAATGACGAGCTGACGAGAGTTACAAAACTCTATAAACATCTCGCCATTCTGGTTTCTGTCGCCTAACCCATGATTTCCCATAAGGTGTTCCAATCCTTGGTTATTTGTCCCGACTTTAGCATTGAGATCCCCCATTATGATTCTAATGTCACCTCTGGGAGCCCTATCAAAGGTGTCGCCAAGTCTTTGGTAGAAAATGTATTTCTCAGCTTGATCAGCTGGTTCGGTCTGTGCGTAACACTGAATTATCGTGATATTTCGTACTCTGGATTTGAATCGGGCGGTGATAATACGGTCGGAAACTGGTTTCCAATCGATAAGGGATCGACGTACATCCCTAGTCAAGAGGATTCCGACTCCTGCCTGCCGAGGAGCATTTTGGTCATCATTTCCAGAGTACAATAAAACAGTATTAGAGCTTGGTGATAGAGTCGCTCCTGATCCGAGCCATCTTGTTTCGCTCAGTCCTAATATAGCGATGTTATACGCGGTCATTTCCCGTTCGACTTCAGTAAGCCTCATGTTGTTACACTCGCCCCACATCGTTCGAACGTTCCAAAACCCAATCGTGGTCCGTTGTTTATAGCCAAAAGTCGTTGCCGGTAAGTCAGTCCGAGGTATCCGAGGCTCGATTAATGTTTCGAGTGTAAAGAAAGTTTCAAGTTCGCAGGTTACAAGCCTACGTACCCTATCCTTTAAGTCGCCTTTTACGACAAGCCGGGAACGCTGTGGCATAATTCTTACCCCAAAGTCCACAGGGGTCAATTTTTTGTTAAGTTTCGTACATATCTGAACCCTTGAGCGCACACAACAGAGTCGCTGCGCGCACAATTGTAGAGATATGTTCGAAACTCAGGAGAGTCTTATTCTCTCCTGTCCCTTTAGTCGCCTCTTACGACACGTCGGGAAAGACGGTGGCACTATTCTTGACCCGCGCCACATTAGAGGTCAAAAACAACATACTGCCTGCCCAGTGTGTTACCCCTGTTTACTCGGGGAAATACTCGTCTAATCGGCATGTAGTTGACCTCTATATCGATATTTGGAGTACTGGCAAGGAAATATTGCTCGCAACTTATAAGGCCGTTGGCTGTTCGGTGGCTAAATATGCAGCAGCTGATCGGATAAATGGGCTCTGCAACGCACAATAGAGGATTACGCACAGTCTGACTGCATTCTGATGTTTTCGCCAAGATCAATTTGGTTGGTTACTATACTCCAACTTGGGTCAGGTCTATTAGGCACTGTTTTATCCCTAATTGTGTTTTCCAGAGAAAGGCGCCGCAACGTTTTCTTTGTTAATTTTGTTTAAGTGAAATGGTCCACACAACCATGCAGTTTCCGAGGCGTCTTCCTCATAAATAATTATTACGACGAGGACTAGTAGGACAGAACCATATATTTCAGCCAAACTGCAATGATATGTACATACACCTATCCTTCTTAATTAAAGCCGTTATCAAAAACATTTGTAAAGTAACTCTATCGGTATGTAGGTGAAAATATCAATTTATTGTCACAAGCTTATTGCTCCGCCTACTATTGCATTCCCGCGTTTCGCATACATCAATATCAGGCCAATTATCAATAGCTTCAAAAGCACAAAAAGGCAATAAATCAAACACACTAGTAGGATATAGATTTCTGTTTCGTAGAATCAAATATAAATGATGAAAGAACAAAAATACCAATATGTGTGTATGTCCAAAAGTAAATTTGGCATTTTCAGAAAGATTTATTCGTGGAAAATCAAAATCATATAAGCTATAAATAACGTTATAAAGAGATGATACTAACAGTCCTCACCCATAAAATATGGAACAGCTGGCGCTCCGTATAGATAAGCAGCTTCACATATTCCACTCCACATTTTCTGCAAGATCAGGTAGCTGATTTATATGGATATCACAAATAAATACTCTTAATACAGCACAATTATGATATTACCGTAAAATCACTACATGCAAATGGCATAATATCACAACAAATCACAAACATATGGCTTATATTGAACATGAGGATATCACAACATAATTGAAAGGATATCACAAAATATGTAATAAATTTATCCGATACGGTTTACTACGAGTACTTTGATTCGGAATGTTGCTGGCTAAGGCTAATTTTAACACTTGACAGTGAACTGAATTCCTACTGATAAGATCGAGCTTCCAGTTAATTTATGCAGTTATACCGACCGAAACACTTGACAATACTCAATATCACTATCAAAATGTGTGCAAGAGCAGCGCAAAAAAATTATATCAATTTTTTCCACCCCCGTATCTAACACGGTTATTTCTCGCGACGATTTTATAGTAGTAGGTCAATTCAAAATCGATAGGGGTGAAAGCCGTACAGGCCGGCCAACTCTGCAGCAGGCATTTGCTGATAAGTAAGCTGTGCAAAAATAAAATAATGTTCTAGTGCATTTGTCGCTTTTCTTAATGTTACTTTCAATTAATCTTTCGGCTGATTACATATCCGAGGAGTTTGCGCATATTGATTCACTTGGAAAGTGTAAGTATGTAAGTGTTGCTGTTGTTGGCTACGATAAGGACTGAAGAGTTGATGTATAACTAGGAAATGGGCTCATGTGAAACTTTATGCTGGGGAACTTTTTATAACAATGACATTATCTTAATTTCAGTGAATTTGAGTCATGGTAATGGACAATTAATATGATTTCTGATTAAGCTAAAAATATCAAAGAGTTGAAGCAATCAAGTTAAGATATTAACAGAAAAACTGTTTAGAGGGATAATTTGAGCTGAATTCGCTTCAGAATAGTTTGAAACTTTGACAAGAGTTATAAAAGGACTTAACATGCTTTGGAACTGTTTCCATTTTGGCTGATCGCCGTAGAGTGCTGGGAGACTTCTTCAACTCTTTTCTATTCAAAATCACAATTTTGACTTTTAAGTTACTCTCTTCTATTGACATGTACTTTTCACCTTCCATTGTCCGATTGGCACTCTCTCGTCAGAATTTGAATAACTTAAACGTTTACTTCGCAAAATTGCAATACATATTTCAGCATTTCATCGTTTTTCGCAGCACAAATTCCTCCCGAAAAACTTTTCAAACACTACAACTACACATAATTATTGTCATTGTCTATGTTCGTTCTACTTGTCTTAGGTCGCATTCAGACGAGAGCGTTCGAATCGACATTTTGCTGGGAGCTGGGTGATGGCATGATCCAGGATAGATTTAAATGCAGAAATGAGCGGAAAATCTCCAATGCTACGGAGTAGTAGAATTGAATTGATTTGGGGATGACGCCGGGATTTTATGGAGGTTTATGCCTGCCACAGTGAGCTTTAACGGACGGTCTTCCAAAGGACTACGAATTGTTTTTGCGACGACAATCAACGCCACTCTATGACGGTAGAGAGAATTTTGCTGCAGTCTCAACACGAAAGCTCAATCTCTTTTAAACGCTTCCTTTATGTAAGCATTCAAGGCCCTAACTTGTATCCTCCTAGTCGATAAGGTCAAAGGCATGTCAAGGATCCCTCATATAATTTCACTCCCAATGTACTTAGGGATCTAAGTTCGAGTGTGCTGAATATATAGGGACAACACGGACACAGACATCTTTACATGCAGGACATCAGAGAGATTCGGTGATGTGGAAATCTAGATTTAAGTTAAAGTCTAGGTCTAGACTTCCTCTAGTTTGACGAACATTTTTGACATACTCGTAAGCAATCCTACTTTTGACGGACTTGTCCCACATAGATTGCCGTCTAGAGAGGACGCAGTTTCCAAGAGGTCCGTGGCTTTCATGCCACGCTTTCGCTACATACTGACAGCGGGAAACCCCTCCTGATTTGATATGTAGTCCCGCGCCGCAACACTTCCAAATTAAGAGGAGCAACACCCAACAGAGCCTGCATGGCGTCGGTCGAGACTACCACATACGGGCATGCATGCATACATGACGGCACGATAAGACCCATTCATCAGTCGAACTCCGCGTTAAGTGAGCCTACTTCCATAAACTAATGCGATGTAAGCTGCAGAAGCGACAACAAGACTTTCGTAAATTACACGAACTGCACGCCTTAGGAGCCCCCTTCCGCAGATGTCCGAAGGGGGCTTAACGTCTGCTCCTATCGTGTCAATTCGCCAGACGATTAGAACACACAGATTTTGTGATATCAATCAGCGTCCTCGAGCGGTGTGGAGTAACATTTTTTCTAAGCAAGTATTAAGGCTTGGCGTTTACATACTTCTATGCGAGGCCTTTCTGCTACCATTGCTGCTCTATGCCCCTATGTAGCACAGCTCCTACTACTATATCGTTGTGAAATCGCAGCCAGCACGATGCTCCCCTCATAGGGCCTACCTCGTATGTCGAATGAGGGAAATTACCGCTCGGCCGTGCCCCTTGGATCTTAGCTCGACATCCGGTGATAACCGATATGAAACATCTGCTCTGGACTCGCAGTAGACCTGCCACTGCGGCAATGTGGGCGCCTTGCACACCCACGTCTGGTGACCTAACTATTCGGGGGGTGCGGGATAATAGTTTCCCAGAAATCAAATCCCAAATTTCACACAAAGCATACGTTCTTTCACATTTACAAAGTGGTGATAATTATCCTCAGATACCTCACCTCTTTCCGATACCTGCGGCTAACTTCACCCATTATAGCGATCGCGGGAGGACTTTGACAATACTTGCTCTTAAGCAGCATTCCGGCAGTTTTCTCGGTTGAAAGTTCTACCCCCAGCCGGGATACTCACTCATGTGCCTTGCCCATTAATAATGTTCCCTTTTCATCATGATGAGAAGATCATCCGCATATGCACAACACTTGCACGAAGAAGCCAACACCATAAACAGGTCGTCCATCATCAGGTTCGATAGAGATTGACCTACAATGAATTCCTGAGGACAATCACGGCACGCGCGGTTTTCAACCACCTCACGCACACCATGAGCAAGGAGACTCTTTCCGAGAAATAAGCCCCTCAATTTCAGGACAGCCAACTGTTTCGAGCTTATGCAGGATGGCATCCCACAGCAGGTGGTTAAAATCTATAAAGATTCCAGGGATGACTGCTGTCAGATACTGCAACGTTTTGACAAAAAGCCACCGGAAGACTCTACAGCTCTAACACAATGAAATATCTGTTTGACATTTGATCTGCGTGACGATTCACTAACCTCCGAACAACTATTCTCTCCAGCAGTTTTCCAATTACTGTAAGAAGACTGATGTTACGTAGGAGCGATGGTCTATCCTGTCAGAGCCTTTTAGCAGTATGATCATTCGAACTGTTTTTCAGCACTAGAATTGCTTTCACTTCACGAAAACTGTCACTCACAGTATCGAGAGGCAAGAAAAAACCTGTCCAGCAGAGCAGAAGTGACTTCACTCCCCGTGTGTGTGTGGTAAGCCATTGCCTACCCTGGCAGATACTACATAGAGGGAGCTTTTTCGCCTCCAACTTTGCACGCCATTCCCCAGTTGATCTTCCGACGAAACACATTCATCTCTCGATTTTGCATTTTGTCATCATGTTGCGGTACTCGTAATTAGCCTGTGAAAATGCAGGATTGTGCATAGACACATCGACATCATGGCGCACCCTAGTTCATTGGAAGGGCATGCGCAAACGATGCAATGGAGACTCCGCTCTCTGCCTAAACGGACCAACAAGTTAATATCAGTGATCGAACCCAAGACACCTATGGCACATGGAAAATGGTTTCCGCATCACCTCTGGATATGAGTGCCAAGACTTCTACGACAGCTTGAGTACCCTTTTAAACTACATTCGACCCAGCATCTGGGCCTTATCTGATAGGTCGGCTCACAACCCTTAAACTCTTTTTTTGTGGTTTCAGGTTTGACAACCCATTTGAGATTTTTCTCCAAGACTTCATTGACTATTTCATCCACTGTTAGATAACAGAATAGAATATATGAATATAGAATTTCTACTTGGGGACCAAGTTTGTCACCTCTCTGGACGTCTAACCCGTATTCCTCTATTTTTTTTGTTCACCACAACCTTTAGGCATTCTAGCGTAGGAGTCACCTCCCGGCGAACGACATCAGCATCCTCGGACGGAGCCGCTTTGTTGCATTTGCTTCTCACTACCACCGACCACGAGTCTATGGATCGGAACCGCAGAAGTACCTACTGATCCACTTACTATCGGAAAAGCTTCGGTAAATTGCACCGGATTCTGCGCAACACGATGCGACACAGAGCACCCGACTCCGTAGCCGATACTTTTTAAGGCACTGATTCTGTCCTTTCGGTCTTCCATTTGCAGCGTTCTGCCGCATCAGTATTTCCTTATTTGGATAGAATCCGGGAAACCTTTTTTTTTTAACAACGTGAGGAAATGAAGATTTCTTCGATAGATACTGCTAATGCAGCTTTTTCTAAACTCTGTAGGTCCATCGCTGGTATCGTATTGGAGGATATGATTTGAGAGGTAACTCCTGATTATAGCTGCAAGATAGTTTGGAACATCCATTCGTTCTAAAGCGGCAGAATGGAGGCCCAGTTCGCGCAATTACAAGTGTTTTTGACATCGCACAGCATGTGACATTTGGAATCGATTCCTTTCCCAAATTGGTAACCAATTCAATTTCATCCAATTTAGACCTCGCTTGATTAAAACAGTATTATCGGTCTGACAAGCACCCTTTTGCTTCCACCACCGAAAATAGTCTGTTAAAGATTATTCTCTCAAACAGTTTTTCCAAGGTACCAGGCAGATTGGTCCATATGAGCTCATGGCTCTCCAGCCGGTTTATATGTTTTGAAAAGGAGTACCAACTTTTGACGTTTATAATGCTATTGACCAGGTGCCTTCTGCCGATCAAGTTTCGAAGACTTCAACAAACTTCTAAGGGACAGCACGAATTGCATTTTTTAACGCCTTATTAGGTATATCCACATGTCCTGGAGCTACGCCCTCCTCTTATCTTGAAGGAATAGGACCGAGACAATATTTTGCAGCAGCGGCCGACCCTCCTTTTAATTAAGGTACTTCATCACTACCTTATACGCCCCTCCTCACGGGTTCGTGTCCGCGTTGTTGTTGTAAAATAAAAATATATTATAAAAAGTATTTATATAAAAGACGTCTTTATTACTATAATATTAATATATGACTGACATTATATTTCAAGGCTAACATATATTTAATACATTTATAAAACAGTTGTCGCAGAGTTTTCTGAAACAGCTTTGCTTACTTTTTCTAAAAGCGAGCTTCAGTAATCGTCGAGAGTTTTTATAAGACTCTAGTAAGACATTACGGGCGCTTCATTTAGTTGCCTGCTGCCAGAGGCAATTGCTCCTGAGCCCTGCAATTTACTCAGGCCACCAGTAGTTTTCAGTTCTTTTACTTAATGCCTTTTTTCAAGGCATAGATGCGTCGCAGGCGCCTTGTGATCTGTGCTCACCGCTGTTCCGCAGAACGGTCGTTTGAACCACTTGGAAGCAGGAAAAACTTTTCGTGAAAAATTCCATTAAATTGGTCTGTAAATGACATCCACCGTTGTAACCAGGTTACGTACTCACAGCTCACAGCGTATGACTCGACCGTACCCATAGTCCTTTAATTTATAAGGTTATCAACCAGCTTAATAAGCTCCTTCAGAGGAGCTCCTAATCATCCTGGACCTAGTAAATCACGTCCAAGGAGTAATCTCTTGGACCTGGCGATCGCCGGGCATTCACACATTTAATGAATGGAGGTTTCATCTTCCTCCAGGCAAAGGCGACATAAGGTCTTCCTTGATAGACCAATTTTATGGAGATGGTAGCGGAGCCCAAAATGACCCTTAAGAAAACATATTAATAGTCTTAACTGGTAACGATGTTGAAGTTTCACAAAAACAAAGAAAAATCAATGCTCCAAGGACTTGATTAATTTTTTTTTTAATGAGCAACGCATTGCTTCATGTTTTATTTTGCAATTTTTCTTTTCTTTATTTCTGGGTCTGGGTCCCTTACCTTCTCCCATGGTTTCGGCGCCGCGCCACTGTATCTCGGTGATGACACGATCCAGGATTAACCTGCAAAAAAAACTTAAAGATCACGGCTGAAAAACGCGACAAGAATAATGTACGGACAATATATGTATGTAGTAGTCTGGTTGGTGCTGAGGTTAGTGCACACACCTTCGGTGCACAGGGTGGTGGGTTCGAGTCTCACAACCGTTAACACGATACAAATTAGAGCACAGCACGTAATTGCATTGTTTCGTCTGGACTCGTTACGATTTGCCTTTTGCCACTACATCATTTGGTTTTTTTTTTTAAATGAGTTAACGATAAAATATCTTATCAAATCGTGCCGTCTGAACTCAGTCCTACTTTCAAAACAACAGAGTATGAGACGACGCAAATCTAGGCTCCACTGTACGTGAACATGTCTAACGAATGTTTGTGCATCCTTCAAGACGCCTTTTGCCTTATATTCCATCATAACTTTACAGGAGTACACTCCTGAGTATTTTGTTTCAACTTTTCATCACTGCATTAATTTTAAAGCGAAAACTGGAAATAAATCTCAAAAAGACAAGAAAATTCGCAAGCATTTCACCGGCCAACTTCATGTCATGTCTTCATTTTACCCAACTGATGAAATGTTATGCCATGAAAAAATAAAAACGAAAAAGAAGGACTTCTTGCAATAATACGACACACAATAACTATATAAGACGAAACGACCGGAAGATCCTAAAACAACGGTGCACTTGTTGTTTATACGTCTACATATAATATTTGACTTGAAAAGACCGTCAGTCAGCTGGGGCGAAATTCAAGCGCTCTAAAAATGAACGATAATTTATCTTGACGCTTCATAAATTCCCGGAGATAGAGAATACTTAAACGAAAAGCCAAGAGAGAGTCGTCCCGAGTCCACCGTACCAGTGTTGTTATACGGAAGACGAAGGAGTGTCATGACGACGCGACGGGGCTTTACGTTGAAATTACAGGATAATATTTTGGTGGATGGATGGTGTGTTGCAATATTTCAAAATGTCTTTTGTGAACGTTGTTCCATAGACTAGCTGTATAGATAGACTGATGAACAGATGAAGTTCGACCCACTTTCTGTGAGTTCGTCTATCATTGATGAATTCACTACAGAAATTGTGTATCTGCTGCTAGAATCCTTGCTATGTATACAGCGCGGATAAAATTAAGGATGTTGTCTTGATTCTTGACATGAGAACCATTTTTGGGTTGTCTGTGTAAATTCGTTTTGTTTTATGGTGAGATTTATATCGCCAAATATTCCAGAGTGAACCCTACATTTTAGGATTCCATACAATATTTTTACAGAAATCGCGTTGAGATTGAAATATTGAGTGCAAATTGACAAATTTATGACGCTTGGTGTTAGGTACACTCAGGATTCAAAACATACATAGTTTGAAATTGGAGGCACACTTACTCGAATACAATACTAGTTTGTTCTGCCTGCGGTGTTGTTTTATATCCGTTTTCCATAGGAGGCGTTATGTATGGGTTCTATTTTCATATTTTCATTTAGAATCCTTAATAAGATGTTACTTTGCGGTCCTCCAAATTATGAATTCGAAACTGGTACACAGGAACACGAAGCTCCACGTGTATAAAACCATCATCCGACCTGTGCTATGCTATGACTGCGAGGCATGGACCCTAACCCAAAACTCTGAACACCTGTTGGACACATTCGAGCGAAAGGTTCTCCGAAGAATCTTCGGGGCCGTTCGTGAACGAGGTGAATGGCGCATCCGGTACAACCTTGAGTTGTATCAGCTGTATGATGAGCTACAGGTGAAATTGCAGCGACTGCAATGGGCGGGACATGTACAAAGGATGAACGATGATCGCATGCCCAAAAAGGTGATGAACGCGCAACGAGTGGACGGAGCCAGATTGCGTGGACGACCGAGAGCCCGATGGGAGCATTCTGTATGTGAGGACGCCCACCAGATGCTAGGCTTTCGGAATTGGAGGACAAGGTCGCGTGACCGCGACAATTGGAGGTTTTCAATCCAGGCGGCCAAGGCCCGACGTCGGGCTATCGTGCCATAAAGAAGAAGAAGAATAAGGTGTTACGTGTGCAATCCAATTTCTGTGAAGTTTGTCGAAGTTTTCAAATCTGGTTTCGAAAATGGCCTTTTTGCAATAACATGAAAACCCAAAATGAAATGGTAATCCTTTACAAACCGAATAAATCGGCAAGAAACCCAAACTTATAGCGATTAATCCCCTCGACACTTTTTTGATCCGGTTTTTGACTATATGGCTGTTATCGAGAATGGAAAAAGGGGAAGGGCAGGGGCGGTCTACAGTAGATGCTTCGAAATATCACATGCTGCTCGGTCGTGACTCGTGATTCATGCCGCTTTGCAAACAATAAATGTCCTGGAGTATCTGGCATGGATAATGACGAGCTGTCAGGTTAAAAATCATACGTTACAGGGACTGTCATCACAACGGTCATCCGTATTGTCATCATAACTGTCATCAACATTGTTATCAGAACTGTCATCAGAAGTGTCATCAGAAATGTCAAAATCAGAATTGCCATTAGAATTTTCATCGAAATGTCATCAAAAGTGTCATCAGAACTGCCATTAGAATTGTCATCAGTGAAGGGTCATATAGAGTGTCCTAGTTACAATGGAGTAGAACAGAAGATGTTTTTCGACTACGCAAGGCTTGCCACGAGTCACAATCAGGATGTGTAATTATGGAGAAATACTAAGGCCGCAAAATTTGGTAGACTATGATGGTGGGCCCAGACAATTAGTATAGTTAGAAAGCATCACGTGATCGAGTCGAAAATCAGCAAATCAATATAGGTGGTCTTGCAAAAAATGTGACAAAGAAGGTCTGGATGTGAAAAAAGTTATACGCGCACTTTTTAGTGCTTTTTCCTAAATCATTTGCATAATTTTTCGCGATTTTTTGTGGTGACTTTGGATGCCAATTTGGTAGGGAGCGGTGCTCCACTGTTCCAATCTTAGAGGTAGTTTCTATTTTCGATTTTTGGCCCGCCGCCGCACAGTGGGGCGTAAAACCCGAATTTTGGAAACAATCTTAAAAACAAGTAATTCTTAATGTATTTGGCCATTCTAAATCGAATGGAATAGATTTCACGTAGATAGGATCAGCCGTTTTAAAGTTATTTCGGTTGTAAGGGGGAGAGGGGATCATTTTTCAGTTTTTCTTAATTATTTCAAAAACTGTAAAAGTTACAGCAAAATAGTTCGAGGACATATGAAACTACACAAAATTCTAAAATATAATGGTACTTGGGTGAAGTGATCTGAGCCTGCCAGTCCAGTGTCCAGTACTCCCTTTCCCACATCACCGCGCTAAATAAGGGGTCAAAACGTAGCGTTCTAAACAGATGGTCTGACGGCATATCTAGTAAGTTACTGCTGCTTATCCATACTTCTTGAACTGAGTTCATTGGGGACGCCACATCACATGCCTTGAGCCTGATGGCCGCTAATCTTGCCACTGCCTCAATGTGTGGAGGGGTGTCAGGTTCAGCAAAACCTCCAGGGCTCGAAAAGCAGCTAGACAGACCAGCCTCTGAACTTTGCCAAGACTCAGCCTACCGTCAGTGGTGGATGTAATTTTCCAGCACACAATCGCCCCATATTCCACAATAGGTCTAACGATTGTCTTGTAGATCCATAGAACTATGTAAGATCTAATACCCCCATGCCTTCCCCGCATAGCTTCTGCTGATCCACAAGGCATTCACTGCTTTCTCTGTTACCAAACTAAGATGCCTTTTCCAGAGTAATTTCTTGTCAAGAGTGACCCCCAGATACTTGACAGTTTCTGGCATTGTTAACTCTGAATTATACATTGAGGGCCACTTTAATGCTTGAAGGGCCCCTTCTTGCTGAATGGCATCACGGCCGCCTTTGTTGGATTAACACGTAGCCCGTTTGTTGTACATTTTTTTATTTTTTCGGCTCACTTTGGAAGCCTCGCCAAGAGTTTCCTCTCACTTTGGATAAGCCAGTTCCCGGTAAAATGGATACTTCAAATGTTGTCTCATCAAAAGCTAGATCACGAACGGTGACCAGCGCTTTTCGGGTCTGCGATTACATCAACAAAGTTGATGTTTCGCAAGGGACCCAGAAGAACTCACTTGCATGAGCGCTTGACCTTATCGCCAATCTGCTAAAGGACAAGCAGGTCGTTAAGTAACAGTGGTCGTCCGACGATCAGGCGGAGGGTATGAAGCGACAAAATGCCGACATGCAGATCGATCCAGCTTTTTCATATGCAGAAGCGGCAAAAAGCTGGATCGAGCTTGCCATTGTAGACCGAAGTGACGAGAACGGCGAATTTTCAGTAGACAAGTGGATTATGGTCGAGGGAAATCTCACCATTAATTTTCAAGCTTCAATGGAGGCTTATCCAGGACCTCCTCCGGCTTGTGAGGACGGAGGCTGGGCTCAAGCTCACGTGAAGCTAATGAAGTTTGCGGACGAGAGATCAATCTACATGTTAAAATTTGGCATAAGAACAGCTGGAGAACTTTGGCCTGGTGCCAAGCTTGAGGTTGCCCACAACGACTACTGTAGAAGTTGTGATGACGAAGAAGAGAAAAAGAACGTAAACCACGTATTTTGTCACTGTAATGCTTTGGCCGAGAAACGAAGGTGTTTTCTTGGCTCCAGGTTTCTATGATAAGGACGAACTTCGTGATGTGAGCCCAATCCGCCTCAACAAAAACATTGTTAGCACGGGCTGGTTCTCAGGTTAAAGGGTTAATATAGTCTTGGATTCTATCGGAGGTATCACAACGGACCAAGTATTGGTCTAAGTGCGCTGTGCGTAAACCTAGCGGCGCCTGTACGTATCCTAACCTAAGGTCTGGTTTCATTTGATAGAAAGAGGGATAACAGCATCCCATAGCAGCAACTACAACAGATTGAATCAACTCAGTAAAAAAGGTCAACCTCACCAACCTGGAGCAATGTCCGTCAAAGAAGCATATTTTCGCAATTATTTGGGTTGAACTTGTTTTGAAAGTATTTTTATTTCCCCCGCATTTCGTAAGAGATTTAATTTATTCAACGTGGTCTGGAATATTTCCATTTTTTTTTTCAGTATTATTTATACAATTTACTCATACCTATATACAAAATGGAGTCTGCCCTTTGATGCATACATTATTTTCGACTATATGTTTGTACAAAACACTCGTTCAAATACGACTGAAAAAAAAACATTATTAATGGAACGCCTTTTTCTGTGCTCCCCGAAAAAAAATGTAAAAAGGACGAAATTTATTCATATCCGTTTCATGAATACAAAAGACTCGTAATTCTGTGATTGATTTTGGTCTTTTCTGCCTTACCAACGGTGGAGGTGTATACAGGGCCGGATTTAGCCTTTATGGCGCCCCTGGGCAGTAGCCAAATAGCCGCCTTCCGCCACTGGTTAAATTTAAAAGTAGTAATAATCGTATAAACATGTAGGCAAAACGTTAGCTATGGTGTGGTATGTGAAAAAACATTTCATATTTTTACGCGAGTGACCGATGTAATTTTGTTTGCCTGATAATATGGTGCTTCCGAGGAATGGAGCCAGGTGAAAGTCCATGGGGATCGGACCCTTCCCGAAATTGTTTAAAAAAGCATTGAAATTCAAATGACAACATTAAAACTGAAATGATGCACATTCATTACATCGACTGTACATTTTCTTCAGAATGTGTTCAGAATGCTTTCTAAATGCCTTTCTACTTTCGGATTTTTTCTTCTTTTTCGATCGTTTTAGAAGTCATAAGCGAATAACCGCCTAACCTCAAAAACTAAAATTTTTTATTAGCGTCATGTGATATAATTTTTTAGCAGTAGAGTTTTTTTGTTTTTGCAGGAAAATTCAAGCGTACCCAGAATCCATGTGTGGACGGCCTAGAGTTGCCAATTTTTAGACCAGTCTATCCCAGAGACTCGTACGAAAGCGAGTTTTTGGCAATGTATTATTTCAAAAAATTAAGTTTTTTATACGTCAAGCCGACGACGGCAAATACCGTTTGACGAGTCGTGTAGTAGGGAAATCATGTATTGATTACACGCCTAAGATTTAATGTAGGTTCAGGAATTTCTTGATTGCTACAGGGATCCGGAACGGAGAGGGTCGAAGTGAATCAAATTCCCGGAGCGAAAGAGCGGAGCGAAGAGCGTTGTTTTGCACGTTGAAGTGGAGTGGACTGAACGTGTGCGCTAAATTTCGAAACGTTAGCCCTAATCTTTATTCATATCATATCCTACAAAAGGACTATGTCGGAAGAGAGACATATGGCAAATTTTAAATTTGTTCAAGCGGTAGCAGAGTGATAAAATTGGGCCGCTCCGGATCCCGATTATTGCACCCAAAAGCTCCTCAACGCTTTCTATTAAAATGTACACTGAAGTATGAGGTATATATCGCTTTTTTGTAATGTTGGGATATGTTTATTACAACCCCAAAATGTTTTTTGTCTTCAAATTCAACTCAACACTATAAATCGCTTGTTTAAGTTAAAGCCAATGTTTCCGAAAATACTTTCTACTTCTAGACTCAGTGAACTACGCGCCACCAGTATGCTACTCGGAATGAATGCTAAAAGAATTTTGCATAAAGGATAAATCCCAGCTTTTAAAGTTGGAGACTCTCATTTCAATTTCAGTTGAGTGTGCGATTGGGCGCCCTGGAATACACCCAAATTGAATAAATTAGAAAAATGAAATTAAAGTTTCAGTCTAATTATGTCAGCTGCTCTTCGAGTTTCCAAAATGCATCTTTCACAGAATTTAAAACCAAGTGATATTTTCAAAAATTGCCGCCCCTCAAAATCTGCCGCCCCGGGCAGTTGCCCAGGTTGCCCATATGGGAAATCCGGCCCTGGGTGTATATACTGCTGAAGTGGGGCATATGTTCATATTTTAACGTATGCTACACATTCATAAAATATGTATTTTTTGTAAATACGCCGCGTATAGACGTGAGGGGCACAAAAGCACATTTTTTTGGATGATGAGGTGGTCGGCATGACATTTGACATTTTGTTTTAGTCCACGGAGATTTCTCTCGTAGGTATACTGTTCCCTTTTCAGTTCAATAGCAATATACGCGTCTGTGACCTTTTCTAGAGAATGTCTGTCTTTTGGGAAATTATAAATTTTGCGTAAAGTTTTAACCTTCACTAATCTTCTTCTTGATTTGTCCTAAATCTTTGAGGAGCATGAGGCGTTGACGACTACCGTGCGTAAACGACAACTGATAATTCAAGGATATGGTTGTCAGCCAAACATATACTACTTTTAGTGACCTCTTTTTGTTTACGTATTATTCTACGATAAGGAAATTTCTTATCTTCTTCTGAATAATAAACGTGCGACGAGCCATTAGGCCAGTCAATTACCGATTTTAGGTCGCAAAAAATTGCTCGGCTCTGGTTTTTTGGGATATTGTTAGGATATATACCAGAAGTGTACCACTAAGTTTGCAACTTCGAAAAACCTGTGCTAACCCCGTGACCCTCAAAAAACCTCAAAATTTTCGGACTTTTTTCATATTTTTGTTTGTAATTTCTAAAAGGTGCTTCCTACAAGTAAGTCGTCCACTGCACTTTTAAAGCTAAGAAAATCTTCTTTAATTTGAGTGTAACCCCAGCTTTGTAGATGCAAAGGATCCCAAGATACAGCTCTTTAAAAAATGTGCTATTTTTGTAAAAAAAAAGTCCGAAATTGTATTTTAGGAGGTTTGTATGACAGCCTTATGACGTAATGTTCCGATTCCATCCATTCCTAGATATGTTTTGAGGCTTAACTAGGAACACATTTGGGTGAGGTTTGGTTAAGATTGGTTCATAAAGAAAAAAGTTTTTCTTAGAAGAACCTGATTATCAGGGGTTGGTTTGTATGACAGCCCTATGACCTAGTGTTCCGATTTCATCCGTTTCTAGATATGTTTTGAAGCTTTACTAAAAAACACATTTGGAGGAAGGGTGGTTAAAATTGGTCCATAAACAAACAAGTTTTTCTTAGAAGAACCTAATTTCCAGAGGTTGGTTTGTATGACAGCCCTATAACGTAGTGTTCCGATTTCATCCGTTCCTAGATATTTTTTTAGGCTTAACCAGCAACATACTTGGGTGAAGTTTAGTTAATATTGGTACATAAAGAAAAAAGTTTTTCTTAGAAGAACCTAATTTTCAGGGGCAGCCCTATGACCCCATAGTCTGATTCCATTCGTTCCGACATATATACAGCTAAGGAACTGGTTTATAACTTCATGTCACATGACTTTCTCTGTAAAATGCGCATTTAAGCCGATATTCAGCTCGGAACATGACTGAAATTACAATTTCGAACTTTTTTTAAAAAAACAATGTTTAAAGTGCTGTATCTTGGGATCCTTTGCGCCTACAAAGCTGGGGTTACACTCAAATTAAAGAAGATTTTCTTAGCTTTAACAGTGCAGTGGACAACTTACATGTAGGAAGCACCTTTTAGAAATTACAAACAAAAATATGAAAAAAGTCCGAAAATTTTGAGGTTTTTTGAGGGTCATGGGGTTAGCACAGGTTTTTCGAAGTTGCAAACTTGGTGGTACACTTCTGGTATCTATCCTAACAATATCCCAAAAAACCAGAGCCGAGCATTTTTTTGCGACCTAACGCCTTATTTTTCGGTTTATTGACTGGCCTACATGTCGAGTATCGAAACTTGTTTCCATATCACAGAGTGGCGACCGGACGATCACGGCCACGTATCATTAATATCTGAATAGTATTAATAATAATAATAATAAAAACGAATTGAATGTCAGGTTTTTCACACTTATTCCTACTAAACACAATCATGAACGAATTTTGGAAAAACTTTAAAAGAACTTAACCAAATATTTACAACATTTAACCTTAGTTTCTCGGTATTTAAAAATAACCTGTGAAAAATATATTGAAACATGTCAAACAAAACAAGTTATAAAACATTTTGCGTCAACAAAGTGGACTACCTATACCTACGACGTGAGTGAAGGAAAAGTACAGGATTCGAGTTCATTTCAAAACATCATTCTGTTCTCCTCGGAATATTGAAGCCGTGAAAAAACTTGTTAAGGGCAGTCTCCCAATTGTTTTTTTTTTTTTCACAAGAATATTGTATTGGCCTTATGAAATTTCAAAACTCGAAACTTGAGCTATTTCCCTATAAGAACTACTGGCGAAGTGATATTTTTAAATTTTACGAATGTTGTCTTGGTATTTTATACGAGATGAGAAATGATTCCTTGAACAATCTAAGCCTAGAAAATGATAAAGTCAAATAAATGATTAATAAGAGACCCTTGTTTACTATACTTAAACGTTGTAAACATTGCTGTGAAATCTATCTTTTACAGCCTGAAGATGCTGAATAAATATCAGCGAAACGTCGCAAATTTTAAAATTGCTGTGAAATGTCTAGGTAGGTAGTTATTTTTAATTTTAATTATCGAAAACTTGTCAACTTTTTCCCATAGTTAGAAGAAACCTAGGCGTGGCATGGCATTTATATCGCCAAAAGTTCGTATTGTATATTTTAATTCTCATTCTATTTTCCAATGTTGTATGAGAATTTAATAGCCCTTAAATCAGCGAAATTAATTTTCTTCTCAATATCGTCCTTACTCTTTTGAATTCAAAATTGACAGTGCAAAAGCACAGAATATAAATATTTGCCCGTTGTATCGCTATACGTGCGTATATTCGATTTCTTCAACAAAAAGCTTCGATTTTCAATTTCAAAAGTTCACAAGTATCCGTTATTGTCTTTCAAATACATAAAGAACGAACATAACAGAAAATTGCATATATTATCCCGTAAAATGAACTTATGCTTACAATAAAATTCAATTTATTTTTGAAAAACAATCTGACTCCTTTTTTGTCTCGATATTCGAAATAGCAGCAAGTTGAAGCAACCCCTTCATATCATTGGAAAACACACTCCCTTGGAAGTCAGCATACTCGTACGGATACAATCATGATGTGTATAATTGATTGATTTTCATATACTGTACGTGTGGCATATGAACAAGATTGTGTATGCGTGCATTAAACATTTAGGAACTCATCTAATAAATTCACGACTTTTAACTTCAGCTGTGTAAAGGACGAACTTCATTGAATGTTTATAAGTTATTCTTACATTACCCATTCTTATGACTCGATATAGCATTTTTATGTTCTTATTTTGTAGCTCAGACATATTTGAGATACCAGGAATTTGATAATTTGCTCACCTTCGAAGAACAGGGTCGTGTGTTCGAGTCTCACCGTAAGCGCAGTCAGTACAGTACATGCTTTTTTCGAACTCATGACTATGATCTTAGTCAGATGTTAAACGATTACTCATTTATGGAGAAAAATAACTCTGCAGAGAATGATCTTAATCTCCTACCTTCTATAAAAATACAGTTAAAATCTCACTAAAACATTTGCGGTCTAAGTCGCATCATAGGCGTAAACTTGAGTCGCGTAACGACTTGTCACAAACTGTATGAAAGAAAGCTTTCACAAACAAATGGAATAAATACTAAAAAAAAAAAAACATTTTGTATTTTTAACACTCGGTGACGCAAAAAAAACAGAAAATTTTATTTTTTTTACTTTATCCTATTATAACGCGATATCTTGACCGCCAAAACACGAATCAGTAATCATTTTCCTTGGATTCATCCCTTTCTTCTGTAATTTCGGGTTAGTTTCATATACACTGAAAAAAAAATCATCACAATATTAATGAACTAGGAGCATAGACTTTTTTCATTACCATGATGAATTAGTTCATAGTAAATAAACTTTCTCTCCCTAAAATAATACAGAGTTCATCTATTTTACGAAACATCGGTCGTTAGTATAACGAAAACAAAATTTTAACTTAATATAAAGCGATCATGAACACAATGAACTTCTTACATTATCCCCGATAGTAAGTAAATTTGATGTTATTGTTCATTAATTACATGACATCGTTCATAGTAATATGTACTACTATGAACGATGTCATTATCGCTTTAAGTGTATTTTATAAACATTCGTAACGTATAGTCTGTATGGTGTAGTTAGGTAGGGCGCATGTCTTCAAATCATAGGGTCCCGGGATCGATTGCCACTGTAGATAGGTAGGTAATTTTTGATGACTATTCACAGCAGAGGTAAAATAAATGTCGTCAACACTTATATCATTAGTGCATGAAGTTCCCTGACAACATTTTTTTACTTTTGTCAATTATTATGAATTGAAGTAACGACATGGAAGTACTTTTTGAAAGATTTTGTTCGATAAAATAAGTAATAGTAGATTTAGAAGCCGTCCCCTATAAGGGATACTATGCACAGCGGTCAGTTGTCGAATAAAAAAATCGATACGACCAACTTGTATTGTATCCGGTGAAAATACCCACACTGGATAAATAGTGAAGTAATTTGATGGATATGAAATAGAAATCAACAAAACTGATAAATGGCATGTAAAATATTTGCAAATTAACGCATTACTTGCTTTGGATCCTCTATTTTCTTTAGTGAACACATCGATGACCTTATCCTCCTCAACTCCAAAGCTTTTGGAAACGACATCATGATAGTTTCCCCTTTAGTTTAAATACATTCATAATGCCCTCCGCTTTGAATTTAGTGTCCAAAATAAAATCTAATTAGTTCTCCGCGCATAAATTGTTAGCTGCTTTTACGGAAATATGGAGTCATCACATTGTTCAAAGTGAATTCCGCGGGCTCGATTGCCCGTTGACTATCAGGATCGGTTGGAAACTGCTTTCCCGATTTGTGTCGGTTCACATCAGGTATTACTACCACAGGCATGACGTCAAGCAGCTAGGAATAAGCACTTTTGCGTTTTAAAAGCTAGCCCTTTTGAGGCCCGGAGCCGGGGTGGAATGCCAGTCAGCCACAGCCAACCTGCATCGGGAAACGCCGGAATCGCTTTGTCTCTTTCCTCTGTAGAGCTCGTGTTGATGGTGAATTCACTTACAAAATTTCTTTATCTCATGACATGGACACAGACCCTTCTGAGGGGTCTTTGACCAATACAGACGTTTATTCTGTAATTTCGAAAGCAATCGCTAGATCGTCTAGACTGTAAATGCAACTCTCACCAGCAGGCATTATCTCCTTTTGAGATCCCCTGTTTCATTGCCATCAATAGGGGTATAGCAGAAATCTTGATGACCTTAAAAAATGGTCCACCGCTTCAAATTTCTCGAAAATTTTCGCAGCTGTAAAGGTTTGTGTTCGTAGAGACGACTCATGGGATCATCGCTCAGCGATCGTAGTTTGGCATCCAATTTCGAGCTGTATTTCATTTTTTTTTGAATGGTTCTACTTTCCTAGTATCGACTATGGACTAATGGAACATACCTGCATAGAAAATATACTCATATAGTGCTCAAAACCGGTGGTTTAACTTCGATCGCTGAGCGATGATCCCATGAGTCGTCTCTACGAACACAAACCTTGAAGTCTATAAAAATATTTCACCAACTGACCTACGTGCATAATGTCCCTTATAAGGGACATTGCAATACTTGCTATATTACACAAAATCTATGACACCACGACGATTTTTCTTTGATTAGAATAATAGTGTACATACATTTTAACGATTATTCAATCGAAACAGTAAACTAGCACTTCAAAATATTAGCAATTTTTTATTTTTTCTCACCAGCCCTGAATCTGGCGATTTTTTAAAACGCCGCCACTCATTCTTTTTAATAAATAAACTACGCCAAGCAATAAAAACATTTGAACACGACTTTGTTTGATAACTGAGATGTTAATAGTTGTCATTGCATACACACTTCAAGTGTACAGTAAAAAATCTGACCGTATAACGGGGGGTTTCCCTTTAAAGGGACACTATGCACTATGGGTTAAGAAGCTGAATGCCGGCCTGCGCCAGTTTTTTTTTTTTTAATTGATGAACTTAGTAATTATATCAATGACCAAGTTGTTAATTTTATGTATTTGTTCATAATTTTAATTTTTGTTCGTTGTTCTGATAAAATCAGATTCAATGGAATGATGAAATCCGTCTTCGGTGGGATATCGGTGTGTGTAAATATTCATTACATACTTTAATGAACAATTTCATTGTTTTCGGGCACCTTTTTCTTTCAGTGTAGTACTGAAAACGGCCAGGGGCTGCATCAGATTCGTTGATTGAGAGTCGAGACTTTTCGATTGGCAATTCCACTAAAAGTTTCGGAAACTGAAATTTTGGTTTGATTCCACCCAGTACTGAAAATTGTAGATTGGGGGGGGGGGGGGGGTGGCTATAGCGGCAGACCGAGGGCGACCCCGGGGAAAAGGAGTTCAGATCCGTTTCATTGGGCGACACGACCTTTCGTTATAATACGGTATGATGACATAACACAGCAGAAAAATGTGCCCGGTTTTTTTTTTACTCCCAGTGAATTTTTACAGTTATACCAGTTATAGCAATTATTGTGTGCAGTCCAGTTGGTAAACCTTTACTTAGGGTGCAAAACAAAAAAAAAATCTAACTAATTAAAAGATTTACAGTTACAGCGCTTTGAAACTCAGAACAGGATTTTTTAGCATGTTCTAAAGCGAGACATCGACAACGATTCAGAACTTAACGATGTTTCGTTAAAGAATTATCATTGGTTATCGTCATTTGACAGTTCTAAAAATGCACGTCAGATACGAACATGAAATTCCGACGCGTAAATTATATTGTCACGAATTAAAATTCGACTGAATTGATTGTAAAGTGAAGTGTACCTATACATATATGTAGATGTTGCGAAAGAAAAGTATCGAAAATGGGTTCATACTTTCAGTTTTTTAGTGAAAATTCTCAATGTGCAAGTGCTAAGTGCAGAATAATGAACGAGCAATATTGATTCCGGAATGCCATTTTACTGGCTGTTTGAATTAATTCAACATTTTAAACGTTTTAATGACTGAACCAATTGTTACTCAACTATTAAATATCAAATGGAACTAGTTGTGTGTGTTTTCTTTTCCTGTAAATGATATCTACAAGACATAACACAGTAAAAACGAACTCTTTCATCCTCTTTTTCAGTACCGCGGCTTTATTAGCATAAATCCTTTCTTCTAAATAACCTCATAAAAAAAATTAAACGCTCCTCTTGATATGATTTTTGTCCCGAACAATTCAGATAAAATGTCTATTGTGGCAGGGGTATGGCAAGATGCTCCGTCTTCCTGAAACCACATGTTTGGCCTTTTCTGAACCAGGGGTCGGACCCGAATATCCAACATTTCTCGATACTGCTCGCCATTAAGCGTCGGCGCTTGACCACTTACACAGAACATTTTTCAGAATGTAAACCTCTCTGATGTAATTGTGCTTATTTCCCCTCTTCCTGAATTTATTAGTTAATGGATGTACAATTTTGTTGTTAAATGAATTGATGTGTGGAAATTGCTATTTTTATTACCCAAAAACTAAGATTTCGTAAAACTATCTTGTCTTACCTGCTGGCTAAAGTCAAGAGACTGTTCGGATATGGTTTATTATATATCCCAAAATTTGAGAAAAAATATTGTCAAATATAGGCAATCTCGCAAAAATTACTCTTTTTCTTCTAATGCCACAAATCTCTCTTACCAAAAATTATCGTACTCGATACGATATGCGAACAAATCTCCCAGATTTCTAGTTATTTGTTGCAAAATTTCCCTAAAGAATGCGTACCTGGAAAGTGCTGAGACTGTCCATGGCCCAAATCCGGCTGCCGGCCAAAGACTTGAATGTCAGACGCAATATGGCAGCGGATTGTCGAACGGAAAGAGCTTAGAGTGAGTCTAGCGTCAGCAACAGACGAGAATCATCACAACATACCGTTCGAAAGCTCGGGAAGTCCGACGTCGTGTATGCCGCACCTAACTCCCCCAATGAAACAAGAAATTGAGGGCGCAATTATTACACTAAAACGTGGCAAGGCTGCTGGGCTCGACGGCATTCCAGCAGAACTTTACCAAGCAACGACGGTCTTAACAGCGGAGAAAATAGTGGCCATTATTAGGGCAACATACGTCGGTGCAAAATGTCGCGTACTCCGTAAAGCCGTAAAGGTAAGGTGTCGGAGGGTTTAGAAGTTCATAGCGGGGTCAGACAGGGTTGCATCCTATCACCCATTCTGTTTCTTTTAGTGGTTGTTGATGTGCTCCATGTCGCTTTGCCTGAAGAACGTAACCGTGGCATTCAATGGACTTATACATTTGCTTACTCTCGCATATGATCATGGATCTGAGCGAAATGGCTCTGCATCTCGAGACAGAGGCAAAGGTTGGACTTAAAATTAATATCAGCAACACCAAAATCCTTAGCCTGACTAGAAACCCCACTCTCTGTAATAACTGCATTACTATGGTCGTGCTATGCGATGGAACCCCTTCTCCCAGCGAGGTGCCGCCTTAAAATCACGTGGCGCAGATCTGTGGATGGGGAATTTGCGTAAGTCAGATGGATGGAGCTACGCCAATTTCAAAATAATCATTTGGAAGTTGTTGTTAAGTAGGAAAATTAGTGGTTATGGAAATAACAGTACATTTTTCAAATATCTGTTTGATTTTCTTGTCATAGAAAGAAACCGTCAAGGACACAATAATGACATCATTAACTCGATTTTCATAAAAAGTGAACTTACGACACTTTTAAAATAAGCAGCTCATATCACAGAGTGGCGACTGAACGATCACGGCCATAGAGCACGATTTTCTTTTTACTGCATAAGCATATTACGCCAGGAAATTTGAACAAAAATTTGGCCAAACTTCGGAAAAATTAAGGGAAAGCTGGATTTTTGCATGAGCCTTTCAAGGTCCTAAACAAGACCCTTAAAGTCCCCGTCTCTACGAGTGCTGCTAGCGGTGCTACAGAGGGTCAAAGACCCTCGAAAACAGGTTTTTCTGAATATCTCGATAACGGTAGTATACACAAAAAAGTCGTGTATGGAAAATTTGAAGCTCTTGTGCTTTTTCAATAAACGATGGAAATACCGAATACGTTCGGGTACTCCTAACGGTGCCAGGAGGTCTAACGGTATTTTTACCAATTTTTTAAGAAAGTCTCTATAACGGTAACTCGTACTAAAGTTTTGAAGAAAGCGGTCAAATTTCATATCAATACGTGCAGCTTTAAGGGCGCTATGGGGGTTCAAACCTTAAAAAAAGGTGTTTTTTGGGGTTTTTCGTGAATGGCGCTAAGACGGGGGAGTGTGCTCTCTGGTCTTCTGGGAGAAGTTTTTAACTTATGTGACTGTTAGTAAGACGCCAAAAGGATGTTTGGCCCCTCAAAACTTTGCTAGGGGGGCTCCCATCGTTGGGGACTTTTAACGTCATACTAACAGCTTCCCTCTAGAGGTTACCGTTATTAAAATTTTCGGAGAAGCGGCTTTTTGTTTAACTTTGACCCCTCATAACTTCCTTGGCGGTTTACGGGTAAATGAGTTGTTTTGGCATATTAGTTTGAAGTTACAGAAGCAACAAATTATTTCAGGCTTCCATCCCGAATGCGTTCCCGTTATAAAGCAATTCACGAAAATAACGAAAAATACCGTTATTGTGCGTTTCGGACCCTCATAGAGCCCTTAGTATTTCAGGCATCAATCGTAAATTCGGATATTTAAATAAGCGTTGTATAAGCTACAAACTCGCCATATAACAGTTTTCGGTGCACATGACCGTTATAGAGATATACCCAAAAAACTGCATTTTTTGATGTTTGGACCCTCATAACTTCCCTAGGGGGTCTTCCATCGTTGGGGACTTCTAGCCCGTTACTAACAGCCACATGAGCTACAAAATTATTTCAGATTGGTTCTCTCAAGAGGTTACCGTTATTAAAAAATTTCCGAGAAGCGGTTTTTTGTTATCTCTTTGACCCCTCATAGCTTCATTGGGGGTGCCCGCATAGATAGGTTGTTTTGGCATTTTAAGTTGAGGTTACAGAATCAACAAATTGGTACAGGCCTCCCTCCCGAACGCGGTCCCGTTAGGAAGATAATCACGAAAAACCGAGAAGTACCGTTATTGTACGGTTCTGACCATCAGAGAGCCCTTAGCATTGCACGCATCGATCTGAAATTCGGATATTTAGCTAAGCGTTGTATAAACTACAAATTCGCCATATAACAGTTTTCGGTACACGTTACCGTTATAGAGATATTTCCCAAAAACAGTTTAATTGAATCTTTGGACCCTCAGAACTTCGTTAGGAGGGCTCCCATCTTTGGGGACTTTTGGCGTCTTACTAACAGCCACAGAAGCTACAAATTTCTCCGAGAAGACCATAGAGTACACTCCCCCGTCTTAGCGCCATTCACGAAAAACCCCAAAAAACTCCTTTTTTTAAGGTTTGAACCCCCATAGCGCCCTTAAGGCTGCACGTATTCATATGAAATTTGACCCCTTTATTCAAAACTACATAGACTACAAATTTTTCACACAAAAGCTTTTAGTACGAGTTACCGTAGTAGAGTTTTTTGTGAAACATTGTTAAAAATACCGTTAGACCTCCTGGCACCGTTAGGAGTACCCGAACGTATTCGATATTTCCATTGTTTCTTGAAAAAGCACAAGAGCTTGAAATTTGCCATACACGACTTTTCTGTATATGCTACCGTTATCGAGTTATTCAGAAAAACCTGTTTTCGAGGGTCTTTGACCCTCTGTAGCACCGCTAGCGGCACTCGTAGAGACGGGGACTTTTAGGGTCTTGTTTAGGACCTCGAAAGGAAGGCTCATGCAAAAATCCAGCTTTCCCTTAATTTTTCCAAAGTGAAATGCCAATTTTCCTGGGGTATTATATAACTGTAAAATTAACCAACACTCTTTTTTATACAGGGTTATTGGTTAAGTCGACCTATTCCCGGCAACACGTTATAATAGGGTCAGAATGCAACAAAATGATGCCATAAATGTTAGGCTGATTTTCAATGGTCACTGAGATATTTGATTTTTTAGGTTATTTTGGAATTGACCTTGAATTTCACCATTTAAAGTAAGAACTAAAAAAAACTACTAAGGTAATGGGTTAAAACTTATTTTTGGATTTTAGTCAACACTATAGCAGACATTTCTTAATCATTTAAAATTTCAAAAACCCATCACAATTAGGAATTTTTATTTTTTAATAAAACAAAATATTTCATAAATTTTTGTTGATTTTTAATGTAGCATTACTAAAAAAAATAATATGACACGGAGTCTGCAGACCACTGGAAAAACATACTCGTGTTGTCAGCTTTTCAAAAAAGTGTCAATGTCAATATAAATATTTGAAATAATTGAAACAGCTAGCTGCAACTTGTTCGGGGACCATAATTTCGTTTGAAAGAAACGACAAATTCATAACACATTAAAAACTTATCCCTACACCATACCCTGCTAGCCACAATCGGTGAACAATAAATCCAAAGAGACGGGGGAATGCAAAAATTGTCGTAGTATTCGTGAACACTCTCTCATCCACACGCGTTGGCTTATGTACTTCGACTGAATCTCCATCACTCGATGACTGTCTCGATGAAGAATCGGTCCTAATTCATCGAGAGACATTTTCTTGAAATTTCGGTCAATTTCGCTTCCTTGTCGTCATTTTGCACCGATGGGTAATATTTTTCTTTGTATAGCGGAACCTTTTTCACTTTATAGCTGACCTTCGTAGTGTGTGCATCGAGTAATTTGAATAAATTAATAAATTCTTCTTCTTCTTCTCTGTACCGTAACCCCTTGTGGGGCATGGTGCGTTCACTTAGCCGTTTATAGACTATTTCGAGTCAACGACATTGCATATAGCTTCGGAGTGCATGTTGCAAGCACTATATACATATATCATATCCGCTCATGTACGGAAATTTTGGAACACGCCGAGATTCGATCTCCAGACGTCTAAATTACTAGTCGTAGAGTGCGACTCAACCAAGTGATCCACAGAGCGTACTAAATGAATAAATTACTGATGAAATAATTAATGAAACTAATCGACTATTTCATACGTTGTTCATATAAGAACGCATGAATGAAATTCGTCGATTATTTCATTAGGGCGAACTTGATGAACTCTTCGGGAAAATTTATTAAATTTGTCATCAGTTCCAGCATGATGAATTCGCCAGTGAAACTCATCGTACTTTTCATCAGTTTCTTTCTAATGAATTCATTGATGATCCGCACCGCATCTATCATCAGTACCTCTCTAATGAAATCATGAGGGAAAGTCATGTTTGGGTTCACGTGGTCTTCATGCAGTCGTTCACCATATCTTTGAAAAATATATAAGGGAATTTAGTCCCGCGGCTAGAACAAATGGAATGATTCGGTTCATCCAGAAATTCATGATGCCGGCATCGATGCATTCCTTATGCCATGGCTAGTAGGGTAGCTTTTATTCATTTTATTTTCATAAATGTCATACCTCATACAGTTAACGTTTTTTTGCGACAAACTGTTATGTATATGTATAAAAGTTAGTACATATACTACTAGCACCTAAAGACCATCATCATCATCATCAATGTGGTACGATAGCCCGGCGTCTGGCTTTGACCGCCTGAATCGTTGACTACCAATTGTCGCGGTTACGTGACCATGTTCTCCAGTTTCGCAAGCCTAGCAGCCGGTGGGCATCTTCACCTACAGGGTTCTCCCAGCGAGCTCTCGGTCGTTCACGCAACCTCGCTCCGTCAATTCGTTGTGTGCTCATCACCTTCTTTGGCATGCGGTTATAGCACCTAAAGTTAGCATAATAAAACTTCCCAGCTCCCAGAACTACCTATCAAGTGCAATTTATAAAGCCATATTTATATATCATCAAAAACTTTCATCACAATTCACATCCACTTCAGAGTTTCGAATTGTTCATTGAGTGGAGTTCTGGTTGATATGATTTTGTATTTTAATTAGCGTTATTATTTTGCTAAGTTTGAAGGGCTTTGATGAGAATGATTTTTAAACTTTTCGAGAAAATTTAAAATTAGTTTCCGCACACATATTGTTTTTGGCGAATTGACGAATACCTATACGCACATGAATAATTGTCTGAACTATTTTAGCAATTTTTTTTAACTTTATTTTTCTAGCAGTTTATTGATTCATGTAAACTTACATTGCGTTGCAACTGGTTTCCACCAAAGTGTACACATTGATGCTAAACAATTGCCGGGTGCTATAATGGCACATATCATATCACTTTCCATGTTGCACTATATATGAGCACACACTAATCATTTCATGATAATTTTTCAGCGATATTGATTCACTTTCATCATAAATCACAAAAGGATACACATTTCACCAGGGTTTAATTCACATGCTTTTATAAATAAAAATTAAAAAAAATTACTGGAAAATTCTAACTGTTATAGACATAATTTAACATCCAATAAAATTACGATTTAAATGATACAGCCGGCAGTTCAATAGACACTCTATGCCGGCCGCTTATACTCGTACGAGTCTAAAAAGTGGAAAGAATGGTGAAACGAAATTCTTGTATAATATCTAGAACACGGTTAAATAATATAATCTGAATATATTGCCGCGGTATGTAAAATGGGTCATTTTAGCGGGTGAAGCTATACGTGTGAATACGAGTACTAGAGTTCATGTAAGAGCATTTTGGGGGGTTGGTCACGGTGTTGAACACACGACCGACCGACAGTCGACACTATCAAAAAGTATTAAACAATGACATTGGACGTTCTTTTTTCTATTCTGAGTGTCTCATTCATAATGGTCGACAGAATTCAAAATTTAAGGTTAGTGGAAAGGTGTGCGGCGAACCCACTTTCGCTGAATAGTTGAAAATAGTGTGTAACTCGATTATCACATAGAAAAAGTGTCTTGATCTTAAAATCACAAAGGAAAGGGACTTAACACTAACACTATAGGTATAAAGGCTATTTCGACATGATAACGTTGATGCACAATCCCTTCCTCCACAATATTCTTATTGCAGTATTTTCTCAATACTTTTAAGTTCGTGCATCTAAGTCCCACAATTAATCTTTTTTAACCATTTCCATAAATATTTCATCTGGCCATTTTCAATTCAATCTGTACAAAATCGACCACAAACGTATATAGAAACATAACATTCATGCAGATTCGGAATGATGTGAAAAACATAGTTTCAACGAATAAAAACATTTCTAAGTGCAATGCATTTGAGATTGAGAGCATTTACCTATACATACAGGGTGGGCCAATTACAAGCTCGTTTTTCAAAATGCAATAAAATGAACAAAATTAAATTTTTTTTTTCATGTCTTATGGCTTTATTAGAAAGTAAGTACGCTCCCATTAATGATGGAACACATCTTCATTCAAGTGGCTGCCCCGGCTGGCGTCGCAGTAGCGCATTCTGTCACACCAATTTTCCAAGACCTTGTTGATGGTTTCGGGCTGTAGCTCACGGACTGCTTAAATGAAATTGACCTTAAGTGCTTGAATCGTTTCTGGATTGTTGGCATAACATCGGTCCTTAACGGTTTCCCACGAAAAAAGTCCAAAAGGGTCAAATCACAGCTCCGAGGCGGCCAATTGACATCGCCAAGACGGCTGATAACACGATATGGGAATTTGGTGCGTAAAAGATCGATTGTAGCATGGGCTGTGTGGCATGGTGCGCTATCGTGCATGAACCAGAGGTCGTCCAAATCCATGTCTTCAGTTTCAGTAAAAAAAAAGTCGGTTAACATGGCTCTGGGCTAGACAGCACTTACTTTGAAAATAAGTTTTCAATATTTCCCAAATTTGTTCAAGCGTAAAGCGACTTATTTTGTTCCGCGGAGGTATGATACTGACTTTCTATCAAGAGTTCGAGCGAAAACCAGCTGTCAGTGTCAAACTAACCTATGATTTAAAAACGAGCTTGTAATCGGCCCCACCCGTTATAGGTACAATTTTCATGACCAGAAAAGACGAACTATACAATTTTATTAACCTAAAGGATAAAGGACTTCGTTTTCCGCAATCTTATACAGGCGAACTAGAAAAAAAACGTTTTATTTCGTATATACTTTGCGTGCTACTTTCAATAAGCATTGCTTTCATGGATAGCATTTTCAGAATAAATGCATGCATCATAGCTCAAAAGTATGTATTCATTCATTTAATGGACGTACAGAAGGAGAAAAACTATACGGGAAAAGTGCATAAAAATTCACATTTCACTTCACGATATTATTCGTTATGCATATCTCGAATTTTACGATGCATTTTATTCGTTTCTTACGGGAGATTTTTATTTAAATTGTAAGTTGTATATGGGGAAAAGCTTTTATACGTAAGAGTTGGAAGAGTGGTTCCGCTATAACCGGTATAGTTTTTTTTTCGAAAATGTCGATATAACGACAAATTCATTCAGTTTTTTCGTCGTATTTGGTATAATGACACTAACAGAAAAAAACGAGACCGAGTTCTAATCGTGCGAATAGCACGATGAGTGTATACCCTATACCCATGTACAGACCTAGAAGGCACGCAAAACCCAAAATATTCAATTTCATATTTTTTGTAGGGGAGGGAGGGGTAGATGGGTCGGACCTGGCACATCTTTATTATCTTATCAAGGCATCCAACGGCTACCATTTGATACTAATTTGAAGTTTTTCGCGACATTCTATCAAAAGATATGGCTGAATATAACTTTGTAGGGGAAATAGGGGTAGGGGTAGCCAGACCTACTCCACTTTCCATCAACTCAAAGCATATGTCAGAATGAGACATTGATCAACATTTCAAGTGGGGCTGCCATACAAACCCAACTCACCAAATTAGGTTCTTCTAAGAAAAACTTTTTTATTTGTCTACCAATTTCAACCAAATTTCACAGAAATGTATTTCTATTGATGACACAAAAAATTATGTAAGAATGGATCAAATCGGACCATGGGGCTGCCATACAAACCTAACCCCCCAAATGCTCTCTCCCAAATTTTTGAGTTTCCGTCGTGTCAATAGGTTTAACTAAATTTTTAGGGATTTATACGCTTAAATTTTCGAATTTGCAATTTTTTGTCGAGACATAAACGGGAAGAATAGTTGAAATCAGGAAAATATAGAACTTTTTAGATACCGAATGATTTTTGCTGGATAACAGTAAGTGCTTTCCTAATTCGTTTTCGTAGTCTTTTTCACCGAATACAATTTAGGTCAAGGTATGTTCAAAATTTACCGTAAGCTTTTTTAATTTTAGTTTTTTTTTCGGTACACGTTTTCTGGTTAAAGATGATGCTAAAATAGGAAATTTTATTTGTTGGGGTAATTCACAAATTATTTCCAAAACGATCGACAATGAAAAAAAACTCAGAAATTGAAAAGATATTTAGAAAACATGAACGCATTTCTAAAGAAAGTGAAAATCCGGATGTAATAAGAATTGTACATTTTTCTATGTTGTCATTGGAGTTTCAATCATTCCTAAAACAATTTTGGGAGATGCAGGCAAGACCTGTATGCCTCCCCTGGAAAGTAACATAAAAATTTTTCAAGCAAACAAAATATGCTTACTGGTAACAAATATGAAATTTTCAACGCTAACGTTTTGCCTACCTTTACATACTTCGCGTAGGTGGCAACTACTACCTTTAAGTTTATCAATAGTGGCGGAGAGCGACAATTTCGATACTGCCCAGGGGCGCCATAGAGGCTAAATCCGGCCCTGAAAGTGCATACACTCTTACTTTGGAAAATGCCATCTACCTTCTACCATCATATACCATAAAGTATATTATTGAAAATCAATACTTGTTATTTCATATTTCACTTCACTTGAAAAATTTTTGAAAAGCCCCCTTCTCCCTTTCCAAATATTGCAACATTCATACAATTTACATACCATACAAAGTTTAAATATGTGTAGACATAAAATCATAAATGTTATGAATTTGTGAAAGTCATAACTTCTAGAGGGCGGTAAAAGGGTGGTAGTTGTAGATGTTGACTTCGTACCACTGAATACATACCTGAAAAAGAGAAAAAAAATATTTTTAGTTCATTTTATGGGAAGTTGTAGAGGTGGTGGTTTATGTCATTTCGAAAAAAAAAATATATTTATTGAATCAAATGTAAATGAAACTAGGGCATAGAGAGGCCCGGTAGTTCAAGCGTTTCTTCGATAGAAATAAAAGGGAAAACGTTCGGAAGAAAATAAAAAACGCCACAAATTAAATTGACGAGGAAATACGAGCCTGAAAAGGTACAGTTATTTTGCGAAATATTAAGTATGTAGTTATAATTTTAATTGATATTGATTTCAAATGATCTAATGTCCCTTTCAGGTTATGATGCAACATCTTAAGAGGCCTCTCTGGAAACCGTTACCCATGAAAGGTGTGGAGCATAGACTCGGCCATATATAGCTGTATCGAGTCAACGTAACATTGCATCTAAATTTTAATTGTATTGTTGCAAGCACTTATACAGCTAATCCACGTTGCAGTTGTGTTTTTCTAGCATATGTATGGTTTTGACTACTCCTGAAGTGGTTCTCAAGTCTCTTGATTTTAGAGTGACGACTGTCTGCCTGAGATCAATATTGTGAAGGAGACAGCGGTGATGACAAACATGACTACACCCATTGGCGCAACCACGGGAGGGGCTAAGGGAGCTAAAGCCCCTCCCAGACCCAAAAATTGGTAAATGAAAATTACAAAACGGAAATAAGGTGTATCAGCATTTTTTTGCAATTCCTTTTATGCAAACACTTGTGCAGAATTTGTTAATGTGCAAGCATAAAATTTTGTGAAAAAAATGTCTTCACAATGTTACACAAAAATTCCTACTAAAATTTCGTAAAATAAATGTTTACTAAAATTTATATGAATGAAAAAGGGCCTAAAAAGTGGTCCTTTTCGAATGAAATCTGTACATTTTCCCAAAAATTAAGCAAGCCTTATAGCGATTTTGTCATGCTTGCCTGAATCAATTTTTCATGCCATTGGGTGGTCTGGTGTACGCGATGAATGTAATGTAATGATATGTAATGTACAACATTTTGTAAAATTCTGTTAAGCCAAATTGTACAAATATTTTCCAGTGAAAACATTGAACTGAAATCGTCTTCTATAAAAATCCCATTAGATACAAAGCGGTGTATCCTTCGATGTTATATCGTATTCCTAACTTATCGAACCCCGTATTTGAAATCACTAATCTGTCACTAATCCCAGAGTCTATAACACCTGAAAAGATAAGATTACCAAGAGCTATTAGATATAGATAAACTAGTCCATCTCCAGCCCTGTTTTTGAGTGAGTATTTCACCTTACTCGTAGAATGTTTACATAATCCCTCCTACATTTTGTCTCCTGAATGAAAGCAATCGTTTGACCTGTGTCACTTTTTCTGTACCAGTAACTTGGGAAAAATATCTAAATGGCCAACCAAAATGGAAGCCGAACTTATAGAAACCAATCCGCCTCAACGGTATTATATGGAGCGACAATTACGGAATCGGTTGTGGCGCATATTGAGTGGCGAATTTTCCATTTTTGGCGCACTCGTTTGTGTTAGCATTTACCGACTTGTTACTGAACTTCAGTATATACTTCTCGTTTTCTATAAAAATCCCATTAGATCAAATACAAGGTCCATATGTTTCAGTTCATGATCAGCTTCTCATCAATTGCCACCGGAAAGGATAATCCAGAATTGGGTTTTCATGAAAACAAACGATGACGCAAGGCTTAAAAAAAAATACTTCGAACATAAGCATAAATGTAAGGTAAGCAATAACAAGAAACACAAACGTATAGGGCCATTACTGGAAAATTGCACCATCACTCAACTTGAAAAAGCTGTCTCAAATGCCCAGTAATGTGGATGGCACAGTGAGTAATCGCGACCGACGGACCACTCCCTTTCCAGGAAGAATTATATTAGCCGAACAAACGCACTTTTTACGCAAAAGGGTTGTTATTGAAGAAATCTAAGTACATTCACAATTACAATTCCATAAACAGGCAAAAGCACGGTCTATATCCAAATCAATTCAATTTCTGTAAATTAATCACGACTACTTGAAACGGCTTCTTAATTCGAAGTGAACGTTATTTTCTCTGCAACTTCCCAAGACAACTTGGGATTAACATTCGAGGTATAACTTATTTCAAGTTCAAGGTTAACTTGTATACTTCTTTTCTTATGTACTAGCATTCCAATTGCAACAATGCGTCTGGGTGCATATTGCAGAGCAACATGTTGCATGTTGTCTTGCATATGTCCCAAAATAATCAGCAGCTGATCGTGCTGTCACTTGTGCTGTGTTGTTTCGTGTTTGTTTACGTTTGGTGATGGGGTGTTGCGATTGTTGATTTGGAACAGAATCACATAATACATAATGTGCTTAATATTTCAGAGGACATCCAGGACGGGCCGAATGATGTGATGCATGCTGGACGCCCGTTGGTGGCAGATCGTGGACAGGATGCTGATGGCGAGCGCTCACTGGCAAGGTTAGTGATGTATTGTTTGCAAATTATCCCTAATTCGTTTTTTTTTGCAAATTGTCATCATCAGCGTCTCCAACAGCATGTGAAGAACAAATGTATGTTTTAAAACTCAAAGCTATAACAAGCAAGGGCGTAGCGCAGCCAGTATCCCGTTTAAAAGGGGCAAGACCATAATCTGTTCAACACTATGAGTCCGGAATTGCACCATTTTGTTAGAAAAGATGTTACAAATTTTAAATCTTATTTAATGAAAGGACAATTGAGAATGATCCTTGTTACATTTTAACGATAAATGATACTCAGTGCTTTTTCAAATTTGTGTTCGAGAATGTATGCTCAGCAGCATTGTGCGGATAATGTCTGTCTCTCTCTGACTCTGCCAATCCGAGACCCTGAGACAGGAATCATGCAGCAGTTTTTTTGAAGTACGCAAATGTTTGTGCCGTGCTAAGAGCCGAACCCATATTTTCACGATCGTAGTGCAGAGATTTTTCATAGATGGCACAGCGGGGGGGGGGGGTGCCTATTTGTTCAAAAGTTTCGTTTTGTTTCGTTTATTGCAATAGGTAAACTAATATTTCGATGGGCAGACAATTCTTAAGCGGTTGGCGGCTTTCCTGGCACATCCACGGGGTGGAGTGCGAGGAGAACCTCAAGATCGATGGAAGGGTGGCTTATCCTGGTTGCGATGTTTCTGGAGAGGACTATGCATTGTTCCACATGGTTGTATTAATGATGCCATGCCAGTCCGGTAAATAAATAAATATTTTTGCGAAAAACTTTATCTGTAACTTCTTAATATTGGCAGCTATAGAGGTTTGACATTTTCACTATACACATCTGCCAAATTCCAACATTTCCGCTCCGAGTCATGGACAATTTTCGATTAGAAAACACACGTTTCTCCAACAATTTGCTATCCCAAAATATATATTTTTTTCTTTTCTTAAAACAGTTTCCATTATTCGAAAAAAGTTAAGATTTCCAGTAAACTACACTCCAGAAGCTTAAGCTTTTTCGTTTCGGAAAAATCAAGGGAAAAATGCATTTTTGAATGAGCCCTCCTTTCGAAATTCTAAACTAGACCTCAAAAGCCTCCATCCATATAGCGGCCCTACATAGAGTTTTGTAAATATCTCGATAACGGTAACGTGTTCTGAAAAGTGGTGTATGACAAACTTATATAGTTCTTGCATAGCGTCTGGAAAGTTAAATCAATTCGCGCTCTTCTAACGGTGATAGGGGATGAAATTGTGTTTTCAACAACTTTGTATGAACAACGATTAAGTCAATTAAAACGTTGTTTACCATAAATTTGTGGCCCGCAGAGTCCTAAAGAAACTGACAAAATTTCTCATGAATGCGTACGTCCCTATAAGGGAAAATGGGTTCAAAATGTGTTTTTTTTTATTTTCGTAAATGTCACCATAACGACAACTTATATTGCAAAAGTCGTTTATGACAAATTTGAAGCTTCTGTGGTTTCAAATATAAGGCCAAAAGTAGCCATTAATGCATGTATAACAGTGGCGCGCATTCAGTGGCGGAACAACTTCACTCGAGGCCCTCCCGCCAATTTCATGAGTGGGCCCCCCTACTCTGCGTGAAAGTCAGAGTGCAATCAATTGGAAACACGCTTAAATCAACACTTTTCAAACATGTTTGACGTTACAGTGTTTCTACTAAGGTAAAGAATGTCGTACTTAAAATAACTTTGCTAAGAGTTATTTGGACTTTATAAGACGTGGTTTTTCTGTGATTTTAGAAAAGTGTCTGTTACTATTCACTGACATAAGATTGCTAACTATGCTACAATTTTTGTATGAACGTGATATGGTACGTTCGTAGACCCAGCCAGTTCGATAATTGCTCCACGATACTAGTGGGTCTCATTCCAGATTTTGGACGCCGTAGCACAGCCTGACTCCGTTCAAGCCAAATGTTGCCTCAGACCTACAATCCTAATGACCATGTATATACCGCTAGCAAGATAATATATTTTAGTGTTAAACGACAACATGAAATGTTTTAAGTCTATAACGCCGTACTAATTAGTTACAAAAGCTCTAACGCGAACTATTTTGTTGACAGAGAGGACTGGAATTAAGTCCGGTATAAACAACCTATAGAGAACGGACTATCTTCTATCTGTTTAAAAATAGTCTATTTGCAGAAGGACCTAATGAATTGTTTTGGCCATATGGTACTTGCAAGGAAGAGGGTGGGTTGGATAACAAACCGCAGCTACGGTTACAGCAAATGCCACATCCATACCAGGATCAAATTTATTTATGATGGAGCCTTATAAGGGTTTCATATAGCCGAAACCCGACTTCTCTTTTCACAAATACAACTACACAAAATGATGTGTTTTCATTGTATACATTTACTAATGGAAAATGTACTGATTTCGAGCTATTTTCAAGTGAAATGAAAGGCCAAAGTTTTCCTGCATTTTGAATGATAATAAAAATATAAAGAAACTTCTTCAACCCTAGAAGAATTTTTTTTGGTGAAAATCTGAGGATCCGGATTGTCTGATGAACTTGCAAAAAATGTCAGGATAGCATGAAATGTTTTGAGCGTAGGGGCTTATCTAAGCAAGGGACCTATGGTGGAAGAGAAACAATAAATTGAGCATTTGTTTTCACTTCGAAAAGTGTATATCTCTTTTTGTCTACAAAATATATCTAAGTCGTAATTTTGTTTTTTTTTTGTGCTGTTTGTTTTGAGAAATCTTTCATGTGGCTCTGGGCCCCTAAATCTCGTGCGGTTCCTTATGCGCCGCCCCTGCGCGTATTACAAACTAGTGTAAGTGAAATTTGCAGCTCGACGCTCTTAACAACATATAAAAATTCTTTTAAATAGGGAAATAACATGGGATTTTTTTAGAAATATTATATACATATTTTTATAACGAGAGGGTCATATTGGACGAACTTTAAATTTCAATGACCCCGTCAATACGTAACAGTACACTTAATGAGGAAGCGCCTCCAGTGATAAATTTGTAGCTACGTTGGCTCCCAAAAACCAATGGAAAACAGTGCCCAACGATGCATGTCGTCCTAAGGGAGGTAAGTGCGCTCAAACATTATGTACAATGAATAAAGGTATTTGAAAAAATTTGTGACATTATTTTGTTTTGAAGTATTGCCCCGTGCTCTTTGGCCGTGAACGTTCGGTCGCCACTCTGTGAAATAGACACTTATAGAGAAACGAGTTTCCAAACTCGGCACGACTCGCCGCAAGTTTATTATTCAGAAGAAGATGATAAACATATTCTTATCGTAGAATAATAAACTAACAATGCGACTAGGAAGTGGTTCAATTGTCTTTGTAACGTTGATGACTACACACGGTAGTCATCAACGCACCATGCTCCACTAGTGCAATCATATTAGCATTTCAAATAGAAAAAAATAGAGTAAGACTAATTCTTGTGGTTTTTGAATCAGTGGGCTCCCAGGAATCTAAAACTAATTTTGCTAAAAAAAATTTTGATCGGAAAGGTTCCAAAAAGGACAAAAAATGATACTTTTTAATCCTTGACCGGAGGTCGGCATGTGGGGTATCAAATCGAAGGGGGTGTCAAGTACATTACATATCCGGTGTTTGTTCCATGTTTCAAGGACCCTCAACGGAATAAATCGAGATTAAATGGAGAATTATTGTGTTTCCCGTGTATCTTTCCAAAGCCATAATTACGAGAGTAATTCAAATTGTCACTAGGTTTCTCACTTTTCCGAATCTATAATAGCTAAAGATCCAAACATTAACTTTGCTAAGAAAAAAATTATCGGAAAGCTCTCAAAAAGGACATAAAAGGACACTAATTTCAAACCTTGATCGAACGTGGGCATGCGGGGTGTCATATCAAAGAAGACGTCGAGTACATTCCATATCCGGCGTTTATACTTGTTTCAAGGACCCTCACAGGAGATAATTGGGATCCAATGGAAAATTTTCGTGTTTCTCGTATACGTATCTTTCCAAAGCCGTAATTTTTCGTTTAAGCCCGAATTATTCCATTTAGGGTCCATGAAACAGGAAAAAAACACCGGATATGCAATGCACTCGACGTCCTCTTTGATATGACACCGCGCATGCTCACGTTCGATCAAGGTTTGTAATTAGTGTCCTTTAATGTCCTTTTTCAGAGCTTTCCGATATTTTTTTTCTTAGCAAATTTAATGGTAGAATCTTAACCTATTATAGATTTGGAAAAGTGAGAAACGTAGTGACAACTTGAATTATTCTCGTAGTTATGGCTTTGAAAAGATACACGGAAAACACGAAAATTTTCCATTTAAGCTCGATTTATTCCGTTGAGGGTCCTTAAAACAGGAAACGAACACCGCATTTGTAATGTACTCGACGTCTCCTTTGATATGATACCCCGCATGCCGACCTCCGGTCAAAGATTAAAGAGTATCCTTTTTTGTCCTTTTTGGGACCTTTCCGATCAAATTTTTTTAGCAAAATGAGTTTTAGATTCCTGGGAGCTCGCTGATTCAAAAACCACAAAAAATAGCCTTACTCAATTGTTTTCTATTTGGAGGCCTGAAATGGGATATTTTGACTGCACTACACTAGGAGTTACGGTAATGAAGAGAGATTGCCCCCTTTTCGAGTACAATTCATGTTCATAAAAGGTTACAACGAAAAAAGTAGCTAATAAAGAATCCATAATAATGATACTCAAGAAACGGGATATTGCTTTCAAAAAAATCGGACATATCAACTTGCAGCCTTTAACCCACCGTGTCATAAAGCCTAAGCGCAGGTGACACCTAATTGATCCAAGTTTCGTGTTTTCTGTCTCCTCGTCCAATACTGTGGGCGAAAAGGTGTTCTTGTATGCACATTGCTGTCCGTTAATTTGAAATAATTAAATATACAATTGAGGTATGCTTCCCTTATTAATTCACATATGACCCGCTTCTAACTTTGTGTAACCCAGAGACAATCCCTGATCTGTAATTAACACTTTTTACTATCTGTTCCTATGCATGCAAAGCTTGTTGTCCTGCTTCAGAAAATTTAATGATAATTAACCGTATATATCTCCGAAAAACAACGGACGCCTAATTACAATCATCTTGCTGTAGGACAACTCTCCGTATGTACCTATAGCATGTCCTTGTCATTTTCCATATATTCTGCCAGTATAAAATTTGCCAAGTTTACATCACGTCAAGTGCATGTTTTTTTGCTGTTGTTCTCTCTCAAACAATTTTATTGTTGTGAAACGAATGCCCTGCCCTGCCTGCCCTGCATGTATTATGGTGTCTCTGAAATATGTACAAATATTCATATAATTGTGTCGTTGTTATTCTGTCATCTGTGACGTATCATTATGCATTGCGGAACCATAAAATCACAGAAGGACCCATATATTTTATGTGCCTCATGTACCTCCCATATCCATATAATATCGCGCCAGCATTTATACAATTTTCACTGGACGCATGATGCATATACATTTTTTTCTGCGAATGCCATATAACATATAACATTCAAAGAGTTAGCGAGCGCTGCAAAGCACAGAATGAAAAAGGCCTGTCCTTTAAGCAGCAACAAACAAAATGAATAAACTGACACCAAATAAAACATTTTTTTTTCTGACTTTCTCTCTCTCTCTTCAAGGAGGCATTCGAGCATAATAAACACGAAAATGTACGTTATGTGTGTTCTTCTTAACAAAGAGGTCATAAATGCTGTCATATATATCCTTTTTATAGGATGTGCATCCTTCCTTGGGATTTTTATCAGGCGGAAGGACATTTATTCTGTTGATGTTTTTTTTTCCTTTAGTACAGAGAGTGTGAGATTGTTTGTATGGTCCTTGTCCTTTAAAATTCCAGTTATGTAACTGTGTACATAGCTGTCAGAATTGATATCACGTCAGAGAAAAAAATGAAAGGCAGTTTAACCTGTATATGCTTCAATAAATTCCTAAAATATAATCATGGATTCAACTTTCAACAGAGACAAGATACAACACTCAATACCGAATACTGACATACCCAGCTCTAAATTTTAATCAAATAAAAAAATAACAAATAAAAATCAGATCCTTTGATTGCTTTGACATTTATATGCTCCAAAAATTTCCATTCAAGTATCAACCGATGTTCATATAATTATTTGCCACACTACTGCACAATTGTGACTATGATTTGTGTTTTTGCTTGCCATAAGCTCGGTATACAGGGTGTCTTAAAAGTCAATGTGAAGTCGAGAGCAGATGATATGCATATAAATTTCAAACAACGAGTACAGAAGTTGGCAATCAGCGCTTTAATACCCATGGCATAGAGTGTGACATTGTTAATTTTCCTTTTTCTTTTGGTTATAAATAATTAACAGTACAATTTTATTAATTTTTTGTTGTAACCGTTGTCATAAGATCGTCCGGCTTGACGTTAACTTTAGAAACACCCTATGTACACTCTAACGAACACTATACTGTCAAATACAAAAGCATTTCAATCAGTGTTACGCATTCATGACATATTTTACAGAAAAAAAAGGATGAGAGAAACGAGAGAGAAAAACAATGAATTATCAAGCGATGGCACTTGCTTTATAGCGCTGCGTACACTGAAGTTTTCACACTCTGTAATAGTAGTACGCGCTATCATCAGATTGGCAAATGTGTTATCAGCCTGCGTATCCGCTATATGAATATTCATGTCACAATTGACGCATAATTCCGTATTTTCTACAGCATATCCGTAGATATGTTTTCCGCGCTTCCTTTCCTTATCCTTATAGTCGCTCTATGCTTTACATTTGTATATTACGTAAAAATTTCCGCTCCAATTGGCTGCACTAGATGTCATCACAGCTCAATTTCCGTTTACCATAGTTCCGTGTAAATGTATGTATGTTTGTTAGTGTGTTGAAGCATGATATTTTACAGTCAAGGACTTTGCGATACAATCTATGTTGCGAGAGAGTTTCAATACATCCTCTTTGGCATTTTGAAAAAAAAAGTGTGAAAGACGAAAATTGTGTCAGCGTTTCTCTGATGCGTATACTGCTTTCGAGACATACTTTTTTCAAATTCAGAAGTAGGAAACCAAGTTTATTTCAAATTTTTAAATAAATACGCAAACATATCGAGACAGCTTCACTAATGCCTTGGTTACACAGTGCGAGCTATCGTGCGAGTTGGCCTAGACAGGCATAAGGCTTCCGTCAAATAATAAAGTTCTCAAAAATTTGTCAAACAGTCCCTATGATCACAAAATCGCTAAACAAAGTCCCAGGTACATACTTCGCAAGAAAAATGTTCACTAAATTACATTGCAAAATGTATTTGCTTTACTTTCCTGTTCCGTGCACCAATTATTATTCTTAAGCTTTATAATTTCTAACGGGCTTTTGAGATTTCAATTGCATTTTGGTTATTTTCCTCTAAATATACGTATGGGCGCAATGTTGGAGCGTTTAAGAAAGATTTAATTTTTTTTTTGGGGATTCATCATCATCAATGTGGCACGATAGCCCGACGTCGGGCTTTGGCCGCCTGAATCGTTGACCTCCAATTGTCGCGGTTACGTGACCGTGTTCTCCAGTTTCAGAAGCCCAGCAGCTGGTGTGTTCTCCCAGCGAGCTCTCGGTCGTCCACGCAACCTCGCTCCGTCAATTAGTTGTGCGTTCATCACTTTCTTTGGCCTGCGATTATCGTCCATCCGTTGTACATGCCCAGCCCATTGCAAGCGTTGAAGCTTCACGATTTTCGATACTTCCAGCTAATCGTACAATTGATATGACTCATGGTTGTACCGGATACGCCATTGATCTCGCTCACGAACGGCCCCGCAAATTCGCCGAAGAACTCTTCGTTCGAATCGGTCTAGCAAAATTTCGGAGGCTTGGGTGAGGGTCTATGTTTTGCAGCCATAACATAGCACGGGTGGGATTATTGTTTGGTACACGCGGAGCTTCGTGTTCCTGTGCGCAAGTTTCGAATTAATTATAGGGAGGACCGAGAAATAGGTCTTATTGGCTAGTTGTATCCGTCGCCTAATTTCGACGGTTTCGTTGGAGTCCTTTGATAAGCTACAACCCAGACAGTTGAAGTTGTCCACAAACTCGTTAATGAGGCCTCCCACTGTGATGCTTGAATTTGCTGGCGTCCTTGTTTTTGATTGCATCATGGCCTTTGTTTTGCTTTCGTCGACACGTAGTCCAACTTCCTTTGCGGCGTTATTGAGGTTATGCAGAAGGCTTTCTTCATCACCCAATCTTCGAGACATGATGTTGATGTCGTCGGCGTACGCTACTAATTGAGTCGACTTGATGAGTAGCGTTCCGCTGCTGTCCATATTCATGGCTCGACTTACATACTCCAAAGCAAGGTTGAAGAGCGTCGGCGCCAGCCCATCGCCCTGCTTGAGTACAGTACGAGTTTCAAATAGGTCAGTGAGTCGGTTCTGCACCCTGACCTGCGAGGCGGTATTAGTCATCGTCATCCTTGTGAGTCGCACTAACTTTGCCGGTATACCAAAATACAGCAAAATGTTATACAGTACACTTCGATCGATACTGTCGTATGCCTATGCTTGAAGTCGACAAAGATTTGGTATACGTCGATGTTATATTTCCAGCACTTTTACAGTAGTAGCTAAACTGTGAAAAGCTGATCGGTCGTTGAACGACCAGGTCTGAAGCCGCCTTGATACTCGCCAATGATTCGTTCTGCGTACGGATTGATTCTCTTTTCGAAAATTTTCGATAAAATCTTATAGGCCGTTCAAACTAATGATATGCCCCTGTAATTCTCACAATTCAGCTTGTCACCCTTTGGATTGGGCAGATTATACTTTTGCACCAATCTTCGGGGATTTCAGCAGTAGCACATGTACAGCGTTGGTCAGGCACGTTCCACCATGCTTCAGTAGTTTTGCTGGGATCTCGTCAACCCCGGGCGCTTTATTACGTTGGAGCGATTTTATGGCGAGACTCACCTCCTCTACTGTTGGGGGTTGAACGGGAGGGCGTGGTTCGGCTAACTACTCAAGAGCTGGCTCCGTGGGGGATGTTGATGGTACATTGACGAGCTGTTCAAAATGCGAGGCCCATCGTTTGTTTACGCTTTCGATGTCACTGATGATGTTACCACCCTTGTCCTTACATAGGCTTGTCCTGGGTTGATCCGTTTTTGATATTAATTATAAGTTTGTACGCCTGTTTAGTGTTCTTACTGGCTAATCTTTGGTTTATTTGCTGTAACTGCTCGTCAAAATGTTTGCGTTTCTTACGTCTAATTAACTTATTAGATACTCGCCGAAGCTCGTTATATCTTTCTTTCTTGGCTCGGGATGCGCGTTGTGTGTATTGGCGATAGGCTTCATTTTTCGCCTCAATCGAGGCCCTGCACCAGTCTGTTCGTCTGCACCGGCCTTTATAGCCCACGACCTCTTCTGCAACTCCTTTGATGCTGTCTTTGAGCTCCTCCCAGAACTCATGGATGCCTAAATTGTTGATGTTATCAAGCATGGGCGACAGGTTTTCCTCAAGCGCTGTAGTATACGCAGCCGCCGTGGCATCATCAATCAAATTGTCAACCTCGAATATCTTGGCAAGAAGAGATTCTGCACCTGTACGTCGCGGTTGTCTTCGCCAAATAGTGATCGGAATCGCAGTTGGCTCCTCGATAGGTTCCAACATCTAAGACATTAGAAGCCCATCTCTTGCTGATCAGTACGTGGTCGATCTGGTTTACGGTGTATTCATCTGGAGACTTCCAGGTTTGCTTATGGATTCGTCGATGAGGGAAACATGTAGAGCTTATGACCAGGTTTCTGCCGCTCGCGAAGTCGATAAGTCGCTGGCCGTTGTTGTTGGTTTCGTCGTGAAGGCTGTGACCTCCAGTAGTTCCTCTATGCCAGCTTTCTTTTCCGACTATGGCGTTAAAGTCTCCTAGCGGCAGCTTGATATCGTTTGATGGAAGTGAGTCGATGAGTGTTTCTAGGTAGTTATAGAATTCGTCCTTAATCGCGTCTTCTTTTACTTCTGTAGGCGCATGCGCGTTAATGAGTCAGAGATTAGCGAAACGGGTCTTGATGCGGATCGCACATAGCCGCTCGTTGATGGGTTTGAAGCCGATAACGTGGTCCTTGAGCTGCTTACTCACGATGAAAGCTACTCCAAACTCCTTGCCCTCCTCTTTAAAAATAACCGGCGCGACAACCCAGCATTGTACTAAGGCCGCAGGATGTGTTAGTGATATCCTATTTCCAAGATCTTACCTGCTTTTTGTTGAGGTAATGAGATCAGCATCACGCTCAGCAGTGTTATTTATCCCCATAAATGGGTACTCGTTTAACATCTGAGTGAGATCATAGTCTGTCACAAGCTCGTGAGTTCGAAAAACACCATGACCCACGGTGAGATTCGAACTCATGACCCTGTGCACCGAAGGTGCGCGCACTAACCGCTAGACCAGCCCTCCTCTTTACCACTCGTAAAAATTGTGTGCGATTTGAGATCGTTAATCTCGCTTTTGAGCCATTAAGTTTCCTGGATTTCAACTATGCTCAGCTTGTATTGTTCTACCTGATCCAAGAGGGCCATTAAGGCCCCTGGTCTATTCAGGGAGCGTACATTTCAGGATCCGAAAGAGTAATCAGTTGTTCGTTTGCGGGGTCGTCGTTGTTTTGTGTCCGTCCGATCGGAGGCTTTTGTTTCAGGTTTCTTGACTTGAAGTTTTTTCTTAGGATGAGTTGTCGGCACATCGCTAAACCATGATAGGGTTTAATCGTTGAGTAAAGGCCATCATGGGCATGCCTCGAAGATGCTGCTTTAGTGGTTGAGTTAAACGTTTTGTGTCACCTATCACGTTAAGTAACCTGAGACGCTACAGATGTAAATACAGCACTCAGGCGCAGCATCGCTTCTTCCAAATGTCGCATCAGATGATTTGACTTAGCCGTTAGAGGTTTTTCCCACTACCGTTACCAGGGCTTGCCCGCGCGGAGGACACATGGAGAAGTAAGTTAAAAATAATATTTTCACATTTGAATCGCTAAACATTGAACGTACAATTTCGATTAAAATTAGGTTATGCCGAGTGGGAAGCGACTATCTGAAGGAGAGCAGTTTGCAATCAAAACACTGTTAAAGGAAGGATTCAGTAATCGAGAAATTGCAAAAAAATAATAGTTCAGAATATGTAATTAGAAATTTGATAGAAAAGGATAGAAATTTACAGTTTACGGCTATGATTAAGGGACAAAAACAAAAATCGCCGTGAAGCCACGGAAAATCGGTTTAAAGGTACATTTTCCTCGACACGACTGCACGACAGCGACTCGCTCATTCCATATAAAAACTCGTTTTTAAAATGAGAGGGAACCGAGTTTTTATATGGAATGAGCGAGTCGCTGTCGTGCGGCCGCGGCGAGCACAACGTACCTTAAGGCTAGAGAAATAAAGGAAAAATTGGGCCTCTCCGTGAGGTACCAGCCCGCGATCAACGTAGTTTTCATGTCGTGATATGCACGGTCAGAACAAGAATTAGCTCTACCAATTATACTGAACTGCTGGAAGCGATTTTGATCCCATTCCTGGAAGCAGAACTGGGCTTTTCAGGAGGATAACATTCATGAAACAAAGTAGACCCTGGTTTACCGAAAAAGGCATACCTTCCTCTATTGGACCGGCCAGCTTGTAGCGCCGATACTTTCGGGAAAATTTTATGTCAAAGGAAGGCAATTTGAAACAGTAACGGAGCTTAAGAACGTGATTCGTCGTTGATGGGACCAAATTGAAGATTCAACGCTGGAGTCATTAGTCAAATAAATGCCTAGAAGGTTGTTTCAACTAACACTGAACAGCGGAGGTGCTACAAAATACTAATTTTTATTTTTCTTAACTGTTTTCTTGATAACCGTTAATGAAAAGTCGTTTTTTTCAGTGCGCCATAACGTATTTACCCTATTTTAAGAAAAATTAAGAATTTATATTAAAAAGATTTAAATTTAGTATTTTTTTTTACTATGGTACACTTGGAAGCGACCCACCCCAAATACTTCCGTACTCAAAAAATAATATTGGTAAAAAAAAACAAAAAGTGCCAATTAAAAACGTCACGTCTGGTGAAACGTCCCTGCTAGCCATAATCGGTGAACGATAAATCCAAAGAGACGGGGAATGCAAAAGTTGTCGTAGTATTCGTGAATACTCTCTCATCCACACGCGTTGGCTTATGTACTTCGACTGTCTCGATGAAGAATCGGTGACAATTCATCGAAAGACATTTTTTTGACTGTTGTAACAGAATATATTGAAGCATTTTAAGGTGACAGCACAAACATAATGTTCCTTATGCTTCGGAAATTACGGTTGTGGCTTTCAAGTTTCATGAAACCATAATTTCCGAAACATAACAAAACACGATTATTCCAGATGTGCCCACGCTTCTCTTGTCCGCCCGCCAGGCTCTCCTGAGGAAACATGCCCCTTTATTTTTTAATATCGTAAAATTTTGAATAAAGCAATACAGAAAAGTCAAGTTTGTAGCTATTAGTGTTGCTCTATGGATCTCGGGAATATTTCTATAGCAGTATCTATAATCTACAATTGAAATTGCTATTATGAATAGCAATTTCAATTGTAGATTCAAAGCATCAAATACTACTGCTACACTATGGTACATTGTGTTGTAACAGTAAAATAAAATAAAAATTAAGGCGACCAACCGTCCCGTATCTTGCGGGACAGTCCCGCATTAAACAAGTCTGTCTTGCATTGATAATCCTCCCAAAGTCGTCAGCAAGTGCAATATTTTTCTTAAATTGACCTGGTTTGCGCTTGGATTTTTTTTAAATCCTTGGTTCGCATTTTTCAACGGCTGTTACTTTTGAACGCTGGCAGCTGGGACTCTGAAATTTTCAGCATGTGCATGTACGCCACAATACGCTTTACATTGTCCCGGATCCGTCTCTATTCATGTTTTTAAATCGAAAATCAAAACTCCTGCACTTAGTTTTCCCTTTGGGGTTTTTTTAGTATTTGGGTCCTTTGCATATGTATTTTGTTTTAGACCAACCAATCACCGAAAAGCTCGAAGACCGACAAATGGATTGGTATTGCCATGTTCAACGGCGTCCGCCTGAGAACCCAGCAAAGAAAGCGATATCAATGGAAGTTCCACTTGATGGACCCAAGGCCAGAGGCAGACCGAAGAACACCTGGATGTGTCAAATGAAAAAGCAACAACAACGCATTGGTCTCGGCGATGACACGATCCAAGATAGAGCTGCCTGTAGAAATACGCTGAGATATTATCGCCAAAACGACGATGTGCCTACACTGCAGGTCGAGCAACGCGAAACCATGGAGCGGTATAAAGAACGAGGCAAGGAAGAAGAAGCATATGTATTTTGTTTTCCCTTGGGTCGAATTTTTGAACGCTTAGACAGCTCTGAAATTTTCAGCAAAATGTGCACCACACCACAATGGCCTACATCGATTTGCACCGATTTCTGCCTACTTTTTTCTGTCGGATGATATCCAAAGGGTTAGCTGTTTACTTATTGAATTTCACGTTTGGTGCTCTCGAACTTCGACCACTCAGCTGATATGCATCGTGAATGATAGTGAAACTGAAGAGCACTGCATGTTCTAAATGAACATAACGTTTTATTTTGGCTACTGATAAAGTTGGTCGCCTTAGTATAACGGTATTTTCCTTCTGTGAGAAAATTGTGTATAACAATTGTTTAGTTTTTGAGTAATCGACAATAGTGTGTGTGGACAGCCGCCATCGCCATCTCGCAACGTGCGAGATGCTTAGCATGCAGCCGTCCTATTTTCCCAGTTGCGGGGAATACGCTATCAAAATTGAGAAAACAATTTTTTTTTTTAAATAGTGCATGAAGCACGATTGTTGTCGGTTTCCACTGCCAGAACATGACAAACCGCGTCTCATCAGATGCCACTGCTTCGCGGTGTGTCATATTCTGCCAGGAGTAGCATGACCGAGAACAATGTCCGGTGGTGTACAGATTGTGCCTTATGGGGATGGCGGCTGTCCACACACACACTATTGTCGATTATTCTGTTTACAATGGTAGTTACTGCCAAGACATAGTGTATGGTAGGAGCGGGTCAGCAAAATTATACCTTGTAATTTGCGATATCTAATGATCCGCTCCCAGGTACGATTGTTGCCAATATATAAGGCACAATCTGTACACCACCGGACATTGTTCTCGGTCATGCCACTCCTGGCAGAATATGACACCGCGAAGCAGTGGCATCTGAAGAGACGAGGTGTGCCATGTTCTGGCAGTTGAAACCGACAACAATCGTGCTTCATGCACTATTTATAACAAAAAAAATTTTTTTCTCAATTTTTAGTTTTTGAGGTTCTAAATAAAATGTCAAGTCTACATGTCATGGACGATGATGAGCGTTTTTTTTTTATTTCTATAACGGTAGCCTAAATAGGACAAATAGGCTAGCAGTAAACAAATTGCCGAAAGAGATTCCGATTTCGCACATTTTTTTACGAAATATTTCCACAATACTTTTTCTGAACTAAAGTATGGATATTTTCTTTTTCTAATTCGTTTTCCTGAAATCACCTAATTCTGGAATATTTCTTTGCTAACGGTTACTTTTGACCTTTAAACTTGAGATGGGCATTTTTGAATTTAGACGTCCACAAATTGAAACATAAAATTTCAATTTTTTTTTTTTTTTGCGTTTGTAGAAACTGGATTAAACCACTTTTTGGCATTTTATGTTTGGTAATTTCTGAGAACATAAATTTTATGTTTGATAATTTAATGATGCGATCATAATTTTGGATATCGTTGTCTTGCAACCACTTGGAAAATATGTTGTTAGTGCTGCTAGCAGTACCGTACCGAAACACTAACCCAAAATCTTGGAACATAAAAATAAAATAAAAGTTCTCGGAGAATAAAGCACGAAACAGAGTAGCATCGTCACGTTACACGCCGAAAAGCTCTAGCGCATTTTATGTTCCGTTTCGGTCTAACGCTGTTCATTCTATAAGCTTTTGCATACAAACCCAACCATCAGTGGCGCCGGAACGAATTTTTTATTGGGGGGGCAACATTTTTTTTTTCTCAAATTCATATTAAATTAAGCGGTCACCATATACCTGACCTCTAGCTCAAGCACTTAAATATCCTGTGAGACGATACCAAAAAGTAATTATGAAAAATATTAGAGAACAACAGCGATCAGAAACCACCTAGAATAGTCTTCAATATGCAGCGCCCGCTCTAAGGGGGGGGGGGGGGCGAGCCGGGCGGTCGCCCAGGGCGCCAAATTTTGGGGGCGGCTTTTTGGCTAGTAGGTACTCGGATAAGAAAAAAGTGGAAAAGGCCGAAAAGAAAATATTAATATCAACTTCGATTTAGTGGAATTAAAACCATAAAAACTACAGATAAAATACATAAAAAGGAAAGCTGTGTTTTAAAGAAAAAAGTCTTTGCAAGGTTTTAATAACCCACAATTGATACGGAGTACTGCATTCGGAATCATAAAAGGCTCAGGAAAAATTGCCAAAATTGTACGTCCTTGACTCTAGCACGCGTCTTACTTCCGAAAAGCAAAGTAGGACAGCATTTGAAATGAGAAATAAGAAGCCACATCGCATAACACTCAGCACATAAAAGCGTTAAAATCAACCTCTACTGTGAGAAATTGTATGCCTGAAACAACATTTTCATCACCTTTTCATTTTAGATAATTTCGAAACACCTTTTGCAGCAACTCGACTTTAATTTGCTTGATCTTTTCGCGGATCAGTTGAATCCAATAGCATTGATTCATCTAGCACTGAGATGACAAATTTTGAACAGGTTGGTTTAGATTTCAGCAAGTTGAGGGATGGAACCACAGTACACATTGTCAGAGCTGCAACCAATCTTCCCTAATATTTTTCTAGACATGCTAATATCGAGATATTGCTAGGTTCTCCCGATTTAACTAGCTAGCTACCTAATTCTCTATAAAAATTATCAAGATGACGCATTTATGAAAATAAACCACTGAAGAAATTAGTTTGCGACTAATTGAAGTTTATCTGCTGCGCAGTGTATAAAGATGTTATCAAAAACTACTCCAAAAGATTAGTAATGAAAACGAGCCCCATTGCAAATTTCCGAAATTTTCCCAAGCAGTCTTTTACAAAATGTGTTGAGTCTTTTAGTGAACAAAATAATTTTGCATTAATTTTCAATTTCTTACGTCGCTGTGAAAGCCTCCAGGTTTCCGTTTGCCCTCTGCCTATTTTTTGACGGTGGTGAAAAAAATGTCACTCGGGGAATTCAATACTAACCTCAATTTTTGGAACTCCAAATAAACTCTACGAGTATATCAAGCCTTGCTGAACTGTGGCGAATTTCGCTTAGGAGTCTGAACGAAAGCGGAACAATTTTCTAGTGCATACTTTCTGGGCCTTTTCAGTGGATCAAAATAATATTTTCTGAATTATTAGGGCGTTGGTTCGAGTCCTACTGTCACCATCAATTTTTGTGCTGTCTTTCAAAAAATGCTTCTACCCAACTAAACACTATAGTTCTATATTAGGTACTTCGTAGAATATTCTCTTCCAATAGTGTTAGAAGCAGATTTCATGATATGAAAACAGAAAAGTGCCATTTGTTGCCGTTTATTCTAAACCAATAGAACCTTGTATTTTCTATCTTATATCATCATTACTTTCGTGCCTCGTGCATTACCTCCGATAACCAATGTGAACAGATTAAGTATTAATGCCATCTATAGGAAGCTTATAGAATGACACTGATATCTGATGATAAAAGTAGCGCGCAGCTAGCATTGAACCCATGCCAACCGTATCGCCCGTCCTATGCCTTAACCACTCGACTAATCTGAGTATTGCTCGTAAGCAGTTGGAGCTACTTCTATAGAAATATGTATTTAACACATTTCTATAAAATCTGTTTTGCAATTAATCTTCTCTCATGTGGTTCTACCTATAGTGGCAATAGAAAAACTGACAATAATTCGTTTGCAGTGAGAAGATTTTACAGTTTAGTTTATGTGTAGAGATTTTCTTAGCGGCTTCAGAAACTGACAATAATTCAAGACTTCAAACCATTCAATTGAAGATAGTTGGTTTCCATTTTGGTATTGCAAAGTACTTCATCACTCTCAACTCTTCCAAAAATTACGAAGCCCTTACTCCTACAAAAATACGATAAACAAAATTTATCGGATGACAATTTTATGTCATACTATTAGGATAAAACAACACTACCGATTATCTGCTATAGGAGAATATTGCATGTGTGTGTTAATTTGTGAGTGACCGATTACACATTTGCTAACAGGATTACCCCTGTGTGTTAAGCCATCCAATAAACATAACAATAAAAAAGTATTAATGGAGTACCTATATTTTTTAGCTTCATATTAAGAGCAAGTATTACAGATGCTTTACAGCAACATCTTTGAATTTATCATACAATCTACGTTTAATTTGCCTTGAATAGTACCTAAGAGGCGGCAATTTGTCCTCTTGCCCGGGGCGGCGTAAGTGCTAGAGCAGGCGCTGTCAATATGAGACTAACCTTTAAGTTTCTTTTTGTTTCCCATTTTGATCCCATTGTAATTCCGAAGTGTTGAAGATTATAAACATATTCTTTATTTTATACAGTTTTATAAAATTAAAGATGAAACGATTTTCCCAAAGGTTGATTTCAGTCTGATGCGTTTTTCAGCCTTAAAGGTTGTTTTCCGGTTTCCTCGAGAAGCGAATTCTTGCGTGATTTTTGAGGAATCTAAATTCCCTGTTCGATCTCTGTGAAAATGGAGAAGGATTAGATGTGTCAGACGTTTTTGTGTCATAGTTGAATGTAGTCATGTTTAAAGACGTCGTAAAGCACTGATGATTCTGTTGATGCTGGAACTGTCAGGAGTAATGTTACTAGCCGTATTAACATGCTGTGCTCGATATACTTCGAAAGTGATCAGCAATTTCGTCGCAACATGTAGGTGAAGCTCCCGGTATATTCAACAATATCGAAAGGGAGCATAGCAGCCCAATCTTACTGTGAGATTCTCTACCAGCGGTCTGACAAGGAGAATGAAGCACTTCCTCGTGTTCGTTGATCAACGATCAATAGTTTAACTATCGTTGGCCTTGTCGTTAATTTGAGGTACTCTTTTTAACGAAGAAGAAATGACAATGAAATGATCATGTACATACACGTAGTATAAGTACATGCACTAGATGAACGTATGCAACTTTCTGCGAACCAGATATTCCATCATGGAAAAAAGAAATATCCACTAGAACAGGGGTGTCAAACTCAAAACCTGGCCGGGCCAAATATCAGTTTCTTCCGGAGCATCACAGAATATTACTTTTCAAAAATGAATATGAATCTCAGTCACTAACAACCTCGGGACATGAAAAAATTGGGCTACCTAAAATAGAAAAACTGGAAATCTTTTGAAAATGTTCTTCAAACAATTTTACACTCAGTAGAAAATGTTAAAACAACAAGATTTTGTAAATTAATCAGTAAAAACTCTCTGAGAACTTATTTTGGACAGCTGATCCCGCGGGCCGCGAGTTCGACATGTCTGCACTAGAATCATAAATTGAATATGTACACTGTATATGTATAAAAATATAAAATAAATTATTCTTAATTTTTAATATAGTGCAATATATGTATAGTACTAATTGCCCCTTCAGCCAAAATATTGAGGGGGCACTTGCCCCCGCTGCCTCCCCCCCCTGTTCCGGCGCCATTGCCAACCATAGACAGGTGCTCGGCACGGAATTGACTTTTGATTGAAACAGATCAGATGCAGCAAAACAGCGGACGAAAGCAGCACCATGCATTTTAAATGTGCCACGTCATATTGGCAGCATCCAACGTCACCCATTAAAAATGCATGGTGCTGCTTTCGTCCATTGTTTTGCTGCATATGATCTATTTCAAGCATTATTCTGTTTTGACGTTTTTTCATTAAATATTTTAATTTTTTGTTTTTCAAATTTAGGCTCGTTCAGCTTGAATAGTGAAATCGGAATTACAATAAATTTTAATTAACTTAAAAATACAAATTAATAAAAAATTAATTTACTTAAAAACATATCAGAATTTATTTATTTTACAAGAAAAAATCAAAATTCAATTAGCTATGCAATCAAAACGTTATTTTCACATATTTGTCGGTCCACGACCACATCATCATCATCATCATCGTCACCTCTGTACATATTTCACAAAATAATTATCATTCATAAATCTAATAATAAAACACATTACCTGTAGCATAAGCCGGTTCAATTTCCTCCTCCGAGTGTAGAGGCGGCGGTGGTGGTACAGTCGGTATGGGCACCGGTATTGGCAATCGTTCATAGTGCATACACTCCGAATAACTGATTGGCATTCCACCGGGAATACCCATAATGTCGCCCAAAACACTATTCCTTCCACAGCTACTTCCGCCTCCACCACCGCCACTATCATCACAACTGCCCGTTCCGCCACCGCCGCTACTGCGTCCGCCAATACTTCGTCCCATGCCGCTACCGCTGCCACTTACACAACCGCCCGGACTCGATCCCGACCCGGAGCCATGACCCGAACCGCCCGCCGAGCCAGGTCGCGAGCCTACCAGACTCATGGCCGAATGTGGTGGGGTGATTGATGCTGTCGTTTGCATATAGTGATGCGTGTAGGGATGCGGATGTGGAACATCATAATCACCGGTATCCACGCCACCGGCCATGACACTTCCTCGCAGGGATGTACCACGTGTCAGGGTGTTGCTTGCCGACTGTATGGACGAGACCGTTGCACCCCGACACAAAATATCCGAAAGTTGATGTGCCTGTATACCAAAATCGTAGGACTAAAATTAGATTTTGTAGCATCCGAGGATAAGCCCGAAATGTCTACGGTAGTAATTATGGACGAAATGTTTGCGAGGGTGTACCTTAATGAGCCTAGAGATGGCGGTGAGAAATGATGACGATAGAAATACATTAGACGGAGAAGACATTTACAGATCAGCTAAACGAAAAGAGAGATGAAAATAAATCACAGGATGCTTATAATTTCGACACGCAGTTATAAGCGTGTAAGGCTGGGCGTAAAATAACACCAAGGACGACATGTTTACGTAGAGTGTAAATTTCCATACGACAAAAATCTGCAGAAACCTGGCGTGCACTGCTTTGCCGCTAAATGCTATTTTGCGCCCAGCCTTAGCAATGTATTTACCTAGCTGATCCGTATAATATCCTCTCGACATAAAACTAGCAAAAAACGAGTGCACTATATAAATCAAAAGGAATGATATAACGGTGTCTGTTATACAATATAATTCTGAAGTGCTAAGAAAAACTCCATCTCTGATTGCTTTTTTTGCGTTGCTGTCCACAATGAATTCCATTATACGAAGCCTTGCTGTGATTCCTTCGTCAGGACAAACTATACCGATATCCGCAAAAGTCTTCGTCAAGGCTTTCGTGTTTTTTTTTGTGTCACTTAATCTCCTTCAAGTGTCGCGCCTTACCCGCACACCGAGCACAATAATATCGACTGAGGTACAGCACAGCATAGAAGCCTGTCTTGTCTGGCCTCTATGGACTTCACAAGGCTGTATTCAAATTTATATCGAATTGATGACGAAGAGGATTGTTCAATGTCCTATCATGGTCCTATTCTTTTTACTGCCGCAACAAAGTGCCGGCTCGGCCGTGCCGAAGTGTAATTCAAGAATCCTATAGTGAGAGAGAGAGTGGCATTTCAGAAAGGAATCGAAAACAAATCAAAGAGAAACCAAAACGCAAAAACGATACGGGTCGGAATGAGAGAATACAATACAGGGCGAGTGTAGATTGGTAGGTAGGTTCTTAGTCCTTGCTTAGTGCTATACGTGTGGCGAAAAGACGACTAAACAACTTCCTATACTTTCGGGTCGACGACGATGTTTGCAAGTCGTTTATTCAATACAATCTTTAGAGGTAGTTTTTGTCGTTGGCTCCGACATCAGGCAGGATCAAGATAATGACGATCCGTTGCCAGATTAGAGGATTTGTAAAATTGATGTTATTTGGGTGAAACATAATGACCGCATACACAAGGATAAATGTTTGTCGATATTCAAACGACGAAGCTTTTCGTCGATTCGATGGGATAAATATAATTTGCCAAGTGTGTGTGTGGGTTTGTCGTATTTCAGATATACATACTCGTATCCTTGGTATAAATGGGTCAAAGGCTAAACGATTTAGTGTAATTAATGAGATTTGAGAAAGCATTAAGAGAAAGAGAAGTTAATGAAACGAGACGGCCGAGACGCGTAAGTACCCGAAATATTTAGTTCGAGTATTTAACCAGATTAATTGAGAGGGAAATTGCATTTGGATTTAAATTTGTAATTTAACATTTATTTTGAATTACGTTTATAGTCCAGTACAATTGGTTCAAAATAGCCCCAAACCTAAACATCCAAAAATAAAAGGAATTTTTGATGCCAAATTGTTGAATACACTGCCTAATATACGCAGTAAAAAGTTACACTAATTTGCGACATGGGTTAAGGGGGGAGGGGGTGGCAAAGGGGTGAAAACTCAGTTTCTTGCAAATATCTGGAAAACTATGAGTCTGACCTTAAAATGTGCTGAGGACAAAACAAACTACATAAAATTACCTTTGTAATGATATGTAACACTTTAGACGTTTTCCCAGAAAATTATACCCTAGACCCAAAAGTATTATAGTGAATTAAAATTTTTTGAGTTTTACATTTCGCACTGTAACTCTTGACAGAATATACCTACCGTCATAAGATCTTGTCCATATATTGATAACAGCGTACGCCTTGGTACAACCTTTTGAACATACATTCAAAAGACTACAATTAACTGTTATAATGACGTTCTAAGAGATAAATTTTTTGTTTTCTATTTTACATAGAATTTAGAAGTGAAAAAATGTGAAATTTGTTAGAATTTTCGTACACTTTGTATGGGGGGTACCCTTAGTTTTGATCGGATGGTAATAATTTTTGGTGGGGAGCAAAATGGAGCATAGACTAGGTACCCCACCAAATTTAATCTGCCTGGCTCAATTTAAAAAAAAGCTACAGGCATGCCTTTTTGAAAAATTTTAGGAGGAGTGAGGGGGGCGTCAATAGTCGGAGCACTCCAATTTTTGATACAAGTCAAACAAAGTTTGTTATCAATATATGGACAAGATCTTATAACGGTAGGTCTATTCTATCAAGAGTTACAGTGCGAAATGTAATACTCCAAAAATTTAAATTCACTATAATACATTTAGGTCTGGAGTATAACTTTCGGAGAAAATGTCTAAAGTGTTATACATCATTACAAAGGTAATTTTATGTAGTTTGTTTCGTCCTCAGGACATTTCAAGCTCAGACTCATAGTTTTCCAGATATTTGCAAAAAACTGAATTTTCACCCCTTTGCCACCCCCTCCCCCCTTAACCCATGGCGCAAATTGGTGTAACTTTTTACTGCGTATATTAGGCAGTGTATTCAACAATTTGGCATCAGAAATTCCTTTTATTTTTGGATGTTTGGGTTTTGAGCTATCTGTACTAGACTATTAGAATTGAAGTTTCAGCAGTTGAAGGATTTTGTTGCATGCATGATTCTCCACAAAAGAGAAACAAGAGTCGATTGCTGTGGAACTCCTAAAGTTTCGTACTCAAATTCCAAATTTAAAATTCAAAATTCAAAATTCAAAATTCAAAATTCAAAATTCAAAATTCAAAATTCAAAATTCAAAATTCAAAATTCAAAATTCAAAATTCAAAATTCAAAATTCAAAATTCAAAATTCAAAATTCAAAATTCAAAATTCAAAATTCAAAATTCAAAATTCAAAATTCAAAATTCAAAATTCAAAATTCAAAATTCAAAATTCAAAATTCAAAATTCAAAATTCAAAATTCAAAATTCAAAATTCAAAATTCAAAATTCAAAATTCAAAATTCAAAATTCAAAATTCAAAATTCAAAATTCAAAATTCAAAATTCAAAATTCAAAATTCAAAATTCAAAATTCAAAATTCAAAATTCAAAATTCAAAATTCAAAATTCAAAATTCAAAATTCAAAATTCAAAATTCAAAATTCAAAATTCAAAATTCAAAATTCAAAATTCAAAATTCACAATTCAAAATTCAAAATTCAAAATTCAAAATTCAAAATTCAAAACTCAAAATTCAAAATTCAAAATTCAAAAAGAGAAACAAGAGTCGATTTTGAATTCAAAATTCAAAATTCACAGTATCATTTGATTGATTTGGTAAGACGAAGCCTACATTTTTATTAAGGCCACGAACTTTTGAATATTCATACAAATCAAAGCCCCGTTTAACATACTTTTCATCGGCCATACACTGTAAAAACCTTCGTGACCTCGATTCATTCAGGGAATTTTAGAATGCAGAAAAAAATTACTTCAAATCCAACCTGAATTCTAGATGATGACTTAATTTCAAATGCATAAGGATTACCAACCATACAACTGAAAAATCACTAGTCCAGAATGCTTTGCATCAACAATTTGCAACTCTCTCTTTTTCAATACCGTTTTCGCTCTGATAAACGTCAGATAGAAATGAAGAAGAAGCAAAAGATGATGATAAGACCTCTACAAAAACAAAAACACCCTTATTTAGAAAACTTGATAATTCACAAACTCTTCAGCATCCACTTGACATTGCTATATAAGACGTCATCTAGTTTCACCGTAAAATGATGAACGACTTATGTATATGAAATCAGAATAGTCGAGGGAATTTTCTTCATGTTGTCATCGAAAAGTGAAAAAGAGAAAAATAAAATAAAATGTCTCTAGACAGAGAATATTTTGCTTCTCCTGTTCAACTAGAGCAATAAAAGTATGCAGAGATCGTCAATGTCGTTCATTGCACGGTACGTATGGCCTGTTTTCATCTCACCTGTTTGGCGTCCTTTTTAAATTTCGCGAGGAATTTTATTTTTTCGAAAAGGACATAAAAAAGCTAAAGTTCTCCTCACAGTTGCGACTTGATTTGACGAAACAATCTCGAAGACGAGAGCATGTCCTGTCGGCGTCTAAGGTTTATGCCTAAGCCACAGAGTTTCACCGCGTATATAAAAGTGTCATACACATCGACATTTAAATGAAACAATTTGCCTGTCATCTCTTGATATGTATGTATTTTTGAATAGTCTCGCACACATAAGTGAAGCATGCCCGACCCAAAGCAATTTTCGCAAACAATATTTCAGGCCATTTTTCACAAACTCCCCACCCAAAATAGAAGACAAAAGGACGAAACTAAGCTTGAGAATATTTTTTTTTTGTCATATCATGACATTCATAAAATATATTTGAGTTTCACACATGTATGTGGGGGGTCGTCTATGCGGTAGCCTTTTATATAAATAATATTTAAACACAAATGCCTCGCAAATAGGTAGGTACAACCATTTGCGAAGGGTTCCTTGAATAGGGATTTGCAAGTTTTCTTAAATGTTATTCTAAAGTGTCAGAAGGAAAAGAGAAGATAAATGGTAGGCTTGCGTCACTGAATTTGTTCCGTGTTATAGGACGTGAAGGTGAAGTCAAAATTCGCGAATATGCACTGGAATTAAAACTTTTTGCTTAATATTTTCAGTACTTTGCCTTGAGCCCCACTGGTATAATATAACAGAGAATTATAGTTATCAATCGGGTAGAATACGAAATCCCCAGATCAAAATCTTCATTTCAATATCCGCTGAATCAACAATTACAAAATGACGAACGGCACAAAATACCCTAACAAAAAATTCGAAATATGCCAAATCCCCACAAGTTAGAATTTCAATATCTCCAAGCTCTAAATTCCCAATTACAAAATCTCAAAAAACACGAAAACCCCTAAAACAAAATACCAAATTTAATCACCATAAGTACGATCCTTAATTACAATATTCCTAAAAACAATCCTTCTTCTTCCTTGCCTCGTTCTTTATACCGCTCCATGGTTCCGCGTTGCTCGACCTGCGGTGTAGGCACATCGCCCGTTTTGGCGATAATTTCTCAGCATATTTCTACAGGCAGCTCTATCTTGGATCGTGTCATCGCCGAGACCAATGCGTTGTTGTTGCTTTTTCATTTGACACATCCAGGTGTTCTTCGGTCTGCCTCTGGCCTTGGGTCCATCAAGTGGAACTTCCATTGATATCGCTCTCTTTGCGGGGTTCTCAGGCGGACGCCTTTGAACATGGCAATACCAATCCATTCGTCGGTCTTCGAGCTTTTCGGTGATTGGTTGGTCTATGGACAAGCTGCCTCGCCTAAAAACAATCCCCAAAGTTGAAATTCTTCTTCTTCCTTGCCTCGTTCTTTATACCGCTCCATGGTTTCGCGTTGCTCGACCTGCGGTGTAGACATATCGCCCGTTTTGGCGGTAATATCTCAACATATTTCTACAGGCAGCTCTATTTTGGATCGTGTCATCGCCGAGACCAATGCGTTGTTGTTGCTTTCACACCAAAGCTGAAATACCTACGCATAATCTCTACAAGTGTAATTCCCATTACAACACCGTCAAAGTCAGAATCCCCAATTACAAAATCCCTAAAAAATAAAACAAAAACGCCAAAACCTAAATACCCATGCATAATTCCTATAAGTGTGACTCCCATTTGAATATCCCCAAAATCAGAATCCGCAATTACAAAATCCCCAAAATCAGAATCCCCAATTACAAAATCCCCAAAATCGAAATACACATGCATAATCCCGAAAAGTGTCATTCCCATTAGAATAATCCCAAAACTCAGAATTCCCAATTACAAAATCCATAAAAATACTAAATTCATAAAAACAGAAATGCCCTCGCAAAATCCCAAATTGTAGGCAGGCTGAGAAAAAAAAAACAAAGTTGAATAGTACTCATCTTTCCAACAATCGTTTCATTGAAAATCCCCAAAATCAAAATACCCATGCAAAATCAATATCCCCATAGCTAAAATCCCTAAACCACAATTTCGAGAAAAAATACCACCCCTCCCACACAAGTGGTGGTCAGCTCGTAAGGCGGTATATGGTAGGTCTAATATCGCCATTACGGGAAGTGCACGCAGTGCCTCCCAGCGATGGTCGTTGGAAACTTTATGTTTGTGAAGGTTAAATTGTGAGCCCGGTTTATGTGGAGTTCTTTATTCAGACAAGGATAATTCGAAGAATAGGTAGAGACACTAAGTGTACCGGCGAAATGAGAAGCACGATGAGAGGATTCAAATGAGTACAAATAACCAAAACAACACAAAACCAAACACCGGTTTGATTGAGGCAGCCTCAGACTCAGATCAAGAGGCTCTTGCCTCAGTCATCGTTCCAGCGGAACTGTAACTGTCGCATGTGGATGAACCACATCGCACAGTAGAAGCGGACAATAGCGACCGCACCACAAAGGAAAGGAAGCTCAAGTCCGGACTTACACTTAAAAATTGAGCCAATGGCCTACGGGATCCTTTTCGTAGCGGACTTGGAGACGCGGGGGCGGTTCCAGAAAGATCAAAGGGCGAAAACACCAAACGTTACGGAAGGGGCAAAGCAGCATAGCTTCACTGACACACCCGCTGCGACGAGGTACCGCAACACCACCCTCTTGGACCTGCCGGAAGCGATGAGGAGGCGTATACAACTTCCAGCCTACCCACTATGAGTGGGACGGACGATATTGCCTACAAGGATGAGCGTGACGAATAATCCGAGCATCAGCGTAGTTGATCAGGGCTTTGCTTAGCTCTGATTTAGGAACCGTGGCAACACGACAGAATTAGTGTAATGCCTTGATTACACAGTGCGAGCTATCGTGCGAGTTGGCCTAGACACCTACTGCAGAGTAGCTATACTTGCACCATGTGACCGCATCACGTATGATGCGGTAACATGGTGCATCATACGTGATGCGGTCACATGGTGCAAGTAGCTACTCTGCAGTAGCTGTTTAGGCCAACTCGCACGATAGCTCGCACTGTGTAACCAAGGCATAAGTAATAGGAATGTGGTTTATTACAAATGCTCTACTCGTCCTAGAGTCTGTATTGTAGTGAACAAACCCATTAATTATCTTTGTCTTTCAGAATTCACCAGTAGCGACCTAGTAGCAATTGAGGTCAATATCGCTAGCGACAACCACAATTTGCTCATGGAATCTGCCTACTTTCCGGGTGGCTCAGACATATCATCGGCTGAGTTGCGGAGACTGGCCTAACACTGTAGAATGAGTGCGAAGGGCTTATTGTCTGTGAAGCCAATGCTCATCATGTACTCCAGGGCAGCACATATGTCAACAGAAGAGGTGTGTATTTTCTCGCTTGACCAAGAGATCCTCAATAGAGGACCAGAGCAATGCAGGCAGTCCTTGATTTTACTCTGTGTAGCAGCTTATTAGCGGAACGAATACGTAACTGGTATATATTTCGGATGAGCCCTCCTTTTTCGACCATATGCAAATACGATTCGATCCTACTTTTGTAGATTCAGCTACCACTGATCGAGGCACTAAAGGAACACCTACAGCAAACAATGACAGGAAAGTCACGGGGTCGCTTAGTTTTAAAAGACTTGCCGACGATACCACCAGGGCAATTGTGTCCTCTTATGAAGATATTTGCCTGCTAAAGGCAATAAAGGAAAACAAATGTGTTCCCTGGTGGCACCTGTACCACTCCACTCTCACGGAATATAACAGAAGGATCAAAGACGCTAAAAGCCGTAGCTGGACAAACTTCTGTGAAAGTGACAACGGTACATCTAAGGCAACTAGGCTGCACAAAGTATTGGCCAAAAATAGTTGCAGCTCGACCAGCACTCTCAAAATGGAAGACAGTGTCATTACGAGCGATGCTGAAAGTATTGGAACGCGTTCCATTTATACGATCTGAGTTAAAATAGTTACTCACAATCACTTTCCATCTCACTCTCTCACACTGCTCACAACTCTGACGGTAGTCAGCTATGACTACAGCTACGACTACGAGTGAATTATAGAACGCACTCCTAACATACTGTTCTTAGCTGCCCATTTCCCCGGCTGCAGACTAGATTATAACGTGGGTAATGGCCTGGGTTGTACCTAACCGCCAAGCAGAGCAAATACATAGGGCGCACAGTGGGGCGAAACACCCGAATTTTGAAAACAATTATAAAACATGTCAATTTTGATGTATTTGGCCATTCTAAATCGAATGGAATAGGTTTCACTCAGATAGGATCAGCCATTTTGAAGTTATTTTGGGGGAGGGGGGATCATTTTTCAGTTTTTCTTAATTGTTTCAAAAACTGTAAAATATACAGCAAAATGGTTTGAGGACACATGAAACTACACAAAATTACCTTTGCAACCACATAAAATGCAATTGACTTATTTGGATAAATTATACCCTAGACCAAAAAATAAAATGGGATATTATCATTTTTTGACATTTACATTTTTTACTTTAACTCTGAAAGAAATGCTAGTTGAGCCAGGATAATTAAGGGAAATATTCTTAATAAAATGAAGCTAACTTTTGCCAAAAATTTAGTTGCTGCGACCAAGGACACGCCTGATTCACCTATTAGAACTTTTCAAACCGACACGTCCATAGCTTCTCCCCGGGGGGAAGGGAGGGGGTAAATTTTAGCAGAACGCAAAGACAGAGTCCCTTTATACTCTATACTAACAACTAGTTCAATAGGATGAAAACTACGGCTATTTTCGGTTCAAAGGGACCCAAAATATTTTACAGTAGATATTCAAAAATCGTGTCTAAAACAGCGAATATTACATAACAAAATCGGCTTTAAAAGTAGCCTGGGGTTCTATGGGGTTATGATTCTTACATATTATTAGTAATCTTGAGAATTTCTGGAATACGCCAATTGTAAATCTAGCCGTCAACCAGTGCGGACGTGTTTTCCCACTCTGCCTAATTTAGTGCAATTCAGTTTAACAGTGAACCCTTTCCCCCTTGAAATTACATTATAAAATAACTGTGTTATAATCATATTTTATTGCATATTCTCCAGTGACCCATTTATTTCATAAACAAAGTTTAAATATCGATCATTTACCTATTGCATTCTGAATTTTTACATAATAACAGTGACCCGATTATTAATATACTGTTGATGAAATTTCTGCTGTGTTTATTTTGCATTGCCATCAATTGTTAAGTGCGCGACTAGTGAACCTATACTCTATTATAACAATGAGTCATAAGTGCTCCCTTCAGAATTGTACCGCGTTTCATAACAAGACAAATTTTGTTGTGTGCAAAGGTTTTTGTCAACGGAAATTGCATGGAGCGTGCTTGGATGCTCCCCGAGATTGGTTCTCGCCCTATCTAGCAGAACATTTTATTTGCTCCGACTGCCAGAATACAAAAAATAGGCTCCGTTACATATTCGAGAAGATTATCGAGCATATTGACAATATCAATTCAGACAAGAACAATCTGCTAGCTAAACATCACGCGCAATCCAAAACTAGTAATGATAGCTTTTCTGAAATGGCAAGGTGCTTCGACGGATTGACGAATGCCATCTCTAACACCATTGACGTTCGTAACATTGCGAAAGTCATCTCCAGTCTCGAGCAAAAATGAACATCACTTCATTCTGACAAATAGAACTACTCATCCTCCAATCAACCAAAATTCACCAGAGCCTAATCGAACGGCTGAAGTTCTCAAGGTAATCAACGGAAAAGCCGAAAGTCTCGAAAACTGCCTTAGCACTGTTATAGATAAGATCGAGTGCTTATCAGTAGCGGCAGAAAAATCATTTACGATCAACCTGGCGCTCAACATCAAGGAAAGTGTTCCTATATCAAACGTCATCCCCGCATCAATCAACTCGCCCACCGTTATTCGTCCATCTTCTCCTACCCCCAAGCCGCCCGAAAAGAATCTATTTTATTTCGGCACATATTGGTCTCGTGAAGAGTGGAACACCCGTCTCCAAAAAATTAGTCCTTCATCGAAAATGCCGGTTCTTACAAAAAGCGGTCCCCAAACTACAACGTTTTTCGTGAAAGGTGCCCCTAAGCACGTAGACGAAACCTGGTTATGCAGACTTTTAAAAGACAAACTTCACATCAAAGGTTGCACGTGTGAACGATCCCCCCGCTGTCTTCGTTATGGTCGCAAATCCAACGGAAGTTTCGAATTGAATGTCCTTCACAGTATGCTTGGTTGCTATGTAAGCATGAAGCGAATGAAAGCAGGGCATACACTTGGAGCGGAATGGCTTTCTCAATATGGAGGAGCAAATCAACTAAAGCGAGTGCATCCTCTGATCAACAACGTCACAATAATAATAATTATAAGCCATACACAGTAAGTCACCCCTCACACAATTCCTCTCATCTTTCCCGAATTCCACCTCCTGCCACCTCACACCCTACCATAGGTCAATTTAAGGAGTCCACATCAAACACATCCCATAGGCATGTAGCTTTTACCCCTTCCAAAACAAATAATAATAATAAAATTAAATCGATGGTTCCACCTAAGCAGAAAAGAAAAGAGGCCCACGCTAACACATCCTGTATTCTAGTTGATAATCCGCCTTCTAACTTAAATATCGCTCCTTCTAATAATAATGCTAACAATGTAACTCCCTCCACTAGCTTTGGCATTGCGGAACCGGTTATTCCACAAACGCAATTAGAAGTAAGCGGTCCAAAGGTTGCTACCAAATATACTAATTTCGTTCCAGGTTCTCCCCAAATTCCATCAACCTCTGGTTCAATCCACGTGCCGAATATATCGGTTGATCCGCCAACGGCTAGCAACTTTCTTGAACCACTTGTTCCTCCTGTTGTTAGACTTACTAAAAACTCTAATGATAGCCTTGAGTGCAGATATTTACTATCTAGATTCAGGGACCATAAGATCTATGACAGTGTCCGTCTCTTCCTTTCATATTTACACGACGCACCTGAAACTACATGCATCGACGGTAAAACTAAAACTAATCTTAAAGTTTTGATACAGCAAGAAGGGTTACCCATTGAGGTGAATTCTTTACGGTATTTCTTCCAATATAACGAAGAACTTGGTGTGCCCCAAGAGCAGGTTAAACGTGATCTGGAAACGTATCGCTCCTTCGTTAGCGCAAATTATATTTTTTGGCTGCAAAGATCTCACATGAATAAATATTATTCCTAACCATAAATCACACCGGTACACGCCTAGATTCCTCTACCACAATTGCAGTGGTATGAGAGGTAAAACCAATAAACTGTTCCTTGACGCTAAGTCCTGCCAATTTAATGTACTAATTTTAAAAATGAGGAAATTCTTGATTCCAACTGGACCATTCATAGAACTGACCGTAACTATCAACTCACAGGTCTATCTAGGGGAGGTGGTGTTCTTATTGCTGTACACAACTCTATTCCTAGTGAACTAGTTCCAACTGAGCAAAACCCTATATTTCAGCTCACGTTTATTAAAATCCCCTTTGAGAAACATTACCTCTATGTTGGTGTTGTTTACATACCTCCCTGTTCCGCTGAAGAGTCTTATCTTATAATGATCTTTGTAATGTCATCTCCTGTATCCTTGCTAACATGAATGATGATGACAGAATTATAGTCTTTGGTGATTACAATCGTCCAAACATAAGATTCATCGTAGATGAGAATGATGATCGGCTCCTTCCTGTAAATCTGCTAGATAATACCGACTTTAACATCATCAGTACTTTCTATGGTAATGACTTACAGCAGGTTTCGTCCAACCCCAACCAAAATGGTAGATGGTTAGATATGATCTTCAACAACTGTTATGATGTAGTAGTTGTTACAGCAACGTCAGAAGCTGAGAACCTTTTTAATAATTCTTGCCATCACTATGCCATGACAGTAGAATTTTCATCCATATCTTTTAGCAAGGAAACAAATTATGAAATTATCTACGATTTTCTAAATGCCGACTATGAAGGCATTAAGAACTATCTGCTTTCTGTGGACTGGGCAATCCATCTGTCTTCATCGATTCTTGACGACATTGTGACCACCTTCCATAATATTATCCTCCATGCCATTGATAATTTTGTCCCCAAAATTAAAAAGCGTAACACGCTCACTGAACCCTGGCTTGATAGTGATCTTAGGCAGTTACGAAACCAAAGGAATAAGCTCTACAAAGCTATTAAAAATGATCCCTTTATTAATGACTCGCTCAAGCAAAAGTACGAAGAACTTGCGAATGATTTCCGCAATAAGTCCCATGAAGCATATAACCATTATGTTAATTTGATGGGTGAAAAGATTATTAATGATCCGAAAAAGTTCTACGAGTTTGTAAACACCAAACGTAAGAACACAGGTTATCCCGCTTCGATGCACAGAGGTAATATTACCTCTTCGTGCCCCCTAGATATATGAAACCTCTTTGCTGACCACTTTCAAGACAGTTTCTGCGCACCTTCTACACCTTCCAATCCAACCCTATTTGCGGATGCCATCCCAGTATCTATTATTGACAGTATGGTTATCACTCAGGATGAGATATTTATTGCTATTCAACAGCTAAGCATTAATAAAGGTCCCGGTCCTGACTCAATTCCTCCCTCTTTTGTAACGCGTAGTTGTGGTATTTTCCCATCTTCCTGGAAACTTTCACATCTGAAACCTATCCACAAAAGCGGTGATAAGCGATTGGTTGACAACTACCGGGACATAGCTATCTTGTCAACTATCCCCAAACTTTTCGAGAAAATAGTTTGTGATAAGCTCACTCCCATTATCGATCCTCTTCTCAATGAACAACAACATGGTTTTCGAAAAGGCAGATCGACTACAACTAACCTCATGATACTAGTTTCTGACGTCCTCTGCAAAATGAAAAAAGGTGTCCAAGTAGATGCTGTCTATACAGACTTCAGCAAAGCTTTCGATAGGGTTGATCATTTAATTTTAATTGATAAACTTCACCGCTTTGGTGTAACGGGTTCGTTGCTTAATTGGATCCGATCCTATCTCCATGAACGTATACAATTTGTCAAATACAAGGGCTTTGTCTCTAAAAGCGTCTTTGCAACCTCAGGGGTGCCTCAGGGAAGTCATCTAGGTCCACTTCTTTTTAACATCTTTATATCCGACCTATCACATATATTACAGGATATTCCTCATCTTTTCTACGCTGACGACTTAAAGTTATACCATTGCATCCTCTCCCTGTATGACTCTGCATTCCTTTAATGTAAACTAGAATCCCTTGAACAGTGGTGTAGTCGTAATAATCTACATATATCTCAACATTAAAAAATGCCAAGTGATTAGCTTTTCTCGGAAAAATGATGTTTTAACCACCCCGTACCTTCTCAATAACGTTGAATTGTGTAGGGTTGATCATGTCACCGACCTCGGCGTTATCCTGGACAACAAATTACGCTTTAATCTTCAATATGATAGGGTTTTATCCTTGGCCACCAAACAGTTTGGCTTTATTAAAAGACGTTCTAAGGAATTTAAAAATATTTGGGTAACTAAAACCTTATACACCACTCTTCTCCGCCCTCTTTTAAAATACGCATGCATAGTCTGGAACCCTGTCTTCGGTCTACACTGCGATAGATTCGAATCTATCCAAAGGCAATTTACACTTTTCGCTTTAAGGGACCTTTATAACCCAGCCGACTATCTAAATCTCCCCTCGTACAGTTAAAGGCTAAGTCTCGTAAACTTAATGACTCTCTCTGCAAGAAGAACTCTACTTTGTGCCTGTTTCACCTTTGATGTTATTAACGGTACAATCAAAGTTGATTTTATCCGTAGCAGAATCATTTTTAATGACCAACTGAGACGCACTAGGCATACAAATCTCCTTAAAGAATACCATCACTCTACCGTCTATGGCTTCAATGAACCAATTAACAGATGCTGCCGCACTTTCAACTCACTCAGTATGCATTATTGTCCTAACATAACTAAATCTGTCTTTAAACTAAACTTGATTAAAGCCCTTCAATAATCATAGTCCATCCCACCTTTGAGCCCAATCTCCCACAACCTTCCCACTCAACTACAATTTACAATTTAGTATTAAGTATTTGTTTGTTAAATGCCTATTGTTTGGTAAATTAATAAAATAAAAAATAATGTAGCATAAACAGACCCTTGGAGGCACGTGGAGGTAGTTGTTAAAACTCAATGTGAAAAATCCAGTTAGGGTCAATTTGACCTTCAATGATTAAAATTAAATTTAAATTTTTTTCAAAATTTTTTTGTCCGTCTGTGCAGCGCGTTTTCCTTAGCGACTATAAAAGCTACGGAGCTGAAATTGCTCCCGCATGCCCCAATACAATTTTCTGAGTAAATATTTTTATTTGCCAACTTATTTCAACCAAACCCCACACAAATATTGTTTTGTCGAAGCAACGGAACTTTTGTGAAGATGGAAGGAAAAGAATGGGTGGGGGGGGGGGGGGGGGGGGGTTAAATACTAGTCTTAGGTAGGCCCGAAAAAATCGTTTAGCCCGAGGAGAGCGAAGGGTAGGTATCCAAATTTCGGCCACGCCCGAAATTAGCCTCGGTCTCGATTTTTTTTAACAAAAAAAAAAACACTTATTAATATTACAATTTTGAAAGCTACTATTATTGCGTGTGTGTGATTCAACCTTACAATTGATAGCTTGAGACTCTTTCAAGGTTATGTGTAGAAAATAACGGTAAATTTAAGGCTTGTGCCTCCATCTTGGCAAACAGCTTTGTTGATGGTTTCAAAAACTTAAAGCTGCCCAGAATACCTAAAACAAAAACACATTTAAGTTCTTCAATTTTTACGACTCTATAAAAATCTATATCTACATGTTTAGAGCATAAATGACAATGTCAATAAGTAATTTTCACCAATGCGCTAAATCCTCCTTTTTTTCCATACAATCTATTTCCTCGTCTTATTCTATATAGTACCATATCATCGCAGCACTCTCTGTATGGACATATCCCATCCTTACCCGGAAGTTGCAAATAAATTTATGGCATGTCCATTAAAAATGAAGACGAAAAAAAAAACTTTATTTCTCACTTTCCATATCGATTCAATCCATATCCCGAGACGTATAATTCGACCAGTTCCAGCAGAGAGCGAGACAATTCAATTCCAGACTTTTATATTTTGCGCTAAAGTAGCCTACGGCGCTGTCATTGACGACAGCGACACAAAAGAGGTGGGAACGACCACCAGGGTAGTCAAGAAGAAAAAAAAATCATCCCGTTATCTGATAGGAAGAAATCAATCGATATGTACATACATATATAGGAATACGAGAATAATTCTGCAACGGAAAGGTCGTTCTCGAGGACGACAATGATTCTCATATTTCTGACACCGACACTATACTGAGAAGTAGTAGATAAGCCAATATCGGAGATTATCAATGTGGACGGTATATGTAGTCCGTTGTCGGTTCAGACTTTACGTTTCCCGTTAGTGCAGACATTCATATTCCTCTTGTCGCACTATGTATGCTATAGAGCCGTTTCATTCGAATTTTATTGCAATTCAAACGATATGCGTTTTGAGGCAATATGTATCCGTATACACACATGAGTTGCTGAGAAATATTCATCTCGTCCTTATTCTTCTGCCCCTCCTCGGGAATCTGTTTAATATTAAATTTATGTAAAGGGTAGTTGAGCGTCTTTCCTTTTTTATGTTTATTCTGTTTGTTTTTTTTTCAACTGGCCTACTTCTTCAGGGCGTTTAATATGATGGGAGTCCGCGTGCCCGTCGGCATACTGTTAAAGGAAAAATGAAATAAATTACAAATTTATGTCGCATTTTTCATGCATGATTGCGCTGCTTTCTAATTTGTCGTTTTACAGGTGGTGTTTAAAGTTGCACGCTATACAACGGTAATCGGAACACGTCATAGTCATGTACCGTGCGCTGAGTGCGCGTCCCTGATTTGCTCATTAATTATGAATAAATTTAATCGCAAGCGAGTGCAGAAGGTAAGAAGTAGGTTTTTATGTTATGAAAAGTTTTTCTTAGTTGAACTGAGTCTTGGTAAATTTAAAGTCTTGACTCGGTAATCCGGATCTCCTTTAATCCGGATATCACGCTAATCCGGACCACTAAATATTTCCACTATGTATTCTATAGTCCGAATTTTGGCAGTAATTTTGACTCAATAATCCGGATATTTGAGATTTTCAGGGTGAAATGGTAGATTTGATCTCGTATTTTTTTACGGGACTGTTTAGCAAATGACATGATGCTGGCTAATTTCTAAAAAATAAAACATTTATAGACTTTTGTTCCGCCTTTTTATTTGTTTGGACTCTTTTTCCTCAGAAAAATGTGATTGCGCTAATCCGGAAGTTCCGATGATCCGGATTACCCCTTGCAATAATTGATCCGAATTATCGAGTCAAGACTGTACATAAATGACTAATTTTAGTTTTGCGAGAGCTGACAAAGATAAAAGTCAATCTGGTAAGGAGTTCTATAGGTTTTAGCGGTAATTTCTCGTCCCAAGCTCACCTCATCGCTTGCAGAGCCGCTTCAGTGTGGTTAAACTATCGTCTAACGGTATAGATATTTCTTGACATCTTGTTGAAATCTTATATAGTCCAGTACAATTGGTTCAAAATAGCCCCAAACCTAAACATCCAAAAAGAAAAGAAATTTTTGATGCCAAATTGTTGAATACACTGCCTAATATACGCGGTAAAAAGTTACACTAATTTGCGCCATGGGTTAAGGGGGGAGGGGGTGGCAAAGGGGTGAAAATTCAGTTTCTTGCAAATATCTGGAAAACTATGAGCCTGACCTTAAAATGTCCTGAATACGAAATAAACTACATAAAATTACCTTTGCAATGATATATAACAGTCTATAGATTTTCTCAGAAAATTATACCCTAGACCCAAAAGTATTATAGTGAATTTACATTTTTTTAGTTTTACATTTTGCATTGTAACTCTTGATAAAATAGATTTAGGATCATAAGATCTTGCCCATAAATTGTTAACAAAACTTTCTTGATTTGCACCAAAAATTGAAGTGCGCCGCCCATTGACGCCCCCCTCACTCCTCCTAACATTTTTCAAAAAGGCATGTCTGTAGCTCCATTTCAAATTAAGCTAGGCAGATCAAATTTGGTGGGGTGCCTAGTCTAAGCCCCATTTTGGTCTTTACTAAAAATTATTAGCATCCGATCAAAACTAAGGGTACCATACAAAGTAACCCAAATTTCTAACAAATTTTACATTTTTTCACTTCTAAATTCTACCTAAAATAGAAAAAAAAAATTATCTCTTAGAACGTCCTTATAACAGTTAATTGTAGTCTTCTGAATGTATATCCGAAAGTTTGTAAAAGAGCGTGCCTTAGAAGTACGAAAAATCGAGTTTGAAGGTTGCTAGTACACGTTACTCGAAATATTCGCAAATAGTCTTAGAACTGGTATCACTGACCTTCAAACCCAAGTTTTTGATACTTGTAGCGTACGCCTTGGTACAACCTTTTGAATATACATTCACAAGACTACAATCAACTGTTATAATGACGTTCTAAGAAATAAATTTTTTTCTTGTATTTTACATAGAATTTAGAAGTGGAAAAACGTGAAATTTCTTAGGATTTTCTTTCACTTTGTATGGGGGGTACCCTTAGTTTTGATCCGATGGTAATAATTTTTGGTGGGGAGGATAATGGAGGTTAGAATAGGCACCCCATCAAATTTGATCTGCCTGGCTCAATTTACAAAGAAGCTACAGGCATGCGTTTTTGAAAAATGTTAGGAGGAGTGAGGGGGGCGTTAATGATTGGAGCACTCAAATTTTTGGTACAAATCAAATACATTTTGTTATCAATATATGGACAAGATCTTATGACGGTAGGTATATTCTATCAAGAGTTACAGTGCGAAATGTAAAACTCAAAAAATGTAAATTCACTATAATACTTTTGGGTCTAAGGTATAATTTTCTGAGAAAATCTCTAGACTGTTATATATCATTACAAAGGTAATTTTATGTAGTTTATTTCGTCCTCAGGACATTTTAAGGCCAGACTCATAGTTTTCCAGATATTTGCAAGAAACTGAATTTTCACCCCTTTGCCACCCCCTCCCCCCTTAACCCATGGCGCAAATTAGTGTAACTTTTTACCGCGTATATTAGGCAGTGTATTCAACAATTTGGCATCAAAAATTTCTTTTCTTTTTGGATGTTTAGGTTTTGAGCTTTCTGTACTAGACTATGTACATAAATGACTAATTTTAGTTTTGCGAGAGCTGACAAAGATAAAAGTCAATCTGGTAGGGAGTTCTATAGGATTTAGCGGTAATTTCTCGTCCCAAGCTCACCTCATCGCTTGCAGAACCGCTTCAGTGTGGTTAAACTATCGTCTAACGGTATAGATATTTCTTGACATCTTGTTGAAATCTTATAGGAGCTGCATGGAAAATGTCGGTTATCTCAAGCATTACATTAGACAAAATATTTGTCTAAGCCTGAGCGTTCTGAATGCCCCTCACTTCAACAAGCTCAATAGTTCAACTGCAAGTTATCGGACACTACAGTACGAAACTTTTTACTCTTGAGTGATGCTTCGACAAAATTAATTCCTTCTTGCTCAATTCGTAGAAATAATACCTAAATCCATCTGAACCGATGAAATTGAATTTTTTTTCTTCAGTGTAAGTAAGGCGCTTCCACTCAGTGGCGCAACCACGAGAGGGGCTAAGGGGGCTAAAGCCCCTCCCAGACCTTAGGAAGAGAAAAATTGCAAATGAAATAAGAATCAATGCATTTCGTTGCAAATTACATAAAAATACGAGTATGAATCGGTTCATAGCATATTCGCCAGTGGTGATTTGTGCAAGTTTGAAACATTTTTATTTTATCTTTGCACAAATAAGAACAAGACAAATGAGCAGCTCTGAGGTGATTTTGTTAAAAAAAAAAGATCGTTTGACTTCGATACAAATTTTTTAACGAGCTATACATATTTTACATCAGAAATTTTTGTGAGACATACACAAAATAAAATTTGAATTTTTCATTGTAATTAAAATTATTGGGGGCTCTACACTTCGAAGAGAATATGTTTAGATCTATTGGTGTTTCTTTTCTGAAATTTGGGTGGCTTCATGTAACTGAATCAAAGCGTTGTATTCAGTTCCAGTCTTGTCAGTTTTCCTACTGTCTATCTATCTGGGAATCTAGGAAGAATTGAGGGATTAGATATCCCAGGAGAATAATGGATGCTAATAGAGTTGAAATTTCGACAGCATCTTTTCATGGGTCCGTTGTAGCCATAACCGGTTCGATGTTGATACAATTTTTAGCAGTAGGCATTCTTAAAAGACCTATGCCTCAATTGATCGTCGAAAATTATTCTGCCAGATAGAAAATCAGCATTAGCTGCACCGCCAATAACATCAAAGGTATAAAACATGCACTGAATAGACTTCTTCTAGAGGAGAGTGTCATTAAATGTATGTATTGGTAAGAAGGGAGGTTACGAAAATCGGCACGATCATATAGATTTCTCAGTGCAAAAAGGAGAAATTGTTTTTGAATTGATTCAAACCTGTTGCAGTGTATTTCATACTGTACTGTACTATATGTACTGTACTGGGATCCAGACAACTCATCCGCATATTCCAGAATGGGGCACACGAGTGTGGTATATAAAGATTCAGAGACCCAAAGATTCTGAAATTCTTTAGTTCGTTTTTCAATGAAGCCAAGCTGCTTATTAGCCGTGGACAGGGTTATATCATATTGTAAATTGAAGCATAGCATGTTGCCTAATACTATATAGATTATAGATCTTTCATATGGTCAACTCGACTCAGTTCATTGTTATGCAATTGGTAAAAATGGGTTATAGTATCGGTCTTACGGGAGAAGCTTATTACGTGGCACTTATTTACGTTAAGGAATAAATGATTTTGATTGCACCATTCTTCGAGAGATTGTAGCTTCAGTTGAAGAAATATTTCGTCAAAATGTGTTTGTATAGTGTTTTACAATTTAGAAAAGGTGTGGAATATCAGACAAAGAATAAAAATGTTGAAGAGTAGGGGACCCAAATGACTACCCTGTGGTACACCAGAGAAAACGGATATACTTTTGAATATACAACCTTGAAATTTCACAAATTGGGTACGATTGAGAAGGCTAGAACGAACACTACTTAGAATGGACCCAGATACCACAAATTTGTATAATTTTTCAATTCGAATTGTATGGTCCACTCTAACTCTAACTAAAGTCAGTTTATACAGTATCAACTTGATTCCACTCGAGAACTTCGGAAGGATTATCAGGTTGGTTGTAGTCGATCTGCCTTTGCGAAATACATTGTTGGGAGCAAGAATCCTTTTCTTTAAATGTACGAGATCGTGGAAGTCTGTGACAATCCGGAACATGACAAAGTCAAATTATTTCCGATCGTCTCGAAGCGTTCAATTTCATCGAATATAATGTCTAAGTTTGGGTTCTGTCTCTATTTTATAAAAGCACCGATTGCAATGGTGAAAGTGATTTAAAATTATGTTTTCATAAAACCATGAAAAGAGCTTGCTGCTAACGATTATAACATTACACTCAACTTTCCACGACGTAATGCTAAGCAATGAAACATTTACATAAAAAATAAGAGGGAATGTACCACTATACCGTATAGCGTTATTCATTACTGGATAAATTCACTATTATCCATATTGTGGCATAGATATCAAATAAATTGTTTTAGCCCCCTCAAAGGCAAAATCCTGGTTGCGCCACTGCTTCCACTTTCCACATTTGTCCAATCCATACAATTTCTTCTTCGGGGTTGAATTTCTTGTAAAGGAATTATTGAGCTAATGGAAATGAAGGGTATTCAGAGCATCCCGGCCTTTGAAAATGTTCTTCATAATGCAATGTCCAATTGGTTTTAATATCAATCCATCGACGTTATGAAATCACCACCATACTCGCTAAAAAAAATATCAAAAATGCTTGTAGATGGATGATAATTTTGTACCGCTATTTAATGTTTTTGTACCGCTATTTAATGTTTTATTTCCTCTGGAACTATCCTATTGACTTTCACGTTGGTACTGTTTTTAAGAATTCACGTTAGAAAATCCTATCGGGACTCCGGGTTTGAGACCTTGTGTTATCAAAACAACAATCAGGCTACCGGAAATATTGTCACTAAGTTTGAAGAAAATACCGTATCACTTTCCGACATACAGCTATTTTCCAAGTGGAACTATCCTATTAATTGGGAGTGTATATACATATAGGGCAGTATTCGCTGAGTGGAATTGCTATTATCTGTTCCTTAATCGTTTTTTTCGTTTTAAATATTTTTCGAAACAAAATTATAATTCTCAAATCAAATTTTACGAGGGTCATTTGAAAAGTTTCCGGCCTTACTGGGAAAGAGTCATGGTACATTCAAGTTCTCTTGCCAACCAATAGATGGCGTGTACTTATGTATGCTATAAAAATTTCCAAGTCATTCCGATTAGTACAAAACACAGTATCCTTCCAAAGTTGGCAGATGAGGTTCGTTGACAACCATGGATAAAATCAAGTATCGCGAGGTGATAAAATTCCTCTATTTGAAAGGAAAAAAAAACTCGGAAAGTAAAAGAAGAGTTAGACTCTGTTTATGGTGAATCGTCTCCCTCATTTACACCCGTTAAACATTGGGTGGCAGAGCTCAAACGCGGTCGTACAAGCATTTTTGACGATGAAAATTCTGGACGTCCAAAAACTATTTCCAAGGAAGATATCGTCAGTTTAGTGCACACAATCGAGATGGAAGATCGCCGATTAACCATTAAGGAAACTGCTGAGGATTGTGGTTGTGGGATATGATCCGAACGGGTGCATACGATTTTACACGAAGATTTATGCATGAGAAAATTATCCGCGCGATGGGTGCTGCGTTTGTTGACGAGCAACCAAAAGTGCATACGGATGGACTTGTCGCGCGAGACTCTTCAGCTGTTCCAAAAGAATCCTACCGAGTTTTTACTGTCGCCGAAAACTGGATCCATTACCCATACTCCGGAGACTAAACAACAGTCAATGCAGTGGATTAAGGTGGGGGAACCAGCTCCAAAGAAGGCGAAGGTCATTCTTTCTGCCGGAAAAGTTTGGGACAGCCGTGGAGTAATTATGGTTGATTACCTTCAAAAAGGTAAAACCATTAACGAACCCTATTATGCTGCATTGCTGGACGAATTGATGACGCAAGTCAAGAAGAAACGACCACACTTGACGAGGATGAAAGTGCTGTTTCATCAGGACAACGCGCGAGTCCACACATGTATGGTCGCAATGGCGAAATTGGATGAATTGAAGTTCGAATTGCTTCAACACTCACCCTATTCACCTGACCTAGCTCCGAGTGACATTTTTTGATTCCAAACTTGAAAAAATTTCTGGGTGAGAAAAAAATATGGGTCAAATACCGAGGTTGACGAGGCAGTAAACCTGTATTTTTCAGGTTTACCTAAAGAGAATTTTTTTCTGAGGCCCCCCACATGCGTGGAAACTATGTCGAGAAAAAAAATTTTGTTTGGCTTGAATTATGTGTTTTTCTTTAAAAGGCCGGAAACTTTTCAAACGACCCTCGTAGTAAGCAATCCTCACAGTTGTATTTTTGTATCAGTGCAATGAAAACTGACTGTTGAATTGCTACAAGACAAGAAACTTTCTTATCGCTCCTTTTTAGCTGTATGTACTTGATTTTTAAAGTTAATTAATTTTTTCTTATCTTACGTGTGTGTGTACCGATATTGATAAATTTCTAGAGTAATTGATTGGGAAACCGACCAATGAAAACTAATTTATTTGAAATCAAAATTCGTCGATTTGTTCTGCGTGAATTCGTCAAAATTATTTGAAAAATGTGTTAATTAGACATGAACATTCCAATTTAGAAATGTCAATTCATCAATTTGAAACAAAAATTCCTCAACATAATTTTTAAAATTCAACTATTTGAATTGGAAATTTGACATGTTTTTGAAATTCACCAATTTGTAACGGAAATTCGTAGACCAGATTTTAAAATCGCCTATCTTTAATGAAATGCGTTATTATAATTTGGAAATTCATCAGTTTGTAAAGGAAATTCGTCAAGACAATTTGAAAATTCCTTATTTTCATTTAGAAATTCGCGAATTCCGCATGGAAATTAAACAATTACACATGGAAACTGGTCAACATGATTTGATATATTGAAATTTAAATCCGTTAACAAGATTTAGAAATTCGTCAATTTGATCGGGAAATTCGTTATTAAAAAAATTCGTCAACGTGGTTTGGAAATTCATTAATTTGACATGTAGTTTCGTAAATTTGAAATTCGCCAACGAGTTTTGGAAATTCGTAAACATGATTTTGAAATTCGTCAATTTGATTTAGAAGAAAGTTCTTCTACACCCCCCTATTTGAATTGCTAATATTTTTTTTTAAATTGACGAGCACAAAATGTTTAATTGCGGTACATAATTAGCACATAATGAGCACGTGTACGATTGTTTTAGTAATTTGCGTAAGTGGGGGCGCAGCGGAACGCACCTCGATAACGGTACAGCAAAATCCAATTCTATTAAGGGCATTTGTGCTCCAATAAATTGTAGTAGTATCGATACCTTTAGTATTGCATTTAATTCAATGTAAAGGACCTTTTTAGAGTCCGTTACCACAAAATTCAGTTGCGTGAAAAGTTTTTCGCCAAACATTTTTAACCTAAGGAAAATTAGTCAAAATAAGATCATTGAGCGGCACTACCATACGCGTGTTGCTCGCCTAATTTTTAGCTACAGTGTGAGTTTGTACCCATTAATACCTGCATATAAAACGACCCGCAAAAATTGATTTTTAGTTTCACAAAATAGTTTGAACGACTCTAAATCTGTGGCAGAGGTCGTTTGTTTCCAAAGGCCGACAAAGGCTCAAGCGGACATTTTCATGCGTCGAGTTACCTAATACTTATTGGTCCATTTCTAGTGTTGAGTTTGATGCCCCTGCTGTCGGTGGATTTTTTTGCATCGATAGCATCGAACTTTATAACCTTTCTGTGCTTTTTGGCACCCTCAAATATTTATCCTGACAAAGATTTTTAGTTTTAGTCTAAATGAGGCAAACTATCGTATTGTCATGAGTTCCCACCAATTTCTTCTTCAATCGCAAATAATTTTTAGGAATTTCCAGAAGACTCGTAAAGGAATCATTTTGGAAATAAAAGTGTCTTCTATAAAGATTCTATAATGACAAAAGTTTCCAATTTCTCTGACAAGTACTTCTCAAGGCAACACCTCCATTAGTCTTTCCTTCCTTTTTTTATCAAACAAATACATACTTTGAAGGTCGACCGAAAACATCCTTGACAATAGGAAAAAAATCTCATCACGTTTTAAAATCATTTTTATCCTGTATGAATAGTCGACCGAACAATGACCTTGTCTTCCATTTCATATATACGAAACCGAAAAAGAAAATCGATACAAAAATATAATCATCTCCGCAAGCTCTTTTTATAATCCTTGGTAAAAAAAGCCGATAGAAATCTTTTGAAAAAAAAATGAATCTCTAAAAGTTCTTTCCAAATATATCACTTATTACAAAACGAGAAAAGATTGTCTAAATAAAGGAAGACCTGCAAAATACGTATACAAAACCATTGGGATTTTTTCTTATCCACGTGTTTTTCTTTTTATATTTTCCTTTAGCGTTTAGGCTATTCTTAAATGCATATATTACGAAACGAAGACGACGTAATAAGGTGAGACGTTGTGTTATATGCGATGCACGACCATTTAATATTTTTTTTCGACGAACCTTTTGCTTCCTTTTAACAAAAAGCTCTTAAGGATTCTTTCTAAACGTATAGCGCCATTTTCTATTTATTCGCGGTTACTTCCTGTACTTCCTTATATTGAAAGGATACGAACACTTTTTTCGATTTTGTTTTCAAAGGATTGCCTGCTCTGCTACACATATTGCGGTGATTCCTATCTACGACGAAGAACGGTGTGAGATGCTGATGCTTTGGTTATGCTAGAACGGGGAGTACAAGCCTTAGCGACTAAGTATATAAAGCAGTGGTTCCCAACTCGCAAATGACTGCCGACCACTTTGCTGGAACATGAGTCACTACGGACCAACATATTTTTTAATAAAGGTTTTAGACTTTTTTATTGGTTTTTTACGACACCTTATGACAAAAATGGCTCGAAACACCACATTGCTCCTATGTAACCGCCTCGTATTGAAATAATTTCAAGCAGACTCTACATAGGCTTTGTCGAAACATACATAAAAAAGTCCGAACCACGCGCAACGGCTCAGTCCAACCACACTCAAAAGATCAACGAACCGTCGTCAGCGGGTTGAATTCACTGAACCACCCAAATGACGATAAAATTCGATTCCTCTGTTTTTTTTTTTCTTTTGTGTGGTACGGCGAACATTGCGCTTAGTTGGGCCGGCTTTAGAAAAACCTGCAATGTAACATTTCATCGAGTAACTTAGTACCGACTTTTGTCTATCTTTTATGAGCACTCCCCGCAGGGGGGTCGCTGTCCTTGTGACACCAGCCAAGGAAGGCTGGATGTAGTGGGACAAAGATCTTTGGTGAGTTACGACACCAAGTACCTAGTAGCGCAAGGGGGCCCCTGGTACAGTTGATACGCCATGGCGAGGATCTGTACAAAGACCATTCGGGCGGTAACGTTCCCGTGCTCCTGAGTTATGTACGGGTGGCTCTTGGCGGGACCTACATCCTCCCATAGATTACGGTAGGGAAGTCACTAAAGGCCAAGCACGATTATGGTGTCCTCTGATGGGGGAGTGCATCGTATGGAAATCGTGTGAGCTTCGGAGTTGACGGCTTTGCATGACCCGAGTCCTGAAGGGGCTAGTTAGGGAGAACGGCCTTGGTGGAAAATGCCTACGCGCCTATATCTAACTAGTTTGTGGATTGATGACCACACTGCCCGAGTCGCATTGCTGACTAGTAAGCTGAAGGGGCCACCTGGATGTGAAAAGCAGCGCTACGTGTCTACACAGGCTCGTAGTCACAGGTCCAACGAGCCTGGGATGTGCATGTCTGAATTCGACGTAAGGCTTAACCAATAGGGGGCCGAAGGAAGATCACACCTGCTATAGAGAAGTCTATAGCGAATAGTGAACTACGGGGATGGGTGTGCCCAGGGGACCATGGTCCTTCCCATCAAGGTATTGGCTTCGTAGTGGCTGCAGGTTGTTACCCAAGTCATCCAGCTAGTGATGCAACCCCGGGGTTGGGTTCCTGATGGTGTGTGCATGCGCCGGATGGAGAAATCCCCATCTGACAACAAGACCTTGTCAGTAAAAAGCCGAAGGTCCGAACATTTAGCGGGACCGGGAGATAAAGGCCGAAAGGCTAGGTGCTCCCCTGACGGTATACCTCGTAGATGGTTTTATGAGCACTCTTATATCTTCGACAAAATAAATATGGGTGAAGAGTTTACCGTAGTAACTACCAAAATTAAAGTATAGGCACAGGCAGTAACATCAGCAGTTCTTTAGGTTCTTCAGAACAGGACAGAGACACCTAACTTTCAGAGTTAAAGGCATCTAACTTTGTGCGATAATAATTCATTGGATGCGGGTTTACCGAATTAAGGAGGTTTGAAGTGGTTGATTACTCTAACATGGTTTGTCTTCAAATGATACTGTGGCAAAATTTGGACACTGTGCTGCCACTGTGCCAATTAACTTAAGAAGTAAAAACAATTAGGTACAGACAATAGCGTCACATTATGCGAGGAAAAATCCACTGCTTCCCGAAAATACCCGGTACAATGTAGACTGAGACCACCGAGCTTTTTGCAACTTATCTTAAGGTCTGCACATCGCATTTTCAGATCAAGTATTCAGTTCTCTATTTATACTATAAAATTCAAAGCTCATGCCTGTTATTTCAATTAATCACGATTAAAACTCCTTTTTCAGAAGTAGTCCCCATAGTAGCTCGCGGACCACTTTCGGGTCTCTCACGGACCAGCTTCAGTCCGCGGAACACCTGTTGGGAAACAGTGATATAAAGAAATCAACAATATGTGTAATATCGTCGTTTGTCGTATTTATTCGTGCGAACAAAAAAGAAATATTGCGCTCGAGAGTTCTTTGTACGTCAGCGCAATTCGGCTATATCAATGGCAAACTGAAGGACGATCTTTGCGTAGATACTTCCTTTGCGCTAAGGACGCCGGATAAAAATTGAGAAAACCACTGAAAACGTCTCTTTTATGCTCCAGAGTGAGTGATTTCCATAATAGTGAACAGTTCAACTGCGTAAAGGTATTCGATCGATATAATGGCTAAAGGATAACGATTCAAAATTCTAGTATCGCAAATATTCGTTTGTTGTAAGTACCATCAAAACGACTTCCGGTCCGAATTTCGTCCTTTTCATGTGTAAGGGTAAATTTTACCAGGATACCAATAATGTGCTGTCATGCCGCTATGGGGCAAGCATACTCGTATAGTGTGTCGAAACACAAAATCATTTGTGTCCTATTCAAAGCGAAACGAAATATCGCAGTGACGAAATGTTCATCATCCATTATTTCTCCATGTCATGATGCGGTTGCCAGTTGCCGCTGGCTTCCTTTCCCCATCATCTTATCATATACATCCCGGCTCCATTACCTTTCCACTGAAATTTTGGATGTCGATTGATGATGATGGTATAGCAACACAACTCTCAGCTTTGGAATTCCAGGGTAAAGGCCCGATGTTTTTGGAATGGATGAGTGACATGAAGGTTTCTGTAGTAGATTTTTATCTGTTTTCCCACCGAATACAAATCATCCACTTTGTTCGATCGTTTCGATGGTGGCGGTGGTGGTGGTGATGGAAAGGTCTTGGCATGTCGAAAATATATGACGATGGCGACAAGAGAGAATCACAAAGAAGAAAGCTATCTGATGAAATATAGCGTAGCGCAAGGATGCCACAAAATAGGGAGGAAATAGTTCCAAAGGGTTCAATAAAATGGTGAAGCTCAACAGATATATGCATAGAACCATGTGTGTTGTATATGTTATTCGTAGCTACCCAAGCTATGCTTTCATAGCATACCCGCAGAGCGTTTTCAGGATGTTGCTATTCATGGCGTTGCCGTCATTTCCATGCTTTTGTCTAAAACCAACTTAATGTTTCTTGGCTTTTTTTTTGTTGGCTGTCAGAATATACAGAAGAACAGAAGACAATAGTTTTGGCCTAAAGTGAATCGTAAGCGTAAGGATATGGAAGGAAATCAGTCGTTTGGAAAATTGGGTAAATGAATTCATTTCCATGGTTGCAAAGTTTCGGATTGAAGACAATCTACGGGACCGCGATAAAAGTACACATCTACACAGAAGTGGTGAATATAATATGGTTTTATGGTTGGTAGAGATTGAGAATACTAGTTCTTCGATAGTTGGCCAACAATTCAAAAGGAACTGCTTTAAGAAAATTCAGAGATTTTAGCCTTTGCTTTCTTTATTAAAAAAAAAATCTGAGGAAAACTGAGGAAAGCTTTTGGTAAAATTTATTTTTAATAATACAACAATGCCCTAACCTCTTACAATGCCCTCCTTCGCGAATTTCACCCAAACTACAAATCAATACCAAAAAAAAACTTTTCTCTTTTGTGGTTTTAACCTTGGAATACTCAAATGCTAAATAAACTTAATTTACAACTCACACTCGTGCACTCACAAATTAATGAACGCGTGGGATTGTTTATTTCAAAGGACTTAAATGCGAGTACTTAATTGATTGCCCGACGACGACAATGACGATGCCGAAGCCAATCAAAAAACATACAAATTGTAATCGCAACATCCATTATATATTGAAAGAAAATTTTCCAGTGCTAATATAAATTGGAGCGATTATTTTTCGCAAATAGCAAGCCCGAAAAAAAGAGAAGTTTTAATTGTTAAAAAGTTTCGGAAAAGTTTTCCGAAAAGTAAGCACTCAAACTCAAATTTGGAATTTTAATGGAACAATTTGATCGGTCTATAAGTACGTACACGTAGGAGCATAGAAGTGGAAATGACAGAGTTCAAAATTGCTGAATTAAAATGAGGACAATTCAGAACATTATCGAGTACCTATACTGTCATAGTAACATAATTCAAAGTTGTTTGATACTTTTAATCACACAGATTCTCCTGCTTTTTAATTGTGAATATAGTAATTGAAAGGAGAACATCAAAAAGAATGTGTTTTGTGACTATCGTCCAATCAAAATAGACCAGTGATCAGCAAGGTGCGGCTCCTTGGCTCATTCATTGCAGCTCTCCAACTTCAATGACTCAAGGTATGTTGAAAATATGGTCATTTCAAAAAGTTAGAAACGCTTAGGAAAAATGTTTTCACCATCAGCAGGATAAACTGAACGAGTCTTGAAAAGAGCCGAGACGCCGAGCTTTTCCGGGCCGGGCGATGCGACGCGATGCGATGTGCGCACACTTCTTGCGATGTCGAGCGGGGCGATGCGATCCGATGAGATTTGTTGAGAGACAATGCGATTTGTTTTCATGGCAAGAAAACCTGATTTTTTCAATGGATTTTATACCGGCGCCTCGTGCGGTTTGCCGCTGTTTGATGATGATATGGGTATGATTTTAGATCGGCCTCGTGAGCTGGCGCTTCAAGTGTAGCATCATCGGTATTTTCTATACGTGTCGGTATTTTTATGAATGTATAGTGTTGTAGATAATTGTGTGTACTCATGAATGAATTGTTGCATTAATGAATGGGAGAAAGAGCTAGGTAGTCTTTGTAGTGTTAGCTTACGCGTTTCAAAACAATATTCAGGCGGCATTTGGATATAGTCTAAGCTGTTGTTAATGGGTGAAATAGTGCAATGAAACCTAGTTTGTAGCCTTCGCGCTTCCGGCCCAAAAATTGCCTCCCTGTTTTCTCGAGGAAATACGCGTCCGTTTGGCGCGGCAGAAACACTAAGTAAATTTGGGTCGCTGGTTCCGAATTTGAGGTCAAAAACGAGACCGAGGCTAATTTCGGGCGCGGCGGAAATTTGGATACTCTTCGCTCTCCTCCGGGCTAAAAGTTTTTTCGGGCGGACCTACGACTTGTATTTAACCCTCCCCCATTCTTTTCCTTCCGTCTTCACAAAAGTTCCGTGGCGTCGACAAAACAATATTTGTGTGGGGTTTGTTCGGAATAAGTGGTAAGTGGCGCGGCGGAAATTTGGATACCCTTCGCTCTCCTCCGGGCTAAAAGTTTTTTTCGGGCGGACCTACGACTTGTATTTAACCCTCCCCCATTCTTTTCCTTCCGTCTTCACAAAAGTTCCGTGGCGTCGACAAAACAATATTTGTGTGGGGTTTGTTTGGAATAAGTGGGTAAATAAATATATTTACTCAGAAAATTTTATTGGGGGATGCGGGAGCATGGTCCCATGGTTCGATCCCATTTGTTTTGACCTTTTTGTTGCTTTGGTTAAGACACATTAATTCAAGGTTTGTGAAATTGGTGTAAAAAATGTATTTTAGAAGAACCAAAATGGGGGGTTGGGTTTATATGGCAGCCCCATGACCCCATGGTCCGATTTCATCGATTCTAACATATGTTTTGTGTTATCAATAGAAAAACATTTGTGTGAAATTTGGTTGAAATTGGTGCACAAATAAAAAAGTTTTTCTTAGAAGAACCTAATTTGGGGAGTTGGGTTTGTATGGCAGCCCCATGACCCCATTGTCCGATTTGACCGATTCAAACATACAAACTGCCTGCAGCAAAAAGAAGCATTTGTGCAAAATTTCAGCTTCATAACTTTTAAATTGGCCGAGTAAAACGCGTCGCAACAGACAGACAGACGGACAGACTGACATCGCCCAATCGACTCCCCAAGTCATGCTGATCATATATGTATACTTTTTTTATGGTCGGAGATGCTTCCTTCAATGCGTTACAAACTTCATGACAAAATTAATATATCCTTTCACTCTATGAGCGAAGGGTATAAAAATTGGGGTCGCCCGCCCCAAAATGGTACCCCTGTTTTCTCGGGGAAATACTCGTCCGATCGACGTGACAGAAACACTAAGGTAAATTTGTGTCGCTAATTCCGAATTTGAGGCCAAAAACAAGAAAAAATTTTTAGGGTTGCCGGCCTCAAAATGGCACCCCTGTTTTCTCGGGGAAATACTCGTCCAATCGGCGTGGCAGAAACACTAGGTAAATTTGGGTCGCTAATTCCGAATTTGAGGTCAAAAACAAGAAAAAAAAATCGGGACTGCCCGCCCCAAAATGGTACCCCGGTTTTCTCATCACCGTATGTTCCCACAAGCATACCATCTACGAGGTTACTGTCTAAGGGTCACCTAGCCTATGGCTTTATACCCCGGTCCTTGCGAAAGCGGTTTGGACCTCCAGCTTGTTTACTGACTCGGATCTTGTAGTCAGATGGGGATTTCTCCATCCAGTGAATGCATTCACCTTCAGGAACCCAACCCCGGGGCTGCATCACCAGCTCGATGTCTTGCTTAACAACCGACAGCCCCCTCGAGACCAACGCCAAGATGGGAAGGGACCATGGTCCCCTGGGCTCGCCCATCCCCGAGGTACACTATTCGCTATGGACTTCTCCATAGCAGGTGTGATCCTCCTTCGGCCCCCTATTGGTTAAGCCTTACGGCGAATTCGGGCATGCACACCCCAGGCTCGTTGGACCTGTGACTCCGCGTCTGTGCAGACAACGAAGCGCTGCTTTTCACATCCAGGCGGCCCCTTCAGTTTACTAGTCAGCAATGCGACTCAGGCAGTGTGGTCATCAATCCACAAACTAGCTAGATATAGGCGCGTAGGCATTTTCCATCAAGGCCGTTCTCCCTAGCTAGCCCCTTCTCGACTCGGGTCATGCGGAGCCGTCACCTCCGAAGCTCACACGACTTCCGTATGATGCACCCCCCCCCCCCCACCGGGGGACATCAAAATCGTGCTAGGCCTTTAGTGCTTCCCTCCCGCAAACTATGGGGGGAGGTAGGCACGCCAAGAGCCACCCGTGCATAACTCAGGAGTACGGGACCGTTAGCGCCCGAATGGTCTTTGTACAGATCCTCGCCATGGCGTATCAACTGTACCAGGGGCCCCCTTGCACTGTTAGGTCCGTGGTGTCACAACTCACCAAAGATCTCTGTCCGACTACAAACAGCCTTCCGAGCTGAGTGTCACACGGACACAAACCCCCCTGCGGGGCGTATGTTCCCACAACTGACAACTGATCGATACCGTCAATAATTAATTGCTAAAACATGCGCTGTCCGAAACTTTCTTATACGTAAGCGTACGCTACTAGCCGGATTGTGCTGCACTGCATAGTTCCACAAATGTTATTTCTTTGACCCAATCATAGATTTATACATCAACAAGTGTCAAATCCGAATACCGCCTTTTTTTGGGGGTACACGTACGCTACGAACTCGGTTGGACAGCACTGTAAATTTCCGCAAAGGCTATTTAGTAGACCCATCCATTATTACAAATCTATAACACTATACATTATCGTAGAATGGTAAACTAACAATGCGACTAAGAAGTGGTATGGCTGACAACCGTATCACACACCGAATTCAGTTGTCTCTGTAACGTTGATGACTACACACGGTAGTCATCAACGCACCATGCTCCACTAGGAGTTACGGTAATAAAGAGAGAGAGATACATACAACATCCGACACTTATGTATGTATATATGTATAAAAATTCACAATGGTAATGGAAGCTGATCTACACAAATCATGCCTCTCATGTCGATATCTCCCTATCAGCATCAAACAGCGCTAGCCATCTCTCTATTTATATGTGTTTAAATACACTATGCCACTACGAAACCGATCCAAACACAACCCTCCATGTCGCTTTCCTCGGCGACAATGCTCATTCCGTGAAACACAAATCCTATCCTCCATGTCGCTTTCCTCGGCGACAATGCGCATTGCATCGTCTGAAACGGCATGGTGATTTGACATGGAAAAGTTCTCCATCGTACAACCACATGTCACTACCAACCCGATCCAAACACAAATCGTATCCTCCATGCCGCTTTCCTCGGCGACATGGAAAAGCTCTCCATCGTACAACCCGACGTCGCATCGCAAGCAGTCTGAATGGTATAAGCAAGTTCGTGCTGGATCCTATTTAAATGCTTAGAAATTTGTTTTCTTGCGATGGGAAAACTTATCGCTTCTTATCGCATCACACCGCCCGCAGTGTGAATGGGCTGTTAGTAAAGAGTAAAGAAATTTACTTGAAAACATTTCGCACTGGAAAATGATTCCCCAGGTGACTTCCACCAAAAACAGTGCACATGACATTTCCCGAAATCTTAACCCTTTGGCTGCAACATGCATTTCCCCCTAAAGATAGCATTCGTTGGCCATATGTGCTGATGGGCGAGCCATTAGCTGCAAACAATTTGTATGCTGATCGTTTCGCCAGCTTGATCTCGCACCTGGGGGAACAACCGACACATCTGCACCCGTTTCAACCAGAAACACTAGCCCCAATGTTGGGTCGCGAAGATATAGGCGGCTTGCTTACTGGACGCTGTCGACTCCCGCTTCTGACAGCATCGCTTTTCGTGGTTCGGCAGACCATTTGCAAGAGGGCCCGCATTTACGAGCACGCTACTTGAACCTCGCACGGTAAAAACTCAGACCATCGGGCGACGGCGGCGAGCTCCCGCGCTATTTTGACTTGTAAGCTCGACCTTGATTGATTTTGTTCAACTCTGTTCGCAAGGTGGCCAGTTCCTTGTGCATCGTGTCAATTTGCGACAATGGGCTTCTGTTGTCCACCACAAACACACTGGGAGGCTCATGCACCTCGATGATTCTGTTGGCGCTCTCCGCTAGAAGGTCCTTGACCTCCGAAGCACTAAAGATCACCTGCACGTTTGCAGGCAGTCGTTGCAACCACAGCGACTTCAGCAACGGCTCGGTAATATTCGATGCACCTTTCAGACGCATGACACGCAGAAGCTGCGAGGGACACTGATCCCCCAACTCCAAACCAGTCAACAGTTCACGCTGCTCTGCTTCTTTGGAGACTCGGAAGGCGCTCATCAAGGGCTCTTTAAGCTTCAGATGCATACCGTCGCTGGATTGCGACTCGATAATATCCGCAACCTGGGCGAGGAGACTCGTGTCGAGTTCGCCAACGACCTTGTCAACCTGGGTTACATCGCTGGGAGTTCGGTGGGACCTAAATTGAGCTTCAACGCGCGCAAACCATAACGCTGGTCGCGCTACCCAAAAGGGGGCAGCTTGAAAGCTGTGATGCTGCTCAAAGCTGGCGCTTGGTGTTCGTCCTGCGCGTCAACAAATTCCTCGTCGTTCGCCATGACTACGCGGTCGCGAGATCAAAAACTACCCTACATTTGACACGTTTGCAGCACTCGGGGTTACAAAATTGTGGGGTACTGCTAGGTCCACGAAGCAGTCCACAATAAAAACACAGCTGAGTTAAAACAACTATAACAAACGTTTTATTACCAAATCACAATATCCGAAAACACGACACTGAACATGACGAGCGTTAGTGAAAGAGAGAGCTGACGTTACTATTTGCAATTTGCGCAAGTTGTGAAATTCCAAAAAATTACTAGCATTTAATCGCAGTGCCTCTGCCGATATCACGGACAACCCTACAAATGCATTCATTACAGTGATGCGCAAGTTGAATAGAATGTTGAACTTTAAATTGGGAAATGTTTTAAGGTTACTTACTTTTATTCTTTTCATTTCTTTTTTGTTTAATTTCACTAGGGTATGCATTGCTTTTTGCATGTATGGACTGCACGCCACTGGTGACGGACTATGACCTCACTCAGATGTTAACCGTGTTAGCTTTAGACAAATTTTTATTTGGTAGTCAGGGTCGTCCAAATGACTTGATAACCCTTTTACCAGACGAGTCTCTATAAATTTGGGTTTTTTCTTTGTTTGATACCCATATTCTTTATCTCTCTAGTTGCTGTCAACCCCTTGTCGGGCATAGGGCATTAACCACGCCTACTCTCCACCTCGTTCTGTTTTGCGCCAACGGCGCTAGCTGCGACCATGTAAGATTTAGGGTTTTCGCTTCACTAGTTACCGATCTTCTCCATGTGTTCCTTGGCCGCCCAACACGGCGTCTTGCTCCGGAGTCCTGTGGATTCCAGTTTAGAGCCCTTTTTGCGACGTTTTTGGGCCCTCTTCGGAAGGTGTGACCTATCCATTGCCACTTAAGTCTTTTGTTCGAAGTGCCTATCCTTTCCGGGCCAGTTATAGTAAGGAGATCTTCGTTCGAAATGATCTCCGGCCAACGAATATTTAGGATGCGCCGTAGACACTGATTAACAAAAGTTTGCAACTTATCAGTGATCTCTTTAGTCACCTTCCAGGTTGAACAGCCATATAGCAGAATGGATTTCACATTAGAATTGAAGACACGTATTTTGGTGCGTCTGGAAATATTGTTGTTTAGCCAGAAAGGAGTCAAATTGCCTTGTTTACCCGTGATTTTACATCAGCATCCGCTCCACCATCTGCTGTAACTACACTTCCGAGATAGCAAAATTCATCAACTTTTTCGACTGCCTGTCCTGAAATACAAATTTCGCTTTGCCCACCTGGATATGTGCTCAAGTCTTGGCAGCATTGATTTTCAGCCCCGCATTACGACTCGCGCAATTTAGAGCTTCTGTCATTTGAGCGACATCATCCGTGTTTCTTGATAGAAGGCAAATGTCGTCAGCGTAGTCAAGATGTTGAAGGTGATCGAACAATTTCCATCTGATACCTTTGTTACGATGTAATTGGAGTGCGGAGCCGAGTACATCACTAATGGCAACAAGGAAGAGAATAGGTGACAAAATGCAGCCTTGCCTCACTCCACTGTGCACCTCAAAAGGATCTAAAAGCTTGCCCTTATGCAGGACGTGACATTGGGCTCCATTGTAGGATTCCTTGATGATGGAGATTATCTTATCTGGGATATTTCGTCTCCGTAAGGCATTCCAGATGTAGAGACGATCAGCGCTATCGAAGGCTTTCTCAAAATCAATGAACATGAGATGTAATGGGGATCTCCATTCCGCGCATTGCTCGATGATAATACGGAGGGTGTTAATGTGGTCGCTAGAGGAAAACCCTTCGCGAAAGCCAGCTTGTTCATCATTCAATGTGTCATCGATTTTGTCCTTGATTCGTCCTAAAACAATCTTAGCCATCAGCTTAGAAACAGCAGGAAGTAGGCAGATCCCACGCCAATTATTGCAATTCTTTAGGTCACGTTTCTTCGGAATCTTAATAATTACGCCCTTTTTCCACTCACTGGGAAGAGTTTTGGTTTCCCAACACTCTTGGATTAAGGGATGGATAATATCCGCTGAAGCGATAATATCCGCTTTCAAGAATTCAGACGGAATTCCATCAATCCCAGGGGCTTTACCGGCGTCCATTGATTTAATAGCGTCTATTAGTTCCTTTTTCGATGGTGGACCAGAACTAATGCCGTCTATTCGAGGGACGTCTTCTGCTGGCAATGAAGATGCACTTGCAGGCCCGAAGGTGTTATTAAGGACCTCTAAAAAGTGTTCTCTCCATCTTTGCAGCTGTTGTTCTTCGGTAACGAGCAGAACACCTTCCTTATCTTTCACAGGGTGTTCCGTTAGTAAAGATCTGCCAGTTAATGGCTTGATAAGCTTGAAGAGTGTTCCACTGTCACCGCGGATAGCCGCATCCTCTGCCTCCTTCGCAAGCGCGTTGATATTATTGCGCTTATCACGCCTAACACTCCTTTGAACGCCTTTTTGGAGCGAACGGTATTCAGCTCTGTATCGTTCCTTAGCTGAATCGTCAGCAGCTGAGTTGATCTGCTCTTTAACTCTCTTGCGTGCTGAGATAAGAGACCAAGTGGAGTCGCTAATAAATGGTCTCCTACCGCGATCCAATCGTCCTAAAATTTCTTCGCCACACGAAATAAATGAGTCCTTAGCGACTTTCCATCTATCGTCAATTGTCGGATTCTCATTTACATAGTGGTGGTGCATTAGCTTTTTCGCGCAAAGCGGTGGAGAACGAACGCTTGGTTGATGGAAGTTTGAGCTTCTGCGCATTATATCTAGGGCAAATATTTGCACGGTTAGGACGCTGGATTGCTGCCGTTCGTAAGCGCATTTTTGAGATGACAAGATGGTGGTCACTGCCAATATCAGCACCACGTTTCGCCCTAACGTCTAAGACACAGTTTCTCCACGTTTTGGAAACAGCAATATGGTCAATCTGGTTCTCAGTTCTGCCATTCGGAGAGGTCCAGGTTGATAAGTGGCAATCTTTGTGTTTAAACAGAGTTCCACCAATGACGAGCTGACGAGAGTTACAAAACTCTATAAACATCTCGCCATTCTGGTTTCTGTCGCCTAACCCATGATTTCCCACAAAGTGTTCCAATCCTCGGTTATCTGACCCGACTTTAGCGTTGAGATCCCCCATTATGATTTTAAAGTCACCTCTGGGAGCCCTATCAAAGGTGTCGCCAAGTCTTTGGTAGAAAACGTCTTTGTCAGCTTGATCAGCTGGTTCGGTCGGTGCGTAACACTGAATTATCGTGATATTTCGTACTCTGGATTTGAATCGGGCGGTGATAATACGGTCGGAAACTGGTTTCCAAATGATAAGGGATCGACGTGCATCCCTAGTCAAGAGGATTCCGACTCCTGCCTGCCGAGGAGCATTTTGGTCATCATTTCCAGAGTACAATAAAACAGTATTAGAGCTTGGTGATATTCTATATAGTGCACCAAAATTCATAGGTTTTGTGTTCATAGAAACATTAGTCCTTGAAACGCATGCTGGCTACCGGAAAGATCGACGGTGAGCATCTCGACTAATGTCTCATCCGTGACTGGTATTTGAAACCATTCTCCAGTAATACAGAGATAGAGTGTCGTTTGTATTTACTGAGCTAAATGTCACCATTTGATCAAAATTCGAGTTACTCGCCTAAATCTTTCCTTTCGACTTCACCGATCGAAGAATCTGATAATGGTTGATACCTAAGATATAGTTATAGATTTTTTCTCCGAGGATTATGTACATGTTTTTTTATAAATTACAATTGTCCTCTTGAACCGGATAACAACTCTACAGGTGTTGAGGATTCGGAGCTTAAAATGGTTTGAAACGCGTATTTGTATTATCTACTCAGTGGTTTCTTGTTTTTTTTCCTTGTTCCTATAATACAATATTACAAACAAGAAAATGAGTTGTGTGTTCTCTTAAAATTATATCAACAAAAATGATTCTGCCCTGTGCTTCGCCTGTTTCAGGGTTTCATATATTCCTTGGAAAATTGCCTTCGTATTAACCCCATAAAAAGGACTCTAACTCGAGCTGCAGAAGGCTATTAACGTTCATTCATTTGGGCATACTTGTTCTGCGCCTATTACTATTGTTAAGGATTTCCCGAGTCCATAATCAACGTAAATGGTAATTTCATTTTTCTTTCTGTACATCTAATCAAATTCAATTAATCGATGCCTTTGTCATTCTGAAAATTGAAATCGTAAACAGTGTACGAGTACGTATAGGCAAAGTTTGAAATAATTTACTGTGCCTGTGTAAAACCGCTCACATACAAATCGTATCATACCAAATTCAATATTCCTCAATTAAGAAGGATCACCTCGCACTTCTGCTTGTGTCTCTTTGTCAGTTTTGCTGCCATACCATCAAATCAACTCTTGCGAACGAAATTATTCAACACAAACCGTCTAATCTAATTTCTCACGAAAATGTACATCAACTCTCCGCACGAAACGTGACTTCGTTAAACATGCCAGGACAGCGCACAACTAGGACTTTTGTGTATGTCCTTCAGAATTCAAAATTGTCGCGATATCTCTTTGCAGTTTGTTGAATGTGTTTTTTTTTGTGTTCACTTTTCTGGTTTTCGTATCGATGTTTGTTTGATTTTATCACGAAGACGACGACACGGTCTGCTTGTGAAAGATTCAACCATCTTGTGTAAATTCTAAATTTCAGAAAAACACCAAGTTCGGTGAACCATGTTTTTTATTTGGTTTAGTAAATATTCGAAAAAAGAAAAAAAACGGGGAAGAGATGAGGAGAGGAACGAATATTCACATTCGTATTCATATCTTGTCGGAATGTCCTAAACACTGAGAGGGTAGAGATACAGAAATGTTAATGGCCTTTTTAAGAATTTATCAGATTCAAGACAAATTTCGGAGAGGAGTGTGATGTGATGTATGGGAAGTTGCATTTTAGGGTTTTGGGGTACTAAAGTTTTCTTCTGCTAAATGTTTGACCATTTACATTTTTTTACATCATCCTTAACAGGATTTCTGTCTAAAAGCAAGAGCTTAGTAAAATCACCATAAAAAAATTATTATTTTTCCTTGTTGGAAAGAAAAACTCATAAATTTTCACCTATAAGGAAATTCGAAAATGCTGTCGCTCTTTCAAATTTATTGGCTGAAGACCTTAGCTATCTTAAAATTGGTCCATTGCTTCTTGGTCTATCTTTAGAAGCTAAAGGAATTGATTGATGCCGAGTTGTCAACTAATTTAATCGTTTTTCGTATCAACATTCTTACAAAATCACTGTTCCGTAAGAGGTCAACAATATTCTCATATTTATACTTGACGGAACCATTTTGCGCTACTAATTCGTCTCTCTCTCTCTCTCCTCGCACTTATTCCGCACCAATTGTGATTCGGTCTTCGCAGGAAAAAGGTAACACGTTTACCGTTATACCCATGTTTGCTCTTGCTTGCCCAGCTATTTATCTCGAAATATACATTTATTTACTCCTTCTCTTTTCAATTTTATAAAACCACCACCAGCACCGCCTCCATCCCTAATTCTAATTCTTGGCGTTGTGGCTCTGGCTTCATATATTCTTTAGCCGTCGCAGCATCATCTGCATGCAGTGCTCGCCAACGACGTTGATGAGCGAGAATGAGAGAGAGAGAGGGGGGAGTGCGAGACAGAGATGGAGAAACGCGAAAGCAATTTAAAAGATTAGTTTTACCTTTAGGCTACTGATAGTCATACAAGGAATCACATTTAGGATAAATGAAGGAGACGATTCCCAAGCAAAACAACATGAATACGAGTACCGTACAGACATGCAGAGGGAGTAAAAAGAGAAGAGTAAAATATTTGTATTTTCTGCTGGAGTTCCATATTATCATGCCGCAGGAATACTAAGTAGAGTAGCAAAGTCGCACATATCCATACCAGAGGATGATGCTTGTGGTGCGGCTAATTGAAGTTGTACAGTTTATTTATCTTCTGGAGAAGTCCTGGTTTTCGTGTATCATGCAACTTTTTGTCTTCTCATATATGCTCCGCGCCGAGTTGATTCGGTTCATTTGCTTTTGCTGTTTATATTGTTTCTGCCGGCCGTTTATTAGCTCTCAAATTAAAATCGTTTTGCTTGTGTCTCCGCATACAAACGTATAGTTTTCTGAGTATTCTTCGCGTCGCAGAATATTTTTTACTGGATCCTGGATCATCCTGACTATGGCAGTAAATTTGTCGGAGACTATTCAGTAGCAACTTTTCGTTTTGTCTCTTCCGTTGGAGACTGAAATTCGTGCAATTCAGTATAATTTGTTAGTATTTGACTTTCATATATGAAGAAAGCGCAAATATGGTTAAGGATGGGCTTGCATAGAGTCGGTATGCTAACATCCTGACGTATTAATGTATACAATGAGATTTTGTTGATTTTCTGGTGGAAAAATGTGGGTACTGGTGGAAAAATTTTAAAAATATTTGTTTTTTAGAAATTTCATTGGATGATTTGACATTACCGAAAAATTTTTTGATTTATCAAAATCGGATATTTTTAAAAGCACGGGCCAAGGACATCTGTCAAAAAATAAGCACCAGTTTCATTAACTGATCACTCGGTTTGAAGAATGATTTTTTATATTCAGGTCTCTTATCCGGGCGTAACAGTCGCTAGCTTACCACCCCTCGTAGACAGACATATTTTTCGTAGAATCGGAATCAGCATACGAGGGTAGTCTGATAAGTAGCCAGCCTCCCCGCCTGATGCTGTCAGTATCGCAAGAGCAATTTACTATCGTGTAGTACATTCTTCTATACGACAACTGTCCAAATTTCAGCCGGATCAGACTCGTAGTTTTGCTTTGGCCGCGTGTGAAAGCTGGAGTGTCCGCCGATTTTATAAAAATGGAAAAAGAGCAATATCGGTCGCCGGTCGGTGATTCGATTCTTGTTTTTGGAAGGAAAATCGCGCAGCGAAATCAAAGAGCGTTTGGATGCTGTGTACGGTGACTCTTCTCCTTCGATGGCGACCGTCAAAAATTGGTTTAACGAGTTTCAACGTGGTCGCACGTCAATTTGCAGCTCGCGAAAAAACGTATTATTCAGACGAGTTAAAGAAGTTGGAGCATCGCTGGATCAAGCGTATCGAGCTAAAAGGAGACTGCATTGAAAAATAAATCGCCACTTTTCCAAAATTTTTGTTTTTCTTTTGTAGGCTAGGTACTTATCAGACCACCCTCGTACTGCACCCACGTATCGATCTGAAAATTTTAAATTTATTTATGCGTTTTACTTGTAGCTTTTTAGTGGACATTACCATTATAGAGAACTTCCCCAAAAAAAAGCAATTTTCCGTGTTTGGCCCCTCATTATTTCCTTAGATGCCACCCTATCGATGGACACTTTTGACATTTTATTTGCATACACAAAAGCTACAAATTTGTCATAGAATACTTTACAGCATTCTCGTCCGTTAGTAGTCTGGCTGGTGTAGTGGTTAGTGCGCACACCTTCGGTGTATCGTGAACCAATTAAGTTTATGGTGTTTTTCGAACTCACGACCCATGTGACGGACTATGATCTTATACTTAGATTTAGAACGAGTACACCGCTGAGCGTGCTGTTGATCTCAACACCTCAACAAAAAAGCAGTTAAGATCTTGGAAATTGAACGTCACTAACACATCTGCGGCCTTAGTCCAATATTGGACTGTCACGCCTGTTATTTATTTATTTTTATGCTCCCCCCGAAACATATAGATATTCACGAAAAACCCAAAAAATTTCGTTTTTCTAAGGTTTGAGCCCACGTAGCACCAATGAGGGTGCACGTATTGATGAGAAATTTCAGAACCGTATGGGCTACGAATTTTCCATACAAAATTTTTAAGCCAAAATTCGGAGAGGAGTGTGATGTGATGTATGGGAAGTTGCATTTTAGGGTTTTGGGGTACTAAAGTTTTCTTCTGCTAAATGTTTGACCATTTACATTTTTTTACATCATCCTTAACAGGATTTCTGTCTAAAAGCAAGAGCTTAGTAAAATCACCATAAAAAAATTATTATTTTTCCTTGTTGGAAAGAAAAACTCATAAATTTTCACCTATAAGGAAATTCGAAAATGCTGTCGCTCTTTCAAATTTATTGGCTGAAGACCTTAGCTATCTTAAAATTGGTCCATTGCTTCTTGGTCTATCTTTAGAAGCTAAAGGAATTGATTGATGCCGAGTTGTCAACTAATTTAATCGTTTTTCGTATCAACATTCTTACAAAATCACTGTTCCGTAAGAGGTCAACAATATTCTCATATTTATACTTGACGGAACCATTTTGCGCTACTAATTCGTCTCTCTCTCTCTCTCCTCGCACTTATTCCGCACCAATTGTGATTCGGTCTTCGCAGGAAAAAGGTAACACGTTTACCGTTATACCCATGTTTGCTCTTGCTTGCCCAGCTATTTATCTCGAAATATACATTTATTTACTCCTTCTCTTTTCAATTTTATAAAACCACCACCAGCACCGCCTCCATCCCTAATTCTAATTCTTGGCGTTGTGGCTCTGGCTTCATATATTCTTTAGCCGTCGCAGCATCATCTGCATGCAGTGCTCGCCAACGACGTTGATGAGCGAGAATGAGAGAGAGAGAGGGGGGAGTGCGAGACAGAGATGGAGAAACGCGAAAGCAATTTAAAAGATTAGTTTTACCTTTAGGCTACTGATAGTCATACAAGGAATCACATTTAGGATAAATGAAGGAGACGATTCCCAAGCAAAACAACATGAATACGAGTACCGTACAGACATGCAGAGGGAGTAAAAAGAGAAGAGTAAAATATTTGTATTTTCTGCTGGAGTTCCATATTATCATGCCGCAGGAATACTAAGTAGAGTAGCAAAGTCGCACATATCCATACCAGAGGATGATGCTTGTGGTGCGGCTAATTGAAGTTGTACAGTTTATTTATCTTCTGGAGAAGTCCTGGTTTTCGTGTATCATGCAACTTTTTGTCTTCTCATATATGCTCCGCGCCGAGTTGATTCGGTTCATTTGCTTTTGCTGTTTATATTGTTTCTGCCGGCCGTTTATTAGCTCTCAAATTAAAATCGTTTTGCTTGTGTCTCCGCATACAAACGTATAGTTTTCTGAGTATTCTTCGCGTCGCAGAATATTTTTTACTGGATCCTGGATCATCCTGACTATGGCAGTAAATTTGTCGGAGACTATTCAGTAGCAACTTTTCGTTTTGTCTCTTCCGTTGGAGACTGAAATTCGTGCAATTCAGTATAATTTGTTAGTATTTGACTTTCATATATGAAGAAAGCGCAAATATGGTTAAGGATGGGCTTGCATAGAGTCGGTATGCTAACATCCTGACGTATTAATGTATACAATGAGATTTTGTTGATTTTCTGGTGGAAAAATGTGGGTACTGGTGGAAAAATTTTAAAAATATTTGTTTTTTAGAAATTTCATTGGATGATTTGACATTACCGAAAAATTTTTTGATTTATCAAAATCGGATATTTTTAAAAGCACGGGCCAAGGACATCTGTCAAAAAATAAGCACCAGTTTCATTAACTGATCACTCGGTTTGAAGAATGATTTTTTATATTCAGGTCTCTTATCCGGGCGTAACAGTCGCTAGCTTACCACCCCTCGTAGACAGACATATTTTTCGTAGAATCGGAATCAGCATACGAGGGTAGTCTGATAAGTAGCCAGCCTCCCCGCCTGATGCTGTCAGTATCGCAAGAGCAATTTACTATCGTGTAGTACATTCTTCTATACGACAACTGTCCAAATTTCAGCCGGATCAGACTCGTAGTTTTGCTTTGGCCGCGTGTGAAAGCTGGAGTGTCCGCCGATTTTATAAAAATGGAAAAAGAGCAATATCGGTCGCCGGTCGGTGATTCGATTCTTGTTTTTGGAAGGAAAATCGCGCAGCGAAATCAAAGAGCGTTTGGATGCTGTGTACGGTGACTCTTCTCCTTCGATGGCGACCGTCAAAAATTGGTTTAACGAGTTTCAACGTGGTCGCACGTCAATTTGCAGCTCGCGAAAAAACGTATTATTCAGACGAGTTAAAGAAGTTGGAGCATCGCTGGATCAAGCGTATCGAGCTAAAAGGAGACTGCATTGAAAAATAAATCGCCACTTTTCCAAAATTTTTGTTTTTCTTTTGTAGGCTAGGTACTTATCAGACCACCCTCGTACTGCACCCACGTATCGATCTGAAAATTTTAAATTTATTTATGCGTTTTACTTGTAGCTTTTTAGTGGACATTACCATTATAGAGAACTTCCCCAAAAAAAAGCAATTTTCCGTGTTTGGCCCCTCATTATTTCCTTAGATGCCACCCTATCGATGGACACTTTTGACATTTTATTTGCATACACAAAAGCTACAAATTTGTCATAGAATACTTTACAGCATTCTCGTCCGTTAGTAGTCTGGCTGGTGTAGTGGTTAGTGCGCACACCTTCGGTGTATCGTGAACCAATTAAGTTTATGGTGTTTTTCGAACTCACGACCCATGTGACGGACTATGATCTTATACTTAGATTTAGAACGAGTACACCGCTGAGCGTGCTGTTGATCTCAACACCTCAACAAAAAAGCAGTTAAGATCTTGGAAATTGAACGTCACTAACACATCTGCGGCCTTAGTCCAATATTGGACTGTCACGCCTGTTATTTATTTATTTTTATGCTCCCCCCGAAACATATAGATATTCACGAAAAACCCAAAAAATTTCGTTTTTCTAAGGTTTGAGCCCACGTAGCACCAATGAGGGTGCACGTATTGATGAGAAATTTCAGAACCGTATGGGCTACGAATTTTCCATACAAAATTTTTAAGCCAAAACTACCGTTATAGAGATTTTTATGAACCTTGTTAAAAATCGCGTTTTGCCTTCTGGCACCGTTAGGAGTGCGCGAATCAAAAACGACTTTTGACAATTTATCCAGAAACCACAAGAGCTATAAATTTGCCATATATGTACCACTTTGCAGCACATATTACCGTTATCGAGATATTTCGACAAATCTGTTATTGAGAGTGTGTTTGACTCTCAGTAGCACCGCTAGCGGCACTCGTACAGACAGGAACTTTTGGGATCTTGTGTAGAACCTCGAAATGAAGATTCTTGCAAAAATCCATTTTCCGAAGTTTGCCCACATTTTCGGTCAAATTTCGTGGGGTAATGCGTTAAGTCCCAATTTTCATTTAACGGAGCCATACTAAAAGTTAAAACAATCCTCCATTTTCAACTATGAAAGATCGAGATACTGCATAAAAGGCTTTTCAAGTTTTATGTGCAACTTAACGGTTGAGTTCATTCGTGAATTCACTAGTTTTGCCACTGAGGCGCGAATTGCCGTCGACAAATTTATGGATTCAACCGAAGCCACGAATTGTCGTAAGATAATTCTAACGGGACTCCGGGTTTAGGACCTTGAAGAACAAGCAGGCTACTGAAAATATTATCACCAAGTTTGATGAATATACCGTTATCACTTTCCGACATGCAGTCATTTTTCAAGTCGGACTATCCTATTGATTGGTAGTGTATTATACGCCTCGGTGTTTTTTTTTCAGACACTCGGCGTCAAAATTATCGGGCCACCCGCAACTTTGGAACCCTAACCCAATTTTCTCAAAAAGTATGAAACTTACAACTATGAAAGTTATATCTACAGAAAGTCCGTTTAATGGCAATTTAAATGACTATCAATTTCATTTAAAGTACCGTCAACACACATAGCAATCAAACAACAAACACAATGCTAACGATTTGCTATGTTTTGACTAGAGTTCGCCCTTACCTTTTTTTTTTCTTCTACAGTGAGGGTATAGGATATTTTTTATAATTTCTTCAATTGTTATTTATTGCTTTTTTAGACGCGTGTATTTTTGCTACTTTTGTCAGCCAATAATGAATACGACACCGAAGAAACAGCTTAAGTTGTAGCACTACTTCAGAGACTTCGAATCAGCAGATCATCGGTGCAAAGAGTTTACAGACAATACTTAGAGATTGGAGCATTCGATCGGCGTCCAGTTACGGGTAGACCTAGAGCAGGGTTGTCAAACTCAAAACCTGGCGCGGGCCAAATAAGACTCTCCTCAGGTTTAGGTGGGCCGCAGAAGGAACATTTAAAAAACTTTTATGTAATCGTATTACGAAAGTCGATTACAAAATTAAAATATGAAGACAAGCAGCAAAAACGTGAAAACATGATTGATCTACAAGTAACCACAATTTCAAGATTTGCGACAAATTTTGGACAGAAGATAAAAATTTTTTAGCACCAGTCATCCGAGGTCGCCCAAAGTAACATATGGAGGCAAAATAAATTAATTTCAGCAGAAAGGTGGCTAAAGGAGACAAAAAGATGTTTGTGATATGGTTTTAAACAAACTCATGCACCAATACAGATTGATAAGTAGGTCTAAAAATCACTTGGGTCCTAATTATTATGTTGGAATTTCACATCCAGGTGATTTAGTCACCAATTCCAAGATTTCCGTAGTGTTTAAAGCTTTGCCATTTTTTTTTTCAAATAAATCTCATTCATGTTTCGTTAGAGCCAACCAATTTCTTTTTAATTGAGTTTCGGGACAGAACAGAGACTTAGACATAGTATTGTCTACAAAAAAGGTGAGCTGTCTTTTAAAATCAAATAACCAGCCTCAAATTGTTGGTAGTATTTGGAGAAAAATCTTGCATAAGCCACTGACGAGTTTTAGTAACTTTTTTAGACTTGAGTTCTGAATTTGTTCACCTTACCAACCACCACCAATTTCACTATTTTTGTGTTGATACAGATTGTGCTGCTTTGTGCATGGCCGCGGGCCGCACAGAACCGCGAGAAGGGCCGCATGCGGCCCGCGGGCCGCGAGTTTGACACCTTTGACCTAGAGCTACAGCAGTAGCAGATGATCGTTATATCCAACTCAATGTTCTGCGAAATCGCCGCCTCAACGCAGTTAAGTCCAACGACAGCTGCTTGACGAAACCCAAGTGGTTATAAGTTCTTCTACCGTTAGAAGGAAACTTGCTGAGCGGAACCTGACCCCAAAGAGAGCTGCAGCAGGTCCGAAATTAACGGCAGCCCACCTGTCGAGCACGAATTGAACTCGCTCGAGAGCATATGGATTGGACGTTAGAAGAGTGGGGTAATGTACTCATCACTGATGAGCCCAGGGTGAGTCTATATCAAAGTGATCGACGTCAGAGAGTATATCGTCGCCCTGGAAAACGTTATTCTTAGTGTGGCATCCGCGATGTTGCTGTTGGAGGAGGATTTGTAATGGACTGGGCGGCATCTCGCTAACCGGACATACGGCATTCGCGGGCCGTAAACGTGGATTGACTTCACATCGCTACATCAATGAAATCCTTGCAGTCCATGTGATATCTTACGCAGATTATATCGGGCATAATATCCAGTTGATGCAGGATAATGCACGGCCTCATGTTGCTCATGTGGTGACCCAGTATCTACGGGACGTCGGCATTCTTCCGATGGACTGGCCAGCTCAAAGCTCGGACTCGAATCCAATTGAACACTTATGGGATAAGCTGAAAAGTCGGATTTGAGCCCGCGTTCCTCCTCCAACAACTATTCCAGAGCTGCGAATCGCAATTGAATAGGAGTGGAATGCAATTTCCCAAAACTTCATTATCAGTCTCCTCAGGTCTATGAATACAAGGATGCTAGCAGTTATTCGAGCAAAGGGAGGGAATACTGAATACTGACCAACCACTTTATTTTAAATTTTTACTTTGTTTTCAGCTTACATTTGAGCTTTTCACTTGGTGATTACAAGACCCGGAAACGACTGGAAGCGACTCTTATTTGTAAAATCTTTAGTAAATGCTTAATAAATTAATAAATCACAATGTGTTTCCCTTCATTTCAATTGTCATGAAATGCACTTCATATAGATATAATTTTCATAGTTTTAACTTTTTTTATTTTTTGAAAAAATTGGGTTAGAGTTCGAAAGTTGCGGGTGGCCCGATACTTTTGACGTCGAGTTTGGTATAATAAAGGAAAAATCATACCCAAATGTAAACTCGATCCTAAGAATGTTGGCAGTAATACCCATAATAACAGCTACTCCATAAAGAACATTTTCCACAATACGAAGGATAAAAACTTATTTGGGGAACCCGGAAACCACCCCGTCGATCTGCCTATGATAATAAATATCAATACAATTGAAATTTTATGTTTTTTCGTTATCAGAAACTTTTTCTGTATATATGTATATCGTTTAAAATACGAGTAATCGCAAAAAAAAAATTTTTAACTTAAACGGAAAGCAATAAACAAATGATTCTTGTTTCACGAAAAAAACACTACAAAAGTTTCTCATCAATCTGAGGTACATATAGGTATATAGAAACTTCGCCCCGCCAAATTGCTATGTATTTTGTAATATAAGGGGAACCATCGAAAATTGTTGCTAAACAATTCTGAAACATTTCCCTAAAACCTCGAACGCTGATACATTGTTTCGAAACTTTAGTGAAACATTTCGTAAACAAGACATGGGGAAAATTGGATGTTTTTTTTATAGAAACATGCAACACAAACAATATTCGAATGGTTTATATACATTGAACAATCCTCTTATCGTCACGGACTGTGGAATTCATCGTGGAGCAGCTTTTGATTGACCAATACTGTTTCTAGACTACGCGAATAAAAGTTTGAAATAATGCATCAATGACGCTATTCAACTATATATTTGAAACATATGTAATGTAATGTATTGATAACAATGCATGAAACATACTTATTCACGAAGTTCATTTCGTCCATAATTCCGCTCGACAAAAACTAAAACTAATATTACCTGTGGACTATCCAAACGATCTAGCGAGGCACGTCGCGAATATTCCTCCGGCGGTAGAATGATTTGCGAGCCCAATTGCGATTGTTGCATTTGAGCGCATTGTGCCAATGTGGGTGGCTCGGGCAACGGTGGACTGACCGATCGACAAGGACTTTCCGGACATGGGCTGTGACACGGACTCGTACAACGGCTACGACACGTCGGACTGTAACACGTTGCGACGGGTGGTGGTGGTTCGGATTGTGGTACCGTGTTCACGGGCATCGCCACACATTGTGTATTACGACGTGGCGAACGACCACGATCCACTGTAGTGGCACTCCAATAGCCCCAGGCCATATTTCGCGCAAGTGATTCGTTTCGTTTTTAATATATTTATGAGAAGAAAAATTTATTTTCAACACTTCACTGGAATTCGTTTTATTTTTTTTTCACTCAAAATATATTCACTTCACCGGCTCGGGCACTTACACTTGACTGAATCGCCTTGGCTTTCGGGAAATTCTCAGCTGCTTATGTAGATACTGAAAGAAAAGCACAAAATACAGGATATTTAGAGCATCGCTCTCCGGGCAGGGTGGGCAGGACACAAATGCGAAGCGATTTTTCACATAAACACATTTTTTTGTACTATCGATGCTATAACCGCACGTGGGGCGATACTGTGTAGGTTGTCGAAGAATTTTCTTTTCAACTTCCGCTATTTGCATAGGATGATGAGTTCCGCGTAGACAGGAATATTTCTCGGCAATCGACTCAAAGCTCATTGCTGAATGCTTTAAAATGCAAACTTCCCTGTAAACATTGACGAAGTCTGGTCGTGTCCGGGAAGAAGAAGAAAACGGAAAAACAACCATTCGTAGGCCAAAAACCTCCTGGTCGTCTCCATTTTAAAAGCATACGCTATGATGGCAATGAATACAAGGCTCTCAGTAGGTATATACTACTACTCTATATTAATGCATCCCCTCGAGGACCGACAAGCGCACTTTCAATGGTAAACATTATCCTTAAAGAAGCCTTCAGCACTGTTGACCCTTTTTATACATCGATTTCTATGCAAAACAGCCGAGAGAACAACTTCCTTCTTCTAATTTATTAAATACAACCATCGCATATAACCATCGGTTGTCGCAGCGCAATCTTATTCGCAAGAGTTTAGAAGAATTTCATCGGGAGCCTGGGATGTGTAAGGACTATGGATGGAACATTTTGTCTATTTTGAGAATGAAACTAGTTACCATCCGTCTTTGTTCGCGTAATTACTTTCTGCAACTTTACTTGCGGCCATTGAATGTGCGACAGTGAATGAACGTACGCTTCAACACTGACGAGTACACCAAAAGGACTACTTCACATTGAGCCGGGACGATGTATGCGGACAACACAAAAAGTAAAAGTACACAGTTTCGGGCTGAAAGAAAGTGCTCCATTTAAAAAAGAAAGCTGTTTTGCCAGATTAGGGCTTTGGGTCCCTCTGTATATTGCGAGACGGCATAGGCAAACATATTTACTGTGACCCACTTTTACCCGTACATATCTCAATTATATGCGGTGACCAAGTCCAGAACGATTAATATGTTTTCTTAACTTTTGCCTGAAAATAGTTCAGTCCTTTCATCCCGAATAATCCCATTCGGTCTAAACAAGCTCGTCTGCTTCCAAAACACTACATGCAGTTGACTTGAAGCATATGCGGCACAAAGCAGAGTTCATATCCCTTTTTGCCCACTTAAATATGCTCCGGCCACACTCTATTGTGGATTATTAACTTTTAACAAGCCTGTGAAGCTTAAGCAACATCGAAAATGGCATTGTAAGACCGTAATAAGCATGCACACACGCCTACACACACAAACACAGAACAGGATCAGGACGTCCTGTGGGACGAATGTGTGTGGAGGCGAGAAAAGAAACAAATGAGTACCGGGAACCGGGCCGAGTCGAAGCATGTGTGTGATGAGAAACCTAAACTGCCCCCTAATGTGCTATGCTGGAACCGAAAATGTCGGTTTCTTCTAATACACTCGCGCGCTTAATGTTAATGATGCTCAACACTCTGATATTCATCGAAACGAAGCGTACGAGGTATACGATATACAGAAAGGCTTTTTCGACGTCACATACGTACGAGTATGGAAGGATACTGCTTGCTTATGGTCCCAAAATAGTAGTTAGCCGGATGTGCCGTATATATCTTGTAGGGGTGTATAGTTCTTTTATGATTATGGACTTTAAATGGTTTTTCGGTTTTGACGAGCGCAACGAGACGATCCTTTTTCCGGAGGAGGGCAACAAACAAAATGAAATTATTCGTATGTGTTAGGTATAGTTCCCGCACCACTTGAGAGTCCTGAGAGTTTTTGATTTATATTGTTGCGATGAGCGGCGGACAGAATTTTGTCCAGATATGTGCGAGTGTTTGTGTGGGAGGGTTGAGAAATCAGCAGCCAGGATAATTTCGTGTGAAATGGAGTTGTAAAACTTTAAGTGGTTTTCTGTTAGCAATTTGAAATTAGAAAATGGTCGAGTAAGTAGTTATTAGTACTTTTTGGATAATAGAGATGGATTTGAAATTTTGTAGTGGTAAGTAAATGTACGTTCTGTGCTTTTTTGATGATATCGTTCAGATGGGATTTTTATGATGCAAATTAAGAGTATCGGAAAAAAAGACAAGTGAATAATTGCTGTATTGAAATGTTACTCTATCTCTCTCTATGTTCAACTTCAATCTTGTTCTTGAAAGAAAGCCGTGGTAGTCACAACATTTATAACTCGAGAACAGCTAGACCGATTTTCATTATTTTAGGTTTATTGGATTATGCTACGCCCGGAATAGCATAATAACTATTGAAACATGAAAAAAATTCACAATGAGCTAAAATTCACAATGTATTCCTTTTGCCTACTTCTTCCTGTATTTCTTCAACGTATCAGTGGATTTCATTCATGGATTTCAATTTGCTCCACAGAATTGGTCTCTACCAAATAACACAACAACTATTGAGAAATATGATAAATTCACAATGAGCACAATTATGAAGAAAGTTCTTTTTAACATACTTCTTTCTGCATTTCATGAACGAATTACCGAGTTTAAGTAAGTTTACCCCACCGGACTAGTCTACATAAGGATTCGGCTGGAATAGCAGTATAACCATTGGAATATGCAGAAAATTCACAATGGACAACAATTCACAATTATATTTTTGTCGCATACTTTTGTCTATATTTCTTAAACGTCTTAGTGGCAGATTTTCCTGCCGAACTGGTCACCCATTCATGGAATAATATTGAAACATGCAAAAAAAATCACAATGAGAAAAATTATGAAGATTTTTTTCTTTTTCACATATTTCCTGTATTTCTTGAACGAGAATTGCTGGATTTTAGTAAATTGATTCTACCAGATCGGTCTACACCCAGAATAGTACATATTGAAATAGGCAAAAAATTCACAATGAGCAAAATTATGAAGACCAATCTTTTTCACATAATTTGCATTTATCTACTGAACGCCGCGCCGCATTGGTTTCTCCTCAAAACAACAAAATTATAAAATTCACAATGGAAAATGTGCAAGGCAGCTGTCCTTTGGCCACCAGTTTTGAACGGTTTAGTGTATTCTAATAAATTTACACCATCGGATTAGCTGCGTACATTTGCAAAAAATTGGAAATTAACAAATTTTGAAAACAGCTATTTGGCACATACTGCGTATATCTCCTTATAATAAGTTAATTTGAATAAATTTGCCCGACAATAATGCCGACACCTCAAAACACCAGAATAACTATTGAAATTTGCATAAAATTGAAAATGACCCTTTGGTCACTTTTCTGACGGATCAGCGCATTTTTGTAAATTTTCACCATGGATTTTGCTTCACCTGAAATATGAACGAATGAGTAAAATTTTGAAGGCAGCTCTTTTCCTATCTCTTGGCCACTTTAAACGGATTAGGGGATTTTAGTAAATTTGCTCCACCGTATTTGTATCCTTGCCGAATACGATTAGAGCTGTTTAATTCTTTCATTTTACCGTAGTAACTGTGGGTCGTTAAAGGGTACAATTTTAAAATGTTGTGTTTGAATTGCCCTGTGGGTCGTGAAAGGGTTAAAATTTTAAAATGTTGTGTTTGAATTGCCCAGCCTGGCAATTTACAATGAGCAACAATTTACAGAAAGTTCTTTTTGGCATGGTTTTGTCTGCATATCTTGAACGTGTTAACAGATTTTCGAAGATTTTCCCTATCCAAGCGATCTCCTCCCCGAATAGCAGAATTAGTATTGATAACTTTGGAAAAAAATCACAACTGATTTTTTTCTATCAAGTTAAAGACGGTTTTTTCCAGATTTAATTTAAAATCGGCTCTTCGGTAGGTATCAGGTGAAAACTCGTCTAAGAAACTAGTACCAAAAACCTAGCGAAAACTCTGCAACAAAAATAGTATCGAAAGCCTGGAAACCGGTACAATAGACTCCCGTAAACCTGAACTACGTCAAACGTGAACAACCTTTTGAGGTAAAAAATTTTATTTTCACCCAAGCTACTCTGATACGGGAACAAGTACTGAAAGCCCTAAAACATGAACACTTAAATGCCTGGGCAAATAACTTCCTTTTTTCCTAAAGTTGAACACTATTCATCCAGAGATTTATACTGTATGGTTTTAGGGTAACTCCCTTTTCGACATCTTTGGGAAAGGGGGTTCAATCGTATAATAGCAAGGTATGACCAATCTACTGGCGACTTTCGCTTGCGATTTAATTCGCCAATAGGCATTTCAGATCTTCATTTGAAATTATATCGGCTTTAGATTCGACAAAGACAGGAACTGATGAAAGTTTGCTGCTTTTCGGCAACAGTAGCGGAAACTTTCCATGAGGTGCTCGCATACAACAGCTGGCATAAATAGGGAGCGGTAACACTGAGAAAACTGCTTTGCCAGATTTTGGACAACCCAGAAAAAGCACACTTGGCTTGTTTGATTTGACGAGCCGTCGATACCGACATCAATGGCAGCAATGCTGTCCAAATAGAGAAATTCGTCGTTCCGTTTAGTCGTTTATAAATTAATATTTATGGGTAGAAATGGGTTTCCAGTATGACTAAGCACTTTTAACGTGTTTCATGTTATCTTTAGCCCGAGGATTCCCTCCGGAGATCCAGCGATATATCGCTCAGATCTATGATTTTGTGCGAGAGTTTTTTAATGTTGAATCGAGACATGAGCGTCCATTGAATTCCACCGCGTCCCTTGGAAAAAGTCGAATGCAGCACATTACCAAACACGGAAAAAACTATAGGATCGAAAACAGGAAGCAATCCTGCCCAACTTCGCTATGAACTTTAAACTCTCCTGACTCCATGCAGTAGTAGTAATAGCCACTACTTTGTATGGGACACCCCTCTTTCGCCATTATACAATCTTGGTTCATATTGTTGAAAATTGGATGCAGCAATTTGTCTGTAAGATCTGGGGTTAACTGCAACATTGCACTGGACGAGAGTGCACCTAATGCAGAGCGAGGTATCTGTTACGGACATGTCTCCTGAATTAGAGTGCGAGGTTGTATCGCTGTGCAGTATCGGTTCGCCCGTGAGGTATTTTTTAGTAAAACAACTTTTCCTATTTCGTGGTCGTGTTTTTAAAAATGTAGAAATGACTAATGAAAACCGACTCCTTTCAGGACGCAACTCAATGTCATGAAGGGATGTTGCCAACAAAATCAATGCAGTCGTTTGGAAGAATGTAGGTGAACCATTGTTAATGTATTCGGTTAGATGTCTGGAATATCATGGAGATCAGCGGGTTTTATCCCAAGAAGTTGCAGTCATTTTTCATGTATGAGTCACATATGACTCATAGACATGAGCGTCATGTACACATGTTATAGGTTACTTGAACTGTGTAAAAGCTGTCTCGTCATTTCACTAAAATGAACAAAGTCCTTGTTCAACCATGTTTCCCCTCAGTATAAAAAAACACATATTTCTATTGCCTCCCTTCAACTGACAATGTATCTTCGATTTCCTCCCCAATATTGATTAGAACTGTTTTAGCAGTATTAGCATGTTCACTGTCCGGCCTCGAAATCTCTACATACACTCTCTAGTCTAGAGTTTATTCTAGTTTCAGTCCAGAAACTGCAAAGATTGAAGTTTTTTTGGACTTCTTGGTAGATGGTTGAATTTAGTTGAGGGCAGGACCAGGACCTCGTCTTCTCACAGGTAAACAAAAGGAGTTTATGGACTGCAGGCATGTTTTCAGCTTCAAAATATGCTCAAAGAGGATTTTGCACTTGCCCCAAGGTTATTAATCGTGGTGCTATGAATATGACCTTAAAATAAAAATTGCATTGCCGTCCGTTGCGTTATTCCAACAGAAGACTCAGGGCCCCTCTCAACGACTTTTGTAGAAGGAGGGGCGGAGAGTGTACCAGCCCTGCCTATTTTTACGATACGGATCATCTTCGGGATGCGAATCTTGTTGCTTTACTAATTTATTGCTAGCACGCTCTGGTTTCAAGCTTGTTGTACGTTGCAATTAAAGCGCTTAAAGGATGTGATATCAAATCAAAGCTCATCTATATCAGGAGTTCCACCAATAAGAAGATAAGACTACTAAGGGGCCTTGCCCTACTGCGGGATACCACTCTCATCCAGAAACAAATTAAGTGAGTGAGAAAGAGCCTAATCCACCTCACACTGGGAGGTTCTTCCAAGGCTTCGACTGGCCAAGCTCTTCGTTATCTGTTGCTCGCCCAAACGGACCCTAAGTCCAATGAGTCTGAACAGCAAGTTCAAGATAAATTGCTTGTTCATCACGGAACTTTGTGTTCTAAATGACTAAGCTTCATTACCTATTTTTCACCCAAACACGCACCTAATGATGAACTGAAACAGCAATAGAGTAAGGATAAAATTTACGGGCTCATCAAGGGTGAACGCGTTACCATAATAGAGATATTCTTGATTTCAGTAAATATCTTTAATGTAATGTGTGAGCCCTTGTAGCTCTTTTATGATTGTATTTAAGGGGAATTTTACCAGATATTTTTGGGGGACAAACTTGATAAAAATTTGTCACAATTTTGACGTTGCTCCAGTACATGTACCGTTATAAATGTATTTCCAAAAATCTGTTTTCTTACACGTTGGATCAAGAGTAGGTTGCTTTCGGTACCACGCACCAACACGGTCTCTTTTGAATTTTTCTTTGGTGTCATAGAAACATCTAATTCGACACAAGTGACTTTCTCATTAAATGTTGATACCGTTATTAATATGTTTCTGTAAATTGTTTGTAGTCTGGCTGGTCTAGCGGTTAGTGCGCGCACCTTCAGTGCACAGGGTCATGAGTTCGAATCTCACCGTGTTCCATGGTGTTTTTCGAACTCACGAGCTTGTGACGGACTATGATCTCACTCAGATGTTAAACGAGTACCCATTTGTGGGGATAAATAACACTGCTGAGCGTGATGCTGATCTCATTACCTCAACAAAAAAGCAGATAAGATCTTGGCAATAGGATGTCACTAACACATCCTGCGGCCTTAGTCCAATGTTGGATTGTCGCGCCTGTTATTTATTTTTAAATTGTTTGCGGAATCCTGATAATTTAGAAGTTCGATCGATTATAGTTCAATTTTGAAGATATCCATACGCTTTTTACTATGGGAGCTGTAGAAGATACAAACTTGTATTTTAGACTTTGATTTAAGGAATTTGGATATGTTTTCAAGAGAGCTACAAATTCGTTTTATACTAAACAAGAATCTCTCTAAGTTGAAATTTTTCCATTTTCTCGCCATTGTGTTTACATTCAACATTACGTTCAACGAGCGTCCATTAGTTGAACATCCCAAATAATCTGGTTTTTAGCAGTTTGAACTCATTTGTCGCGCTTAGAGGTGCACGTATCGGATAGAAACTCGGTGAATTTCTGTAGAACTGTTCAATTAGGGGAAATAGAACTAGCCATACCTTTTATAGAGATTTTTATAGAATATTGTTGAACACATCATTCAGGCGTCATTTTTAAGCAGATTTTCAAATTTTTCCCTAAATCGCAAGAGATGCAAGATTGTCATATGCCACTTTTCAGTGCATGTTACCGTTATCTAGATACAGTAAAACTTCGTTATAACGCTCCCGGATATAACGCTTTCCCGGCTATAACGCTCTTTTTTCTCGGTCCCGGTCCCATTTGCATTTTTTACAGGGAATTTCGATTCGTTATAACGTTTTTATTTCCCAGTTATAACGCTCTTTTCCCAGTCTCATTTTCTTAAAACAATTTATATTGACAAATTCATTGAGCACGTAGTCTATCTTTACATTGTAATGATCACAAACAAAACAACGATGCACAAGTTGTTCCGTTAATTCAGATCAAGGTCAAATTTCCTGGAAAAGGGAAAGACATAACAACAATGGAAAGTATAATTAAAGATTTCGTAATTGCATCAGCATCCGTCCACACCGAAGAGAACAAGAAAGAGGCGTCAAGCATGCCAAAAACATTTGCAGTCTTAGTTGCAATAAAGAAGAATCGAGCAATTTTGCCTATAGCATGGACATAGAGGAAGGATCTTTCAATAAATTGAAAACCTCAGTATTACTGAAGTCTGTTGCTAGTCTAAAACAAAAACAAATATCTGTTTTTTTTTTTTAAACCAGTAATCAATTGATTGCCAAATCCTTACTATTTCATTCCATGTATCAGTCGAATAATAAATTTTGTCACCTAAAAGGTGTATGCGTCTATGAAATATATTTCTTGGACTTCCCGGCTATAGCGTTTTCCCGGTTATAGCGCTTTTTTTGGCTTAGACCCCAGAAGAGCGTTATAACGAGGTTTTACTGTATTCACAAAAAACTGTTATTGCATGTATCTAGTTTAGAACATCGAAAGGAAGGCTTATACAAAAATCGAGCGAAAGGACGATAATCGCATGCCACAGAAGGTGATGAACGCACAACGAATTGACGGAGCGATGTTGCGTGGACGACCGAGAGCTCGCTAAAAGTAAGTGAGGACGGCCATCAGCTGTTGGGCTTCCGAAACTGGAGGACAAGGTCTCGTAACCGCGACAAGAATACCATCTACGGGGTTTACCGTCTAAGGGTCACCTAGCCTTACGGCTTTATACCCCGGTCCTTGCGAAAGCGGTTTGGACCTCCGGTTATTTTACTGGTACGGATCTTGTTGCCAGATGGGGATTTCTCCATCCGGTGAATGCACTCACCATCAGGACCCAACCCCGGGGCTGCATCACCAGCTCGATGTCTTGCTTAACAACCGACAGCCCCCTCGAGACCAACTCCAAGATGGGAAGGGACCATGGTCCCCTGGGCTCACCCATCCCTGAGGTACACTATTCGCTAAAGACTTCTCTTTAGCAGGTGTGATCAACCTTCGGCCCCCTAATGGTTAGGCCTAACATTAAATTCAGATGTGCACATCCCAGGTTCGTTGGACCTGTTACTACTCGTCTGCTTAAAGCAGACTCGTAGCGCTACCGTTCACATGGGGGTGGCCCCCGTCCGTTTACTAAGCAGCAATTTGACTCAGGACGTGTGGCCATCAATCCACAAACTAGTTAGATATAGGCGCGTAGGCATTTTCGCCAAGGCCATTCTCCCTAACTAGTCCCTTCGTGGCTTGGGTTATGCGAAGCCGCCAACTCCGAGGCTCTACACGACCGCTTATAATGGACTCCTCCCCTACGAGGAGACACTGCGTATCGTGTTCGACTTGTATGACTGCCTTTCCGAACAAATAGGGAAAAAGGTCAGCCATGTCGTGAGCTACCCATACATGACTCGGGAGCACGGGAGCGTCATCGCCCGAATGGTCTTTGCACAGATCCACGCCATGGCGTATCAACTATACAAGGGGCCTCCCTGCGCTGCTCGGGTACGTGGTGTCGCAACCCACCAAAGATCTCTGTCCAACTACAAACAGCCTTCCTTGGCTGAGTGTCACATGGACACAAACCCCCCTGCGGGGGGAGGAGGTCAACGATTCAGGCCGCCAAAGCGCGACATCGGGCTATCGAGCCACATTGATGATGATGATGATGATGATAACTAGAGCCATTAAATTTTTACCAAATATGGGCAATCTGGTGCTCTATACAAGTCTACCAAACTGTTAAATTTTCCGCTAATGAAAAATTCCCGAGTTATGGACAATTTTCGACTAGAAAACACAAACGTGCGATTTCGGTAGCAGTCGCTTCCGAACGCGGATAGGTAGGACCATACAATTTTAAGAAAATATGAGCATCAAGTATTTCTATAAGTGTGCCAAAGTTCAGAATGAAAGGATTTCGGAGTTTCCGAAGATCTTTCTTATCATATCTTTCTAAATATCGATCGTGACCTCTGGTCACCTTAACAGCCAAGACAGATCACAGTCCTCACCGATAAGTTTATTATGTAGTACAGTGGCACAGCCAGAATCTTGTTCTGGAGGGGGCTATGACCATCCATATTACTGGACATTAAAGGCTGCTATTGCATGCTGGGTGTTGGTGAGATTGTCCAGCTATGGCGCTATACGGTACAATCGCCTTTTTAGATTCAGTTGCAATTACCCTAACTTTCAATGCAATTTTTTTTGTAGCTTAGCTTCATGAAGACATGAAAGTATATTTGCAATCAGCATGTTCTGTGATTGTTTTCATGAAAACTCAATTCTGAATCACTCTTTCCAGCATTGCAATAGGTGAGTTTATAAAATAGAAACTGATCAAGAAGCCTTCTAAAGACGAGAGGAATTTATTACCATGTTCCTTATTCTTATTCACTTTCAGGACCTGGTAAATGTTTCGTAATCGTCGCTACATAGGAGGTAAATTATTTCGGATCAGATTTTGGCCACTTAGATCTTGTTCCTATTTTGCTGATGCAGTAACAAAGAGTAACACCGTCGTGTATCTATTATGTGGATTTGTCAAAGGATTGTTATATCTTTATAACCCGTGGGGTTCAGGAGAAAAAATGTGTGAAGGGTCCGAAAGTTCTACGAGTAAGGTCAAGGGGTGCTGCGGGTTTTGAAACAAGGCAAAGGATTCGTGAATATCACGTACAACATGGGCAAAATAGGAGCTTGGGTACAAAAAAAACCGGCCCGAAGTTGGGCTAATATCTTTCTAATGGCCCTAGGTGAAGTAAACGGTGCCTTTTTCTTCACGTACACCAGGTCTCCTAATTACAAGCAAAAGTAATTTGTTTTCTAAAGAAAGGCTTGCTCATAACATAATTTTGTTCAAACTTTTGTGATATTTTGTACAAAAACAAAACAGCGTGGGAAGGTTTTTGTTAAAAAAAACAATTTGGCGGAAATTTTTGTGAAAAATTTCCAAGGCATATTTTTATTGAAAATTTCGAAATACCAGACGTATACATAAGAGCCGAGGAAAATTTTGGGAAAACTGATTTCAGCATGTACATGCGTACAGTATCGAGAGTAAGTTATCATTTGGCTTCCAATTAACTTAATTTAAATTCAATTTTTCTTGTGAGTTTTCATCATTTTTCACGGAACTAGATATACCTAAATCGCAAACGATAACAGGCAGCAGAAAGCGGAGGGTCATCAGTAGCATCCCGCATAAACGAAAAGGACACAACGATCGACGATTTAGTGCAGTAGTATATATAGACGAATTGAATCATTTCCTATGACAGAGCTGGTTTCTAGACAAAGTTTCAATCCAAATTATTGAAATTAAATTTATAAAGCTTGATGTGTCTTAAATAAGCAAACCAGAAAATCAATATTTCTACACCTACAATGCATAAAATCCAACAGCCTCATTCTGTAAATAGACATCGTGTCAATTCATTCGTCGGCGCGATCAATATCAAAATGCTGACGGAACAGGAAACATATTCAAATAAATATGTATCAGTTTCTAGTATGATTCTTTCTATCTTTATTAACCTGGTTGTTTCTATTCGAAAAAAAAAAACAGTCACATACAACGAAACACTAACGCCTGTGTGTTTCTTTTTCTTCTTTTTTATTCATTTTTGAATTCATTTTGTTGTGTAAATATCAATTTTCAAGTTGACTCACAATCGACCGATCTCCCCACGATGCTCAAACAGGATGACTATCCTCTCTTTTGCATCGTCCGCACATCTCAATTTTCATATCTTTGTTATAAATGTTCGTGCCATTGGCTCCTTTTATTCTGTCGCCATAACGCGCCATCCACCCTTACACACAATCAAGCGCAAGGATATGACTTTATTCGTTGCGAAAACAATATCATACAATATCGAATATTGTCGTGTGGCATATCAAGAGGAGAACCACCATAGCCGCGCGTCGCCGATTTTCTCCATCATATACAAACATACAAATAGAATACGCTAAGATGGCCTACATTTTCACACATTGTTCAGGACAATATAGTGTGATATTGTACTATAGGGTGTTGGCCGGAGCTGTTATCATTTTCTGGTTGATGCTTTTCGATTCGCGATATTTGTAAAAAGGACTATACTGTTCTGTATGAGAATGTATGAGAAATATGTACAGTATTTGAACCAAACACAAATATAACCACGTTCCGAGTGCATAGATGAGAAAATCATATGGGACATGGTTTTGTACTCTGATTAGATGCAAGTCAAGAGATGTCGACTTATTTCATAAAAATTCAGAATGGTTTGCTATATGTAAACTACAAGTAATAAAAATAAATAACAGGCGCGACAATCCAACATTGGACTAAGTTCGCAGGATGTGTTAGTGACATACTATTTCCAAGATCTTATCTGATTTTTGTTGAAGTAATGAGTTCAGCATCACGCTCAGCAGTGTTATTTATCCCCATAAATGGGTACTCGTTCACCATCTGAGTGAGATGGTAGTCCGTCACAAGCTCGTGAGTTCGAAAAACACCATGGTTCACGGTGAGATTCGAACTCATGAGCCTGTGCATAAAAATTCAGAATGGTTTGCTATATGTAAACTACAAGTAATAAAAATAAATAACAGGCGCGACAATCCAACATTGGACTAAGTTCGCAGGATGTGTTAGTGACATACTATTTCCAAGATCTTATCTGATTTTTGTTGAAGTAATGAGTTCAGCATCACGCTCAGCAGTGTTATTTATCCCCATAAATGGGTACTCGTTCACCATCTGAGTGAGATGGTAGTCCGTCACAAGCTCGTGAGTTCGAAAAACACCATGGTTCACGGTGAGATTCGAACTCATGAGCCTGTGCACCGAAGGTGCGCGCACTAACCGCTAGACCAGCCAGACTACAATACAACAGTAATACAATTCAAATTAAATTCCAAAGGTTGAAGACTAAAGTGGGATGCAATGAAGCCCATAGCTAATGTCACCCATTTCATCTTCCTTCTTCCTTGAATCATTGTACCGTCGCTCGGCATGCGTTTTAGGCATTTCCCAATTTAAAATGTAATTATTATTTTTCCCAAGCATTAGTGCACACACATACACGGTAGTCATCAACGCACCATGTTCTTCAAGGAGTTAGGACAATGCAAAATATGCAAGCTTACTGAGCATTGACCATTTGACCAAAATTTATTCTATATTCTTCCATATAGCATTAAAACCACCTTACCTTCTCCTGACGCGAGTACAAAAAAAAATGCGCGCCTCTATTGTCATAGGTGTGAATCGTATGATTTTATGGTATCTTTCAGGACGAAACTGCGTGTTGAACGATGAGAAGGAAATAAGGAAGGCCGTATCATCGATTGTCATTTTTTTCGATGCTTCTCTTCCACACCACTCGTAGAGCAAACGATCGATTCGATGAAAAATCCACAACCCCAAAGCATTGAATTGAGAACAAAATGTGAAGGCTCCTGTAAGTTTGTTCTGGTTTTTCTATTTATTCTAGTGCAAATAGACGAGGAGTATTTGCTTAAATTTTTTTTCAATTCAATACCGCCAAGAGTTGCCTTGAAAAGCGTACGGAGATGGAGATTGATGTAACGTTGAGAAATGAATTTGTTGAATGAAAAGATGGAACGCATATAGAGAATATGTACACTATACAGTTGGGAAATGCATACGAGGAATATTATTCAGAATAGAATGGAGTATTGGCGTAGGGAATACAAATTTATAGACGAGACCGAGTTCTAATCGTGCGAATAGCACGATGAGTGTATACCCTATACCCATGTACAGACCTAGAAAACACGCAAAACCCAAAATATTCAATTTCATATTTTTTGTGGGGGAGGGATTGGTAGATCGGTCGGACCTGACACATCTTTATTACCTTGTCAAGGCATCCAATGGCTACCATTTGATACTAATTTGAAGTTTTTCGTGATATTCTATCAAAAGATATGGCTAAATATAACTTTGTAGGGGAAGTAGGGATAGGGGTAGTCGGACCTACTCCACTTTCCATCAACTCAAAGTATGTCAGAATGAGACATTGATAAAAAATTTCAAGTCGATAGCGATACTCCACCGAAAGTTATGGCTGAAATAAAAATATCGAGGAGGAGTAGTTTGTATGGGAGGTAGGGGAACCCGTGGTCCGATTTGGCCCATTTTCAATACCGTCCAAGATTTTAGCAAAACAAACATTTGACCAAAATTTCAAACCGCTAGCTTTATTATTTCGGGAGTTATCGTGCTAACAGACAGACACACGGACAGACAGAGAGACAGACAGACATGGCTTATTCGATTCAGGGACCGACCCTGATCATTTATATATATATACTTTGCCATAGCTCCGGTGGCTCCTTTGAGGTGTTACATAATATCGGCGTAACAAGAACCCTATACCATCTTATGGGTATAGGGCAGGGGTTCTTAACCTTTTTTGAATGAGGGACCACTTGACCACATATTTTACTCGCCGCGGACCACCAATATAAGTTTTTAGAAAAGATGAAAATAAAAAAATAATGGCCTACAAATGAAACTCATATTTAGTAATTTTGAAGGAGTACTATTATATACTTATATTTATTTTGAGATTAAATATTTACATGATATTATTTTAATGTGATTTTTGCGACTGCATTTCCTTTGCCAACTTCTGGATCCTGGGCTCCGTTTTACTCAAAGCTAGACGCATGTCATCACTAGCATTGAGGCGATTTCTATTTTTATTTTTAACGATAAGAAGAGAAAATCCTTGCTCGCATAAATAAGTTGTAGAAAATAAGGTTAAGTAGCGTAAAGCCGTTTCACGAAGTTTGGGAAATGCCATCGCATTTTGGACCCAGAAGTCTTCCAGTTTTATTCCTCTTTCGTATATACTTCTACAGTCGACGTCATGCTGCATTTCGATAACTTCCTCCTGAAATTCATCCGGTACATCGCCTATTTTCATGATGAATGGGTTACGGATCATCTGGGAAATTTCTTTTTCTATTTCATCCGCGAAATACCGTTTAGATTCGTTTTTAAGGGTCGTCAAAGGAAGGTTAATATTTTTGTTTGATACTCAGAAACAAATCAACTTCCTCTTTTAATTCATTCAGCTTCGAGAGCATATTGCCTTTTGATAGCCAACGAACCTCAGTGTGGAATAGTTACGTTTCGTGGTGGGCGTCCATGTCAGAACATAATTTTTTGAATAGACGTGTGTTAAGTGCACTGCTTTTAAGAAAATTAACAATTTTAATGGCAGCTTTCATTATTAAAGCAACGAGACCAGAGTGAGACCCGAGCATAGCAGGCGCTACGTCAGTGAAAATTCCTGCAAGTTTTTCCCACATAAGTCCTTGTTTTTGGAAGTACTCGCTATGTATTTTGATTACATCCGAGCCTTGGCAGGTTGTTTCTAATTCCTGCGATAACAGCATTTCTTCTTTAAATGTTTTACCATCTAAAAATCTCACACAGACTAGTAACTGCGAACATTGGGAAACGTCGGTCGATTCGTCACATTCGCGCTGCAGAATCAAGGGCTTGATTTAATTTTACTGAGAATTTGTTCTTCGATATCTAACGATAGTTTTTTTATTCGCAATTTCACGGTATCGTTTGATAGTGGAATATCGCGGATCTTCTTTTGGGCATCATTGCCTAAAACCACTTTGCAGGCTTTAAGTATACAGGGCTTTATTAAAGATTCGCCAATTGTATGGGTTTTTTTTTGTTTTTGCGATAAGTTTTGAAATTTCAAATGAAGCCACCAATGATCTTTCTGAGACTACATAACGCTCGCCGCTAGGTCCAAGTTTCATTTTTTTCAGATTTTCAAGTTTGCCCTTAAAAAAATCACTCGGACGATCACTGAAATTTGGATGAACACTTTTTAAATGTCGTTCCAACTTTGCTGGTCTTAGAGCCTCATTTGCGAGAGTGGCCGTACATAAGACACATTGTGGTCTAGTTTCGTTATTTATTTCAATTTCTATAGTGGACCGAGATACTGCCAGCCGGTTCAAAAAAGAATATGCTTTTAATAAGTCTATCACACTAGTTTCAAATCTACACCAAAATGTTCAACCGTTTAGAAGATTAATGAACTATTGGAGACTAGAAAATCAAAAAAGTTAACGATTGAAGTAATGCAAATCCAATTTTATGGAAAGTGCACTTGGCTCTTCGCGGACCACCTCAAGTGCTCTCGCGGACCACCAGTAGTCCGCGGACCACCGGTTAAGAATCACTGGTATAGGGTATAATAAAGGGTAATCGTTAAAAAAACAAGTAATCTAAGACGAAGATTGTTTTATTGAATTTTTTTCAGGGTTGCGACAAAATTTAACACTAGCATGATTATTTGGGTATCCGAGTATCCCAGCGACTACAAAATATTTCTAAAATTTTGATTAATTTTAACTTCTAAAATACGAATTTCGAGATATCTCAAATAAAACTGGCGAAAACGGATGCTTGTTCAATGCCAGATTTACATTCCACTAGTAGGTTTTTCAAAATTGTTTGCCCTCTATACAAGTTTAAGCTAGACCCATAGCTATTGAAAGCAAGTGAGCGAACCCGAGTTGTGGAGCGACCTTTGCTTTTATTATCCTTCACCAAAAGGCCCGGGGCGGGCGTCTGCCTTCTGCCCGAGCAACAAAAATGGTGGGGAAGCTTCATGGCTACATCGTTGAGAAGCGTATAAAACTTACGCTAAGTATAGGACGTTGCGCTCCCTACCGCAAACGCTGAGTCCCGGTGTTCGCGGCTAGTGGTAGGGCCGCTTTTCTGAGCGGTCCCGAATTCTAATGCCATTTCTGCTTATATTCTCTCTCATAACAAAGCGAAAATTTTGCTATACGGCTGACTGAAAAAGGTTAAAACTAAGATAACATGTCTAAAATCGGAAAAATATTTGAGCACCAAAGATTTCATTTAAACCTCTGAACATGGGCTTAGTCAAGGTGGGGGAGGCGTTACTGACTAACAGTCTGACGAGCAGGGATGATCTCATCGCCAAACTCAACAACGCAGGATCAATTTCGCCAGACGAGCAGCTGATATCGTTTGACGTCAAGGCACTCTTCCCCAGCATCCCGATAATTGAAGATCTACTCTACCTGGAAGAGTGGCTACTATCGAAGGGTCCTTCATCGCCTCCCTGGAAGAGGGAAGTCAATCTGCTAATGAGACTAGCAAAGGTGTGCATGACAAAGAACTATCTCAGCTTCCGGGGCAGGTTCTAGAAGGACACTAGAGGGGTAGCCACGCAATCCGAACAAGACTCACCAGAACATCCAATTCACGATGGAATCGGAGGACAACGGTGAGCTGCCATTCCTGAACCTAATAATCATCAGAAAAATCAGCGGAATTGAGTTTTTCATAAACCGAAAACCACCTCACACACAGCGGACTATCTCCGCTAATTCTAACCATTTCTTTTCGCAGAAGATGGCTCCGTTCCACTCCATTATCCATCGGCATTATACCGTCCCGCTGAGCAAGGAGAGATTCGAAAAGAAGGAAACGTAAATCATCGAAACAGACCAGAAGACCCACGGCTGATGCCGAACCTTATCCGAAAGAAGAACACCAGAATGAAGGAAGGAGCATTGACGACGTTAACGCGCAACCAGAAGCCGATGAGGAGGATTGGAATAACACATTCACGAATATCAAGGCAGCTACGGAAAATAATGAAGGGCACAGGTCTGGCAATAGTTTCGACGAGCCGACAGCACCAACTTGGCAACAAACTAGGCTCAACCAAGGACAAGAAAGAGAAACACCAGGACAACGGAATCTACAAGGTCTCATGCCTGGATTGCGACAAAACGTACGTTGAACAAACGTAACGACAGGCAGATGGAGTGAACATGAAAGGGAAGCAGACATCAGAACAACAAGGACCCCCAAGGCTCGCTAAAATCGATGGTATCACGAAGCATGATAGAGACAGGACACGAAATCACGTGGGACAGCGTCAACATCATCCATGGAGGAGTTAACCAGCGAAAAATCGATGGCTTCGAAAGCCTGGTCATTCTCAAGGAACCGGAACACCGTAGGATGATGACACCGGCAACATACAATCAGGGTTGCTGAGGAAGGTCGAGCCAGATACTCGTCCACCTTACAAGTTGGAGTTGTTGTTGGTAGGTATTGTTACTTTTGAATTTTTAGGTATACAAATCCCGAAATGATCATTTGCAATCAAGAACGAGACCGAGTTCTAATCGTGCGAATAGCACGATGAGTGTATACCCTATACCCATGTACAGACCTAGAAGGCACGCAAAACCCAAAATATTCAATTTCAATTTTTTTTTATGGGGGAGGGAGGGCTTGATGGGTCGGACCTGACACATCTTTATTACCTTTTCGAGGCATTCAACGGTTACCATTTGATACTAATTTGAAGTTTTTCGTGACATTCTATCAAAAGATATGGCTGAATATAACTTTGTAGGGGAAGTAGGGCTAGGGGTAGTCGGACCTACTCCACTTTCGATCAACTCAAAGTATATGTCAAAATGAGACATTAATCAAAATTTCAAGTCGATAGCGATATTCTACCGAAAGTTATGGCCGAATTAAAATATAAAGGAGGGGTAGTTTGTATGGGAGGTAGGAGAACCCGTGGTCCGATTTGGCCCATTTTCAATACCGTCCAAGATTTTAGCAAAACAAACATTTGACCAAAATTTCAAACCGCTAGCTTCATTATTTCGGGAGTTATCGTACTAACAGACAGACACACGGACAGACAGACAGACATGGCTTATTCGATTCAGGGACCGACCCTGATCATTTATATATATACTTTGCCATACCTCCGGTGGATCCTTTGAGGTGTTAGATAATATCGGCGTAACAAAAACAATAACCCTATACCATCTTATGGGTATAATAAAAATCCCGTCGTAGGAAACACCACCTTTTTCTTTTAATTTGTCGTTACTGACTGTTGTGCTCTACAAAAAATTACGGCACTGTGATGTTTGAAAGAGTAAAAATCCGTGTTTGACTATTGCGAAATCACGAAAATTTCCGTACTAAAAATAAAGAACTGCGAGTAGGACAGCTTGTCTCAATTTTATGTTCGAAAAATATCTACATCGAGACAGGGAAATGCAGACTGCTACAGACTTGAATACTAATCATTAAGGCCTCCGATATCCGGCACTTTAACTCATTGCAGGACACAACGCCAAAATTTGACACGATTTGTATGTCAAATGCTCAAAATTGGACGTCTATAGACATTCTGTCCGGGAAAGGGTTAATAAAAAATCCTTAAATCTCTCTCTCTCTCTTTAAGGAGACCTTCGTATATGGTTTGATTTTCACAAGGAATTCAAATGATAATTTTTGATGGAAAACCGATTTTAAAATTGCTTTAAAGTTTGAACGGGTGTATCTGGGAAGAAAGGAGCAACTTCATAACAGCCGAGCTACCGTTTTTTTTTTTTTTTTTGAAAATTTTATGTAGTTTCAGAAAGTTAAGTCATAACTTGGATGGAATGTTTGGCGGCGTGCCAAATTTTGATTTAGTTCGGCCAGTCCGGCATTTTGACACAATTTACAAAAAATGCTTTTACATTGTAACGGGACCGTTATACATTAATTTTCCCCAAGCGAGCCACAATGGTAGGTAGCATTAAAATATCACATTGAATGGGACACCCTGTATAAAAAGAAAGTCTTGTTAGTTACACCATTTATAACTCAAGAACGGCTACACCGATTTCCATGATTTTAAGTTTGTTGGATTAGGTTCTGGCCGGAAAAGCAGAATAACAGAACTAAAACACGCAAACAATTTACAACAAGCAAAAATTCACAATGAGTTCTTTTTCGCCTATTTCTGCGTGTATTTCTTTAACATATCGGCGGATTTCAGTAAATGTGCCAACAAAATTGGGTTCTACCCTAAAGTAACACGACAACTATTGAGACGTATGAAAAATTCACAATGGGCACAATTATGAAGACAATTCCTACTCACATACTTCTTTCTGTATTTCTTGAATGAATTACAGGATTTCAGTAAAATGACTCCACCAGACGGGTGACCGGAATAGCAGTATAACCATTGCAATAAACAGAAAATTCACAATGATCAACTGTTCTCAATGAGTTCTTTTCGCATATTTTTGTTTATATTTCTTGAACGTCTGAACGGATTTTTGCCTAGCAAGCACAAACAAGTCCCGATTAGTCCCAGCTACGATCTGTAGGCCCCTTACAATATGGCTGGCGCTGATTAGTTTTCCGGTCAGGGGCGTTCTGGGTCGAGTTTGTTTTAAATACAAAAAATTGCGGGAGCATCGACTGAACGATAAAAGACCTTCGCGAGCAGGATTGTGGCCTACGGGTCGGATAACCTTGTTTTAGCTGAATAGATGGTCGGGATAAAAGCGATCCGGCTGAGGGAAACGGAGTCACGTAAATATTCTATACGTAAACTGAATATTACAGTGATGGTGGACTACCGCACTCCCATGAAATCTTTCGAAAAAGACTATTCCAACCAGATACCATAAACATCAATACTGATGGTTCGGAAACGAGTTAAGGGGCCGGAGCTGGAGTTTTTCTCCAAAGAGCTGATTTCTAATGCCTTTCAGATGGAGATTTTGGTCATTCTCGAAGTATCCATTATACTAGCAAGTCGCAATGGCGTATCCACAAGGGACATTGCTATTTTTACCAACTTCTTCTTCTTCCTTGCCTCGTTCTTTATACCGCTCCACGGCTTCGCGTTGCTCGACCTGCGGTGTAGGCACATCGCCCGTTTTGGCGATAATTTCTCAGCATATTTCTACAGGCAGCTCTATCTTGGATCGTGTCATCGCCGAGACCAATGCGTTGTTGTTTTACCAACTGTCAAGCAGAAACTAAAGCAATACACTGTTTTTTCTATATACTGAAAATATTAGCAAAAATGTCAAAAATACTTAACGAGCTCAGTAAAATCTGCAACGTTACCCTTTGCTGGATACCCGGGCGCAGTTGTGTGTATGGAAATTGCATGGAGTGTTTGGTTTTCGTGCCATTGCCTGATTGGGAAACATGCAAAACGCCTTGGACTATTACAGGATTACTGCAGAAACTGTAGAAATGAAGAGGAGGGAGCAACACCTCACTTCCGAGTTCTATAGCAGTACGAGTTCTGCTCTGGGAACAAACCGTAAGGAGGCCTAGGCATAAAGTAAGAAATTGGAATAGAGATGGAACTCCATATAACATTAAAAGTAGGTTTTAATGTTATATGGAGTTCCATCTCTATTCCAATTTCTTACTTTATGGCCTAGGCTCCTGGTACTTCTAAGTCCGCGGACTTAGATTACACAATTGAAATATAGGTATTAGGGCTGGACATCGACTCCGTTATATCGGCATCTCTGAATGATTTATCGACTAAAGAGTACACTTCGAATGAAGAATCACAACGGACCCAATCTGAACTGTGTGCGTAATATCTCAAGAGTATGGGCGTGTCGCACAGAGTGTGCTAAGTGCGGGCTTCTCAACGCTCATGGAACTAAGCTTGATGTTGGGATTGAAATGAAGGGAACTTAGCTTTATGGAGCGCTAAGGTGATCTCTTCACCTTCATTTTCTTGATCTCTCACACTGGAGCCTCTCTAACCTAACCCAAAGCCAATCAGTCGTTAATCGCATAACATAGCCCCTTAGAGGCACACGCAGCGATGGAGACTTTCGACAGTAGTTTTGGGCCAAAAAGCCGAAAATTCAAGAAAATCCCGTTTTGTATGACTTGAACACACGTGGTATCTTCAGGACTATTCAGATTAGTCACACTGCAACTCAAACTATCGAGTTTCTGCAACGAAAATTCTATGGATGTCCGATGCCAAAAAGAAGTGAAATTGACTGGCCACCTAGATCTCCAGATTTTACTCCCCTGACTTTTTTTGTGGGGTTATTTGAAATGCAAAGTGTACGCCAACAATCCTCGGACCATTGACGAGCTCAAGGCAAACATAAGTGCTGAAATCAACGCTATACCGCCCGAGATGCTCGAAAAAGTGATGGAAAAACGCAGCAAAAAGAGCTCATTTTGCTGTGGCCAATAATGGCGGTCACTTGATTAATGTAGTATACTTATTTTAAAAAAAGTCCAAATTAATTGTATAAGGAGCCAAATTAAATGACAATATGTACCTCAAAAATAAAAATTGAATGTTTTTTTTTTTCAAAGTTATTCAATTTTCACATGCCGACGTAAAAGATGGTGCACCCTGTATGAAGTCGACCATCTCTAAATCTCAAAAAGTCAATCTCTTATAATCGTAATCCCCACAATCAAAATTTATTTTACACAAAATCTCCGAAAACGGAAATTCTTAGAACAAATTTGTGTGTTAGGACTTTTTCATTCAAAAATCCCCAAAAGTTAGGCCCCCATATTCATAATCCCCAAATGAAAACCCCAACATTCATAATCCACACAACTAAAATCCATAAACACAAAGTCTCCGAAAATAATAATTCCTAAGAGCAAAAATTGGAGCATTTGATTTTATCAGAAAGTTCGCAAAAATCCATCAAAATTTCAAAATACAATATTTGGAGAATTTGTGAGTAAGAAGTTTTTTTTCATCATAAAACCCGAAAAAGTAACCTCCATATCCATAATCCCCACAATCAAAATCCTTAAAATATACAAAATCTCCGAAATTCTGAGCAGAGATTTGGGAATTAGTTTTTATCACAAAAAGTCCAAAAGTCAAAAACCCTAATATTCGTAATCCACAAAATCAAGATCCACAAAAAAAAACACATTTAACGGTTTGTTTTTATCATAAATTTCCAAGAAATCAAGCCTTCCTCAAAATTCAAAATCCTTAGCATAATTTTGTGCATTTTGTGAGTTACAATTTTTTTTCATCACAGAATCTCCAAAATTCAAACCCCCGTGATCATTTTCCACACAGTCAAGATCCTCAAAATACAAAGTTTTCTAATACAGAAATTCTGGGCAAAAATTTGGAGATTTGTTTCCATCACAAATTCCCCAAAAGTCAATGAAAATCACAAAATTCATAAAACACGAAATCTCCGAAAACAAAAATTCAGAGCACTAATTTGGGGATTTTGTGCGTTAGGATATTTTTAAGGATTGAAATTGTTTGACGGCATGTGACACGTAATACCCTTCAAGGCACAAGTGTGTCACAAAGGGCTTTTGATATATTTTCGAATCCCTTAAGTTTATCCCATAACAAAACTTGTTTGAATTCCTAATTTGCTTCGGGTACACGTAGAGCTGCATAGAATCAGATTTTAAGGGTTTTATTCAAAATGTCAAAACAGAAATTCATTCAAAGATCTAGCTTGTCGTAATTTGTTTGAAATAAATAAAAAAAATTGTCGGTTCTCCCTGAAAAAAAAAGATCAGACCTATATTCTACATGCTGTAGCCGTTCAGGTGCTCGCTGCACCTTTCTAGAAGTCAAGTGCCTCATAGAGAACTAACGGTACGTCTTGTTTCTCCGCAAAAATGTCAACTAAAAATTCAACTAGGCGCTGAATAGCGGACAATTATTAGATCACACTCCGCGTTTAGCATGCCGAGAAACGTCGTCGATGACCTGTCATGTCTCATGTCATGCCCCATATAAAAAGTAACGGTAATTATAGAAAGTAATTTACATGATCTGGAAATTGTAGATACGTAATTAAGAGAGCACAATTTGCAAAAGCTTACTTGTGTAGAAAGAAAGAAACCAACTGGGCAGACCCTAATCCACACCAATATTAATTAATTAACGGAGTAATCATTGAATTTCCCCGATTTCAGCATTTTAATCTTGCAGAATCTCTCATCCTTTCCAAAACAATTTTCTTGATGTCATACTCGTTTTTTATATGAATACTCCTCCCAACTTCCATGAAAAGGAAATTCCATTAGAATTGGAATTAATAAAAAAAAGACCAAGACGTGGGTTCAAACATAGTAAGAACAATCTTATCGGTACTTGTATCAAAACCAGAGAAAAAAAATTCTTTTCCACGACCGGATCACACGAGACACCAGCCGCCGACATAATCAAATCCCCATTAAATTATAACTCAGCAACACACCGTGCGTATCAGGACAAGGTCATCTTAATCTTATTCAAGAGACAACGCTCTGCTGTGTTACCGCGGAGAAAGGATATTCATTGCAAACCTAAAACCAGTACTACTCGTAATCTCTCAACGCTCAGTGCGGTCTAAATAGGAGCTGAATTGTTTTCCTATTAAATCTCAGGAGAAGTCCTCGGTTTTAATACAATCGAAATGTAAAAGCTATCGTCCCGGCCGCCTAATATATACATCTCGGATCTCGCGCTGAATACACATGCTGCCACATGAATATTATGACCATACGATTTCTACTCATTCTATTTGAATTTTGGTAAACTCTTCATGGCCAGCAGCTGTCAGCTTTGTCAGTCACACGAACCGGGTTGTGGCAAGGACTCGTCTATGTAAAAAGGACAAGAAAACCAGGCAAAATTTCAGGACTAGACATACTACTCGTACAAGCTATATATTGAACGACAAAGCTTTCGAAATCGACTCGATATACATATTAGCTTCATTCAGCTCAGCAACTCACAGGAATGTCCTGGCGTCCTGACGGCGCGACAGCAACAGCCATCTCAACACAACGTTCGGGATTCGGTTGGGTGTTTCATTGTATTACGCCAAGGATATACATATATTTAAAAGCACACACAGCATAGAGAATCGAGAGAGAGAAAGAGAGACGAGCAACGAACAGATATTTTTGTTTGTGTCTATGTAGATACATAACGGAGTCTCGTCTCCCCCGGATTCTCCAGACAGTCCGCAGAAATTGGAGCTCAAATTAGAATACTTTTGGATAAAAGCAAAGTCAAAGTTATACCGATATGGAAAACACATTATACGCTCCACTGTTGCTGAGCTGACACATACTCGTATTTCAGTGTCAGTTATATATAGAAACTACCGGGTGTATCCTTCGACAGGATGTACACAGTGTCATGTTACGAGAAAGTATGACGCCTTGTTGTCAAGTCAAGGACACTTTAATTCAATAATCACAACAGAGCGCAAAGCACCCTCCTCGCATACCCCCGTGTTCGTCGCCCGGAACGCTACGGTTTCAACTGGCTGCTAGACTCCCTGGCGCAGCACATGTTTTCTAGCGAAATCGTTTCGTCGTATAGTCGCAGGAACTTGATTTTTTTTTCTCCGTAAAGCCAGCACAATTTCGTCAATTTCACACTTAACACACCCACGAAAAGAGAACTGAACAATTAAAATATCGCTTCGCATTTGTGCACTAAACCATACGCTGCATTAACACTGAATCTTCAAATTTTCTTAGCCACATACATTTCACTCCCGTGTCGCTCTCGCTCCGGATTCTCTACAGTCGAGACTCTTTTTCGCGAGAAATCGCACAACTCTAAAACGCACTCTGGGAAAATCGAACTTGAGTTTATTGATAAAACTGTGAATCACGACAACCGACACAGAACTTCTCCAGACAGACAAAACCGCAGACGGATCGGAATTATGTCGGCAAAAAGTGCGGATTAACAGCCGGATTAAAACGTCAATTAATGCAGAAACACCAATATGAGCAATGGTGCTATGGTATAAATCCGGAACAACTTCTGTCAAAAAGGAAACAAGTCGCGTATCCTCTTTTCTCCGCACAGGACATTCGTCCAATGTACCGAATTACTCAAAAACTAGGTTTCTATTCGAAATAGTTTATCGGAAAAACTAAAACAACACACCGAACTCTACTTGGAAAATTTTCTTATTTCTGTTTTTCATCTAATGTTGTACACCTTCTTTAAGCAATTCTGTACAACTAATACGGAAAAAAGGATACGAAAGGTCAGAAGAGCTGGACACCACTAACTAAAAGTCCCCGCGCCGTAGACTGGCTGGAAAATTTTGTACAAGGCATCCTCTAGGATTTCAGCCAGAAATGTGTATGCTGAAAAACATGGGGATACATGCACGTCCTAGAGGGAGAGAATTGTGTATTCCGCTAACATTACGCTGACATTTCTCATCTCGCTTGCGAGAGCGGGGAGAGGCCAATCGGTAATGGATACCATCATGAAAGTAAATATGTACAAAAAGGACTTGGTTAACAAAAAATGCTTGATGACGGATGGACGAAAATGAGCAAGATTTCTTTCGACAGTCAGCACATTTACAAAGAGTGAGAGAGAGAACTCAGAGCTGAGAGAATCAGCATTTCGGGAGAGCTTCAGGCTGGCGGGACAGATTGTCGTCATCGAAACTCTAGGACCTGTTTTAAATGCGCATAGCTGAAATACGCATGTTCACATACCATCCCGAACATAGGCACAAGGCGAAACACATTACCTACAGCAAGGATGCATCATTAGAGCAATTGAAATAGCCTAGGTACCATAGTACAGAGCACATGCACAAGGCCCCGCAAGATTTATTAGCTTTACCCCGCATTCAGTAAAAACAAGGCAATGACAAGTGCAGCGCAGCTGTGCGTTTTTGAAAATGCCAAAAAACAGTTTTTAGTCATAAATGTTGGCAGCATTTACGCCCATTTGATATAATGCCCACACAATGTTGTGAATGTATGTTGTGTCCTTACAACACGATGGGTTATGTCATGCATTTTGCAAAAGCTCGCATGCGATAGGCAAGGGATAATATCACGACATGAGCTTTGTGTGTGATGAAAAAAAGGGAGTTGCCGCTGGTTTTGATTTAAATTATATTATTTTCGGATAAATTTCCGAAAGCTGTTCTGTTACAATAATTAAATTTAATACGATTAGTTACATAATGCAATTGGAAGTATTTAGAGTGACTATTTTCTGCGGTGTATAGTTTCCAGGCTTGATTCGCCCTAACACATTGAGGGGCATTATACGTTCTAGATCGTCATAAATTATGGGCAACTGAATTCGGAGTGTAATTCGATTGATACTCACACCTGTTCCAAGTCACATTTTTGGTTTTCGGTTTATATTTATGTTGAGTTTGAGCACGCATTGCAGTGCATATCTTTACAATTATTCTCACGAAGTAGCGGCCGTGGCTGCAATGCAATGGTGGTTTCCATAACTTACATCAAGTTGCCTTAGCAATTTCTCGAAAACCAATACGGAGTAGTTTTGATCGGCTGCAAATAATTAGCTCGTATTTGCTCGGCACTAAAAAAAATTTGAGCTTTCCTAATTATTTAATTATAGGAAATTAAACATTCGGAGTATCGATTTGGCTAAGCATGTTCAAAAAAGTCCGGATTGGCTATGCACTATCTCCAATCCGTTACGGAATAGTTTTGATCGGCCGCAAATGATTAGCTCGTAATTGCTCATCAGTAAAACAGAATTGAGCTTTCCTAATTATTTAATTTTAGTTAGCTAAACATTCGGAGTATCAAGGTGGCTAAGCATTATTCACAAAGGTAACAATAAAATAATATTGGCTGTGTTGTGGGTGACAACAGCAACATACTCCGAATTCACTCCGAAGAAATCTGGCTGACGACACTACATATTGGACCATAAAGTACGATGCTTCTCAAGGAGTTGCAACACAGTGTGGCGAACTTATTAATTTTTACGACACGCTAAGCATACGAGTTGGTCAAATGCTACATTATGTAGTGCCCCACGTTGGGCGCCATTAGTTGTGATAACGGCCGTCGCTGCATCAAGTGTTAAATTCGCGTTCATCATAAATTTATATTATGTGCGGAGTAGGAATTTGGTTATTACATTGCGGACATCATGGCACATTTGTAGAAGGATAAAGACAAAATTAAGTAACGGTAAACATGCGAAAGTCAAGGTGAAAATTTGTTTGTTTGGCGCAGTGGTTGGATCCTGTGATGGGGGTCGATTCAGTTAAATATATCCTGTGCCAATTTTGATATGGATTTGGAATGGATCGTTGTTGGTATTGATCAAATAATGAAAAAAGACATATTTGTGGGAACTTACAACGGCAGTAGAAACAGGTTATCGCGTACCCGAAAAAAAAGTTGCGGCTAGTGTTTCAGAAAATTCAATGAGAAATAATGGTGGTGGAAATTTCCGTTTGGCAATTGTTGTTTATATACGTCTCAATAGATAAGTAAAATCACACTAAACAAGGCCTTTAAGGTGAATAATTATTACAATTAACTTATATTCTCATTATAGCCAAAAGGTTTAGAGCTTGGGGTTGCCCTTTCATTACCCTTTACGAATGTAAGATAAAGCAATATAAAAACAATGTTGTTGTTGTTGTAGCGATTCAAGAGATTTTTTTCTCTTGAATCGAAGGGGGTCTTGGCAGCTCTTGGCCGTTTTAACAACGGGTAGCTCCGGGACGATTTACATCGAAGAACCGGCTGCCGTAGGAGCATTTTATTGACAACACAAACATCCATGGGTCACAGAGGGATTCGAGCCCACGCACCGGCAACTCAGAGATAGAGTGACATCTCTGCCACTGAGCCACCGAATGCCCCCAATATAAAAAAAAAAAAATATAAAAACAATCGGGGTGATCGGCAATGACGAAGATAGCTTTTCGGAAGAAGAGGGGATCAGAGATAATTTTTTTTTCAGGACATAAAAAACACATTAAATATAATTAATGGTTGCTTCAGGTATGCTGACAAAAAAGCCAACATAAGGTAATCGAAAAATTGGCTGTCGCTTTAGAGTATGATGGCTTGTTCCGCTGAGATTTCAATAAGTATTAGCGCTGTTCGGTAAAAGTCAAAGCCAAACTTAAACTGCACAGCGAAGCAAATTTTGAAAGTCAAAGTCGACGATTTTTCATAATCCCCACCTTTACGCCAGGTCTACCTGATCAGCGCTGATTCGCGCTTATTATCGACGAACACGCGCAAGTCAGCCGGTGAACAAGCACGCTTTTTTGCAATGGTGAAGCTCCTCATTGCACAACTCGGCATCGTATCGCGGGCAGTCTAAGTGGCCCAAAAAGATTCCACTTTAAATTGCTCTACATATTTTTAAAGCGGCATCCTGTGATTAAGAACTCGACACCCGACTATATATTAAATGCAAAGTTGAAATCAGGGTCAGCTATAAGCACGAAACTGGAGGCGTCATGTGGCTAGGTCCAGTATATGGAGTGAATTAAAATTATCCCCAAATGAGATTTTTTCAGCTGAAATTGAATCACTGCCAGGCAGTACAAGATCTGTAATCACATACGGTAAAAGGGAAGTGAACCGACACGTTGCAATTATTTGCGAGCAATATAAAAATCGGCCTAGCTCGGTTTCGGTCGCAGATAAGGACAAAAAGGTAACAATTTTAAATGGTATAGCGTAGATGAATGGCATATACGTGCATAAAATGACACTGAGCTTCAGTGCGTTTTTCAAAAGCATTTTCTTATACCCACACTCCCGTGATAATTGAGGGAGATTTTAACGCGTTGGTTCAGGAATGGGACACCCGTGAAACAAATAAGCGTGGATGGACGCTCCTGGCTCGATATCACTTTTAAGGGCTCAGAGTATTGAAACATTTATGATAAGGATCCATCAAAGTCGTGAATAGTTCGTTTGTTCCAACAACGGAGTGGCAAGTTAGCGACTATCAGGGAATTTTATTCTCGATAGCAAGATAGACCATTTATAGAACTAAAACCAGAGCTCCCACCATGAGGATGGAAACCCTGTCTCATGTAGGTGTTGGGGTGCATTCATGACCTTCTGTACAAGAAGAATCAATCAATATCAAGGACTATATAATAACTATGGTACCCTCCACAGGAATCCGTACAGAGTTCACTTTTGTGATTAAAATGTTCATTGCTACCCTGAAGCTCACTATGCCGAAAGGAGAGCTGGTGGTCGGTTTGGCTGACGACAATTGTCGCAAGAGATACGCAAACGCAACCTGTGACTGGAAACCATTGGATCAGAGCTCGTAGAAAACTAAAGTAAGAAACAAAAAAAAAAAGTTTTCTCTGAAAATCAAATTCGGAAAGGGTCAACCTCTAGGCAAGCCGGCGAATATCTGGGTAGGTCATCTCCTCAAACTACGAAATGGTCATCGCGACGGGTCTTGTCCTCAAGAGAACAGTATGAGTAGAAGCAGTACGTCTAGCCTACGCTTTTAATTTTTTTTGGGGAGGTCTGAACTTATTTATCTCTCTGGATCCTTCTTGATTCCAATTTTGGAATATAAAATTTGTAATTTTGGAGCAAAAAACTCGACCGAGGCTTCGCTGTACTTAAGCGTATACATTCCTCAACACCACTTTTCGGACTTTCACTCCCCAAATTTCTTCATGTCGACGATAAGTTCGCCCAATTTGAGGAACATGTCTCTTCCTTCCGTTCCAATACAAGGTGTCCGGAGTTTGTTGTTGGGGATACCTTTAGAGTTTAGAGTGGAGTACATTCATCTTTATCTTTCGCCTTGTTTCATCCCCATCTACACCTATGAGTCTGCCTCATTCATATATGTCTTGGGTCTTGTGTTGGAATTTCATTTTACTATTGACGCTGATCATTGCATTCGCACGAGGTTATCTATAGGGAAATAAAAGTCCAGAACAACAGAGCCCCGCGAGGTGAAGCAAGACTAGATAGTACCCGAGGATGCCACGTATCCAGGTGCTCCACTAGTGATGTCTATTTTCGCGGCTGAATGAGTAGTGCAGATAAGGAGGGATAAAGCGATCAAGGAGATTGAGTCCCGTGTGATGAAGTAGTAGGCACTCGGTAGGCACCGAGGGTGCCACGTATTAAGGTGCTCCACTTTTCGGCACCCAGTTGTAGCGCAACTCCACGCCGTTGTGAAACCACAGCCCGGACGATACACCCCTCATGGAGGCCTACCTTCTATGTGTTGGATTTGGAAATTGCCGCCCATCACCCTTAGCACGAAGATATGTGACCCCTGCTCCGGACTCGCATTAGCTTTTCGTTAGTTAGCCACTGCTGCAGTGTGGTTGCCTTGCACACCCACTTAGGACGGGTGGCCGAACTATTCGGGTAGAGCGGAATAATTCATTTCACGAAGGTCCCCTTGGAATCGACGCAATGTCTTGTCAGTGGGGGTCCTCCCTGCTCATGCTGACGTGAAGCCGAAATAAGCTCAAACAGTATCACCGAAACTAAGATAACAAAGTCCAAAGATACAGCGAGTACATGCATCCAATCTTCGCCGAGATGGTCACACATAAGACACAAAGTACAATCAGCTAAATTGCGCGTATGAAGCCATGCTTTAAGCGATCCGTGACCAGTGATGAGGAATCCTAGACTTAGATTGAAGTCTAAGTCAGCATTTCCTCTCACGTCACTAACCTGCCTAACATATTCGAATGTAGTTATCCCATAGGACGCTGTTTCCAATCTAGATCACCACTCCTCTAGGAGGCCAGCGATTTCTCGACGGGATCTCCCAGAGACATTATCGGGGGATAACAAACTACTAGGGGGTAACGAAAGCCCTCTTCGTATGTAAAATGCCGTTCCACGACGCAAGATCTCCAAGTCAAGAGGGGGTGCACCCATCAGGACTTGGAGAACCACGGTAGATACCGTCTTGCATACCAGGAAACATTTAACACAGTTCCCTACCACCAACAGTAAGGGCGTAATCCATAAGAGTTGCGGATCCAAATGCTGCACAGCCAACAAAAAAGGATTCGTAGATCCTCTGGATTGCGCCCATACCGAGACTCAAGACCCCAATAAACAAATTTTTCCGTCGAAACAGCCATTGAGCAATATCGTCACAGTCTTAGAGAACGAGACTTTAACTTCCATCTGGGATCCCCATTAATGGACAAGGTCGATGTATGACGATCCCAGACGCTCTAGCGCTGCTGGCGAGTTACCCTCAACAAGGATAAATAGATCATCGGCATAAGCGCAACACTTGCCGAGAGAATTAAGCAGGTCATCCAGGGCTAGGTTCCAAACGAATGGGCTTAGGATGGAGCTATTAGCCCCTTAATTTAAAACATTTATTTGCTGTCCAAAAAAATTAGTGCTGAGCACAAATCCCCTCCTTTCCAAAAAGCCATCTATGCCACTACCCTGAATATCCCGAAAAAAAATTCCAATTGCTGATTATAATCCCCAAATACAAAAATCTCTAAGGGTACGACTTTTTGGTTAACATAGTGAACTTGAAATTCATCGAATAGACCACTTTGTCTGCAAATTCTATTATTCGATTTTTTCTATATTGATCAACCCTTGATAAAAAAAAGTCCATAATTGAATTGGCTCCCCTATTCAATCATATACTCACTCGACAAATCAAACATCTACTGCTTTCTACAACAGGCTCCAATTGTAAAACAAAAAATTCAATCAAAACCGGCAAAAGGGTAGAGTCAATAGTGATAAAATAGTGTGACGCTCACTCTCTACACGGTCCGCCAAAGGACTCACTCGTACTATTCCGCAGTTGGTATACTTTAAAACGTCCATTTGTCAGCCAGACACACAGTCACAAAATAAACGCACTAACAATAACAATGCATGTTTTTTGTACTCCGGTATAGGTTAGTTTAGTGTAACTACATGGGTTCACAATAACAACATAACCCAGATGAACCCAGTAATTTATCGGGGGTACCCACGCTTAACAAGCTTAACAAACTTAACCCGGAAGAATTGTTACAGATGTGACAACCAGAGGCATTCATTACAACATTAGCTAATACCACACCCATTGGCTAGATGCCACGGATGGAAGGTTTAATGTCCCGATAAACCGACCGCCACGCTCATTTGTTGTTTGTGTAGGCCATGCTAATTTACTGGTTTGAAACTTCACTCCTTACTATGTAAGTTAATGGAGTTGGTGCTTTAGATTCGTTTTTTACGCTTATTTACCCAAACCTGCACCAGTTTTACAAAAAAACACACGCGCGGTCAAAGAACGGCTATACGTTCGTTGTACGAGATGGGGGCCACTTTACACAGTAGCTGATATAGTGTAGAACTGTAGAGTAACACAGCGAAATCAATAATCGAATCCTTTTCTATGGACACTGGCAACGATACGATACGATTGTAGTAAACTCGTTGAACACGTCAAGTTTAATGTTGTTTTTTCCTGAATTTCAGAATTGTAAAAAAAAAAACAAAAACAACTACGGTCTGTAATTCTCATAGTTGTTGTTTGTTTCTATTGATGTGGAATATTATTGAATGATTGTATCGCTCGGGAAGTTTTGAAAACATTAAACTTTTAATGGTTCAGGGTTCATTGCGATTGATTACGGTGGAAGTTTATGTAAAAAAAAACTATCGAGTCTAATCGCCCAACAATGTTTCCTTAACGCGATTTGAATGATATTTTCAGAATGTCAGGAGTTCTTTTGTATCCTTTTTAATATCAGACTATTAGCAGATTATGTTCAGCCTAGTTTAGTGAAAATTCCACCCAAATAAAAAATCACCCGCTTTTAAATCCACCCGGAAAAAACCATCTAAGCAAAATCATCATCAATGTGGGAACATAGCCCGACGTCGGGCATTGGTCATATCATGTTGAAAATTAATTTTTGATTTAGTCACTAAGAAAATCGTAGGAATATTGAGATTGCTGGATTTCAGTCAGGTGGATTTTTACAAACTAGATTTCAGACAGGTCGAGTTTTAACGGGTGGATTTTCATCAGCTGGATTTCTAATGACTTTTGACAAATGGATACCCTTTTTTTTAAATTAATGAAGCGGAAGGGACTCCTTCAAAATCCACCCAAATAAAAAAAAACAAAACCTCAAAATCCATCTATTTATTCCTAAATTTCGTAATAAGTATACGTGTAAATCCACAGCTCACGGCAAGAGGATTTTATGTCTTGGAATTGGAATTTATCCAGTTGAATTTTAAACGAATTCAGTTCGGCCATGCAGATATACGTAGATTCTGAGCAGGTGTATTTCGTACCAGGCTGTTTTTTTTGCAATTATGTGCGGTACAGTTACGTCAACCTTCAACCTTAATGGACAAGAAATAGAAATCTCCGGGTTTCAGATGTCCAAAATTATAAAAAATAAATATACATATAAAGAAAATTAAATTTCAGGTGTTTTAATTCACCGATTTAAAACAGTATTTCTCAATTTATTAAATTTATCGCAGAATCACCTCACTTTTTAATATCCTCCAACATCTATACTCTCTCCCAAATACAAAGCACACGTGTAAAACACAAAACATTACATTGAAATTCCACATCACCCATTACACCCCTACCCGTGTCAAGTGTATTCTGTGCAAATTGTTCATTATACTTACAAACTCATCAGCAAGCTTCTTTCGTACTTCTACATCGAGTTCGAGTCCTTGGCATATACCCTCCTGCCGAAAGGCCTTTCCGAATCGGTAATAGCTATATGCTATTGAAAAAAGCTTCTGAAAATCGCAATTTCCAAATACATTTGAATGAATTGGATTCTTCTTCACTCCCGCACCGATTTTGGTTCTTATCCTTCCTCTCTGCACTCCGCCATTTTCCATTTCAACACAACAGCACATTCGGCTGTCTCGAAACCTTGTTGTTGCCTCCTATTATTCAAGCACAATTGAACTCGCGCGTTTCGACTATTATCCGAAATAGATAGCACATCGTCCTTGTACCTTATGCAGATATCCGGAATATATCGATATGTTGTGTATATGTATGTATGTACAAACATGTGGATTCAGCATTATTCTTTCGGTATGTACTGCTAAAAGGATATGTGCAGATCCAGATATGGTATGGTGCGGTGGTATTGCCTGAAGGTTTTTGATATTTCAAATTGTCAGAATGATTTGTTGAATTGAAATTTCATGAAGAGCATCAATTCTCGGTATAAAGTTGAATGATGGGCGTGTAATGTTCATGATATGAATATCAGCACAAGTTTGAAAAATTATATAGTAATTGTGAGGTGCGATGTAATCCTTTTAATACACAATAGGGCACTCGGCATATTACAATGCGGTGGTGATGAAATACGTTTATGGTAATAGGAAGTTATATGCTTTAATTTTGAACAATTCCATATATTACGGAGAAATAGATCTCTTAATCCAAAATAAGCCCTGTTCTCATGAAAAACGTAAAACATCACGCTAAATGCACGCAGCCTGTGCTAAGTATCATTCTGGGCCCAACGTTAATAACTCTTGTTTTTCGACAAGTAGTTTCAAAACTCGCTATTTTTGTATTCCAGATTTTTTGACATACACTACGTTCCAACTCACACGGAGAGGACTGTGTGAACACCGCCGTCTATTTATATATTAAGGCCGCAATGTAGACTCGTAAACGTCAAATACGCAGATTAAATTGCATTGCATTGTTGTTGCTTCTCATGACATTGTTGTTGTTTGCCCGTGTCCGACCAACAATCTAATACGGATCCATGACGTCATTGTACAGCTGAGTTGCGGCTATGATATATCTAGATGGCGTTGGTGTGAATCGAGTCGCATCTTGAGAATTTTTTATCTGTCCGTGCGAGGAAAGCTGGAAAGGTGACGAAAACTACTTCACCTCATCTTTGAACTGAGCAAGGTTTATGTTGAAGTGTAAACGCGCATTTAACTTATAACAGCTTGTACTCGGTAACTGCATCTCAATAAAGAAGAAGAAGAATCTCCTCTCTTCAATTGTGTACTGGACATTAAGCAGACGTGTTTTATTTTCACTGCGTAACCGCTCGCCCTTCAACAGGTTATGTGATAGATAGATAGATAGATAGATTGTTTATTCATAATTCATTATACAAAATACATTCTTTAAAAATTTATAAAACAAATTTGTGGCGTGGCTTTTGAAGCCGTCTGCCGATTCTGTTTGCTTAAAATTTTATTATTTATTTATTTATTCGTTAGTTTTTTTTTCATTTATTCGTTATTGTTTATTTATATATTCATTTTTTTATGTATTATTTATGACAGTTATGAATGCAAGTTATATTACGGTTGGTAGCGTCAGCTTTTTTTTTTTTTTTTTTAGTTTACAATTTGTGTGAAGACTGGGCGATGAAGTTCACACAACTCCAGATTCTGCATGTTCATCTACCCAGTCCTCACACTTTTGTTAAAGTTTTCATTAGAAGCTTTCATTTATTATCTTTTGTCGATAGTTCAGCGCTACATTACAATAGTTGAACAGTTTTTCCCAATCTGCTCCGTTCAGTAGATCGTATACTTCAGCGTCGCTTAGTAGATCTTTGCCAAACCATGATCTTCGCACCTCTTTCAAAATGGGACAGATTCCTATAAAGTGCCGGGTATCTTCTCTCGCCCCCATGTTACACAAACTGCATAAAATCGGCAAATCTCTACGATGTGGTACGAAATTCAAGTTCAGCAATTCTCCCCTCGCTCGAAAGATTAATGAGATTTTACTCGCCGGAAATTGATTTTGGAAGTACGTATTCTCGCCAAGATTGTGATCTAATCGTGTGTATATATCTCTATGTTGAGACGATACTGCTCTCTCTGCATTTCTTGCTGCAAGCGCCTGTTTAACATCATCAACTAGTTTGTAGAGCACGTAAGCTGATTCCGTTGTTCCACTCCATTCAAAGTTTAGATGATTCTCATTAGCAAGAGTCTGCAAATGGCCGTAAAAACATTTTCTTGAGGTCACCGCTTGTAGCAAAATTCGTTTTGGTAATCGTTCACCATCCATACGTGCAACATTCAGTAAATAGTTGACATGCGTTTTTAATGTTTCAACAAATATGGGTGCCAGATTCGTTTCCTGAAGTAACATATAGTTGGGTGTAGTTTCTGGTAGATAGAAGACTCTTTTCAGGTAGAATCGCTGCAACTTCTCCACTTCCTCATACTGCTTTCCTCCCCACACTTGTGATCCATATAGCAAAATGGATTTAGAAACTGCTCGGAAAATATTATATTTCGCCGTATGGCATATGTGTGCGTTGTTAAAGCAGTCCTTCCATACTGCGCTCATCGCCCATTTTGCCTCGTTTAGCTTTTGGCTTAGATGTGGCTGCATCGATAAATTACTGGCAATTAATATGCCGAGGTACTTGTATGCTTTGACCGTTTCAATATATTGTCCACTATATGTCCATTTCTCCTCTTGCGCTAATACATGTCGTTTTTTGAACACCATTGTTTTCGACTTATCCAGATTTATCGTTAGCTTCCATAGTACGCAATAAGTTTCTAGGTGGTCAATCATCTTCTGCAGGTCCTTTGCTGATTCCGCAAACAGAACGATATCATCCGCGTAGAGTAATCCCTTAAGTTTAATACCAAATGCATCCGCTCCTCCAGGTATATCATCCAAAATATCATTCACATAGACAGAAAAGGCTTCAGGACTCAATTTACAGCCTTGGCGAACACCAACGTTTGTAAGAAATGGTTTGGCGAGCTCCTCACCATTCCATATTGTCACCTTCGTATTATCATACAGCTTTTCAAATATCTTTCCAAATTTTAGCGACATTCCATGGTTATATAGCTTAAGAAATAATGACTGGCGGTTCACAGAATCGAATGCGGCTTTAAAATCAACAAAGAAAGCATAAAGCTTGCGGTCTTCATTTAGGTAGTATTGGGCCCAATTATATAGTATAAATATATTGTCGTTTGTTGAATACCCTTTCCTGAAACCAGCTTGCTGCTCCGATAAAATGTTTTCGATGCTCAGCCACTTGGAGAATCTACTTTGCAGAAGCGTTGTGAAGATCTTTCCTGAAGCGTTTAGGAACGATATTGCACGATAATTAGCCGGGTCGTTAACATCCCCCTTCTTGTATATTGGGAACAATATTGCTTCCTGGAACTCTGAAGGCACTTGTCCACTTTCGAAAATTCGGTTGAATTCGCCTGTGAGAACATTCACCAAATATTCCGTTCCATATTTGTAAAATTCAACTGGCACCCTGTCAATACCCGGGGCTTTTCCATCCTTGCACATTTTTAGAGCAAATCTTACTTCATCGCTTGTAATGACTTCATCAAGTATTGAATTGCTCCAGTTCGGCCTTGCAAATTGCATATCACTTTGGTCGCTATAGCTTTGCAGGATTTGGCTAAAGTGGTTTTGTAGAAGTTCGATATTAATACTATTTCCGATCGCAAACGTATTAGTTCCTTTAAGCTTCTTAGCTACTCTCCAAAAGTCGCTTTGGTTGGTGCAATTTTCTAATAATGATGCCTGCTGCTGGTAATACACTCGTTTTTTCGATTTGCATATCATTTTGAATTGTTTGTTTGTATGTATGTACATTTTTCTTGCAAAATCGTTGTTAAATTTCCGGAAGATTTTCAGCCATCGGAATGAACGTTGTCTGATTGTTTCACAGGCTTCATCAAACCAGGGATTCTTGAATGTCTTTTTGTGTTGTATATTCTTTTGCGCACTATTTGTAATTATTTCGGCTAATTCATTAATTTTAATGTCTGTTCTTTGTTCGAGTTGTCGATCAATATTACATTTATATCGCTCTGCGAATTCACTCCTCCATACCAGTTTTGGCACTAAATTCATTGGCTTGGTTGTCGCTCTGCCGATGCAATCTGACCCAATTGTTGTTATAATTGGGAGATGATCGGAGAACGACTTATTTCCTACGCTGAAATCCGTAATGAGGGGCATCCAGTCCCCTCCGGCCAGACAAAGGTCAATTACTGTTTGGCCATTGTAACCAATATATGTGCACTCGCCTTCACTATCTCCTTTGGAACAACCATTCATAAGTTTCAAACCGAATGAATTCATAAATTCGAGCATTTTTCGGCCACATGTATTAACCGTACCGTCCTTGGTTTTTCGAATCGCACCCTCCATAATATTTGCTATTGGGACTTCCGCACCCACTCTGGCATTAACATCGCCCATGATAAGAACATCGCTGCTTCCTAGTTGGATCATAGTATCATTAAGCGTATTAAAGTTGTTATTCCAGTCGTTACAGTTGAGGTATATGGGTAGTATGATTAGTTGTTTATTTTTAACTCTCAGTGTAATATAGAGCGAATTGTTTATATTATTGAAAGCGCATATATTTTCACCAAAATTTAATTCTTTCTTATATCCAAATAGACATCCTCCACTGGCTCGTCCCCTATCGCTTCTTCTTTCTGCTGGGATCCATCTCAATTCAAATTTTCTTAGCTTTTGCTCATATATTTCGTATTCCCTTGTTACAAACGTCTCTAGTAGCATTATTATATCGAATGTGTTTAAATATGCATAAAAATCATTGTACAGACATTTATTTTTAAGACCAGCAATATTAAACGATAAAATTGATATTATTTGACTTTTATTTATTTGGCGGCAGGCGGCAACCCTATCCTATTCGATGTTTATCATCGCATTATTTGTCGCCACATTGATACTATCTTCACTGTTGTTTACAATCGTACTTGTCGTCTTCGCTTGATAATTAGTCAAAATTTTGTTTAATTCTTCCTGTCCGTCGTGGCTATCATATTGCAGCCGGTTATTATTGAGGTCCCAGGTGAATATTTTGTTGCTGATTACCATTGAGTCATCCTTGACAATTACACGGATATTAGCGTAGCGTTCAATAATTTGTTTTTTCATTTTCAACAGGTTGTTTCGTTTCTGCCGGGTGTCGAATGGCAAATCTTTTTGGATTGATATACCCGTATTTCGGAGCTGTTTGGCATTACGGAGGGCGTTTGAGACATAGTGACTACTGCTTAAAGATACTCGAAAAACATTGACGTGGGGCGTATTTACCAATTTATGTATTTGGTTGTCTGCCACCGTTGTGCCAGATTTAAGTATGTTCGTGCATAAGTTTTTTATTTGTTCGATTTGATTGTCATTCGAATTTGTTGGTATCTTAATTATTAAATTTTGTGCAGTCGAAGCTTTTTGTAGTTTTTCAATATCTATAGCTTGTTTTTTACAAAGTGCACTAATTCGTGTTATCTCGGATGCTAGCTCTTCGTTGCGCCTCTCGAGGTTGGTGATTTTTTCAAAGAGTTCGTGCATGTCACTTTGTTTTACCAGGTTATGTGTTTCATCCGAAGACTACGTGAACAAAATGCTTCAGCTATCATCGAAAGTGAAACATGCCGGTCTCACTATTGACGAAGAAATTACTGCAGCGCTAATGTTAGCCGGTCTGCCAGATGACTATAAGCCGCTAGTAATGGCAGTGGAGAACACTGGCAAGAAATTAACAGTCGACAGTGCCAAAAACTTGATTCTTCAAGAAGTGAAAGGCACGCAAACTGACGAAAGTGCTATGTTTGCCAAGAAATCGAACAGATCAAAACCACACATCCATAACAGCAGCAATCAGTCAAGTGGTAATCGTGTCAAGTGTAGTTACTGTTCTCGAATCGGGCATCATAAATCCGTGTGTCGTCAAAGAAAACGTGAAAACAATGACGTGAACAACAAAAAACCGAACGCTGCTCTTTTCATGTCCTACGCCGCGAATATCCATTCCGACGATTTTTTCATCGACTCCGGGACATCTAGCCATATGGTGAACAATAATAAATTTATGAAAAACATGGCATTTTGTGATAAGCAAGAAGTTGTAGTCGCTAACAACAATAAGCTTAGTGTTGAAGGTGCCGGTAATATTGAACTTGATTTGCTGTGCAACTCGAACAAAGTCCAAGCAACAATATCAAACGTACAACATGTCCCCGGTTTATGTGCGAACTTAATTTCTGTCAGCCAAATGGTGAAAAAGAATAATCGCGTTGTTTTCGACAATTCCGAAACTGCTTGAAATAATACATAGCGACGTTTTCGGTCCGGTATCGGTTAAGTCATTGTCCGGTGCTCGATATTTTGTTTCTTTTATCGACGACTATAGCCGCAAAGTATTTATAATTCCGATAAAGAATAAATCGCAAGTTTTTGAAGAATTTTGCAAATTTAAAGCATTAGTTGAAAACCAATGCTCAACGAAAATCTAAATTTTGCGATCGGATAATGGGACAGAGTACATCAATGCACGATTTGAATCATTTTGTTTGAAAAATGGTATACAACACCAAAAGAGTGCACCATATACACCGGAACAGAATGGCGTTGCAGAGCGCATTAACCGGACAATAGTCGAAAAAGTTCGCTGCATGCTAATCGACGCAAATTTGCCAAAGCGTTTTTGGGCAGAAGCTGCATCCACGGCAGCATTCTTAACAAATCGGACGCATTTTTGGCAGTAAAGCCATGGTTCATATTCCCAAAGAAAAAAGGGGAAAATTAGATGCGAAATCCTCTGAATGTCTACTGCTTGGGTACTCAGCTGATTCCAAAGCATACCGTTTATACAATGAGAAGACTCGGAAAATAGTCATTAGTAGAGATGTCGTTTTTATCGAAGAAAAACACAAGGTAAATGAAAACAATTTCGATAACTTTTCGTCTATTTCGAGTAACAGTACAAATTCAGGCGGCGAATTTATTTGGGAATTAAGTACAGTGACCAAACACGACGAATCAGACTATGAATCAGACACCGACGATAGTGATGAAGCAGATTCAGGCGGCAATTTTACCTATGCTTCCGATAACACCGTGATCGACACAAGTAATAATATACTGGAAAAAACCATGTACCCAGATAGCTCCACAAAACCCATCGGCAACAGTACCGTCAATGATAACGAGCAAAGTGATGGTGAGGAAGATTTGACGGAAGATCCAAACTCGCCTAATGAAGAGACAGCCGAGCCCAAACGTTCTGTGAGATTGGCGAACAAAGAACCGGTAAACTATATTTACATGGCCGAAAATCGTTTGTCAATTCCCGATCCAGTTACTGTAAAGGAGGCGATGTCACGTCCAGATGCAAACTACTGGAAGGATGCAATGAAGGAAGAATTTGATTCCTTGATCGTCAACAATACTTGGGAGTTGGTCGATCTACGCAAAGGCAAGAAAACCATAAAGTGTAAATGGGTGTATAAGACGAAATCCGACGCAAATGGAAGTTTCGTTCGCCACAAAGCTCGTTTGGTTATAAGAGGCTTTACGCAAAAGCAAGGCATCGATTATGACGAAACTTTTTCACCTGTCGCACGACACAGTTCCATTCGTTTCCTTCTGGCACTTGCAGCGAGACATGATTTGGAGATCAGACAGATGGACGCCGTAACAGCTTTCCTCAACGGAGATCTCAAGGAGGAAATCTATATGTCTCAACCCGAATTTTTCGAAGATGGATCAGGTCGCGTATGCCGTTTGCGGAAGTCAATATACGGCTTGAAACAGTCCAGCCGTGTTTGGAACCAAAAGGTCAACTCCGTGCCAACGAATTTTGGTCTGATGCGATGCGAAGCAGATCAGTGCATCTACTACTCAATCAATGGTAGCAGGATGTTGTTCGTTGCTATTTACGTAGATGATGTTGCACTGTTTTACAACGATCAAAAGCAGGCAAGACGACTACAAGATGAACTCCACAAGCATTTCGAGATGAAAGATCTGGGCGAAATTTCATCAATACTTGGCATTCGAGTAATTCGTGATCGATCAGCTGGCACCATAAGTATTGATCAGTCACAGTATATCGCAGAAATGCTGAAGCGCTTCAACATGGCGGATAGTAAACCTATTTCGACACCCCTCGACCCAAATCAAAGGATTTCTTCTCAAATGTGTGCCGCAACCGAAGCAGAAAAGGAGCATATGAAAGGTGTTCCATATATGGAGGCAATTGGAAGTCTTCTCTATGCAGCGCAGGTGACGAGGCCGGACATCTGCTACCCCGTGAATCTACTCAGCCGATACTGTCAAAACCCAGGTAAAACTCATTGGTTAATCGTAAAACGTATCTTTCGATATCTTCAAGGTTCAATTGACAAGAAAATCGTTTATCATCGCAAGCCTGACGAACTTAGAGGGTACTGTGATGCAGATTGGGCTGGCGATCTTGACCAAAGGAAGTCAACCACTGGCTACATATTTATGATGCAGAATGGTCCAGTATCGTGGTGTTCTCGACGTCAACCAACCATTGCGATCTCAACCACCGAAGCTGAATTTATTTCGATGACGTCAGCATTACAGGAGCTAATATGGTTGAAACGACTTCAGAAGGAACTCGTCCCGACAGCAAGTGAGAATATTGTTTTGTATTGCGACAATAATAGTACCATTCAATTTGCAAAAAATAACGCATATTCAAATCGAACGAAACATATTGAAATTAAATCTAGTTTTATACGCGAAAAAATTGATTCGGGTATTGTAAAGTTAATTCACTTGTCATCGGATAAAATGTTGGCAGATATTCTAACAAAATCAGTACCTAAAGTAAAATTATTATTTTTCACAAATGAGATTGGTCTAAAATAATCTGTTTATTTGAATTTCATTGCTTCGTGAATAAATGCATTTTTCCTAACTTTAATTTTTTGAATTAAATATGATCTCATGTAATAAATGTATTATTAATTTGATGTAATTGGAAAATAACTCAAATGATTTTTTTTGAATTTTGAATACTATTTACTGTAAAAGTACATATTTACATCTTTTGAATTTAAGACAAAGAAATATGAATTAGTATATAATAGATGTATAATAATAATGTAAATACGCATTTAGGCGGCGTGTTGAAGTGTAAACGCGCATTTAACTTATAACAGCTTGTACTCGGTAACTGCATCTCAATAAAGAAGAAGAAGAATCTCCTCTCTTCCATTGTGTACTGGACATTAAGCAGACGTGTTTTATTTTCACTGCGTAACCGCTCGCCCTTCAACAGTTTAAGATCTGACCTTTACATTCAAAATTTCCCACAAAAAAGAAATGCATTTTTGTTTTCAGATTTATGTATGCATTTCAGTATTACAGTCAATCAAACCCACAAGTTTTATTAAATACTTAGCCCTGCTCCCTTTTCCGCTTCTTCCAGCCCACGAAACGTTTAATTTCAGGGAAAATCGTTGAAAATTTGTCCTTATGTCATTTTTCTAGTAAATATAGTGCTAAATTTATTATAATTTCAAGTGGGGTGTAACATAACGAACAAAATGAAGTTCACCTTGTCTGAATAGATGATGAAGAGCGCATATAGGGTGTCGACAATTTATGTTAGCTGAAAAGTGATACTCATCTGAAGACTTACCTGTAACGAAATGGAAAGAAATGCGTTAAATTATTAAAATAAATTAATTTAAATATGCACGTGTAGAGTTATTATACGGGTTAGTAAATCTTCTTATAAATATGTAAAAGAAAGTCGTGTTAGTTACGCCTTTTATAACTCAAGAACGGCTGGACCGATTTCGATAATTTTGGGTTTGTTGGATTAGGCTCTGGCCGGAATAGCACAATAACTTTTGAAATACGCGAAAAATTAAAAATGAGGAAGAGTTCACAATGGGTCCTTTTTCGCCTAATTCTGCGTGTATTTCTTTACCATATGAGAGGATTTCAGTAAATTTGATCCACAGGATTGATCTCTACCCAAAGTAACAGGACAGCTATTGAGACATATGAAAAATTCACAATGGACACAATCATGAAGACAATTCTTTTCACATACTCTTTACGTATTTCTTGAACAAATTACAGGATTTCGGTATGTTGACCCCACCGGATGGGTCTACACAAGGATCCGGCCGGAACAGCAGTATAACCATTGAAATAAGCAAAAAAGGAGCCACAATTCACAATGAGTTTATTTTCGCATATTTTTGTTTTTATTTCTTGGACGTCTTTGCAGATTTTTGGAAAATTTTCCTGCCGAATTGGTCCTCTCTATGATTATCAGAATAACATTAAAACAAGCGAAAAAATTCACAATAAGCAAAATTTTAAAGATTTTGTTCTTAGTATATTTCTTTCTGTATTCCTTGAACGAATTGCCAGATTTCAGTCCCCCTATTCCAGCAGATTGGTCTACACCCGGAGAAACATGCGAAAAATATACAATAGGCACAATTATGAAAATATGTAGTTTTTTTTCAAACACTTTTGTTTATATCTCCTGAACAAAGTCGCGGCTTTGAGTAAATACTCCAAACCGGATTGGACTGCTCGGATGCTTCGGATACCGGAATTAGTATTTAAACATGCACAAAATTCACAATGTATAAAATTATGAAGACCGTTCTTTTTCACATACCTAATTTGTATTTATCTCCTGAACGGATGCCGGTAAATTTGCTACGCGCCGCCGCAAAAAAACAAAATTTTAAAATTCACAATGGGGAAAAATGTTCAAGGCAGCTGTTTTTCTGATCATTTGACAACCATTCTAGAACGGTTTAGCGGATATGGAAAATTTACACCACCGGATTAGTCTCTACTTTATAGCTACGTAAACGTGCAACAAATTGAAAATGAGCAAATTTGAGCTCATAAGCAACCCTTTGCCTATATCTCCTTAGCGAATAAGTTTATTTCAATAAATTTGCCCGACCATATTGTTCTCTTGTCTACCCCAAAACACCAGAATAACAATTGAAATATGCATAAAATTCAAAATGATCCTTTGGTCACTTTTCCTATGGACTACAATATTTTTGGAAATTTTCCCCTTGGTTTTTTCACCTAAAATAGCTGAAAAATCACTGAAACATGCAGAACCAACTCAAGGGATGAGCAACATTTTGATGGGAGCTCTTTTCCTGCACCGTATTTGTCTCTGTGCCGAATACGATTAGAAGTATGTATCGAAACTTCGGAAAAATTGGGAAGAGCATTTTGATAAAAAAAAAATTTTCCCATCTTTTTTAAAAAAAAAATAAGTCATGCTACTGTAGGTCGTTGAGGGGTTAGTAATTTTATGATTTTTGTTTGAATGGCAATGACAATGAGCAAAATTCACAATGAGTTTTTCTTCACAGACTTTTGTCTGAATTGCTTGAACATGTTAGTGGATTTTGAAAGATTTTCCCGAATGAAAATTTCATAAAAAATTCACAATGAGCAAAATTATGAAGACAGTCCTTTTTCACAAATTTTTGTTCTGTATTTCGTGAACGAATAGCAGAATTTTAGTAAAAAGATTCTACCGGATTCGTCTACGACCAGAATAATTCTATTGAAATATGCAAAGCATTCACAATAAGCAAAATTATTAAAAACAGTGTTTTTTCAAATACTTTCGTCGCGGATCTGAGTAAATCTGGATGTATCAAATGGGAAAACAACAACAACGCATTGTTCTCAGCGATGTCACGATCCAAGATAGAGGCTCCTGTAGATTTAAGAAATTACCGTAAAAACGAGCAACGTGCCTACACTGCAGACCAAACAACGCGACGTCATGGAGTGCTGTAAGAAGTTACGAAGAATAAGGATTGGGCTCCACCCCGAATAGGGGGAATGAAACAACCACAAAATTCACAATGAACAAAATTATGGAGACAGATCTTCTTTACACACTTTTGCATTTATTTCCTGAACGAATAAGCGTAAAAAATGGTACGACGATTCGGTCGCTACTCCAAAAATAAAAATGTGCAATGAGTAAAATTATCCAAAATGCAATAAGCAAAATTGTGTTGAACATATAAGTGGATTTTAGCAGTGGTATCTACCCCGAACACGAGAATGACTTTTGAAAGACCAGATAAAATTCGCAATGAGCAAAATTATGAAAAAAAATCTTTTTGCAAATACTTCTGAATAGCCCAAGAAACATATTAGCGGATTTCAATAGATTGGCTTCACCCGTTTGGTGTATACTCCATATAGTAGAATAACTTATGAAACATGCACAAAATTCACGATAAACAACATTATAAAGACAGGTCTTCTTCATTATGCCAATATACCAATATATTTTAGTAAATTGGACCCTTCAGATTGATTAAATTATTTACACGCAAAATTGGCCTGGAGAAAAATTGCGAAGGCAGTTTATTTTCTCCATCTTTTGTGTAAGTCTGTTGATCGAATTCTTGTACTTCAGTAATTTACCGTCACCTACACTCCACCACCTAACCCCTTCAATGACCACCGTCGTAAAGCTCATGAACAATTTTTAAAATTAGCATTTCTTTTTTCCAAGCTTTTGTCAATATCTTTTGAACGACTTGGTATACTTCAGTAAATTCCTCTGTCGTCCCTCAACCTGAAGAACTTCCACGTGCGATGAAGAATAAGAGTTAAAAAAAAAATAGACTCAGACAAATTTTTCAAATTTGCAGACAGAATTGCCAGCTTGTTGACACCTGAATTTGATTCGATTTAAGTCGTTTCGACTTAACGTAACCCTGACGTAAATCGTGGTTTTTCTGTATAATCAAAAGGAAGTCTATGCTCTAGATCATTGGTTCTAAATCTTTTTGGTGGCGCAATCCCCTGAAAAGTAGAAAATCAATCAATCGGTTTCTCGCGACTCCCTATTACTCCATTTACTTAAACTACAGTCAGACGCTACTAGTTACTAGCTGCTAGTGCAGCGAGGAAGCTGCATGCGGGAAATCTCCACGGTGACGACGGCATCAACAACGAAACAGTGTCATATAAATGGGTAAATACGAGTTGTTACGACGTTTGTCACCGAGAGTGTGTGCAACTAGACGCGTGAATAGTATTTACCTAGGAATTAGTTGCATGCGCGAAATTACCACGGTGACGACGCGAGGTCGTAAACAATCAAAAAAGTGTTATGCAATTTTACTAGTAGCTAGTAAAATGTATCTACTAGTGGAATAGGAGTGAGTAAAAATACGCTACAATTACTTCGTGGATTTCGAATTAACGGCTCAACCGATCGACACGAAATTCAGTGTGAATGTGTAGAATGGTAGCGTATTTGCTACAAATACCTTTGAGATTGGGAAATGTTTACATTTACAGGGTATCCCAAACGAGGTGCAAGAGTAGATTGTTTTATTTGTCATCGGAAAAGGGTGTATCGGCACGTATATCGATATGAAATTTAGTGTAAATATGTAGAATGGTAGGGTATTTGCTACAAATACCTCTGAGATTGGGAAATGTTAACAAATAGCGCCACCCTCGACGAAAATGCACAGCAAAAAGTCACTTTATGTGAATGTTTTCTGTAACCGCAGTTTTTTCAAATTTTTGTATTGTGTTAGTAGCTATTGTTTGTTGGGTATACTGATTATGACAACAACTTTTGCACCTCCATTGAGAGACCCTGATAACATTTCCCTACTACAAAGGTATGCGTATAGCAAATATCCCACCATTCTATACATTCATACTAAATTTATTGCCGATTATAATCTACTTTTGCACCTCGTTTAGGACACCCTGTTAACATTTCCCAATCTCAAAGGCATTCGCAGCAAGTGTCCTAAAACTCTACGCATTCATACTGAATTTATTGCCAATTAGATTCTACTTTTGCACCTCGTTTAGGGCACCCTGTTAACATTTCCCAATCTCAGAGGTATTCCTAGCAAATACCCAACCATTTTACACATTCACACTGAATTTCGTGTCGATCGGTTGAGCCGTTAATTCGAAATCCACCGAGAAATAATTTTAGCGTATATTTACTCGCTGGTTGGTTGCTAGTCGAATTGAACATGTCCTATTCCACTAGTAGCTAGTAAAATGTATCTATTTACTAGCTACTAGTAAAATTGCACAACACTTCGTTAGTTGTTTACGACGTCGTCACCGTAGTAATTTCTCGTTTGCAACTTATTCCGGTAGATAGGGTGACTATTGACGCGTTTAGTTGCATCACACTTTCGGTGACGACGTCGTAACAACGCACCGTCACCCATTTACATGACACTGTTTTCGTCGTTTATTATGTGTTGTCGCCTATGGTGATTTCTCGAATGCAACTTTACTAGCGCTAGTAAACTCGCCAAATGTGACTTTAGCTTTAACAAGAGGTGATTAGACCTAACGATGATTGCCAGAACAGAACGAGGTGGAAAGTAGGCGTAGTTAATGCCGGATGCCCCAAAAGAAGTTAAAAAAAAATAAGACTATATTCTAGTGTCTCACTTCGCAGCTTAACCTTGTGTAAAACCTGACATTGGGCTCCCTGGTACTCCTTGATGATGGAAATTATTTTACTTGGTATGTCCCTCTTACGAATAACTCTCTAAATATGTATATTCCCGATCAACACTATCGAACGCCTTTTCGAAATCAATGAACATGAGGCGTAATGAGAATCTCCACCCGGCGGATTGTCCAATTATAATTCAGAGAGTTTTTTATGGTCGCTACATGAAAAACCCTCAAACCTAGCCTGTCAATGTGCGATTAATTTCATCCTTGATTCGGTTCAAAATAATTTTAGTCATCAGCTTGGAGTCAGCTATTGAAATAGGAAAATCCCACGTCAATTATTCAATCGGGCCTTACCGGCGTCCATCGATTCGATAACCCGCTTTAATTCCGTCTTGGACGGTGGTCGGTAATGGAACGCGATTCTATCTGGATTTCGACAAAAATATTGTGAAAGGACTTTGCCATCCGAAGATGCCCACGGGACGGAGCCATGCCCCTACAACCGTGCAATTTAGGCAACGAAAAAAAGTCTCCCCAACGAGCGAGCAGCGGCATGCGCTTGCTGCAGCTCAGTATCGGGAGTTACGGATGGGGTTTGTGACACTCGTTGCCCTGTCCTTTGACAAATTATAGAAGAAAGAAATTGGTGGTCAAGAAATTCGTGATCGGTGATTAATCATCAACCAGGAGTTATAAACAAGACGACGAAATACCGCGAACGCAGAGTGGAATGAAAGCACTCATCAACTATTAATGATCTTATGCTAACTAAACCTAACAAACTAACTAACTATCGAGACGCTACCACAATTTCACAGAAAACTTAGCTGCGCTTTATGACACAAGCTCAAAGGCTGCAAGATATTGGCCCCAGTCAGTTAAATTAAATAGATTCAAGAAAAAGTGCATTTATAGCAAGAAAAGTTCTCAGACCTGTTCAATATAAGAAAATGTTTGTGTTTATCGTGTTTGTACAACATTATCTTTGCCAATAAAATAAAATTCACATGGGTTAATCATCATAAAAAATGTGAAATCAATCAATACCCTCGTTTAGTTGTTATCAAAATTTTAGCTAGCTGATAAGAACTACACCATTTGGCCTTGGTGAAATGTAAACATGTGCCTTGTACATATTCAATGTAAGAGCGTCCGATTGCATTACAAGAGTAACACTTTAATGCTTTGTTCAAGGTGACGTTTTCGTAACTGACCACTATCAATCTGGTAAAGTACATTTTACGTGGATATCCTTTACAAATGGTTAAAATCCTTTTGAAGAAAAAGTGGAGTGTTTGATTGATTGATTTTTCACACTTCTGACCAACTCACCCATTTCTGATTGAGATCTCTTTTTTCCATCCCCAAATAGAATATCCTCCAATCGGTATGAAACTTTTAGGGATATCCACTTTTCTAATTTTAAGAAACTCATGTTGGTTAACAATATATGCACTTGAACTTTTAAAAAACTAAAAAATACATTTAACAAACACAAAAGCCAACTGAAATTTCACTTGAACTATTTTGAGAGAGAATAAATTGAAAATTTTCCGCTTTTTCACTTAGATCCGGATCACTGAAAACTGCTAGCCGACAAGACAAACACGAACCACACTCGTATCGTAATAATAACACCGCAACATCAACCACTTTCTGGATTTTTACAGAAACGAAAACACCTAACCGATTTCTTATGTGACATTTTAGCAAATTTATTTTGGCTCTATTTTTCGAGTGAATTTCATTGCAATTTTTCCCTTATGCTATAAACTTCCGCACGCACAAAATTAGACTCGAAGCCTTGTTCAAATACTAATATCTAGCTCTAGCTAGATGTATGCGGTCACATTTGAAATTTTGGCTTATCTCGGCAATCGTGAGAGAGACTAGAGAAAAGCGCGACAAACTTATTGTACAAGTTGTACAAAAAACACGGTATCACATCGAGATTATTATCAACGCCTTATCTTAACTGAAATTTAGTCCAAAAAATGCAGATATGCCATATAGTACACGATAGAGGCCCAAAACAGATATTACGAAATGCAAGAGCTTTATTATTGTTGAGAAAAATCAAACTGTGGCAGAAGTTCTCGTAGTTTAGGAGAAATATTTGAGTTTTCATCTTTTCACTGAGTATATAGTTTTACCTAAAATTGAATCCCCTGCGTATTCCTGTAGTGCCAAACACAACACTTTACATTTTGCCGGTATACCAAAACATCCTATCATAATTGATAGTTTCTAATTGACGTAATTAATCCTTGAAAAACAAAAGAAAAGAAACCACAAAACTTCCATACGTGTATACTTTTATCGGAGCAAGACTTCTGTGTCGAAGTCGAAATTATGACTAACATTTTTGGTGAAGTTAGGCATTGCACGGTGCTGTTATCAGTTATCATGGAAACTAATAATATGGATGGTGGTTCATGGTTGAGGGGCTCGTCGATCATTCTTGTTACGATTCATATTGGAATAGCGTCGTCTTCAACAATCAATCAAAAACATATTGAAATCTAATTTTGGCGTGGTTCTGAGAAGCGAAAATGACACAGTTGTGACCTAGATGACATTATGGCTCTGTTTTTTTTTAACCGATAATAATCGAAAGCTTTAAAGAACACGAAAACGCTGCACAGGATAAGGATAGAATAGAAGATTATCTTATTGCCCGAAGCTTCGGTTGAGAAATCGTAATATCCCGTTCTGCGATAATTCCTTAGTAACACTCAGGACACGTGCAACGGAAAGTTCAAAGCTCCAAAACCACATGTAATATACCTATTGAAGCATGGATATAAAACTAGAAAATATTTCTAATGTTCTATTAGTCGAGCTGCTTAGTTGACGCTTCTTCTTCTTCCTTGCTTCGTTCTTTATACCACTCCCTGGCGTGTCGCGGCGCTCGACCTGAGGCAGTGGCGTAGATAAGGGGGGGGGGGGGGTCAAGGGGATCAATCCCCCCTTCGGTCACACATTTTCTATTATTACTTTAGATACGTAAAACAAAGCAAAAGTAAACTTTTAGCTGGAATTATTCAACGTGTGTAGTGTTCATAAAGACGTGAAATCATTTTCAGAACTGCAATAGCAAATTCAGCACTTACTCAAATTTCAATTATTTCATTTGTGAAATTGAAGCGTATCGATAGAATAGAAACCCTACAGCTCAGGGCTTTACGTTCATTTATTTTTTCACATTGGATCTGGAGTTTCGAACAGGCAAGCATTACTGAAGAAATCTACAAGTGATGCCAGAAAAATTATTTGTAAGCACTGATTGAAAATTGCTGGAAAATCTTAATGTTCTGTTCAAAATTTTGAAAATAATGTGGAACACGGAGTGCTCTTCCACAGAAGCGCAATTTCCAATGGGGAAATGTACAGTAGATAAGATTATAAACAGTTATTCAGGAGAATGGAAAGCTAATGCGAATGAAGAGAAAACGCTTCAAAACTACTTCCAATTTCTGAGCATCCTTTACTGTTTGAGTTTATCAATATTCTTTCTTCTTTTTTTAAGCTTAAATTTGACGAAAGGTTTTATCGTATATAGCAGGGCAAAGCAAGTCTAGACTTTCTCTAGTTGTTCGCAATTTTATTGACTTTAATACGAAGAACTCTCAAAGCTATAACCTGGTTTTCAGGTAGATTTTTTATAATATTTTTTTAGAAATTTCCAAAATTGAAGAAAATATAGTCTTATGCAGGCAATAATTCAAATACAAATTAACAAACAAATGGAGTTCTGCGGAACCCAAGGGTTCCGTGAATATATCTCAGGGGTTTCGCGAAGATATACAAAAATAGGAAAAATTTAGAAAGAGCTTTTGATAACAAAAAGCAAACAATCCATACAAAAAAATGTTTGCAGGTTTTAAAATTTCGAAGCTTAGTCTGCTACACTGCACCAGAAATTAACACTGTAAAATATTTGACCAGCATCAGAGACTCGACCGATTTTCTTCTATAACTTTCTACTTTATGGAATGGAAAAGGAAGTAGTACCAGAAGAAAAGTATGTTCGAGTGTTTTATTGAGGTTTTTAGGATTCAAATTAAGGCACAAATAAATTAGACGATTAAATTTGTGTTAATCGAAACTTTTGTACCATGTTTTTTTAACCAATGTTTAACGGTCCAAATTTTAAGTTCTACTCACAATTATGGTATCCTTTTTAAACAATTGGCTGATAGCTAGAGCCTCGAAATTTATAGAAGATAGCTGCAACGGTGTCTCACAAGTTTGAAAACTTTAGAAATATCTAACCACGAATTTGTTATGGGAGAATTTCGATTTAAAAACACAGAAGCTGTATTTTATCCACATATACTGGGCATTCCCAACGAGCTATGCTCTTCAAAATTTTCCTTTTCTGGAGATTTAATTATATAATTTATTTAAATACCTGTTTTGAGATGTCCCGCGTGACTCCAAAAAGTTTGAGAGCCACTGATCTATCCCAATATAAAGCTCTGATACTCCAATCACAATAGCAAAAATTTGCATACTGTGGATTCACTTACCGTAGTAAAAAAGCTAAATTAACGAAGCAGTGTCACAATTTTTGCGGAGAATTCAATATTTTCAGGACGCTTTTTTATGCCGAAATTGCTATCTATTTTGCAAATAAAAAAGTTTGCTGAAAAACACTGCTAATTTGAAGTGTAATAAATGCAAACATTGTTATTCTAAAATTCAAAATTTGATAACCGTAAAAGTATAAACAATCTTGCCAAATGATCCCCTCCCTCTCAGAAAAGCTATCTACGCCACTGACCTGAGGTGTAGGCACATTGCCCGTTCTGGCGGTAATGTCTCAGGCTATTAACGCTTCATTACCAACAAAAGCACAAACCGCTTCCTTAGTTGAAAAAATGAATACACGTTTTTGCGAATGTCTAAACATGTCCACAGAACAAATGTCAGACCCACGAATCTCTAAACAATGCCAACGAAACAAACTGGTGCCAGAATCACGAATGCCAACATGCCATGATTAAATACACTGCCCGCCGAAATCATTTAAGAAAGATATCAATATGTAAATTTTTAAATGAATTATACAAGTACCGGGTGGTCCACGTAAATATTTACAATTTAAAATATCAAGAAGCGCGGGAGCATTTAGGCCGCCAAAGAAAAAAAAAAGGAGACGCGAACAAGTAAACATGGTTTACCAATTGGCATGGCTACTTTCAGGAAATTTACTGGAAAATCAAAATATTCAGCACATTAAAATCTAGTGCATATGCTATTAAAATCTTTGATCTGTCCACAACGGGAAAATTATATGTATTCAATAAACGGTTTCTTTCTGAAAGACTTACGCGAATTACCCAATTTTACTACAATGCAGCCAACAGTCGTAAAAAGATTTGCCTCTCTATATCTTGAGTTTATTTTTATTTTTTTTTTGAAATTTGGTACGCATGATCTTCGGATGGTCGTATGAAAGAATGCGAAACCGTCATTTCGACCAGTGACTGAAATGCAGCTCTCAATGTGAACGAAATGATGCCTTCCTGACCATTAAGCATTGAAAATTGAAAATCAAAAAATTAATAAGCCTGAATCTGAATACAGGAATATCTTTCAATTTAGATTGGTAGGAACTTTGAATGTGGATGAAATCTAGTATCTCTGTATGTAGCTCCCACCAAAGAGCATATTGATAAATATGAATATTGATCTTGTAAATTCAGGCTTTTCCATTAGGTGTTGGTGTTGGTGTTAGGTGTTGGCAACATTTCATTTTTCTCTTTACGCTCTAAAATGCATAATAAATTACCTACCTACAGTGGGATTCGATCCCGCGATCCTATGAATTGAAGACTAACGCCCTACCTACTACACCACACAGACTTTACGGGACGACGTTGTAATTTAAACCATACATTGTAAAATCGCTCTACCACTTACTGCCGACCGACTGCGAGTGTAAACCAAAAAAATGACAATTATGTAAACAAAGTGATTTCGCATTGAAACATACATTGATTGACTCATTTTAAAAAGATTTCCCATTGAAAATTTGGATTTAAAGGATTTCCCATTAATTTAAAAAGAATGAATTTGAATTAAAGCGATATACACGGTGGGCCAAAAGTAATCACTCTATCGAAACTCGCTGTAACTTTTTTCCATCGTTTTGTTTTCTTTCATTTCATTTCATCCTAACTTCTGAAGTAAACAAATGTAGAATACGAACTGTCAAGCCATGAATCGGTTTACTCCTAAGGAACGCTGGCAAATTTGTTTCGAAGAAGAGGACTGTAGATCTGTCTAACGCATACAACCAACTGGTTCTTGATGAGGAGTCGCAAAACTTGTGTGTTTGGAGTACACATATGGGTAAGATAAGATGAAGCGACTGCCATTTGGAGTCAAGGTAGCAGGGGCGATTTTCCAGAGAACAATCGAAACGTTATTACGTAGCATTCCTTATTGCATGAATTTCATGGACGATATTGTCGTCACTGGTCCTGATTTTAAAACCCATGTTGCCACTTTGAGAGCAGTCCTTCAAAAACTCCAAAATGTAGGTTTGCGATTAAATTCACAGAAATCTATATTTTTCAAAGAACAAATTACGTATTTAGGCTTTAACATTGATGCTAATGGGTTATCTAAAAATCATGATAATATCCAAAATGTATTACACGCCCCAGTTCCTAAAAACGTTTCCGAAGTTCGTGCATTCACAGGTATGGTGAATTATTATTCAAAATTTATACCAAACTTTGCCAAGAAAATGGAGCCGCTATACAGATTGTTGCGAAAGGGGGAAACATTTTATTGGTCAAGTGAAACTAATCGCTCATATGAATTATTAAAATGCGAAATTACAAGTATTGGTCCACTTTGATCCCCAAAAACCTATTGTACTTACGACTGACGCTTGTGATACGGCTATAGCCGGAGTTTTATCACACGAATTCTCAGATAAATCTTTACGTCCGATAGCTTTCGTATCGCGAAGTTTGTCAGCCTCTGATAGAAAATACGCTACATTTCAAAAAGAAGCATTGGCGATTGTTTTTAGCGTGGTGAAATTGCAGCAATACTTAGTTGGAACAGATTTTGTTTTGCAAACTGACCATAAGCCGCTCATTAGCATTTTTGGAGAAAATAAGGGATTACTAGTAATGGCAGCGGCACGAATGCAACGCTGGGCTTTTATTTTATCCGGTTTTAATTACAAAATAAAATATGTAAAAGGTAATGAGAATCAGGCCGATACTTTATCGCGTATTCCGCAACAGACCAACATTATACAAGAGTCGGATGAGGCTAGTTATATTAATTATATCGCTTTCGAAAGTCATTTTCATTTGAATTTTGAAGATATTTCACGCGAAACAAGGCGCGATCCTATATTATCGAAGATACTTCATTCAATACAAACTGGTAATTTGAAACTGTTGAAGGGGGATGAATTTATCGCATATCGCAACAAAGACGCAGAATTATCCGTAGAATCTAACTGTGTATTGTGGGGTTATCGTACGGTAATTCCATTGAAACTTCGGAATTCGATACTCCAACGTATTTATTTACCAATTTAGGTATAGTTAAAACTAAAGCTTTGGCAAGATCCTATTTATGGTGGCCGAAACTCGACAAGGACATCAAAAATTTGATAAAAAACTGTCCATCTTGCAGAACCATGCAACCAAGTCCCGAAAAATGTTCGTTGATTCCCTGGCAACCAACTACTTCTCCATGGTCGCGTATACATCTTGATTTTGCAGGTCCGATTTGCAACTACCACATTTTTGTAATAGTGGATTCGTGGTCTAAGTGGACTGAAGCCTATTTAACTAAAAATTTAACCACTTCATTTGTTATAGAAACACTTCGGGACATATTCTGCAAATTCGGTCTAGTGGACACTATTGTAAGTGACAATGGGAGACAATTTACGTCGTCTGAATTTCAGCGATTTATCAAGTTGAATCGCATTCGTCATATTTTGACTGCACCTGGCCATCCAGCCACAAATGGCCAAGCAGAAAATTCGGTTAAAACCATAAAAAAGGCAATTTATGCCACGTTGAATGACACAAAACACAAGGATAGTCTCAAAACGATTCTTAATCGATTTTTGTTTGGTTATCGCAATGCAAAACATTCTACTACGGGTGAATCACCAGCTAAATTAATGTTTGGACGCGACCTTAAGACTAGATTTTCTCTCTTAAAACCACCTTTAACTCAAAATTGAATTATTGCAAACCAGGAAAAGAATATCATTAATTCCAAAGGCCGACGAAATTGCTCGTTTGAATTAGGTCAGAAGGTTGACGTACGCGATTATACAAATACAAATAAAGCAAGCTGGACACCAGCCGTGATTTCCAATCAATTGGGTCCTCGAAATTACGAATGCATTTTAACTAATTCAAACAGATCAATCAAGAGGCATTTAAATCAGATTCGTTCATTGGGTAATGATTCTAATTCTGATGTTGAAGCTAGTTCGCATCACACAGCAATCGAGGAAAGTGCAACTATAGCTGCTCAAGATATTGTAATCGACAACGAGGGAGGAAAGGATATCGGCATAAGTCAGTCAGGCATGAGCACAGATAAGTCACAGTCAGACGAGCGTCCAATCAGAGAAAGTGCGCGTAAAGCATTAGAAAATTTGAATTCGCAAAAACAGCGCAAATTAACGATTAACGATTAACGATTTTTTTCTTCCTAAATTGGATGAACTAGGACTGAAGAACATTGGTTCCAACAGGACGGTGTAACCGCTGCACAATCAATATTCTGAAGGAAACATTTCCGGGTCGTTTAATCTCTCGTTTTTGTGATTTGCACTGGCTGGCCAGATCACCCGATTTAACTGTTCCAGACGTCTTTTTATGGGGTTTTTTTGAAGTCGCGGGCTTACGTCAATAAGCCTCAGACTCTTGAAGCCCTTAAGGAGAATATTCGCCCGATATTCTGGGAAGAGTGATGGAAAATGCCATAAAACGGGCCCGTATGGTCATCAACTGTGGCGGCGGCTACTTGGCCGATATCATTTTTGCGACTTGATACAATAAATTCTAAGGGATTAAATAAACGTATTTTATAAGCAAACCCAAAGTTGTTTTTTTTTTATTAAGAAAAATACAGCGAAAAAACATCGGATAATTACTTTTGGCCCACCTTCTATATTTAAAAGGAAAGGATTATATTTAATAGGAATGTAACTCGATTTCAAAGTGATATCGATTGGATTTTAAGGGACGTTATTTTTCTCGGTGTACAATGTAGGTATACAACGAGTTAAAGCTGGTGCCCAAACGGGTGCTAAAAAGGGTGATAAACGCAAAATAATTGCGCCAAGCATGAAAACGAGGACGTCCTAGACCTCGATAGGAATGTTTAGATAAGGCAGAATATCTACGAGTTTCCTAGACCGCGGAGGGCGTCATGGTTGAATGTAAACAATTTAGGCAGTTAAGGCCATATAATTAAAAAAAAAATATTTGTTCTCAGAGCATATGGTAACTTCCATTGCGAAATTGAGTTAGTTCAGCTCTTATTGATTATCTTTAGCAATTCTGAAAAGGTTTCAACATGCTTTTGATTGTTTTAACGGCCATCAATTCTTCTTCTTCCTTGCCTCGGTCTTTATACCGCTCCATGGTTCCGCGTTGCTCGACCTGCGGTGTAGGCACATCGCCCGTTTTGGCGATAATTTCTCAGCATATTTCTACAGGCAGCTCTATCTTGGATCGTGTCATCGCCGAGACCAATGCGTTGTTGTTGCTTTTTCATTTGACACATCCAGGTGTTCTTCGGTCTGCCTCTGGCCTTGGGTCCATCAAGTGGAACTTCCATTGATATCGCTCTCTTTGCGGGGTTCTCAGGCGGACGCCTTTGAACATGGCAATACCAATCCATTCGTCGGTCTTCGAGCTTTTCGGTGATTGGTTGGTCTATGGACAAGCTGCCTCGGATGTAGCTACTCTTGATGTGGTCCCTTTTGGTTACACCAACTGACATGCGTAACATTTTCATTTCAGTCGCTGTCATTTCTTTCGCGTAACCTTCATACATGGTCCAGCATTCTGATCCATTCATGAGTGCGGGACGTACAACCGTTTTGTACAACTTGCCCTTTAGCTTCAGTGGTATTTTCTTATCGCAGAAAACTCCAGAGTTTTCTCGCCACCTCATCCACCCAACCTTTGTGCGATGTTTGATGTCATCATCGCATGTAGCTCCGCTGTTCACCATCGAGCCAAGGTACTTGAACTTGGTACAAGACTTAAGCTGCTCTCCTTTGACGTACATTTCTGGTATCGGTGCATTTGGGTCTGAGAATTGGCAGCATAAGAACTCAGTCTTTGTTATACTTACCCTCAGTCCATGCTCCTCCAGAATGTCACACCATTTTGTAAGCGCAGCTTGCAAGGCAACGATGTTTGGGCTACTGAGGACTATATCATCAGCAAAAAGAAGAGATATTTCTAGGCCGTCGGAGACACGTGTTAATAAGTAGCACATGATGATGTTGAAAAGCAACGGACTCAATACACTGCCCTGGTGTACTCCGACATTCACCGGAAATTCTTCTGATTCACCGGCTGTGCATCTAACCTTAGTCGTAGCTCCATCGTACATGTCTCCTATCATCCTGACGTATGCCTCGGGGACATTAAGTGCTCTCAAGGCCAACCATATCAGATCACGAGGTACTCTATCGAATGCCTTCTCCAAATCGATGAACACAAAGTACAAGTCCTTTCGTGCTGCTCTATACTTTTCCATCGCAATACGAATGCACTGAATCGCATCGACTGTAGATCGACCTTCGACAAAGCCGCATTGATTGTCATTCAACCGCACAATCTTTCTCAATCGGTTGCAGACAACTCGCTCGTAGATCTTTAGTGTATGAGGTGTTAACTTTATAGCCCTATAGTTGTTGAGTTTGCGTGAGTCTCCCTTGTTCTTATAGAAAGGAAGAAGAAAACTTTCCCTGAAAGCATCAGGCATCGGTTGCCCACCTTTGATTTTGTTGAAGAGAACTGTGAACCAACTAAGCCCGACATTTTCCATTTTCAACCAAAATTCCGACCATCAATTCTGTTTCCATATATTTATCCAATGTTTAACCATAAAAAAAATCATCCAAAAAAATCATCCGAAATTTCATCCAGTAAGGAATACAATTAAGAGTTTCACCATCTATTAAAAAAGGGACTTAAAAATTATAAGCCATCTTCGGCTGAGACAGACCGAAATATTCTATTACGAAAAACATTTACAAGGCGGATCTTCGACAGCCAATTCATTTAGGATGCCTTTCTTAAAAGCGACCTTTCGTTTGGCTTTATTTATCTCTTAAACCACATTGTTACAACGGCGGATAGTTCCAATCGAAAACGTTGACTGCCAAGACTACGATAAGTTTTGTAAGGTCAATAATAATAAATAATAATTAAATTATGTTAGTTTCCCTAATGATATTCTCTCTCTCTCTCTCGACTACCGTAACTCCTAGTGGAGCATGGTGCGTTGATGACTACCGTGTGTAGTCATCAACGTTACAAAGACAATTGAATTCGGAGTGTGATACGCAGTGGCGTAACGTTTCTAAAATATCTTGTGTGCGAGTTCGAAATGGGGGCCCCCACAAAGTGTAATTTATAATTAAACAAAATTGTCGAAACCACTATTTTTGCTGATTAGTACACGCTGTTGTAAATTTGGAAAAATATTGAAGTTACAAGTAACTCCAGGACTATATTTAAAGGACTTACACTTCTTCTTCTTCCTTGCCTCGTTCTTTATACCGCTCCATGGCGCCGCGTCGCTCGACCTGCTATGTAGGCGCATCGCCCGTTCTGGCGATAACGTTTCAGCATATTTCTACAGGTAGCTCTATCTTGGATCGTGTCATCGCCGAGACCAATGCGTTGTTGTTGCTTTTTCATTTCACACATCCAGGTGTTCTTCGATCTGCCTCTGGCCTTCGATCCATCAAGCGGAACATCCATTGATATCGCTCTCTTTGTGGGGTTATCAGACGCCTTTGAACATGGCAATACCAATCCATTTGTCGGTCTTCGAGCTTTTCGGTAATTGATTGTTCTATAGACAAGCTACCTCGGATGTAGGTACTTTTGATATGGTCCCTTTTGGTTATAACAACTGACATGCGAGGATTTACACTATCGACGGTAAACTAAAACCTCACGATTCAATCGAGTAAGCGGCTCGAAATTATTTGTTTTTTAGTTCAAATCCAGGGTTTATTTGAAGGCGGTTATTAGGGTCTGTGTAAAAATGCGATTTATTCTTGACAAATTTAGGTTTATTATGAAATCTAGAATCATGTTCAGCCTATCGTCTTAACTTTTCACACAATTTGACAGTAGAGTAGAATCCGTATAAATGTACATTCCGAATATATGATGCATGACTAGAACTGTTTTTTTTTTTGCAGCATAGGCGAAATTGACAACATTTTACCAAACTTACTTATAGATTTAGTCAGGGATTTTGTTTTAAATCGCGTTAAGAACCCGGTGATTTTTTTTCTGTTAATTGGATTTTACGTTAAATCAGAGCTGTTAATGGGTGAAGTCATTACTTCTGTTCACTTTATTCAGATTACAACTTTATTCAGAAAATGTGTTTCTGAAATTATCTTTATTTTGATTTATTTTGAATAATTACTTAGAAATGTATTGTATCAATATTTAGGGAGAATAGGAGCAGACAGGGCAAGGCACCACGCCACAGATGACAAAAACCAAAATTAAATTAATATTTGCATTTAACTCAATATCATACCTATGTGAAAAAAAACGAATATTTTGTAGAACACTCAATAGGCAGGCATACGTTTTTCTCAAAATTAAAAAATTGAATTTAAGTCTTCGCCATTCTTCAAAAAATAGGCTTGTTCTGCTATCCGTTCTCATAAAAAGAACTTCTGTGTTACAATTTCCCGTTATACGGCGGCGGCTGCTGATTTGTCACTAGTATCGACAAAAAAGAAGAAGAAATTCCCCTTTCGAGAGCTGATAGCGTAATGTTCCCTAAGGTCATCCCAGGTAACGAAAATACAGTTCTTCAGCGAAACAATAAGATGTTCCTTGAAGTTCTCATATCCAACTGCTTCGAAGTAAAACAAATGTTCCATTTAACAGCACTCCTAACTTGTTCATCTGTTTTAAATCTAGCTTCAGTGTGTCTATAAATAAGAAATCTAGTATTTTTTTAATCACAGTCCAAAATTGTCTTCTCTTCACTATGTTAGGGGGCCCCTGTGGGTTGGGGGCCCGTGTGCGACCGAACACATGGAACACCGTACGTTACGCCACAGGTGATACGGTTGTCAGCCGTACCACTTCCTAGTCGCATTGTTAGTTTATTATTCTACGATAAGAATATTTCTTATCATCTTCTTCTGAATAATAAACTTGCGACGAGTCGTGCCGAGTTTGGAAACTCGTTTCTCTATGAGTGTCTATTTCACAGAGTGGCGGCCGAACGATCACGGCCACAGAGCACGACAAAGGGTGCTCTGATATTACCAAGGTGTAATACGATCACTACAAGAAGTGGTATTTGGTAAAAACTTTATGATTTTAATGGCTCTCCACACATTTTAATTTGATGGTTCGCAACAACTAACGAGTTTTATCAAATGGTCCCTCGTGTGTAAAAGGTTAAGAACAACTGTTCTAAACAGATGCCAGAACCACGAAATTTCACGGTACCTTTGTATTTAGTGTTTACATGAAATAAACGATCTATCGCCGAAAATACCCATAGAATTTCTGCTAATTTAGAAAAAGGTTTTGGGCCAGATGAACATGTATTTAATTTTTTTCAGAGCATAGACGTCTATTATGAAGTTGGTTCAATGGGATTACTAGGTTAATGTATCTAATTATAATTGATTTTTTTTCTATGTCTTCTCTCCAATCGGCGATTTCAATGAAAGCTTACATACTCTTTGAAATTCCATAAAAACAACAAAATCCCGGAAATCTCTAAGACTAAATTTGTATCTTACCAAAAAGAATATTATACACTTTTCATATTTCTTTCTTTTTTCTGAAAACATTTCCTTTATTGCAAAAATTTAATTTCGCCCATACAACGACGAGATAACAAAATACTATAATGTCGTGGTTTTAGCGCTGGTTTCGCTTGCCCACTAAATAGATCCCCACAGCTATATTATGCAGAACTGTATAGTAGGTTCGTTTCATTGGGTTTATCCCGTGTAGGCTTGGGTAGAACTTCATATAAAAAAACTACACTTACCCAGGTATAGTTCGCGCCTGTAACTACCCTACACGGGATAAAGCTTAGAGGAATCACATGTAGATGGCTGACGCATAGGGGAAATATAAGGGAATTTTGTTTTTCAAACCAAATGTGAAAATTTTTCATGAGAAAAGATTTTGAAAAAAAAATAATCATCCTTTGTGATAAAATCCACCACATCTAAAAAATAAACCGACGAAGGTGAGTCAAAGATGCCCAAAAACTGTCAAATGTCAGCTGTTTGTTCTTAACCGGGATGTTACCCGCGATCGTTTTTTTTTTCGAGTCAGATTTAACCGCGAGACGAAAAAAACGTCGCTAGTATACAGCTATATATTAAAAAAGACCCGTGAAAATCCAATGAAGAGCAGAGTCACCGCTGGAAGTTGGTATAGTATACAACTACTGCTATGGATGGCGATAAAGAGAAATGTAAATGGCCCAAGAAGATGGTGCTGGGCTATGGTTGTAAAAAAGGATATTTTAATGGAAGCGGAAACTATTCATGAATCCACCAAGTGAAATTAATTTTTTAGAGTGCTTTACAGCTTTTCGAGGCGGTGGCTGCAAAAGTCCAAACACAACCGTGTGACTAAGTTAAAAATCCAACGGATGTTAAGTTACTTCGCAGTTTTTTCCAGTTGCTTTTATGCTTTTGCAATTTTTTGCTGCCGTTTTAAGTGGGCAGACATCTAGGTATGTAGTTGCAAGTATAATAGAGACGAGCATGGTGTGTCGTGTCGTATGTTTCTACGCTAGCGGTATCTATTTTGTCGTAAATAGAGAAAAGATTTATCTCGTTATAATAAACGTCTTAAAATTATGCTTTTATTCAGTATAGATATAGGCGGGATGATGTAAAATAAGAAATGATCTGATTATTGTTTAATTTTTATTAAATGTTTTATTGTTATTAAAATAAGGTGACCCGACTCCTGAAGACCCAATGCTGTAAACATATATGAGGAGTTCGGTTTTCAGGCAAATCCTCAGCCATACTAACCCCCTCCGCCTTCACGCCAATTTGGAGAAAGAATAATATCTGGGGAGGCAAGGTTCTGTTGATACTAAACAGGGAGTCCTAAAGTGCTCAATGTTCTCCTCAGTGGCGTAGATTAAGTGAAGCAGATCAAGGGGATTGATCTCCCTGCTCACACATATTTTTTTTATGCTCAATTATAATGTATAAATTTAGGGGGATTTCGGAATTAATCCTTTTTACAGTATTTTCAATTGCATAATTGTTATTGCCTTGGCAAGAGTTTTGACAATTTGTCGTACATGAGATTTGGATTTCTTCAATCGCTTTTTTTTTCAGAAAATGCGACTGACACAACAACAATACAGCTGGAATTTACTAAGATATTTTAAAATTATTGCGAAAATCAGTATGATGCTGACACACCACTCACTGATGCCCATTTTTACCGCATCCATCTCCAGTGTGGGAACGATTCTTAACATTTGCGATCGGTGTTGAAAACCAACCTTCAATTTTAAGTTCGCCTACAACCTTCCAGGATCGAACTTTCAAAGTTTACAGCGTATTCCGCGTACTGATAATTTTAGGCGATGCTAAAAACTTCGCAGTTCATCCTGAGATAATCTGTTCCCTGGCGGGATTAAGCGTATCATTCAGGAGTCTCTAGTCCAATTTCGATTAAGTAGGTATACCAACAATAAGGTGGTGATTTTCAAGAACAAACTTCCAAGACCTCCATATCACTCGACAGGCTCTGTGAAGGAGATGGACAAGGGAATTGGGTCATTAGAAAAGGCCATGGATATGGCCTTCAAAGGTTCATGCCCGGTGAAGCGCAATAAGAAAACCCTTCCTCAATGGTGGAATGAGGACCTATCCAAGCTCAGGAAGCTTACTCACGACATTTTCAATATCTGCAACAAACATAAGTTGTGGCAATCATAAAAGGGCTGTTTGAAAATCTATAAGGCAGCCATTAGGACTGCAAAAACCCAAGCCTGGGAGGAGTACTGCCAATCATTGGATCACGTCAAGGACACAGCAAGGATAAGTAAAATCCTAGCAAAAGCACATTCCTGTCCGTCATTAATAAAGAGAGAAGATGGAACCTGGACGGAATCCACGGATGAGTCTTTTGAATTTCTTCTGAGTATACAATTCCCTGGGTGCAAAAGCGTTTGCACGCCCATACCAGCACTGCATAATACTGACATTAGATTGGGTGACTTTGTAGACTCTGACATTATGGAGGAGAAGGTCTCCTGGGTTATTTTTAGCATTTCCCTATTTAAATATCCTAAGGTCAGACGGCATACTACCGATCATGATGCAGAAAATGCAGGATCTTGTAGTTCCAATGGTTTTACCACTCTTCAGGAATTTACTGATCCTCAACTACGTTCCCCACTCGTGGCGACGAGTTCGAGTCGTTTTCATTCCGAAAGCAGGTAAACGTGGGCATGAAACCGCGAAGGATTTCAGGCCCTCATGGATACCTCGGTAATTGGATTGTGACTTTACCGAGGACTAGAGGAATCCATGCGAACTTGGGAAACAGCCATCTGACTAAATTCGTTCACAGGGGTACACCTCAGGGTACGATCATCTCTCCGCTACTGTGGCTAATAGTAAACAATAAAATCTTAACTAAACTTGATGAGGAAGGTATAAAGCTGTGGCCTTAACGTAAACCGAAGCAAACAAAACTGATGCTGTTTACTACAAAAACCAAATTATCACCTTGTTCCCTTCCAAAACTAATTGGACAACAGTTCACATTATCACCCAGCTCAAAGTATCTGGGAGTCGTTTTACAACCAAAGCTTAGAGAGAAGTTAAACATAGAAGAGCGTGTAAAGAAAGCCTGCGAAGCTTTTTACGCCTGCAATACAATCTTGAATAGAAGGTGGGGCACTAATCCAAATGTGATACTCTGGCTCTACACCGCAATTGTACGCCCCATTTTAACATATGGGACACTGGTCTGGTAGCGAGCCCTCAGTAGAGCTTACAATTTAACGAAATTAGGCAGGGAGCAAAGATCGGCATTACAGGAGGTATGCAAACCTGCCCGAGGGATGCGTTAAATCTAATCCTACATCTTCTGCCGATCAATCTTTTTTATCAAGGAACAAGCTCAAAGAGTCGGATCGCTGGATTGCCAAGCCATATGGCCACTCTGATATTCTCAACCAACTGTCACAAGAGACGATCGAAGCTACGACGGACTATGCCGTGACTACATACTAACTTTCCGGAATAACTTCGATGTCAGATTTCGCACCAGGAGTCAATGGATGGGGAGTGAGTTAACAAAGGATTACGATCTCTCCCTTTTCACACTGAACAACCCTGGAGCAAGGCACACAGTCACCCTACTTTGGGTGGCGGGACACAGGAACATACAGGGGAATGAGGTTGCAGATGAGTTGGACAAACTGGGGGAACTCTGGACAGCTCTCATGTGGAGCGCGTATGGGCTGGATTGTCGCGCCTGTTATTTATTTTTTAACCTCCATCCTTTAAGTAGCTTAACGGAGTTCTGTGGTCTCAAAATGGCGCTTTTCGTGCTAATTGGGCTCTTGGCATGTCTCGCCTTTAGCCACCACTTTTACCAACCAAGGTGGGGATTATGAAACATTTGATTCCAAGTACCACGTTGTTCGACGTATAATATTTGCTTTCTTCTTTCAGAATTTCAGCTGAACAAGCAGAATTGAAATAAATTCAAAACTTTGAAGCGACAGCCCACTTTTCGATATCGTCAGCAGACCTCCTACGATTAAAGAAAATTTTTATTCCGCATAGAAAAGCAAAGAAACAAGATGGTAGTGATTCCATAAATTACTTTTTTTAAAACTCCTCAATTTAATGGGTTTCCCCTCTGCTGAAACTAATCCTGACCACGGATCCCCTCCCCCTCTAAAAAGCAATCTACGCCACTGGTTCTCCTTGACCGAAAATCATCAGCCAGCATTTTGCTTGAAACAGATTAGACGCGTTGAATGCTGCCGAAGAAAGCAGCACAATGCATTTTAAGTGGCTAACAAGTTTCCTGCTGCTGTTCAACAGCAATAGTAAAATACATGTCAGCCATTTAATATGCAACGCGTCTAATCTGTTTCCATCATTTAAAGCACAAATGTTTTGACACGAAAAGCTATAACAGGGGAGAGTACTCGAAATATGATTATACACATAAAACGGTGGCACAGTTTCAATGTAGCTATGGAGTGGAGTCTAAGGAGAACCTCCAGAGCGGTGGAAGAGTTACTTCTCCTGGTTGCGATATTTCTGGAGGAGAGTATGCAATTCTTCATGGTTAAAGACTTATTGTGGGAAAAAAGGTACCTAAAAACCCATGGCAGAGTTCTTTCTGTAGAATGCAGTCAACTATAGAGAATTGGATAGAGTACAGTGGTCGATTTCCCCTCGTTTTGTGATAGGAAAAATAAATTAAAATCGCATCTTTCCACGAATTTTGAAAGCTAGAGACCTGAAATGTTCACCATACAGGGTGTCCCGCATTGGGTGGTCAATACTGTAAGGGTTGATAGCGCAACTTGTTTCAGCAAGAAAATTACCAATACAATCGGAATTTTTTACCGTTACCTTGTTATCGCTCTTTTTGTGAAAGTCTTCGAAAATCGCGACTTGTCCTGCAAAATCATAATTTGCAGCCCCCCTGATAACTTAATCCAAGATTTGATTTCAGTTTCAGAAACTCCATAAAATTTCACAAAAACTGAAGTTTTTCCTGTTGCCAACATTATCGGCACTTTCAAGATACAGTTACTCAAACTTAATAGAAATTTTAAAATAGATTTTTCATCGAAAATTCAAACAGTAATTTCATAACGGTGCTTTATACGTACAACTCTGCAAAGTTGATAAAAGTTGCTTCAACATGTTGGCTTTCCAACGGTATATCACTTTTCATATTTACATTGCGAGATTTTAGAATTACACATATTGGATATAAAAAACAAGGTAATTATTTTCTTATCGAATTATTTAAACTGAAATTTTATACATTTTACTATCGCAATTTTGAAAATTTGTTAAATAAAGATGAAAATAAAGTTTTGAATATGAGAAAGAGCCAATAAACTAAAAATTTTAACTAATGATTAAATGGGTCTGTAGTCTGTTTGATGAATTAGAATAATGCTGCTGGAATTGGCCTCCTCCATTTTGTATGCAGACTCGATACCTTCGGCGCATGGAAGAAACGTCCCGAAGGATTTCAGGAGGGGTTTCCTTAATGTTGTCACAAACATCATTAATTCGCAGCAGCAGCTGTTCCCGGGAGGTAATCGGCTCGGAATAGACATTGCAGACATTACCCCATAAATAAAAATAATGTAGCGAGATTCTATCTCGAATTATAATTGCCTTTGTATGTCTTTTTTCGAGTCAAGGAAAAATTGTTAACGATTCCACTGAAACCATGATTTTTACCATTCAATGCGTGTTTACCTAAAATTCTGCAATGTAAAACAGAAAAGTGATATACCGTTGGAAAGCCAACATGTTGAAGCAACTTTTACCAACTTTGCAAAGTTGTACGTATATAGCACCGTTATGCAATTACTGTTTAAATTTTCGATGAAAAATCTATTTTAAAATTTCTGTTAAGTTTGAGTAACTGTATCTTTAAAGTGCCGATAATGTTGGCAACAGGAAAAATTTCAGTTCTTGTGAATTTTTATGTAGTTTCTGAAACTGAAATTAAATCTTGGATTAAGTCATCAGGAGTGCTGAAAATTACGATTTTGCGTGACAAGTCACGATTTTCGATGACTTTCACAAAAGTAGCGATAACAAGGTAACGGTAAAAAAATTCCAATTGTATTGGGAATTTTCTTGCTGAAACAAGTTGCGCTATCAACCCTTACAGTATTGACCACCCAATGCGGGACACCCTGTATAGACAGTGCGATGCTCTACAAGTCTGCCAAAATTCGAAATTCCGCTCGGGCATTTTCAAGTTATGGACAATTTCTGATTATAAAACTTAAAATTACGATTTGCGATTTACGATTAGCCGCAACTTTCGAACGCGGATAGGTAGGACCATGTAATATGGAGCATATGTGAGCGCCAAGTAGGTCTACAAGTGTGCCAAATTTCAGAAAGATTGAGAGGGGTTCCCGAGATATCGAGAATTGCTAAACATAAAATTGCGATTATCTCTCTAAATATCAATTGTATCCGTACAGGGTACAGCAGTCAAACTTTACACCTCAAAAGCAGACAAGACTATGGTCATAGCAATTAGGTTTCATAGTGTGGCATGGCGAATGCTGTACATTTCCCAATGCTGTACGATCGGTCAAAATGCTGCACTGAACAGCAAAATGCTGGTCAGCGTAGATTAAAATGTTATAGTTTTGCTAAAAGATATATCCATTAATTGCGGAAAAATACACAACAAGAACCAAAATCTTCGAAACGACAGTGGTTTTTTGTAGCCACAAGACTGCGATAATCCGGATCTCAAAGATCCTGAATTTCTTGTACACCATGACATTTTGTGTTCAACTTTTGTTTAAAAAAAAGCCTTTGATCGCATACTGAGTTGACGTGATTCTACAACTCTGATCCCAAAAGGGGTGACTTCATCTTTCAAGATTCAATTGTCGCGGTTACGTGACCTTGTCCTCCAGTTTCGGAAGCCCAGCAGCTGATGGGCGTCTTCACTTACGGAGTTCTCCCAGCGAGCTTTCGGTCGTCCACGCAACCTCGCTCCGTCAATTCGATGTGCGTTCATCACTTTCTTTGGCATGCGATTATCGTTCATCCGTTGTACATGCCCTGCCCATTGCAAACGTTGAAGCTTCACGATTTTCGATACTTCCAGCTCATCGTACAATTGATACAACTCATGGTTGTACCGGATACGCCATTGATCTCGCTCCCGAACGGCCCCGAAACTTCGCCGAAGGACCTTTCGTTCGAATCCGTCTAGCAGAATTTCGGAGGCTTGGGTGAGGGTCCATGTTTCGCAGCCATAACATAGCACGGGTCGGATGATTGTTTTGTACACGCGGAGCTTTGTGTTCCTGTGCGCAAGTTTCGAATTAATTATAGGGAGGACCGAGAAATATGTCTTATTGGCTAGTTGTATCCGTCGCTTAATTTCGTCGGTTTCGTTGGCGCCCTTTGATAAGTTATCAAGAAGCAGTACATTACTGTATAACGTTCACAGCAGAGACAATATTGATTCGGTTTTGGTAAACAAAAATATTCTTAATCAATTTTAGTAAAATCAGCGTGAGTAGTCAGTAACAAACCAAGAAGAAAAATTAAAAATAAAACATCAAAATAAATAAACTATTTCACAAAAATATCGCAAGCTGTCTCAAATAACACAAGATACACAAAACTCAAGTCTACTTCTATATTTTTCAGTCTCATCTATTTGGATCCAGATCGCAAACTTTGCCAAGAAACTATATGTAGATATAGGAAAACTACCCTCTAGATGAAATGAAAAGAAAAATACTACCAGAGATGAAACGAAGAAAGAAAGCATACAACAAGAAAACTTTTACCAAGAAACAAAATTGTCACAACTTAACCGCGCTTTGCAAGAAAATTTTCATCGGGACCTAAACAGAAGAAGTTTGTCGGAAAACCGCACACTGCACATACTCGTACACCGAAAACTATTCTATAGTAAAAACGAAAAATTTAAAGACCAAGTCATAGGGAAAGGACAAGGGATTGTCATTGTCGTTGTCTTATTCTTAGTCCTTGGTCGGGATATTGTATGTAGGGTAGGTTCGTTTTCGTATGCATTTTTCTTGGCTAAAGACAAGCGAAAAGGATCTAAGTATAACGTTGAGAGCATGCTGAACGAAAATAACTTTCTCCAACTTTTTCGGGCAGAAATAATTTATGACAGCTGCAACTTATTTTGTTGTAAAATTTACTGGTGCAGTAGATGTGTGTGTGTAGTGGGGATTGGTTTTATATTGTAGATTTTTGGGGTATGTTCCAAAAATGTTCAAGGCAAAGGTATCATTTATTTATTCCCAAGGTTTATAACGTAATATTCGGTCAATGATAAATTATTCGGGAAGATTATGGGAAGATTGCTATAACTGACATGTGGAAAAGCTGACCAAGGTTCGGATGTTACACATACGTTATACCCATAAGATGGTATGGGGTATATTGTTTTTGTTGCGCAGATATTATGTAACACCTTAAAGGCGCTACCGGAGGTATGGCAAAGTATATACAGGATGTCCCAAACCCCAACGATAACCCAGTAACCGTGGATAGCACATTTAGTGCCCGTTACGGGAAAAAATATGAAAAAAAATCAGTTGCGTTTTTTTACGGTTATCTGCAATTAAAGAAAAATCGAAAAAATACCGGCGTACAGAGGGCTGCGCCCGCAATACGAGGGTTTTTTAGAATTTTAATGCATAGTGAATATTTTTTGTACATATATTTTATAAGCAATAAATAAGTATTGTGCACAACATTAATGAAATGCTTCCTGTAAATCTATTTTTGGATTGCTCTAAATAAACGCGTTCCAGAATGAAAGGCTAGCGCCTTTCATTCTGTTCCACCTTTAATTAGACCAATCCAAAAATAGATTTACTATTTACCCAGTTTGTATAAAAGTACTCCAAGGCAAATCTAAAGGCAACGATTTAAGATTTCTGATGGCCTTTGACCAAAAAGAAACTCAGGCAAACGTAAGGATGGCTTGGCTTTATATATGAACTGAATTATTAGCTGTAAATCTACTGTTACTGTTTTTTAATCAACGAAAGGCAACCTTGTATATTCCATTGTGTTCCCTGTCATAAGAGCCAACGCAAGCTTTCCTATGAGTATTGAACAAGTATACTTTTGCAGCTATTCAGGGACACCCTGTTAACTTGCTTCTACTAACTTCAAACATTTTTGTGACAAACACTATTAACATTCTATGCATTTCCACCAAATTTCATGTTCATTGCTTCATCAAGTTAAAAGATATACAATGAAGAAATGCTTAAGAGGCTTGCATTGTGAAAGACCCTTACTAAATACTTATTTGGCTATATTTCCGGTTTGGATACAGTTATTCGAATGAAAATTCGTGGACATATTCTATATGTAATTTTCTAAGAACACTTAGCAGCATTTTCATATTTGGAAACCTAAGAGGGGCTACACACGAACAAATAGAAATTTTACAAATTTACTGTTATTTACTTTTCCTTTGCAAAAGTCAACAGTCTTAATATTTAACGTATATAAGGCCCTACCGACCAATCTTTGTGCAAAGTTTCATATCGATCCCTATAACGGTTTAGAAAAACGGAGCTCGAAAAGTAAGTTTAACTTTAAACGCCAATAACTTTTTTACCGTTACTCGAAACTGGAAAATTTTAACTGATATGAGGTGTACTCGTTTAGATCTTTGATATAAATACCCATACGTCAATCTCCGATAAAAACTAAAAAAGTCGACTTTTTTCAAACGTTCGGGACACCCTGTTGTCTTCTTCCTACCAACTTCTAAGGTATATGTGCCAAAGACTGTAACCATTCTACACATTCCTACCAAATTTCATGACAATCGGTCGAGCCGTTCGCGAGTTATTTAGTGAACAGACGGACAGACGGACAGACGGACAGACGGACGGACGGACAAAATCGATTTCATAAGGGTTTTTTGAAAAAAAAAATTTCTAAAAAACCCTAAAAACGTAGACCTTACTGTAATTTTTCATCCACTGTAAGTGCAAATCATAATATTTCTCAATTTTTTTTTCGGTGCAGCAGCAACAAAATGATTCACCCCAATCCGAAAAATAACTGTTTTGTTTTGATAGAAATGTGTATGTACTTCTTTGTGGAACCGAAAGATCAAATTCATCGTTTCGTCTAAGTTCAAAAAACTGTACTGTAAAAAAAATTGCATCGGGACCTTCCGGAAAATAATTTGAAAAGTTGGCGCATAGTCTCTATGACGCTTGCTCCATTATTCCCGATGGGAGTCAAAATATTTTTTCGGAGATCTGAAACCATGGCACATATTACCCAAAAATTGCAATACTCAAAATATCCAAAAAACCTCTGGAGGCCTGTAAAGTTAAATTTTGAATGGGAATGTACCGGTATTTGACTCATTCTGAACTTTACAGGCTGACTGATTTTTTAAAAATATTTTTCCCGTAACGGACACTAAATGCTCCATCACCGGTTATCGTTGGGGTTTGGGGCACCCTGTAAATAAATGATCAGGGTCGGTCCCTGATTCCAACAAGCTATATCTATCCGTATGTCTGTCTGTACGCACGATAACTCTCGAAATAATATAAGCTAGCGATTTGAAATTTCGGTCAGATGTTTGTTTTGATAAAATCTTGGACGATATTACAAATGGATCAAATCGGACCCCTACCTCCACTACAAATTGCCCCTCCTTGATGTTTTAATTCGGCCATAACTTCGCTATGGACCTGAAATTTTTATCAATGCCTAATTATCATATATGCTTTGAGTTGATGAAAAGTGGACCAGGTCCGACTACCCCTACCCCTACTTCCCCTACAAAGTTGTATTCAGCCATATCTTTTGATCGAATGTCGCGAAAAAAGTCAAATTTGTACCAAATGGTAACTGTTGGATGCCTTTATAATGCCATGCCATATCGGACCCATCTACCCCTTCATCCCCTACAAAAGAAAACAAGTAATTGAATGTTTTGGGTTTTGCGTGCATTTTTAACAAGAAATTTAATATTTTGAGTTTTGCGTGCCTTCTAGGTATGCACATGGGTATAAGGTATACAATCATTGTGCTATTCGCGCGATTAGAAATCGGTCTCGTTCTATATGTAAAATTGGGAATATTACACTATCAGCACTCGAAAGGAGAATGTTTTCTTCTTTTGTCGACACTAGCGCCACTTACTGTAACATCCGCCATATAGCGGAAAATATCAGAAACACAGAAGTTCTCCTTGTGAGAACGGATAGCAGAAGAAGCCTATTATATTTAGATAGCCAAAGTTGAAGAAATCCATTGCAAACCTAAAGACAGCCACGAACTCTGAACCACTTTACGCTTGAACAACGTTAGGAAATATTGAAAATTTATTTTCAATATGAGTGCTGTGTAGCTCAAACAGTGCGTTTTTTTGAAAAAGAAGTTTTGGCCGAAATGAAGCAACTGCTGTTCGCAAGTTTGTGCCAGAGGTTCGTGAGGCTGCAAGTAGACAACATTCATGACCCCCGTTGTTGGACGGTGCGCACAAACGACAATGTGGCTGCAATGACCGAGAGTCACATGAGTCGTCTCTACGAACACGTGCCTTAAGACTCAATCCAGGAACATCAACTCGTGCCGTTGATTTCAGCAGCTCAACATTTTTAACGCACGAACTTGAGGAGAATACTGCACTACAAACTCGGATTATTCGCTTTCAATGTCCAATTGACTTACACGCCTCGCAATTTTGGCTTTAGAACAGTTTAAATTGGACAATAATTTTGGGCGAAAAATCATCTTTTCTGACGAGGCACATTTTCATCTTGATGCCTACGTTCGCAAACAAAACTGCCGCATATGGAGCTCGGACAACCCGTAGGTTATTGTCGTGAAGCCAATGCATCCACAGAGAGTGACAGTTTGGTGCTGATTGTGGAGTGATGACTTCATTGGACTATATTTCTTCGAAAATGGCGCTGGCAACTACGTTTCGGTCTACGGTTGGCGTTATATGGTTATCCGACTTTTTATTGAAATTGAGGGCACAGAATTAGACAACCTCGGGCTCCTGAAGGATGGTACGCCAAGCGACACAACCCATGCCACAATCGATCTTTGGCACGCCAAATGCCCAGATGGTGTTATCAGCCGTTTTGGTGATGACGATTCGCCGCCTTAGAGCTGCGTTTTTATCCATTTGGACTTTTTTGCTTGTAGGGAATCGTAAACAACCGATGTTATATCAACAATCCAGAAACGATTTAAGCACTTCAGACCAACAGCATCCAATTAATCCGCGACCTACAGACCGAAACTATCAACAAGGTCTGCGAAGCCATCCGCGGCAGCAACTTGAACAAATTTGTGTTCCACAATTAATGGGAATGTTAGCTCTTAAAGCTAAAACACATGAAAAATATATTTTTGTTAATTTTATTGCATTTTTGAAAAGAAACTTTTATTAGGCGCACAGAAAAGGACTCAAATAGAAGTGGTCTGTTCGGTAACTCCCCGAAGCTGCGATTTAAGAGAAACCAAAGCTGTAATACTTCAGCTGAGCAATGTATGCGAAAAAAACGATCGTCCACGATAATAAGGATGTAGCGAAACTTTCAGCGTGGTGGCACCGTTTGTTGACTCTAAAAGCAATTCGGGTCGCGACCACATCGAGCGAATATTTGAAAACACAAAAAAGTCACACGGAGCCAATTCTGGCAGCGGTACGTAGTCCAATTCGACCAATTTGGTCATTGTGGAAGAGCAGTTTCTTCTTCGCCACATGGGTCCATTTCTGCAATTCGGCATTGAATCGGCTCAATAATTCGGCAGGAACAACCCTGGCCTGGTGACAGTTTTATCTCTTTACAGTCGATGTGGATCGCACATTGTGAATCCCAGAAAACAACGACCATCAGCTTTCCATCACCCAAATTAATGCAGTATATGACTGTCTCTCGCCCCTTCAATCGGCGGTCTGTCAATATATAATCCGAGATTTTTGTCAAATGTCACGTTTTCATCAGCAGCTTATATGCAGAAGCTTTTTGGCAGTCACCATCGAAGAAGACAGAGACTCGGTACAGAATATACAAGCGCACTTTGATTTTGCTGCGCCATTTTCCTTTCAAAAACAAGAATCTAATTATTGACCGATATAGCTCTTTTCCCATTTTCTAAAATCCGCCGGACACGCCCATTTTAACACACAGTCAAACCATTCGGCTGAAATTTTAAAATACCGTTATTGAAGCTAGACAAAAAGCGCAAACTGTCTGACCAACAGAACGTGACCTTAGTTTTTCATAATTTTTTTGACTTTTTTTTAGACGAGGTTTTCTCCCCAGACAATATGGGAATCATATCATAGGTTTGGATTCGGTATTGTCAAAAGAACGGAGAAACAATATACGAACAATTTCAGACAAATAGAATTTTAATCCTAAAGAATTAGTGGCAACAGCATATTATCAAAATAAAATTTGAAAAGTTTATTTTTAAGGATTAATGCAAGGATAACAGATGCAAGAAAATGAATTGATCAATTATACGCTTTGAAATCTGAAGACCAAACATCTGGCATAACTATTTGCAAGTTTTCCCTAGTTTTCCAGTTTCTCTAGTTGTTGCCTCATAGCTGATTTGAAATTAATTATGTATTACTCAAGCTAAATAAAAGGTATATGGTATTTCAGATTTTAATTAATTTTCGTACCGAGCAAAGTTATATTCAAGCTCAGCCTAGACAACGGTTCGGCAGAATGATTGATACGACCAAGCATTCAATAAAATCGAACTGTATACACAGATACATAGCCTTGCCAGATAGTCTATGCACTCTAATCCTGGTTAATGAACCACAGAAATTATTCGACATCCGGGGTACATCCCAGACCTAATTATTGCGTTGCTTCACTTCTGCGTATAATTATGATGACGTCAAAGAAAATTGATGTGTTTCCCGTGGTGGCATACAGAACAGAGTCTACTATTCGTCTGTCTGATGCGTTCAATAAAATAATCTGGGAAGTTATTGAACAGGAACGCAAGTTCGCATCAATGCGTGTACAGATTATTCCGGGAGTATTGCAGAGATTTATTGTAGTCTAACTCCTATTTAAATCCAGGACGACTTTATTGCAAGGTTGTTAGGAGATCAACTTGGTATCGAGTAGGATTCATGTGAGGTCTTAATTTATATAGGGAGCGAAATTTAATTTATTTTGGCTCTCAAAAGAAGGAAATTTCTAGATTTAAAACATTTCTTGAATATTCGCAATGGAATCATAAATCCAGGTATTTTTCGGTTATTAATGAACACTATAAAAACCAGTAGATTCGTTTTTATAGTGTTCATTAATAACCGAAAAATACCTGAGAGCAAGGCTACAGGGCCACATATTTCGTGCTATTTGTACAATAGAGTTAACCTGTTCACTGATAATATCATGTTGACAAAGTGACAAGGACGAGATGTGCATACATTGCACAAACTCAATGAGCAAAATATTAAACGAACAGTAGGATAAGGGCCAGGATTATGGTTTGTATGACCGTAATGGTCAAAAATCCTCATGAAATTCAGGTCACTATCATAATACGATGTAGGTTTGGTAATTTTCATTGGAGGCTCATCTGTTCACTTCTAGACTACATACATGCCTACATATACATACATATTTCTATTGTTAGGTATTACGTTATATTAAAATTACAAACCGGGGTTGTGTAGCCATACCACGTTTTTGATTATTTTGATAAACATTCGCAGTTGTTGGTTGTTTGAAATATTTTGTTAATTACATTTAGTGATGGGATAAATATTTGACTTTGAGTGAGAAATTATTGTACTAATTAAATTCCAAAAATTGGCTATATCGAAAAGATTTTAAAGTTTTGTGGTGTTGCATACTTTTATAGAAAAAAACAAAACAAAAATTTGGCCAAACTTCGGAAAAATTAAGGGAAAGCTGGATTTTTGCATGAGCCTTTCTCTCAAGGTCCTAAACAAGACCCTAAAAGTCCCCGTCTCTACGAGTGCTACAGAGGGTCACAGACCCTCGAAAACAGGTTTTTCTGAATATCTCGATAACGGTAGTATACACAAAAAAGTCCTGTATGGCAAATTTGAAGCTCTTGTGCTTTTTCAATAAACGATGGAAATACCGAATGCGTTCGGGTACTCCTAACGGTGCCAGGAGGTCTAACGGTATTTTTAACAAAAATTCAAGAAAATCGCTATAACGGTAACTCGTACTAAAAGCTTTTGTGTGGAAAATTTGAAGCCTATAGAGTTTTGAAGAAAGCGGTAAAATTTGATATCAATACGTGCAGCCTTAAGGGCGCTATGGGGGTTCAAACCTTAAAAAAAGGTGTTTTTTTTTTGTGTTTTTCGTGAATGGCGCTGAGACGGGGGAGTGTAATCTCTGGTCTTCTGGGAGAAGTTTGTAACTTATGTGGCTGTTAGTAAGACGCCAAAAGTCCCCAAACATGGGGCCCCCTAACGAAGCTATGAGGGTCCAAAGATTCAATTGAGCAGTTTTTGGGGAATATCTCTATAACGGTAACGTCCACGGAAAACTGTTATATTGCAAATTTGTAGCTTATACAACGTTCAACTAAATATCCGAATTTCAGATCGATGCGTGCAATGCTAAGGGCGCTATGACGGTCTGAACCGTACAATAACGGTATTTTTCGGTTTTTCGTGAATTTCTGCAAAACGGGAACGCATTCGGGAGGGAGGCCTATAAAAATTTGTTTCTTCTGTAACCTCAACTTAAAATGCCAAAATAACTCATCTATGCGAGCACCCCCAACGAAGCTATGAGGGTCAAAATTAAACAAAAAACGCTTCTCGGATTTTTTTTTAATAACGGTAACCTCTTGAGAGAACTAATCTTAGATAAGTGTGTAGCTCATGTGGCTGTTAGTAAGGGGCCAAAAGTCCTCAACGATGGAAACCCCCGTAGGGAAGTTATGAGGGTCCAAACATCCAAAAATGCAATTTTTTGGGAATATCTCTATAACGGTAATGTGCACAGAAAACTGTTATATGGCGAATTTGTAGCTTATACAACGCTTAATTAAATATTCGAATTTCAGATTGATGCGCGCAATGCTAAGGGCGCTATGAGGGTCCGAACCATACAATTTCGGTATTTTTGGTTATTTTCCTGAAATTCTCTGTAACGGTAACGTATTACAGAGGCAGTCTGTAAAAATTTGTTGTTTGTATGGTTCCAAATAAAACGCTCCACAGATTTGAATGCGCCTGAGGCAACCATACGTGCATTACAACGTTTAAACTAACTAATTTTTGAGGAAGGTATGTGCAGTATGTAGTATGTAGTGTATGTGTGCACGTATGGTTGCCTCAGGTGCATTCAGATCGCTGGAGCATTTTATTTGGAACCATACAAACAACAATTTTTTTTTTTTTTACTTAAGAGTTGTCAAAACTTCTAATTCGCCATATAACAGTTTTCGGTGCACATTACCGTTATAGATATATTTCCAAAAAACTGCTTATTTGGATGTTTCGCCCCTCATAACTTTGCTAGGGGGGCTCCCATCGTTAGGGACTTTTGATGTCATAACAGCCACACGAGCTACAAATTTTCCTCAGACGGTTTCCCTCTAGAAGTTACCGTTATTAAAATTTTTTCGAGAAGCGGCTTTTTGTTTAACTTTGACCCCTCATAACTTCCTTGGCGGTTTACGGGTAAATGAGTTGTTTTGGCATATTAATTTGAAGTTACAGAAGCAACAAATTGTTACAGGCTTCTATCCCGAATGCGTTCCCGTTATAAAGCAATTCACGAAAATAACGAAAAATACCGTTATTGTGCGTTTCGGACCCTCATAGCGCCCTTAGTATTTCAGGCATCAATCTGAAACTCAGATATTTAAATAAGCGTTGTATAAGCTACAAACTCGCCATATAACAGTTTTCGGTGCACATGACCGTTATATAGATATACCCAAAAAACTGCATTTTTTTATGTTTGGACCCTCATAACTTCCCTCGGGGGGCTTCGATCGTTGGGGACTTTAAGCCCGTTACTAACAGCCACATGAGCTACAAATTTATTTCAGATTGGTTCTCTCAAGAGGTTACCGTTATTAAAAAATTTCCGAGAAGCGGTTTTTTGTTATCTCTTTGACCCCTTATAGCTTCGTTGGGGGTGCCCGCATAGATGAGTTGTTTTGGCATTTTAAATTGAGGTTACAGAAGCAACAAATTGGTATAAGCCTCCCTCCCGGATGCGGTCCCGTTATGAAGATATTCACGAAAAACCGAGAAGTACCGTTATTGTACGGTTCTGACCATCAGAGCGCTCTTAGCATTGCAGGCATCGATCTGAAATTCAGATATTCAGTTAAGCGTTTAATAAGCTACAAATTCGCCATATAACAGTTTTCGGTACACGTTACCGTTATAGAGATATTCCCCAAAAACAGTTTAATTGAATCTTTGGACCCTCATAACTTCGTTAGGGGGGCTTCCATCTTTGGGGACTTTTGGCGTCTTACTAACAGCCACAGAAGCTACAAATTTCTCCGGGAAGACCATAGAGTACACTCCCCCGTCTTAGCGCCATTCACGAAAAACCCCAAAAAACACCTTTTTTTAAGGTTTGAACCCCCATAGCGCCCTTAAGGCTGCACGTATTGATATGAAATTTGACCGCTTTATTCAAAACTACATAGACTACAAATTTTCCTTACAAAAGCTTTTAGTACGAGTTACCGTTATAGAGATGTATGTGAAACATTGTTAAAAATACCGTTAAACCTCTTGGCACCGTTAGGAGTACCCGAACGTATTCGGTATTTCCATTGTTTATTGAAAAAGCACAAGAGCTTCAAATTTGTCATACACGACTTTTCTGTATATGCTACCGTTATCGAGTTATTCAGAAAAACCTGTTTTCGAGGGTCTTTGACCCTCTGTAGCACCGCTAGCGGCACTCGTAGAGACGGGGACTTTTAGGGTCTTGTTTAGGACCTCGAAAGGAAGGCTCATGCAAAAATCCAGCTTTCCCTTAATTTTTTCCGAAGTGAAATGCCAATTTTCCTGGGGTATAAAGCATAATTCATCATTCAATACAGGCTACACAAGTGTTGAGCAACTAAAAATACATTTCTCGGAATGTGTAAGATACATTTATTTTAGTTTGTATGTCAGTTTGTAAATAGTTCTCCCTTCCGCTTTGAATAAAATTTAAAATATGAAATTCCCCTATTTTTTTATTCGAAGAGCCAATACATTTTCGTATGCAAAATAACAGCTTTAACCACTGGAGGACCATATTTTCAACTTAGACATATCGTTGCATTTTTCTTTCAAACTTTTGAAATATAGGTATGAAATTCACCATACGACCGACCGTGGGCATGCTCTACGACTAACGGTACAGTAATCCCCCGACATTCGCGGGGGATACGTTCCACGAAAACGTCGCGAATGTCGAAATCGCGAATGTCGGGGTTCCACGCATATATAAATTTAGGGGATTGGTTCCGAAATGTGATTGAACGGCGCAAAAATGCCAAAAAAGTAGTAAAACACATTGATTTAAATAACACTAAAAATAAATGTATTTCATTTTAATAATATATATACATACAAAGAAAAAAACAGTCATAGTATGTAACTCCACTTGAAAACAAATTGGTGAATAATTCAATCTTTTGCAGCAGTCGCAAATTTTTTTAAATAGTCGGTTGCTTAACTTCCTGTTGCTTTTCTTGCAATATGATACGGTAAGGTGTAAGTGCGTCTTCTAATTTTGTTTGTAGACTTTCAGTTCTTGCAGCGTTATCATCAAAAGACTTGGCAAAGTTGACAGCATCACCAACCAAATCTATCAGCTTAGACAAATTAGCGATAGTCTTTTTGTCTTTGGCAATTGCAGAGACTGAACCTTCGTTCTCCCCTTCATCTTCTATCTCGTTTTCCTCGTGTATCTCAACTAGTTCTTGGACTGTCAATTCAGCATCGTGTGAGTTGATAAGTTCGCGAATATCACTCTCTTCAAGATCCTCAAATCTTTCTCCTCCAACTCGCCTACCTAGCGCTACCAAATCTGTTAAATCCTCCTCGCAAATCTCAACGTTTTCGGAAATCTCTATCCACAGCTTTTTCCAAGCTGCATTCAAAGTCTCCTTTTTTAAGCGCAACCAGGAGTTGTTAATATTTTTTACGCAGTCCAAAATGTTGTAGGATTTCCGAAATTCTTTAAGCGTAGGTTTATCAGGAAGATCAGTATGGTCCAACATAGCATCGAAAGTTTGTCTCAAATAATTTTTTTTGAAATTAGCGATAATACCCTGTTCCATGGGCTGCAATATGGAAGTCGTATTCGGAGGCAAGAATAAAACTTTCACATTAGGGTGCAGTGCCTGTATTTTCGGAGGATGGCTTGTTGCATTGTCAACGATGAGCAATACATTGAAGACAATGTTGGCCTGCTTCCAAAAATGTTCAGCCTCTTTGCAGAAATAATTGAGGAACCAATCTTCAAAAATTGACGACGTCATCCAGGCCTTCCGGTTAGACTTCCAATAAACAGGTAGACTTTCTTTTTTAACTTGTTTTAAGGCCCGCGGATTCTCGGAAGTATAAATAAGAAGTGGCTTACACTTGAAATCCCCTTTTGCATTGGCACAGAATAAAATTGTTAGCCTATCTTTTGCCACTTTGAATCCAGAAGCTTTCTTTTCCTCCTTTGAAATAAAAGTTCGACTTGACTTCCAATAAAGGCCGGTCTCGTCGGCGTTGAAGACTTGTTGAGGTGTATATCCGCCGGATTCTATAATTTCGTGGAAGGTTGGAGAAAATTTAGATGCTGCATCCACATCTGCACCTGATGCCTCCCCGGAGATTATCACATTATGTAGATTGTGGCGCTGCCGTAATCGATCAAACCAGCCATTACTTGCGACGAAAGACTTGCTTTCGGAAGATGAACCGGCTTCTTGTCGTTTAATAAGCTCGTAAAGTTTAAGGCTTTCCTTGAAACGATGCTCGTATCCATCGGAATGTGCTTCTGATTGCTGTCGTTGATCCATTCTATCAACAACATTTCCACTTTCTCCACGATCGGATCTCGGGTCTGTTTTATACGTTTCGCCGATAATGGTGTCGAATTTTTCAAAGATGTTTTAATATTCTCTTTACTTGCTTTTATCGAACGTACTGTCGACTCATTCATATTATAAATTCGACCGATAACTGACGGGCCTTCCCCTTTTTCCAGCAAATTGATTGTCTCTAATTTCTTCTCTAACGTAAGAACATTTTTCGTACTCTTTTTCGGCTTTTCTTCCGAGCTGCTCATTTTTATTTTAAAGTCCAAGATTATGTCTTTGTATGAATGCTTTTAGATATTTTCCCTCACTGGAAACAACAAATCTATTGGAATTTTTATTTTTTGATGAAAATTTAAACTTACATCTTAACGACAATCAATTATATCGACAGGATATCAATATGTAAATCGAAATTAGTTTAACAAGAACTTACAGGTCACCACTAATATGACAATAATTATACTCAACTGAATGCAATGCAAAGTCAAGGGCGTCATGCTGGTCGGAACGGTAAATAGCATACGAAAATGCGTATCTACACCATGGAAGACTGAGAAGCAGGATGTAGTGGTACTATTCACACTGTATATGCTTTGCTCAATGTTTTTTCTCTGGTGCGACTGCGTTATGGCTTTAATCTCAAAATTTTCGCCAAACCGCCCCGTGATCTACATACATATAGAACATACATATTTGGAAAAATTAGAATCGCGAATAAGCTTCGCGAATGTGGGGGGAAAGGGGTAAAGTTGAAATCGCGAATAAGCGAATTCGCGAATGTTGGGAGCGCGAATGTCGGGGGATTACTGTATAAGGAGGCCTATTCGCAAAAAGTATTATTTGCAGGAGCATAAAAGTCGCGGATATTTTTCAAGATTACCGTGTCATGCTGATGATTGAAAATCCCTGTTTATCGGACGAGCGTATAATAATGCAGGCAAGCTACGAGGACTCGTATTCACCCTCTTTATCATCATTATCCCGTATTTGTCGTGGTTTTACATATAAAATGAAATTTATGAAGGACATAAAATGATATGCACGCGGCAAAGAAAAAATGTGGATCAACTCTAGCAGCGGGGATATTCAAGTTGAAATGTGTATTGAAATTGTGTAGGTAATTGGATCGATAGTTTTAAAAATATGGAGGGAAAATGAAAACGGATTAAATCCATACGTGGGAAATCCTCGCATAGAAAAAGTCCCAATTCTCGATCTCCATACAAACTTAATTTCGCCTGATAATCCCCACTTGCACGATCTTAGACTGAATGTGTTTTAATTCTGCGTTTTCGTGTATCCAAATTTAAGCAATGGATTATGCTACTATAAACATATTTCGGACGCAGCCACCGCACACCACAACACTCCCGTGGGGCCCTCTACGCTGCCGCGCCGTCCGGTTTTCCCTTTAAGTGTGGATAACACTCAACCATTCAATGGAACAAAAAAGAGAGAAAAAATTGAATGGATTATGCTTTTGGTGATTTTGTATTTTCCTTGTGGAGATTTTTCTATTCCTTGCGTTTTTGTGATTTCGTATCGTTCCCCCTGATATATGTACCTATCTATCTTCTATATATATGTATATACCTATATAGGTTAAAGAACTCAAGAACGGCTGGACCGAATTCCATAATTTTGGGTTTGTTGCATTAGCAGAATAACTTTTGAAATACGCGAAAAATTCACAAGGAGCAAGAATTCACAATGGGTTATTTTTCGCCTATTTCTGCGTATATTTCTTTAACATATGGGGGCATTTCAGTAAATTTGATACACAGGGTTGGTCTCTACCCAAAGTAACAGGATAACTATGGATACATATGAAAAATTCACAATGGTCACAATTACGAGGACAATTCTTTTTCACATACTTGTTTACGTATTTCTTGACCCCACCGGATAGGTCTACACAAAGCTCCGGCCGGAATAGCAGTATGACCATTGGATTTAGCAGAAAATTCGAAATGAACAACAATTCGCAATGACTATCTTTTTTACTAGACTTTTGCCTATATTTTTTTAATGTCTAACGAATCATTGAAAGATGTTCCCGTCAAATTGATCTGTTCCATTAATAGCAGAGTAACTATTGAAATAAGCAAACAAATTCACAATGAGCAAAATTAAAAGAACAGTTCTCTTTCACAGGTATGTCCTGAACGATTTGCCGGATTTCAGCAAATTGATTCCACCGAATCGGTCTACACCCAGAATGAACATTGAAACATGCGAAAAATTCACAATGATCAAAATTATGTAAACAGTTCATTTTCAAATACTATCTATGTCTCCTGGACGGATCCCCGTATTTGAGCAAATTTTCTGCATCATCGGTTTGCAATCTTCCCCGAAAAGCAATCAAAACAAACTGAAAATTCACAATTAACAAAATTATGAAGACATAATTTTGCATTTACTCCTGATAAGCGGATTCCCGTAAATTTATTACGATACTCCAAATATGTAATAGAATAATAAAATTTGCAATGCGAAAAATTTTCAAAGCAGCTGCCTTCCTGATCCTTTGGCCAACATTTTTGGTATGGTTTAGTGAATTTCGGTAAATTTCCTCCATCGGATTGGTCTCTACATAGAATAGTTAAATGCGAGTAGCTATGTAAACTTGCAGAAAAAATTTAAATGAGCAAACTTTGAAGGTAGCTATTTTTCTGGGAAGAATTTTTTTTTATTTATTCCCTTATACATATCACTGTAGTAACTTTGGTCGTTAAAGGGTTAATATAATTTTATGATTTTTTTTTAATTACCCTGCCTCGCAATTCACAATGATTTCTTTTCCACATACTTCTGTCGTCATTTCTTGAACGTGTTAGCGGATTTTTGAAGATTTTCCTTTTCGAATTGGTCTCCACCCCGAATGGCCGAATAAGGATTGAAGACGTCGGAAAATTCACAATCAACAAAATTATGTAGACAGTTGTTTTCTTTTCTGAAGATTTCTTAAACGAGTTACCGTGTTATATTGGGTTCTACTCAGTAGAAGGTAGAATGCAACCCATGTCTACCCATTGAACTATGTGAAAAATTAAAATTAGCAAAATTAGCAAAACAGTTTTTTCTCCACATAGTTTTGTCTTTATTTTCTGAACAGATACGTGGATCAGCATTACTTCCACGCTGAACAGAGCAACACGTTTGTAAGCATTTGTAACATCGACTAGGAGAAAAATTGTGAAGGCAGTTTTATCTGTTGATCGAGTGAACGAGCTTTAGATAATTATTCCCACCTGCCCTCCATTCTCCTTCACTCCTTCAATGGCCACCGCCTCGAATCGCTCATGAAACATTTGAAAAATAGTCCGGGAAAAATGTTGAAGTAGTTCATTTTCCCCATCTTTTGTCAATATCTTTTGATCGACTTAACATGTTTCAGTAAATTCCTACCCGGCCTCTTATTTTGAAGGACTTCCACCTATGATGGAAGAAAAAGATTTGACAGAGAATTGTACCAGAGAATTTATTTTCAAGGCAGATCATTTTCTCTCATACGTTCCACTTCGCCCTCTCCTGCTAAATTACCCTCAATGGCATAAAAACAATTTATGGCAAATTGACCCTGACCCCTCTAATGTCCACCACCAATAGCTTATGAAACATCTGGAAAATTGGCCATGATGACCAATTTAGTTGCGCCTACTTTTGTCAATATATCTTGATCAGATTGACGTAGTTCAGTAAATTGAACCTCCTAATGCTAATGGATTCGTTGTTCCCTGAAAAGCTGGAAATCGCATGAAATTTGCAAACACTCCTGAATGAATAACCAAATGAGAATTTTTTCGCAAAGCTCTTTTTCTTGTTTTTTGGGTTTATTATTTGATTTCAGTAAATATGTGCCCCCTTTGAAGGCAACTTTTTTTCGCACAAATCTTTCTCTATATCTCTTGACCGGATAAATGGATTCCAATAAATTTGCCCCATCAGATTGGTCTATAGCAGAACAACTATTGAAACATGAGGAAAATTTACAAAGTACCTATTTTGCTAATCACATACGTAAATGTACCTCTGAAAATGATTAGCGGATTAACGAAGAGCAGAAGAATCATACGGAAAATTTAAAGTGAGCAAAATTTTGAAGGCAGCTACCATTTTTTGGTGAACAGAAAAGCAGATTATGAGGACAATTGCTCCTCACATTCCTTTGCCTATTTCTGCTAAACAGTTTAGCAGATTTCGGTAAATTCTACCCTATAGCTATATTTCATTTTCTCCAATTCGTCTATATCTCTTGAGCAGATTAGCGGCTTCCAGTAATTCTGTCCCCCACTACCATAAGGACTAGCCGATTAGCTATTGAAATATCTGCAAGATTGCCCAGCCCAGGTTTTCTAATCCTTTTGCCGGATTACAAATTCTGAATGGGTTCTAACCCCCATTAAAAGAGACTCATCGAGAAATTTGGTTAGGAGTCAAACTAGGAAGGCAGCTTTTTTTCTCAAGTTGTTGTCTATTCTTCCTGAATTTCCATTTACCGAATTTTTTAAAATTCTCGTTTAATCCTGTTTTTGCCTATATCCCTTGAATGGAACGTCCCCTTCTTCCCGGAATTGAGTTCCATCCTCAATAGCAGAACAAATCTGCACAAACTTGGAAAATTGGTCAGTAGACTGCAATTGAAGTCATCCCTTGAACGGTATAGCGTATTTCAGTAAAGTTTCACCCGCAACTGAAAGACTTCACCCTGCAATAACTGAATTGTTATTTCCATATCTGCAAAATTGACCAGAAGAAACAGCTCATTTCATCAGCAGTTTTTGCCTATTTTGTTTGATCGGTTTAGCGCAATTCTGCAAATTACACAATCTCTCTCCCCTGAACGGTTTCCAATCATAGCAATAAGATTAACTCATGACGTATCTGAAAATGTCAAGTCATCTCTTAAAAGGATAAGCGTATTTCAGTAAACTTCCCCATCTGCTAAATCGGCCAAGAAAAATCATCAAGGCAGCTGATTTTCTCATCCTTTTGTCTAACCTCCTAAACAAATTATAGCGTATTTCAGCAGTTTTTCCCTACCCGCAAACGATCATATCTAAAAGGTGAGGCGATACGAAGTTCACCTGATCGGCAACTATAATTCCAGTCACATCGTCAACAATATATTTTTTTATGTAACACTCAAAATATTTACTAGAAATAAAGTATATTTCATACCGTTAGGTACTTTTTTATACCCGTCACTATGTGAAAGGGTATATTAACTTTGTCGTGAAGTTTGCAACGCACAGAAGGAAGCACCTCCGACTATATAAAGTATATATATTATTGATCAATGTGACGAGAGAAATCGATAGAGCGATGTCCGTCTGTCTGTCTGTCCGTCTGTTGCAACGCAAACTATAGTCCCTCAGTTTTGAAGCTATCGGGCTGAAATTTTGTATACAAGTTTCTTTTTAGTGTACGCTGTATATATGTCGGAACGAATGGAATCGGACCATGGGATCATGGGGCTGCCATACAAACCAACCCCTGAGAATTATGTTCTTCTTAGAAAAACTTTTCTCTTTATGTACTCATCTCAACCAAACCTCACCCAAATGTCTTCCTAGAAAAGCCTCAAAACATATCTAGGAACGGATGGAATCGCAGCATTACGTCATAGGGCTGCCATACAAACCAACGTCTGAAAATTAAGGTCTGCTAAGAAAAACTTTTTACCTTAACCAAACTTTACCTAAAGGTGTTCCTAGCAAAGCCTCAAAACATATCTGGGAACGGATGAAATCGGAACACTATGTCTTAGGGCTGTCATACAAAAAAAACTCCTGAAAATTAGAAGAAAAACTTTCTTCTTTATGAACCAAACTTCACCCAAATGTGTTTCTAGCAAAGCCTTAAAACATATCTTGAAATGGATGGAATTGGAACATTATGTAATAGGGCTGTCATACAAACCAAATCCCAAATATATGGTTCATTTAAGAGAAACTTTTTTTCTTTTTGAATCTTAACCAAAATTCATCCAATTCCTCAACGCATCTAGGAACAGATGGAGTCGGAAGACGTCATAGGGCTGCGGTAGAAATTATTAACACAAAAGAAGCTTAAGTTTCATTCAAATGTGACGGGTATTCAAATTTCGGGTGCGCCCGAAATTAGCCTCTCATTTTAAATTGAATTTAGTATTTGAATTTTATTCGTTTTGAAAGGGAATGTAAGTGCGAGCGCAGCGAACGTTGGAGGGCGAGCGAAGCGAGCTCTTACAGCTTGTATTTAATTAAAGCAAAAAAAGCACCTAGTTAAATTATAATTAGGTATATACGTTGTAAGGCTTTATGTTCCGAAGGGTGACTTTCATTAAAGCGGATCCAGGGCCAGCTTTAGGGTGGGGCGAGTGGGGCGGTCGCCCCGGGCGCCAGGTTTAGGGGCGCCGAAACCCGTATTTTTAATTTAATTTATTTTTACAAATTTCTTTGTTGCTTAAGAAATTAATTTTTTTTTAACTGCTGAATTAGTATGATGTAAGAATACTAAGGCAGGCTGTGCTCCAAAGATACATGTAACCTTTAATTAAGAAAAAGCAGTACACAATTCTAATAAGCACATTAGTTTTCGAACCATCATCATCCATATTTTCTATGTGGAAATGCAATTTCTGGATTATGTTTATGCTTTGGTCTTTATTAAACTTAAGGGCGCCACAAACCTGACGATTTCTCGGCCGATCGATTGGTCCAATCGATCTGCTGCCCATACAGCGCATACATTAGGCAATTTATCGGGCAATCGGAAATTGACAGTCTCACGGTCCACAAGACACAACACCAAATACCGAAAGTTATACCATTTTTGGCGATGGAAGATTAAGGTGACCAACCGTCCCGGATCCTGCGGGACAGTCCCGCATTTTACAAGTCTGTCCCTCGTTGAAAATCATCCTGGATTTGTCCCGCAAAACATCTAAGTGTGCCGCAAGTCCCGCATTCACCAGTCTTCTATGTGCTCGTTTTTTCCACATGCTTCTTTCCATATTGATATTATAATTCGCATAGTTCGTACTTCCTAGAATTAATTTATCTATTATGTACATATGTATATTGGAGTGCAGGCATGCAAAGATGCTTATTTAATATTTCCAAATGCAACATGTACATATATCCATATGTGGAGAAGACTGGCGACTTATTGTGTATGTACCTAGTCATAGTGTCAAAAGTAAGTTTTGTCAAAAACGTAATTTTTTCATTTTCAGGCAACATTTTAAAATCAGACATTACGAAAGTCCCTTTTAAAAGCAGCTGTACCGATGCCTCAAATCATTAAGATTTGAAATTATTTCCAATTCTAGTTAGGTATTTTGAGCATCGTCAAGATGCTTGAAAAACCAACTTTGCCAGAAGAACCAGCCGACATATATTCATATTTGATGGAGACGCTCGACAAAGCCGCTTTAAGGAAAAAGTCTTGGCAGTTTGCACAGATAACGCAAATACAAATTGAATCCAATTTTGGATGTATTTCTCATAAGGGCCAGAGCCATGTTTTTGCAAAACTGCAAACGGGACCATTGGTGTGGGAAGCGCAGCGCATATTGCGTATGATGCTATTCAAACGGCAGCCGATTTTTTGCCAGTTGATGTTGAACAATTTATTAGCTTTTTGTGAAGAAGCAGAGGTCCAATAAACGAAAATGCTCGGATACAACAAAACAAGGTGGCTCGCACTTTTACCGGCCGTAGAAAGAGTTCTACAAATGTACGAGTATGTGTCATTAAAATCCTATTTTCTATCACTATCTAAAAGCAATAGAAAGCGATCAAATGACTTTCACGGAAATGGCCCATTCACCTTCAGAATTGAAACTAAAATATTCAAGGCGGCTGCTGGAGGCAAATTATAATAAAAAGCGACTTAAACCAACTGGCCACAGCTGGTCAAATTGAAAGGCAATATTTTATGCCTGCAATTTCTACAAAAACTGCATTTAAAATCTCGAAAAATACAGTTTTCAATACGATCCATTGTCCAGTATATTCTTTGCCTTCCAGCTACTAAGTCGCCAACAGAACGTCTATTTTCAATTAGAAATTCGTCCTGGACAACTTCAAAAACAACTTAAACGAGACCGAGCTCTAATCGTGCGAATAGCACGAGTATTAATATTACAGACCTTTCTATTTTATAGGGGATGTAGGGGTAGATGGGATGGACCTAACACACATTCAGTATTTTATAAGGACATCCAACAGCTACCCTTTAACACAAATTTTAAAATTTTCGCGGCATTTTATCAAAAGATATGGCTGACTACAGCTTTGTAAGGGAGGTATGAGTAGGGGTAGTGAGACCTACTCCACTTTCCATCAGCTACAAGCATATGTCACAAATAGGCATTGATTTAAATTTCTTTCGAAAGTTATGGACGAGTTGAAATATCAAGTTGGGGTAATTTGTATGGGAGGTAGGGTAACCCTTGGTCCGATTTGGCACATTTTCAATATCGTCCAAGGATTTATAAAAACAAACATCTCAGGCCCATGTCCCGGATTAGCATTTCTAAAAGTTGGTCGCCTTATGGAAGATGGACATCCATTGCTACTTTTGATGGAGAATGACCGCCACAACGATAGCATGAAGAACGACCACAGGGTTATGTCAAAAATCAGCAGCTCAGCAACACATGATTGTCATGACAGCTTGTACGAAAAATTGCACTGGCAATACGTTCCACACGTTAAATCAAAAAAATTGAATCCAATGGTCCCATACACCTTCCGATTTATCTCCCAATCAAAAAATCTGGCCGATCGATCGGAAGGTCTGTGGCGCGACTTACGTTTATTGATATTTATGAATGTAGAAAAGTTTTTGGATTTTTGTTAATATGTAGGTATTGCATTTTAGAGCAAACATTGTTGTCTTTTCTCGCTCAATTCAATTTACAAAAACTGCAAAAAATAGAAAAGTTTATAAACGTATTTGCAAAATTATTAACTTAATGAACGTTTAAATGTTGGTGATTCGAAAATGAACCGGTGGTACCTACATAGTGTAATCTGCAGTAATGCAAAAAAGCCAGGTTTCCCGAACAACCCATTTCTAACCACGGTCGAAATTACAAAATGAAATAAATTCTTGTTTTGAAAAATATGGACTACTATACGTAAAATCGATGCTGACTGAATTCGGTACCATCAAATTGATGGGATTCGGGATTTGCTATCGTCTTCCCATTCAACACAATGAATGTTTGTGAGCTAAGATGTATGGTTCCTTATGTTTCTGCGACGTGAGATTGTCTGTTCTTATTTTTGAACTATTATTAAACTGGCAAAGTATTTTGTGGTTTGATTTAAAAATTTAAAAATGAACACTACCGCAGATCCTGCAATAGATCTACTCTTGCTTACACAAAACTCGTTTTTTTATAATATTAACGAAACAATGATTTTCTAGGACGAATTATGAACAAATGTGAATGGATAGAGATAGAGGCATACTTTTCTGTTCGCTTTAAGCAATCAATTGATTGGGAAACAGGAGAAAATTAAGGAGAAGTTAAAAACAGTTAAAGTGGATAGTTTCAATGGCGGCCGGCGGTGCAATGGAGAAAAATATTTCCACAGAACGTTGAAGTTCAACTTCTATTGCAATTTTTTTCGCGTATAGAAACTATAAGGGGCGCTTCTTTCAAGTTCACCCCGGGCGCCGTTACACTTAAAGCCGGCCCTGAGCGGATCGTATACCCGTCTTGCAGTGTCGGTCTTTATGATTAGTTGGTGGTTGCTACCAAAGGGTACATGGCAATATCTTTAATTCTAAGGAGGAATCATCCATTGATCAGGGAGGAATTATGTATTATATCTAAAACTGACATCAAGAAAAAAACAAGATATGTTTCCCTTTTATTACAGATACCAATAAAAACTTACAAACCCGACCAACATCTTCCGGAGCTACGATGTTTTTCTTCTAAACCATTATGCGAATCCTAGCCATTATTCAATATCTTTCCCCCATGGTAATAAGAATAGCAGAAACATCTTCCGTTTTTTATATAATTTTCACTTCGAAGCCCCGCACTGTCTCCCGGCAGGGTTTAATTTTACATCTAATGTACAGAAGGAAAATCTTATATACCTACAGGTGAGGTATAGAAAAGCTGCCATTTATCTACGTTTCTGCCAAGCCCGGGAGTAAATTAATATAAAATTCGCGGAGATTTTTACATGAGAAAGGTATACTGATGTATGCGCCTCCCGGTTGAACTAGCAACCAGGGAGAACCGCACAGAAAATGAGAAGAAGAAGAGAAAAATCAGCTCGAGACACACAAGGTAGAAGAGTAGAAAAATCATTCTGCAACATGTGAGTGAATTGTGTGTGTGCAGTGTGGTAAAGTTAAACATGCAAAAAACGCCGGGGATAATGAAAGCACAGAGCCGTAATTAAATGGATGGATAAATTTTCACGGAGATAATACTTAAATTAAATTATCGCTCAGGGAAATTAGGGGCGCGGGTGTTTTTGCTGTATAATGTGGTTTCGTGTATATCCTGTAGGATAGAATGTGGCTTTGTGGGAGGAGAGAGAAGTTGTGCACCGGATATTAATTCCCTGTTGATTTTAATTTACAGCCAGCGAGGTAATATGTTGCGAAAATGTATATATGTTTTCAAAGCTATACAAGCCATAAATTATGTTGTGACTCTGATTCATTACGAAAGAGTAAATTCTAACCGAGATTTAATGATGATTTTTGTTTTGACGAATCCAATCGAAATGTATTTCTGTCACAATAAAAATGCATTCAGACATAATAGAATTACATTCAAACAACAATGAAATTTTCGATATTTTTAATTCCTGTTTCGACCAGCTAAAAAAATACATTTCCATCCTCCCGATCAAATCTTCCTTTTTGGTAAATATCTAAAATAACTACGGACTGAGTCGTAACGTAAAACAAACAGGAAATCCTTTTAAGACCATGATTTTCTATAAATCCATCAGACGTTAACCGCATCGGACTTTATTTGTCGTTGAAAGGATCTTATCGTATGCCCTTTCCGTTGGACATGAAAAGGAGATTCATCCTCCTAATCTCCATCTCTCTCTCTCTTTCTAGGAAAATGTGGTCAAACTCTGTTCATCCGTAGCTATTGCTTCGAAAGAAAAATATTCAAATGCTCTTTTTAATTCAGTATAGATAGAAAAGTTCGTATAGCTTGTGCTGACCGTTTTCATGAATGCAAAATTGAAGAAAGAAAAATATTGTCTTCGCGAAGGGTGCATTTAAACAAGAGAACCGGCGATGTAGGAGCTACGAAGGTTGATTTGTATTATTGTTTCTGGTTCGGGGTTTCGTGGTCTTAAGGTCTTATAAATTGAGTCGGAATAGAAAGAGACTACTTTTTTTTAAGACTATATTCCATTCACATATAATGCAGTTCAAGGATTTCAGAAAGTAAAGGTTGAAGTTAAAGACTCTGCATCATGCATAAATTGAACTGGACTAGCGAATCAACTGAAGCCACAACTTTATCATGGCCAGAAGTTTTTGAAATCGAATGCCTATATCCTGGAGTTTGTTGAGTCTATCGAGAATCTTATCCTGATGGTTGATCGTTTCAGAAACGCGAGGGTTCGGTTTCTTGGAGGGCACTTCTACTCACAGCGATTCTTTACTACTCACAGCGATTCTTTACAACATTTGCGCTCGAAACCTTCAATTTTAAGTTCACCTCGTAACCTGCGAAGATCGATCTTTCAAAGTGTATTCTGCGCACTTATAATCTTTATTCTATAATCTTCTGAGCTATTCCTAAGATGCGTCGTCGGCTGACGGAATTAAAGTCCCGCGTATCATTCAGGAGTCGCTAGTCCAACCTCGATTAAGTAGATACACCAATATTAAGAGGGGGATTATGAAAACTCTACATCGGGAGTCTAGTGCGATGTTCTTCGACGAGCAATATTTGCTTCGCTGTGCCAAACCTATTCCTACAGAATTTCAGCCTTCAAACGACAGTCAAGTTTTTCATTCTTCTGTGCTGAAAAAATAATCCTGACCACCGATCCACTCCTCCTTCGAACAGCTATCTACGCCACTGGTTCTCCTTGACAAAAAATCATCAGCAGGTGAAGCTCAAACGTATGTTTTAACACGAAAAGCCAAAAAAAGAAGAGTACTCGAAATAAGATAAAAACAGTTAAAATAAAAGATAGATTTCGGAAATTTAAGATTTCTGTAAGTTGGACAGTCGTATAATCTGGCATCTGGCTTTTTGTGATGCCCGCAAAGTGATTTAAAACCTTAGAAAACACAAATGTGCGATTTTGGCAGCTGCAACTTCTGAACGCGGATAGGAAGGACCTTGAAAATTGAATGAAATATTTGACCAGTATTTCTGAAAGTGTGCATAATTTCAGAAATTTCGGTCGGTTCCGAATTATGAAAGATTAATGATTGCAAAACATAAAAGTGCGATTATATCGCTTGACAGCTAGAGCCTTGAAATTTGTATCAAACATGAACAGTACGGTGCTCTACCAGTTATCTAAAATTCCAAAGTTTTTTGCTTACGAATCTCCGATTGATGGACAATTTTCAATTGCGATTTGGGCAGCCGTAAGTTCCGAACGAAGATAGGTAGGACCGTATAATTTGGATAAAATGTGAGTACCAGCTAGCTCTACAAGTGCGCCAAATTTCAGAAAGATCGGGAAGGGTTCCCGAATTATCGTAAAGGAAGGATTGCCGAAGATAAAACTGTGATTATATCGCTAAATATCGATCGTACAGGGTACAGTTATACTCCAAATTTACACCTTAAAAGCAGACAAGCGACTGATCATACAGACCTCATTGAGGGCCTTATTATGTAGTGAATTAGGCTTCATTGTGTGGCATGGAGAATGCTGTACATTTTGCTGTACATTTCCCAATGCTATACGACAGGTGAAAATGCTGTACTGTACAGCAAAATGCTGTACGTATGGTCAGCTTAGTATAGCCCCATGTGGGGCCATGGTGCATTAACTCAGCCGATTATCGATCTCTGGACCTGGAAACCTTACACAAGGGTTATTCCGTTATATATTCGTATAATGATGGTAGATTGCAAATATGTAGTATTTCTTGTAATTTTGGTAACACATTTTCAGGTTTTCCTTTTCGACCCATACGGACCTTCAGGTAAAACCGCACGTTGACATTACTATAGTTTCTAAATTTTTTGGAAGACCATTTTCAAAAGTTAGCATTTCTTTTCTTCTTCCTCTTCCTTGCATCGTTCTTTATACCGCTCCATGGTTTCGCGTTGCTCGACCTGCGGTGTAGGCACATCGCCTGTTTTGGCGGTAATATCTCAGCATATTTCTACAGGCAGCTCTATCTTGGATCGTGTCATCGCCGAGACCAATGCGTTGTTGTTGCTTTTTCATTTGACACATCCAGGTGTTCTTCGGTCTGCCTCTGGCCTTGGGTCCATCAAGTGAAACTTCCATTGATATCGCTTTCTTTGCAGGGTTCTCAGGCAGACGCCTTTGAACATGGCAATACCAATCCATTTGTCGGTCTTCGAGCTTTTCGGTGATTGGTTGGTCTATGGACAAGCTGCCTCGGATGTAGCTACTCTTGATGTGGTCCCTTTTCGTTACACCAACTGACATGCGTAACATTATCATTTCAGTCACTGTCATTTGTTTCGCGTAACCTTCATACATGGTCCAGCATTCTGATCCATACATGAGTGCGGGACGTACAACCCTTTTGTACAACTTGCCCTTTAGCTTCAGTGGCATTTTCTTATCGCAGAAAACTCCAGAGTTTTCTCGCCACGTCATCCACCCAACCTTTGTGCGATGTTTGATGTCATAATCGCATGTAGCTCCGTTGGTTAGCATTTCTAAAGGTTATAATGTTGAAGTCGTTCATGACTCAAATTTATAGTCATACAAGCTGTGATAGCTCGCTTCGCTCGCTCTCCCATCTTGAGCTCGCTCCGCTCGGAAATTTACAAAACTAATTGTAAATTTGAAAGATACTTAATTCGATATTCACAGAGGAAGGAGGTGGAATCGGTTGACTGAAATCTGGCAATTCGTTCAAGGAATACAGAAAGAAATATGCGAAAAACATATCTTTATAATTTTGCTCATTATAAATTTTTTCGCGTGTTTCAATGTTATTTCGATATTCAGGGAGAGGACCTATAAATTCGACAGGAAAATTTTACAAAAATCCGCAAAAACTGTCAAGAAATAGAAACAAAAATATTCGAAAAAAAACTCATTGTGAATTGTTGCTCATTGTGAATTTTCTGCTTATTTCAATGGTTATACTGCCATTCCGGTCGGAGCCTTGTGTAGACCCATAAGGTGGGGTCAACTTACTGAAATCCTGTAATTCGCTCAAGAAAGACAGAAGGAAGTATGTATAAGAAAAAGAATTGTCTTCATAATTGTGCCCCATTGTGAATTTTTCATATATCAATTTTTCGATAGTTGTCCTGTTACTTTGGGTAGAGACCAATCCTGTGGAAGAAATTTACTGAAATATTTTAAAGAAATACACGCAGAAATAGGTGAAAAGAACCCATTGGGAAATTTAGCTCATTGTGAATTTTTTGCATGTTTCAATAGCTATTATGCTATTCTGGCCAGAGCCTAATCCATCAAATTTAAAATCATGAAAATCTATCCAGCCGCTCTCGAGTTATAAATGGTGTAACTAACACAACTTTATTTTATATACATAGATTTTAAAAGTACGAGTAGTACTTTGAGATTAAATTCCGAAAATAGGGTTTTCAAAATGTTTATCCTGCGGCCGGCTCAAACCTGAAGACTGTGATTAATTTGGTCCAGACTAGGTTTTGAGTTTGACAGTACAATATGGTACAACTGTTAATTAAATCTAGGATTCAGTCAATTTTTTCGATAGTCTGAATCCACTAAAGGTTTCTCTCGGGAAGCTAATGAACTTCAACATCATTCCATTCCTTCAATAAATACTCATATTTGAACTTAAGACTAAGCGTTGAATTTCTCTCGGTTTCACAAAGAAGGCCACAATTCTCTCAAAACAAAACAGTTATTTTTTCGGGTTGGGTTGTATGTAATAGAGCATTTTGTTGTGTTGCAGCGCCAAAAGAAAATTTGAGAAATGAAGATTTGCAGTTACAGTGGATGAAAAATGACAGCCAGGTCTGCATTTTTTATTTTTCTTTAATTAAAAATAACTGTAAAAAAAGCGACAGATTTTTTTAAATATTTTCCCCGTAACGGGCACTAAATGCGGTTACCGGGCTAGCAGCGCAGTGAGGCCCCTTGCATGGTTTATACGCCATGGCGGGGATCTGTACAAGGACCATTCGGGCGATGACGCTCCCGTGCCCCCATGCTCTTGCCCATGAATGACTTCTTCCCATAGATTACGGGACGTTAGTCATAAACAGGCTCCTTGGTGGGGAGGTTTCGCCATAAGCAAATCGTGTGAGTGAGGAGCTGGCGGCTTCGCATAACCCGAGCCTCGAAGGGGCTAGTTTGTGGTTTGATGACCACACGGCCCGAACCGCATTGCTGACTAGTAAACTGAAGGAGCTGCCCGGATGTGAAAAGCAGCGCTACGAGTCTGCTTTAAGCAGTAGTCACAGGTGCAACGAAACTGGGACATGCACGTCTGAATATTCTACGTGAGGCTTAACCAATAGGAGGCCGAAGGAGGATCACCCCTGCTATAGATGATTTGCCCAAGGGACCATGGTCCGTGCCAATCAAGGTGGTGCCCGTGGCCTCGAGGTGGCAGGAGGTTTTTAAGCATGACAACGAGATGGTGTTGCAGCCCCGGGGTTGAGTTTCTGAAGGTGAGTGCATTAACTAGATGAATAAATCCCCATTGACCCAATGATCCCCAATGAGAATAAGACCTTCTCAATACAACGCCGGGTCCAAGACTCTCGAGGGACCGGGAGATGAGGGCGTAATGCCTAGGTAAACTTAAAACTCTTAATACGTTCAAATTCAAGTCCCAAAAAGCATAACGAATAAATTCAGTTTCGAAACCCCCCAAAAAGCTGTTAACTTTTGTAATTAAGCTAAACGTCACATCCCCTACATATGCTTATTGACTTAGAACATTCGTCTCGACTCAAGTGAATACCACATACAGTGAAGCAAGACACTATAAAACACAATTTAACGAACTAAAAGATAAATCTTTTCGGGAACAATGTTGATGGTTTCAGTCTAGAGATTCCTAATTTTCTTCGTAAATCTCCCAACGTCGTCTATAGAGTGGATGTATGTAAGTCGCCCCCTCCTTGTGTGTCATTGCCAATTGGTTCAACAACATTGTAACTGCACATGAATTGTCTGCATGGTATTGTCTTCACATACCGATAGTGTCGGGTACACGAAAACAAACCAAAAACTCCATTAAGTTAAACTTTCAAGTTTGTTGCCAAGATGCATTTACATTGTGATAAGATTTGCCAGGACGACATGGTTGTGTGTTCTCGATTTAACTTTTCATGTGTACATACGTATGTATGTATGCACGTAATTCTTTCTTTTTCCAGCAACCATGTCCTTTGTCGATTGGCATTTGTGTAGGGATTTTATATACATATGTATGTATATTATTTTGTCGCTTTTCTTTGCCCTTTTTTTCCGTCATGGCCACAAATGCAATTTAAGTCCTTTTCGGGTTTTTATTTTTGTACGTGTGCGTCCTGTGTCGACATTGTAGACGACAACGAGACAAATCCCGCAATGACAATGGCGCGAGAAAGCGGGTTGGAGGTCACCAAGAAAATTTAGTATACGTTATGACCTCCTACAGTTCTGCGGGGTGGATATGGATCTTATGCATATGTACATACAGCAGAGCACACTATAGCTTAGCTTAGAGGGAGTAAAACTGGTGTAATACGTAAACGTACTTTTGCCAAAAGTCGCTTGCGGCTCTGCCAAATTTCTAGGAGTTGCAAATGAAAATGGAGTTTTACATTGACCGCAGGAATGAATAGTGCAAAAGCTTGGCAGGAAACGCGCATTTCGTGTGCTCGAAAGACAAATCCGAAAGGATATTTTTGTGATGCTCTCTAAACTATATGAAAATGAAGTAAAATGGTGCACAGCACATGGCCATAAATTTGAAATAATAATGAGATGCTAGGTTGAGGTCGACGAATGGTAGTCGTTAGTATATTTTATGTTTCTGGGGACTTTCAAGGTTGAATTAGCAGAGTTTTTCGGGCTTCCGTTATGCCAAGATGTCGTAAAATAATTTAGTGCATTACACGACAGGAAGTCGAAGCCGTATGTGTTGGATAACCGGTGTGTACATTTTTAATGTTTAGTATTGTGCATACTTCAAATCCTGAAAGGGGTATAAGATGGTATAGCAAACACTTCCACACTTTACTGAAGAAGAAATACTTGCCTTACGTGTTAGATTTATCAAATTGGTACGTATAGGCAGGCCACGTATTTCATGAGCCGAACAGTTCAATTCAAATTCTATACGAAGTTTAAATTTGAAAATTGAAATTTTATTAATTGACCGTTGGAACCCACTTTCATATTATCATGTGGTACGCCACTGGAAAAAAAATAGCAGTTTTTTGTTCACCGTCAAGCCGCCGTGTCGAATAGGGCATAGCACATATGTCTGTTTTTCGAGAGGGTTTATAAATCGTGTGGAAACTGTCTCATTCTCTTATAAGTGAAGATAAATAAGAATACTTAGAGAGTAACATGACACTATGATTTTACTAAAATTGGGAAATAATTTGCATATGCTGAGAAATACGATTAAAACCATGTAAATTGAAAATGTAAATAATTTCAAGGGTATTTTTACATCACGGAAATCAGCCGAAATTTCACCACTTCTGTGAGCGATTGGGTGCAGAGTCCTTAATCGTTTCGATTAAGTTTACCTCGAATAGTCACGAATAAATTGAGTTGCACAGGGAAACATCATGATTTTTAAAGTATCAATAAAAAATTGTGTTGAAAGTAAATTTTCCACAAAAATACTCAATACAGCATTTCACTCCCGGTGAAAAATGTCATGCTGAAGAATACAGCTCATATAACTCCAGGAGTAGCTTTTTGAAACTTCCTTTGAATCTTTGCAGCAGATCATAAAAAATTTCCACTTCAACTTACAAGAGACGATAAATCTTAATAAAGAGCGTTTTTTATCATAAGTAATTCACAACTAAGTTTCCGGTTACGACCAGACCGACCGTATTTTTCCCTATGATTTAGCCATCTACATTTCATTCCCCTTTTTTCGAAATCACGACAAGATCCATGTGACGGACTATTATCTCACTCAGATGTTAAAGCAGTACCCATTTATAGGGATAAATAACACTCCTGAGCGTACTGTTGATCTCAACACCTCAACAAAAAAGCAGTTAAGGTCTTGGAAATTGGATGTCACTAACACATCTGCGGCCTCAGTCTAATATGTTGGACTGTCGCGCGAGTTATTTATTATTTCATCCCCCTAAACCCTATCCCGTTCAGGGTAGTGGCAACCGTAGAGTTTGTTGCCCAAACTGCACGGATATAGAGGCCTTTCCCTAACAGATCGTAGTGCATCGGTTTCAAACTGGTAGTAAATCAATAGTCGTACCAACATTGTGAAGTACCGTTATCCAGGTTTTTTTCAACCACGAGCCGGTTCCGATTTTTTCAGGTTTTCTAACACCTGTTCAATACCGGTTTTTAACCTGTTCAGTACCGGGTTTTTAAATTTCTTAGCACCTGTTGAGTACCGGTTTTTATTTTCAGGTTTTTTAGAAACTGTTAAGTACCGGTTTTTTAGCATCTGTTCAGCACCGAACGAGCTGAATGACAGGTTCGTTTGTACCCTATTTTAGCACGGTTTTCCATTTTTTTTTTATTTTTTTTTATTATGCCGGTACCTATTTATTTAAACCACGATTCGTTTTTATCTGTTTCAAGACTTCATTCAACCCTATCATGGTTTAGCGATGTGCCGACAACTCATCCTAAGAAAAACTTCAAGTCAAGAAACCTGAAACAAAAGCCTCGGATTGGACGGATACAAAACAACGACGACCCCGCAAACGAACAACTGATTACTCTTTCGGATCCTGGAATGTACGCTCCCTGAATAGACCGGGGGCCTTAAGGGCCCTCCTGGATCAGGTAGAACAATACAAGCTGAGCATAGTTGCAATCCAGGAAACTAAATGGCTCAAAAGCGAGATTAACGACCTCAATTCGCACACTATTTTTACGAGTGGTAAAGAGGAGGGCAACAAGGAGTTTGGAGTAGCTTTCATCGTGAATAAGCAGCTCAAGGACCACGTTATCGGCTTCAACCCCATCAACGAGCGGCTATGTGCGATCCGCATTAAGACCCGTTTCGCTAATCTCTGGCTCATTAATGCGCATGCCCCTACAGAAGTAAAAGAAGACGCGATTAAGGACGAGTTCTACAACGACCTAGAAACACTCTTCGACCACTCTTAAATATTTAGGCGTAACTCTAGACAAAACACTCACTTACAAAGACCACATCGAAGCAAAAATCCTAAAGATGGATAAAAACATTCGCTCCTTATACCCTTTCATAAATAGAAATTCGAAAATGAGCTAATATATAACAAAATTCTCCTTTACAAAACAGCAATGAGACCAATCATGACCTACGGAGCCGCGGTATGGGGAAAATGTGCACATTGTCATAAAAATCGATTACAAGTAACGCAAAATAAATGTCTTAAAATCATCTTGAATGAACGGTGGTGGTTCTCTACAAATCGACTACATCTGATCACCGGAGCCTGTTTAATCAAAGAAATGATAGATAAGATTCACTCGAATTTTCTCCGTGGCTTAACAGATAATACTTCCATGTCACACCTTCTGCTTAAAGCATACTCATTTTATTTTACTTATTATTTTAATTTTAATTTAGTTTTTAAGTTAGTTTTAAGTATAGTTAGCTTTAATTTAAACTAGATAAGGTTTTTCTTGAAAATTTTCCTTATAAATTAAATAATAAAAAGAAGTGGAATATTTACTCAGCATAGGCTAATGATAAAATCAAAGATGAAAAGACTCATCCAGTCTGTAGCTCTTAAGTATAAATTGTAGTACACAACTATTTGAATTCAATAAAGGAACATATCTATCTATCTATAATTCGAAACTTGCGCACAGGAACACGAAGCTCCGCGTGTACAAAACGATCATCCGACCCGTGCTATGTTATGGCCAGTGTTGCCAATTTAGCCGTTTTCCGGCCAAATTTAACCGGAAACCGTGCTGTTTAGCCGGAAGAAATTTCTAATTCCGGCCGGCCGGATTTTTAGCCGGAATTGATTTTTTTCGGCCTTTTTTCCGACTAAAATTATTTTATGATTTTTTTTTACTTTGAAACTATAGAATAAATTTTTCAATATTCACAAACAAAATAATTAATCTTACCCCCTTCTTCAGCACAAAAGCTAAGTGCTGAAGAAGGGGGTAAATTGCTCCCGAAATATATACTCACTTAAATCTAATTTTTGTAGTTTACTTGGCAAGCTACTTGCACAACGTCTGACGATTCATAAAAACTACACATTTTCGTAGATGCATTACATTTTGTTGTTGGGTTTGTAGTAACAAATTTATCAAAAATCTATACCATTTCCCGGCCAAGCTCATAATTTTGGAACATCAATTTCGTATCTTTGGAGCATTAAATTCGTAATTGCGGAACATCAACAATGGAACAATTCGTAACTATGGAAAATAAAATAAAATTTGGAGGTCTCAAATTCGAAAATGAATAACAACGCTTGACACACATATTTTCGAATGACGCAAATTTATCATCATTAGCATCTGTTTTAAAATTGAAAAAAAAAAGAATGTTTACAAAAAATATTAAATTTGTTGTCAATCTTCAAACATTTCTATTCAAATTTTTTAAGAAAAATGTGTCCTCAAATTATTGAACTGAATATTCATCAAAATATCACAACTGTGAGGGACATTTTCACCATTTACACAAACGTCAAAAGTAAATGACGAATTCTAATGACGAAAGCTTATGTGTCATATCATATTTCGAACTTTCTCATCATGATGGATTATCGTCATGATGATTTGCATATATGTCTTGGGCCTAAAATGGTTAAATTTTAATCAAAATATAAGATTGTTCAGGCGCGATGATGGTAAGATATCCATACATAAATGCGGTTACCCATAGTTACGAATTGGGCGTTCCTTTTACGAATTTAATGTTCCTCATTTTCGAACCTAATATGGTTATGGACTTGACCGAGAAATTGTACCTGTATACAACAATTTTGACTAGTTGAGCTATCTAACTACGAAGAAAGTAAATTTTGACTGTAATGCCAGCGATTGAAACATATATGTAATAAAACTAAGAAATCTGCCTAAAGCGTAGTTTCAGGGTAGTACTACAGAAAAGAAATAAAATTATTAAAATCAGTTTTTTACTATTATTTTTCGTAATGTGACCGTTTTGTATGATTTAGCCGATTTCTTGGCCGTTTTTCTCTCTCTCTCGATTACCGTAACTCCTAGTGGAGCATGGTGCGTGTGTAGTCCATCAACGTTACAAAGACAATTGAATTCGGAGTGTGATACGGTTGTCAGCCATACCACTTCCTAGTCGCATTGTTAGTTTATTATTCTACGATAAGAATTGTTCTTATCATCTTCTTCTGAATAATAAACTTGCGACGAGTCGTGCCGAGTTTGGAAACTCCTTTCTCTGTGAGTCTCTATTTCACAGAGTGGCGACCGAACGATCACGGCCACAGAGCGACGACGGCCGTTTTTCTGGCTGAAATTTATTTAGCCGGATTTTTGGCCGTTTTTGAAAAAAATATAGCCGGTTTTACGGCTAAATTTAGCCGTTTTCTAAATTTCCAGTTGGCAACACTGGTTATGGCTGCGAAACATGGAGCCTTACCCAAGCCTTCGAAATTTTGCTAGACCGATTCGAACGAAAGGTCCTTCGGCGAATTTTCGGGGCCGTTCGCGAGCGAGACCAATGGCGTATCCGATACAGCCATGAGTTGTATCAATTGTACGATGAGCTAGAAGTATCGAAAATCGTAAAGCTTCAACGTCTGCAATAGGCGGGGCATGTACAACGGATGGACGACAATCGCATGCCAATGAAAGTTATGAACGCACAACGAATTGACGGAGCGAGGTTGCGTGGACGACCGAGAGCTAGCTGGGAGAACTCCGTAGGTGAAGACGCTCATCAGCTGCTGGGCTTCCGAAACTGGAGGACAAGGTCACGTAATCGCGACAATTGGAGGTCAACGATTCAGGCGGCCAAGGCCCGACGTCGGGCTATCGTGCCACATTGATGATGATGATGAAGACTTCATTCACACATTAAAAAATGTACCTCGATATTCTGGGGGAATACTCGTTCAATCGGCGAGTAATTTTCGATAGCTGATTTGGAATCGGCAATAACACTAAACAATTTTTTTCTACTGCCGCCGAATGATACCCAATCAAGGAACATCAAGTATCAACAAATTAAAGACAAATTGCGGGAGACCAAATTTTGAAGTGTAAAAAACGTTGCTGAATAGGTGCTAAAAACACTGTACTGATCAAGTGCTACAAAAATCGTTGTTTAAAAGAAAACAGTGGCGTAACGCTTTTCAAATTTGTTGTGTTCAAAATCAGTCAATTTTTCGCACTGTTGCGTCAGTGATTTTTATTTATTTTTTATTTATAGAATAGTGTCAGCTGACCGAAATTGCTATTTTCTGATCCTCAATCGTTACTTTGTTTCAAATATTTTTTAATCTTTACTCAAGGGCATCCGGTGGCTCAATGGTAGAGATGACACTCTATCTCTGAGTTGCCGGTGCGTGGGATCGAACCCCACTGTCACCATGGATGTTTGTGTTGTCTATAAAAATTATCCTATCGGTACCCGATTCGTCGATGCAAATCGTCTCACAGCTAACCGTTAATACAACGGCCAAGATCTGCCGAAACTTTCTTCGATTCAAGAGGAAACGAAATCCCCTAAGTCTCTACAACAACAAACATTTTTAAAAACAAAATTATTGTTCTGCAATCAATTTTTAAAAAGCAGCCCTCACAGCTATTTTTGTGTGTCAATGCATTGAACAAGATTTCACCAGCGTCATTACATTGCAAGAGAAAAAAATTGCTCAAATCCACACTACAAAAAAAAACAACAATGTCCTTTCTAATTGCCCGCCTCCTGCTAGCTGCAAGCTTTCCAGTCGTAGGTACTTGATTTTTGATTATTTAATTTAAATTTTCTTATTTTGCGGCATTGAGCATACATTTCTAGAGTAATTAAATCTGGAAAACCGATCAATCAAGACTAGTTTAAAACGAAAATCCGTCAAATTTGAAAAGAATAGTCGCCAAAATTCGATTCCTTCGAAATGAAAGTTCGCAAATTTTACCTGAAATTTCGTCAATTCGGCATGGATATTCGCTCACATGATTTTGAAATTTATCAATTAGAAATGGAAATTAAAATTAATTTGTCATAGAATTTTTTTAGGGGAAACCCGTCACCTTGATTGGGAAATTAATCAATTTGAAATGGAGATTCATCAATATGAAGTGAAAATTTGATATGGACATCCGTAAACTTAATTTTGAAATTCGTTCAATTTTTTCAGGAATTTCGTGATTTTGAGCTGGAATTACGTCAGTTGAAGTTCGTCAATTTGTAATGGAAACTCGTCAACTTTATTCGGAAATTCAACACTTTGAAATGGGAATGTTGACGACAACATGATTTGAAAATTAACCAATTGTCATGAAAATTCGCTATTTTGTAATGGAAATTCCTCAACAAGAATTGAAAATTCGTCAAAATGATTTTGAAATTCGTTTTGACATAGAATTTCGTGAATTAGACATGAAAATTCATCAACATGACTTTGAAGTTGATGAACTTGAATTAAAAAATTCGACATCATGATGATGATTTGGAATGAGTTTGTGTCAATATTTTAAAAGCAATGTTTCAACTTACATACATCGGCGTAGTTCGATACGTTCGTAGTAGTTCGATACTCCTGACTACGTTTTAGTGCATTTGACTAATTAAGATTGTTATTTAAAACAAAAATGGCTCTCGGGTTTTGGAGGCTATTTTGGCATGGGCCCGTGTTCCACTGAACACGTGGAACACCGTACGTTACGCCACTGCTGAAATCTGAGGCCAAACAGACCTAGTTACATACTGATATCTATCTGATTGATCTCTTGGCAATATCCCAGGATTACTTTAATACATTTTTTTTGAAACACATCAGATCTCCAGATATGTAACTAAACCTACGGAAACTGTTTTATAGTATCAAATAAGCGAAATTGAAGGAGACAAGGAGCAAAGGAGACCGATATATAGGGTGTACCATTCATGGTGAATGAGATTTTAAGGGTAGGTAGTGTGGCTCGTTTGGGGAAAATTAATGTACAACGGGACCCCTTTCTTTTTAACCGTTACAATGTAATAGCATTTTTTGTGAATTGTGTCAAAATGGCCGACTTAATCAAGATTTGCCACACCACTTTTCATCCGAGATATGACTTCACTTTCTGAAACTACATAAAATTTCCAGTAAAACGACACCTCGCCCGTTACGAAGTTGCTGGTATCTTCCGAGATACACCCATTCAAACTTAAAAGAAATTTTAAAATTTCATCAAAAATTCAAATGATAAAATCGTAAACGTAACCGATTTTAAAATTGTCCACCTATGTTGTGCTGTGTTGTAAAAGATATCTTCGCGATGGGCTGGTCACTTCAACGTCATTTTGACAAAGGGTGTCTGGGCTTTCAATACGAGTAACATTCCATACTTTTTTTACGCTTTCTTGAATTTGGGGCTTCAATTTTAGTCTTCTGTTAACAAAAGATCCTGAAATGCGAGGGATGGTATTATTTTTACAGCGAAAATCAGACAAATCTATGCGACTCCCAACTTTGAGGTCTAGGATTTACTCCAAAGCTTGTTCTGCAGAATTCTCCAAAAAAAACACAACATGTACAAGATTGGTTATCCGATAATATTCAACCAAATACCATTGACTATTTTCAAATCACTATACTTAATCCTCCCAGGAAAACATGAAAATGAAAAATCACAGATTCATCCTTCCAGGACCGTTAAATCCTCTTTTTCCTTTTAACCATACACTTCGTCAAAAACATATTTTTCACATGTTGCCTTGGAATTTTTCATTCTCTGTTTTCCTCGGTGTCCCGATCTTCATACATTTTACATGCACTTTGGAATATCTGATTTCGCAGTGGAAAAGTGCCAACAACCATAAAGTGAAATGGCGTCAAACTAATATTTATGCAAATACACAAACCCAATATACACTATGCACTGTTGGAGTGTTGGCAACAATATTAGCACCGTTCGACGGTAGTACCGTATAATATATTTCCCTGGGAAGTGGATTCAGAAATCTTCTCTCGAAGGGACTGTATTAGATACATAGGATGCATAGGATGGAGGTGTCCGGGTGAAGGACAAACGATGACTAGCCAGAAAAAGGACAAGATTCTAGCAATTTTTCTTCAAAAGCCATATAGCCACTTTTTCTCGTATCGACCTCCCGCACGTGGAAGGACTTTCATTCAAGGATATACAAAACGTTATGCCCGCACACATAACCAAACACTGTATATGTTCCATGAGTTGAGCCGCGCGGCTCTATCCAAAATTCAGATGATGTAAAGAGGATTTGTGTAGTGGCGCCCATTTTCATGGCATCTGAATCTTCTATTTCTGGCTTCCGTCATTTCAGTTTGTATAGAAAAATTTAAACAAAATTCACGAAACTTGGAGCGCTCATATAAGTATGGAAACAGGGTCAAGTCGACAAAAAATATGTATGTGTCTTCTCCCACACCCGTTCATCCGGTAGGAGCCGCCCGGACGGGTGAAACTAAAACACTCGAGAAGAAAGGTGCCCTCGGGAAGCTGGGAATATGACAAAAAAAAGAAAATACGAAGAATGTACTGGCAAATCCTCCAGTAGATTGTCACTACGTGAACGAAATGCAAATCGTTTTGAGAGTCAAGGCATGATTTGAGTATATTTTATTCGGAAGAGTATATACCGGAGGCGAAGGAACAGGCACAGCAACGATGTGTGTCCTTGTGTGACAAAAGTTATATTGAGGTAGTATGACATAGCCAAAGTTAGCATGGTTTCTTTTCGATAGTGTCATGGGTTGCCAGGAATTTTCTTTGGAATGCACGTTTTTTTAATGTCGGTTTTCTTCGATGTGGTCAACGCAATCCATCTCAAAACTGGACTAAATGTCAATTTAGCATGCTGTGATCTGTAAAGATCAGCTTATTTCACGATTTTTTTTCTGATAGCGATAAATTTGAAACCGTTCAGTAAAAAACCGACTAAGAACAGCGTTGAGGATTGACTAATCATTTGACTATATCTGCGTGAACCTACAGTTTTACGAGTTCAAGAAATCACATCGATCACAAAAACACAAGGAATTTTGGCCCGTGGATTTCTGAAACACAGATTCTTGCACTCAAAAAGCGCGATTTATCTGCAGTGCAGGCATTTAAAGCGACCTACGCAAACAGCTAAACTAGACAACACTATAAAACCTCACACTACACATGACTTGACATTAAATGTCGATAGAAGCGTTTGTTATGAAATGAATATGGCAAATGCCGAATACGCCCTACTGGATTCATACTCACAGAATAGTGTCATCTGCTGCCTCATATACTTACCGCACGATTCTGTATAGTATCAGGATGTGCTGCTGCTAGCATTCAGATTGTACACTAAAAGGACTACGAGAAAATGACATTACGTTCACAAAACTGCAAAGTAGAGAGATTTCCATTCCCAGCAGGTGTGATGACGGTAAATAGGTTGCTATCAGGCAATTTCCTTCAAATTGCGAAAATCCTGCGAGGAATATTAGAATGGAATTGTGTTTGACGCGTTCTTGGATTTTTGGTATAGTATGAACTGTGAAGAGTCAAATGTGTACGATGTCCTATAATTTCTGCAGATAGTTCTTAGCCTTTGAATTTATTTCGGGTGGGGCTAAGATTGTGTACAGGGTGTCCGGAAACTTCCCCATAAATGCACTGAAAAATTATTCCTCATGTGATTTCCAGCAAAAAGGTGTACGGGACATACCCTCAATGAAGATTTTTGAAAATCTTTCTCACGCGACTTAAACTTCAATTTTCTTCAAAATTAGTAGACTGGCTAAAATAGCGATATTATTATCACAGCCAACAAATTTACCAACAAAATAAAAGTAGGTAACCGTACTAAAATCCGGTAAGGGGTTTGGTTTTTATTTTTACAGAGCTTGGAAGGCAAATTTTTGTGAAAACAAATCATTTTTCCATTTCTGCCAAGTTGAGGTACTTGTGCGATTCTTTTTGGCTGTGATAGTCATCTTATTTGGCTAGTCTAGCTAGTCTAGTTTTGGAGATATTATGTTTAAGTCGTGTAAGAAGGTTAAGAATTGGGGGTATATCCTGTACACTTTTTTGTTGGAAATCACATGACGAATCATTTTCCGGTGCCTTTATGCGGCAGTTTCCGGACACCCTGCATACCGAATGTTCCAAATTGGGTACTAATTCCATAAGACAATTTATTAGAGTAACAAGGCCATTAATAGAATTGACAAAAATTTTACAGTTATCGGGCTGTCGTATGTGTTTTATTCATGTGGAGGTCAACGAAAATAACGAATTGTCGCGTCATATTAAAAAGCTCCGAGGAGTTTTCCTTTACACTGAAAAAATTATTTGCTAAAAACAAGAAAAAAAGTACAATGAAAAACAGCCAAGGAAAAATGTTTCCTGATTCAAGATATACATCTTAAAAAAATACATCTTAAATCAGGAAAAATTATTCCTTGGCTGCCTTTTATTGTATTTTTTGTTTTGTTTTTAGCAAATGATTTTTTCGGTGTTAGGGGAATCGTTCACAAAAAAGTCAACATTGCATCGAAACGTTAACACCATAAATATAATCTCACAAAAACAACTGTGTTGTAAAAGGTGTCCGCCAAAGAAAAAGTCATCAGCCGCAAAAAGGATTGATATAAATACATTCCCGCCAAAATACTCGCATCTTGTCTCAATGATGGTGGCGGAGCAAATTTTTTTCAACGCTTATTGGCGGGGAGCTGAACGAGGGTACTATTTGCTGCTATGTTCTTTTCTTGATAATTTTGAAGCTTCCAGTCTTATAGAAAATAAAAATGCGTTTTAGAACCTTATTTAGCTTTCCTTCGTATGGAACTCGTTTTTTTTTCTATACGATAAAAGTTCTTTCATAAATTTCTTAACATTGATTTTATTTTGTTATTAACCTTATTCAAGCTCCCCGCCAAATAGCGTTGAAAAAAATTTGCTCCACCACCATCATTGAGACAAGATGCGAGTATTTTGGCGGGAATGTATTTATATCAATCCTTTTTGCGGCTGATGACTTTTTCTTTGGCGGACACCTTTTACAACACAGTTGTTTTTGTGAGATATCATATCTTTTTGCAGTTTTCGATTTACAAAATTCGTAAATATATTATGAAGACGATATTCATTGCCCTATTGTCACGAATTTGTTTGAGAACAATAATTATAAGAATGATAAACCCCTTGCTAACCTTCGTCTCCTTGGTCTCCTTGGTAACCTTGCTCGCCTTGGTTATCTTAGTAACCATAGTACACTTGACTAATTTGGTGATCTTGCAAACCCTTAGTAACCTTGGTAACCCCGATGGCTTTGGTAGCCCTAGTAACCTCGCTAACCTTGGTATTTTTATACATAACATTAAACTTAATGATAACCCTAACTTTGACCATAACCCTGGCCTATACCTAAACCTCAAACTCAGACTCAACCTTAACCCAAACCCTATCCTTACATTTAACCCTAATAATAACGTTAACTGCGATGTAACAATAACTTTAACCCTATCCGTTACCCTAAACTTGATTTTGACTTTAACACCTTAGCCCTAAATTGAGTCTAAACCTTTACTTCATCTCTATCACATTCATCCTAATATTAAATCTTAATTTGTAATGTAACCATTAAGCCTCACTGGGTACTCAATATGTGATTCAAATAACATCCATATTTCCTAAGTTCCACATTGCGCCTAAGACACATAGAGAAAGACATGTACATGTGAAAATATCCTTTTATCCCTCCTCAAAGGTCCCGAAAACCTGTTGAGTCCTGACGAGCATTGCTTTTACAACAATAAAGTGGTTTCATGACCAAGAATCAGGGATAGCTATGAAATTCACTATATAACTAACAGTACCTTTTTTCCTACCACAACAGGATCAAACCGGGTGGAATTACAAGAATAAATCTATATGCCAAATTTTGTTCAAATTAACTCATCAGAATTTGTTGAAAAATCGATTTTATATGCCATCATCACGTAACTCTGGTTTGAACACAACAGAATACACCATCTTGACAAAACCGATTTGGTGTCCCAGCGCCATATTTAAGCTTCCACCAAACCAGCGCAGAACGGTAGCGGTACGTGTCAGAATGTATGAAATAGTTTCCGCCGCGGTACACCACGGAGTACTTGTCAATTCTTGTTGTGTGTGTGTTGTGTGTACCGCGTACCGCTACCGCGTTGATTTGGTGGAAGCTTTAGGATCATCGGAATGAATGAAACAGTCCGAATGCTCATCCAATATTAAACTAATATGTACCTACGTACTCGTTTATATGAGACGAACCAAAACAGGAACTTTGACCCGCCCCCGCTCTTGCAGACGATCTAAAACTGAACATTTTGGATACAAAAGATTGTTCGGTCCAATTATACTATACTATACTATAGGATTCTTTTCTAGGCTTTTTTCGGGCCTATCCCCGACTTTTGCAAAATGCTTCCTTTAAAACATATAAAAAGATTTAAGCGAGAAACTCTATGTATTTTTTCACATTTTCCGCTGTATCTTTTTTTCTACTTCACGGATCGGAGCAAACGATAGCCTATGAACACCTTCACGACAGACTCTATCAATGGGAAAAGAGACCAAATCCCGAGATGCCCTCTGCAAGGCTGTAGCCCTGTCAATGAACGACAAGAACAACGAGAACAACGAGAACAAGCTATTGACGACGGATTTTACCGTGTTTGGAGTCCCCACAGAAATATCAAGTATTTTGCTTTGTCTTTCATTTTTTAATTTTTTTATTTTGGTGGTCATACTCATATTATACATACAAAAACGCGTGCTATTATATTACAAGGCAATCTACAGTCAAACCTGTTAATCCGACCACTCTACAATCGGACCACCTTCTAATTGGACCACCCTTGGTCGATTTTATTTGGTTTTTTATACAAAATAACCTTTATAAACGGACCACCTATTAATAAGACCATGGACCACGATCGGTCACTCCAACTGGATGGATCAGTACTAGACGTACCTCCACAATCGGACCAACCACTGGATAAGTCTCTAAAATGGGACCAAAACTTCAAATTGATTACTTATTTGAGCAATACGAGGAAATTTCACCAAAGGGATCAACAGACAGGCAACGTGGCAAGACATATTGTTGACTAAAAAAAAATCATAGAAATTTCGTTACTACATTCACTTTAGTTGCAATTACAATGAGCTATATTATTTCCCATGACCACGGGAAATTTCGTAGACAGCATCAACCATTGCATCAGTGTTAGGTCGATGAAGTGGTGAGACAATTCTGGAGTTTCTGCGACAAGAAGATGCAAGTGAAGTTAAAGGGAGGATTGATTGAACCATTAACCATGACTATAATTATAGAAATGCTTTGTAAAATATTGACGAATATTCAAAATTTCGGTGGAACTGAGTGTGGAGAGAATTTATAATAAGGAAGCTAGTTAAAAAAAATCACAAAGCAGTTACGGTGTTGAGGAGTTTCACAACATTAATGGCATAGGGCATAGGTGACCTTTGTACAAGTCCAATGTTCATGAATAACGTTTAAAAATTATTTACTTAATTTTTTGTACTTTTCTGGCATCCCTTAGCAATCGGGCCACCTGCTAATCGGACCAAATTTGATCCGTCCCGTCAGTGGTCCGATTAGACAGGTTTGACTGTATTTCCTAATGCTCTGTTAACGTTATGTTCAAACATGAGTTCATTTTAACGAGGTTCAACCGTTATCTTGTCACTCCAGAAGCAAAAAAATCCGTTGAAACCAATCACATACGTGCCCCAAACATCGCCCATACTCTGTTTCCTATGGTAGACAAATGTCCATTTTGGTGGTAATAATCCTTTTACGAAAACTCAAAATGAACTCGTCTCAACGAATACTGTATTTTGATATCCATATCGTCTATAATGCATTGCCCAAAGAAAAAAGGACCTTTTGTGTCCAAGGACATCTTTTCCATAATAAGTGCCGACACTAAAATATTAAGGATCACACCACTTAACTTTCATCCGAGTTTTATCGAAATCGATCCACGGGGGGAGCCAGGAGAACAAATTGAAGTACGATTTTACGTTAGCTTCAATGACGAATTTACCGCTATTCTCGCAACTCATCAAAATTATGATTGTCGATTCTTTGGTGAAAATCGAACCACGAGAAGGAAGCGTTTCACGTCTTCGTTACGTTACATCGTCACATTTTTTCACAGAACGATATCTAGCATTTCTCAGGTAGCCTCCGCAAAGACATATACATGTCAATTTACTACTTGTCTAGTCAAGAAATAGAAACTGAAGATATTCAGTTTCTGAAACTACATAAAATTTAACAGAAACTGATTTTTGCTCGATTTCGAATATCGACGTTGCAGCCGAGATACAGATATTCAAACTTTGGAAAAATTTCAATATTGATCTTTCACTGAAACTTCAAACGAAAATTTCATAACGGTACTTTTAACTGTAAAATCTGTAAAGTTGAAAAAAGTTGCTGCAGTGGGTATATGTTGGGTTTCTAACGGTATACATATTAGTTTAGACGTTTATATGTCAAAATTTTGGAAAAAGTAATTTTTAAAGTAAAAAAAAAACTTGTTATGTACTCGAAACAAATTTAAACTAAAATTTTGCCTTGCCCCTTTGTTAATCTTTACACCATAGTAATTTTCAAAATTAATCTAACAAAATAAATTAGATACTAATTTCTAAATTTGGATTAAATTAGGAATTTAAATCTTGAAATCAATCGTGCGGTAGTACTATAGAACAAAAAATGAATCTCCTCCCCTTAAAATTAGAACAGATGAGTGTCAAGTGTCATAATGGCCGCAACCACGAGAAAAGGGCTGCGGTTCAATCAAATGTCCTTCGTCGGTCTTTCCATTCCGACTGTTGATATTTATGCTATCCACTAAGGTCATGAATGGATGACAAGCTACTTTCTGAAGCTCATTTCGTTATAAAAACCGCAAATCATCCCAAAATAGTATGGACTTATAATGCAACATAATTTTACAACGGAGTATTCATAACGGGTAGTAACTACACATGTGCTCCAGAAAACTCAATGACACTCTTCCGTCTAAATTTCAACGAGGGAAGATTAACTTTTCGTTTTTTGGTCCCTCCTCATCATTTGATTTCAAGTTTCGAATTTCCACTTTGTTCGGAATTTAGATCAAATCAATTTTATTTATTTTTCTTCAATGAATTTCGAAAATTACATTGTTTGCAATTTTGCTTAATTTAAAAGTTAGTCAAAATTTGTTTCATGTAGGTACATAATAAAACGCTCTGTGGCTCACTTGATTGAGTCGCACTCTACGCTGCTAGTAACCTAGATGTCCGGAGATCGAATCTCGGCGTGGTCCACAATTTTCGTACATGTGCGGATAAGAAATATATAGTGCTTGCAACATTATACATATACGCTCCGAAATTATATGCAATGTCACGTTGTCACAAAGTAGCCTTTAAACGGCTGAGTGAAAGCACCATGCCCCACAAGGGGTTACGGTACAGAGAGGAAGACATAATAAAAAGCAAAAATGCTTTCAATGTGTCTTTTTCCAAAACTCTTAAATCTAAATATCAAAAGTAATTTACCGTTAGAAAGCCAACGCATTGAAGGGACTTTTGTCAGCTTTCTAGATTTAACACTTAAAAGTACCGTTACCAAATTTTTGTTTTGAATTTCAATGCGCGTAATGTAGTTCAAGCATAAGAAATTTTGTTACCTTCAAATCGTGAAAACTGCCCACAAAATCGTATAATATAAATAATTTTCGCAATACTAATCGCTAATCTGCACACCCGAGCAACACTCCACTCTCCTTTGTAGATTACAAGCGACTAAATAACTCGTCCAGTGGAAGATGTGCTTACTTGTAAAAGCTTTTTTCCGCAAATTTTATGCAAGCTTTGCCGCTGGAGCGCCGCGCCGCTCAAGTTTACGCTTACAGTGGACGAGAGCCCTGAACGTTTCGTACTTTATATGTACAGCGTGTTCCGCAATCGGTCCACCATACACCTACCTTTAATTTTACAGTTTATTTTCGGATAAATTTCGGCCGAATTATTTCTCTAACATTTACCGTTACAAAGTAATTGCATTTTTTGCGTTTGAATTTAATGAACAACATTATATTTTAGAAGAACACAAAATCTACTATATAAAAATAAGTCGGGTTTTCCTCCCTGACGCTATAACTCCAGAACGCACAAACCGATTTGGATGATTCTTTTTTTGTTTTATCCGTCTTACGTTAGAGAAGGTTTATGGACCAAACATTTTTTGAAAATCTCGAAGGAAGTGGTGGTAAATATCGAAATTTCATTTTGTATGCGAGTCACCTGTTGCAATCAAGTTTTCATCGACAACATTTAAATTTAATGGGACTATTTTAGTTGTCATTGGATCAAATACAGTGTTAATTGTAGTCAAGGTGACTATGTTTTTACGTACACACATGCTTGATGTTGGTCACAGCAATTTCACAATAGACTTCGTACTACTTCGGGAATCCGTCGATATCTCCGCAATCCTTTGGCGGAACGACACGATTGAGATGTCGCCGGATTCGCAACAAAATTGCCTAAAGGGTCATGGGGTTTTTTTTTTCTAATGACCGTCAGCCCGGATGTTGGCATAGCAAGGTTACAATTAATTACAATTAAGTTACATTAACAACCGTCAACCTGGATGTATGATGGTTTCTGGGATAGTATGAGCATTGTAGGTGGCGTGCGCACATTTTAGTGCACGAAAAACTGAGTAAATGAGTGTGCTGACATATTTAATAGAAATTTATTAAATTAATGATTTTCGAGATAACTCGCTAATATAGTTGAAGGGCAAGTGCAGTCTCATCAATCAGTCAGGGGGTTGAGTACATATGTTGTTGTTGTATTACCTTGACCGCTTAACCCCCCGACGGAAATCTATAGCGTTGTTTCCATTATACACTTTGGTTTCATCATCGAGAGGTCGATCCCAATAAATTATAGTTAGCAGGTTGATTGGCATTCAAATTAGTGTCAAGTTGTGAGTGAAGCCAATAATGCGAGCGAAGCGAGCACTAGATAAGAGAGCGAGCGAAGCGAGCTATCTCAGCTAGTTTCCAATAAAATTACACCTTGAACATATTCAAGTTTTTCATAACTTCCGAGGTACACCCGTGTAAATGTTAGAAAATAATTTCTAACTGTTCAAATCAAACACATATACATATTTCCTAACGGTATGTTCAACTAACATAGTTGCAAAGTTGATAAAAGTTGCCTCATTATGTTACCTCTCGAGCGACATACAGATAGCCATGCAAGTTTTTGAATAAAAACTGTGAAAAACGAAAAAATATGTCAGAAAATAATAATACCCAGATGTCATTTTAAAAGGAAAAAAAGTTAAGTCAAGTTAAGTCAAGTTAAGTTAAGATCAAGCTAATTTTTGGTTATTTTTGAATCAGTAGGGCTACAGGGGTATATAATAAATGAAAATGAAAAAAATTTAATTTAATTTATTTATTTAATTTTAGCCGTCAATCGTCAAACGATATGCGAAAACTCTGTAATAATATCAATGGTATTGGCACGGGTAAAAATCTACACCCAGAGAAAAACATCCCATAACCTGTTAATGGGACTCCTATTAACTTTTCGCCTCGGCTATTTTAAACAAGTTAATAGTTTTATCCTATTAGTTTAATGAGATTATAAACCATTGAATTTCTAATAGGACGTACATTTTAGACTAATGAGATTTAGACTAATAAGATTGATTCAGATTTACATGGTTAGTTGCCAATACTTTAAAACGTATGCTTATGCATTATGATTAGAAATACGGATATTTCGCAAAAAAATGAAATTTCGCATAAAAAAATTCTGAATATTGGAAATTTTGCAAAAATTCAATTCAAAGGCAAAAATTAATCTCAGATGGAAAAATATTTTCTCTTATCAGTTGTCTGATTTTTTGAAAGAAAATTAACTTTTTCGTGGAAAAAGTACAAATGGGTGGATTTCGCATTTATTTTTTAAAACAGCAATTTTCGCTGAAATTCGCATCTATTTCGTAAATTTGAAATAGATGCGAATTCGGGACTTAATTATGATTTTCATATTCATTCGCCCGTGTATTTATATACAATTTTATATGTTCAGTGATGGAAAAAAATATTGGTCGCCTAAATTTTATATCAAAAGACCGCGTATTAATTTAATGGGATGTCCTGTTATTGAGGTAACGGTATTTTTAAAGGGACATCCTATTAAATTTATAGGAAATAACTGTTGTCCCAATAAGAAAAATTATTGTTTTAATAGGATGCCCCATTATCCATAAAATAGGATAAACCATAATTTCAATGGGAAAATCATATTAATTTAATGGGATGTCCTTTTATTGAGGCAATAGGATAACATGATTGCATTAATAGGATATCGTATACCATTAATAGTAATATCACATTGATTTAATAGTTCGATCTAATTATTTTAATGATGTTCCATCCCATTGAATTAATGGTATCCTATTAACCCAATAATGGGATTTTCCCATTGACTAAATCTAATGGGATAAAATGGCCAATTCCTATTGGTTTAATGGGATTTTTTTTCTCAGTGTATTAGCCCTCTTAACGCCTTCCAAAATCGAAGTGAACGTTATAATCTTGTTACTTCCCAAGAGAACTTGGGGTTAATAAACTATGTATAACGTAATTCAAGTTCAAGGTTGTATCTAGCTCATGTATGTACTTGCATTGCAACAATGCATCTGAGTGCAACATGTCGTATTCATTGTGTACAAAATTGTCATCAGCTGATCGTGCTGTCACTTGTGCTGTGCTGTTTCGTGTTTGTTTACAATTGGTGTGTGGTGCTATTGATGATTTGATTTAGCATCGATTTATTCATATTGTGTTTTATTTAAGGAAACTTGCAGGACTACAACGGGGCGGAAGGACGATGTACGCTGGACAGCGGATCGTGAGCAGGATGGTGATGGTTAGCGATGAATGGCAAGATTAGTGAAATGTTGTTGTGCGATCATCATTAACTCGTTTTCTTACAGATTGCCATCATCAGCTGCTTTAACAGTTAGTGATATGGAATTTTAAAGATACTTACTGCTTCTTTGTATCGATATTGTTGGGATTAACAGACCACTTCAACGAATTATTTATCCCCTTAAATGAGTATTCGTTTATCATCTGATTGAGATCATAGTCACGCAAATGGAAATGAAATTCGAAAATGACCATAAACAGAATCCGCTAAAGATGAGTGCTAACTCCCTGTGCTTCGAAGGCGAGCGCACTAACCACTACCAAACTACACGGTTAAGATTTAGTAGAGGATTTTTTCGAATATTGGGTAAATCTAGTTTTTTTCACTGTATTGTAAATGGTATTGCCTCAATCTCAAAATTAAACTCTTCAAGTGTTTAATAGCCTTGAAGATTTTCTATCGTCAAGCAAATAACAATGTTTCAGGGAGGCAATTTATTTTTGGATAGACCAAACATGCCACATACCTGCCACATAGTTTCAGGAAATTCTTCTTACATTGGCTTTTGGAACTCTCAGTAACTAGCTCTTCTATCTTACAACCACACATTCCGACCCATCATAATACAACTTCATTTCAAAGAGCGTGTATAAATGCACATGATTCCCTTTTATGTCTCGATTATCCTTAAATACTTAAATGACACACCACATACTATCAAAAGTCCCGACCCGGAATCTTTGCCAATTCCTTCTTAGCCTGGCTCGCTCTCTCTATTATTTGACCTTGTTGGATACTTAATTTCTAAGTGGATTTGCTTCACACTCAACGTAGTCTACAACCCTACACTATTGCCACAAACACCAAAGTATCAGTCGCTCAAGTGACGAAGCACACAGACTACTTGTCTATTCAGGGATTTTCAACTACGACGAGCGCTTACAGATCCTTCTTCCCAGAAAGGAACAAAGACATGCAATAGATGACAATCATTTTCGCGAGCAAAGTTCTTTGAAATGAACACAGTGCTCTTGAAATTGTATCTATCATACATAAAAGCGAATTATTTAGGAAATTTTCTACGAAGAAGATGAGCAGGATAATGTGAAAGTTGCTGGCTTGGAATGAACAGCCCATATAGAGCGTGATGAAACTACAATTCTATGCATTTATATAAGTTTCGGAACGGGAAAAACTGAAATTTGCCCGTCAGGCAACTATATTAAGAAGAATATTCATAATAGACAGAACGAGTTGGAAATTTTCGAGATGTCGGGAGGCGATAGACACGATAGTCTTTTGCTGACACGAGTGCACTGTGCGTCTGTATAGGGATGGAGGATGGTACAGTCAAAAGACCATCGAGAGCTTCGATGATTGTTATTGAAGCACACTTTTCGATGTCACTTCTAGCTTCTATCAGATCTCAATGACAATCCACCGGCGATGAACTTTCCAATTTGTATGCACACTTTGGGGATGCTCTTGGCCGACCCAAGATGGCTAGTGGCAGACAATTTCTCGTAAGACATGACCAACTTGACTTTAAGCTTCTATCCCGAAGAGCAGTTGGAGGCTTTATATAGCTTACTAGATATTCAAGATAATAATGCTGACGGTTACGACCAGGATGGTGACTATACTATACAACGATTACGACATCGCGACCAAGATAAAAACAAGGACCTCTCATCCTCGCATCAAATCCATCAAGTATAAAATGTGAATAAAATCCTCTTTTCCTGTTTTTGTTGCAGGATGTCATGCGACGCTGACGGTGGACGACCGGCTCTTTGAAACACCAAAATATGCAAATTTCAAGTGGAATTGGTTAGCACCATCATCGCATCGCGTTTGCAGTATAATCACTCTCTACTACACCGTCGTTATCGTCCTTGTCCTTATCCGTCCCATTAATTTTTGTATTACAAGCTTTTAAGTACACGATTTTGTCTGGTAATTTTTTTGTGTAACATTTTGTTTTTGGTGTATTTGAATGATTGCGAATTTATGCAAAAGTCATTTGCCGCGCGTTGTCTTTTTGTAAAGCGTGGTTTATAATTTTTTCAGTAAAATACTCGAAAAGTGCATGAAAAAGACAACTAGGTTTGTCATCTTAATTTACCGTTACATAATATGCGTTTAATATTGACATTTAAAGTTGATTTTGACATGTTTGCAAGATTAAAGCTCAGAAGCTATGAAGAGCTTCAAGGCGTTCGAGGTTTAATTTTGTTGGAAATGTTATCTTCTTTCAGAATATGATGTACATTCTTGGTTCTAGGCAGTCAGAAGCTAGAAACTCCAAGTTTGTTTTGTAGAAGTCGTGGTTTTTGACAAGACTCACGAAAAAATGCTACTAATCTGTAACCGTAAAAGACCATGGTGTTGGGTTTCCGAAGATGAGTACAAGCACGGGACAAAGAAATCCCCATTTGACAATCCTGTCAATAAAATACCGAAGGTCCAAACAAACAAAGGCCGGATGGACCGGGAGTTAAGAGCGTAAGGCTTAGGAACTCTCTTGACGGAATGGTCCCAGTAAATGAGTCCCTATGTCCCTTTGAAGGTAACAAGCATCATTGAAATTTGTAAGCACTTGACTGGTGCCCATAGACGGGCCAGAAACTATGCGCTGGAACACTACAAAACTGTCAATCTACCCTTACGGTTGATAGTTTTGGTTCATCTAAAATCATTCTCAGTGTTCCTAAATCGCCCTTACGATCACGAGGTAAATTCTTCGTCCTTGGGTGATCTCTTTTAATTTAACACGTTCACTGTCTATGAGTCACATGTGACTCATAAATGAAGGATGCCAGACGAATTGGGAAACCGGTCACGCAGTGAAAATATTAACCGATTGGTTTGTGAAATTCAGTCGTACTGCTGACTTGTCTTTGACGTACGAAGCTTAAGTTTGACTGAGGGGGCTTGGCCTTTTGGCAAAATTATTTCCTAATACAGGATAGCAGAGTAGATGACTGCGACATTTACTCCGGCACAAATCACTGAATTTAATATGTATTTAGGGTTAGGTATCCATCCACACGATGGATGGATGAATTTGAGAAGTGCTCGAAGGATATCATTTGAAAATTCAGTGAAGTATCCATCCTGATTTTTAAGGGTCTCGCGATTCCGTTGAAATTTCCTTCGGAGTTGTCCATAGGAAAATTAGTGATTTCTGACAACGATTATGAATTAGCTAACTCACACACTTAAAATTCTACGGAATGCACAACAGGACTTGAAGAATAAGGTCTAATCTCCTATGATAAAGTCAGCAGCTGTGCAATTCACGGTCGAGGACCAATGGGACACGCCTTTGTCAGGCAGTACTGCCTCACAACACGAAAACATAACTTCACAGTACAAAGCCGTGAGGTGTTGGCAGGGCCATCCCTAGGGGAGGGCGAGTCGGGCGGTCGCCCCCGGCCCCGCGATTGCATAGGCCCCGCGCCTGATCTGAATCCTTATCACATTCAATGTGTTTAACAATTTGCTCCTACATAGAAACATTTATAGATCAAAACCATTAGAGAAATAATCGTATGTACAAATTTACAGCATGTTCATTTCTTATTTACTGCCATGGAAGAAAATGAAAGCTTTGTGTTGGAAACAGCAAATTATTGCAAAGGTCATAACGTTACTGTAATTGGCAAGATGAAAGAATTTGGAATGCTTTTCTTCTCTCTACTACGTTGCCTTGCATTTATTGGAGAAGCTTTCTCGGCCCCACTTTATACTAGTAGTTCAATTCGAGACTGCGTTTGCGTTCGGAACTTGTTATTACCGTTTGTGTATTTATTTCCCGGAATATGTAATTGATTATTTTTTCACATAATTATGTACTGAATTTCGACGAAATTTGATTTTATTTTCATTTTAATACATATAAAGTTATGGTTTCGAAAACATATTATGTACTTATGTATTTTGGAAAAAAGGGGCCCGCATCTTGATTTTGCCACGGGCGCCGCGATTCCTCGGGACGGCCCTGGGTGTTGGTGCCGATATTGCCTCCAATGGAACATTAGACGATAAACCGAAATCGGTCTTGCTTCGGACCAATAGTTTAAATACAAAAACAGTTTTCCTCAAAAGGTATCCTCTTTCCATTGAATCGTCTTGTAATGACTTTAGTTTTTAATTTATTCTTCCTTGAACACGGATATGTAACTACACCGTAACAAACTCGTATTGAGTTCGAGTACGTATGCCTGCAGCTAAACACGGATTTCTAACAAAGTTCGTCGGAAGCACCGAGGGACAAGATATGGAGAGGCCCTTCTGCCAAATTGTTGGGCCAATTCTTGCCATACTTGCTGGCTTGTGTGCGTATTGCCATAGTAGTTGTAAATACGCAGTGCAGTCGGTATGCATGGTCGCGAAGGGGCACGAAGAAGGCGCCAACAATTTGAATATTTTTAGTGGTTAATTTTCCTGACGATAGGCGCTTGGTTGTTGTTTCGGATGGAATTGTTGTTCCAATACATTTTGAATATGAATAATCTGTCGGCGGTTTGGTTGGAATGAGGCTTATGTTGAAATTTAGATATACGATTTTTCTTGCAAAGATCCATATATTTCACACACGAGAACACTTTTAATCTTAATGATAGTGGCGTTGAAAGGGGGGATCCGCGTTTTATTATGATAAATTAAATCATGTGAAATATTTGGAAATTGGTCAGGAAACCTTTTATTTGTTTCCATTAATGTAGGCAAGAAGAAATGGACTTCACACCTCCCTCTTCCTTTCAAGAACTGTATATTTTTAATCGAAGTTGTTTCGAATATTACAGCACCTCTACAAACGCCTTGGGACCGTCTTTGGCGGAATTAAGGTGTTTACTTGTTATCTTTATTATTAGGCCGTTATTTATATAGGCATGGATATGTTGACACGCTTTGTGGCTCACTTGGTTCGGTCGCACTCTACGATGCTAGCAATCTAGAGGTCCGGAGATCGAATGTCACTCGAAACTGGAAAATTTTAACTGATATGAGATTTACTCGTTTAGATCATTGATTTAAATACCCATACGTCAATCTCCGATAAAAACTAAAAAAGTCGGCTTTTTTCAAACGTTCGGGACACCCTGTTATCTTCTTCCTACCAACTTCTAAGGTATTTGTGCCAAAGACTGTAACCATTCTACACATTCCTACCAAATTTCATGACAATCGTTTGAGCCGTTCGCGAGTTATTTTGTGAACAGACGAACGGACAAAATCGATTTCATATAGGTTTTTCGAAAATTTTTTTTTTAAAAACCCTAAAAAAAGACAAAACAAAAACAAAATTCATTCTAGACTTAAACTTTTTAACTGGCCCCCGTTACTAAAACTAAAAGTTGCCACGCCTATGATCGAATAACAGAACATTATTCAGGCCGTCAAATAGATTGTTTGTTTACATCGACGCAAGGTAAACAAAACTCGTGTGTGCTTGTTTAAAGCTGAAGAATTTACTTTAAAGCACGTGTAAAAGAAATGTATTTATTCCGACGGGGACTTTTTACCATCTAGTTATAGAAATAAAAGTGATTACCTGTGAAAAGATACCCCATGGTGACTGAATCTCTTCAGACTCCAGCATCCACTCACTGTACACTTCATTTCGCAACGGAAAGTCTATCGCGCACGAGAAACAGCACTTGCACTATGATTGTTTACAAAGCACCACAGGAACACATTCCGCAGGATACGTTGTCGATAAAAAATTTCACGGTATAGTTAAAGGACACTTCAAAAATCTAATCGGCGTTAAAAAACGTAAGCCGACTGCAAAGACAATTGACGTTTGGGTGACAATAGTCTGAAGTGGGCGGAGCAAATTGACACGCTGGGGTAGTCTAGAGGGAGGTGTAGGTATGGTAAGGGGAATCAGTCCGGGGACCATACACGTACACTCACGTACAATATATCGGCCGTTCCATGTCTGTATTTCGGTGGTCGCAAGAGATCCGTGGGAAGTTCCAGACAGTTTTGCTTCCAGTTGAATATGGAAAAAACACCCACTACCACCCGACCGCCCATTTATTGTAGGGATTAGATGAGTGTGTATATCTAGAAATGTTCCTGTCACGAATGTGTGCACAACGAAATGACAAGCAAAAATCGGTCTTGTTTAGGACCACTAATCTAAACAACAAAACTGTCTCCCTGGGGAAATATCCTTTTTTCATTGAATCGTATTCCGAAGGATTTAGTTGTTAGTTTTCATTTTAATTTATTCTTAGTGTGTTTGACCCTGATAACAGAGGGCTTGCCTCTCCCGATTCTGGTACTTCTAAAAAACAGGATATGTGTCGCATGCGCAGATGTTTCTTGTAAGCGGAACTGTGTTTCCAAAAACATTGTTGTTGGACGGTGGATGTGTCATGCTCAAACAACTTATTTGAGAAATCCACCGTCCAGTTTATCCATAGTGGGATAATACACCAGTATGCATACTCCACAGTAATGCGGCACACAGAGTGCATTTCGAGCCGGTTTCGACTAATAGTCGAGTATGCATGCATACAGGTGTAGTCCCACTATGGACAAACTGGAGGGTGGATTTCTCCAATAAGTTGTTTGAGCATGACACATCCACCGTCCAACAACAATGTTTTTGTTGACTCCGTCACTGGCACGTAGTCATAAATGACGGCCGTGTCGAGTCGGTGGCTAGCAAATGACTAGCCCCACTCAAAAAAGATTCGACGCCAAAGTGTATTTCGAGTCCTAGATCAGAGGATTCTACACACTGTCTGGCTGAGTTTGGTCATGCCTCTGCTAATAGTACATGACGCGCTGCATAAGTAGAGGCATCTGATGAGAGATGCAGGGCGCTATAAACTATTGGTCGAAACCGGCTCGAAATGCACTCTGTGTGGCGCATTACTCTGGAGTATGCATACAGCTGTTTGTTGCTATGTGAACATCCAAGCACACCCTAGCCTATCTAGATGGTAATCTAGAAGGGTGATAGGGTGACCTATGAATGTAGTCACCCAGAGGAAATATGTCAATGGATGTGAGTTTTTGCAGAAATGAGATGCTTATTATTACCAAAACATCGGCTGTCTTTTCATGGTTCGGATATTTCAGGCGGCACCGCGGAGCAAATTCGATTTATTCCACAAGTTAAGGGAAACTGGGTACTGGTACCTAAGGATCAGATCGAAGGTCCAGAAGCAACACGAAGATATTTGGCCTTCTGTTTTTCTAGTAATAATCCCAGCTGCCTTCTTACTGGATAAATTACAGCCGCATACCATTACTTCGACCAGATACCATTTTTAGCATTTTCTTCTGGTACAATTTGAGTCAGTCAAACAACACAAATCCCACTCTCGATTACGCTTTGCTCCGTTCAATAATAGTCAAGAACCCATAAACTGCAATCAACACGCCTAATTAATCTAAACTTTTCCACCAATCATCTCATTCACGTCATGTACTACACTAACTTCTCTTCAACACTTTCAAAATCCTTCCATCATTTTCGTAAATTACAATCAACACCATCACCACCTGAAAAAAAAAATCGACAATGTAGCACTTACCGTGTATAACAAGTTCCGAATCTCGATTCACCTCATACAAGCGAATCGCTTCATCCAACTCCAGTTGGGTGGATAGCGTACAAGGATCATTTTCCTCGTCCACCCATTTCATCGTGAAATCCTGCAATGAAAAATTAAACTTCCTTAAAATTTGACGTGGTTGCACCTGAGCTGTGTATCTTCGTCGTTCGTTAGATAACTTGTGTATCGACGACGAGGCAACGTGTCGTCGTCGGAGCTCTCTTCATTTACAAGAACCTAACTACCTATACACTCCCAATCAATAGGATAGTTCCACTTGAAAAATGGCTGTATCTCAGTAAGCGATAACGGTATTTTTTTAAAACTTGGTGACAATATTTTTTTTTTTTGCATAACATAAGGTCTCAAATCCGGAGTCCCGTTAGGATTTGCTTACAATAATTTTTAAAAACAGTACAAATAGTGAAGTCAATAGGATAGTTCCAGTGGAAATAAAACACCAAATAACGGTACGAAAGGATAATTTTACTTTAAAAAATGTAGCTGGTAATAAGCAGAACTTTATTTAAGTAATTTAAGCTCAAAAAGTTAATCTGGGATAGAATTGTATAGGTTTTAACGGTCAATTAAATTAGTTTCGCCCCAAGCTCCTCTAAACGTTATCACAAGATGTTTAGTGTACTTAAACTATCGTCTAACGGTATAGATCTTCCTTGTGCTTCATCCACACACATTTTTGATGGTATTTACATCTAGGAAGTATGGGACGTCTTTCCAAAATCTTGATTAGTTCCTCTTGAAACCAATCTTTTATCAGTCTTGCTCCATGATTGACGCCCATTATCTTGTTAAAATCTCAAAGATGTTGCATGGAAAATGTCGGTAATTTTAAGAATTATATTACCCAGAATATTTATGTAAGAATGGACGTTGTGAATATCCCTAATTTTCACAAGCTCAATAGTTCCACATCGACATTTCTTACTCTGAGTGATGTGTCTACAAAATTAATTTCTTTTTGCTCAAATCGTGAAAATAATACCTAAATCTATCTGAACCGACGAGATTTCATCTTTTCCGTCAGTAAAAATAACGCGTTTGACCAATCCATACAGTTTCTATATTGGGGTTGAATATCTTGGTATGGAACTATTGAGCTTTTTTAAATTAGAGGTATTCAGAGTACCCAGGCTTTTAAAGATATTCTTCCTAATGTGTTGCCTAAAACTTCCGACATTTTCCATGCCATTCCTATAAGATTTTAACAAGATAATGACACCAATTATGATGCAAGGCTGATAAAAGATTGATTTCACGACCAACTAATCAAGGTTATGGAAAGACCTTCATACTTCCTAGATCTAAATATCATCATAAATGTGTGGGAATGAATTACAAGGAAGATCTATACCGTTAGACGATAGTTTAAGAACACTGAAGCTCTTTGGCGAACGTTGAGAGGAGCTTTGGATGAAATCAGCTTAATTTGCCATTAAAACCTATACAATTCTATCCCAGATTAACTTTTTGGGCTGAAATTACTTAAATGAAGTTCTACTTATTACCAGCTACATTTTTCGAAGTAAAATTATCCTTTTGTACCGTTATTTTATGTTTTATTTATGTATATACCATTTGTACTGTTTTTAAGAATTCTCGTAAGAAAATCCTAACGGGACTCCAGATTTGAGACCTTCTATTATTGAAAGAACAAGCAGGCTACTGAAAATATTGTCACCATGTTTGAAGAAAATACCGTTATCACTTACCGAGATACAGCCATTTTTCAAGTGGAACTATCCTATTGATAGGGAGTGTATAGTGTGGGAAAGTTGCAAAATTATGCGGTCCAAGAATGATAATGACACGCGCTACTTGCACTATTTTTGTTCAGCACTACAGAGAGTGTTAGGGAAAAAGGATGAAGTCTGCGATATTAAGAGTACGTACCTGATCCGGTGAAAATCGACAAATTCCACGAATCTCTCGACAAAGTTGTTCGAACGTGATGTTCTCGTCGATGTACGCGATCATTACCTCGCCATTGTATGCCGTTTTGACTTTGATCTCGTTAGCATTGCCGCCATCGTTGTTGGCAGCCGGTTGTGACGGCATTTTTGCAAACGGTGATATGTTTAGGGTTTTTTTTATATGCTTTTCGGAAGGAATCTGTCGAAGGAGAAAAAAATATACAATAAAAATTAATTTTGAAATATTTTTTTTTATTATTTAACAAATAATATCCTTTTGACTCTTTCACTACAAATTGCATAGTCGCAAAATAGAATTGCGCCACTATTATTTTTCATAAACACAACACTTGAGTGAGAACTAATTTCAAAGCCAAAAGATCTCAACATCTTATATACCTTTCACAATATAATCCCCAAGAAAAATCTTCTCCTTCGGAGCCGTTTCAGAGTGCAAAGACAAAAACTTGCAAGAGGCAAACGAAAGTTGAATTCTATTCAGAACTTTTTAAGATCTCATCTCTGTTTCCCATCTCTACAATAGGCGAGTCTTGAGGAGCAAAATAAAAGGAAATTGCAAGAGCAAAAAATAAAATGTTAGGAAAACGACTGCCATAAGGAACCGATTACGTACAAAGTGATATACATGGACATGACGGAAGTCGCGGCAATGGCTTCTTTTTCTTTTCTCTATATGCTATCCAAGCGTAAATGGGTCGCCGATTGTTCATATTTCATAATTTATTTTACTCACCGTCATTTCATTTATGTGCTTCGATGAGCACGAACCATAGAAGCTTTTATCTTCATTCAGCGCGGCGAGTCCTTTCGACGTGGCAAACATCATCGCAGAATCGAAAGGAGTTCAGTATAGTTTCGAAAGTCAGCAAGGGCACAAAAAAAAATCACATGAACGTGATGAAGGAACACCATCATAGGGAAGGTGAATGTAGTCGCGCGGTAATCGACCAATTGCCATATCTATATGTCCTTACCTTGGCGCAAAAAAACGCAATCTGTTCTTTTAAATATTCACAGGCAGCCATCGGCCACCAGCCGTCGTCGGTTGACGCGATTTTCTATTTTTTCGATCCTTGAGATATTTTTAAGTACCTCCATAAGAGGAAGGAAATATGTACATATAATGAAAGAATGATTTTCATTCCGGTGTGACTTTATTGAGGAACTACGGCTGCTCCTCTCACTCTCTATAACAGAGCACAGAGGAGTCGGTTTATGTCAATTGCACTTGGATGATAAATGCGTTTTTAATGCAGCACACACACAATGAATAAAAGCAGAGAGCGAGCTTTATATTGCATCTATATTGGACTGAAGGAAGAGGAAAACAGAAAAAGGAGTCAAACAAGAGCAGAAAAAATAGCCGTAGTAAAAGAAGCAACAAGGTGGAAGAAAAATCTGCCGGAACAATGAAAATTTTATAATGAAAAATTGGGAGAAAAATATTTATGAGTATAAAACCCATGAAGTTTTCAAACTAATTACGTCACTGAAATACAACCATTGTGCTTCGGGTAGAACAAAAGGATATTGCTAATTGTTTTAGAGAGGATCAGTCATAGTTCCACTGAAGTGTGATAGACAATGCATTTTATCATGGTCATGCATGACAAAGAAAACTGTAAGGACAGCAGATTTACCACTCCGCTGCTTCTTCGTGTAATAGCTTCCCGCTATTATTTTATAGCCAAAAATGCCGAATTCACTTATACAGATGGGAACAGTGGAGCCCGATGGTTTTTAAATAGTGGAAAAAAAATCGAAAATTAATCCGAGACAAACACTCTACAATTGAACATTTTAGAAAACTTAATGCCAAAGAATGGCGCCTGTTTTCCTACGACCAATCAAATATAAGAACGCAGTCATAGTCCAAAAAAATACCGGCGTACAGAGGGCTGCGCCTGCAATACGAGGGTTTTTTAGAATTTTAGTGCATAGCATGTTCAATATTTTTTGTACATTTATTTTATAAGCAATAAATAAGTATTGTGCAGAACATTAATGAAATGCTTCCTGTAAATCTATTTTTGGATTGGTCTAAATAAACGCGTTCCATCTTTAATTAGACCAATCCAAAAATAGATTTACTATTTACCCAGTTTGTATAAAAGTACTCCAAGGCAAATCTACAGGCATTTTTCGATTTAAGATTTCAGATGGCCTTTGAGCAAATAGAAACTCAGGCAAACGTAAGGATGGCTTGGCTTTATATATGAACTGAATTATTAGCTGTAAATCTACTGTTACTGTGTTTTTAATCAAGAAAAAGCAACTTATATGAAATGATTCCATTGTGTCCCCTAACATAAGAGCTCACGCAAGCTTTCCTATGAGTATTGAACAAGTATACTTTTGCAGCTATTCAGGGACACCCTCTTAACTTGGTTCTACTAACTTCAAAAATTTTTGTGGCAAACACTATTACCATTCTATGCATTTCCACCAAATTTCATGTTCATTGTTTCATCAAGTTAAAAGATATACATTGAAGAAATGCTTAAGAGGCTTGCATTGTGAAAGGCCCTTACTAAATATTTATTTGGCTATATTTCCGGTTGGGATACAGTTATTCGAATGAAAATTCGTAGACATATTCTATATGTAATTTTCTAAAAACCCTTAGCAGAATTTTCATATTTGGAAACCTAAGAGGGGCTACATACTAACAAATTGAAATTTTACAAATTTACTGTTATTTACTTTTCCATTGCAAAAGTCAACAGTCTTAATATTTAACGTATATAAGGCCCTACCGACCAATCTTTGTGCAAAGTTTCATATCGATCCCTATAACGGTTTAGAAAAACGGAGCTCGAAAAGGAAGTTTGACTTTAAACGCCAATAACTTTTTTACCGTTACTCGAAACTGGAAAATTTTAACTGATATGAGGTGTACTCGTTTAGATCTTTGATTTAAATACCCATACGTCGATCTCCGATAAAAAACTAAAAAAGTCGACTTTTTTCAAACGTTCGGGACACCCTGTTGTCTTCTTCCTACCAACTTCTAAGGTATATGTGCCAAAGACTGTAACCATTCTACACATTCCTACCAAATGTCATGACAATCGGTTGAGCCGTTTGCGAGTTATTTAGTGAACAGACGGACAGACGGACGGACGGACAAAATCGATTTCATAAGGGTTTTTTGAAAAAAAATTTCTAAAAACCCCTAAAAATGTGTAACCATTTGCCATCTCATTCATAATGTCGTGGAAATTATAATATAAAGGGTCAGAGTAATTAGGAGTTACCGAGTATTGACTTTTTAAATCGCTTTCGGGCAATATTGACTTTGAAATCTTCAACATTTACATTCCACCCGTCTCCAGCTGTCCCGCCAATTACAAAGCCAATATTAACCCTCTACTAAACGGCCAGTATCGTCTTCTGCTGGGTGATTTCAACGCACATCACAGTCTTTGGCACTCTAACCTCCACAACGACACCAGAGGTAACATCATCGCCGATCAGCTGGACGCATCAGATTTCTGTCCAATAAACGACGACGAACCGACTCGTATCGCTGGATCCTGCACAAGCACACCAGATATTTCTATCGCTAGCCCTGGACTTATCAACGACATCACATGGGAGCCAATTCTCACGATGTACTCTGATCACCTTCCAATCATACTAACGCTGGATATGCCGTCGAAACTCGTCCATCCCGACAAGAAAACGTACACAAACTTTAAAAAATACCGGCATACAGAGGGCTGCGCCCGCAATACGAGGGTTTTTTAGATTTTGGATACATATGTACATAGTGAATAATTTTGCACATATATTTTATAGGTAATAAATAAGAATTATGCACAATGTTAATGAAATGCTTCTCATAAATCTATTTTTGGATTGGTCTAAATAAACGCCTTTCATTCTGTAACACTTTTTAGTTAGACCAATCCAAAAATAGATTTACTATGTATCATGGCTCCACATATTAACTGGATTTATTAGCTGTAACGCCGTTACCATGACTCCAAACTGGAAAAAAGCGACTGATATGAAATGTACCCATCGAGTTCTTTGATTTGATAAAAACTAAAAAAGTCGACTTTTTCAAATCTCCGGGACACCCTGTTTGCTTTGCCCTACCAACATCTAAGTATTTCGTGCTAAAGACTGTTACGATTCTACACATTCCTACCAAATTTCATAACGATCGATTAGTGAACAAATTTGTTAATGTCCGGGACACCCTTTTATCTTGGCCATACCAATTTTTAAGTATTTCATGCCAAAGACTGTTACCATTCTACACATTCCTACCAAATTTCATGACGATCCGTTAAGCCGTTCTCGAGTTATTTAGTGAACAAATTTTCAAATGTCCGGGACACCCTGTTATTTTTGTCCTATCAACTTTTAAGTATTTCGTGCCAAAGACTGTTACCATTCTACACATTTCAACCAAATTTCATGACGATCGGTTAAGCCGTTCACGAGTTATTTAGTGAACAGACGGACAGACGGACAGACGGACGGACAAAATCGATTTCATAAGGGTTTTTTGTAAAATCTAAAAAACCCTAAAAAGCTAACTGGGATGGCTTTAAAAGGTACACAAGCGAAGCTTTTGCTAGTCTTACCTCCCCAAGTAATGTACGTATGGCCGAAAAACAACTCAGACGGATAATTCTCACTGCAGCTAAGAGATTCATTTCAGCCGGGCGCATTCCCAGCCTAAAACCTAATTTTCCAACATCCGCGGCTAAATTAGCTAAAACGAGGGATCAGCTAAGAAGTGCAGACCCCAGTGATCCACGCATTGGTGACATTACCGATATCATCGTCAAACAGGTCAATGACCACAGGAGAAATATTTGGCACTCACACCTTCGAAAACTGAATACCACCACAGGTGTGAGCAAACTATGGAGCGCCGTAAGAAACTTATCTAATCCCACCAAAACTCAAGGGAGGGTCGCTATCAAGTTTGGCAATTCTACCGTTAGCGACGACAAAATTGCGCCAATCTGTTTAACAAACAGTTCGTCGAACACCCACCCAAGGATAGACTCAAGCGCAAAATTACACGAGCCATCCGTAACAACAAGGTAGATGAATATCTTCAAACCACCACCACTGAAGTAGCCAATGCCATAAAAAACGCCAAAAACTCAAAGGCGCTTGGACCGGACGGTATAGCAATGATAATGCTCAAACACCTTGACACACCGGCCCTAGACTATATCACTGCCACGATGAACCTTTCACTTAGAACATTCATCATACCAGAGATTTGGAAGAGAGGCCGCATTATTCCTATACCCAAACCTGGCAAACAACACTCCTTAGGAGAATCCTACCGCCCGATTACGCTTTTATCTCCTGTGGCAAAAATACTTGAAGCGTTGATACACAAAACTCTTGCGACGCACATACAACTCGCCAATCATCAACACGGCTTTAGGAAAATGCACAGCACCACCACTGCATTAGACCGAATCATGTCTAAGGTATTGAATGGAATGAACCAACCAAAGCCGTTTAAGCGCACCATCCTAGTGGCTTTGGATCTGTCGAAAGCGTTTGATATGGTGAATCACTCGCTCCTACTGACAGACCTCCAAAACTCATCCACACCGTCGTATGTAGTTAAATGGATCCCAAACTACCTTGCCGGACGTCAATCCAGCACTGAGTTTAGAAATGGGAAATCTAAACTAAGAAGGATCAAACAGGGAGTACCACAGGGCGGAATTCTTTCCCCCACTTTGTTCAACCTCTACATGTCAGGGCTTTCCACCCCACCTGAAGGAATCGACATAATATCCTACGCTGATGATTGTACCATCCTGACATCCGGCAACGATATTTCAGACATGTGCGACCGTATCAACGGCTACTTAGAAGAGCTCAACACCTTCTTCATTAGCAAGAACCTGAAGTTATCCTCGGCCACCCTCTTTACCACGTACAACCAGGAATACAACCTACGGCTAGATAGTAGTGTAAACAACACCGAAGTCCCCACTGTCCGTCACCCCAAAATCCTCGGCGTCACAATTGACAATCACGGCATTTTCAATAGCCACGCCGACAATATATGTGATAAATTGAAGAGTAGGAACAAGATCCTAAAATCTCTCGCTGGCAGCAAATGGGGAGCTGATAAAGAGACATTACTCACCACTTACAAAGCCATCGGTCGTTCAGTGGTAAACTACGCCGCACCCATATGGACAATCAATCTCTGCAACACTCGATGGAAACGGATTCAAACGTGCCAGAATGCAGCTATGCGTAGAATCACTGGATGTGTACGCATAACATCACAAGATCACCTCCACCAAGAAACTAAGCTGCTTAATCTAAAAACTCATAATGAGCTACTCACAAAGCAATATCTTGTTGGTTGCTATCGTAGTCAACACCCGAATTTCGATCTTATGGACAAAACCCCACCTCCACGTCATGTTAGAGGTACATTAAGGGACAAGGAAAGGGAAGTGCAGGCAGAGATTCAAAAGAGTTCCCCTCGATAACACCAACAACTACAAGGCGGCTCTAAAGCAGTTGCATACTAGCGAGGTAACAATAGCCACGAATGATCTGTCATTAAACCGTGTCCTTCGAGCTCGACCACCAGATATCTCCAATGACGAACTACAGCTACCTAAGGCCACACGTACCACCTTGCAACATTGCACCTTTCGTACCACCTTGGCTCAGCTTCGATCTGGATGGTGCTCCAGACTAAATTCATATTGGTCCCGTATCGACAGCACCATTGCAGACACTTGTCCAGCATGTGGAGCCAGCTCGCACAACGTGGACCACCTTTTCAATTGTAATGCCGCACCAACGCATCTAACACCCATTGAGCTTTGGGAAAAATCCATTGAGGTGGCAACCTTCTTAGGCCTCGAACTTGAGGAGAGGATGCCAACCATTTACGAATGACACTAGTTCCCCCCCCCCCTTACTTGCGCCGCTACAACAACAACAACAACATTCTATAAGAGTTTTGAGATAATGGCCCAATATAATGTAAAAGCTTTCTGAAAATTGTGTGCGTCTTCTCTATACGATAAGACTAACCATTAGATAAGATGTACGAGAAACCGGCCCATAATTTTGCTGAAATTGTCGTGCACTATATCAAAGTGTAACGGCATCTTTACTTATTATGTAAAAGCGTAAGCGGAATAAATCAACGTTAAATTCGAGATTTTACCTCTCCATGTCTATACTTATTCTAAGAATAAAATCATTGACATGCGTAAATTGATAGAAATTCGCAGTACAGTACAACCTTGTTGTACCGTACCCTAAAAATAGTTGCGGCAGTGTTCAATTTGATTGTTTAAATTGATTATCGCGTACTTGAAAGTCGAAAACTCATACATATGGTTACACCATCGTATGAAATTGCGTAATCGTAAGAAAAAACAAAACAAACAGCGCAATGGTTACAGTCTACCTGGAATTAATTGGAAGAGGGGTGAGTGGGCGTTGCCCATATCGGTGTTCAATCGTGTTTCTCGGAGTTGCTTCTCAATGAACCAGCTTTCGTATACGTCAAGTTTTGCGATCTTCGGTTCGGCAATTATTTCTACTTCCTCCATGGTATGTTCTTCTTCGATCACATGTTTCGCCACCGATGATTTTATGGTATGGTTTTTGGTTACGCTTTACTGCATCTATTTCCTTCATATGTTCTTTCACTCTTACGTTTACTAATCTTTTTGTTTGGCCTATATACACCTTGGGGCAGTCATTACACTTTATTTTATATATTCCATGTTTTTCCTCCGGCAATTTTTTATCCTTTTCCTTGGTCAATATCGTCGCTTTTCTTAGACTGTTCGTACAGTGTAGTTAATTTGTTCAGATTTAATACTCGTCGTTTTTTGTTTATTATTTGTTGTGTATATCCATTTTTAATTGCCGTTTCAGTGTTGTACTGTTTCTCCTTGTTGAATCTATCGGTGGAAAGAGGTGTAGTTAATAGGCGATGTACCGTGGAGTGATAAGCTGCTGTCTTATGTTGGTAAGAATGATTTGATGTGCTAACTATAGTTCGCTGGGTTGCCGTAGGTTTCCTGTATATGTCGAACTCGATGGTACCATGTGTCCTTACTAGTTCGAGATCTAAAAATGCCAACTTTCGGTGTTTTTCCATTTCCATTGTAAAGCGTATATTAGGATGTAATTTGTTTATATAATTTAGCAGAGTGTCTTGTTGGTTTACTTTGATTACGGCGAAAACATCGTCAACGTATCGGATCCAGATTTTCGGTATCATATTTTCATTTATCATCTTCTCTTCTAAAGGATGTATTACACTATCAAATAAAATTTGACGTATGACGCAAAAAGTTTGTCCCACTAGTGTAATAGCAAAAAAAATGACCAAAAATGTGTTTGGCCAAAAATGAATGACTATCGTGGTCATTCATTTCTTGTCAAACATATGACCTTAGTGTAATAACAAAACACATCTTTGGTGAAATTTATTTTGTCGTTTTCGGTCATTCGGTCACTCAAAAGTTACCAACTTTTTGTGTGGCGCATGGTGGTCAAACGAAATGATTCGATTGGGTGCATTTAATGATCAATATAAAAAAAACGACAATTTTATGCTTTTTTTTCTGAAAACTATGAGATATTGGAAAATTGGAAATTTAAATTAACCCGTGGAATTACATCGAAGAAAATGTTGAATTGAACTCTCGGTAATAGCTTCGAAGTGGAACATCTGCGAGTTCTGTGCACAACTCTAGTTTGGCGATCTCATCTCTATCAAAAAATGTTGATAGACGCATGTCGCTTCAATCATTTTCTCGACACATCGTAATGCATTGGCTCTTATGGGAAGCTCACGACAGCGAGAGCCGTGCCGTTGTCAAATCACAACTAGCGAGACGTGTTTTCACATATCGTGCACCATAATCCGCAAATTCACGGCTCGCGAGCCGTGTTTTGACTGTGCACGGCTCTCGCTTGCTGTCGCTCGTCATGAGCTTCCCATAAGAGCCAATGCATTTCGATGTGTCGAGCTTGCGAGCCGTTTTCGCGTCGTGTGCATGAAGCCTAATAGCAAAATAAATGACCAAAAATATGTTTGATCGAAAATAAATGACCTTCGTAGTCATTCATTTCTGGTCAAACATATGACCTTAGTGTAATAACAAAATACATCTTTGGTCAAATTTATTTTGCAGTTTTTCGTCATACCAATTACCAATTTTATGTATGACCCCTGATGGTCAAACGAAATGATTCGATTGGGTGCATTTAAAGATCAATATAAAAAATAACGACAACTGAAACTTGAAAACTGTGGGATATTGAGAAATTCAAAATTTAAATTATTTAGTAGAAATCTATCGAAGAAAATGTTTTTGATAGTAAAATTTAACTCTCGATAATAGCTTCGAAGTGGAAGAATCTGCGTCGTCAGTACACAACTCTAGTTGGGCGATTTCATCTCTATCAAACAATTTTGGTAGACGCACGTCACTTCAATAATTTTCTCGAGTTTTTGTTATAAAAGTTTCTTTTTTCTCAACAACTTTGAACCTCTTGGCCATAGTGTCAATAATAAATTCGATTACAATTAGTAATTATACTCCAGGCGTTTGGTAAAATCAGAGTGCATGCCAGGCACTGTCTGAGATTATTTTAGAAATCGGTAGGGGCTTAGTTCTAAAGCTTAAATTTAAGTTTGCACCACTTAGAAAATTTTCTAACGGTACTTATCAGGGTTTTTGTCTTGTTTGGGTTTTTTGTGTATATCTCCGCTCCTGATGGTTGGACTTTCAAAAGAAAGACACTAAATTGTTCGGTACAAAATTGCCTTGATCTTTTATATACTGACTGTTCATCTCAAAGCAGTAGATGAAATGCTACAGCGTGTCAAAGTGGAAAAACCCGTTTTGTTCATCAGTTTTTTGCAAATAAGTCGATAACGGTGAATTTTCACTAAATAATTAATCATAGTTCACTTGTAGCTTATTGAATTCCCTACAATCCAGAAAAAAAATTAAATCGATACGATCATCCACAACCGAGATATGCCCAAGAGAAAGTCGACGATCTGAGATAGCAATACATACATTCTACGGGTATGTACTAGGGATGTCAAAAACCGGCCCATAACCCGATTTTCGGTTTTTTCCGTTTTTTTTTGCAAAGCCGGTCAGACCGTCCAGTTTTAACCGGTCTCAAAGTACCGGTTTTCCGGTTAACCGAATCTTTTCATTGATTTGCTTAGAATTCTAGTAAAAAAATGCATACACACTCGTATTGCTATAGTTCGTATCGTATGCAAAATTAAATCAAAGCTACAAGGAGAAGTAATTTGACGAAGCGATGGTTCTACGAGTAATAGCAATAAGGAGAGTGTTCGAAAATATGTTTAAGGGCTGGAACTTGGAAACGAAATTTTTCATTGGGGACAAGTAATAGAATTGCATACGGAAAAATCAAGAAAATACGTATAAAAATTTGTATAAATTTGGAAAGAATTTTGTCCCGGTTTTAACCGGATGGACAAACAACCGTCCGGGTTAAAGCCGGGAGGAGGAAAAAACCGAAAAGAAATGGTTTGTTTGTTTAGTTTCGCCATGAGTTTTTGTTTTGTTTGTGCAAAATCCTTAAAAGAAGGTGACGTTGTATCCGTACATTGATTGAGAGATGCATTGAGCGTGGTCTAGGGAGCATGAAGAAATTTTGGGAAATGTGAATAGTGTTCTAATGCATCAATCATGCTGGAAAATTCAACAATTCAACAGTCAGCTGAATTTATTTTTGAGTAGACCACAATCTTCAGAGGTATGAAGCAGGAGGCATTGTTGGCCAATTAAAGAAAAAAGAAACGATTTGTTGATATACTGCAAAATTATTTAACGAATCATGGTTTTTTAGTATCCCAGGCTGTAGAGGATGCGCATACACAAATTGTTCAAACGGCTTTAGCCTTCGGGCGGGCGCAATGCATCTGACAGATTAAGTGACCAGATTTGGCTGCGCCAATCAGCGATATGAAAAGGGAGAGATCTGAAACTCACAGTAGCTTAATCTTTATCGATCAACTATCCAAAGCAGTTTTCAGTTTCTATCTACTATATGTCTAAGGGGCGGGAGGGGATGAAATAATCTCTCAGATCTATTGCGCCCGATTGTGTTATTTTCTCCTTTTCTATGAAAATTTCCACTTGTTATACTCTTCACATTGCGTAATAACGTTGGGTTGACTTTTAGGCTCACGAAATCGTTCAATAGTGTGTTTTTAGTGAAATAAGCTCACATTTTTTAAGCGGTCGAGTTGTTGGAGGTTTTTCAAATAATGAAGCGATTGAAAGCGGAATATTCTTAGAAAATTGAAAATGTGAAGGGTATCAAACTTTGTGAGCCAGTTTTTGTTTCTAAAATTTCGTTGAACTGTTTCAAAAAGACAATGCAACAATAAATAAGCGTCTAAAATATACAGAAACTTAGTTTCATCGTATTTCCTGCACTTAATCTGTCAGATGCATTGCGCCCGATCGTGTTAGGATTAGTATTGCGCCCGCCGGAAGGTTAGGCATGTCGTCCAGGTTTGACTCAATTTTCATCGTTGGAGAAGACGTTGATCTGCTGTTTATATTGTCAGGTATTGGATATCATGTCTAGAGCGTCTATTTTAAAAAATGGAGCGAGGATCCGAAAATACAATTTTGTATTCATCAACAGGTTTAAAACACCCAACTCTTTCAGAGGATATACTTTTTCTTCACGCCTTCACAGGGTGTGATACGACTTCGGCCGTTTTTAGATATGGAAAAAGTAGGCTTCTCTCCTTTTTAAAGAAGAAGGAACATACTCACGTTTTACAATCGCTCGAGGTTTTTAGAGCAGAGTGCTCAGATGCAAACACTATATGCACTATCGGAAAGAATGTTTTCATTGCCTTGTACGGAAGTACACGTAACGACACATCACTAAGCGATTTCCGTTTCAAACTTTTTGCTCGCGCAGGAACGAAAATTAAAGCTAATCTTGCGGATTTGCCTTCCACCGAATCAGCCGCTGATCATCATTCCTTACGAGCGTACCACCAAATACAGACATGGCTCGTCAACGTTTTAAATCCAGAAAACTTGGGCTGGAAGCGCACTCAGGTGGGATTGGAGCCTGTGATGATTTCGGGAGAAATTATCCCTTCATACCTATTAAATATTATTTCGTGCTCGTGTAAAAAAAACTGTGGGCCAGCATGGGGTTGAAAGAAGGCTGGACTCACATGTACCAATATCTGTAGAACGTGTTGTGGCAAAATATTCTCAAATGTCGCAGTCATAATCGAAGACATAAATGATGAAGATTGCTACGATGACATTTATGATATTCCAACTTTGGTCCCCCTTCCACAACCAAGTAGATCTGTATATCATATTCAGGATTCTACTGAAGAAAATAATAAAAACGTACCCTCATCACTAAATAAACCATCCAAAATTAAAAGAAAGTAAATTAGGTACTTTATCCCATTAGTGAACTGCCAGGTTTTTGGAAAACCTTACTGTATGGGGGTGAATCTATTTCAATTTCCGCTGTATTACAAATATCGGGTGGGTAAAACGTCCCTTTCCGATGAGGAGGAAAGATTTTTGGAAAATTTAATGATGAAAAATGCTGACATAAAATGGTTACCGCAATCACCTTTTCTGATGGCTTCAGACTTTTTTCCCTCAAAAAGAAGGTATACGTCAACAAACACTACAGACTTTAACAGTGTTAAAAGAGAATATTTGAGCAGAAATTGCGCAGATCACAGCGGTCGCACTCCAACTTGTTTTCCAAAATGTCGTGCAAAGACCCGAAGCTTCACCATCCTAACTGTATCTGCAACAAATTATACCTATAAGTATGTACGAGTATAACGCATAGTTACTTCGGAATGTTCACTTTCTTTCGGGTATATCTCAGCTGCAGCTGATCGTATCGACTTATTTTTTTTCTGGATTGTAGGGAATCCAATAAGGTACAAGTCCACTCTTATTAATTTTTGCGCGAAAAATCACAGTTATTGACTTATTTGCAAAAACCTGATTTGAAAAACTGTTTTTTCAAGTTTGACACGCTGTAACATTTTACCTACTGCTTTATGGTGAACAATCGCTATGCCAAAGATGAAGAAAATTTTGTACCAAACAATTCGGTGGCCTTTTTTTGGAAATGCTACCATTGGGAGCGGAGATATACGCCGGAAACCCAAACAAGACAAAAACCTTCATAAGTACCGTTAGAAAATTTTTCAAGTGGTGCAAACTTAAATTTAAGCTTTCTGACTAATACCCTATCGATTTCTAAAATAATCTCAGACAGTGCCTGGCATGCACTCTGAAGCCCGATTTCACGACCGATCGCCTGGAGTATTAGTAATCCATGATTTATAAATGAATTAATATTTTTTTCCGAGGAAACAAAGTACATATTTCCCAATAAAAAATGTGAAAAACACTAAAAGAAGAATGAAAAATATTCATTTATTTGTAAATTTGGTTTTACCTTTAGGTAACTGTTAGATATTAGGTGTGTTTTTTTGGTTATCCCGTGTAGGTTTGGGTAACGAAACTTCATATAAAAAAAAATGACAGGTGGATCAGCTGGCATTTTTTTTATATAAAGTTTTGTTACCCAAACCTGCACGGGATAACCAAAAAACACACCTATTGTATCTTTGCTACAAGATATTTGCAATAAATCGAGAACAGAAATATGAAACTATCGCTGTCGTTGGCACTCTAATGACGATAAACCCGTTCCCGTGCTCCAATTATTTCGCTTAGGACGGTAGCTTGTTTTTTCTTAATGGTCGAACGGATTCACAATAAAACGAGACCGAGGCTAATTTCGGGCGCGTCCGAAATTTGGATACCCTTCGCTGTCCTCGGGCTAAAAGTTTTTTCGGGCGTACCTACGACTTGTGTTTAATCCCCCCCATTCTTTTCCTTCTGTCTTCACAAAAGTTCCGTTGCGTCGACAAAACAAAACAACATTCGTGTGGGGTTTGGTTGGAAGAAGTGGGCAAATAAAAATATTTACTCAGAAAATGTTATTGGGGGATGCGGGAGCATGGTCCCATAGAACGATTCCACTTGAATCAAAATGGCGGGTTGGGTTTGTATTGCAGCCACATGACCCCATGGTCCGATTTGATCCAATCTTACATATGCCTTGTGTCATCAATAAAAATACATTTGTGTGAAATTTTTGTTAAAATTGGTACACAAATAAAAAAGTTTTTCTAAGAAGAAGCTAATTTGGGGAGATGGGTTTGTATGGCAGCCCCATGACCCCATTGTCCGATTTTACCGATTCAAACATACAAACTGCCTGCAGCAAAAAGAAGCATTCGTGCAAAATTTCAGCTTCATAACTTTTAAAGTGGCTGAATAAAACGCGTCGCAACAGACAGACAGACTGACATATCGCCCAATCGACTCCCCAAGTCATGCTAAACATATATGTAAACTTTTTATATGGTCGAAGATGCTTCCTTCAATGCGTTCCAAACTTCATGACAAAGTTAATATACCCTTTCACTCAATGAGCGAAGGGTATAATTATGACTTGCAACTAGTGGCGATCCTACATATGAGTATATGGGTTTGCGGGTTCCAGCCCCCTCCGAAGCTGGGTGATGATGTTTGGATGAGAATTCAAGTAATATAAAACACGCACCGCAACTTCAAAAGCACAATATCCAAATTTCGAGCCCGGCATACAAGTAATCTTTAGCAGCCTAACTTGAGCAAGAGCAAGGGATACAATATTACATGGATGAGAACAAGATGTTTCTGATGTTACAAAGGTGCTTCTTCTTTTTTCACAAAAATTTTCATGTAATTACTTTCAGAATTTTATTATGAACCATGGGCCATGGCTGATCACTGGACAAAGATCAGGTTAGAAGTAGGACAACTGAAACTTCTGAACCTGAAGAAGAATAAGCTCCAAGGGTCGTCCAACTACTATTAAGCTTTGTAGGGCTTTAAACGCTTTCTGTACTATCGTATAGAGTGATGAAGTTGCTTAGTAATCGAACAATGCATAAAAAATCTCCAATACAGATTAAACGAAAAGAAAATCGAATACTTATTCTAATTTCGAGGATCTCGGAACACGAAACACTTGATTTTGACCTTTACCTAAATTAGTTGCCAGTATGTAAGTTTAGTAAAACGTTCGCTTTATCGATCAACAGCAAATATTTTTTTTAGTAATAAAAGGGGACCATATTTTTGAAGCTACAAATGAGAAGGCGGAAGGTGAAGATAGTTTCCCAGTGGTCTTTAGTATACACTCAGTGATTTGGATGCCCTGAGTAGTTATAAAATCTGAGCACCGTCAACCTTATTCCTAAAATCCCTTTCTAAATATTTTTTTTTGCGTACGCCCCTGCATGAAACACACAGAAAGTTTTGTGAAAAGAGCTGGCTGCTTCTCTAAGTTCTGCGTAGACCTCTTTTCTGTTTCTAGCATTCACGAACCCAAACTTTTCTTTTCATTTTCCCGGCGGCCACTTTTCATCTTCTTAAATAACACGAGTCCTTTTAAATAACAAGAGACTAGATTAAGTCTTCAAGCAAAATTAAACTTATTTTCTATATAACAAAAAATGATTCAACTAAACGTTAACAAATTCGACAATGAAATGAAATAATGCCAAATAACCTCTAAATGCATATTAAATCTAAGTTAGCTTTGGTCAGTTTTTTCTGAAACGGTCATACTAGTGTGATAGGCAAATTTGCTTTTGTCAAACAAATGACCCAAAACCCGACTGAATACGTCATTGGACAAACAAATTGATCATTTGTTTGCCCCATAGTGTAATAGGTCTCGAAAAACACTTTTGGTCATTGCAAAAGTTGGACAAATTTTGTGTGACCCACTGGACAAACTTTATTTGATAGTGTAATACCACCTTAAGCTTCTCAAAAATATTTCGCTGATCAAGGGTGATTTCGCTGATCAACGTCTGCAATGGGCGGGGCATGTAAAACGGATGGACGACAATCGCATGCCAAAGAAAGTTATGAACGCACAACGAATTGACGGAGCGAGGTTGCGTGGACGACCGAGAGCTCGCTGGGAGAACTCCGTAGGTGAAGACGCCCACCAGCTGCTGGGCTTCCGAAACTGGAGGACAAGGTCACGTAACCGCGACAATTGGAGGTCAACGATTCAGGCGGCCAAGGCCCGACGTCGGGCTATCGTGCCACATTGATGATGATGAAGGGTGATAGAGGATTACCCATTGCTGTGCCTTTCGTAGTTTCAAAAAATCGATTCCTGAATGTGAAATAGTTCTCTTGCATGCATCTTCTAGCTAGTTTCGCAAGTAATATTGCTCTCCGTTTTCCTTCGGTAGATGGGTCCTGTGATATCAGCCAGTCTTCGAGTTTGCTTATGGCCTCTTTAACGGGGATGCTATAAACTGTAGTCTTGTGAATGTATGTTCAAAAGGTTGTACCAACGCGTACGCTACAAGTATCAAAAAATTGGGTTTGAAGGTCAGTGATACCAGTTCTAAGGCTATTTGCGAATATTTCGAGTAACGTGTACTAGCAACCTTCAAACCCGATTATTCGTACTTGTAAGGCACGCTCTGGTACAAACTTTTGGATATACATTCAGAAGACTACAGTAAACTGTTATAAGGACGTTCGAAGAGACAAATTTTTTATTTCTATTTTAGATAGAGTTTAGAAGTGAAAAAAATTTGAAATTTGTTAGAAACTTGGTTCACTTTGTATGGGGGGTACCCTTAGTTTTGATTGGATGATAATAATTTTTGGTGGGGAGCATAATGGAGCTTAGACTAGGCACCCCACCAAATTTGATCTGCCTGACTCAATTTAAAAAAAAAATCTACAGGCATGCCTTTTTGAAAAATGTTAGGAGGAGTGAGAGGGGCGTCAATGGTCGGAGCATTCCAATTTTTGGTAGAAATTAAATAAATTTTGTTAGCAATATATGGACAAGATCTTATGACCGAAGGTCTATTCTATCAAGAGTTACAGTGCGAAATGTAAGACTCAAAAAATGTAAATTCACTATAATACTTTTGGGTCTAGGGTATAATTTTCTGAAAAAATGTCTAGAGTCTTACATATCATTACAAAGGTAATTTTATGTAGTTTGATTTTTCCTCAGCACATTTTAAGGCCAGACCCATAGTTTTCCAGATATGTATTTGCAAAAAACTGAATTTTCACCCCTTTGCCACCCCTCCACCACCTTAACCCATGGCGCAAATTAGTGTAACTTTTTACTGCATACTTATATTAGGCAGTGTATTCAACAATTTGGCATCAAAAATTTATTTTTCTTTTGGATGTTTAGGTTTGGGGCTATTTTGAACCAATTGTACATACTGGACTATTTGCTTTGCTCCATCAGTTTTTTGAATAATTTTTCAGTGACTAAAAAATATTCATTGGTTCGCTGAAACCATTAGGAAATGACGAATATTAAGAAATGAATTTTCCTATATCAACGAATGATTCATATGCTTCACAATTTGTCTCATATCATACACCATGTGAGGAAAACGACACCGGTTTCCTTCCTTCCATGCAGCTGTTGGTGCAAAGTGTAGTTCCGATAAAAATGAAATTCGAAGTGAGTGTTTAGCTTTTGAGTTCAGACTGTATATTTCTTATCTACCAAAAAAGTTCTGTCAACATATGGCTGAGTCATTGGAGTGATGATCTATTTCTACCCAACACTATACGACGACGACCGTAATTCCGCCAATTGATTTGAGAGAATCCGCCCATCGGTCATCGCCACGCAAAATGATTTCCTCAACACAATAAATTCGATAACATTGTCCAATACGCTCGGAGATCTTTTTTCATAATTGGATTTTCCCGCTCACAATAGATGAAACGACGGATTTTTACAGTTATTTGTTAAGAACCATCCACTGACCATAAACACTTTGGAAATCAAAGTCTATCCGCTCTGTATCTGCAGCTAAGCTCATATCGAATCGTCGACATGCATTGGGTGCAAAAATGCCTGGCCAGACTCTAGCCCAGGTGGTAAGCGGACGAGAACGCGGTACCACGACCATGGCAGCTACTTGCGTCCGGAACTCCCCAGATATTTTGCAGTGTGGTGCTTTGCGCTTTCATACTTGTGGCCAATATAGAGTCGGCCGTTTGTTTGATGATTTTCAGAGGCGTGTGCCCATTGTCAGTCATGTTCGACGAAGCAGTAATGTGAAGCCACACGTTCCAAGTGAATTTTCATTTCCGCGGCATGGTAACGGGTGGTGAGCGCAATTGTAGTGTTTACCTTCAGAATGCAGTACACAACGTAATTACGGAGAAAACGCTTCAAGAGCGCTTGTCGTGTCTCAACATTCTTACCTGGCAACTACCAGTTTGGTGCATAGCGACCGCGGTGCGGTAGTCGCGACGATAGATGGGTTCGCGTGAAGCCGGTGATGTGACTCATCCACTGCGAGTATGACGCGGTATGGGGCTCCGCAGCCTATGTACGAGCAGGGAGCCTTCAACTTCAATTAGATTGATCCTCATGCTATGCAGTAAGCTGCACTGCACTGACCATGAGCTACAATTCTGACCATTAGTCATTTCGATGGCCAATCGCCAATGGCTTTGCAAGATTTTCACCCCACGAATTACAGTCCCACAGAAACTCGCGCCTTCTATGGAATGTAAACAAGATAAGAAAGCGCCAATTGAAGGAATAACTTCAGCTCCCAACAAGCAACAGATAGCAAGGAAAACGACTCATACGCGTTCTTAGTTCTAATGTCTGATATACTTACGCCGTGTCTACGGTGTACCGCTTAGTCCAAAACGGGCACAGAATTCGCTCGCTTCTTCTCCCACCGATCTGGAGCTGGAGGCGGTTGATTGGGTGCAATGAACGGAGCACTAAGGCACACACTTATTCAAAACTTTGTATCACAACTCCAGTAAAAACCTGCAGATATCGCGCACTAATTTCGTCACAAAACAATTCACCACCTTCCGATTAGTATTTAGTTTTGCGTTTTCGTATTCACTAATTGGGCGAGAGAATCGAGAAACCACCTTGCGACCGGAATCTTCACTTCACACGCACCGAATTCCTTTGCACATACACACTTCTCACACTGCAATCGTCCGCGTTAAGAGAATCCACTGCGAAATTAACGTTCGATTTAAAAGGTAATGAATCTGTTTTGAAATTCAACTGGAAATTTTCATAAGTACAAAACCGAAAAGAAAATAGAAACAAAAAAGCGAAAATGCACTCGCACAAAACGGCACACTCGGGTAATTTGCTTTTCGCTGCCTAGGAAACGTCAAAATATTGTCATGCTGTTATGAATGTGTGTGCGTGATTTAGTGGAATTTGACAGTTCTTCTTGTGCGAATTCCCATCGGAATCCCCCTATTCTTACTTACGGATCGAAATCTGACGTAAAGAGGGCGCTGTTTTTCCGGCGACCGGAAAACATTTTTTTTTAATTGATGAAGGAAACAACCTGTTGCGTTTGAATTAGGGATGCTGCGAATATTCGCATCTGCATCCGCATTTGCAGAATTTCCGCATTAATTTTGACATCCGTATCCGCAATAATAATGCGGAGTTTCATGCGGATGCTGCACAACCCAAGTAACAATTTCATCTCTATAATAATTCGTTAATTATTCTCTTCTAACATTAATAGGGACACTTTACAGGGTATAACCACTGAATAACAGTCCAATAATGGCATTTGGCGCCGTTTTTTAATCCAATAGAACCTTATTGCAGCACTATATTCAAAAAAGACGTACGTCATTTGCTTTATATCATCATTTTCTGTCATTTGACGAATTTGCAAAAAAAAATTGAAAAAAAATCCGCAGCTAGAATCGAACCCGTGTCTGTTGATTCCCCGTCCTACACGCTACCACCCAAGTAACAATTTTATTTCTATAATACTTCGTAAAATATTCTCTTCTAGCATTAATAGGGGCACTTTACAGGGTATAACCACTGAATAACAGTCCAATAATGGCATTTGGCGCCGTTTTTGAATCCAATAGAACCTTATTGTAGCACTAAATTATGCTTTAAAAAGGCGTACGTCATTTGCTTTATATCATCATTTTCTGTCATTGAACGAATTTGCAAAAAAAAATAGAAAAACAAAATTTCCGCAGCTGGCATCGAACCAATATCTGTTGATTGCCCGTCCTACACGCTACCCACTCAGCTAACCTCACATATGGTCGGCATTGCTCGGAAACACTACATGGTTGTTGCTACTATAGAAATACCAATTCTTTATCGACTCTTTTGCACTGCACCCTATCATACATTTATCAATAAAATAGAGTGAATTTCTGCGCAGAGATCACCCTAATTAATTTCGAAGATAACAATGAGTGCATACGTGTGGGACTCATGCAAGATTTTAAGGATTTCTAATGCAGAAATTGTGTATTTCAGAAAACTGTGTCAAGTGTCAATTCATTAAAAAACCACAAAGTCCATCCTTGTATAAAACTACGGTGAACAATTTATTGGATGACCATACGAATGTCACACTATAAAAATGACACCGACTGTGCTATACAATAATATTATGCATGTGTGTGAGTTAACTTAGAGAGACTATTGCATGTGTGTGGTGTATCATCCAATAAACACAAGAGTAGTATTTAAAGGAGTGTCTTTTTAGGTTAACGTTTAGAGACAGTTTTATCGAAGTTTTATACCACCATCTTTAAATTTATTCCATAATGATGATAAAAGCTTTCTGGAAAATACTTTAAGGATGTTTTATCGGATCAAAACATTACTTTAAGCGATGTCACACGATAAATGAATTTCGTGGTACTATATGATTGCTACAGTGTGAAGTGCTTCTTTAAAGCAAACGAATTGTTGCTTGGGCAGTCAGCCATCCTCACATATAGGTTCAATTGGATAAAAAAACGGCGCCAAATGCCATTATTGGACTATTATTCAGTGTTTATACCCTGTAAAGTGCCCCTATTATCGTTTGAAGAAAATATTCTACGAAGAATTATAGGGATGAAATTGTTACTTGGGTTGAAGCTTCCTGGAAAATGGACTTCCATAAGCGACTGCAATGTCTCCTCCATTGTTTGCGTCATAGTCCCATCCGCCTTTCGGATTAGTCCCATTTTGGAAACGCTGTCTTTCGAAATCATCTTCTGTAATCTGCATACATCGGATGTATTCCTTATATTCGAGCAAAATTCCCTCCACGAATTCCTTTTACGTGTACGTAGAGTCTTCTTCAGCTCTCTATTTTTATCCTTATATAGATCCCAAGAGCGAGGGGTCCTCTCTCTCATGTACCTATTAAACGCTTTCCTTGTCTCTTTCTTCATAGATTCCAATTCAGTGCACCACCAGGGTGTTGGATCCTTGCCGCTGTAGTCATTGTGCTGATGCCGATGCCTCTGCCGATGCTGATGCTGACGCGGGATATCTAATTCAACCATCAGGGACACTCATATGCCTTTGGATGGTATGAGAAGATGTAGGGTAGTCGAAAGACATCACATCACTCTCATAGAGGATGGTAGGATACACGAGGAGTATCCACGTGATGTTGCTATTTTTACTGATGGGTCTCTCATGGACGGAAGAGCGGGGGCTGGAATATACTCCGAGGAGCTAAAACTTGCATGCTCACTTCGTCTAGGAGAGTATGTATCGGTATATCAGGCGGAGATGTTTGGACTCCTGCATGCGCTGGATCATATTCGGGAAGGCGGGATACTAGGGAAGAAAATTCTGATAGCACTCGACAACCAATCGGTGATCAAGCGCATGCAGCAATCCAACATCAATTCAAAATTGGTACTGGATTGTGTCCAGAAGCTCAATGAGCTTCAATTAACGAAGTTACGCTAATGTGGGTTAAAGGACACGTAGGTACATTGGGGAATGAAACTGCCTATACCTTAGCAAAAGAGGGATCAGCAGAAAAGTTTCAAGGACCGGAACCCAAAATTGCTTTGGGAAACGGCATGATTGAAGCCAGGATACATGGCTGGATTGATTCCATCCATCGGCAACGATGGCGAAGCCTATCCACTTGTAGACAGGCTCGTAATGCAATTACCAGTCCACTAGGGAGGAAAGCCAAACAAATACTCAGTTACACACGGAGTAGCTTAAGTTAGATACAGTGAAACCTGTCTAAAGAGACCACCGTTGGTTCCCGAAAAAAGTGGTCGCTATTAGAGGTGGTCGCTTAAAGTGATGCCCAGACCAACGCGTCACGAATTGTCCGTCGCGAATCCGCGCCGGAAAATTCGCGGGACATTTTTGGGTGCCCACACCGGCGCGGTGCGAATAATTCGCTGGGTACTGTCACTCACAGCTGATATCATGTTGTTGCCTTAGAAAAGGTATTAGATTTATGTAAGGAAGGGACTTGACATGATAGAGAATAACTGCAAGAACTCGCCAAATACAATTATTATAACATTTATAATCATGCTGCAATTTTCGTGCACTACATCAAAATGTCGCGGCATCTTTACTTATTATGTAAAAGCGTAAGCGGAACCAATCAACGTGAAATTCGACATTTTACGTCTCCATGTCTATACTTATTCTAAGGATAAAATCATTGACATGCGCAAATTGATGGAAATATGCAGTGCAGTACAACCTTGGTAAACCGTACCCTAAAAATAGTTGCGGGAGTGTTCGATTTGATTGTTTGAATTGACTATCACGTAGCCGAAAACTCTTACATCTTATCGTGTGCCCGTCGAATGGTTAGTCTTATCGTAAAGAGAAGACACAAAGCTTGAACATTGTTTTGTGGCTGTTTTGAATTGAATATATGTATGTATGTATCTGTTTACTTAGGTCGGTTACGCAAAATGCGTAGTTACATACAAGCTTGAATATTCTATTGAATTGAATGTTTACTTTGCATAGTTACGCTATATTTTGCTTGGTTACGCCATCGTATGAAATTGCATTATAATTTTTAGTAGAATCCTTACGTGATTCCTTACGATGGCGTAACCAAGCAAAATATGGCGTAACTATGCAAAGTAAATATTCAATTCAATAGAATATTCAAGCGTGTATGTAACTACTTAGGGACAAACGGAAGTACCGAACCACCAGGATCCTTATTTCCTATCGTATACTATTCATGAATGAAACGATTGACCTTGTATTCTTTCGGCAATCCGTCGATATCTCTGCAATCCTTTGGTGTGGCGGATCTACCGAGGTGGCGCTAGACTCACCATAAAATTGCCGAATGGGTCATCGGATCCTCTTTATTTTTCCGGTCAGTGCACAGGGTTGTCAGAGATTACCGTCAACCCGGATGTTGGCCACAGCAATTTCACAATCAACTTCGTACTACTTCAATAATCCGTTGATATCTTTGGAATCCTTGAGTCCAACGAAACGACCAAGGTTTCGCTGGACTCCCAACAAAATTCTCTAAGGTGGCGTCGGAGCATCTTTCCTGCGAAGCTTACATGGAGATAACCCAGATAAGTACAATAATTCACAAAATGTATGCTTTTGTTAGTTGCCAACCTAGATGCACTTGGAAAATAGTCGATATCTCTGCAATTCTTCGGCCGAGCGATACGATCGGGGTGTCGCCGGACCTGCCACAATTGGGAAATTTATTTGTGTAAGTCCAAACAACGGGTAAAAACCTTCCTTCCTTGGAATTCATGTTTTCAAAAAGGTTACTCCTTTTACTCATCCACTTATACCATAAAACATTCAAAACTTAAATGCTCGGTCAATACCTAAACAACTCATTCCAAATCTTCATCTTTTTCGGGTACAAGAACATCAAGTTGTACTACACTGCACCTGTCAAATAAATTATTTGAATAAAATGACATTAGGTAGCAAATATTCGAACCGGAAAAAATACTGCAAAACTGGCGAATATTCGCGTTGGTGTGGGCATCTCCATACAACGCAGTGTGTTACAATTTTGACGCCGCGGAAAAATTCGCCGCGAATATTCGCTGACGCGCCGGTGTGGGCATCACTTAATACGGGGAATTAACTAAGAGACTAAATTCATTAATTTGGAGGCAAAGTGCAACACCTTTCCTCAAGTGAAGCCAGATGAGAGATTCCAAGACTATTATCTTCTCATGAAAACTGCGCCCATCATCTCCATACAGAATTGAAAATATTTTGTCTTGACAGGAGGTGTCCTGCATAAATTTATTAGTGGTAGATTTAGGCTCCGAAGTCCGAACCACATATAGCAGGCACAGCGCCCGCTCTAGCCGCCCCGGGCAAAAGGACAATTTGCCGCCCCTCAGGAACTATACCAGGCAGCTCTTGTTTGCTGTAATGTAACAGCGAGTAGCTCCGAAACGATTCACATTTAGGAACCAGCTGCTGGTCGTATAAAAATGCGGATTTTGGTAAAAACAACACGAAAATCCATGGTCACTGTGGGAATCGAACCAACGCTTTATAGTAATTCAGACCAGAGAATAGGATATCCGCACTGAGGTACTGAAGGCCCACTTAGCACGTAGTAGAAACCTATAGGTACATTCAGACTCTTAACCGCAATGCATCACAATTCATTACTAACCTTTTGGATAACTCCCTTACACGCTATGCAACAGATAAATTTCATTATCCGGATTATTCCATATACAGTCAAAATCGTTTACAACGACACCGGATACAATGAACATTTGGATATAGTGTACAAAAATGAGTGGATCTATTGGATCCACATACAATATTTCATGAAATTTAATTATAACGAACACATCGGTTATAAAGAAAATGTCGGCTATAGCGAACATATTTCGAAGAACTGGACTGTTGAAATGTCGGTTACAGCGTAAATTTGGTGTACCATTTTCTACTGACAAAAATTATACAGAAAATGTCGGTTACAGTGAACACATTTATAGGAGCCGAGTTGTTGAAATGTCGGTTATAGTGGACAGCAGGATTAAATTTTCTACGAAAAATGTATGTCTGGAATTCACGAAACATTTGTTTCTTTTGACAAAAAATTTACAATTTGTTCCAGTTGTGTTTTTTGCTTTTAAGCGACTCGAAGCAATTGAACGCTGTAGATTATTGTGTTTCTCAAAGCAGCATAATGTCCTCTCAACTCTTTTGGCCCTTTTTCTTAATTTTCTTAGACTATAAACCAGAATTTGCAATACATATGTATTTAAATTCCCAAAATACATACGTCTGTATGTAATTACATATTAATACATATGTATATAAAAATTATTTTATATTTTTGTCTTTTGTAACCTATTATCGATATGTATGCATTAAAAGTAGATTGTGGTTATTATTTATTACATAATAAAGTTGGCAATTCACCGGTTACAATGGACTGCTCGCTGTATCTGTATCATAAAATGGTTTATAACGAACTGTTCACTATAACCGATGAATCGCTTTAAGAGGACACCGGCTACAATGTACAAAAATGGCTGCTCCCTTGAAGTTCGTTATAAACGATTTCAACTGTACATAATCTCGACAATTTATTAGAGAGAATAAGATCAGAGCTAGTTAAATCGGGAAACTTAGCCAAATCGCGATATTAGCATGTTCGGAACGTACTGGCAGTGACTGTGGCTTCATCATACTTATCTTGTTGAAAACCAAGCCTTGTTCTAGATTGGTCGTCTCAATGCTTGACGAATCAATGCAATTGGAACCAACTGGAGGAATCCATCCGCGCAGAGATCAGACGAAATTAAATTTAATTGCTGCTAAAGGTATATGAATGGTAGTTATCGAAAACGAAAATGAGTGACGAAAATTGTGCCGTTGGGCTGAAATTATGTGCTAAGTAATATATTAACACTCTTCTGGGTTCCAGGCCATATGGGCAACAGAGGAAACGAACAGGCTGATGAGTTGGCACGCACAGCAGTGGCATATTCTTCACTTCTGCGGACCAGAACCCTTTTGTAGCATCTTTCCCTCTATAGTAAAGAGGCTGATCAAAGACCAGGAACGACGCAAGGTATCCAAGCACTGGGGCAAACTACCTGGGCTCGGGCTATCAAAACTGTTCATATAGCAGGATATTCCCATAAAAGAGCGGCTGAGCTGCTTCATATAAGCAAAAGTAAAGTACGTACCATCTGTGGGATTCTTCACTCTTGCCTAAGATCACATCTGCGCACAATGAGGCTTGGCTTTTACAAGACGTGAGTTATCGATTCTGTGAAAAAGATCTCAATGCACGTCCTTTGCTAGTGTGATGCTCTGGCCCAACGCCGCTGGATAGGGCGATAGCACAATATACCCATTGGCTCCAGTGCTGCGAACCCCTTCGAGCTCACGCCCCCACAATCTAATCCAATCTAATGTGCTTGATTCTTTGATTTTCATTTGTACCCTGCAGTAAGGGTACACGACGATTAGGTAAAGTTGTATGTCGATTGCAACGATTCGCTAATCGACAACGAAACGGTTCGATTACAACGATTCGCTAATCGATACCGAAACGATTCACACAGAACGAAAAAACATCTATCGCCGAATCGACGGAACGACGACGTATAGACGTTCTTATTCGGAAAACGATAGAAGTATATGTGTGAAAACTACGACGCCAACGAACCTGCGAGTGCGAGACATTCTTATTTTCAATATCCAAAGGAAGGATAAAACGGAATGTCTCAGTTAAAAGCGATGAAGTTGGACGAGTTACGACGGTTGTGCGTGGAACATGAACTTCCAATGGACGGGAGAAAGAAAACTTTAATAGAACGGCTACAGCAAGTACTCGGAAATTCGTCCATACAATGTGAAAATTTAGACTCCGATGAAGAGGACGACTCGGTAGTAGTGCAACGTGGAGAGTACCAATCACTTCTAAGTACGATTGAAAAATTGCGCGAATCAGTTGAAGGACTAATGAAAGTGCAAACAAACGTGCCGATTAACAGAGTGAATAATACTAATGAATACGTTCCTCGTTTCGTGATGAACCCAAAAGAAATACGTGATATAATACCGTCGTTTGATCCATCGGATCCTACATCAACAACAAGCGAACATTTTGTGAAGAAAATCCGAAGATTATCTTCAAACTATCGATGGGACGATACATCGGTTTTATTAGCGGCACAAATGAATTTGAAAGGAGCTGCAAAAATTTGGAACGAAGGCCTAACAGACGTGTTTACGAATTTTGAAGATTTCGCAAGACGTTTATGTGAAGATTTTCCATCGGAGAAACTCGAAGCAGATATTCATTTAGAAATGAGTAAGAGAGAACGTATGCCCAATGAATCCATCATGGATTACGTTTTTAAAATGACGGCAATGGGCCGAAAATACAATATGTCCGATGGTAATATTATAAAATACATTCGGAACGGAATACGAGATCCTGAACTACAACAGGCAACCGCTAGTCAACATTTCGCCACGGTCAACGATTGCCAGCAAGCCATCATTAGATATCTAAGTAATCGACCGAAAGAAACAGGAACACCAAGACCAGACTCAACGCTAGCTACTACGATACCATCTAATTCGACATTCAAAAGTAAAATTCCATCAAAAATAAAATGTTTCAACTGTAACGCAGACGGACACATCTCAATCAATTGCACGCAGCCACAACGAAAACCACGATGCGAATTATGCAAACGGATGGGACACACGTCAATTCAGTGTTCAAAGCAAACCGTGAATCATATTGGTACTCAGGATGTATTGTTAAATTGTACAATGCATTTTGCAAATGGATCAGTTAATGCCTCAACTCTTATAGATACTGGTTGTGGTATTAATATAATAAAACTTTCGTCGATCATTGGTCCATTTAAATTCAACGTGGATACTAGTAGTTACAAAGGCATTAACGGTTCCGCTTTAACTATATTAGGAACAATTGATTGTGATATTGAAATAAATAAATATATTTTCAGAATAGCTTTGCAAGTTGTGCCGGACGACAGCATGGGACCCGAACTGATCCTCGGACGAGAGTTTCTACAAATTAGCGGTGTACAAATTAAAATCAACGAGTCTGGTTCAACGCAGCTCTTAATGCCAAGTAACGAAACCAAATGGGATGAAATTTTAAATATAGATTATGTTACAGGTGAGAATAGCGATCGTTTTTCCCCACCCGATATTTCCGATATACCATTTTCTGTGCAACAAAAATTTCATGATATTTTTGAAAAATACGCAAATTGTCCAAAACCGGAAAAGCCTAATATTGACTATACGATGAGTATACAATTAACTTCGCAAGAACCTATAGCGAATAGACAACGTAAATTTTCTAAAGTAGAGCAAGATTATGTTGAAGCAACGATTTCGGATTTGTTAAAACGCGGTATTATACGTGAAAGCAATTCGCCCTACGCGAGTAAAATCGTTATGGTAAAAAAGAAGGATGGACGTTTCCGTATGTGCATAGACTATCGACAACTAAATTTAATAACAGTTCGTGACTGTTTCCCTTTGCCTCACATCGAACAACTTCTTGATCGGCTTAGGAATAAATCCGTTTTTAGTTTAATAGATTTACGTGATGGATTTTTCCATATAGGCTTAGATGCTGAATCTCAAAAGTATACAGCATTCATTTCTCCATCAGGTCAATACGAATACACCAAGCTTCCATTTGGTCTGAAAAACGGTCCTTCTGTGTTTTCACGTTTTGTGCGCAAGATTTTCCATGATCTTATAGATGATGGAAGTGTAACAGTTTATATGGACGATATTCTTTGTGCAACCGATACATTTGAGGAGCATCTGATTGTGTTGGACAAAGTGTTTTCAAAATTACACGAAAACTTACTTGAGATGAATATCTCTAAGTGCCATTTTCTAAGAGATAAGATAGATTATTTGGGTTATGAAGTTGATCAAGGAGGCATAAAGCCAAAAGAGGATCATATTAAGGCAATCAAACTGTACCCTCTGCCTAGAAATATACATGAATTACAGCGTTTTATAGGTTTGTGCGGTTTCTTTAGGCGCTTCATTAAAAATTTTGCTTCAATAAATGCCCCTTTGCAGAACATGCTGCGTAAGGGCGAAGTTTTTAAATTGGGAAGCGAACAAATCCAAGCTTTTAATTTGTTGAAGGAACGACTTTGTGAAAAACCTTTGCTTAAAATATATAATCCTGAATATGACACCGAAGTTCATTGCGACGCGTCAAAGCATGGGTTTGGCGCTGTATTGTTCCAACGGCAACCAGATGGGAGATTGCACCCTGTTATGTTCTATAGCAGTCGCTCAACGCCAAGTGAAGAAAAGTATCATTCATTTGAACTAGAAACCTTAGCCGTAGTTAAGGCACTAAGGAGGTTTCGTCCTTACCTATACGGAACGAAATTTAAAATATTAACGGATTGTAATTCTCTGATGCTTACAATGAAAAAAAAAGACGTTAATGCAAGAATCTCCAGGTGGGTTTTGGAATTACAAAATTACGATTTTAGTATGGAACATCGCAAAGCTGAAAAAATGGCTCACGTCGACGCATTGAGTAGAATGCATGAATGTTTGGAATGCTATCTTATCGAAGAATGCCCTTTTACACGAACTCTTATTCTTCAACAAGGTAGAGACTTAAAGATTCAGGAAATAAAACGCAATTTATCTAGCAACGGAAATTCTGATTTTGAGATTCATAACGGTTTATTATATAAACGTATTGCAAAATCTTTATTTTTTTATGTGCCGGAAGACATGGTGAAAAAAATATTTTATTTAAATACCACGATGAAATGGGTCACCTTGGAATTAATAAAACATTAAGCATCATAAAAAAATCGTACTATTTTCCCAACATGACGTCAAAAGTGCAAAATCACATCAATAACTGTCTCCATTGCATTGTCCATTCACCTAAATATGGACGACAGGAGGGTTTCCTTCAAAATATTGAAAAAGGTGATTTACCCTTTCATACATTACACATTGACCATTTTGGTCCTTTAGAAGAGACACGACGGAGAAACAAATATATTTTACTTGTTATCGACGGGTTTACGAAATTCATAAAACTATTTCCCTGTAAAACGACGAATACCAGAGAAGTTATAAAGAATCTTACGAATTATTTCAGTTGTTATAGTAGGCCTCAACGCATTATATCTGACAGAGGATCTTGTTTTACTTCTAAGGATTTTAAGACGTTTGTAAAAGAAAATAATATTCAGCACGTCCTAAATGCAACTGCTACGCCACGAGCTAATGGACAAGCAGAACGTTATAACAGGACAATGAGGCCTATGATCGCAAAGCTTGCTAATGAAAAACTACAATGGGATCAAGTGTTGCAAAAATGTGAATTTGCCATTAATAATTCAGAAAACAGATCTACAAAACAATTTCCAAGTATTGCACTATTCGGAACAGCGCAAAAGGGTGAAACTATTGACGCGGTAGCTGAGTTAACTTGCTTACTTAACGATAATGTACGGGATTTAACGCAAATTCGAAAACAAATGTCCGAAAACATAAAACTGGCTCAATCTGAAAATCGAAATCAATATAATCAATCGCGAAAACCGGTATATAATTATAAGGAAGGGGATTATGTTGCTTTAAAACAACATTGCCACGAGCCCGGTGTTAATAATAAATTGCGTCCAAAATTTAAAGGTCCTTTTATAATAAAAAAATTGTTGCCAAACGATCGTTATTTAATCACTGACATTAATCAATGTAAGTTTTCCCAGAAGCCTTTTAGCGCGATTGCGGAGCCTAACCATTTAAAACTTTGGATCTGTTCGGGGACTCACAAAAGTCAGGACGGCCGAATTGTGGAGTGAATTAAGTAGGCGTTAATTATAGAATTATTTAAGTATGCTAATTATTATTGTGACGTTCAATAGAAAACATTTAAATAGAATGAATAAATAAAAGATTGTGAGTTTGAGTCAAGAAATAATTTATACTTTAAGTCAATAAATAAAAAAAAAATTATCATGATTTTGAATTAATCAATTTGCCTAAAAAATCTATTCAGCCGACACAGTGGCGTATTTACAGGGGGGGGGGGGGCACAGGGGGCACGTGCCCCCCCCTGTGAGCACATCAAACTTTTTTCACACCAAACCAAATGTTCCAAATGTTCCCTTTTCATTTTGAGCGTTTCTATTACTAAACTTTGTAAATCTTTTTCGAAACATTATCTTCACATCATATTCTCAATTCGTCTATTGAAAGTCTCGTTATGTGTGAAAGTGACTCCATCTTATGTTGATATAAGTTGAGGAGATGTTGTTGCGGTATCGATGTCTTGGAAGCCGCTGAATTGATAAATATTTGAAACAATCGGTCTCATTTTTCGATCGGGCTTGTGTATTTTAATTTGGCCGTAAATTCGTGTTGGGCTGCTGTAAAGGTCCTTAAACCAGATGCTTCTCTTTCTGTTAAAATGCTAAAAATTGAAGTGTTTTGGTGGGAAAGCATTTTTAGCATACATTTTCGAATTCCTACGGTTCGGTGTCTGTGGTGCCCTGCCTGGGGTACTTTCTTCAATGCTTCAATTTTCACGAAGTAAACATCATCGTAGCCATTCCTTCTGATTTCCATTTCGCAATTGATTTGTTAAAGCATGTTGCTTCAGCTTACTATCTAGGACTCGTTTTAAAAGGTATTGCAGATACTATAGATTTGAAGCTGGTGTAGTACATATGGAAATAACAAACAATCATACCTTCCTGCTTACTTTTGTTGCTTTATTTTAATTAATCGATTGATCACTTCCCGGCTCTATGCCACGGATAGTTTCTACACGGCTGAAAATTTTGGTGTAATTTTTATAAAAAAATATATTCAGACATTTCCATATAAAAACTTTACCAAAAGTATAATTGATTTATATTAAAAGTATAAGTATTCTTGATAAAAATTTTACTCTTCGATAGTATAAAATTGATAAGCAAATTTATACAAACCGCTCGAAAAAATAAAAATTGTAATACGAGTGCAGTCGGCTTCGAATCCACAATTCTGTGATTTGTAGGCAAGCGCGCTGCTCACTGAACCAGACAGACTACAAATCAATAGATTTCTAGGTTGAATGGGTTTTTTGCGTTGATAGTGTAGATTTGATAACATAGTAGGATTGATTCTACCCTTTTATGTTATAACAAGGTTCAATGCAATTTATTCTATCCCGAACGGTGTACCTGTCGCACCTGTCATTTTTTTTATATGAAGTTTCGTTACCCAAACCTGCACGGGATAACCAAAAAAACACACCTAATATTAAAATTTATTTGGATAGTTTTATTCTGTAGCGGTTATAATTAATATAATTTTTGAATAAACTAAAATTATAAGTTGAAAAGGGTCAAATTTGATTCAAGTTTTGGAATAGAGTTATACTATTTTATTTATAAAATTTAGATTTTTGACAAAACATACAAAGGCCTCTTTTTCAGTAAATCCTAATTTCGCATTTAAATTCGCGTAAACTTGCCATGGAATTCAAAACCACGATGTCAGCCAAAATTTGTTGTATCAGCTTTTCATCTGTGTTTCTTTCAAAAGTAAGCAGAACCACTTTTTGGCGGAATTTGGCAGAATTTCGGACGATGTATGAAATTTCTCTTCCAAAGAAAAGTGTTCCGTCTGGAATCCGTTTTGTCATATGGAAACAGTCTCTTTGGTCATTGCATTATTTCCATAGCCAATTAAGTACATATTCGTTAAATTCCTTTTCGGCTTCAGGCTCCTTCGAACTACACTACGCAAACTTTTTTTAGGCCCTCCGTATTTTGGTTCAGGAAAAACCAAAAGCAGTTAATGAGTGTTATTCTAAGATCTGTCAGGAAAACTAAACTTCTGGTGTAATAAACCTGAAATGCAAAGGACTCTCAGACCCGTATTTATAAACATACCTTAACTCAAGGAGACCTTGAGTCAAGGATGCCGAAATTAAAATAAATGTCATTTTCCATACTTTTTATAGAAATCACTTATATTCACGAGTCAATGCATCCTTGATTTAAGGAGAAACTCAAGGAGACCTTAAAATTTCTATAGTCAACCTCACTTGAAGTCAAGGTAGCTACCCACCTACCTTGAAATATTATATTTCAAGTCTATTGAAAACTTAAGGTCTCCTTGAGTTTCGTCTTAAATCAAGGATCAAGGCTCAACGATCCCCTCAGTCTTGCTAATGTTTTTCCTATGTAGCTGCTCTCGGGTATCTCCACAAAACTTTATGTAACAAACTAGCCCCGACTCTGTGCCCCCCCTTTGAGAATTTTCTAAATACGCCACTGAGCCGACATACAAAAAATGGCCACAACGGTTGTAAAATTGTTGTGGGTGCCAGCTTGTCTCCTTCCTTATGGCATCTTACTTGGCTCCATTTTATATTTGTATGTAGTTTCTGTGGTTTCTTTTCCACTCAAAGTTGATACTGATTTTTTTCTTTCAACTTTATTTCATTCGAGTGCTAACCAAAAAGCCCCCCCCCCTAAAATTTGGCGCCCCGGGCGACCGACCGACGGGCTTTGAAGAACATTTTCAAAAGATGGCATTTCTAAAGGATATAATCCCGCGATTAGTAACTGACGTATAAACATATTTTTCAGTGATTAAATTGTGTGAAATTATATTCTGTGAAAAATTTTCTATTGGCATTTTTTATCCCGCGGCCCGCTCAAACCTAAAGACAGTGATATTTGGCCCGAACCAGGTTTTGAGTGTGACACCCCTGACATAGAGTAAATTGCTTAAATCTTCTGTTTATACCTGCACTTCGTGAATGCAAGAGCTTTCCACCGTTTAAACTGGACCATTTTGAAAGGATTGCATACGTAAACAAATCGCCGAAGCCGGACGAAAACTGATCTTTTATCGACTTTAAACTTGAAAATAGATCAGACACGCATTAACCGCAAAATGACAATATAGTGTGTGTTCGCTTAATTGACGTTTGATGACTTACAATGAAAGCAGCAGCTGCATTAGGACCGAATGACCCCTACAAACACAAACTTCAAGATCAAATTGGACATTTTTGCTGTTGCTGCATAATGTGAATGATCTATTATTCGCATAACTAGAAACGACTTCAAATTTCTCTGAGCCTTGATTTTATATGAATTAATACCGTTACTTGCTAAATTTATTAAGAAAACTTGAAAAAAAAAACCATTTAAGATAATGATAAGATATGTACTCGCCTATGGTCGCTTTATACGGGCACATCGCATTTTTCACGGTCGCTAATAGAGGTGGTCGCGAAGGGTAAAATTTGTATTGAACGATGAGTGATGTAGTGGTCGCTGGTCCTATAAACAGGTGGTCGCTTAATACGGGGAAAAAAATGTATGGAGCTGTATGGAAACCAATTCCGTTCCCGAAAAAATCGGTCGTTCTGAAAGGCGGTCGCTTAATACGGGTGGTCTTTTAGGCAGGTTTCACTGTAACTGCTTTAGTAACAGGGCATGGTAATTTTAAAGCTCATCTATCCAAGATGAAAATCGTGGAAGATGATGTATGCAGGCTATGTCTGGAAGAGGCTGAGACGGCAGCACACATTGTATGTGAATGTCGAGCACTAGGTAGTAGGAGGCTAGGGATACTAGGTAAATCCACAATAAGTGTGGAATCCATGAGGGAACTTAGCTTCAAAGATATGCTACTCATCACACGGGACTCAGTGATGAAGGAAGAAGTCGATAATTATCAGTAGACTTCTGGAAATCACTGAGGACTGTAAGGGGACGAAAATGGACCCAAATAGTAGTGGTCTGCTTCGGGTAATCCCCAAATCACATATATAATAATATTTTCCTTAGCAAAAGTCGACAGTCTTAATATTTAACGTATATAAGGCCATACTGACCAATCTTTGTGCAAAGTTTCATATCAATCCCTATAACGGTTTAGAAAAACGGAGGTTGAAAAGGAAGTTTAACTTTAAACGCCAGTAACTTTTTTACCATTACTCGAAACTAGACAATTTTAGCTGATATGATATGTACTCATTTAGATCTTTGATTTAAATACCAATTCGTCAATCCCCGATAAAAAACTAAAAAAGTCGACTTTTTTCAAACGTTCGGGACACCCTGTTATCTTCTTTCTACCAACTTCTAAGGCATTTGTGCCAAAGACTATAACTATTCTACACATTCCTACCAAATTTCAAGACAATCGGTTGAGACGTTCGCGAGTTTTTAGTGAACAGACGGACAGACGGACGGACGGACGGACAAAATCGATTTCATAAGGGTTTTTTGAAAAAAAATTTCTAAAAAACCCTTAAAACTAAACTAATATATTTATATACCTTCCCCCAAAGCCTTGCCAATAAGTTATAGATGCCAACTTTGATGCCAACAAAAGGAACAAAAAAAATGGAAATGAAACTAACAAATATATTTGCTCATCGATTTTTGAATCATCGTCCTCAGACCAAAAGTTCTCCATCGCATCAACGTTGGATATGACTTTTGAAAAGATTTTGTCGATATCCTTTTTTTTTTGCATAATCGACAGATGGTGTGTTTACCATGCACTTTTTCTAGTTATTATATTCCCAACTTCGAAAGGATGCTGAAATCTTTTGTCTATTGATTCCCGATATGCTTGCCAGAAACAGAAGTGAATATATGGTGCGGTTTTATTCATATTCCTTACACCGTAAAAATGTATATTTTCATATGTACATATTTGTGGAATTTGAATAGAATCGATGAATAATTTATTGGCCAAGTCCTTTTTCGAAGGCATTTTAAACATATTTTTGGATGATGTCCAAAAGTGGAGAATAATAATTCCCGATGAATATTTGTGTGTGTAATTGAAAATTTAAATTTTGGAGATGTAGGACCTAACTTGAACTTAATGAAAATGGGACATAGCGAGCCTTTGGGCTGCTTTGGAGTTTATATACATAACAGATTCACGAGCGATTTGATGTCTGATTTGACTTAGCCGCACAGTGAGTCACTGCCAAAATTATTAAAGCTTAAAGGAAATGATAAAAAAGAGCTCACTTGTCATAGAATTTCATTTTACATAAATCGTTATGCTGTAACTTCTTATTGCAGTTCATATCCTTTGGCTCTTCACTCGGAGCATCCTTTTGTCGTCACTGGATAAAGTATACACGGTATGCATAGAGACAGATTGTCCTACTTAGAACAATATAAGCGTTTATTTCTAGAATTTGTATCATTACTGTTTAAGGGGTTGAACCTTACAGAGTCCGCCTCAGGATATCCATTGAACTAGAAGACTCGTACATGCATCGTCTATCTGCATTTTTAAACGGAAGCAACACTCAAAGTAATGACTAGTCGTGTAGTCGTATAAGCGAAAGGATTGTGGGAAATTACCCCTTGTGTAATACATTTTTAATGGCAATACTTGTACACGTTACTATAGAGAAAGCAGTTCAATTTTGAAAGCTTCAATTCAACATTGAAATGCATTGAAATAGGAGAGGTATAAGGTTTAAATATTTCGTAGTACGTAGAGATTTGTTGAAATGCCTGCTCTACGTTCTACAACGCTTTGCCGTTGAAGCGAAATGAGTGTATTGCAGAACTTGAAGGGCTTTAACAATTTTCATATTTTCATTGATATTTGGATAATTGTCGTCGTAGTTTCTAGAGCTTGATACAAAAACAGCAAAGCATCACTAGCAAATTCGCAGTTGCTAAAGGGCCCTACCAATAGATGGAGAGAACTACGGTTTGTGGTGCTATGGCAGTAAATGGGGCACCTGGTTAGGGTGTACTATCAGGACACCAATGCCACACATCCATTTCTACATGCGGTTCCCGGAGCTCAATAAGAAGCTATAACAAATGGAGCTGTAACGATCTACTCGGAAGAGTTTAGCAATATTTTTTATTGTTGTGTCGACGGACGGACTCAAAAGGCTCGTCGACACACTAACAAAATTTTTGATGAGACGCCTCGGCCAAGATTAGTGCATGCTAATTGTAGGTATGCAAGACTTGTTTCCGCTGAGGTCGTCATCATCCAAGGCTCTTTCAAGTGGCCGGAAAGATATGTTGGTCGTGCCGTGAGTGAAGTGACGATCAACAACAAACGGAAGTCGCGTACGGATCGTGGAATAGGCATGAAATAGTGTTTCGGCAGTTTCCATTTTTTCCGTTTGGTGTTGTTTTTTTATACCCTTCGCTCATAGAGTGAAAGGGTATATTAACTTTGTCATGAAGTTTGTAACGCATTAAAGGAAGCATCTCCGAACATATAAAAAGTATACATATATGATCAGCGTGACTTGGGGAGTCGATTGGAGCATGTCCGTCTGTCTGTCTGTCTGTCTGTCTGTCTGTTGCGACGCGTTTTACTCGGCGGTTATTGAAGCTAGCAAGCTGAAATTTTGCACACGTGCTTCTTATTGTTGCAGGCTGTTTGTATGTTTGATTCACCCAAATTGGATCACTGGGTCATGGGGCTGCCATACAAACCTAGCTCCCAATTTGAGTTCTTCTAAGAAAAATTTTTTTATTTGTGTACCAATTTCAACCAAATTTCACACAAGTGTTTCTATAGATGACACAAAATATATGCAAGAATGGATGAAATCGGACCATGGGGTCATGGGGCTGCCGTACAAATCCAACCCCCAAATTAGGTTCTTCTAAGAAAAACTTTTTTATTTGTGCACCAATTTCAACCAAATTTCACATAAATGTATTTCTATTGATGACACAAAACATATGTAAGATTGAATCAAGTCGGACCATGGGGTCATGGGGCTGCCATACAAACCAAACCCCCCATATTGGTTCTTCTAAGAAACATTTTTTACACCAATTTCACAAAACCTTGAATTAATGTGTCTTTATCAAAGCAACTAAAAAGTTCAACACGAATGGAATCGTACTGTGGTCACTGGTCATGCTCCGGCAACCCCAATAAAATTTTCCGAGTAAATATATTTATTTGTCTACTTATTTCAACCAAGCCCAAAACTTTTGTCGAGACGGAGGAAAAAGAATGAGGAGGGGGATTAACCCATTTTGTTCTACGGTTGCGTTTTCGCAACGCTTTATATTTTCATGTTTCACGCTTTTCTGGTAAAACATATAAACCTTATCCCCGAGGAAGAAAGGTTCATTTTACAATTATCTAATCGACCTGTTTTTGCTCAAAGATGTATTTTGACATTTTCTATGATTTTTTAGGGTTTGAAAATTGTGAAAATTCCGTGTTTTTAGATGCGGATGTTAATTTGTGTATAAAAATACTTAGATCAAATATTTTCCTGAAATCTTCGGAAATAACATAAGAAAGACTACAAAGGATGCGAAAATATACTTAGTTCATCAAAAAGTTGTATTTGAGCGCAGAACATACACTCAAAGTGTAAGGTTGTCCAGCGTTGCGTTTTCGCAACGCTGGACTATAACGATATCCTCTTTTTCCTATCCTACGGTCAGATAATTTCCATTATTTTTGGTAATAATTCAGTTTTGATGCTATTTAACATTGCGAACATTGTTTGTACTTAAGTTTTCGATAAATTTAAGAAATAAATGAAGTTTAAACTGTGTGTATAAAAGAATCCAGATATGTCCTTGGGAAGTTAGGTTTATCATAGAACCACCTGCTATAAATGGAAAGGGAAGGGGCAGTACTCCTGGAGGGAGGATCGCCAGCCTTATATTTAGACAATATGTATTCTAAGGAGTTGTTCCACCTATCTGATATGAGCGATCCGGGTTGGGCATGGCATCTAGCACCGGTTGGTGACTCCAAGAAACCTGGTAAAAATCGAAGGTGCCCAAAGAATGAGGGGGATTACGCATCCCCATGCGGACTCCACAAGAATACTTGGCGATTATTTTCGACTACTAAATTGGTGAGGCGATCCACAATAATGCTAATAACAGCTTTTGTTTCTAAATTTCAGGCTATTATTTATAAAAATAAGGCGTTGTCAGTGTATGGAAGAGAATTTTCTTTGACCAAAAAAGTACACGTTAAGCCCTAGCGTTGCGTTTTCGCAACGTGCTCCACAGCCCAAAATACAAAAAATTAAAAATACATTTCTTCGAAATTTGCATATTCTTCCTATGGCAAACTACTGTGCGAAATTTCGTAATACTAGCACAACTCCTTCTTACCCCCGGACTATATGGGTTAAATACAAGTCATAGGTACGTCCGAAAAAACTTTTAGCCCAAGCGAAGGGTATCCAAATTTCGGCCGCGCCCGAAATTAGCCTCGGCCCCGGGGGTTGGCGAGCAAAGCGAGCAGGGGGCGAAGCCCCCTTGTTTTTATATTATCGTGTGTGAGTTTATGTGTTCTAGTGAAAACTTAACAATAGTAAGTGACCCTAAAAAGAAAATAAAGAAAAGCGGAACCGTGAAAAAAGAGGTTATGTGTAGACATGCTCCACCACCAAATCATTGTCGGAACGGGAGCCCAAAATTATTTCTGGAAACGGATAAGTACTCGATTGTGCCGTCGTGTTTGTAATGTCCTTTATGTAAAAAAAATAGTTTCCCGGTCCGTTCCAGAGACGTATTAAACATATTAAGGGAGGGAGAGGACCCCCATTTTAATAATTTTTCTTGGCCATGGGGGCCTTACGGTCGGGATTCAAATAAATGCACTTTGTGGGTACAGACGGCCAGGGCACTGAAGGATAGATATAATGGTCCCCTTTTTTCATTTTGTAGCTCCTTCTGTGTGTTAGTTTACCTAAGCACGTGATTCCCTTATTAATATGTACTGGACCAGGGGCTGCAAGCAGCAAAGACCCCGCCCAATTTTCAGAGCCTGAGCTGCAGCAAGCACGTGCCGCTTCTTAGCTCGCTCTCTCTTTCTTTTGTTGCGATACCTGTTCGGCCTATAGAGCTTCGTTCCACAGTGGCACTTATGGTATCTGTCCAATCCGTTACAGAGCCTATCTAGCATTAAAGCTTCCGGTTGTTGCAAGTGTCTGCAAAAATGAATCTAATGCCAAACTGCCAAAAATATATCGGGAAGTTGTCCGTTGGTCGGCAAGGAAAAAAAAAAGTAAAGATTTCGACTACAAATGCTCCAAATTAGTAAGGTGAAGAAGTTGGCCAAAGAAATCCCTGACCCTAAAAATGTACCATTCTTTTAGGTGCCCTGTAGCTCTTTCTTTCTGTCTTTCGTCTGACAATCGCATTGGCTATGTCCACACATGTGCGCTTTCGTCTTCCCTATCGTCTTCAAGCTCCGTATCCACTTTCAACATTGAACATGTCATTGATTGCGTCAGGTGAACAGAAGAGATCAATGTCTCATTCTATCCAGATCTTTTCATTATTTATCGTTAAATATGTGTCACGGCTTTGGTCAGGACGGGTAAATGATAAATTCTTTCATGAATTGTATGAATAGATGATGTGTTGTTAATATTTAACATTGGCAATTGCGTTCAAGAATGAATGCGTTTCTTCAATAGCGCATACATCTCAAGTTTTAATTGCCAAAATGATGAAGACGAACGAAAATTGAAACTGTCTAGACAGGCACATAAACAGTGAAATGGTCACGAAAATTCCGAATCAGATTCCTAGCTTACCAATCTGTAAAGGAATCTTACGATAACGGAAATTAACCTTTCACATCCCACACAGGAGTAAAAGGCTGATTGGGCCTTTTCTCATATATCTCAAAAGCATCAATTGGTTCACTAGTAGATGGTTCCAATCCAATACCGAACTATAGGGGTGCTGGTGTCTTTTATTCATTCCATTGAAATATATGCCAGAACGATCCTGGGGCTAGGTCTTAGGGTCACATTTGTATTTTTATATAGAGACCCAGGCTGAAATCAACGCGCTTCAAATTGGTTGCGAGTGTTTTGATAAACTCCACAGGCTCTCTGACTATTTACTGAGGTTTGGGGCGTCTATAAACTGGAGTCCTACTAACCTTAGCCTGTGTCCCGTATCATCTCAACAGGAATGATATGTCAAAGGAGACTGTCTGCCGATTTTGTGGCGAAGACGAACCTTTCGCACACTAAAGCCGTTCCGCTCAGCTGTCAAAAGTAGACCTTACGGACTGGGCATGTAAACGCACACAATGGTTGTAACGGAACGGAACGGATCGGAAGAGTTGACCAAAATTCAACTTTTACGGATCACATAACCTCACTTTATGGAAAATGACAGTTCAGGAGCATAACAAACGGAAATGGATGTGGATGACGAGTAGTACATCGAAGCCGTACATTATAGGTATACAGGAAAAAACAATTCTAACATTTCAAGAAACTCCGACAAAAAAACTGCTCTACGTATTCGTCACGTATGACAACTGCCTGAACGGAACGGAGCATTGTGCTTTGCACTAATATTTTGACAAAACAGAACGGATTGGATGGTTGACGGAATGGAACGGAACGGAGTATTGCGATTGAGGCTTTACACTAACACCGTCCGGTAGGACGAATAACTTAGGTCACCCTAATGCGACAAGTCTGAAATTTCCTCCCGAAGAAAAGGTGAAAACCAACAAATGCGTATCGTTTTATGGCCCTCCGCGAGTCAACCATACTTTGGCTAAGGACTGTCCAACATACGCCATATAGTGTGGCGTAGTAGCAATAGCGGAAAAATTACAAAAACTGATACATTGGAGAGCTTTTGTGAATGATTTATCGCATAGTAAACATTTTGAAGTTGCTTCGCCACGCTCGCAATTTAACACTAAATTCACGAGTAAAACGAGCAGATACGGAAATATTCTTTACGACCTATTCCCATACTTACTACTAAAAACTTTTTTAACGAGACCGAGTTCTAATCGTGCGAATAGCACGATGAGTGTATACCCTATACCCATGTACAGACCTAGAAGGCACGCAAAACCCCAAAAATCAATTTCGTCTTTTTTGTGGGGGAGGGAGGGGTAGATGGTTGGGACCTGGCACATATTTAATATTATATCAAGGCTACCATTTGATACTAATTAGAAGTTTTTCGCGACATTCTAGCAAAAGATATGGCTGAATCTAACTTTGTAGGAGAGGTAGGGGTAGGGGTAGTCGGACGTTCTCCACTTTGCATCAACTTCAAGCATATGTCATAATTAGGTTTTGATGAAAATTTCAGGTCGCTAGCGATATTCTGTTGAAAAATATTGTCGAATTAAACTATCAAGGAGGGGTCATTTGTACGGGAGGTAGGGGAATCCTTGGGCCGATTTGGCCCATTTTCAATACCATCCAAGCTTTTATCAAAACAACAAAACAATCATCTGACCTAAATTTCAAAACGCTAGCTTCATTTTTTCGGGAGTTATCGTGCGAACTGACAGACACACGGACGGACAGACAGACAGACAGACGGACATGGCTTATTCGAATCAGGGACCGACCTTGATCATTTATATATATACTTTGCCATACCTCCGGTGGCTCCTTCGTGGTGTTACATAAATCGTCGTAACAAAAACAATATACCCTATACCATCTTATGGGTATAGGGTATAAAAATGGATCGAACTGTTAAAAGTATCGAAATTAATGGAGAAAATTATGCAAGTAAGATATGATCGTAAGACTATACGCCAATTTTAAAAAGAGGTGCTTACCTTCGCAAAAGTTGGAAAAAATTTAGATGGAAAACTAATTTCTTTTTGGGTCAAATCACAAAAATTGGACTTTGAAGCTCTGTAAAAACCAATCCAGTTGTAAAATTTTAGTGCGGTTAGTTTTGTTTTTAGGAAAATTTGATAAGTGTGATAATTCGACTTCTAGCTAGTCTAGTTTTGAAGTTATTGGGGATTAAGTTGTGGGGGAAAATTATTTTTTTTTTCAAATCTTCAAATGTATGTAGCACCTAAAGGGTTGAGATTTCGGGGTGTGTCAACCACACCTTTTTTGCTGAAAGTCATCTGAGAAATCATTTTCCTGTGCGTTTATGCAATAGTTTCTGGACACCCTACATAATTGTTGTTATTTGATGTTGTCTATTTCAGAAACGATTATTGTAACGATTGTCTCCTTGTAGTAGTGTAGTGACCTTATTCTGCAAAGTTTATTGGGGTTTATTGTATTGGGGGTACCCTTACTTTTAATATTATTAAATTATTCTCTAGAACTCTAATTAGGTTGGGATAAATATCTCACCACCATATTCGTCACAAATCTTCATTATTTATATAGCTCTCCATAAATTTTAATTTGTCCATGGTCCGCGACAATTAACGAGTTCCGTCAAGTGGTCCCCCAAGTTCCAAGCATAAAAGGTTAAGAAGCACTAATAGTTTACAGCATTAAGGTCCATCTAGATTAGTCGCCAAATAGTGTCACGTGCAACCAAATGGCTGTTGTCATTGCATCCAAACTGATCGATTTTGATAATTAAATTTAAAAAAATCACCAAAATGAAATTTTCGCTATGTCATTCTCTGTCTCCATCTAGCTGCTAGTGCAGATGCTAAGTAGCAGCCAAACCCAATCAACAATTCGTTTGCTTTAAAGAAGCACTTCACACTGTAGCAATCATATGTAGTTCCACGAAATCAATTTATCGTGTGACATCGCTTGAAGTAATATTTTGATCCGATAAAACATCCTTAAAGTATTTTCCGGAAAGCTTCTATCATCATTATGGAATAAATTTAAAGATGGTGGTATAAAACTTCGATAAAACTGTCTCTAAACGTTAACCTAAAAAGATACTCCTTTAAATTTTCCACTCTTGTGTTTATTGGATGATACAGCACACACACTGTCAGTGATCGCGCTCTCTATTTCACATGAGAAGAACATTATCTTCCCTGGAACTTTTCGAATAGGCCAACTTCTGTGCGAATTTTGTTTGTGTTTAAGTTATATGTTACTTGTGTTGTACATTCACAAATTCTGCTCTAATTGTGGTGGGTCATTTGTTTCAATAAACTCTTAAAATTACTCGTAAAACGTTGAGAGGTGGTGTCTTTCTCTATCTGTAACGGCAAACGAAAGTCTAAGCCGAAACTACAGAAACCAATCCGGTCTAATTGTTATTTGCGACGGTCAAAGAATTGCTTGTGGCGCGTATAGTGAGTACACACGTTTTCGTTTTGGCATTTATGAAGCCAACTAAGTCCTTGAGAATCAGGAACAAGAAAAAGTCTAATTAGTGTCGTTACTGGATAATGGCACCATCGCCCAGATTGCGGCAGCAGTTTCAAGTGCCCTGTAATATTAATGGTAGCCCCCTCCAGGACATTATCCTGGTCGCGCCACTGAAGCAAAGCTCTATTCAAGGTCTAAAATGCAACTGATTTTTTTTCTGGACATGATTCTTCTAATCTCTGTTATGTTCTTGGTGATAAAATAATGTTTTTGTTGTTAACTAGTACATTTGTAAATAATATTAACCAAACTAAAATTATGAGTGTAGCGAGTATAGAGTGTATGGCCTAAAGCCGCCGACACCCGCTTCTCCCAAATCAAATTTTTTATTATGTGTTTATTTAATTAATAATAATTTTAATTTAAATCTATTTTATAAAAATCTTCAGTAAATCATTGGATAATTAAAATCCAAATTAAATTTAGAATTTGTTGTATAGTTAATAATTTAACGGTCTCTTTGCCGCTCCAATTTGCTATCAAACATCACAACCAGATGTCTCTGCAAACGCATTAAAGTATCTTCGTCACGAAATTCCCCTTATTCTAATCAAAACATTTCCCGAAAATTCCCATTCGTTACGTCACCGGCTAACCTGTTGAAACTTCTGATTCGTCTCTGCATTCGTTATCATACGAAGGGAATCGATACGCGCAGCCGACGGCCACGAAACAATCCGAACACTCTAGGATCCTGCTCTTCGTTCTGCATCTGTCAAATGTTCGATTGACAGGTAAGGTCCTTGACAGTGCACCACCGTCGTGTAGTCTGCCTGCCGTCTCGTGTATTTTCCCAAACTGAAAAACTCCCCCAAATTGAACGTCATCCGACATCCGCGCATTACCTAATCACGGCATCGTCAATTGCGTTCGATTCTTTTGTCTGTGTCTTTTTGCATTAATTTGACGATGATTTCAGGTTATGGCATCGCATACGTTCAGTCAGAAGAAATTCACGCCAACTGCCCCGGACAAAGGAAGTTTCCCCCTCGACCATGAGAACGTTTGCCGAAAATTGATGTTGCAGTATATGACGTGTTTGCGAAAGAACCAGGACAACAACACCAAGTGTCGTGACCAGGCGAAAAACTATCTGCAGTGTCGTATGGACAATCAGTTGATGGCCAAAGAAGAGTGGTCCAAGTTGGGTTTTCAAGACGCGACGACAACGACAACAGCCGCATCTGTAGCCAGTGCTCCGTCCGCCCAGAAAATCCAGTAGTAGCAGCAGACCAGACACACGTATCGGAGCTCGGAGGCACCCAACAGACGACCGCAAGCAGATCGAGCTAGTGAAAACCGCGCGCGAGACATCCCCAACACCCAATCGTTCGGTAGACGTGAGTGCAAAATTAAAAGCTAAAAAGAACAAACGCAAATTGAAGACGACAGCGGGATTGAGTCCATCAATGAAAGTGCCCGCGCCCAGTGCACCGTGCCAGTCAATTGAATTTCACATCGCTTCCGTGTGAACACCCGCGGGGCCCATATGCTCGCGCCCTTCGTCTCGCACGGACCGTCCGGCCGGTTGGCTTCTTGTTGGGTTTGTTTTCCCGACTCAATGACATTCAGATCTGTCTCGCGTCTGCTGTTGCCTGCCGTGTGCTCTTTTTCTTGCTGATTCCGTTCCGTCGTCTCGTGGCTTCTTTCTTCGCATTCTGCAGCCGACGATCGCGCTCCCCCCGTTGCCCGGTGTCGCATTTGTGTCTGCCCTGTCCGTCTGCACTTTCAATTCCGATTCATTAAAGACAAACCAGAAGAACGCGCGAAACGCAAAAAGAAGTAAAAAATCGCGCTGCGAAAAGAAACTTGCAAAATCGTTGCTGCAATCGTAGTGCGCGCCGCCCGGCCTCGAAACCCAGACTCCGTCTCTCACCCACGTCCAACGGACTTTTTGCCTCGTTTGTGCAAGGCCTGCGATTTATTTGTTTTGTTGTGTGTACACACGCGCGAATCTGCTGTTAGAAATCGCGACGCTCGTGTAAAGACTAGACCCAGACCGCAAAGTGACTAGTGAAGTGCGCTGGCACGGCGACAAGTTGTGCGAGGAATTTCCGTTCTTTTCCACTCCTCCCCTGCTGTTGTGTGTGATCGTGCTGTGACCACCAGATGTGAAACTTCCATTCATCCACTCTGCCAGCTCCCAGATCGTGTTAATCGTCTTCTTCTTTGCATCTTGATCGTCCGTTGCACTTCTGCAGCGACTATTGCTTGTCTCAGACGACGGCAAGACGTTCCCATCACCATCGCCGGTGCTCACTGCAAGTGGATTTCTAGCCGGCACATTCAACCGGTAGTCAATTACTCAGACAACGATCGCGAACGCCTGGAATTCGTCACCTCGTCAGCCCCACAATGAGCAAGCCGACGAAAAACATCATCATCGGATGCACCGGAAGTGTGGCCACGATCAAGCTGCCCGCCCTCATCAAGCTGCTGCTAGATAGCGACTCACCTTACAAATTTGTGGTAAGTGCAATCGTTTAAAGTGATAAAAGACAGTTCAAGCGCGCCCCGCGGCAATAAAGATTGCTGTGCACTTAATCCGAGCCAATTTATCAGTTGTTTGTGGTCTTGACTGCAAAACCAGAGGTCCACGATAAGATGGTCGTGGACTTTGAATCTGAGCGGTGTTTGGGTAATTTTTGATAAGAACTCGCTTACTCAGAATCTGAGCAAAATTCCAATGTAAACAGATGTGGAGATAATCAGAATTTTCTTCGGACCTATTGCTGCCGTTCGATTACCATATTCAACAAATTGATTCATTAATTTGAATTTTACTAGTTTTATGAAAATTAGAATCATATTTGCCATTCTGTAAGGCGACAGGGTATTACCTAGCGCAGTGGTTAGCAAAGTGCGACTCACGAGCCGCATGCGGCTCTTTAGCTCATTCGGTGTGTCTCGTCAATGACCGTGTATATACCGAAGCAAAGATAAAAAGTTTTAAGCAAAATTAAATTATTTTTGGACGGCATATACGGGCGGCACTAACTAATTGAAACTAAATTTAGTCCCACTCGCAACAGATGGCGAGGTGCTTGCCAATCCATTATGCCTAGACAAGCGATTGTCTCCTGAAATTTATCCAGGAAGAGCGAAGTCGTCTTGTTATAGGGGTGATATCGTTTTCGATTTTCGCTACAAAGTTTATATGAAATTCCTGGTTAGAAAAAACGCGAGATTAACAAATTCCAATTATAATATTGTCCAAATAATCAAAATGTCAGATAAACCATTTGTAAACATCTGCACATTTTTTTGTATCCTCCTCTCCTCCTCGCATCACCTTTCCACTTTTATATTGTGCACCATACTAAAATTGAGTCCTGAATAATTTATCTCCCGTCTTCAGTTATATTTGTATGAGCATTATATTGTTCTAGAGAAAAAAAGGTATCCACTTTGCCAGAAAAAAAAATCTAGTTCGTTGCTATCCGGTTCTGCTCATTTCAATTATATTTATATTGGTGCTATTATGTTCCATAATCGTCGAATTAAGGTGCTTTTGTACCTCCCAGACAACTTAAAGTTAGTATAAGGGTAGGTACTGTTTCTAATTCAGTTTTCAAATTTGCTTTGTATTTGTTTCATCTACGTATTTTAAATCGTTGATATTAAGTGTTAGTTATGTGCTTTTTAAGCTCTACTTAGAAAGTAAGTAGACTTTTTGCCTGTTTGATTGAATTAGGCAGATTCTTGTAAAAGAGTGTAGCTTGTATAATAGGATCTGTCTTCAATCGATTTGTACGTGTGTTCCACAACCAATTCGAATAAAAAGAAGAAGAAGAAGTAAATACGCGAACTAGACTAGGACGGTATATTCACCCTATGGAAAAGGTACTATCTCCAAAAATGTTTTAAGATAGTTTAAATTAAGAGCCGGTATTGAAGCGCACAATGACTGAAGAAGGAAATCTCAACTTAGAAGCCATCTTAGGGTCGAGCTTCTTAAAAAATAATTAACTATCATCTGCCCCATATGTAAAAAAAACAGAGCCTTGAACGTGCCTGGCGAGGCCTTACAGCCAAAGTATCACTATTTTTTGTGGGAATTTTAAGAATTGTTGATCAATTATTCCGTCAATGGCGTGAATGTTTTCAAAACAGAATTTTAGCAGAAATTATTCATTTTTTGTTTGTAAGCGCTGTCCGTTAATGATTAGAAATTACAGAATTATCTTTAGTCATGCCTTTTCGCGTAGTCCCGAAAGATACTCGACAAAGAGCTTCAGGTCTGCTCGGCTAGAGTACACTACAGGGTGGTCCATTAAAAGTGAACTAGTGTAAGCTGACCAGACGTACAGCATTTTGCTGTACAGAAAAGCATTTCCACCTGTCGTACTGCACTGAGAAATGTACAGCAAAATGTAGAGCATTCCAAATGTCACACAATAAAACCTAATTCACTAAAGAATAAGCTCTTGGTGAGGCCTGTGCTCAGACTTGCCTGCTTTCAAGGTGTAAAGTTTGACCCCTATACCCCTTGCGTTCGATATATTTAGCGAGATTATCGCACTTTTATGTTTGGCAACCGTTCAGTTCCGATACATCGGGAACCCTTCCCGATTTCTCTGAAATTTTGATCACACTTCCAGAGCTACTTGGCACTCATATATTTTCCAAATTTCACGACCCACCTATCCGCATTTGGAAGTTACAGCTGCCCAAACTGCACTCGAGTTTTTTTTATTGGCGTTGTCCGTAACTTGGCAATCCTTGAGCGGAATATTTAAATTTGGCAAACATGTTAGTCACCGTACTGTCTATATGTGGTGAATATTTCAAGGCTGCCAAGGTTCAAAAGTTACGGCCGCCGAAAGATGCGATTTTAATTAATTTTCCCTATCACAAAACGATGATAAAATCAGCCACTGTACTCCATCCGATTCCTTTATCAACCACTGTAGGAAAATGCATGCTGAAGAAGGAACTCGGCATGAGTTTTAGATATAGTTTTTTTTTTCACAACATTGCCTTAGAATCTATTTAAATCGGTGTTAATAACTCAGGGGACCGAGATGGCATTATCAATGCATCGACGGAGAAATGCATACTCTCTTCCAGGAATAATGCAACCAGATTTAGGTAAGATTTAGACCTCTGGCTCCTCCCTAGGTTTACTCACTCACTCCAATCTCACACTGTCTGTCGCGCATTAGAGAATTCGCCAACTTTTTTACGCAGTGTTGTTGCGAAATAGGTGCGAGCGCAGCGAGCGGTGAGCTTATGGAAGGCAATTCGTAAGATTTAAACCTCTTGATTTGTGCATACGTTTGTTCAGATCCTGTGGCTAGCCCTTCACTCTGTCTGTTGCGCTTTTAATAATTCGCCAACGTCCTTCCAGCACTGGTGGGAAGCGGATAAGGCGAGGTGCGATCGCAGCTAGCGATGAGTAGATGGAAGGCAATTCCTAAGATTTAGACCTCTGGGTCGTCCTTAGGTTTACTTAAATCATGTAGCTAGCCTTCCAATTGGTAAGATTTAGACCTCTGGCTCATGCTTACGATTACTTAAATCTCGTCTGTCACCCTTTTCAGAATTCGCCCACATTTTTCCAACCAAGCGCTGCTGGGATAAGACGAGCGTAACGAGTGGTGAGGCAATTCACAAAACTTAGACTTCTGGTTCGTCCATACGTTTACTCAGATCCTGTGGCTCGCACTTCGCTTCGTTCAGACCTGGCCCTGTCTGTCGCGCTTTTTAGAATTTTCCGACATTTTCACGACGCAGTGCTGCTGCGAAGAGTGGTAGACACATAGACTCATCCGTATAATTACTTAGATCCTGTTGTTGTTGTTATTGTTGTTGTAGCGATTCAAGAGACTTTTGTTTCTCTTGAATCGAAGGGGGTCTTGGCAGCTCTTGGCCGTTTTAACAACGGGTAGCTCCGGGACGATTTACATCGATACTTAGATCCTGTAGCTCGGCACCGATTATTTTGAAATTTTCACATAAAAAAATAGACCCTTGGGAGATATGTTTACATTATGTTCGAAAATTTTTTTCCTTTAGATGACCGCCCGGGCGGCTTCGCAAAGACGGGTTCGTTCTACGGTATGTTCCATTACCTTTCGCAATATTTCTGGCTGCAAACCTCGGATCTCCGCTGCAATATTTTGCTTCAATTCTTGAATTGTCCTTGGTTTATCATTATAGACTCTCTCCTTAAGGTATCCCCACAGAAAAATATCTAGTGGAGTTAAGTATAGAGATCTAGCCGGCCAGTTAATTGCAGATCCTCTGGAAGTGACTCTTTCTCTTAAAATCTCTATTGTGGCTGCAGCGGTATGGCAAGGTGCTGACAGATGTCCGAATACGTTATGTTATACCGCTGAAGAAGACAGTAATTGACTGTCGAAATACGTATTCGGAAGAGAAAAAAAATAATCGAAGACCAAAAAGGAAAAAAAGAGGAGAAAAAAAACACCCACATTTTAGAATGGTCAACGCAAACAGGCCGACGATATACAATAATAAAGATGTTGATAATAAGAAATGCCAAAATATATTCGCGAAGAAAAGTTGTATAATTTGATAGACAGCGAGGCCAATTCAAAGTAAAAGGTTTTTTTTTGGTACACTGCTATTGATTAACATCAAACTGTGGTAAAAATACCCCCATTAAAGACTGAACTACCCCATAGAGATATAATGAATGGCATAGAATGGCATTATTAGTGGTTAGTAATAAACACAAATGTTCTAACGACACGTTTGACTGTGTTATCGTTAGCATTAATCTTTCCTCGTCCGTTATACTCCTTGCAACTTGCGTTTATATGCCTCTCCAGTTCATCTACTTATGAATCGTGTTACTCAACTGCTGCTGGCATATTGAATAGTAATGATAACTTTTCATTCATTGTCATCTGTGGCGACCTCAATCTCCCTCACATTCAATGGTGTCCCGATTCAGAATTCCCGGTCTCTTCCGTCTCTGCGTCGCAACTTTTAGGCTTAATTTCATTCATGGATCTTTGCTTCCTTTCACAAATAAATACAATTCCCAACGGTTCCAATCGTCTTTTAGATCTCTTCTTCTCAGTACCGTATAGCCCTATGCCATGGTGCGTTAACTCAGCCGTTTAAAGGCAATTTCGAGTCAACGTTACATTGGATATAATTTTGTCGTGTATATTATGTTGCAAGCACTATATACATATTGCCTATCCGCACGTGTACGGAAATTTTGGACCACGCCGAGATTCGATCTCCGGACCTCTAGATTACTAACATCGTAGAGTGCGACTCAACCAAGTGAGCCACAGAGCGTGGTGATCTTTACATTTCAGTTTTACCAATATTGATAAGTCTTCGATTCTTCTATCTGAACCCATTACTCCTTGAATTATCTATCAAAACCTTGAGTCTTCGTATCCTGCCTCGCAAGCAAGATAAGTTTAACTTCCATAAAGCGGACTATAGTACTCTGTAACTCTAGGCTCTCTGCAATTTACTGGAGGATCTTGTACAATATTCTACAATATTTTATCCGATATCATCTCTGCATTTGTTCCCTTTTCTATTCCAAAGGCCTGATTCTTACTTTACTGGTCGCACCGGACAAGTTAGTTTTCATAGTTGCCTATCCGCACCCTTCATTCCAACATCCGGGATCCTTCAAGGATCCATTTTAGGTCCTCTGCTCTTTACTTTTTTTTTTATAAATAAATGCTTTTATATGATATTTTCTCTTAAGGCTTCTCCTTTGCTTTTCCCCTACACTATTAATAATGTGCCTATTAAAAGGTCCACCCTTTTGATGATTTAGGGGTAAAATTCGACAGCAAATTGAATTTCAGTCAGTGGTCACTACGAGAACATCGTGAATCAGGCCTCTAAACTTTGTATGTTGCTACGCAATTCTTCCCAATTCCATTGTATTCAATCAGATGTCCATCTTTTTTGCTCTCTTGTTCGTAACATTCTTGAGTATGCAAGTGTAGTTTGGTCTTCCTACAATCAAATAACACACACAACCGACAATGAGGCTGTACAAAGAAATAAATAAATTATAAATTTTCCATACCTAATGCTTATTACACCGATTGTCTGCTTTTCCTCAATATGCGTTCATTGAAAGCGCAAAGAATACTTTTGGATGGATGCTTTCTTTTTAAACTTTGTCATGGACTTATTGAGTCCAATTTAGCGGAAGGTATTCGATTTAGAACTCTGAATCGCCCATCGCGTAATCTAACCATCGTTGATCCACCATTTGCTAGGTTGGCAATCCACTTTAACTCGCCTTTACTAAGAATGATGAGGGTACGTGATGAACTCCAGTTTGGTCCTCTTTCACTCAATTTTAATTCCTTTCGTAGAACCGTACTTCAACGACTTGTACCTTACTATAATGTAAATTTTTCCTAGTTTTACCTTCGTTTGAAATTATTCACCTACTTTTATAATTTATTGTACTATCTCTTGAATTAACTTTTAACACTTACATTATACAAATATTGAAATGTATATCAATTTATCAATAAAAAAACTTACACAGTACTAGTACTGCAGAATTTTAAATTTTTTTTAACTTTAACTTGACTTTATTTCATGTTTTTTCTGCAGATCAAAATCATTGTCACCGAACGTGCTAAGCATTTCTTCGACTCGAAGGACATACCACTTGGCATACAGATTTTCACAGACGATGACGAATGGAAGATGTGGGATAAGCGAGGCGATCCGGTGCTTCATATTGAATTAGGCAAATGGGCCGATTTAATGGTGATTGCTCCTCTGGATGCTAATTCCCTAGCTAAAATGGCAACGGTAAGTGTTAAACAAATTATAATTAAAAACAAATTGTTTACTTAGTTGTAAAACTCTTTCAAATGAATTATTAATACAATCGCAGTTGCGTAACGAAAAGAAGTGTAAGTGATAGGCCGGTGTTGGGTTTTACATAAAATCGGTCTAACCAAATAAAAAAGCGCGTTATTGAATCGCAATTATTCATTAAACTAATTAGGATTAATCGTATTGTTTCATATACTGCTTATTATTTTATGATTTTGGGACTGCTGTAATTGGACATATACGCCCAACGGTCAGCAGCTTACACGGCCTTACGCCTTCGTGAAACTGGTCTGTGGCGAGCGCTGGATTATGGTCACTCAACGATACTTCGTAATTTCAGCCTGCCACTGGTTACTGATTACACTGTTCCCAAATACTTTTTTGGTAGGAACTATTCTACCTTAATCCCGCCTAGGGAAAGCTGGAGCAACGAAACGACCCAGTCCATCAGGTCCTTTTCCATCTACACTGATGGTTCCAAGACGGACGCTGGAGTCGGCATTGGAATTTACTCGGAGGAACTCGACATCATTTGTCTTTTTGCCTCCCTAATTTTTGTAGCGTCCTCCAAGCAGAAATCACTGCAATCTCGGAAGCGCTTTTATGGCTATTTAGGCACGTTGTCACTGGTAAGGATGTCACTATATACACTGATAGTCAAGCTTCAATTCTATCACTTGAATCAGCATTTACAACATCTGAAACTATTGAAGGGTGCCGCTATGCACTCAGAGAAATGGGTCATTTCTTCAACATTACACTATGCTGGATACCGGGACATAATGGCTTTGAAGGTAATTGCTGCGCAGACGATTTGGCTCGGAATGCGGTAGCAAGTATTGTTGAAGGTGACCACGAGAAGCGTAAAGCACCTATTGCCGTCTGCGCATCGATAATTGAAGCCGCTTCTGAACGTAGGACCAACGCGAGAAGGGCCTGCGGATATACTTGTGCTACGACGAGGATGATCTGGCCTATACTAGATACATATATCCCGTTCCGCCATATTACTGTCGCTAGACAGGAAATATGAGGGGTATAGTATCAAAACCGGCTATCTCCACTCTACCCAATTTTTCAGTACGAGCGATTTTCTACTACGTTTAAAATAGACAGTATTTCCTCAAAGTTTTAATTGTAATGAAAAGTCTATGTCTCCACTATTCGGAAAATATAAAAAAAATGCCTAATAGTAAAACATAAAAGAAGTTTTAATATAAGTAACATTGGAGATTGCCGGTTTTGATTCTAACATATGGAGATTGCCGGTTTTGCTACTAATATAACAGGAGATAGCCGCTTTTGATACCAAATAGCACAAAATCAAATAATCTAGTATAAGGTGTTTTGTGATAGGAATACTTCCGATTGTGCGAATTCGTTATTATGTTTCATAGGAGGGCTCCCTAGGTTACAAATTTTCAGTATTTAAAAAAAGTCGAATAGGACCAATTTTTATCGATGTTGCGAAATGTAGACATTGAGTGCATTCACGTCGAAATAAGCATTGCCGAATTTAAGAGCGATTTCTACTTATATTCTCTCCCAGTGCCGGATTAAGCAAGCGCGGGGCCCGTGGCATATGTAGAGCGCGGGGCCTATTTGATATGGCTGATTTGAACCGCATCAGCCAGCTATTGTCTTTGGATAAAAAATTACGGATTTTGGTCGCTCCAGTAATATTAATATCAATATTGCTGCTCGACATATCACTAAAGCCATGATGACGGCGGAACTCACAATGTTCAAACAATTTAAATTGCGACAATGGATTCGGAACTTATGTCCAAAATTAAAAGCTTTCCTGGCCCAAGGCAATTTTTGAATCTATTTTCGGTTTTTGGCTAACATTTTCTCAGGGGGTGCCATGATCAGCAGATCTCGCAACAGGAGGCACGAGCTGAAAAAAGTTGGGAACCACTGTTCTAGCGGGAAAAAAATCAAAAAAGCATTATTGTTATAAAAACGTGTATGTTGTGAACGCACCCACTACTTAACGAATAACTACTTGTCAATCTACGTTGACGTTTGCCTTGGCTCTTCCGGGTTATACATTGTGCGGAATAAACGTGTCGAGAGAAACTCCAAGGTGTTTTAACCCGTGAGAATACTCCCATCCCATCAATTATGAAAATGTGGACAATATTATCTGTTTTGAAAATTGTTTCAAAAAATGTTTTTCATTGACGTGTGTGAGTTTGCCAGCATTTTTATTTTTTATTTTAATTAGTTAAACCGAATTTCTTTAGACAAACTGTACTTATTCGACAAAGAAGAATTGATGTTAGAAGTCCCTTTTTGAACACCTCTAAAAATTAAAAATTTCACATTTTCCGAAAAGTAATAACAAATGGAAAATTATTTCATTATACAGGGTGTCCCGCAACCGGTGGTACATAGGATAATGGGAGATAGTACAGCTCATTTGAGGACAATAAATGTTCTACACGACCCCTCTATCTTTAACCGTTAGAAAGTTATAGCATTTTTTGATAAAAGTGTCAGAAACCCCGACTTGCCGAGCAAAATCACTATTTGCCACGCTCCCAAATATTGGATCCGAAATTTGACTTCACTTTCTGAAACTGCACAAAATTCTACATAAAATAACGGCTTTGCCAATTAAATTATTTAAAAACCTACCCAGATACAACCATTCAAACTTTAAAGAAATTTGGAAATTGATATTTTCTTGTAAATTCAAATTGCAAAATCGCAACGGTACTTTGAACTGACAAATGTGCAAAGTTTACAAAAGTTGCATCATTATGTCAGCTTTCGAACGACATATAAAAAATAGGGTCTTAAGGACTGAAAAATTGAAAATATTACGTGTAAAAGAAAAAAAAACGCGAAACTAAAGCAGAACAAATCTAATTAAAATACATACATACTTCAATTATTATTAATGGTTTTCAAAAAATAGTGAAATTAAGGTGTCAACGAACTTTGCCTTGAAGATGTTTCATTCTGGAAAAATGTGAAAATGTACTTGTTGAGAAAACGGTAATATTAACGGTTAATCCTTGTTATTTTAAAGTCATTTGCTTCAGTTCGTTATTCCACCAGTTTAATTCAACTGATTAGCATTGATTATCACACAATTGATCTGTTGCTAGAACGTTAATATTAAAACAGGTATTATTATTAGTAGTATTTATTAAAATCGTTATTAGTGTGATGTTTTATTAGATGGCGACAAAATATTCGGATATCGAGTACGCTGATATGGTGTTGGTGTATGGTATAGCTGGATGTAACGGACGCGAAGCAGTTCGCGAGTATGGTCGTCGCTTCCCCCAAAGACAGGTTCCGGACAGCCGAACGTTTGTTAGGGCGTTTAACACACTGCGACAAACTGGTAGAACACCGAACCATTACACGTTAGAGCGAAGTCAACGTACTACGGCACGGCTGCAAGAAGAAATTCTTCGTCACTTCAGGACGAACTCGGATTCAAGCACGAGAAGGGCGGCTATTCAAATGGGTGTGCCTCGTATGACAATTCACCGAACACTACAAGAGGATAGTCAATATCCATATCATTTAACGGAAGTGCAAGATCTACTGCCTTCCGACTTTGAAAGAAGAAGGACTTTCTGTAGTTGGTTCATACAAAGATTGGCAGCGGATCGGCACTTCCAAAGAAAAATAATATGGACAGATGAGGCTACTTTTACTCGGAGTGGTGTATTCAATACCCGCAACACCCATTTCTGGTCTCATCAGAACCCCCGCGAAACTCGTACTTCGAGATACCAGCACGAGTTTAGTGCAAATATCTGGATCGGTGTTCTTGGAGATGAACTACTACCTGAAATTATTCTTCCTCAAAGACTCAATTCATCCGCGTTCCACCAGATTCTCGAAACAGAAGTCGTGCCGAAGGTCGTAGATGAAATTCCATTAGCTAGATTATCAGAAATATGGTGGCAAATGGACGGATGTCCGGCTCACAGCGGAAGAATTGTTACGGAATTTTTGAATAGTGAGTTCCATGAAAAATGGATTGGACGATACGGGCCTGTCGCTTGGCCTCCTAGAAGTCCCGACTTAACGCCGCTTGATTTCCATGTATGGGGTAGACTCAAAAATGAAGTTTACGATGAGCCAATGGTGTCCCGGGAACATCTTTTGCAAAAAATTAAAATGGCTTGCAATAATTTGCGCGAAAAAAGGGAAGAGATGCTTAAGGCGGTCTCTTCTGTTGGTAGAAGGTGCCGAATTTGTGTCCGATATGGAGGAGGACACTTTGAACAGCATTTATAATATAAAAGTTCCTATTCTCAATAATCTTTCTTTTTAGTTTTTATAAAAAAAAATATTGTTTACTTAATAAAATGTATACTTTGAATTTCTCTTGAGACCATGTTTTTTTCTGTTAAACACGTAATATTTTCAATTTTTCAGTCCTTAAGACCCTATTTTTTATATGTCGTTCGAAAGCTGACATAATGATGCAACTTTTGTAAACTTTGCACATTTGTCAGTTCAAAGTACCGTTACGATTTTGCAATTTGAATTTACAAGAAAATATCAATTTCCAAATTTCTTTAAAGTTTGAATGGTTGTATCTGGGTAGGTTTTTAAATAATTTAATTGGCAAAACCGTTATTTTATGTAGAATTTTGTGCAGTTTCAGAAAGTGAAGTCAAATTTCGGATCCAATATTTGGGAGCGTGGCAAATAGTGATTTTGCTCGGCAAGTCGGGGTTTCTGACACTTTTATCAAAAAATGCTATAACTTTCTAACGGTTAAAGATAGAGGGGTCGTGTAGAACATTTATTGTCCTCAAATGAGCTGTACTATCTCCCATTATCCTATGTACCACCGGTTGCGGGACACCCTGTATAAGTGTTTCCTATTAATAAAGCTTTCGATTGAATTGTCCTTTTTCAAGTTTACTCAGGTTCATAAGAACTGACAACCAAACATCTAGCTAAAAGATGCCCACAATAAAGATACTCACGTAGCACATATACCAGAAAGACAAATTCACGTTAACATCTTCTACATTAATTCGTTTTTACGGTTTTTAATAAAAAAATCGAAAATTTACACACTTCAAAGAACCCAACATTTTTGAGAAAGCATTTTGAATCATTTTTTAAACAGGTATTTTTGCCGCTCTTTTCATAACGTTTAAAGCGGTACGCCACTGTGCATGAGAGATAAATTTGTAATTTCTTAATTCTATGGATGTATGCAAGCACATTTCCTAACATGAACTCCAAAAATCTTATTTCTCGCTAGAACGTGAATCTGAAACAATGTGGACGTAGGTTTACGGGAATGCTATCATGAATTAAGGGCAGAATTAAGATCGAGAGTGAAATTCTTCCCGCTGCGATTTTATCAATAAAAATGCGTACTTACTGTCGTCGAATATGTCACAAACGGTGAGGAATTCCATAAGCTACAATCCGAGACCTGTTCCATAATTCTCCACGGCCATTTTATGCATTATTTTTCAATTCCCCGGTCATTTGCCATTTCACGATGAAATAACTGGGGAATCGGAAAACAAATACATAAAATGGCCGGGAAAAATTATGGAACTGTTTTCGGATTGCAGCGTATTGAATTCCCCAGCACTCTCCATATATTCCACGACAGTATGAATACATTTTCATTGAAAAAATCGCAGCGGACAAAAATTTCACTCTCGATCTCAGTACTAGCCTTCAGAAAGAAATATTTCTGTATTTTTATGCAACACAAACCTTGCTGTAATTTTGGAACACCCAAGCGTAAATTGTTCAACGATAAAGTGTTATAACAATTTCGAAGCATCTTGGTAATTTTTGTTTGAGAAAAACGCGGGGCCCCCCAAAGCGCGGGGCCCGTGGCATTTGCCACTTTCTGCCACGTGGTTAATCCGGCACTGTTCTCTCCCAAAAAATGAAAAAAGTTTTATGTTACAAAAGTGTTGGGGCAGATTATGGTTATGATAAAAATTAAGGTTTTTAGGTTCATTGTACTGAGCTATCTTGCGAATGGAGAGATACAATCAACCGAAAAAATCAGGGAATTACAGATCAATACTTTATTACCGCACATCTTCGGATGATTCGGAGGGGTCGCAGAGACTTACTTTTCCTTTCCTAGCGAGGATGATGACAGAAACTCGTATACAGGATGTGTTATGATTGCGCAATTTTTTTGGTGACATTTTAACCTGTGGTGAATATCCAGTCTTGACACAAGCTTATCCACATTTTCGATTAACGGATTGGTAACCAAGAATCTCCTGACTACAGTCACACGACCTTTGTCGTGATTAATTCCGTGCCCGAAGCATAACGTTGGAGCTTACACAGTTCTTGGATTTTAATGGTTGTATTGCCGGGATCGTTTTACTCAATCAGAGAAAAATGTCTCTTACACAGTTCCTTATTATAGTCCCGATTTGGTTTTCCAATTAAAGGGCTGAATTAGGATCGAGAGTGAAATTCTTCCCGCTGCGATTTTATCAATAAAAATGCATACGTACTGTCGTGGAATATGCCACAAGCGCCATAAGCTACAATCCGAGACCGGTTCTATAATTCTCCTCGGTCATTTTATGTATTATTTTTCGATTCCCCGGTCATTTGACATTCCACGATAAAATTTATTTATTTATTTATTTAACCGAGAAAAATTATGGAACTGTTTTCGGATTGTAGCTTATGGAATTCCCCAGCATTCCCCACATATTTCACGACAGTATGAATACATTTTCATTGAAAAAAATCGCAGCGGACAAAAATTTCACTCTCGATGTCAGTACTAGGCTTAAAGATTAAAAATTAGAAAAAACATTGGCAGTCGCAAGAAAATACATATATACAAAGCAGTTTACTAGTTTTTTAGGGACATTCGGTTCGAGGAACTTCACAGTGCAGAGAAGGCATCTCTTTGCCAGTGATGGAGGAGAGTATTTTGAAAAATTTTAAGCATTTGCGCCGATAGGACTAATCACCCTATTTTTCGCAGAATATGCTCAATAGTTTCGTGTTAGACTCTGTATATGAAACTTTTGATTGACGTCATTTAATTTTATTTAAACTCATGCTTAGAATTTAATCATAACCTGAAACAGAATTTGTATCCCTTCGATTGACTTAAGTTTATTTAGGTCAACCTCATTGGTATATTTTTCAAATTTGTAAAACTAAAATTTAATTTTTTTTAAATAATTAAACGGAACCGGTTCTTCTCATTTAATGTGTTGTGTTAACCAAAATATTAAAAATCTGCAGCAAATAGTCTTTCGTCACTTGATCTGCGTTTGAATCCCTTTCATTTATTGAAACTTTGATTTGATATTAATTTTCAGTTTTATTTAAATCTAAACCACCGCTGACAACAAAATTCGGCTAAATCTAACTCTTATTAATTTAGATATTGAAGCAAATACGCTGTCATCAACTGTATCCTTTTGCGAATCTATGGGTACAGCAGCCGCAATAAAGTCAAAATACAAAATAATTTGAATACTTAATCTCACCATTTATTAAGGTAGGAGCTTAGAAAAATCATAGTAACCCATGCCATGCGTTAGTCCAGAATGGCTATGTGATCACACAACCCATATGTGTTTGACTCCAAATTTATTACACTACACTCCACGAATTTATTCAAACGTCAAAATATTGTCGATGCAATTATTAACCCTTCTGTCGTCGCCTACGAGCTATTATGCCTAAGGTGTAGCTGAATTTTCTGTGAAATCAATCTTAATTTTTGAAGAGGTTTAATTTTGGATCTTGAAACAGTTTACATACTATGTCTTACGATGATGCGCCGTTTTTTCGTTTCTTTAGACATATAGTTTACATTTCGCCGAACGTTTGATCGCATTTGTGGCCGTCGGTTCCTTTGAAATATATATGGAAAGGGGTGGAAAATATTGTTAACGATATTTTTCATCAAGATATAGTACCAATGGTCTGTCTGGATCTATACGCCAACAGAAGGGTTAAATATCACGTTGGCATTTTAAGAGAGTAATAAATATTACGCGGATTTTATATTCTCAATTGTAAACAATAAATTGACGTTTGAATAAAAATTTCACGCATACTATGAACTGCAATAGTGTGAAAGCGGTGCCATTTTTATTTTCTGATGGCCACTCTGGACTAACGCATGGCATGGGTTACTATGCTTTTTCTAAGGGTAGGAGGTACAAAAAGAATACAACTCAAAAAGGAAACCACAGTATAGAACTGATTGCGAATACCTGTTCTATAAGTTTTTTTGCCAATTCTATTTCCAACAAAAAAAAATCTAACCCAATTTACGTGTTCCTGTATAATTTACCTATGATTTGGAGATAGCCGTTTTTGATTCTAACATGCAAGTGGAGATAGCCGCTTTTGAAACTGAACATATCTTTCAATAGTAAAATTAACATGGATTTACGCTTATTTCCAATAAACTGATAACATTTCTGTATAGCAATAATATTAATTAATTAACTCATTGCCGGACACAACGCCAAAATTTGACACGATTTGTATGGTCAAATGCTCAAAATTGGACGTCTATAGACGTTGTGTCCGGGAAAGTGTTAAGTTACATCATTAGGTCATTTTGTCAAAAAAGTGGAGATTGCCGGTTTTGATTCTATACCCCTCATATATACGCAACATAGTGGGTGTTATTACGGGCACTGCCCTATTGGGGAGCACGCCAGGAGACTCCGAATTCCTTACAACGACTTCTGCAGAAGTTGTGATGATGAAGAGGAGGAAGAGAGTGTGCATCACTTTCTTTGTGAATGTCCGGCTTTATCCGAGAGAAGGAGGCGTGCACTGGCTTCGAGGTATTTTTACGATACAGATGATCTTCGAGATGTGAGCCCTACTTTGCTTAACAAATACATTGTTAGCACTGGCTGGTTTTAAACGGAACGTAGGAATTACGGTGGTATCACAATGGACCAATTTTTGGTCTAAGTGCGCATGGCGCTAGTCAGGCGGCCCCTTTACCTAACCTAACCTTCATATACTGCTAAAACAGTTTCACAATTTTGCAGTGCATAGCGATAGGCACAGCACATGCACTAGAACTAGCTCATAATAATCTCACTTTAAATTGCAGTTAACACAAATAAACATAATTTGCTTGCTCCACTTAACTCACCCTCAAGTGTTAACTAATTGGTAAAATACTCGAGATTTATATTTAGGTCAAACTTAGTGTTTGCAGTTTGCTTGCACTAATTGCTAATCTACGAGTAGCCGCCACTTGGTTAGCTAAATCCAAATAAGAAAATCATAGCCCATACATTAGCACATGTGCAATCTTCACTTCTTCATTTGGTCTCATCGGTACCAACCATATTTGGACTTCTTTGCGTCAGATCAAGTATATTCGTGCATCAACTAGAAACTAGATTCAATGCTAATCTAAAGAGCTGATTGGATGGTGATCATCTGACTTGGCTAAATTGTCTGCTAAGTAGAAGAAAACAAATGTCCCATTGACATAGTGACGATTGTTGACTAGCATTTATCGCTTTGATGTTTGCAAACCGAAACTGCGAAATTGCTGATGCTATTTTATGCTAATCACCCAATTTGTTAAACCCAATCTAAGGCTCGGCTCGTGTGTCCATCCATATCATTTTTGTTTATATAATTTTCCATTCAAGTCGCAAAGTGTTATTTGATCGTCTACACGTGTGTTGTAGAGAAATATGGCACCAACAACTCTTTAAATAGTTTGTGTGCTGATTCATGCTTTTATAAAAAAAAAAGTATCACGTATCTAACTATATCGACTGCAGTATCTATGTATATTCACTTCGTCATATTTCTACAAGAGTAGAAACTGTACCATCTGACGAAATAGTGCTCAGAGCCATAAAGCGAGATAATAGTGAAAATGGTTAGTTACTGCCGTGATTACCAATTTTAAGTTGAGTTCTTTAAAAGTCAATGACTCATCACACCAGTAACAGTGGCACATATTTGCATATGAATTGCGCTCTCGGCTTTATGATTATTTTTGGCAGTGGCATTTTTATTCAGGTGAAATGAATTGAGTTTGCAGATAGCAATGAGTCAGGGTACATTTCAATGAAATGAAATTATTTTATTAGGTTGCTTTAAAAGGAGAATTAAATCAAACAAAAATTAGATGACGGTTCAATCCGAGGTGATGTTTTTTTAATTCATTTTTATTCCGGGATTTTAGCTTTAACTCTTATTCCTAAGGAAAAGAAATTCAAGTCTCCCCATCCCAAATGTTGGACTGTTTTGTTCTTCTTCCTCTTTTAGCCTAATATATTCGAATGAATTAGGTGGTGGCAGCGCTGAACGATAGACCGATCCACTTTCTCAGGGTAAATCGATGCAATAGCGACTCTATATGTCTCATTATCGAATGGGTCCCTCTTGTGTCCGTGAACCTCTCTTTGAAGATCTCGAGTTCCACTTCTGACATAATGGAAGGGAGGAATTCGGTCCATGAGATGATTATTGGGATGGTCCAAGCAAGCAATGATCGCTTATTAGCATATACTGACACTCCTGATGTAAATGGTCCTGAGCTGACACCAGGAGACATTCTGTAGCAATTCGTAGAGCAGCATTCTGACATATTTGAATGATATTCCATTTGTTAGCACAAACAGCAGTAGTCCAATCTGGAGCTGAAGTAGCATAATCAGGAGCTGCCCGACCCACCTGTCGGTATCGATCAGTATGGTTTCTTTATCTTAGTCCCAGGAGAAGGCCTTTAGGATATTATTACTACTGCAAATTTTGTAACAAACCGCTGCAGCATGATGAGACATTATGGAATCAAGATGTACGCCTAATATTTTCGAATTATGCACAATAGGAACTTTGTTTTCGCCAATAAACACATCAATTTTTCACTTGTAGTCCCCCGACCACGTGCTGAGAAAAGTTGCGGAGAATTTAGACGCAGAGATAACTACATTTTTGTCCGTCGACCTAGATAGTGGTTGAATTGACTACAACAACAATCTGATCTCTGTCTTTTCCTGTGGTGGGTAAGGTGCAATAGTTCAGCACAGGTGATCAGTTCAGTTCGATTCCATCCAGGCTCTGGAATTCCGGCCAAGTAGTTGTTAGAGAGTACCTCGCCCTGTGGAACACAAACATTTTGTTTTTCCTAACATTGAACAATTGCCTCCAAACTTGGCGAAGGGTCAGCAAAATATAGCCAGCCAAATTATTCCCAAAAATCAGAAAATTTGTCTTCATCAAATGAATCAACAAACGTTAAGATTTTCGGTGATTGGAATTATCCCATTGAACGCATAGGCTTATCCTATTTAAAAGCATCAACAATTTACTGCAATTTTTGATATGCTTTGTTAAAGAGACAAGCTTGCAAGTATTGGACTAGCAAGATATATTCTGTCCTGGCGAGATAGTCTTGGATTCCTAGAGTAAGGCTTAGATTACTACTTTTGTCTTAGTGATAGTCCAAAAGTTCGCGTCGGAAACTATTTTTTTAATTTTCTCTACATGTACTTTACAGGGGCATATCATTAGTTTGTACGGCCTATAAGATATTATCTAAAATTCTTGAAAAGAGAATTAATCCGTACGCAGAACGAATCATTGGCGAGTATCAAGGCGGCTTCAGACCTGGTCGATCAACGACCGATCAGCTTTTCACAGTGAAGCTACTACTCCAAAAGTGCTGGGAATATAACATCGACGTATACCAAATCTTTGTCGACTTCAAGCAGGCATACGACAGTATCGATCGAAGTGTACTGTACAACATTATGCTGAATTTTGGTATACCGGCAAAGTTAGTGCGACTCACAAGGATGACGATGACTAATACCGTCTCGCAGGTCAGAGTGCAGAATCGACTCACTGACCTATTTGAAACTCGTACTGGACTCAAGCAGGGCGACGGGCTGGCGCCGACGCACTTCAACCTTGCTTTGGAGTATGTAATTCGAGCCATGAATATGGACAGCAGCGGAACGCTACTCATCAAGTCGACTCAATTAGTAGCGTACGCCGACGATATCAACATCATGTCTCGAAGGTTGGGTGATGCAGAAAGCCTTCTGCATAACCTCAATAACGCCGCAAAGGAAGTTGGACTACATATCAACGAAAGCAAAACAAAGGCCATGATGCAATCGAAAACAAGGACGCCAGCAAATTCAAGCATCACAGTGGGGGACCTTAATATCGAGTATGTAGACAACTTCAACTATCTGGGTTGTAACTTATCAAAGGACGCCAACGAACCCGACGAAATTAAGCGACGGATACAACTAGCCAATAAGACATATTTCTCGGTCCTTCCTATAATTAATTCGAAACTTGCGCACAGGAACACGAAGCTCCGCGTGTACAAAACAATCATCCGACCCGTGCTATGTTATGGCTGCGAAACATGGACCCTCACCCAAGCCTCCGAAATTTTGCTAGACCGATTCGAACGAAAGGTCCTTCGGCGAATTTTCGGGGCCGTTCGCGAGCGAGACCAATGGCGTATCCGGTACAACCATGAGTTGTATCAATTGTACGATGAGCTGGAAGTATCGAAAATCGTGAAGCTTCAACGTTTGCAATGGGCGGGGCATGTACAACGGATGGACGATAATCGCATGCCAAAGAAAGTGATGAACGCACAACGAATTGACGGAGCGAGGTTGCGTGGACGACCGAGAGCTCGCTGGGAGAACTCCGTAGGTGAAGACGCCCAACAGCTGCTGGGCTTCCGAAACTGGAGGACGAGGTCACGTAACCGTCACAATTGGAGGTCAACGATTCAGGCGGCCAAGGCCCGACGTCGGGCTATCGTGCCACATTGATGATGATGACATGTACTTTGGTGGTTGTTTGTAATGAAGGTCGCTGATCATCCGAAGACCTTTTAGGGCACAATTTAAATGCCTCTATGATATGTAGATAATGAAAGGGCTCTTCAAGGAGCGAGCACCGGTATGCTTTTGCTGTAATTGAGAGTGGTAGTTTCGGACTGGGCTTATCATGCTCCTTTGTTCTTTACATCAAGAAAAGATATGGCATGGTGGGTAAGCGAACACAAATGAAAAATTAAAATTTAACAAAAAAAAACTTAAATTGTTAAAATGGCAAAATGTTATCACCACTACGGACAGATTATACGAGTTAATTTGTTACGGGGTTGTGACAAAACATAACTTTTATCGATAGATGACAATATTACGACCATGAAAATATCACTTATAGCCGCAAATTGTCATATTCCAAATTTTTATTGTTTATATTTTTACCTCTTCACTACAGATATAACCAACAAGCAACTCGCCATGTTTGCGGTACAGAAAACGAAAGAATGTTGGGCACAGGGCCTACAGAACTTGACTGTTACTAATCGGAGCTTCGCTAGGCTCACTGGTCCAGAAGTACCCTCTCGTGTTTACGACAAAACTTTTAATTTCGAAGAGGGTTTCCTTCATCTTTCTCTCAAGGAAAATAATATAGTAATGTACTTAACCAAATGTACCTACAGGGTGGGCCACGAAAGACGTACCAATTTGAAACGCGTATATCTTTTTTATTTTTTTTTTTTTTTTGCATATCTAGGGACGCGGGAGCGTCCCGCACGCCAAAGAAAAACGAAGAAATTTGAACAAATAAAAAGTGAGAAGCGACTAAGACTATGTTTACACGACGGAACAAGTACGGGTTTTCGGACCTCTGTAGCTCGGACCCTGGTTGGTCCTGAGTCTTCAAATTCGGTAAGCGTTGTCGCTCGCGCCGTCTTACGAAGTGTAGAAAATTTCAAGATGGTACGATAAGAAACACCGGAGATATAAGAGTTTGAAAATCGCATTTTTTTCAAAAATCTTGTTCTCGTTGTTCTTGTCGTTCATTGACAGGGCTACAGCCTTGCAGAGGGCATCTCGGGATTTGGTCTCTTTTCCCATTGATAGAGTCTGTCGTGAAGGTGTGCATAGGCTATCGTTTGCTTCGATCCGTGAAGTAGAAAAAAAGATACAGCGGAAAATGTGAAAAAATACATAGAGTTTCTCGCTTAAATCTTTTTATATGTTTTAAAGGAAGCATTTTGCAAAAGTCGGGGATAGGCCCGAATAAAGCCTAGAAAAGAATCGTATAGTATAGTATAATTGGTAGGACCGAACAATCTTTTGTATCCAAAATTTTCAGTTTTAGATCGTCTGCAAGAGCGGGGGCGGGTCGAAGTTCCTGTTTTGGTTCGTCTCATATATACGAGTACGTACATATTAGTTAAATATTGGATGAGCATACGCACTGTTTCATTCATCCCGATGATCCTAAAGCTTCCACCAAATCAGCGCGGTAGCGGTACGCGGTACACACAACACACACACCACAAGAATTGACAAGTACTCCGTGGTGTACCGCGGCGGAAACTATTTCATACATTCTGACACGTACCGCTACCGTTCTGCGCTGGTTTGGTGGAAGCTTAAATATGGCGCTGGGACACCAAATCGGTTTTGTCAAGACGGTGTATTCTGTTGTGTTGAAACCAGAGTTACGTGATGATGGCATATGGAAAATCGATTTTCAAGGAATTCTGAAGAGTTAATTTGAACAAAATTTGGCATGTAAATTTATTCTCGTAATTCCACCCGGTTTGATCCTGTTGTGGTAGGCAAAAAAGTACTGATAGTTATATAGTGAATTTCATAGCTATCCCTGATTCTTGGTCATGAAACCACTTTATTGTTGCAAAAGCAATGCTCGTCAGGACTGAACAGGTTTTCGGGACCTTTGATGAGGGATAAAAGGATATTTTCACATGTACATGTCTTTCTCTATGTGTCTTAGGCGCAATGTGGAACTTAGAAAATATGGATGTTATTTGAATCACATATTGAGTACCCAGTGAGGCTTAATGGTTACATTAAAAATTAAGATTTAAGATTAGGATGAATGTGATAGAGATGAAGTAAAGGTTTAGACTCAATTTAGGGCTAAGGTTAAAGTCAAAATCAAGTTTAGGGTAACGGATAGGGTTAAAGTTATTGTTACATCGCAGTTAACGTTATTATTAGGGTTAAATGTAAGGATAGGGTTTGGGTTAAGGTTGAGTCTGAGTTTGAGGTTTAGGTATAGGCCAGGGTTATGGTCAAAGTTAGGGTTATCATTAAGTTTAATGTTATGTATAAAGATACCAAGGTTAGCGAGGTTACTAGAGCTACCAAGGCCATCGGGGTTACCGAGGTTACTAAGGGTTTGCAAGATCACCAAAGTAGTCAAGTGTACTATGGTTACTAAGATTACCAAGGCGAGCAAGGTTACCAAGGAGACCAAGGAGACGAAGGTTAGCCAGGGGTTTATCATTCTTATAATTATTGTTCTCAAACAAATTCGTGACAATAGGGCAATGAATATCGTCTTCATAATATATTTACGAATTTTGTAAATCGAAAACTGCAAAAAGATATGATATCTCACAAAAACAACTGTGTTGTAAAAGGTGTCCGCCAAAGAAAAACTCATCAGCCGCAAAAAGGATTGATATAAATACATTCCCGCCAAAATACTCGCATCTTGTCTCAATGACGGTGGTGGAGCAAATTTTTTTCAACGCTATTTGGCGGGGAGCTTGAATAAGGTTAATAACAAAATAAAATCAATTTTAAGAAATTTATGAAAGAACTTTTATCGTATAGAAAAAAAAAGAGTTCCATACGAAGGAAAGCTAAATAAGGTTCTAAAACGCATTTTTATTTTCTATTAGACTGGAAGCTTCAAAATTATCAAGAAAAGAACATAGTAGCAAATAGTACCCTCGTTCAGCTCCCCGCCAATAAGCGTTGAAAAAAATTTGCTCCACCACCGTCATTGAGACAAGATGCGAGTATTTTGGCGGGAATGTATTTATATCAATCCTTTTTGCGGCTGATGAGTTTTTCTTTGGCGGACACCTTTTATAACACAGTTGTTTTTGTGAGATTATAATTTAACTCTTGGAAATTTATAATAAGTTCATACAGTACACAACAAGGGCAGCACACCAGTATCAGTTACATCCATTAAGATGTACTGTTTGGTGCGGTGTTATGGCCGAAAAAATTATCGGCACATACAACGCCGTGTATATATTAACCCTTTCATGCCCAAATTATGGATTTTAAGCGAAAAAGGGGGAAAGGTGGAAATGGGGGTCATTTTTCGGTTTTTTGCGAGTATTTAAAAAACGACAAAAGATATAGAAAAATAGTCTGAGAACGAAAAAAACTACATAAAATTATCTTTGCAATGATATATAATACATTAGAGATATATTCAATGATGCGGCGCTAGCTTAAAAATAAATTAGAACTTTTTCATTTTATACCTTTTTTAAAAGCCCCATAACTCTCTAAAGAATGTTAGTTCAGCCGTAAAATATCGTACAAGTATTCCCAATAAGTTCAATATTATTTTGGGAGAAGCATTGAGTGGCTCCGATCAACGACCCCCATTATCCCCCCATTTGAATTTGGCGAAAGGAAATGTCCATAACTCCCCCCAAAATTAGAGCAGAATGCTAAAATTTGGTTTGTTGCGATTGGAGCTCATAATCACCCCACCCACCAAAAATTAGCTCATTCGGATAAAAACTAAGGGTGCCTCCCATACAGCAAGCAACTAGCATTTATATGAATAGGGGAATTACTGATATGCCTTTCACGCCCAATGATGCCATATGGCATCATGCTCATGCAAACCCACTTTATAGGGTTTTCCTAAAAAAAAAAATCGAAAAATCTTTTGATTTTCTCTTACAACAACTTCTTTACAAAATAAAACCATTAAAATGATTTACATAAAATGATTATTATCAGGAAATATGGGGAAATTGATAAATCAGTTTTTCGGCTTTACAACAATCGTCAACCCTTCTCTAAAATTTCATTAAAAATAACATCCCAAAACCAAAAATTTCACGCTGGAAAAAATCAACTAGGTATTACACTATTGGGAGAGTCTAATATCACACAAAAAGTTAAAATTGATTTCTTACATTTTCTATGAAAAATCATTAAATTTCATGATGCCATATGGCATCATTGGGAGCGAAAGGGTTAAGGTCAAAACCAGCTTATAATTTTTGGTTATGTTCGCCAATGTTGCACTGTTTTCTTTTTGATTTTTATTACGTCATATACTTGTTGTTTGTTCGTGTAAATCCAAAATTTAAGACCTAAACTATGACGTCATTGTACAGCTGAGTTGTGGCTATGATATATCTAGATGGCGTTGGCCCATATTTCTTCGAAAATGGAGATGAAACGCCAGAAACGATTTCCGGGGCTTCTTCCAGAACAAAGATCGACAACTTCTTGCGGCCAATGGTGGAAGAGCACCCTAATTTGTGGTTTCAACAAGATGAAGCGACTGAGTTCAGATTTCCCTTGGTCACCTCGTTCACCAGATTTAACTGCGCCCGACTTGTTTTATGTGGATATTTAAAAGACAAAGTGTCTATTAATAAACCCGAGATTATTAGACAACTAAAGCCGAATATTCGAGGCGAAATACGGAGCCTCCAACCAGGAACATTACGTGGTGTAATGGAAAATGCGCTAAAAAGAGCCCATGTCTGTATCGAGCGAAATGGTGCACATTTGTCTGATGTCTTCATTCATACTTTATTTCCATAAAATGTATTTCATATACATATATAAAAAATTAAATAAAAAAATTGGTAATTACAAGAGTTATACGCGTTTAAAAAAATGTAGAAGGTACATTGTGCCATATTCCTTTAATTCAGAAGGTCGTCAATCAATTTAATAAAGGCTAGAAGATTCTTCAGAGAGGAGCACCTAATCATTCCTGCAGGCAAAGGCGACATTGCGTCTCCCAGGATAGACCAATTTTATGCAGATGGTAGCGGAGCCCGAAATGACCCGTAAGAAAGCCTATTAATAGTCTAAGCTCGGTTCTGCGCAGACATTTAATATCGGAGCAGCTGAAGGGACACACAAGCTCTTTTGAAACTCTTAGACCAGGGTGTGATGTCCAGTAGTTAAGCCTCAGGCCCGAAGACCAGTCAACAATTACGCCTCTACCAGCTAATTCCACAGAAGGGCTTAGGACCGATGAGTACAGAAGATGAGCCCCCTCTTGCTAATTCCTTGTGTAGATTGGGTCAAGAGGAGGAGCAAGTTTCCTTGTAAATTATACTAGGACTGTTTTTTGCTGGTTCATACTGAGCCCAGTTGCTGTGCACCATCTGTTGACTGTCGTTAGGGCTGTGGTCATCAGATCCGTGATAACAGACTCGAAGTTGCCCCTGATCACAATAGTGATATCGTCCGCGTAGCTGATGGCCAAAAACCCTGCACTTTTAAGTAGCGAGAGTAATTCATCTACTACCAGGGACCACAGTAGGGGTGAGAGTACACCGCCTTGAGGGCAGCCCTTCATGGTGTTGATGTTGAGAGTGTGACCACCGAGGAAGGAGTAAATCTCCCTACCTTTCAGCATGGTGTCAATCCACCTAATGGTGGGCAGTGGCACCCCTCTCATAACGAGGGCTCTGGAAATAGCGTCGTATCCAGTATTGTCGAAGGCACCTTCGATGTCTAAGAAGGCACACGGAGCGATCTCTTTTCATCTACAGATTTTTGAATAGTGCCGACAAGCTTTTTTGTGCCGTCACCGTCGACTTGCTCTTTACATAGGCGAATTGAGTATGACGATGTAAAGGTTTATTCCTCACCATCAGACTCCTGATGTGTTGGTCAACGGTCCATAGTTTTGAGGAGAAAAGAGGATAGACTGATGGGCCTGTAGGACTTTGGTAGGTCCTCAGGTTTGTTATTTTGCTTAGGGATGAAAGTTATATTAATCTTCCTCCAAGCTAGTGGGATGTAACAAAAATAATAGCTAGCTTTGAACAGAGCTGTAAGATGGGGCAGGATGATATTCAGGCAGTTTTGAAGGAGAGCAGGAAATACTCCATCGGCCCCCGCGGCCTTAAATGGATTAAAGAACTGAATAGCCCACTTCACTTTGTCCTTGTCAAAGATTACCCCAGAGAGACTCACTAATCTTCTAGCCGGTTGTCCTGTATAACCTGGTATGTGCTCTGGGCAATTGTCTGAGGAGACAGATCCAGGAAAGTGTGTATCGAGGAGAAGTTGGAGGGTCTCTATGGGACCAGCCGTGAACGAATCGTCCGGGAATTTTCTTCTGGAGAGGGCTTTGTGAAGCCTCAGGTAAAGATTGAATTGCTTCACACTGCTTCCTCCAGCACTTCCTTTTAGATTGCCTGATTGCCATCGTCTTATACTCCGTTAAGGAACGCCTGTATCACTCCCATTAACCACAGCTTTTGGCTCAGTTGAACAATCTCCTAATCTGGGTCCGTTTTCGATCGCGTTCATCATTCCACCAGGGAACCTTACAGGTAGACCTGTAATTTAGAATGAAAGAACTCTCCTGGTATGCGGAGATGATCACAGGCACATCTGACAAGGACTCCTCGCTTGATACATGCCAATCAGAGATAACATCCAGGAAAAACTAAAAATTACATCTGCTTCGTTCGTAAATCCGTAAGACACTTACCGAACAGAAAACACCTTGTCATATTTTTTATCCAAAAACACGTGCGACACGAGCTATGGTTGTATTAGCAAGAACATGTTTCACATGTCTCACAAAATAACAATTCCGGCCTACGATCTTCAAACGTCTCTGGAGCCTCTCCCTTTACAGCCATCTCTTTGAAACTTTACTCCAACGAAGAGCTTAACCCCAACCTATCTAAAAAAACGTCGCAACCGCCAGCCCTCATCATGCCCCACACGCGGAGCTTTGGGTGTATTAGTGAGCGTCATCGTTGAGAGCTGAGCGTGGGTTCGAATCCCACTGTGACAATGGATGATTGGATTATCTTTGTAAAAAAAAGCTTCTACGGCAGACTGCACGGTTCAACGGCAAATTGTAAATATCTTTCAATCAATCAAGTTATGCCTCACAAGGGGCCGCTGAAGGGATCTATTTGTAAGGAGAAGTTTCTGATCCGTAACGGTCGGTAGATTTGAAAGAGAACGGAACATATTGTCCGAATATACGCAACTGTTCCGTTTCGGAACCGCACCCATTGATACAAAATTCGGTCGCTAGCGATATTTTGTCGAAAGTTATAGCCGAACTAAAACATCAAGGAAGGATCATTTGTATGGGAGGTAGGGAAACGCTTGGTCCAATTTGTCCCATTCTCAACACCGTCCAAGATTTTATCAACAAACATCTGAAAAACAAACATTCAAACCGCTAGCTTAATTATTTCGGGAGTTATCGTGCGAACAGACAGACAGATCCTGATAATGTATGCATATACTTTGCCATATCTCCGGTGGCTCCTTTAAGAAAAACAATGTGATGAGGCATATTCTGTCTAAATTCCCATGTTTGAGTTATTCGTTAGAGAGAGATATTTTGCATCTCCCTTGAAATCTCACGACGACCACCCAGAGGGTCGCGACCCACCGTTTGTGAAACGATGGTTTAGAGACTGGGGATGCTCGATTTAACCTTTTTTTTAAGTTTCACAGAATTTAAACATATTCGTACTCTTTTACATTTTGTTTACATTTCCTCCTCTCATTACAGGGACTATGTGATAATTTACTCTTATGCACAGCACGTGCCTGGGATCTATCGAAACCGCTATTATTTTGTCCGGCCATGAATACACGAATGTACGAACATCCCGTGACCGAGGAGCATATAGAAAAACTTAAGAAATGGGGCCTTCGCGAAGTTGCTTGCATAACGAAAACCCTAATGTGTGGCGAGAGTGGTAATGGTGGTATGGCCGAGGTGCAAACTATATGTCAGGATATTGTCAATTGTTTCTCATGAGAATTTTGTTTGTTTTAATAATAATAATTATAATATAATAATATACATTGAATATATTATAAAATGCCATTATTGTCATTGTGTTATTATCCCATTGCTTATGATGTAATTTCTATTTAATAATTTTATTTGTTTATAGGTTCCAGTCAATTCATTCATTTTGATATTATTTTTTTTTTTTGTTTCTGAATCTGTTGTAATGAAAGATGTTTAGAAACAGAACCAAATAACAAGGGCGAGTAATCTAGCCTCCGCGTCAAAAATTTAGGTGATTCTATTCGCCTAGTCTGTGTATGCAGATTTCTGAGTATTGTCGTATAGAGAAAACACCAAACCCATCTCTGACTTTCAACTTTGGCTTGTTTCTAAACATTTGTTTAAAAAAATGCATTTTGTTTCTGTAACTTTTATTCCAAAATAGGCAATAGATATTAACAATTGAAAATTCACAAAATTACACTGAAAAAAATAAATTTGTTTTAACTTAACTTTTTCCGTGCAGCAATTTTTAATAGCAATATACAATGAAACAAAAAAGAGAAAAGACGTTTTGTTATGTATTATATACCACGCTGGTTGTTTTATGTTTAAACGGGGCATACACATTACATCCGCTATAAATTATTCTTCTAATATGTATGTATGGTAGAAACGAAAAGACTAGAAAACTTTTTGTTCATTTTTTTTAAACATAATTTTATGTAGTTTTGCTAATGCGAAAATGGAATTTTTAGTCATTTTTGTTATTTCGGTCGACTTTTTGTATCAAAAGTATGTAAAACAAAGAAAAACTAAAGAACGAAGAATTTTTATTTTGTTGTTATTTTACAAAAGAAAAAAACGAAAAAAAAAAAACAAAAAATGTGTAGTTGTAGGTGCGCTTTCAGGTAACAATTTTAATATACACAACACGTATGTATGATGAAAGGTAGACGGAGAAAATAAAGCATTAATTGTACTAAGACATATTGTATTGAATTGATAAAAATTATATTAATACAAATAAAGGATAGCATAAAGAGCAGCAAAACAAAGGCAAAATGCGAATATTTTTTGTATGTTTTCATTTCAGTTTTGGCGTCATGTTTAAGAACACATACCTGTTTAGCAGTGGCGTGCAGTTCTCGGAAACATTCATTTGAAATTTTCTTCGGAGGTTCATCTACTACTGCGTGCTTACATCGATGACGAGCCCTGTCATTGAGACCCAAAACAGACAAAAACAAAAAATGATATTAAGGTGCATGATATTGTATTGGCCGATTGACGAGAATGGTGGCGGATATAGCAGAGACTGTGGGCACTGGACTGGCGACCTTTCCTGATGGCAGCCCCGCTGTCACATGGGAGTAACAAGCCGGTCAAGGGTTGCCAAAATATCCTCCCTGGCAAGAGCCTTGAAGGTTAGATGCAGGAGGGTTGTGTATGCGTGTGGATGTGTTCTATGTGTTTTTTCAGCAAATTAGGAGCATTTCATTTCAGCGATGTTGATCTCTATTCTCCTAATCGGCGCCGGCATCCGTCCCAAAATCTACATTTGCTGTGTATGCAACCGACGTATCTTCGAGAATGCCACGTCACTGCTCAGACTTAAAGAAAATGAGGAAGCATAAGAAATTTTCTTTTGTTGCTGCCAGGTGTCTGAATGTGGGTGGGCCCCGGCCATCCTTGACCCCAGCTATCGAGCCAATATTTCACCATCGCCACCAGCTGCACCATTCAATAATACAAGTAGACATACTCGAACGAAGACGGCTACGACTCTGAAATTTTCAGCAAAATGTCCTCTACATCACCACTCTATAAAAAAAAATCGAAAAATATACCTCCATTGCCCCCCCTGTGGAATTTTATTGGTCTTGGGTCACATCTTTAAACGGCTGTAACTTTCGAACGGAGACGGCTAGGGCTCTGAGATTTTCAGCAAAATTTTGTCATGAATTCAAGTTGAACAATTTTGGCTCCCAGTGTTTGCTGGGTTTCCTATTTCTGGAATACCGTTGCGACAATGTTTTTATTATATTTCGAAATTTGGCGACCGATAAGATTCTCGCGTTTTCACTAGAACCACTGACATCCATCGATCGTAGTAAACGAAAGCTTGACTTGCCTCTGCGCTCTGCCTATTGCAGCTCGTCATAACAACCATACACAATGTCGACTATGGATTTCGGAGCTAGTAGAAAATTTTAGGCGCATACTCATCACACTCAAACGCATGATTCACAATAAAGCTACAATAAGTGTACCTTACCTACTCATGTAAAAAAAATGCCCCTGTGTTTCAAGGGCCTGTCTCCCCCTCTGACATAAGCCCGTAGGAATATAGGTACTTAAGAATTATAGAAAAAAATGCGAGTGCGCACAAGCACATAATGGTTTCGACGAGTTAAATTCAACTGTGCGCGCCGCATCTCACACAGCCTGATAACACCAGAGCAAATGTTCAAGACGCCATCATCGACTTAGCCATTGGCACGTTTCCCCCATTTAGGTCGATTCATTCTTATTATGCCCTTCGCTCGTAGAGTAAAAGGGCATATTAACTTTGTCATGAAGTTTGTAACGCATTGAAGCAGCGCCCGCTCTAGCACTTATACCGCCCCGGGCAAGATTTCAAATTGCCGCCCCTATTTTTTTTTGCTTTGAAGGGATCATGGGATGCATTGGCTTCATTTGCAGGATTTGCCACACTTTGAATTTAAATTTCATTACGAAATATGTGTTCCGCTCCTTAGATTCGATACTAAAACAGGAGAGAGGCTGAGACTGCAATCTCCAAGACTAGACTTCCAGGTGTCATTATTTAATATCCTTCGATATAAGATCCTAAAATACCACGTTTGACCTAATATTTCAAATCTGAAATCTTTCTCTTCGTGAGACTCTGAGATATTGTTTTCGCGAGGGTTTTAAAAGCCAAAAGTAGTGAGTATATACAAGTGTCCGAGTTAAATGCAGTTGCCGTACCGTTCCGTTACTATTTATCGTTCAAGGTAAAAAAAGGTCATTCTCAATTGTCCTTTCTTAATTTTGGCTTTACAATTTTTAAAACTTTTTAGGTCAATATTTTTTGCGATCGAAACCCTAATTGGTGTCGTCGAGTTGAATAACATTCTTCAACCCCCTAAAAAAATCTTAGCTAAGATCAGTGAAGTAACGTTTCCCAAATTTCTTGTGTTCGAAATCGACATGAAGGGCCCTTATGTCGAACGTTAAATTTTTTTCATCAGGAAAAATGACAAAACATAATTCACATTGAAGCAGTAAAAAAATTAGCAAGAGCAACAACAATTTTCGGCTATAGCAACATGTTTCAAAGTTTTTTTTAACAAAATTAAAATTTGAAAGATTTCAGGAGAACTTGTGAGATCATCTATTTATCACAAATTCCAAGAGGTGTATAGAAATCACCTTGTTGATTGCCCTTGCATACCTGCATCGAAACTGTCGTTGATCCTAGACTAAAAGCGATTGTCTTAGATATGAGGATCACATCAACTAGCTGAAGAGTTTTGACGATTCTGATTCTGAATTTCACGCAAAAACATTCAAGAGAGGCACTCTTTCTAGAAAATTGAACATTTATTTCTTTTCACTATTGAGCAAAAACAACGAGTAACCTGATAAGCTAAGCTAAGTTCCTAACGCTTGTTTGTCAACTCTATTACAAAACTTGAGATGAAAGACAAGCACACAAGGATGCCATTTTATGGGTTTAGGTTTCTAAGTCCCTGTTTACCTGAAGACAAGTCTTCTCGACAGCTGTGTTGCTGTGGCGTAGTAGCGCTTCAAGAGTTTTTATTCTTGAATCGAGAGTGCTTGGCAGCTCTTGGTCGGTGTAAAAACAACGTCATAGGAGCATTTTTTTAAAGACAATACAAACATTCACTGCGAGACTCAAATCCACGCTCCGCCAGCTTAGAGATAGAGTGCCATTTCTCACAGAGCCTCCGAAGGCTCCAAATAGCTGAGTCATTCACCTTCACGGTACCCTTAGGCTTCATCTCCTCGTCCACATTTCACATTTGGTATCCATCGCGAGGCTTCTTGATAATTTTCTGTCCTTACACCAATTTAGGGGAAAGACTATCATTTTGGGGGAAAATCAAGTTTCGTTTAGGGGGAAGTCACGAAATGATGAATTACTGGATAATTCCCCAAGATAGTACGTCCTTATGGTCTAAGAAATGCATGTCTGAGCAAAACTCACTCTGTAGCACCTTAGCATTGGTAATTTTACCGGTTACTTCTGAGTGAGATAAAATTGAAAGATGACGAAATATGCCTCTACTTAGATGGAACCAGGCTATGCCAAGTAGACTCTGAGTAAACCAAATACATATGTAGATATTGTTGAATGATGGACGATTGATGAGCTCAGACTCCGGTTTCTTGGAATTATTATAGTTCGCTGTGCTGAGGTAAATTAAGGCTAAAGGCCTATAACATAGTGATTTCCTTCGGGTGCTTTGTTTTACGAAAAATGAATCCTGAATATAAAAAAAGCAATATCGTCGGCATAAAAGTTGCCTTTAACGTGAACCGAATCAAAGATGTCTATCGGTACTGTTGACGTAAATATCTGAAAAGTGCAACGTTCGGGGCTCATTTTGATACATTTATTATACAACACATTACAACACTGAGTAGGTGTAACACGTTGTTGTCAGTTTTCTTCTTTGCTGTAATCCTGGAAATAATGAAGTTACAGTCCCTTATCATTAGCAAAAGATAAACTCCACACACTGGTTTGTTTCCATTTTCCAAACATGAGTTTCATTTTCCACTTTTCTTATATGTATGTAGTTTCATTTCTATGAAGTGCTGATCAAAATGCCGCCCGAAAAATTTAGCGCCCCGGGCGACCGCCCGGCTTGCCCCCCCCCCCCCCCCTTAGAGCGGGCGCTGATTGAAGGAAGCATCTCCGACCATATAAAATATGTATATGATCAGCATGACGAGGGGAATCGATTGGGAGAATTCACATTGTAAGACAAAACCGGACGGGTAAACTTGCAAGACAAGAACCATCGTTCTTACAATCTGAATTGCACAATGCTTGTCTGCTGGCCACTACAAAAGCTCTCGCCGGGTGTTTGTTTGTGCTAATAAACGGACGGCGAGAGCTTTTGTAGTGGCCAGCAGACAAGCATTGTGCAATTCAGATTGTAAGAACGATGGTTCTTGTCTTGCAAGTTTACCCGTCCGGTTTTGTCTTACAATTTGAATTCAGCCATTGGGCGATGTCCGTCTGTCTGTTCGTCTGTGGCTACGCGTTTTAATCGGCCAGTTTAAACGCTATGAAGCTGAAATTTTATACACTTGCTTCTTTTTATTGCCGGCAGTTTGTATGTTTGAATCGCTGAAATCGGACAATGGGGTAGTGGGGCTGCCATACAAACCCAACCCCCCAAATTAGGTTCTACTAAGAACAACTTTTTAACTTATGCACCAAAAACAAGGCGTTTCTTCTAGTCGGATGTGATGGTAATAATGCACACTACGCGGTCTGGGTAAGCAAGGATATTAACACAAGAGGTGAGTATTTATTAGAAAAAAAGTTAGCATTTGGAATAGAATTGATTAGAGTTAGCAAACCTACCTTTGTAACTAGATCGAGGCGGGAAGTACTCGATATAAACCAACGTGCTGAAAACTGGATTAGAAACTGGCATGCATCAGACGAAACATTAATGTCAGACACATGCATATCAGGTTTTAACTTACAGTACCCACACCTAGTTTACAAGAAAGCCGCTTACTGAGTGGGGTAACTACAAAATCTCTCTACGAAAGAGGTTATCCACCATCGACAGGAATGCCTCCAGCTGGCTAAGTCTAGACAGCTTGGTCTCCAACGTCACCAGGGCAATAGTGACATCATTTCAGGAAAACTGCCCCTTCAGGAGAACAGCAAAGGAGTACCCTGGTGGACTCCACAGCTATCGAGATTAAGGAGGCTAACAAGAGGACCCTTTAACAGAACTACGAGGGCGGTTCAAATATGATCGAGACAAATGTTCTGACACGTTTATTTATTATAGAAAAAATTACAAAAATTTACAGTTTTTCTAGGTACTCCCTATCACTAGTTACACATATTTTCCACCTCTCCGGAATCTTTTTGATACCGGTATCGAAAAATTCCTTGGACAACTCGGACATCCATGTGCGCACAAACTCCTCTGCCTCATCGTCGGTGTTGAATTTTTTGACCTCCGAGGGCGTCTTTCAGAGGTCCAAACATATGGTAATCGCAGGGTAATAAATCCGGACTGTAGGGGGAGTGCTCCAGTACCTCCCACCCCAATTTCGACATTGTATCGAGCGTAAGACGTGCGGTATAAGGACGCACGTAATCCTGGAGAAGTTCAACAGTTTGAGAATCCATCGCGCCGTTAATTTTCCGATATTGAAGGTGTTCGTGGATGAGAGACTCTACACTACCAATGATAGTGCCGTGTTGTTCAGCCGAATTGTCTCGAACATTCATCCTACGGTCCTCCGAAATGAGTTGTTTGTTCTACGCGGCAAATGTTGTCTGGTGTTGTTGTTGTTGTAGCGGCGCAAGTAAAAGGGGGGGGGGACTAGTGTCATTCGTGAATGGTTGGCATCCTCTCCTCGAGTTCGAGGACTAAGAACGTTGCCAACTCAATGGGTTTTCCCAAAGCGCAATGGGTGTTAGATGCGTTAGTGCGACAGTACAATTGAAAAGGTGGTCCACGTTGTGCGGGCTGGCTCCACATGCTGAACAAATGTCTGCAATGGCGTTGTCGATACGGGACCAATATGAATTGAGTCTGGAGCACCGACTTTCCGGGATGCCACATACTGAGGAATGAGGGCCCTTCAAATGAAGACAGTCTGTATAGAGCTAGTTCTTCAGATTGGAGAACACCAAGGAAAATCTTTACTCAAGATAAAATATGGGACACTGGTCTGGAGTTTGGTGGCCAGCCCTCAGTGGAGCTTACAATTTAACGAAATTAGGCAGGGTGCAAAGATCGAAATGTCTTGGCATTACAGGGAGTATGCGAACATGCCCGAGGGATGCGTTGAATGTAATCCTACATCTTCTGCCGATCAACCTTTTTATCAAAGAACTAGCGGCATGTAGTGCGATCAGGCTCAAAGAGTCGGGTCGCTAGATTGCCAAGCCATATGGCCACTCTGATATTCTCAACCAACTGCCACAAGATACGATCGAAGCTACAACCGTGACTATACTAAGTTTTGGGAATAACTTCGATGTCAGATTTTCCACCAGGAGCCAATGGATGGGAGTGAGTAAAGGGGAATACGATCTCTCCCTTTTCACAGATGGGTCTAAAATGGACTGTGGTGTGGATGCAGGAGTCTTCTATGGCACACTCAATATCTGTGTATCTTACCGTCTTCCTGATCATGTCAGCATTTTCCAGACTGAATTGTTTGCAATCATGAAAGCATGTTACGGACTCGGAAACATACAAGACAACAAAAACACGCCATCTGTTCAGACAGTCAGGCTCCTATCATGGCACTGAAATCCGTAGGAACATCCTCCAAGTTTGTAAAAACCTGTAGAGAAACACTGAACAACCTCGGAAGGAGGCACCCAGTCACCGTACTGGGTGCCGGGACACAGGAACATACAGGGAAATGAGGTTGCAAATGAGTTTGACAATTTGGGGGACAATTCTGAGCAGCTCTCATGCGGAGCGCGTAGACATTCCGATGGCAGCTGTCAGAAGAAAAATCGCCTCTCATTATCTCGCGAATGCTAATCGTAATTGGCGGAACCTTAGAACTTGTGTAATATCAAGGAAGCTATGGCCATCCCATGACCGGAAAAGAACGTAGGCCGTTGGCTACAGTGCTGCGAACACCTACGGATTCGCGCCCCTCCACAATATACAACCCTAAAAACTAAACTTGGCTCCGGACTCTTAACCGCTTATTTACTGCAGACAAATAAAGGGTGTTTATCATGAAACACGGGGAAGAAGGAGCTGTACGTTCCTACTGCGACCGGGTCTACGTCCCGGAACGACCCATGCCCCAGGCATGGGCAAGAGTCGCAAAGACCCCCTTCGACGCAAGAAGGGGTCGGATACTTTGTATCATCATTCATTCACCGTTTTTTCTTTTGTGGAGCAGTTCTGGCCGGCCCAGCTGCTCTTCATTCTGCTAATACGTGCCGGCATTGAGACGAATCCTGGTCCATGGATGTGCTCGGTTTGCGCCAACAGAATTTGGTCCAATGTCCAATCGTCAGTTCAGTGCACATGCTGCGGACAATGGGTCCACTTCAAGAACTGCCCGGGACTCACCAACACCAATCAATGGTCAACATCTTACAGAGCGATCCGGTGTGGAAACAGAAGGCGAAGCTCATCCAATCACCAGCTGCCTAACCAAGGTTCCCAACCATCATCACCTTCCACCCCTGCAAATGCTGTGAGGCCCGCTCCACCCAATTTGACCCCAGCTCCACGTATCGTCGATGCAAATTACACCAGCACGAGGATAGTCCAACTAAACTGTAATGGACTCCAGTACAAAATCGCTGAACCAACAGCACTCATGGACAGACACCACATCCAAATAGCGGCAGTACAGGAAACCAAACTCAACTCTAGTCACTCACTCAGGTCATATGGGAACTACAACGTCATCAGACAAGACCGTGATAGGAACGCAGGAGGAGGTTTGGCTTTCCTCATCCCAGTGGCGGCTCGTGCTCTGCGAATCTGGGTGGGCCACTAAAGAAAAGTATTGATACCTATTCCCCCATACCGATTCCGCCTAAAAAAACAGTAAAAAAATGAGCTCAAATATTGTTCGAAATATTACTGTATACTATTGTAAGAATTAATACATTTGCGTCTTAAATTATCTTGCAAACTACAATAAGAATACGCATAAAAAAATAGATGGAGTTGATTTTATTTGTGCTCTATGCCAGTATCTGCATACCAACTTGAATTTTAAAATTGTGAACAATTTTAGGCATTTCATGAGGGTAACAAATATTAAATTATAAAAATCTGGGTTATAATAAATATAGTTATGCACTGTCCAGAAAGAACCAACGCAGACGTCTAGAGCGTTTTTGCCATGAGGATGAGAATTGATCACTTTACTGATTTCTGTTATTTACTATTCAGTCATGGCAAGTTACACGGTTGAGAAGCGCGTTCAAGTGACAAAACTTTATTATCAAAATAAGTTTTCGTTAAAACAAATTTTACGCCTATTTTGCGGGAATTGACTCCCAAGATCATGTGGTTTGACCCCTTTAAACCTTACAAATACAAATACAACAAAATATTCAACAAAAGTTTCCCGTTCGTGCACTAGGCACAATATTTCGGAATGGCACAAAAACAGGCTAAAAACCAAACCTTTAAATTTAAAAACCGATTATGCACGACACTACAATCTGATTTCTTGCAAATTATTCAAAAGTTAAAGCCGTGCACGACAATACAAAATGCTTGGGCGCCACAAGAATCAAAAAAGGGCTAAACACTACGATTCAATTTAATTTAACCGAAAACAGCGGCCAAAATTGAAATCCAAATCATCGAAGTCATTATTTTCAAAAAATGGGGTAAGAGTCATAAAATATTCCTTTCCAAATTTTTAGCAAGGAAAAAGTTCATCCACAATTTAACCCCATAATAATTGCATTTATTTTCCTATGAATGAAAAAACAGCTATGTATTTATTTTCATTCACTAACCTAAAAAAAAATCCGATCTAACACACCTCTCTCTATTTATTAATTCGAAAATCACAGAGTGCGAGTTTTGTATGCGAGAAAAAAGACAATGTACGAGATGACATTCTCATTTTTCTCGCATATAAAACTCGCACTCTATAAGTTCGACTGTGTTCTTGAGCTTTTGGGCCGGCCAAGAGGCGGTTTAATGTGGCATTTATTTGTCTAAAATCCCACCAACAATTTCCATGCAAAATTTCCCTTGCATCCAACAAATAGCATGCAAGCAGGTGGTCACTTGCAGTCAGTGTCCTTAATTTCATGCAACTCGAAGCTTTCAAAGCCAATGGATTTTGCGTATAACCATTGCCATCTAGATGGCGTTAGTAGAACGAAAAAGACGACCTTGGGTGAGATAGAAAAACGTAGGTTTTAACCCTATAAAAAAATCAAACAATTTAAATAGTGTTCTCGATAAAAAAAGTAGAAAATTTCATGATGACAAAAGAAGGATAAAATCCGTGGAACGTTTTTTATATGGGATTTAATAGCAATTTAGAATGAATGAAGCACCCTGATTGATTTTTGAACAACATGTGCTTTAAATATAGGTATGTGTTTTGGAATATATTTAGTGGTATGTTTAATAAATAATATTTGGGTGGGCCGGGCCCACCTGGCCCACTGTGACGAGCCGCCACTGCCTCATCCACAATAATTTGCCATACAGCGTCGTTGATGTCACTTCCGCCGATGACACCTTGGAGCAGCAAGCGATAATCGTCAAATCAGGAAATATTGACTTTGAAATCTACAACATATATATTCCACCTGTCTCCAGCTGTCCCACAGGTTACAAAGTCAATATTAGCCCTCTATTAAACGGACAATATCTCCTCCTACTTGGTGATTTCAACGCCCACCACGATTTATGGCATTCCAACCTCCAAAACGACTCCAGAGGTAACATCATCGCCGACCAACTGGATGATTCGGATTTCTGACGATAAACCGACCCGTATCACTGGATCCTGCACAAGTTCCCCTGACATTTCCATCGCCAGCCCTGGACTTATTAATGACATCTCATGGGAACCAATCCTCACAACATCATCTGATCACCTGCCAATTATTCTGACTCTGGATATGCCGTCGAAATTCATCCATCCCGATAAGAAGACGTACACCAACTTCAACAAAGCTGACTGGGACAGCTTTAAAAGGTTCACCAACGAGGCTTTTGCTAGTCTCACCGCCCCAAATGATGTACGTATGGCTGAAAAACAAATTAGACGAATTATTCTCACTCCAGCAGGCCGCATTCCCAGCCTAAAACCCAACTTCCCAACATCTGCGGCTAAATTGGCAAAAACTAGGGATCAACTCAGAAGTGCAGACCCAAGTGACCCACGGATAAACGACCTCAATGACATCATAGTCAAACAGGTCAACGACCACAGGAGAGGCATATGGCAATCACATCTCAGAAAACTAAATTCAAACACTGGTGTGAGCAAACTCTGGAGCACGGTTAGAAACCTATCCAACCCCACTAAAACTCAAGGGAGGGTTTCTATCAAGTTTGGTAACTCAACCGTGAGCGATGATAGTAAATGCGCAAACCTATTCAACAAACAATTCGTCGAACACCCAACTAAGGATAAACTCAAGCGCAAAATCACACGAGACATCCGAAACACTAAAGTTGATGAACATCTCCAAATCACCTCTACAGAAGTTGCAATGGCCATAAAGAATGCCAAAAATTCAAAAGCACTTGGTCCAGACGGTATAGCAATGATCATGCTCAAACACCTCGACACACCGGCCATAGAGTATATCACTGCCACGATGAACCTTTCGTTACGAACATTCATCATACCAGAAATTTGGAAGAGAGGCCGTATCATACCGTTACCCAAACCTGGTAAACAACACTCCTTAGGAGAATCCTACCGACCAATCACGCTTTTATCCCCTGTGGCGAAAATATTGGAATCGCTGATACACAAGACTCTTGCGACGCACATACAACTCGCTAATCACCAACACGGCTTCCGAAAATGCACAGCACCACCACTGCACTAGACCGAATCATGTCTAAGGTCTTCAATGGGATCAACCAACCCCCGCCGTTTAAGCGTACCATTCTTGTGGCTTTAGATCTGTCGAAAGCGTTTGATACGGTGAACCACTCGCTCCTACTGACGGATCTCCGCAATTCATCCACACCGCCGCATATAGTCAAATGGATCGCAAACTACCTTGCCGGACGTCAATCCAGCACCGAAGAAGAACTAAGAAGGATAAAACAAGGCGTACCACAAGGCGGGGTACTTTCCCCCACCTTGTTCAACCTATACATGTCAGGGCTTCCCACCCCACCTGAAGGAATCGACATTGTATCCTATGCTGACGACTGCACCATAATGACATCTGGCAACGACATTCCCGACATGTGCGATCTCATCAACGGTTACTTGGAAGAGCTCAACCTTTTCTTCAACAACAAGAACCTAATGCTATCAGCGCCCAAATCTTCGGCCACCCTCTTTACCACATATAACAAAGAATTCAACCAACGGCTTAACATCAGAGTAAATGACACTGAAGTTCCCACTATCCGTCACCCCAAAATTCTTGGTGTCACAATTGATAATCACGGCCTATTCGACACCCATGCCGACAACATTAGTGACAAAATGAAGGGCAGAAACAAGATCTTGAAGTCCCTTGCTGGCAGCAAATGGGGCACTGATAAGGAGACTTTACTCACCACCTACAAAGCCGTCAGTCGTTCTGTGGTAAATTATGCAGCACCGATATGGACAAATAACCTGTGCAACACCAACTGGAAACGGATTCAAACATGCCAAAATGCAGCCATGCGTACCATTACTGGTTGCGTTCGCATGTCATCTCAAGACCACCTGCACCAAGAAACCAAGCTACTTGACCTCAAGGCACACAATGATCTCCTGGCTAAACAATATCTCGTTGGTTGTCATCGAAGCCTACACCCAAATCATGACCTCATGGACAAAACCCCACCACCACGTCATGTAAGACGTTCGTTAAGGGACATGGAAAGGGAAGTCCAAAGGTTTAAACGAGTTCCTCTCGACAACTCCAACATATACAAGGCGGCCCTAAATCAACTGCACACCAGCGAGGTAACCAAAGCCACTAATAGGCTATCCATAAACCGCGTCCTTCGCGCTCGACCACCCGACATCTCAGCCGACGAACAACAACTACCGAGAGCCACACGTACCACCTTGGCTCAGCTTCGTTCTGGACTTTGCTCCAGACTAAATTCGTTTTGGTCACGCATTGACAACAGCATTGGAAATATTTGTCCAGCATGTGGAGCCAGCCCACACGACGTGGATCATATATTTGACTGCACTGCCGCACCTACGCATCTAACACCTATCGCACTATGGGAGAACCCCATCGAAGTTGCGATCTTCTTAGGTCTTGACCTTGAGGAGAGGATGCCTACGATTTATGAATTATGATACAAGTTCCCCCCCCCCCTCTCTTGCGCCGCAACAACAACAACAACAGCAAGGAGATGTATGCCAAGTGTTGTATTAAGATGTGTGTTACGCTTTTTTCCACAACGCGGATTTCATCTTTAATACGCGTGGACCATAAACTATTTAGCTCTCCTAGATATGAGTGGCAGTTGTAGCATTCTATCCATACTAATTGGCTTTGCTCAAACGAGGGATAGCGTCGCTGTGCATTGGAATAGTCATGCAGTCCCATGAGACTCCCAAAGAAAAATAAAACAATCTTTAAAGTTTTCTGTTTTTTTATTTTAATTCTCGAATACTTCTTTTTTCTTTTTAAAACTGATTAAATCCCTCATGCTCACATCATATTTCCTTTTTTTTAATTCACTTCATAACGTATTCACATAGACAGCATTATATTTTCTATGTATTCGACTTGCTTATGTATTGCTGTATGTACTCTAATTGATGCCGATATAATATAGCAGTGGCGTTGTTTTGTCTATTTCCAAATTTATATTTTTCTGGCTCTTTTTTTTTTAAACATGATTTTACATTACGGTGTATAAATGCCCAATAATATGGTATCCGAAAGTGAAACAAACAAAAAATAAACATTTCTCCGCTTGATTTTACTTTATAATGCTGCTCACAAAAGTGTGTGTCTGTGTGTAATATACGAGTAATTTGTCAAATTGTTGATAAAGTGAGAGAAAAAACACAAATTCTTTTTGTTAAAGAAGAAAAAAAATAACGATAATCTCCTAGATAAAGCGGTTTTATAGTTTGAATAAGTAAATAAACGTACGATACGTTATTATGAATAGTGCGTGCGCGTGTATAATTTTTCTTTAGACGTCAGAGTTTATAATTCGAATACAGAAAATCTCCTTTATTATTTTTCATTTATTTTAATTTTTGTTTGAAATTATAATAATAATAATCATCATCATAGATTGAGTGTGTAAATGTATTTACATGTGTTATTACATAATATTTAAATTTTTAACTTAAAATACGAATTTATAATTATATTTCACTTAATCCATATTTACTTTATCATATATAATAAACTTTATTTACTCTCTTCGCTTAACTTAATTATGCACTTAAGTAATTTATATACATGTATAGAAAAATTGAAAATAATGAAATTCGAATCAAAACGATATGAATTTATTATATAAGTAATGTGTATAATGGGAACTAAACGGTCTTCTATATAAAAACGAGTATCCATGTAAGAAAAACAAAATGCTAGTAAAGTTTTCACAACATAACGAAACGTAAATGATTTTATTCTGTGATTTCGATTTTTGTTTCTTTGTATAAAATATTTATTTTCCTTGTTTTGAATATTAATTAAAATTCAGACTTCAGTACAATATTGTTTGGAATATTAGTGGGGTAGGTATGTAGCTCATCAACACGAGTATAGAATAAATTTTTGTATTTTTCATTCGTTTGAAAATTATTATTATTTCAGTTTTGTTTAAGTCTCTTAAAAATTATTTCACAACTTTATTTCACGCGACGTGTAAATCACAAAGGATTTACTTCACAAAAAATGTGTCGCTCAATTATAATGTATGTTCGTAGTATGTATTTTGTCTATATTCACTGGAGAAACAATCAACAGATGCTTTTTTATAAAAAAAAAATAATAATAATATAAACGCAATCTGAAATATAAAACACAGGCAAAATTCTATTTTGTTTTGCAGTTTATAGTTTTCTATTTAATGTCCTAGTTTAAGAGTGGTGTTCGTTCGACCCTTGTTCGTTCATCTTATTGTACACGACAAGCACAATTTGGTTGGACTAATGCAATCGTCCTGACAAAATGCTCCGCACTGTTGACACATGACCATTGCATTTAACGAACACGAACAATTCGATGTAGCACTCTCGCTGGCGATACGTTTGTTGAATGCCAATTGTTGACTGGACTGCTGATTTGACGGTTGATAGTATTGCTGTCGCGTTGGTTGCATTTGTAATGTTGTGTCGCCGTTTAGTTTTATGGCTGAAATGAAAATGAATAGTACGTTAGTGTTATCTTCAAGTTTCCAGTTAAGCTCTAGTGATGAGCTTCGATTGGTATAATTTTTGGAGTTTCAATTTTACATTGTTATCTGGTTAATGTAGTGGTTAATGCGCTCACCTTCGAAGCACATAGACGTGGCTTCGAAGTATGACCAAGAAAATTGCATGGACATAATCATAAGCCTAAATTTGACTGACAATTCGCTATCTCATTCTTCTTGCAATAGCTGCTCATATTTGTGGATCTGTTCTATGGTTCGTCGTGGTTATCGTCCATAATATTTAGGGACAAGAACGCGGCTGCCTACATCTTCACGGCGGAACCTACCGCAGCTCTTGACCGTTGTACAACGACGGTATCTATACCTACCTGACACGACCCCAAAGCAAAAGCCTTTAATGTTGATTGTGTTAATATATGTCATTTCCAGCAAAAAAAGGTGTACGGAACATTCCCCGAGCTCTGAACCCTTTCGCTGTCATAGGCATTTGAATATTTGAAAAAATGGTTTCCTCACACGACTTAAAACTCAATATCTCAAGAACTAGATCAGCTAGAATAGTGAAATATTCTTCTTTATGGCACGATAGCCCGACGTCGGGCCTTGGCCGCCTGGATTGAAAACCTCCAATTGTCGCGGTCACGCGACCTTGTCCTCCAGTTCCGAAAGCCTAGCATCTGGTGGGCGTCCTCACATACAGAATGCTCCCATCGGGCTCTCGGTCGTCCACGCAATCTGGCTCCGTCCACTCGTTGCGCGTTCATCACCTTTTTGGGCATGCGATCGTCGTTCATCCTTTGTGCATGTCCCGCCCATTGCAATCGCTGCAATTTCACGATACTCGACACCTGTAGCTCATCATACAGCTGATACAACTCAAGGTTGTACCGGATGCGCCATTCACTTCGTTCACGAACGTCCCGAAGATTCGGAGAACCTTTCGCTCGAATGTGTCCAACAGGTGTTCAGAGTTTTGGGTTAGGGTCCTCGCAGCCATAGCATAGCACAGGTCGGATGATGGTTTTATACACGTGGAGCTTCGTCTTCCTGTGCACCAGCTTCGAATTCATAATTTGGAGGACCGCAAAGTAACAATTATTAGCTAGTTGTATCCGTCGCTTTATCTCATCTGTTTCGTTGGCGTCCTTTGACAAATTGCAACCCAGGTAAGTGAAGTTGTCTACATATTCTATCATTTACAGCGAATAACTTTCCTACCCGGTGGCGATGACAAATTAGTTAGTGTCCACGTATTATTCGACTCAAGGGCATTCATTTCTTCTTGCATGACTCGCTACCATTCTTCAGAGTCAGGGCTTGATAATGCCTGTTCAACGGTGATCGGATCATTTAGCAAGTCAGTTGTACTAAAATTGCACATTCAGTTGATTTTGCATCCAATTTGGCTCGCTTTTCTTTCGATAGATGCACCATAGGTGTGCTGTCAAACATTGGGAGGTATGACATGTTCGGCTTCTTTCCAGTCGATAATTCTTCTGGTGTGATTCGTTTTATCTCTGCACGGCCGGCGTGCGATTCATGAGATAAGCAGCCGTAGTAACTGCCTCAGCCCTAAAACTTCAACAAACATTCGATTTGTTCGTTCGGCCACACCATGTTGCTCATGAACGTACGGGGTACTTTTCTGGTGTTTGATGCCAAACTTTTAAAAGTATTCTTCGAATCGCATGTTGCAGTATTCTGTTCCATTGTCCGACCGAAAGATTTTTATTTTACGGGAACACTGGTTCTCAACAAGAACTTTGAACATTATGAACGCGTCGGACACCTCTGTTTTTTCTTTAGTCGGCACAAGTTTGAGTTTGCGGCTGCAGTCATCAACAAAAGTCTCAAAAAAAAAACGGGCGCCACCTTCGGTCTTGACTGGAATTGGGCCACATACATCAGAGTGCCTTTAGCACGCGATCCACTGTTTTTAAAAGGCATATACGAGATTGCTTGCCTTTTGCACAAACTTTGCATTTTCTGCAAAGATTTTCGAACTCCACGCCAACCGTTGAATTGTTCACTTTTGCCAAATTGTCGTTGCAAATGTTATTGTCGAGTCCAAGGTCACAACTAGTGCACTTTCATTTTGATTGATTTTGCAGTTAAGACGGTAAAGACCATTCACCATTGAAGCAGTAGATATCAAATTACAATTTTCCTCGAAAATTTCACAATTTTCACCCTCAAAGACTACACGTTTGCCATTTGGCTCACATATATTCGGAACGTATTTCATATTTTTCACTGTTGCTTGCAGATTTCCCGCGTTTACTAGAAGTGGCATTTCACCACTACACTCTACATTCATTTTCTTGTTGTCGGCTGTTATATTACATCCATACATTTCAGAGTATTGCTAAAATTGCATATTTCATTGGCCATATTAGATGTTGCGCCAGAATCATTAAAAATGTCATCGCGACTTGTATTATTTGATGCAACCATTGCAGTTTCACTTTGAGCAACTATAAGTGTCTTTTTTTGGTTATCCCGTGTAGGTTTGGGTAATGAAACTTCATATAAAAAATTACAGCTGGCGGTTTTTCTGAGAATATAGCAGTCGTAGTTGTTTTTACCTGGGGTAACGTACGCAATCGAGGCGATTACAATCATTATCCTAATTATCCAATATTACATGTCCCTCTTTAGAGGGTGACATGTCTATTACTACTTCCACCATCTGATAGAAGTGCCTATCCTAATCCTGACCTAAGGTAAGGAGATTTTCATTTGAAGTAAACCGGCAACCGTGACGTCTTGCCAGAGGAAGTAGGACAAGAAAAGTAGCCGAAGAGACAAGCTCCATCACAGGCCTTGGTCAACCGGTCGCGCCTTTTCTAATTTTCAGAGGCGCAATAGTGGAGGCAGACGACTAGATGCGCCTAATTTACAAAATCAATCGGACCCGAAAACTCGATTCGCTGCATGCTATGTAATACAATAATGAATTGACTTACCCGAATTTAATGTTCTCGCAGAAAATGAATTCCCACCAGAACTCGTTTCAATTACATAAACGTTCTGCATCGATTCATCATCATCATCATCATTGTCCACATCATAGTCTGGATTTTGAATTTTAACACCAATAGATGTCGCTACGGGACGTACTTTAATGCTACTACTATTACTCTTCAGCAATCCATTCAATCCTTGAATTGGCTGCTGCTATACAAAACAGAAAATATCGGAAATCACATTTCGAAACATAAGGCCCAGCAAATACACATAACATCCAGAGCTATCTTTCATAACATACTTGACTTTGAGCCGGTTGGGGTGGTGGCGGGGGTTGTGTTGCACTTGAAGCTCGGGGAACTTGATTATCACTGGTTGTTGCCAAATTGGCTCGTTGAATTAATAGATATTGTCCGAGTTGTTGCTGTTGTGAGGATGATAAAGACACTGTTGTGGTTTGAGAATTATTGACGACGCCCTGCGGCTGCGTATGCTGCCCTGAGAGCTGAGATTGTTGAGTTTGAAGCAGTTGATGGTGGTGTTGTTGTCGTTGCTGCTGTTGCAAACGGAACGCCGTTGTGGCGGCCGCGGATGTCGTTGTGGCTAGCTGAGGAATACTGGAAAGATTTGCATCGGTTGAGTATAAATGACGAACTATTGTCGGCGATGAGAATTGTCTATGGACAATTTTCTTTCGCGGGAATCCTAGTCGCGGTGCTGTGATAACCTGCAATTCAAAAATCGTTTAAAATTCGTTTGGAAAGTTTTCGAAAAGTTTTACCTTATAAACAATGGGTGGATTGCTCGGTCCCGAGACATGATTTTCTGTCTTGATGATTTGTGGTGACGCTATAGCTGAATTGCTGGTGATAACATCGGCTGTACTGCTACTACTTGAATTCACAATAAACGGAGACGGTTTCACTTGAGCTTTGAATTGATTTCGATTGGGACTATTCTGTATAACAGCCTGGCAAATTTGATAGCTTCTCTCGATGTTCACAATTCCTGGCGGCAGTATTTGACGGACTGTTGGCGTCCGTTGATTTCGAACGCTATTGCTGCTGCTGCTCGCAAATGCATTCATAGCCGATTGGTGGTTGGAATTTGAAGTAAAAATCGTAGCCGTACTAGTATTTGCGGGTATTCGAAGTATTGTCGATTGCGAGTTGGGAGTCTCAGGCCTGGTTTCCAGTCGGGGACTGGATATAACTTTTAATTGCGTCGATGGCGACAGGGCTAGCCGATATATCGTCGAACTGCTTGTGGATGGAGGATTCTCAATTGTACGAATGTATTTCAAATGGGGTGGAGATGGAGGCGGAGGAGGAGGGTGAGATTCAGAATAGGTTAAAACATCGGATTCGACTATATCGTCCTCGAACGATGGCTCGACTTGGATATAAGGTTCCAGAGAATCCGATTCGTCCTGTTGTATTTCTTCTTCGCGCACAACATCCACTGGGAATAGGCTTTGCTCTTCTACGGTTGTGCTCACTTCTTCGTCATTTTCATCGTCGTCGCTCTTCTCAAGTTCGCACGGCGAAAGCGAGCTTTGATCGGTGTAGACCACGTTTTCTAAAATGGGTGATGGTGAAAGGGAAACCTCATCGATTATCATATTCTCGTCAATAAGGGCTGCCTCGTCGCTTTCGTGAAGTAACGCTGAATCATTCTCCTCAACTATCACCTCCGAAATGCTTTGGTTGCTGCAGTCACTTATCGAGTTTGAGGTGTTGAAAGTACTAAACACTTCCAGTTCAGCGGCTGCAACAGGCATTTCGCCGTCAGGAATAAGCTGTAAAAAATGAGATCAGTCAACTAAAGTTTTCAAAACAAAGAGACGCTAAATCTTACCTCATCGGACACCTCATGAATGTTATTCGAATGTTCGTGGCCATCGATCTCGTCCCACTCGACCATATCGTCAAGTTTCTTGTGTTTACTTATACTTTCATGCGACTGTGGACTTGAGGCACGTTTCTCTGCCCGCTGCGTAATCCTCAGAATGTCGTCACTTTGTGTCGTATCATTCGTATCGGCCATGTCCACTTCTATTTCATACAGAACGTCGTTATCTTGAAGATATTCATCCATTTGACTGTGTCCCTTCTCCAGTGAAATGTCGTCACTGTTTTCAACTTCTGACGAAATGTCCACTTCGTCCACTTCAGGCTCAACTGGTTTCGGTGACGAAGTGGCTATTGCCCTCATATCAATTAGTTCTGGCAATTGACTATGCATGACTTCGTCGTTTATTGCACTATTACTTTGAAGTGTGTTCAACTGAGTGGGGTGCTCCATTTCCGGTTCATCCACTGTCGAAACATGATGATGATGATCCACCTCCTCCGGCCGGAAATCATCAACAATTTCCACGGAACTACTCGTCGAATTGGAACTGGAAATTGTTATTTCCGCTACATTCGTATCCGGCGACGAGTTGGATAGTGAAGATGCAGTCATTGCAGGCCTGCACGGACTAAGGCTCGTTCGTGTCGACGAGGATGGTACGTCTGAACACTCAGCTACGACCGACGATCCGGCTGATCCTTGTGATGAAGGCGTCTCTGGTGTAGGTGGGGGTGCTGGGGCGAGTTCGTTAGTTGGGCTCGTTAACACATTCGCTGAATTGATTGTCGTCGACGCAGTCGTTGTCGCCACACTAGCAACATCAATTTTGCCCAGGGACGGCCGATCATCGCTACTACTTTCACTACTAATTTTCTTAGATCTATAACTTTTATCACCCCATATCGGTTCGAAATGTTTCAACTTCCACGGATCAAGTTTACTCATTTCGCGTTCAGCCTCTGTTTTCAATTTATTCTGATTCTCAGGCGTAAGCTCGCCGCCAGATAGACGTTCGCGCCAATCCAGACATGCCCTTGCGAAAAATTCATTATTCAGCGTCGATGCGTTCAATCGGACGGGACTGGGCTCGCCCTCGCCGGAACTCGGTCGATCTACGCTAGGCAAAAGTTGAACTAAACTATGTTGAAACAAGGGAGGTAGAAGAGAGAAGGTCTGTTTATTAAGCAATGCTCGAAGATTTGTGCTCACGAGTATCGAGTCGGGTGTTTCCAAATCGATTTTTCCAATTTTCGTTTGTTCGATTTGTGCGGCCGTCGACATTTTCTTGCTAGAGCGACGTCGTGGCTTTACACTAAATCCCGGCAGGGATGCCAGCACTTCGCGCATTGTCGACGCTGGTTTTGCCGGCTTTTCGGGCTGAGTTGCGGACGCCGGCGTCGCCGTCGATTTCGCGCAATTTCTCGAACCCGTCGAATTTGTCGCAGATGGAGTCGACTTTTTCTTAGCATCCAACGCCAGCGTCTTGGCATTGATATGAGGAACATTCTGTTGTTTGATAATGTCCAACGGTGGTTTTACTTCTAGTTTTGATGCGTTCTGAAGACGCAAAAGCTCTTCGGCTGCATCGTCTAATGCTAATGGATCCTGGTCTTCATCCGCCGGCGGTATTGTAGGTGGCGGCTGGTCCATGTCGAATATGACGTCTTCGTCGTCGTCATCATCGTTTGAAATACTTTGCGGGTGCAGTGAATAGTTGTGGATTTGATGATGGTGATGATTGTGAAGATTATTGCGACGATGAATTGAGTCGGGCGATGATTGATAGTCATCGGATGAGACGATTTCATGGGTCGCCAGCAGAATGGTATGATCGGATCCACGGTCCGGCGATACATCACAGTCCATTGCAAAGTGAGTTGAATTTGCTGAAATAGAAAAAAATATTCGATTGTTAACATAGTACCAATAAGTGTGACAAAATATCCCCAGCGACCTAAAATCTTGATCAGTGCGAACCACGGTTCTGTCAAGCCGTCGTCACTGCAACAAGATATTTTTTTTTATATGACCAGTTTGCTATCAGCTCGATGGCCAGGCCAACGAATGTCGTGGGCTTTTGAGCCACAGCCCCGTGGTCCTAGATTAGCCATCTAATGAAAGGAAAACGAGGAGGGTTAGAGAAAGGGAAGGATTCTTTGTGGCATATCCTTGAAGTGGAAAGTGGAACAGGTCTGACTACCCCTACCCCATCACTGCATTCATCACTATATTCAGCCAAAATTATGCGAACAACTTCAAATTTGTTAAATGGTAGCTGATGGCGATCCTTGTAAAATATGAAAGGTGTGTCATATCTGACCCATCTTCCCTTAAAAAAAACTTGAAATTGAATATTTCGGGTTTTGCGTGCCTGCAGGTCTGTAAATGGGTATAGGGTATGCACTCATCGTGCTATTCGCACCATTAGAACTCGGTCTCGTTTTTTATCATCCCGTGTATTTTTGTGTAAGGAAATTTCGCTGGAAACACGTGTTCTGTAGCTCCAAATCGGTGTCACCCACACGATTCAAATTTTATAGAAATTTTCCTGGGATTTATTGGGACAAGAGCGTACCAATTACGATTTCATTGGGAATATAAGTAATACGTTTGAAAATCGTGATTTTTCGCAAAATGCGCAAATTTTTAAAATTACTTGCCGCAAAGGCCAGGCTTCTCATACCGAAGAAGGCAGATCCTAGCTCTGTGTCAAACTATAGACCTACCTCTCTTCTATCATTCTTTTCTACACTTTTTGAAAATATTGTATGTAACTTAAATGCCCTGTGGCATGGGTCGCGAATAATGCCACCGCCATTCCCGGCGTGTCGTAAAAGGCGACTAAAAAGGGACCTAATCCAAGGTGGATCAGCATGCGCCGAGGGATGCATGGTCAAGAGGGTGCTTGGCCGCTAGTATGCGAAGGTCGCAGGCAACCATGACATCTGAAGCCTGAGGCACGTTTTAACATCAACAAGACCTCCCATAGGTTAGTGTGTGTGTGTATGGGTTGCCGCGTCTGGAGATAGCCGGCGGACGTAAAAGGAAAGTCCATAAATTTACTTATTTCCACACACTAGTGCCAAAAACACAACCTTTCTCCAAAAGGTGTAAAAGAATGGAAGGCCTTATGGAAATTCACGCAAATACAAGCACTACCCCGCCGGGCACTACTTCTGCTATGCGGTTGAGTGATCCCGGGGCGAACCTAGTTCGCGCCAGAGCTCGACGGTTTCCGGGGGCGAGCAATATAAGGCAGTCCAAATACATTGTGGAGAAGCTGAGGGTTGCAAGCTGGAATGTCGGTTCCATGACGTCAAAGAGCGAGGAGATTTGAGGATATCATGAAGCGGAGAGGGATAGACATTATGTGCGTGCAAGAGACAAAGTGGCGAAATACCCATATCGACAGAGCCCGGTTTCTTACGAATTCCATGAAGTACAAATTGTACTACTATGGAGTTACAAACCAAAGAAACGGAGTTGGCATTATTCTGGCGTCGTCTTTACTTGGCAGCATAATAAGTGTCGCGAAGAGAAGTGATCGCTTGATCAGCATCAAATTGGTTATCTGCGGAAGGGTGTGGAACGTAATAAGTGCCTACGCTCCCCAAGTGGGACTGCCACCAGAAGAAAAAGAGGCATTTTGGAACGACGTTGACACCCTAATTCAGACCATTCCAGATACCGAATTGGTGTTCTTGGGAGGAGATTTAAATGGCCATGTGGGTGAATCAAATTATGATTACGAGGATTGCCATGGTGGAAAGGGTAGCCCTTCAACGGTCAGAAATGACGAAGGTGAAGCTATTCTGACCATGTGCAGATCGCATGGTTTGGTCATCCTAAATACATGGTTTGTGAAAAACGAGAGACACCTAATCACCTACAGTAGTGGACACGGAGATAGGAAACACGAAACGCAGATCGATTACCACCTCTGTTTCGATTTTATGAGAAGGTGGGTAAGAGACTGCAAGGTGATCTTGGGTGAATCTGTCGTCAGCCAACATCGTTTGCTCCTGTCAGAATTTATTTTGAAAGCAGGAGGAGCAAGAAATAGAAGAACTCCCAAGCCTGTCGAAAAAATCAAGTGGCACAATCTCACAAACGACAACTTTGAACCTGTAGTAACTCCATTCATTGATAAAATGACGGAGTGGTTTCAAAACAACATAAACTGCACCGAGCACAGTCCAACACAAATGTGGAATAGTTTCGCTGAAATGTCAGTAGGTGAGGCGGAAAAGGCACTTGGAGTTTCGAAAGGTCCACTCCACACGAAGAAAGAAACATGGTGGTGGAACACCGAAACTAAGGAAGCAGTGCAAGCCAAATCGAACGCATTTAAGGCATGGACGAAATGTGAGTCAAGCAGTGAAGCCGAACGGGTTCAACTTCGCGAAAATTATATGCAATGCCGGAAGAAAGTAAAGCGCTTGGTAGCTCAAGCAAAGGCGAAGGCAGCTGAGAAATTCTACCAAGAATTAGAAACTCAGACTGCGACCGAAGGACCGTCTTTGCGCGAGAGACCTAAGCACGACGCCAGGATATTTAGGGTCGCAGCCCAAAGGAGAAGGAACGCTCGGGAAATACAGGCGCCAAAGTACGTGGAGGACTCGCAAGGAATGTTGCTGATTGACGATACGGCAATTTGTAGCAGGATGCGAGAGTATTTTGACGAACTTCTAAATGAAGAATTTCCTCGGGCAGCTTTTCAAGATGTTGAGCCAAATACCACAAATATCGAAGATATCTCAGAGGAAGAGGTGATGGAGGCAATGCATCAGATGAAACGCGAAAAGGCAGTCGGCCCGGACAAAATCCCCGCGGAATTTTGGTTGAAAATGGAAAATGTCGGGCTTAGTTGGCTCACAGTTCTCTTCAACAAAATCAAAGGTGGGCAACCGATGCCTGATGCTTTTAGGGAAAGTTTTCTTCTTCCTTTCTATAAGAACAAGGGAGACTCACGCAAACTCAACAACTATAGGGCTATAAAGTTAACACCCCATACACTGAAGATCTACGAGCGAGTTGTCTGCAACCGATTGAGAAAGATTGTGCGGTTGAATGACAATCAATGCGGCTTTGTTGAAGGTCGATCTACAGTCGATGCGATTCAGTGCATTCGTATTGCGATGGAAAAGTATAGAGCAGCACGAAAGGACTTGTATTTTGTGTTCATCGATTTGGAGAAGGCATTCGATAGAGTACCTCGTGATCTGATATGGTTGGCCTTGAGAGCACTTAATGTCCCCGAGGCATACGTCAGGATGATACGAGACATGTATGATGGAGCTACGACTAAGGTTAGATGCACAGCCGGTGAATCAGAAGAATTTCCGGTGAATGTCGGAGTACACCAGGGCAGTGTATTGAGTCCGTTGCTCTTCAACATCATCATGTGCTACTTATTAACACGTGTCTCCGACGGCCTAGAAATATCTCTTCTTTTTGCTGATGATATAGTCCTCAGTAGCCCAAACATCGTTGCCTTGCAAGCTGCGCTTACAAAATGGTGTGACATTCTGGAGGAGCATGGACTGAGGGTAAGTATAACAAAGACTGAGTTCTTATGCTGCCAATTCTCAGACCCAAATGCACCGATACCAGAAATGTACGTCAAAGGAGAGCAGCTTAAGTCTTGTACCAAGTTCAAGTACCTTGGCTCGATGGTGAACAGCGGAGCTACATGCGATGATGACATCAAACATCGCACAAAGGTTGGGTGGATGAGGTGGCGAGAAAACTCTGGAGTTTTCTGCGATAAGAAAATGCCACTGAAGCTAAAGGGCAAGTTGTACAAAACGGTTGTACGTCCCGCACTCATGTATGGATCAGAATGCTGGACCATGTATGAAGGTTACGCGAAAGAAATGACAGCGACTGAAATGAAAATGTTACGCATGTCAGTTGGTGTAACCAAAAGGGACCACATCAAGAGTAGCTACATCCGAGGCAGCTTGTCCATAGACCAACCAATCACCGAAAAGCTCGAAGACCGACGAATGGATTGGTATTGCCATGTTCAAAGGCGTCCGCCTGAGAACCCCGCAAAGAGAGCGATATCAATGGAAGTTCCACTTGATGGACCCAAGGCCAGAGGCAGACCAAAGAACACCTGGATGTGTCAAATGAAAAAGCAACAACAACGCATTGGTCTCGGCGATGACACGATCCAAGATAGAGCTGCCTGTAGAAATATGCTGAGAAATTATCGCCAAAACGGGCGATGTGCCTACACCGCAGGTCGAGCAACGCGGAACCATGGAGCGGTATAAAGAACGAGGCAAGGAAGAAGAAGAAGAAAAGAAAGTGTAGAAATTACGCTAAAATCCTTTCTATACCCTTCGCTCGTAGAGTCAACGAAGGGTATATTAACTTTGTCATGAAGTTTGTAACGCATTGAAGGAAGCATCTCCGACCATATAATAAGTATACATATATGATCAGGATAACATGGGGAGTCGATTGGGCGATGTCCGTCTGTCTGTTGCTACACGTTTTACTCGGCCAATTTAAAAGCTATGAAGCTGAAATTTTGCACAAATGCTTCTTTTTGCTGCAGGCAGTTTGTATGTTTGAATCGGTAAAATCGGACCATGGAGTCATGGGGCTGCCATACAAACCTAACCCCCCAAATTAGGTTCTTCTAAGAAAAACTTTTTTATTTGTGCACCAATTTCAACAAAATTACACACAAACGTGTTTCTCTTGATGACACAAAACATATCTAAGAATTGATCAAATCTGACCATGGGGTCATGGGGTGGCCATACAAACCCAACCCCCATTTTGGTTCTTCTAAGAAACATTTTTTGCACCAATTTCACAAAACCTTGAATTAATAAACGAATGGAATCGTACTGTGGAGTCATGCTCCCGCAACCACAATAAAATTTTCCGAGTAAATATTTTTATTTGCCCACTTATTTCAACCAAGCCCAAAACTTTTGTTAAGACGAAGTTTTTTATTTATTCAGTTGGCGAGCAATGCTTCCGATGTCCTATTACATTTTTATATTGCCAGTGGATGAATTAATTTGGAGACGTTCTTACAAGAATAATTCACAAAAGGTGGATCTGCCTTTAAAGGTGTATTCGGTACACTGACGTAAGTCTGCCCATTTTTTAACCACATGGTTAAGTGGGGTTCGAGCCGTCATGCTTTTTATGCAGATTATTCAGACTATATTCCATGCCTCTGATATCACATTAGGAATATCTTACCAAAACGATTTCGTACCCAGAATTACCACTGATATCGGCACAATTGAGCTTTATTAATGTCCTCTCTACACTGAAAGGAGTTACAACGATTTATTCGTAGTCCTATTTTGTTATACAAACATTTCCCTGAAATCTGCAAAACTACTTGAAATTAAGTAAGACTTTTTAAATTGGCTTTTAATAGTGGACATTTAGGACCTCTAATGGGTATTAATTCGTTTATTACCGAAAGCCAGAAATAAGCAGGCGATAGGCGACATTCACTTTCCGTTTTTTTTTCACCTTTTGGTACAAATGTAATAAACGCGAAAATTATACATATCGCCTATAAATCAACAACAATCGTTGACGGTAAGTCCATTATATTGACTGATTGACTGTCGCCTATCACCTTAGTAGTTCCATTGCTTTTACCACTCTTCAGGAGTTTTCTGATCCTCAACTACGTTCCACAATCGTGGCGACGAGTTCGAGTCGTTTTCATACGGAAAACAGGTAAACGTGGGCATGAAACTTCGAAGGATTTCAGGCCTATTAGTTTATCTTCCACGCTCTGTGGGTCACTTGGTTGAGTCGCACTCTACGATGCTAGTAATCCAGAGGTCCGGAGATCGAATCTCGGCGTGGTCCAAAGTTTCCGTACATGTGCGGATAGGAAATATATAGTGCTTGCAACAATGTATACACTCAGAGAAAAAAATGCACATTCATATTAGCTCCACATTTAAATTGAACGCAGTATTCGTTTGAAAAATCTCGTTTGATTTTAACGAGTTCTCATTTACGCTAAGAGAAATTCGTTTAAAACAAAAGAGCAGCTAAACCCCAAACGCCAGTCGTTTAAATCAAAAGATTTCGCATTACATAGTAATGTGTATACATTCCTTTGCGTCACAAATACACATACCTACATCCCTAACTCGTTTTTTTGCCATAAATGCGTGTAAGTCAATTTGTGCATTGATAAAATACATTCTCTCTCTACAACAAAGGACGCGATGCCAAAATATCATTTGCTTCAATGTAGTACAACAGTTGTTAGTAAATACTTCTGGCCGGTCTGATGAGTCTCGCGTGTTCATACTCATTCCAAACAAGTGTGTAGTGTCTAACAACAAACGCGTATGTCATTAGAATCGATGTTTAGAAGTATTTTTGAGAATGTTCTTTTGCATTCATCTGGAGGAATGGACGCTTGCACACGTGCAATTTAAGTTTAGCGAGTGTTAAAATAAAAGTGAAATATATTAATCATATTTTCTGAAGTTTTCAAAGTTTTATTTTTTATTGATTTGCCAAACCAGGTAACAGTGAGTATCTAATCGAATGGAGAATGAACAATCAAACGGAATGTTTTATTTTATTTTAGCAGAGTTTGCTTTTAATTCCATATAAAACTCAATTATTTTGAATGGGGTAATTTCTATGAAATGAAAACGGGATTCGTTACTTTCGAAATACATACCGTTTCTTTAAAAAGAATGCTTCGTTTAATTTAAATAACAAAAATGTTCAATATAAAAACGGAGACGTTTGATACAATTGCCTTTCATTTATTCAAAATGTGTTACCCGTTTGCAATCAAAGAATAAGTGTTTATTTCAATGAAGAATACGTTTAAATCGACTGGCTTCTTCTTTCCAGGTAAACGCAAAATCTGTTAATTCAAACTCTTTTTTACAACTCATAATGCTTTTGAAAGAAACGCCACTCGTTAGAATTAAACGCATTTGCTTGTGGAGCCAAATCAAAAGCGCAAATCGTTTGAATTAAATATATTTCGTTCAATATGAGTGAATATTTCTCTGAGTGTACACTCCTAAATGATATACAATTTAACGTTGACTCGAAATTGCCAATAAACGGCTGAGTTAACGCGCCATGGCCCCGCATGGGGCTATACTATCCTAACAGACTGGGCTAATCTCAGTGGCGTGGGAATTAACCGAGCGAAAACCAACTTAGTCCTCTTTACTAGAAGGCGTACGATTCCTACTATTACCTTGCCTAGACTAGGGGGCATACAACTTGTATTTTCCGACACGACCAAATTTCTTGGTCTAATTTTAGACAAGAACCTAAAATGAAAGCCCAACATCGAGGAAAGGGTGAACAAAGCTATTGTGGCACTGTAATCGTGCAGGAAAGCAATCAGGGAAACGTGGGGCTTGCAGCCAAAAGTTGTGTATTGGATGTACACATCTATTGTGCGGCCTATTTTAGTTTCTGGAGTTAGCGTGTGGTGGACGGCACTAAGCACCGCCACCTATTGTAATTAGCTCGTCAAAGTACAAAGGTTGGCATCTTTTCTCATAACAGGAGCTTTTCATACAATACCTGCATTGGGATTAGATATAGTCTTGGGACTACTGCCACTGGACGTCTTTGGTCAACGGATGGCGGCATACACGGTCTTGCACCTACGTGAAATTGACCTGTGGCGAGCGCTGGACTATGCACACTCAACAATTTAACTTCAACCTGCCCCCAGCAACTGTCTACACTGTTCCCAAATACCATTGTAGGCTGATTCCGTCGAGGGAAGCGTGGGATAATAGCATACCCCTCTCCAGTGCATCCATTTCAATTTATACTGATGGTTCTAAGCAGCGCCCGCTCTAGCAATTACGCCGCCCCGGGCGAGAGGACAAAATACCGCCCCCCAGGTACAAAAAAAATATACAGATGTCCCACGAAAGTCTGCCGGATTTCAGAATGATGCAAGAGCAGTGGATTTACCCATTTGCCGCTGGTGGGCTGTTGACATTTGGCCATTCGTACTAACCTCTACGTGAATATTGCTAGAGAGACGTAACCAAAATCAAGGCTTTTAGCTTTTTCATCGTTTACCATACCAAATCATCCTGAGCATTCTCCAATCTTTATGTTATAAATTTAAAGAAAAAGCGATGCAATAATTCCTTGGTTGGAGCGTCGGTTTGAAGGGTGTGTTTTTCTTCTTCATAGCGTCCCGTTTTAAATGCACAATCGAGCAATACTGATAGAATCCACGCGACGGGACGGCTCAATTTGATTGAGCAAAATCGCCATCATTAAAATTGGTATACATAGTTACAAAATTTCAAAAAGGTTTTGAATTTACTTGAAATTCCGTATAAACCATTTTTTCGGCTTCAAATACTTTTCTATCAATGTGAAATTTAAAATTTTGATTTTTAATTGAATATTTTAAAAACAATTTCCTAACGGTACTTTTAACTATAATGAACCTGCAAAGTTGTTTTATTGTGATTGCTTTCCAACGGCATGCCACACGTAATATTTGACATTCTAAGATTGAACAATTTTGGGAGAACAATCTTTTGAATTAAATTAACTTACTGCAAAGTTCTACTTGAGTACATAATTGTAACTGTCAGTATTTATTTAAGAAAAAAATTTTTTATTAATCCTTTTTAAGCACTGAATGTTGATTTTGAAACTTCTCAAGTCACAGAATGAAAAATTTAAATGTTCAAATCAACCGTTGCTGAAGGATCAAAATCCAACAAAAAATCAATAGAAGTGATACACTTTTCATACTAGAAACTCTTTTGAAAATCGGCCGACTCAATTTTAGTATCATCATCATCATCAATGTGTCACGATAGCCCAACGTCGGTCCTTGGCCGCCTGAATCGTTGACCTCCAATTGTCGCGGTTACGTGACCTTGTCCTCCAGTTTCGGAAGCCCTGGTGGGCGTCTTCACCTACGGAGTTCTCCCAGCGAGCTCTCGGTCGTCCACGCAACCTCGCTCCGTCAATTCGTTGTGCGTTCATCACTTTCTTTGGCATGCGATTATCGTCCATGCGTTGTACATGTCCCGCCCACTGCAAACGTTGAAGCTTCACGATTTTCGTTACTTCCAGCTCATCGTACAATTGATACAACTCATGGTTGTATCGGATACGCCATTGATTTCGCTCGCAAACGGCCCCGAAAATTCGCCGAAGGACCTTTCGTTCGAATCGGTCTAGCAAAATTTCGGAGGCTTGGGTGAGGGTCCATGTTTCGCAGCCATAACATAGCACGGGTCGGATGATCGTTTTGTACACGCGGAGCTTCGTGTTCCTGTGCGCAAGTTTCGAATTAATTATAGGGAGGACCAAGAAATATGTCTTATTGGCTAGTTGTATCCGTCGCTTAATTTCGTCGGTTTCGTTGGCGTCCTTTGATAAGTTACAACCCAGATAGTTAAAGTTGTCTACATACTCGATATTGAGGTCCCCCACTGTGACGCTTGAATTTGCTGGCGTCCTTGTTATACCCTTCGCTTATTAAGCGAAAAGGGTATATTAACTTTGTCATGAAGTTTGTAACGCATTGAAGGAAGCATCTCCGACTATATAAAATATGTATATATATATGATCAGCGTGACGAGCTGATTCGATTGGACGATGTCCGTCTGTCCGTCTGTCTGTTGCGACGCGTTTTACTCGGCCAGTTTAAAAGCTACAGAGATGAAATTTTGCACACATGCTTCTTTTTGCTGCAGGCAGTTTGTATGTTTGAATCGCAAAAATCCGACAAGGGGATCGTAGGGCTGCCATACAAACCTGCCCCCAAAATTAGGTTCTTCTAAGAAAAACTTTTTTATTTTCTCATAGATTTCAATAAAATTTCGCACAAATGTGTTTCTAATGATACCACAAAACATATGTAAAAATGGACCAAATCGGACCATGGGGTCATGGGGCTGTCATACAAACCTAGCTCCCCAAATTAAATTTTAAGAACTTTTTTTTTACACACCAATTTCAACCAAACTTCAAATGTGTTTCTATTGATGACACAAAACATATGTATAAACAGATGGAGTCGGACTATGTGGTCATGGGGCTACCATACAAACCTAGCCCCCAAATCAAATTTTTCTAAGAAAAACTTTGCACACGAATTTCAATCAAACCTCAGAAAATTATATTTCTATTGATGCCACATAACAAACGTGAAAATAAATGAAATCGGACTATGGGGTCGTGGGGCTGCCATACAAACTTAACCCCCAAAATTAGGTTCTTCAAAAAATACTTTTTTATTTGTATACACAAATTTCAACCAAACCTCATGGAAATGTATTTTGATTGATGTTACAAAACATATGCAAAAATGAATTAAATCGGACCATGGGATCATGGGGCTGGCATATAAACCCAACCCCCAAATTAGGTTCTTCGAAGAAAAACTTTTTTATTTGTCCACCAATTTCAACCAAATCTCATAGAAATGTGTTTTAATTGATGCCACAAACATTCGTAAAAATTGATGGAAAGGCCATGCGTTCATAGGGCTGCCATACAATCCCCCCCCCCCTTCCTCTTTCTGGTTCTTATAAGAAACCCACGTCCCCCGACACGGAACTTATGTGAAAATTCAAAAGCATGGAAGCGGGGAGGACTGAACACAAGTCATAGGTACGCCCGAAAAAACTTTTAGCCCGAGGGGAGCGAAGGGTATCCAAATTTCGGCCGCGCCCGAAATTAGCCTCGGTCTCGTTTTCGATTGCATCATGGCCTTTGTTTTGCTTTCATTGATATGTAGTCCAACTTCCTTTGCGGCGTTATTGAGGTTTTGCAGAGGGCTTTCTGCATCATCCAATCTTCGAGACAAGATGTTGATATCGTCGGCGTACGCTACTAATTGAGTCGACAATTTTAGTATGAGGATGTAATTAATTTGTTGGTTTCAATTTATGAAATTTATTTTCTTCATCGTTTTCCCTATCTGGATTTTTAACATTGAATGAACTGAGAAGAAGCCGGGACCTTCAGTGCAATATTAAGCTGTTCGTATAATTTATTAAAAAAGTGTCAGATCAAGAGACAAGAAAAAATAAAATAAAAAGGTGCTTGGTTTTGAATTTTTGCCTGCAAGTAATCGACTGTAAGAGGCCTTTTCACAGATTCATCTTCAATAATATATCGTCCCTAATATTTGAACTTTTGAGATAACGGTAACACACAGTTCTTCACTTATGTGTCTCACTGAGGTACAATCACACTTCACATACTGCTCCCAAAATGTATCTCATAAAAAAGATAAGTTCTATATATATCTGGCGTTGAAATTCGTATTCAGAATTCGGTTTTCCACGGTATTAAATATGTATGTACATATATGAGGAGCCTATTTTCCAAAGCCACCATGTCCAATTTTTAAAAATTTTGAGTTAATGATGCCAGCCGATAGGTAACTAAATTATCTATAAGCTTCTGGGATCAGAATCCTTGATTTTCAGTTAAAACCCCTCTAAATTTAGTAAAGAAAAATGCGCTTATTTACAAAATCCTCCAATTCAGTTTGGGTTTCAAAATACGCCAAATCCATCTTTTTCATATGGCAACAAAAAACGCCAACTCCTGTACAGTATGGTAGTTGAAAATGTTCACTATCAAAAACGTACATATCCATAAATCAAATTTTCGATTATACTTCTGATGAATTCGATTAACAATAAATTAATTAAAATATTGGTACATTTAAAGAACAATATTTTTGTGAAGTGAAATATAGAAATACGTGATTAATATATCAGCCAAGTCTCATTGTCCCCGGGATTCCGGATAAGAATTAAGAAATCCATTCTAAAGTTTCAATTCCCATAATTTTATAAGCAAATTACTCCAATCACCTACGACATTTTTGGGTTGTAACGAGTAAACTAGCTCAATATGTAATCGAAACCTTAGATTAATTAGCTTGCAATTTGTTGGCTCCAGAACAGAACTGGATTGGCTTAACGTTTCATGAACTTTTTCTACCTGTAATAATTTTTCCCGTCAAATATATGTATCGAAGTTAACATTTTGGTTCTGGAACTAAAGAAGTGTAAATTTGGATTTTAGTGGCATACGATTCAATATTTGATGCGTTTCAACATGATTTATTCATATTACTTTTAGCAGTGAATTCGCTGTAAGGCTCGCAATCAATTCCCAATCATATTAGAATGTTTTACTAATAGGGGGAGAAAAAATAAATCTGTGCATACGAAGTAGAAGTACTTATGTGGTTGGTTCTATAAAAGGCCCAAAAATAATAGCCTCTGGGGGGACAGAGCTTATCGACTCAATGCTTTGATTGTGCCTAGTTACTGTTAGCAGCTATAGCAGCAGCAATTACCAAGGACGAGGCATCAAATAATGCTATAGAATGGTATTAAAAAATCGGAAAATTATGGCGTGTAAAAATTGTAAATTAACGATAAAAAAAGGGCAAAATGCCAAATCCATACGCCCGAAGAGGTCCTGATCAAATGTGCCAATAAACGGGTTCCAATGCTAGTTTTAATAGCAGAAACCTTTTCTGAATTTTATTGAAAATTGGGCGATATACCAAAAAATAAATTAAAATATTTCCATTTTAGACCTTTTTACAAAGCTCCACAACTCTTGAAAAAACGCAAGTTCAGCCATGTAATTTTCTGTTCTATTCGCATTCTATTCGCATTAAGTCGTGCTCTGTGGCCGTGATCATTCGATTGCCACTCTGTGAAATAGACACTCATAGAGAAACGAGTTTCCAAACTCGGCACGACTCGTCGCAAGTTTATTATTCAGAAGAAGATGATATGAAATATTCTTACTTTAGAATAATAAACTAACAATGCGACTAGGAAGTGGTATGGCTGACAACAGTATCACACTCCGAATTCAGTTGTCTTTGTAACGTTGATGACTACACACGGTAGTCATCAACGCACCATGCTCCACTAGGAGTTACGGTAATGAAGAGAGATTCGCATTAAGTTCAAGATGATTTTTGTTTAAAGTTTAGTTGCTCCGATCAAAGACCCCCATTATCCCCCCTTTTGAATTTGGCAAAACGGCATGTCCATCATCAGCGCAGCTGGTGGGCGTCTTCACCTACGAAGTTCTCCCAGCGAGCTCTCGGTCGTCCACGCAACCTCGCTCCGTCAATTCGTTGTACGTTCATTACTTTCTTTGGCATGCGATTATCGTCCATCCGCTGTACATGCCCCGCCCATTGCAAACGTACAAGCTTCACAATTTTCGTTATCAATCGGATAAAAACTAAGGGTTCCTTCCATACAAAGTGACCCACCAGGAGTTTGTTCTCGCACTACTCATTTTATAAACTGTAGAACAAAGTTGTCTTGGGTCACTTTGTATGGGAGGTACCCTTAGTTTTTATCCAATTCAGCTGATTTTTGGCGAGTGGTATATTGGTGCCTCCCCCCCCCCACATTGACAATAAACCCAAATTTAGCTTTCTGTTTCAATTTTGGGGGGAGTTATGGACATGCTTTTTTGCCAAATTCAAATGGAGGGATAATGAGGGTCCTTGATTGGAGCAACTCAATGTTTTGCTCAAAATTATCTTGAACTTATTGTGGATACTTAAAGTTATGAATTGTCAATGCATCGAGTTCTTCTGGCTTAAATTAAGCAAAGCACATCTTTCACGGTATCGTAGGAAACGCCGAAAAATAAATATTTCAATTTATATTTGACGTTTTTAGCATTTTTATGGCTTGCTAAAACTCGTGCTTTTTGGGATATATGTACTAAATTATATTTTCTCAACTGTATCCCGTAACTCACTTTCGATTCATTGCTCAACGATTCAGTCATGTATTTACTATTTCGAGTTTTACTTTAGGGAGCTTAGTTTTCCTAGAACCATCACATGAAAAGGTCTCTAGCTTTCTAGTAATGGTGGAGTAAGGCTCAACCGTTTGGACCACCACCGGGGCTAACATAATTTAATTCAATTGCCTTCAAACCAGATAGAAATACATACCAACTTCCGCCCCAATGAATTTCGTCGTCGTTTCAAAAACCATAAACTTCACTGCTTACGTTTATTAAAAAATCTCGCTGAAAATCATTTTTTTTTTTTTCACCTTTTTCTGAAACTCTTATTGCCTATTTTTTACGAAAAATATAAGTGAGAGATAATTTAATCGTTTCTGTTTCTTTTCTCATTGGGAAAACCGACAGATCTTAACTATGACGCTGAAAATTTAGATTTTTCACTTTCAAAATCCGCCATATTCAGAATGATCACTTTAAAAATCCGCCATTATTACACTTAACATTCAAAACCCGCCAAATCCAATTTTTAAATTGAAATAACTCCCTTATTTAACGCGGGAGATTTTTGAAACTCAGTGAATTTAACAAACGGGCAATAATACAAATGTAGAGTTAAACATTTGAATTGTACATTAGGTAGTATAGCCGTAAACCGTTTTTCTTGATTTACTCAAATTGCTTTGTCGTGGAGATGGCGGCTTTTGAAAACATGCCCCTCATATGTACATAATAGGTTTAACTTAAAAAAAATATTTGACACAAATTTGTTATAGACAATAAGGGCAGAGCTAGTTAATTCGTGGGAGCTTTTCCAAATCCCGATATTAGCATGTCCGAAAACAAATTAGGGAGGTCAATATACAGAAATATAGCCGAAATTATCAGAAGCAGCAAACTTCTCCCTATAAGAATGAATAGCAGAACAAGTAATTGCGGCATATCGCATAATAACGCTAGGTGCTATGATTTCGTCCTTTATTTAAAAGTCAAGGAGCCCTTTCCTTTTTGACAGGAATTAGAGATCAACCAAGTAAATCCTTAATTTTGATGAAAAGAAGACGAAGCCTAGCAAGGGTCTTGCATCTTTAAAACACAACTTTCAAAAGAGAACTAATGATACAGTTGATAAATTCAGAAATTAACGTGATGTGATAAGTAAATACTCAAACAAAACCTTGTTCCTTATTTTATTTCGCCCCTTCTTATTCCATCTGTAGTCCCCATGGTTTCCTTTTCACTAAATCGAAGTTGAAATAGATTTTAATTATCAGCTTTTCCATTTCCATTTTGCTTTATCTAAAAACCCGCCCCTAAAATTAAGCGCCCCGGGCGACCGCCCGGCTTGCCCCCCCCCCCTTAGAGCGGGCGCTGGTTCTAAGACGGACGCAGGAGTAGGTATCAGAGTATACTCTGAGAAACTGAACATCCATTTGTCTCTCAGTCTCACTAACTTCTGCAGTGTTCTGCAAGTTGTCACGTCGTCACAGGAACGAAAGTTATTCTCTTTACTGTTAGTCAGGCTGCTATGTATTAGATCACTAGAATCAGTGCTAACCACATGAAATAACATGGAGAAGTGCCGGTTAGTACTTAGAGGGATGGGTCGTTTCTTCGATATTACTGGCTTCGAAGGCAATCGACGCGCAGACGACTTGGCGCGAAATGCGTTAGCAGGTAGCGTTAAAGGCCATCGATGCAACACGAAAACACCACCTGCGGCTTGTGCAATGGTAATTAAAACCGCTGTAGAGCGCAGGACCAATGCAAGATGGACCTATGGTTTTACTTGCGATACGACGAGGATGATATGGCCAAAGCTAGATATTGGTCGATCAACAATATTACTGTCTTTGGACAGAAAGCATATTCGTAATGTGGTGGGGGTTATAACGGGGCATTGTCCTATTGGAAATCATACTATAGCAGACTCCGAATTCCCCACAATGACTTCTGTAGAAGTTGTGATGACGAAGAGGAGGAAGAGAACGTACACCACTTATTTTGTCACTATCCTGCTTTAGCCGTGAAACGAAGCCGTTATCTTGGTTGCAGTCAATTTTATGATACGGACGATCTTCGTGATGTGAGCCTAATACTGCTCAACAAATTCATTGTTAGCACGGGTTGGTCCTCAGCTTAAGAGGTTATTATTAGAGGTACGGAAATTTCGCAAATAAAAAACAGGGATTTCGCATAAACTAATTTTGAATATTCAAAATTTCGTTGAAACGAAATTTCCGTACCTCTAGTTATTATATATTCGAATTCTACAGAGGTATCACAACGGACCAAGTATTGGTCTAAGTGCGCTGGGTGTAAACCTAGCGGCCCCTTTACCTAACCTAACCTAACCTAGTGGCGTATGCGGATGACGTAGGGATAGTAGTACCAGGAATGTGTCCCTCCGTGATCAGTCAGATCATGGGAGAGCCCTCGGGTTGGTCAGCAACTGCCCCAGAAGCTGTAGCCTCCTCGTAAACCCAGGCAAAACAAAACTGATGCTGTTTACTACAAAAACCAAGCTACCACCTTTTTCCCTTCCAAAACTTAATGGACAATAACTTACACTATCTTCTTCTTCTCAGTACCGTATAGCCCCATGTGGGGCCATGGTGCGTAAACTCAGCCGTTTATAGGCAATTTCGAGTCAACGGTACATTGCATATAATTTCGGAGTGTATATTGCAAGCACTATATATTTCCTATCCGCACATGTACGGAAATTATGAAACGCTCCGAGAATCGATCTCCGGACCTCTAGACTACTAGCATCGTAGAGTGCGACTCAACCAAATGAGCCACAGAGCAGAACTCGGTCTCGTTTCAACTTTGCAGATTTGGCAACAGCATTAGAAAAACAATGAAATTCCAATTATAAATCAATTAGTTGGCAGAAACTTTAATATATAAAACCGCGCGAAAGTCAGTTTATATGAAATTTTATATGATGTGTTCCACCGTCCGAAATTGGCGCGAAATGCCCCCCTTCAGGGGCAGCTCAATTCCAGATAGTCCAAAATTGAAAATTTTTACAAAATATATTGACATTCAAATTTCAAGAAGTTTGCCTAACCCATTTATTATTTATTTTCAATATATGTGAAGCCAAATTGGCATTTCTACTTAGCATCCACACTATAGGAGCCAAATGAAGACAGAAAATGATATAACCAAAATATCATTTTGGTGATTTTTTTAAATTTAATTATCAAAATCAGACTCTGCGCGTTTGAATTACTACACGGCCATTCAAGAATTATTCAATTTCACACAAAAGAACGAACAAAAGTTGCAAAATTATCACTTTGAATTTTCCACAAAAGGAAACTGTTATCCAGATATTTATCCTAAAAGAGGAGAAATGTCCGCTATAGGGAAGGAAGGAAAATGTTTCACGCATTAAAATTTACAATCTAAACTAAAGGGATGGATAGACTTCGAGAAATTTATTGCGCTGCGTAATATACACTTGCTAGAAAAAGTCTCCGTACATAAAGTAAGGAAAACTGCATATTACGGAACCACAGGGAAATGAAAACCCTAGATTGAAATATGTTATCTAAAATGTTTATTTAGTATGTTAACTAATATTTCTACACATTTTTTTACTGAAACTCGGCTGTAAACAAAATTTTCTAGAACAAAAACTAAAAGACTTCACAAAAACCAATTAGAAAAAGTCTCCGTACACGACCAAATTTTTTACAATTATTCAGTTTTTTTCACAGAATTTCGAAGAGTTCGCTAGCTTGAGGGATAACATTTTCCGAGGAGGACCTCCATGCTTCGATGTAACATGGAGGGGATCAATTTGCCCGAGCCCTGGCCTGTTATTTTGCCCCTTTTGAAGAGAATGGCGCTATGAAGCATTCCCTTGTAAGTTATGATGTGCTGACGGTACCTGTGCGCTTTCAATTTCTGAAAATGTTCGGTGCGATTACGCTCTCGGAATTGGGATAGCGTATGCGACTTACGTTCTGTTTTATAAAGCGATAGAAGTGTCACAATTAAAGGCAAGTGCAAGGGGTCATTATTTTGTGTGAACCAAGAAGCCTCGCGAAGCACCCTCTGTTAAACGCCGAGTCTCCTTTCGGTTTTCAGAATGCGTAAAGAGACGTATTGATCCATTGTTGACTCTGTAAGAATAAGTACGCCTACTCCCTACGCCAACATTCACTACCTGACCATCATGACCACCTTTGCCACGTTAGGCAGTTGGTACAAGATTTACTTTATCGATGGTATAACCCTCTCCACCCTGCATAGTAATGGTAAAATTACTTAATTTCGGAAAAGAGTGAGTCTTCTATATTTTTACAATAAGGTAAGAAAATTTAAAATGGCGAAAAATCGGCTCTGCCCTTCATAACAAAAATCAGGCATTAACTGCCTAACATGGGAAAGATGGTCATGATGACTACGGGGTGGATGTTGGGGGAGGGAGTAGGCGTACTCATTTTTACAGAGTCAACAATGGATCAATACGTCTCTTTACGCATTCTGAAAACCAAAAGGAGACACGGCGTTTAACAGAGGGGGCTTTGCGAGGCTTCTTGGTTCACACAAAATAATGATCCCTTGCACTTGCCTTTAATTGTGACGCTTCTATCGCTTTATAAAACAGAACGTAAGTCGCATACGCTGTCCCAATTCCGAGAGCGTAATCGTACCGAACATTTTCAGAAATTGAAAGCGCACAGGTACCGTCAGCACATCATAACTTACAAGGGAATGCTTCATAGCGCCATTCTCTTCAAAAGGGGCAAAATAACAGGCCAGGGCTCGGGCAAATTGATCCCCTCCATGTTACATCGAAGCATGGAGGTCCTCCTCGGAAAATGTTATCCCTCAAGCTAGCGAACTCTTCGAAATTCTGTGAAAAAAACTGAATAATTGTAAAAAATTTGGTCGTGTACGGAGACTTTTTCTAATTGGTTTTTGTGAAGTCTTTTAGTTTTTGTTCTAGAAAATTTTGTTTACAGCCGAGTTTCAGTAAAAAAATGTGTAGAAATATTAGTTAACATACTAAATAAACATTTTAGATAACATATTTCAATCTAGGGTTTTCATTTCCCTGTGGTTCCGTAATATGCAGTTTTCCTTACTTTATGTACGGAGACTTTTTCTAGCAAGTGTATACCATTTCTCGGTCAAATTCATAACTTTGGAGCATCAAGTTCGTAAGTTTGGAACATCAAATTCGAAATTTCGGGAGCTTAAATCGTAACTGTGAATGCATATTTGAGCACTGAACTTTTTGAATTTTAATAAAAATATAAAATTATCTATCTCTCTCAGTTGGTGTAACCAAAAGGGACCACATCAAGAGTAGCTACATCCGAGGCAGCTTGTCCATAGACCAATCACCGAAAAGCTCGAAGATCGACGAATGGATTAGTATTGCCATGTTCAAAGGCGTCCGCCTGAGAACCCCGCAAAGAGAGCGATATCAATGGAAGTTTCACTTGATGGACCCAAGGCCAGAGGCAGACCGAAGAACACCTGGATGTGTCAAATGAAAAAGCAACAACAACGCATTGGTCTCGGCGACGACACGATCCAAGATAGAGCTGCTTGTAGAAATATGCTGAGATATTACCGCCAAAACGGGCGATGTGCCTACACCGCAGTCCAGATTTGATATTTCAAAGTTATGAACTTGATCGAGAAATGACATATCATAACATCGCATGGGGAGGTACATATGCGACTCATATAAAACCCCTGGGTATAACTCAAGACTGGATATTGAGGGTTATTTTAGAAGTTAGCAGACGCTTTCGCACTCAAGAGCTCTATGAATATTTTCTTGTTCTAAAAGTTAGGCAGCTCTATTTTGTCAGGTGTACCAAGTTTATTTTAGAGCGAGAATTGTTTTCACCATTAGCTCATACCTATGTCACTAGGCGAAATGGCATAGATTGGTTTGTTTGTACCTAGTGCAAGAACCAGGCTTGGCCAATCATACTTTAAGACTTCGACTGCTACAACATTTAATATGCTTCCACAATATATAAAACACCTTTCGTATGAACTTCCGATTCACTCTTTTATGCGCATTCTAAGGTACTGGCTGACAAATAGTTTCCTGGCGGCGAGACTATGCCGCAACAAATCAAATGAAATACATATATGTACTTTTAAGAATGAAGAACAAATTAGTTTTGTCAACTTTTCGTAAGACTTTTAATGAGTTCCTGTTTATTTTTACATGCAATTTATTCTATACAATGCCTACAAGAATATTTTTTTTCTTAACTATTTCACTCTTATAAGTAAATAAATATAATATAATGTAACTAGCTTCTTCTTGTAGCGGTGCAGAAAGGCGTGAAACCTCTGTGCATCTATGTGGGTACGATTTATGGTTCGTCAATGTTTGTGTCCGTGAGGTCTAAGGACAAAAACATAGCTGCTGCGATAAGGTTTTCCCACAGCGATATAGGGGTAAGATCAGTGGGCGCAGCGGGGCATTGAAACAAGTGACCAACATCATGAGGAGTACCATTGCAGTTTGGACAGATGTTTTGGATGTCCGGGTTTATGCGAGAAAGGTACGAATTAAGGCGTGAACAAAAGCCCGACCGAAGTTGAGCTAGTGTTACTTTAGTGGCTCTCGGGAGCCTAATCTCCTCAGGCGAAATTGGTGGTGGGCGCTCTGAGAGGACTCTATTCGCACCTAAACTCACGATAGACCGATTCACTTCTTCAGTGTGGATCGCTGCAATGGCGGCTCGGTATGTAACTTCATCGTAAGGGTCCCGTTTGTATCCCTGAACCTCTCTCTCAAGGCCTCGTAAACCACGCCTGACATGTCGTGGTGGAGGAATTCGGTCCATGAGATGATTATTGGGATGATCCTCACGGTAGCAACCAACAAGATACTGTTTTGAGAGTAGGAGATTGTGATCACGTATTGGCATCAATTTCGTCTCCTGATGTAAGTGATCCTGGGCAGACATCAGAAGGCAACCTGTCGCGATGCGTAGAGCGGCATTTTGGCAGACCTGAACTTTGGACCAGTTTGTGTCACATAGACTATGTGTCCAAACTGGGGCAGCATAATCAGCGGCCGCTCGACCCACCGCTTTATAAGTAGCTAGCATGGTTTCTTTATCTTTGCCCCAGGTGCTACCAGAGAGCTTTTAGGAAGTTGTTCCTACTGCGCATTTTTCACAGACTGAAGCTGCATGATTCGCAGACGTCATCATGTTCTCTAGGTGAAGCCCGAGAATTTTGGGGTTTTTAACAGTAGGAACAGAATTGTTGCCAATACGTATATCCATCTCCCATCGGATGTCCTCCCACCAAGTGGCTAGAAAAGTCGCAGAGGATTTGGACGCAGAGATGGTGAGGTTTCGGCGTTGGAAAAATGCCTGTAATCGTCCTAGATAGCGATTAATTCGGAGGCGCATTTCATCCTTATCATTCCCTGTGGCGAGTACGGTGCAATCGTCAGCATAGGAAATCACCTCGATTCCTTCAGGTGGTGTAGGAAGGCCGGACATGTAGATGTTGAACAGAGTGGGGGAGAGTACCCCTCCCTGTGGAACACCTAATTTGATTTTCCTAAACTTAGAACGTTTGCCTCGAAACTCGGTGAAGGAGTGCCGACCAGCTAGATAATTGGCAATCCAACGGATCTCTTGTGCAGGAAGATGCATACTCAACAAGTTTGCTAAGAGCATTGAGTGATTGACCTTATCGAATGCACTTGATAGGTCTATTGCCACCAGAATAGTTCTGTGACAACGACTGCGTTGATTTAGCCCATCACGAGTGCGTGTAGTGATCGCATCGAGGGCAGTGGTGGTACTATGCATCTTCCTGAAGCCATGCTGGTGAGGTTCTAGCTTCGCATGTGCAACAAGAGTGGGGTGAATAAGGGCCTCCAGCGTCTTTGCGACAGGAGAAAGTATCGTAATGGGGCGGTAGGATTCCCCGAGATTTGCGCTCTTCCCTGGCTTGAGACAGGGAACAATTCGACCTGTTTTCCAGATTTCAGGGATGGCAAGCGTGGGCATCGACAAGTTAAAGGCGGCCGTGAGATACTCAATGGCTGGAACAATCTTTTGAATTAAATTAACTTACTGCAAACTTCTACTTGAGTACATAATTGTAACTGTCAGTATTTATTTAAGAAAAAAAAATATTTATTCCTTTTTAAGCAACGGATGTTGATTTTGAAACTTCTCAAGTCACAGAATGAAAAATTTAAATGTTCAAATCAACCGTTACTGAAGGATCAAAATTCAACAAAAAATCAATAGAAGTGTTACACTTTTCATACTAGAAACTCTTTTGAAAATCGGCCGACTCAATTTTAGTATCATCATCATCAATGTGTCACGATAGCCCGACGTCGGGCCTTGGCCGCCTGAATCGTTGACCTCCAATTGTCGCGGTTGCGTGACCTTGTCCTCCAGTTTCGGAAGCCCTGGTGGGCGTCTTCACCTACGGAGTTCTCCCAGCGAGCTCTCGGTCGTCCACGCAACCTCGCTCCGTCAATTCGTTTTGCGTTCATCACTTTCTTTGGCATGCGATTATCGTCCATCCGTTGTACATGCCCCGCCCATTGCAAACGTTGAAGCTTCACGATTTTCGTTACTTCCAGCTCATCGTACAACTGATACAACTCATGGTTGTATCGGATACGCCATTGATTTCACTCGCGAACGGCCCCGAAAATTCGCCGAAGGACCTTTCGTTCGAATCGGTCTAGCAAAATTTCGGAGGCTTGGTTGAGGGTCCATGTTTCGCAGCCATAACATAGCACGGGTCGGATGATCGTTTTGTACACGCGGAGCTTCGTGTTCCTGTGCGCAAGTTTCGAATTAATTATAGGGAGGACCGAGAAATATGTCTTATTGGCTAGTTGTATCCGTCGCTTAATTTCGTCGGTTTCGTTGACGTCCTTTGATAAGTTACAACCCAAATAGTTAAAGTTGTCTACATACTCGATGTTGAGGTCCCCCACTGTGACGCTTGAATTTGCTGGCGTCCTTGTTTTCGATTGCATCATGCATGATCAGGCGAGTTGTTATAGACAATAAGGGCAGAGCTAGTTAATTCGTGGGAGCTTTTCCAAATCCCGATATTAGCATGTCCGAAAACAAATTAGGGAGGTCAATATACAGAAATATAGCCGAAATTATCAGAAGCAGCAAACTTCTCCCTATAAGAATGAATAGTGGAACAAGTAATTGCGGCATATCGCATAATAACGCTAGGGGCTATGATTTCGTCCTTTATTTAAAAGTCAAGGAGCCCTTTCCTTTTTGACGGGAATTAGAGATCAACCAAGTAAATCCTTAATTTTGATGAAAAGAAGAGGAAGCCTAGCAAGGGTGTTGCATCTTTAAAACACAACTTTCAAAAGAAAACTAATGATACAGTTGATAAATTCAGAAATTAACGTGACGTGATAAGTAAATATGTACTCAAACAAAACCTTGTTCCTTATTTTATTTCGCCCCTTCTTATTCCATCTGTAGTCCCCATGGTTTCCTTTTCACTAAATCGAAGTTGAAATTGATTTTAATTTTCAGTTTTTCCATTTCCATTTTGCTTAATCTAAAAAGCCGCCCCGGGCGACCGCCCGGCTTGCCCCCCCCCCCCCTTAGAGCGGGCGCTGGTTCTAAGACGAACGCAGGAGTAGGTATCAGAGTATACTCTGAGAAACTGAACATTCATTTGTCTCTCAGTCTCACTAACTTCTGCAGAGTTCTGCAAGCAGAGGTCTCAGCGATTTTGGAGGCACTAAATTGGTTGAGTTGTCACGTCGTCACAAGAACGAAAGTTATTCTCTTTACTGTTAGTCAGGCTGCTATGTATTAGATCACTAGAATCAGTGCTAACCACATGAAAGAACATGGAGAAGTGCCGCTTAGTACTTAGAGGGATGGGTCGTTTCTTCGATTTTACTGGCTTCGAAGGCAATCGACGCGCAGACGACTTGGCGCGAAATGCGTTAGCTGGTAGCGTTAAAGGCCATCGATGCACCACGAAAACACCACCTGCGGCATGTGCAATGGTAATAAAAACCGCTGTAGAGCGCAGGACCAATGCAAGATGGACCTATGGTTTTACTTGCGATACGACGAGGATGATATGGCCAAAGCTAGATATTGGTCGATCAACAATATTACTGTCTTTGGACAGGAAGCATATTCGTAATGTGGTGGGGGTTATAACGGGGCAGTGTCCTATTGGAAATCATACTATAGCAGACTCCGAATTCCCCACAATGACTTCTGTAGAAGTTGTGATGACGAAGAGGAGGAAGAGAACGTACACCACTTATTTTGTCACTATCCTGCTTTGGCCGAGAAACGAAGCCGTTATCTTGGTTCCAGGTAATTTTAAGATACGGACGATCTTCGTGATGTGAGCCTAATACTGCTCAACAAATTCATTGTTAGCACGGGTTGGTCCTCAGCTTAAGAGGTTATTATATATTCGAATTCTACAGAGGTATCACAACGGACCAAGTACATATTGGTCTAAGTGCGCAGGGTGTAAACCTAGCGGCCCCTTTACCTAACCTAACCTAATCTAGTGGCGTATGCGGATGACGTAGCGATAGTAGTACCAGGAATGTGTCTCTCCGTGATCAGTCAGATCATGGGAGAGCCCTCGGGTTGGTCAGCAACTGTCCCAGAAGCTGTAGCCTCCTCGTAAACCCAGGCAAAACAAAACTGATGCTGTTTACTACAAAAACCAAGTTTATAGGCAATTTCGAGTCAACGGTACATATCATATCATTTCGGAGTGTATATTGCAAGCACTATATACATATTTCCTATCCGCACATGTACGGAAATTATGGAACGCGCCGAGATTCGATCTCCGGACCTCTAGATTACTAGCATCGTAGAGTTCGACTCAACCAAATGAGCCACAGAGCAGAACTCGGTCTCGTTTCAACTTTGCAGATTTGGCAACAGCATTAGAAAAAAAATGTTTGAAATTCCAATTATAAATCAGTTAGTTGGCAGAAACGTTAATATATAAAACCGCGCGAAAGTCAGTTTATATGAAATTTTATATGATGTGCTCCACCGTCCGAAATTGGCGCGAAATGCCCCCCTTCAGGGGCAGCTCAATTCCAGATAGTCCAAAATTGAAAATTTTTACAAAATATATTGACATTCAAATTTCAAGAAGTTTGCCTAACCCATTTATTATTTATTTTCAATATATGTGAAGCCAAATTGGCATTTTCTTAAGGTTCATCTACATTAGTCGCCAAATGGCTGCGCGTCCAAAAAGTGGCATCGCGTACAGCCATTTGGCTGCTACTTAGCATCCACACTATAGCAGCCAAATGGAGACAGAAAATGATATAACCAAAATATCATTTTGGTGATTTTTTTTAAATTTAATTATCAAAATCAGCCTCTGCGCGTTTGAATTATTACACGGCCATTCAAGAATTATTCAATTTCACACAAAAGAACGAACAAAAGTTGCAAAATTGTCACTTTGAATTTGACAAGCGGTTGGTTGAGTTGCCATATTGAATATCAAAACTAGACACACATCCAAATGGCGACTAGTTTGGATGGAATGACAACAGCCATTTGGCTGCACGTGACGCCATTTGGCCACTAATCTTGATAGTCCTTTAAAGTTAGAATGAATCTTGAATCCTTTTTTTTCTCACAAAAGGAAACTGTTATACAGATATTTATCCTAAAAGAGGAGAAACGTCCGCTATAGGGAAGGAAGGAAAATGTTTCATGCATTAAAATTTCCAATCTAGAGCAGTGGTTCCCAACTCAGAAACGTCTGCGGACCACTTAGCCTGAAAATGGATCTCAACAGACCACCATTCAATAATAATGAAACGAATCAAGGTTTCGTTTTTTTGTATTGCATTCAAAAGCTCACGCTCCCATCACAAATTGCCCTTGTTATTTTTTGTTTGTCATTTCCTATACTTAAAAATAAGGTGGAAAACCACTGATCATATAAAAATCCTTCGCATAATACATACTTACGTTATCTTGGTGCTTTAGTCTGAGGAAGATGATTTTTTCCAAAACTTGGTTGGACTTCCATCTCTTCGAAGGTGCAACCGATTGTCATTGGCCTCGAATTTTTATACTAACACCATCTTGTAGGAAGCATGATTTAAGATGTACATGTTTGCCAGGGGAGAAAAACTGTTTTGTTCTCGCCAACACTTGCCTCACCAGCTGACGTTTTTCTCGCACAGGAATAGGTGTCTTCTGGTCTGGAAGTGCTAACTTCGATTAAAAATTGTCCAGTAAACGGTATAGCTCGTTCTTTAGACACGGATTGGTGACAATTTTTAGCGCGAAAACCTTTTGAATTTTTGCAATCGAGTTCGAATTTTGATAAATAGTTTAAATAATTTCGGAATTTAGCACCTAAGCAACCCATCGCCTTCCCACAGACCTAGTAGCAGAGAATTTACTGAATAATCTGTTATATGGTAATGAGAGCGCCTATTTGGCATGTCAATTTAATTAGTCACAGTGTCCGGAGTCTCCCCGCGGACCACCTACGGGTTTCTCACGGACCACCCCCGGTCCACGGACCACCTCACAGTGGTGCCGTAGAGGCAAAAATTCAAAAAATTGATACTATTGTAGAGCTTTTGTGAATAGTTTATCTTATAGTAAACATTATGAAGATTCTTTCTGCAAAAAAAAATGGACCGATATCTTTCATAGATAAAAGTCAGCGGCTCTCAAAGTGTAGAGAATTGATTTTGCAGTTTTTGCACATTTTTCCATAATCAAGTTTCAATGAAAACCTTGACTATAAATTAGGATAAAACTTTGTTTTATGATTTTATTTTCAATATTTAGATTATAATTAATATGTTAGCATAAAAAAAAGTAAAAAAAAAATTTGGAAAAAAAAATTTAATTTTAATCATTGAAGGTCAAATTGACCCTAACTGGATTTTTCACATTGAGTTTTAACAACTACCTCCACGTGCCTCCAAGCGTCTGTTTATGCTACATTATTCCAGAAAGTCTCAAGATTACTAATATGTAAGAATCATAACCCCACAGGACCCCAGGCTACTTTTATAACCCATTTTGTTATGTCATGTTGGCTGTTTTAGACACGATTTTTGAATATCTACTGTAAAATATGTTGGGTCCTTTGAACCGGAGATAACCGTAGTTTTCATCCTATTGAACTAGTTTTTGGTGGAGAGTATAAAGGGACTCTGTCTTGACGCTCAGCCAAAATTTACCACCTCCCTTCCCCCTGGAGAGGAGCTATGGACGTTTTGACTTGAACAAGTTTTAGTAGGCGAATCAGGCGTGTCCCTGGTCGGAGCAACTCAATTTTTGGCAAACATCAACTTCATTTTATTAAGAATATTTCCCTAAGTTATGCTGGCTCAACTAGCTATTCTTGCAGAGTTACAGTAAAAAATGTAAATGCCAAAAAATGATAATATCCAATTTTATTTTTTGGTCTAGGGTATAATTTATCAAAATAAGTCAATTGTATTATATGTCATTGCAAAGGTAATTTTGAGTAGTTTAATAAGTCCTCGAACCATTTTGCTGTAACTTTTATAGTTTTTCTAATAATTAGGAAAAACTGAAAAATTATCCCCTCTCCCCCCTTAAAATCGAAATAACTTCAAAACGGCTGATCCTATCTGCGTGAAACCAATTCCATTCGATTTAGAATGGCCAAATACATTAAGATTGACCTGTTTTTATAATTTTTTCCAAAATTCGGGTTTTTCGCCCCACTGTGCGGCGAGACTATGAGACCGCAACAAATCAAATGAAATATATGTACTTTTAAGAATGAAGAACAAATTAGTTTTGTCAACTTTTCGTAAGACTTTTAATGAGTTCCTGTTTATTTTTACATGCAATTTATTCTATACAATGCCTACAAGAATATTTTTTTTCTTAACTATTTCACTTTTATAAGTAAATAAATATAATGTAATGTGACTAGCTTCAAATTAGATATCCATCCTTCACCACAAGCATGCTTTCAGGGGGATGTAGGTTAAGAAAAAAAAACATTAGAATGTAGAACTCTGATTGTATTATAGAACCGAATAAATTGAATTGAATTGAATTAATGTCGTAGAATATGAGCAAACGCTGGGGAATTCCATAATCTATAATCTGAAAACGGTTTCATAATTCTTCTCGGCCATTTTATGTATTATTTTTCGATTCCCCGGTCATTTCATCGTGGAAAATATGTAATACCTTTGAATTCATCCCAGATCTCAATAGCACCTTTTTGCTGATTTTGTTTAGCACGGGTGATAACTTTTTCGTCAACGGCGGCCGTGTAATCAACCAATGTCACATGGTTTGTCAATTTGTGAACCGCAAAAATGTTTGCGGATTGAAACTCGAGTGATGCACCGAAGAAATTCTACACTTGTAAGTCCCCGTCATCATAATAGTGGTGCGGATTTAATCGGTTGTTCACGATAAATGCTAGCCCAACGCTTCTTGTGCTCCGTCGGTTTTCCACTTGTGAAAACTGTACGAATTCCCGTCTTTTAAGCAATTTTATTTCCTATAGTACAAATATGCTCAACTTGATCCAGAAGGACTTTTAAGGCCCCGGCCTATTCAGGGAGCGTACATTCCAGGTTCCGAATGAGGTATCAGTTGTTCGTTGGCCAAGTCTTCGCTGGGGTAGATCCGTCCAATCCGAGGCTTTCAGTCTCGGCTTTTGTTTTTATACCCTTCGCTCATAGACTGAAAGGGTATATGTATTAACTTTGTCATGAAGTTTGTAACGCATTGAAGGAAGCATCTCCGACCATATGAAAAGTATACATATATAATCAGCTTGACGAGATGAGTCGATTGGACGATGTCCATCTGTCTGTCTGTCTGTCCGTCTGTTGCAGCGCGTTTTTCTCGGCCACTATAAAAGCTACGGAGCTGAAATTTTGCACACGTGCTTATTGTATGTTTGAATCACCGAAATTGGATCACTAGGTCATGGGGCTGCCATACAAACCGAGCCCCCCAATTTAAGATCTTCTAAGAAAAACTTTTTTATTTGTGCACCAATTTCAACCAAATTTCGCACAAATGTGTTTCTCTTGATGACACAATACATTTCTAAGAATGGATCAAATCCGATAATGGGGTCATGGGGCTGCCATACAAACCTAACCCCCCAAATTAGGTTCTTCTAAGAAAAACTTTTTTATTTGTGCACAAGTTCAACCAAATTTACACACAAACGTGTTTGTCTTGATGACACAAAACATATCTAAGAATTGATCAAATTTGACCATGGGGTCATGATGTGGCCATACAAACTCAACCCCCATTTTGGTTCTTCTAAAAAACATTTTTGCACCAATTTCACAAAACCATGAATTAATGTGTCTTTACTAAAGCAACAAAAAAGTTCAAAACGAATGGAATCGTACTGTGGGGTCATGCTCCCGCAACCCAATAAAATTTTAAATATTTTTATTTGCCCGCTTATTTCAACCAAGCCCAAAACTTTTGTCAAGACGGAAGGAAAAGAATGAGGAGGGGGATTAAATACAAGCCATAGGTACCCCCGAAAAGAACTTTTAGCCCAAGGAGAGCGAAGGGTATCCAAATTTCGGCCGCGCCCAAAATTAGCCTCGCCCTCGGGGGTTGGCGAGCGTAGCGAGCAGGGGGCGAAGCCCCTCTAGTTTTTTTTGTGTTTAAGCACCTTCCTTAAAAAAAAGTTTCATACAAAAATCCAAACTTCCTCCTAATTTTTCCTTATGTATAGTATTTTCTTCTTTATTTTCTAGGGTAAGTCTCGAGAGAATTAGACATAATTTGGGCTCAAACAAGCGTTGCAAATAGAAAGACTGCCATCTAATATTTGCTAAGAATAAGGCAAAAGTTTACTATGTACAAATGTGAAATAAAGTACTAACACCAAGAATTATCGGTTGACGAATTGAGACAACAGGGAGCAGAAATATATTCAGAAACATGAAATAGTACTCACATATTAGCATGCAATTCATGGGCCGCTTATCACAAACATTTTTCCGTTTCCTGCGCTCCAATCTATGTCGGAAAGGATCAGCTTACTGCAATTCCAAGAACGTACTCTCCAATCTATCAAAATCGCAATTCTGCTCTTTCTATTGCTTCTTATTTCTGGCTGTTAGCAAAGTCAGCACAAAGCCATCAGCCATGCCATGGTGTGTTGCTCGCGTACCTAACACAAAGCATTCTCCCACATCATGACTTATGGGACGGCCAGAGCCACTTTATTGTTTTTATTTAACCACTGCGCGACGCAGAGTCGTTCGTCGAGCCCAGGGATTTTGACACAAACTTTCAGCCTCTGGGCGACAGAAACCTTGCGTGCCTTCGCCGTTTTAATTGTCTCCCAGTTTTTGGGATGCAAATTTTGGGCTGGCCGCGACTCTGTTCACTAGACAAAAAAAAAGTTCGCGGGTTGTAAACCTTTGTTAATGTTTATGTTCCAATAGCGCCGCGAGAGCGTACATGCAATACAGCGATGAAAGACCGCGAGGGCTAGTTCTGTGAGCGCGTGTGGGTGAGGAAATGTCAAATGAAAACGCTCTGCGTTCGAATGTTTGCATGTGTATGCGTCATGTATCTTTTTCATCAAAGATTTTTGTTATGTTTCTCTTTTTTCATTAGCCGCAAATATAATTTGTGTGGTGGCTCTTTTATTTTTTTTTGTTTTTGTAATACACTACACCGCCACAGTATCGTTCATCATCATGGCACGATCGGGAGAGAATTTTAATTAAACTTGAATTATATTTCACTTCTCCCACGGCAGATTTGTGTTGTTCTGACCGGTAGTCGCCGAGGAATGAAAAGAACACAAAAGGACCACTGGCACTGCACACAAATTTCAGGGCGAGATCTGAACGCCGCCATCGATTAATCAAACTCGCGGAAAATCGCGCGCTGGACACGATTATGATGTCAATTAGCATGCGGAGACATCCTAGACACGACAAGCAAACGACGAACGGGCAATGTGCAAAATTTTCAAGATTTTTCACAGGCGGGCGACGTTTTTTTACGTCATATCAATGTCCCGATCGCACTCCCGAAAGGATGACATTCGCGAAGGTTTATCTCGAATCGTGGGCGGTTTATTGAATTGCGTTTACGGACACTGGTTGACCGGTTAGTTTTCAACGTGCGGATTTATCGAAAACGACAAGAACAATTCTTATAACTCGCACTCGAATATTTTTGTTCGCGATAGATACGATACGCCATGATTCCGACGGACGATGGCCATTTTCGAAATGCGAAATAAACTTGTATCAGAGGCAGGTGGCGTTGTGTCGTTAAGTGGAATGGTATGATTACGGACGGGCATAATTATTGTTCGTTTACTAGTAAGAACCTTTAAAATTCTGCAATGCACTGACTTTGTATTCCATAACTGTATAATTAAACAATTTTCAGCAAAAATCAATCAATCAATTAGGAGTCCCGAAGGCCGTTCAATGTATACTTAAGAAACTTTAATATTTACGACATCATTTGTGCTATTTTTGGGGTCAAGTGGGTTTTTTTTCTTATAACCCCATGTAAATTATGGTAATGAAGTCTCAAAGACATATGCTTGCGTCACGAACGTCTTTTTATTTTGTGGTTTTGCTTTAGTGATCACCATTATGGTTGAATTACATATCCCGCGTCAGCATCGGCAGAGGCATCAGCAGAAAAATTTCAATTTAGAACACACGCATTTGCCTTTGATGACCCACATTGACAGCAGAAGCAGAAAAAATGCTTCTGCCGCTGCTGCTGCTGTCAATGTAGGTCATCAAAGGCAAATGCGTGTGTTCTTAATTGAAATTTTTCTGCTGATGCCGATGCCTCTGCCGATGCTGATGCTGACGCGGGAAATGTATTTCAACCATTATTGCCAGTAGCAACAACACAAGTCAAAACCACCTTCACTAGAAGCCGGGAAGCAGCAATACATGCACACAAAACGAGCCTATGAACATGTCGTATATACGTTGCACGATGCACTAACACAAGCACAGCGCATGTAAAAAAACCGTGTCTGCTCTGATAAAAATCGCGAAAACATGTGGAAAATTCACTTTTTGTCGGGATTTTGTTCTTTCACTGCATTCTAGACACTTTAATTCACGACACATTCCACTTTTCGCGACGAAAATCGACCGGGAACCAATACTTTTCGTGTAAAGTTTGTCGCGACCCAACCCGATTTTGCCTTTACCGCAATGTAAATTTTCGATCTGAACAGGCCTATGATTTGGCGCTTAAGTATATGAACGTGTTCTGCTTCCGGGCTTTGTATAAAGATGGTTTTGACACAAGTAGATAGATATCTACCGGCAGTATACCGTCAGGCAGGAGAGTACCTATGCTTTAAAACAGATGAGTATTTATTCCTCTGAGTGCTTTAAGGTCCCTCTAGATTTTTTTTCCATCCACACTAGCAGCCAAATGGAGACAGAAAATGACATAACCAAAATTTCATTTTGGTGATTTTTTAAAACTCAATTATAAAAATCGGACTCTGCGCATTTGTATTATTACACGGCCATTCAAGAATTATTCATTTTCACACAAAAGAACCAACAAAAGTTGTAAAATTGTCACTTTGAATTTTACAAGCGGGTGTCAAAGCGGTTGGTAGAGTTGCCATATTGAATATCAAAACTGGACGCACAGCCAAATGGCGACAAGTTTGGATGGAATGACAACAGCCATTTGGCTGCACGTGTCGCCATTTGGCGACTAATCTAGATGGATCTTTACGATTAAAAAAAAACACTTGTTCCTGCTACAATATATTATTTTTGCATATGTACATTTCGGGGGCAACTCGCTCCCTGTCCCTTCTTCAGTGCATTCGGGAGTAATCCTCCTTCTTCAGTGCATACCATCTAAGCTTTACGCTTCTTCCTTCCGGTACATCGAAATCTTCGGACCTTCCGTATTTTATTGACATGGTTCTTGATGTCAAATGGGGATTTCGTCAAGAGCATCTCTCCTCTGCAACCTGGGTAAAAACCACCAGACACCTCGTGCTCAACACCTTACTGGATAGAGGGACGATATGTTCTCCTCGACACATACGTACACTGGTCCAAGGTTTGTTTGACCTGTTACTAGTTGCCGCGGCTAACTAACCGACAAGTAGCGGTGCTTTTTACATCCGGACGGCACCTTTTATTTGATTTTTCAGCATTTTCGAAATTCGGGCCGAAGGGACATCAATCCATAAATTAGATATGTGTATGCACAAACGCCATTCTCCCTACCTAGCGCCTTCGTTGCTCAGGTTATGAGTAGCCGTCAGCTTTATACGCTCGATTAAGGGGGATTATCTCCCACCAGGGAAATCACCACGAAATGTGCTCGGTTTGATAACGACTGAATTCCGGCGGGGGAAGTCAATCATACACTAGCCACTTTACAATTTGCAGCTCGGGTATGAGTAGTATAACGGCGGTATAACCAACACCCAAAAGGAGCAGGTTCCATTGGGAAGCAGCAACAGCACAATATGATGTCTCCATTTAAAATGGACTGGAGGTTTTCTGATACTGATTTCTAATGTATTTTCGCTCAAATAAAGTTTGATTTGATACATATCTGACAGAGTAAGTTCTCACATTTGTATTTCAAATTACCTATCGTTGTTTGCACTTTGTATGACAGAGTAACACAGTGTATGTGTCACTTAAGAAAGTGCCCTTTTTTCCTTCCCTTCTCTTATAGGCTTTTTGAACTCTGTCTCTGGCTCTCAGAATAGAATTTTTCTGAGAGCCAGACACAGATGGCTGTTAATCGGTAGAGAGAACAATGAGTACAATTTATGCTTTAAATGAAAATTGTCATTTGAAATAATAAAGTTGGGTCTAATTGAACTGGTCCGTTATACTCAGTACAAAATACTGAATTCCTGAACCAAATAACATAAATTAAAATTAGAGAGTGCTTAGTAGATAAAACTCGAATCCCCTATACGACTCTATTCCCTCTAGTAGTAACTTTTACACTTTTCGCGTGTGCGCAAACGTCGCATTTTAATCTGTCAATTCACTTCACACTGCTGACTTTTGTGTACAAACAATTGGTCTGTCTATTCCATGGTCTTTTCATTGCTCTTTCCACCCCTAAAAAGTGCGTCGTGAATTTGACTTGCACTGAGACAGCACCTGTGAAATTATAAAGATTACATTCTCGTAAACCAGCATTTGAATACGTGCAAAACGGATTCCGTACAAAAAGTCGACATGAAACCAACACTTGTTGCCGACGAAATGTTTCCGGAGGGTGCTGGCTTTATGGATTTGGAGGAAGTAAGTTTTGTGAATGGTTGATTGAGACCATTCACGCAGTTACTTTATATTTTGTTTCAATGCTATTGTTACTGCCAAGATAATTACTGAATCTTACAATTAAATGAATCTTTTTCATATCTCGTACTAACTCAGGCTGGCGGATCGTCAGGACTTCTAATGGATTTGGCGACCAATGAAAAACACGTCCATTCTGATTTCTTCAACAATTTTGATGATTTGTACGATGAAGACGAAGAATCGCCACAAACGGCTGCGCAACTGAACAATGTCCAGCCTCAACCACAACCGCAACCGCCGCAACAACCATCACAAAGTGGCAGCAATTAGTTGTGTTAATTCAAAAATGGAAGTACATATTGGTGTCTGGCGATATAACTTTGTATGAAAATTAAAACGAGTCAAATAACCTTTGGTTATTTTTCCTAATTTATCCAATTTTGTATTTTTTTTGTCCCAGACAGTGTTTAACTTGCATGCTTTTTATAAAAATTGCCAACTAGTTGGCAGGCTGTTGTAGCAATAGAAAAGAACGAAGTAAATTACTCATAAATAGTGACAGTTTTAGCAGAAGAAAAACTGCTTAAAATGAATTCGTCCTGACAATAAAAACACTCTGCTAATTATCATCGAGCAATGCGCTGAATTCAACCATCCGTTTCACTAGCTATTGATTGATTTTGAAATCCCGGAGAAGCTTGTTGCTATTACAAGGACAAATGTTTCGTTTTGCATAAAAGTAGTGTGTCTGAGATACGAAGTGGTATTCTCCAAGAATGCATTTAATCTTCTCATTTCTCATTTTTTCATGATAGTCTCTGATGCTTGCTATTGAATTGAGATGCTATTGTATGGATTACTGCAAATGTTGCCAAGAAACAAGATTTTATGAATGTCGTATCTTCTTCAGCAAAAGAGCGTAAGCTGCAACCTATAGCCCAGAGTACAATAATGGGTTGTTGGCACTATATGCCCCACTAGTGTGAAAGTCTACTGAGATGACGACGTGTTACAAAATACAGACCGTAAAGGAAACAACAACAAAATTTCGTGTATACCTTTACTAACTAATAATCGAGCTGATTGATATTTAACAAAATCCAAGGAAGCAGAGATTCGGCAACTCAACATTACGGAAAAAAGGTCTCTGACAACATGCTGCCGATTTTTTTCAAAGAATACTGACCCTAAAACGAATTAGAAGGACACTAATCAGATCAGACCTTCTTTAAAGGTTCAACGGTCTAGATGGAAGTTGTACAAAAAGGAGTCTTAAGTATAGAAACGATCGCATCAAACAGGCCACGACACGGCATTATCTCCCAATATTCTGGGAATATGGAGGTTCTATTCTATCTAGAAGAGTGCCGCTCTTGAAGCGTTCTTCAACGTGATGCTGGACGAGAAAGTCAGCTCATGAGACTGGCAACGGTATGCATTATGGAGAATTATCTTACCTTGGGGGGCTGATTCTACAAAGGAAGGAACCCGGGATTGTTAATAAGTGAAATCACCATGAACAGGATAGAAAGATGAGCTATATATGATACACCTACTAACAACCGTGACGCTGAGCAAAGAATGGTTCAAACAGAATGCAGCATGCATCATCGAAACAGGTAGGTGGAACGGGTATAATTCAGTGGTAGAAGAGCGCAAGCGGACAATAGAAGTAACTCACTCAAGGGTTTCAGGCAGCTTCAAAAGATAATGAAATGCTTGGATGTGGACCTTGTTTCGACGAGCAGATAAGCCGAGCTGGGCGACAAGCTAGATTCAACCTAGGAGAAGCGGCTAATGGCAATCAGGTGGAATAAACATGCACGAGAAGCGGACGTTGCCAAGAGGAACAAAAAGAACCCCGGGACGCCAAAATCGATGGTAGCGAGATATATGGTCGAGACAACACATTATCATATGTATTACGGCGAAAGTTGGATGCTTTGGAAAGTTTGAAGTTTTTGAGGAGCTCGGAACACCGCACTCAGGTAGCTGCGGTTGCAACGTCTTGAAGTGTGTGGATGGCACTCAACACCTATTATAATTTGCTGGTCAAAGTTCAAAGGTTGGCATCTCTTTTCATAACAGGAGCTTTTCGCACTACACCTTCATTCGGATTAGATATGGTGCCTGCTCCCATTGGACGTTTTTGGTCAACGGATGGCTGCATGCATGGCCTTACGCCTACGTGAAACTGCCTATGGCGAGCGCTGGATTATGGGCACTCATATATACTTCGTAACTTTAACCTGCCCCCATCGACTGACTACATTGTTCCCTATCACTTTTTTGGTAGAAACCATTGTAGCTTCCCGTCAAGGGAATCTTGGAATAGTAAGAGGCACCTGGTCAGTGGACCCATTGCAATCTATACTGATGGCTCCGAGACGGATGCGGGAGTTGGTTTGGGAATGCACTCGGATGAATTGAATATTAATTTGTCTTTCCGCCTCCCTAATTTCTGTAGCGTCCTCCAAGCAGAGGTCACAGCGATACTGGAAGCCGTAATTTGATTGGGTTGTCACGTCGTCCCTGGTAGGGACGTCATTTTATTTACTAATAGTCAGGCTGCAATTCGATCACTTGATTCAGTGCTAACCACACGAAGAACTATTGAGAAATGAGTCGCTTCTTCATCATTACTCTATGTTGGATACCGGCCCATAGTGGCTTTGTGGGCAATCACTACGCAGATGACTTGGCCTGATATGCGTCAGCAGCTAACCCTGAAGACGGCCGCGCCAACTTCAAAATACCTATTCTTACCCACCGTGTTGTAGGAGGGATACCTGTCCTTGGACTACTAAAACCTATCTCTAAAACTGCACTAGCTACAAAACTAAAATCAAAACTTTGCCAAAGCCAACAAATTTTCCTAAACATAGAATTCATCCTACTAGGGAACATTACAAAGGAACAAAGGACGAAATTTCTTTGTCTTTTTAACGACACGAGCGAGTACACAGTAAGTGTACTGTACTGTAAAGCGGACAGACATTGAGCCGCTTATTTTGAAAGTGGCATAAGTCCAGTTTTTATGAAAATTTAGTTAATGATGGCATTTCCTGTCTTTGGCAGTTTCTTTCTATGACAAAAAAATCAAACGAAAATTTCAAAAATGTACTGTTATTTACATAGTCACAAAATTGGAGTCTTAACAGCAACTTCAAAGTGTTTATTTTGAAACTGGCGTAAGTCCATTCGTGTGACTTACTCCACTTTCAAAATTAACATTCTTAGGGCAACATAAAATTATCTTCTGATCAGAAAATATGATAGAATTTTGATTTTTTGTAAATTATTTTTAATGTGCTTGTCAAAATTTTATAATATTTTTCAGTAAAATTAAATGGGATTTTTCTGAGAAATTTCATCAGAATAAAATGAAAATATGGAAGAAAATGTCTTGAAATATAGTGAAGTGAATAGCCCATCAAACTTTTAATTAAAATGACTGACATTATAAATTGAATGAATGAATTGTTTAGAAGCATTATGCGAGAAAATTATGCTATTGAAAATCGGAAATTGACATCAGCTTGGGCTAGTATTTGACAATGATGCGTGGAAGAAATTCGAAGCCCATTGGCCCGTTAAGTTCTCAAATGCCTAGGAAAATTACATATATCGGGTTTTGTAATTCGGCTTGGTTTTTTTTACAATAACCATGATTTTCCTTTCTTTTGTTTCCCTAAGAATCTTTTACGTATTTTTAGAGTTATATACGAACAAAAGAAATTAGAAAATGCAAATACAAATCTTGCTGATATTTTTAATGTAACTGCAAATCATAATTTTCAAAAAAAAAAAAAAAAATGTTTCTATAAAAAAAAAATGTTTTGGTTTTGAAACAAATATGTATCACCTTCTCTTTGTGAAATCGAGTGTTCAAACTCTTTCTTATGCCTACATTCAAATATGTAACTACTAAAAAAATTTGTCATGTTCGGGTTTGAAAGAGAATAAGAAGTCACCTGACCAAGTGTGAACTTTACAGACTTCCAGAGACCTATAGTTACATTTTGAGTGTTTAAAAAAAGAAATAAAAGGAAATTTCCAAGAAAAGTACACTGTAAAAACAAGGTTGAATTTTACATCGAAAACTCATTGAATTTTACACCTTTTTTCTCGCAAAATTACAGTAAGCTTTTATTTTTAAACAAAATTTCTAGTAAGCCCACAAAATAGTGTAATATTACACTGATTTTTTTATATTACTCTATTTTGGAGTAATTTTACACCACATTTGGTGTGAAGATGTGTGATTACTTTATTTCTGTGTAACTTTACATTTTCAGTGTATATCTTCATGTAATATTACGATTTTGGTGTAAAAAATTACACCTACATTTGTGTAAAACTTAGTGTGTTACAATACTTTTGTGCATTATTGTATTTTCCTGTATCCCACAAGTGGCTTGTTCTGTGTGCAGAGTCTGTTCCGTTCGAAGTGCGTTCGTGTGAGCATCATATTATTGTTATTGTTGTAGCGCTTTCTTGCTCTTGAACCGAAGGGGGTGTAGCAGCTCTTTGCCGTTGGAATAACGGGTAGCTCCAGGACGATTTACATCGAAGAATACTATTATAAACCCAGATGTAAATTAACATATTTGCCGGTGTCAGTTTACATTTTTTCCAGTGCAAATTTGCTTATTTTTGATTTAAATTTACATAAGTCTAAGAGCAAGTTTACTTATTTATGTATGTGTGCAAATTTACTTATTACCGTTTGTAGATTTACACCAATTTTGTAGAAAATATTTACACCCTAAAGCGTAAAATTCATATCGTGGTGTAAATTTACTACTTAGAAGGAAAAAAGTTTCCTCCTATTATTGGAGTAAAATTTTTTCGAGTGTAGTCATACTGACGCAAATTTGATATCGTTGTGGAATATAGACAAATTGCGCGAACCTTTTTTTAGAACAGAAAAACTTGAAAATATTTGTTTGATTTCTCAGTTGCACATAGAAGGTCGCATTTTTCTTAAAACCAAAACGGTTTTTTTTTAATAAAACTTGAGAAATATCGGATCGAACAGCAAGTTATAATTCGACTTTCATTTGATTGCAAAAATCCTTTATTATTGTTAGTCTTATCACTAAACGGCCAGAAATGTTGGTATATAAACTGGGGGGGGGGGGGGGGGGGGTTGTTGTGATAATGTCAAACGAATTAATGTCAATTGACGTTATTTCGTCGTAAAAAGGAAATAAAGGCAATTGGCATTAATTCCTTTTGCCAAAGGGAAATAAAATCAGTTGATATTAATTCGCTTTTGAAAAAAAATTTCCTCCCAGTGGATAGGCATATATTAAATATTTTTTGTTAGCCCAACACGAAATGAAGTTTTTATTTTATAAGCTCTGAAATTTACCGAATCAAATTTTCGCTTTAGTTGATATGATTCCTGGGTTCATGTAAACTAAAGTGGAAATCTGCTTGAAGGAACCGAACCGAAACAATGTACTTGTCTTCATTGGACTTCTTAGGTTCCTATGGATTTCCGCTTTAAATCAGCGGAAATCTATTAGATCTCTGTTTTACTTCGATGTGAGTGTCGTTTCGCCTCGAATGCTCGAAGAAAAGCTGCGATTCTGGCAAAACAACAACAATGGTTGATATTTTCATCGAATAACCTGTTTTAATTTGATAATGAGCCCAGGAACACTAAGACAATACTTGTCTGTATTGGACTTCTTAGGGTCGTATTAACTAAAGCGGAAATCTAATGGAAACAATGCGACAGAAAAACATCTGAAGCGCATCTACTTACATGATTAAGGTGAGCAATTGTTGTTCAGAGTAAACTTTCTTTTATTTGCCACAATTACTACCAATACCCAAAAAAAACTGAATGTAAAGTACCAAATTAGCTGTTTTTCAAAAAAATATAACCGTGTTTTCAATCCCAACTTATTTATCAGCCAATATCAAAAATTGACTTTATTTCGCTTTGGGGGTTGACAGTGTTTCGTTTTCAAAAACGAATTTATGTCAATTGACATTATTTCGCATTTGGGTGGGAAATAGTGGCAATTGACATTAATTCGCTTGAAGTTATCACCCCCCATATAAACTATACAATTTTCGTATACATATAAATCCATAAAATTTTCAGATAAATATGTATTGCGCTCTAAAAAAAAGTATACGAAAATATTATTAATTTTATAACAATAATATAATAATAATTTCAATACCAGATACTTATTCAAATGTATATGATAAAAGAGTAAGCCATATTTATACGATTTATCTTCAGTTTAATCTAAATTTTTGTCCTTTTTTTCCATTATAGGACCTTTTCCCCTTAAATATTTTTTCTAGTAAAATAAGTTTGAGCCTCCTACGACTATGCCTATTTCAAGACAACAAAATATAAACGAAGTGTATTTTGTGTTTTTAGTGTGCTGTGTTGACTGGACTACAGACCAAACATTTTTCTTTCACACTTCTTGATTATTAAAAAATGTTAGATTAACAATTTTTAAAATATTCGGCTGTTTGAAGCTGAAACTGATCCATTATAGCGAAAAAATTACTTATTTTTATCAAATTGTCGGTTATCTCAGTTTACCGAATGAAAAATCTCTCTATCAGAATGGATCCCGTAATAAGCCGAAATTCGCAACCATAAAATCATCGACATCGATAAAATGAAAAATCAAGGGTCTGAAGGAAGCAATCTCTGTATCACTCAATTACCTCGAATTTTATATTTTTGTTCAGTTTTAGTGGTGACACGTTTTCGTTTGCCGCTTAATTTCACATTTGGGGTTTTTTCTAATTTTTTATGGAAAGCATTAACCGAAATTTCGTTTATTCGAACCACCCTTGTCGACATTAGTTCGGGATAATCGACGCTCTACTGTAGTAGGACAATTTATTAAAACCAAATTTTCAAATTTAAACGTCATTTTTAACATGAATTTACAATACACTTGCATGCAACGTGGAAGCTACACTTTAGAGCCAAAAAGCATTATAGCTTGTCATGCATGGTCGCAGTGGGATTCGAACCCAAGGCCCGAAAATTCAGAGCTACCGAATTCCAAACAACTACTACAGTTAGTTGGATACAGCCTTTTGTATGCAAAATTGGCGGCAGCAGGTTTTATGGCTCTCTCGTGAGACTTATCCTCTTGATAAGATCCCTGATGGCATTAGCGCTCACGAGAACTATGAGATATTATAATCGAGAAGTAAGACGAAGTATTTAAGAAAACTCAGTTGCGATCTGATTGGAATGGCACTACATTGCTGCTCCTTTAGAAACAGAGAAATTACCATTGTATCCAGTCGGAAGACCAATAATTCCAGAACACGTAGATAAAAGCTCGCCAGGCAGCGAGTAAAAATCCTTTTTGGTTGGTTACAGCTCTAGGTACTGCCTGAACTCGGAATGTCTTGAATTGAAGAATAAAGTGACACTTGCATCACTTTCACTTCTTTAACTTTGCACCAACAGCTTGATAATAAAAACGGACATCATCTATTAGGTTTACATTTTCACATATAAGTTTTCTGCTCGTCCTGTTTTTCCAATTCGCAGAGGAATTTCTTTTACCCCCACACGCTATTATTGCTGCCACCGGAAAAAAAAACAATCAATAAATTAAAACAATACAAAATTTTTAGCGATATTTCTTTTTATATCCTCTTATACGAATTTTTCTCATACAATATTACATTAAAAAATATTTCAATATTAAAAACTAGTCATTAACATGTTTTTCTTCTTCTTCCTCTTCTTCAATATTTTGTATATGTGTATGTTGGTAGAAAATAAAAAAAAAGTGAAAACATGAAAACAATATTGAACAAGTGTGACAAAATCTCTATATCTCAATACGCAAAGAACCATATTTATTTATGTTTAAAGACAACCTTAACTTATATTTTATTTTCTTCATCCGTTTAATTTTTTTCTTTGATTTTATTATATTTCTGTTAATTTATGATACACTTCTTTATTTATAATTTCTATATTTATATATATATATATGTAAATGTATATATAATAATAGTTGGTGCATTTTTTACTATCGAGTACATGACAAAATAGCAAAAATTCCATACAAATTTGACAGTTGTGTTCTAAAAAGAACCACACTCTAAACTAACTTCATGCGCAATTTTGTAGGCAACTTGTGCAGTTCTGCCCGGTATCCGATAGTAAAAAAACGAACGAAATTTCTCAAATACCAAGTGTTCTACAAATTGGTTTAGTTGCTAAACCTAATAAAAAAAAGAAGTAAACTAGTGCTTAAATTGATTCGAATAAAAATATACAACAGATTTTGGACAGTTCACTTTTAAATTTTGTATAAAGTGATAATGTTCATTCATGTAAAAAAAAATTAAGACAAAATAAAATATACAAAATTTTGAGAGTTTAAATTCAAATAAAATAACGAGTCATCACAATTTTGTTTAGAGATGCAGCAAAAAAACCTAATAATGATACCCCGGAGGGAATCAAGTTTTAAAATTGAAAAGCCATGCGGGACAATTTTAACTAGTAATTATATAAAATAAAAAGTGTGACTATGAATTCGAGCTTAAAATTGCGAGTAGTTGTTATAGGAGCATACCAACGCATGTAAAAGCCGTAGAATTAAACCGCAAAAAAATACAAGGTCAAGTTCGTGCGACAAAGCCTTGTTGTTCTTACAAGCATTCGCAATCATAGCCTTGGAGTTTAAAGACCTGAGCTGACAGTCTGTAGGGCGATAGGTGACAGGCTGTCACTTCAATTTTTTTTTGGACTTTCTAACTCTAATGCTGGTAATATAATGAACGTGAAATTGCAACGTATCGCCAGCAATCAACCTTGGACGGTACGCAGCCATTCGTATCCAACAATATTAAAGTGACTGTCGCCTTTCGCCTTACAGAATGCCACCTCAGACCGTACATTTTATTGTAAAAGAAAAATATGAAAACGAATAAAAATATTTCTTCACTTAGTTTTATGTTCACATTTTTTATATACTTCTTTAAAAAAAAGAGACTTCATCTTGTTGTTTCATTAAACCTAATAAGCGATAGAGAAATACATATACAGTTAAAATATCTTCATTATCCTAAATTCAAATTACAATTGCAAAGATTGTAACAATACCAACTCAGTCGTTATTGTTTCTATTCATATAATCATATATATATATATATCTTTTGTCTCTATAATTAGCAGTTATTATTCTGTTCGTTTTTTTTTTGTTGTTGTTGTTTTATATTAAACATTGTGTGCGACGGTGTTGATTTTTTTCTCATGTTTTAGTTTTTTTTTGTTTGAAAAAAAAAAGAAGATGATGGCATTTTAAGGATGCAAGCGTTTACAATTTAATAATGGTGCTTTACTGTTCAGTCTACATCACTTGATTCGGATATTAAATCATCTTCATCCACAAGGCTCACCTGGTCGGATGACTGATCCATTGAGTGCAATGATTGTGGATCGAGTACTTCAATATTGGAATCGGAATCCCATTCGTTCATATCGACATCGTCTTGACCGCGACCATATGCTGTGGGAATGAAAAGGAAGAGATTAAATATTAGATTGAGATGTAATCAAATGAGTGTTTGTTGTAGCGGTGCATAAAGGCGTGAATCGCTGTGCAGTCTGTGGATGTGCTCTATTGTTTTTATTTATTATTACATCACGGTAACTAACCCAAAGGTATGAACCTCGATCATAAAATCGGCATAGCCGGCAGTACCTTTTAGCGGGCAGGCCCATTTTGTTAAAATGAGTTATACTTTATCCAATGGTGTCCCGTGAGGTAACCAACGAATAGCCTCAAGTCTCATGTATTATGGCGACTGACATCTTTTATCTCAAAGGGACAAATCAGATCTTTGAATTGACGCAACCCTGGAAGAGTATTCCATTGCTGTAGTCTTCCGTAGTGAGACCTTTCAATAACCAACAACATTGTAGTTGCCAGAAAGTCTGTTGACAAGCCGTGTCTAGTAAGTTCATCTGCAGCTTAATTTCCCTCAATGCTCCTGCGTCCCGGCACTCATGTAACATGGTAGATGTTTCAGAGACTTTACAAAATATCAAAACACTCCTTCACGATCCTAGATGAGAGTGTGTATGATGATAGAGTCTTAATAGCTGCCTGGCTATCGGCACAGGTAGTAACATGAGCGTTAGCGGGTTTCTTTAGTAAAATCTCCTCAGCGCAGACCCCAATAGCATCAATCTCCGCTTGGATATGAGTGGTAGGAGGATTGGCCAGATGCCCATGGTGACTGATATTCTAGTCCCAGGTCTAAATACCAAAGCACCGACTCCCTCTTCAGCTTTTTATCCATCGGTAAGCGACATGGAACTACAATCGATCCATTTCTCGCGACGAGAAAGAGGCTGCAACTCCTGCTGGTTAACTTGTGTAACAACCTCCAGCCACCTTGAATCCAACACAAATGATGGGTTCCCTCTGGGCACCCTGAATTCAGACGTGCATATCTCAGGTTTGTTTGACTTGTGACTAACATTTGCTTAAAGCGATAGGTAGCGCTGCTTTTCATATCCGCATGGGGTCCTCTCCTCTCTACATCAATCTACAAACTAGCTAGGTATAGGCGCGTAGATATTTTGCCAGGTCCATTCTCCCTAACTAGCCTTTTCGTGGTTTGGGTTATGCGAAGACGCCAGCCCGAGGCTTTACACGTTCGCTTATAAGTTTATAACTGATTCCTCCCCAGCAAGAAAACACTGTGGCGTGTTCGTCCTAATATGACCGACCATCTGAAAGGAGAGGGAGAATGTCAGTGAGGCATGACTCGAGTGCACGGAATAGTCAATGCCCGAAAGTCTTTGTACAGATCCACGCCATGGCGTATCCACCATACTAGGAGCGGCCTCCCTAGGTCCGTAGTGTCACAACTCACCTAAATCCGTGAATACAAATATCCAGCGGTGTGAGACCAGCAATAAATTCGAATACCAACGTGGGGCATGTATGGATAGGTCCAGCCGTACCAACACAAGCAGGTCTTTGAAACTTCATATGGTGGTCTGCTCTAAGGACTTAGGCCACTTTACCCGTGCAGCATATGTCACAACAGGTAGGACCACCATCAAATGCATCCACTCAATCATTTTTGGAGTAAGAGAAACCTGCAGGTCCACATAATCCGAGTGGCTTTATCGACAATATTTTTGACCTTCGCATTTGTCTAATAATAATACCTAGACAGTTTACATCAGTAAAGAAATGAAGCATCGTGTTGCCTAAATAGACAGGGCTGAGATTAAGATTCAGTTTCCGGGTCAAAGGTCCCACTTTTTCACACCATCGGAGTACTAAATGGAGTGCTGCATTCATCACCTCCGAGACCAATGTGTCAAATTTGCCCCTTATTATTATGGTTAATATCATCGGCGTAACCGATGGCTTGATGATAACCAAAACGATGAGCATAGCGAGTAACTCGTCAACGAAAAGTGACCCAAAAATGGAAGATAGAACTCCACCCTGCGGGCAACCATTAACAGCCTTGACACACATTAAAATTGTTTGTTCGGTATTTTTCTGAGCTTAAGAACTCTGGATATTCTACCGTACCTAGTGTTGCCAACTGCACCTTCAATCTCAAGGAACGCGCAAAGTGCCCTTGCTCCGTGACTTAGATTTTTTTTTCAATTGGACGAGTATTGTCCATGAGATAGTGGTTCGGATGGTCCTCCCAGTAGCAACCGAATCGATATTGAAGAGACAGGAGAAACTTATGATCTCGCACGGGTGACATGCTAGTTCCCTGATGTAAATGATCCTGGGACGACATCAGATTAATTCTCTATCCTTTGAACAATTCCCACGAAACTCTGTGTAGGATTGCCTCTCCTTCCTTCTCAACAGCGCAGAGTCAATCACCGTGTCGAAAGCTTTCGATAGATCCAGAGCCAATAGGACGGTTCTGTCGCAGGACTTTTTATGGTTGAGGTCTCTGTGGAGTGATGAGTAATCAAATCCAGTTGGAAGTTCTTCGAGCTTCTCTGCAACGAATGATAAAATCGATATTGGACGGTAGGATTCAGCGAGGTTTGCGTCTTAACTTGGTTTTAGAAGGTGGATATTTCGCCCTCTTTTTCCAGAATTCAGGGATTACAATCGTGGATATCGACAAGTTGAAAGTCATCGTAAGGTATTCGATGACCGGAAAATCGAGGTGTTTGAGCATGACCATTGAAATGCCAGCTGGTCCAATGGCCGTAGGGTGTTTATCATTCTTGATAGCTGCTGAAACTTGGTCCGCTGTATATGTAGCAATGGTGTCAACCGCTCGGTTACGAGTCCTTTTAATTTTGCAATCGATCGTTTTGATCTTGGGCTATTCAATAAATTGCTTATTGAACAAGGTCGCGCTTAGTTTGGGACTTGCTGTGGTTTTCCCTACGAAGTTGATGACTACGTTACGCTTGTCTTTGGTAGGATGCGACAGGGCACGGATGGTAGCCCACAGTTTACAGCTTTCGAGATGCTTATTCCATTCTTATTTTTTGTAGCTATTGTAGCTCCTGGATTCTGGTTTCGATCGGATTTTCGCGCCTTAAATTGTCCCGTTCGTCGGCTAACCGGCGATTAGGAAATATGGTCGAACTTTGGGGAAACGTCCAGCCGAAATGAAGCGTGCTGCCGCTTTGACAGTGAAGTTTCTTATATTCTTTTCCGCCTCCCTAGCGTTTGTTATAATAGGTAGTGCGACGTACTTCGCCGAAATGAGCGTAGTGAAACCTGTCTATTGACTATTTGTGGGAAGGTGGTCAAAGGAGAGAGCCGCAGTAGTCTCCCAGCAGGTTTCACTTATCTAACTGTGAATGTCAGGTGAACTATAGTAGATATCCGCAATGCGTGTAGACGAAATTCCATTGAGTGGGCAGAAATCTGGTAAGTCTAATTTTAGCGCGATGTCTATACCTTTGGCATCGTTGCAGAGAAGAGGTGGCTATAGTTCGCGATGGCCAATCCGGCGCAACCTGAATTCCGACACCTGGCGACAACAAAAGACAATTTGCCATACTGCCCTGTCGGCGTAATATCTCTGCTCAGGCATACACAGGAAATAAAAATATCATGTGTTGCTTTCGATGTCGGCGCAGATTTCCAGGGAAGTAGCTTTGACCTTGGTCCTTTTAGGTAAAACGAGTGTGGTCCGCCCAGAAGAGGCTTGAAATTCTCGAATGGCAGCGGACTGCCATAAGCAATGGTTGTCAATAAAAGCACACTCAAATGAGTAAAATAGCATAGCGTTCTATCAAGTAGTATTCAAAAATCAAATTAAAATAATAAATACCTTCAATGTATTTCTCAAAAATCTTTGGAAGCAACGATTTAGCCTTTTCGATATCCTCTTGGGTACATTCGCCACTATCAATACCTAGAACGAAACAAAACACAACATTTCTATAAATATACACGCATAATCCTCATTCAAATCAGATTAATCAAATCCATTTCAATCACTTACCATGCAACAATCCCATACGCTTAAGCACTTCCACGTCATCGTGAATTTCAAATGTATCATTGAATTTGAAGTAATATTCCGACCTAGACAAATAAGACAACAACAAAAAATCGTTAATCGTTAATTTCCCGGCACACAACAATTTCGCCACTTACTTGTCTGTCGATACACTGCAATTAATTTTTGTCGTTTTGCGTGTATTTACAATGATAAATGGCAATTGAATCGACGAATTCGGTGCGGGAACGTTACCCATCTTTTCAGCTTGTTTATTACGCTCGACGAGTGATTGAAAGGAAATTTGTTGTAAGAGTAGCTCTTTCAGTTCTTGTTTTTTGCGTTCGATACGTTCGCGTTTCTTTTGATTTTCTTTTTTGATATAGTCAATTTGCTAGAATTTTTCCAGTAAATCAAAAAATTTGAAAATGTATAAAAAATCGACTTAAGATTTGACTGGATCAATTACCTGTGCTGAACTCGTTGGCAAACCGATCCAGCGTATTTCTTTCTTATCCTTCAGGATGATATTCATTGCCATGAGCACGTTCAGGGCATCGTAGACACGTCGGCGTATATTTTTCTGATCACAATTGGCCGTCTCCGATGATTGACTGCACGATTGAATTTCCTCGGCAACCAATTCGTCGGCCACTTCATTGTACGTAGTGGAGCCTTTTTCTTTCACCTTTTCACACACTTTCATGGAGAAATGGCGCAAACCCTTGCCAACTTTATCGACTTTTCGTCGACGTGATATTGAACTTTGTACTGCATGTGTGCTTGTGTTACTGTGGGATGGGATAAAAATTATTGATTTGATCAATATGGTAGGAAATACAAAATTAATCGAATGAAATAAATAAAAAAAACATATTTGATATACTCACGCTTTTGTCTTCAGTGCCGGACTGCTTAACTCTTTTTTAATGACAAATATTTCTGTCGCACCATTACGTCTTATTGCCTGAAATTTTGCAGATAATTTAGACATACATTTTTATAAAGAAAATTTCGAATATTTTCAAATAGCCGCCATACTCACCACTTCCTGATTATTCCTTTGCCGGGCACTGCCGGATTGTGGTGTTGACTTCATATATGAAGAGCTAGGTGTAGCATGGTAACTGCTTTGAGCCCTACTATGTGACGTATATTCCGTCAGTACGTCCTAATAAAAAAAAAAAAATACAGAATAGTAGTGCTGAAGGATTGTCTATGATCCATTGTTTGAGCAAAAACTTACGCTTGGCGAATACATAGTCGGGCTGGGTGATCGCTCTGTCTTCACAATACTGTGAAGTGGACCTGTGAAAATAAAATCAAAGACACAAATTATTGTGCATACTTAAAATTGAAATCCGTGGAGTGTGGTTTCAATAAGCTTCAAGCTTTTTATAACAGAATTGCCACTATAGCAGTACGTATGGATATCACAAAGAGAACAAACCATGTAAAGGGTAGCAGCTTGGATATTAAGGATCTTCTTGACTAGAAAATGGAAATTATAATTTGCGAATTTCCATTTTCTAATGACCACATTGATAGGAGATATCCATAAGAGCAAGTGGTTATCGTGGAAGCAGCTTGTATACTTTCAATGGAGCAAATTAGAACAATTGTTTGTAGGGGAGGTACCCTTAGTTTTAATTCGACTGAGCTGATTTTGGTGGTAATATCGTGGTGCTCTCCAATTACGGTAAACTAAAATTTGGCCTTCTGCTCTAACTTTGAGTGGAGTTATGGACATTCCGTTTGGCCAAACTCTAATGGGGAGATAATCTCAATTTTCGGCAAAAATCTCCTTCAACTTTATACTCACACGAAATTTCTTGGCTGAACTTGCGTTTTTTCAAGAGTTATGGGTCTTTTTAAAAAGGTCCCAAATGAAAACATCCTAATTTATTTTTTAGTCTAGTGTCTAGTGCCATAGAAAAGGTCTAACCAAGGCAGGGGTGTCAAACTCAAAGCCTGGTCTGGGCCAAATATCGCTGTGTTCAGGTTTGAGCGGGCCGCAGGAAAAAACAATGTCGAACACGCGTATGCCTACCATTATCTCCTTCAGAAATGCCATCTTTTGAAAATGTTCATAAAAGAAATTAAGAATCATTAGACAAATAATTCTCTCTCTCTCTCGATTACCGTAACTCCTAGTGGAGCATGGTGCGTTGATGACTACCGTGTGTAGTTATCAACGTTACAAAGACAACTGAATTCGGAGTGTGATACGGTTGTCAGCCATACCACTTCCTAGTCGCATTGTTAATTTATTATTCTACATTAAGAATATTTCTTATCGTCTTCTTCTGAATAATAAACTTACGACGAGTCGTGCCGAGTTTGGAAACTCGTTTCTCTATGAGTGTCTATTTCACAGAGTGGCGACCGAACACGATCACGGCCACAGAGCACGACAAATAATTAAAACGCCAAAATTTGGTTGATGGATCATTATCAATCAATCACTATGTACTTGTGAATTAATTTCCTCCAAATCTAGGACCGGTCATCCAGAAACATCCTGGGTAGCCCAAAACAACCTTCGGAGGCAAAATTGTTAGACTAACATAGGTACGACAAAAATTTGTTTGTGATGTGGAATGTGGTGTAAACACATGCTCCAGCAAAGCTCAATAAGCCGAAAGCCCAAAAAGTCGTAGTTCGGCTGAAATTGGCATGCATGTGGTTATATATAACCTGAAAGATGGGTACGCGAATTATACCGCAAACGTGGCAGATATACTATAGCAGTAGTAGCGATTCATGATTTTTTTCTTCTGATTCGAATGGGGGGGGGGGGGGTTTGCAGCTCTTGTCCGTTGTAGCAACGGGTAGCTCCGAGACAATTTACATTCAAAAACCGGCGGCCATAGGAGCATTTTTATAAAGATCCATCCATCCAGGGTGATAGTGGGACTCAAAGCCACGCTCCGGTAATCCAAAGGAGGAGTGTCTTCTCACCGAACATACCTAAATAAGGTATAAGGTTCAGAAAAGCCGTAAAACTGTTTTCTGAATCGAATTTCGGGACACAACAATTTCACGAAGGAGCTTAATATTTTCCTCCACAAAAACGGCCACCGACTTCTTAACGAGTCTTAGTAAATTTCTTTGACTTGAGTACAACTCCATTTTTTTTCTATTTACGCATTTGTGCTGATACATTGTGTTTCTACGACATGGCCGCGGGTCGCAGAAAATTGCACTCGGGCCACGAGTTTGACATGTTTGAACTAAGGTATTATGTAATATTGCAAAGGAAATTTGATGTACTTTTTTCACGTTTTCATTTTTCTTTATATTTTGGCATTTTTGAATCAATTGCTAAAAACTCAAGAATTAATTTGTTTTTTTTTCCATGTTGGTATCGATCAGGACTTTTTCCCCAAAATCATAGAGCTGTCCACAACCATCCTGCCAGGGCCGGCCCTAGGGGTGGGTGATCTGAGCGGTCGCCCAGGGCCACCACTCTCAAGCAACGATTCTTAGAATGGGTCTCACTCTCAAGGGGCCTTCACGCAACAGCCTTTTCAAATATTTATTTTAATTAGATCAGATTAGAAAGTTAATTAGTTCCTGGCAACAGCTTCGCAATTATTAGCCTCACTTTCATTTTTGAAAACAAACAAACAAAAATCTGCTTTCCAGCATCATCTTCTCTTCAAATTTTATTTGGACATTTTTTTTTAAATTCAAAGTGTACTTACGACCCGCCATGGTGCAACATGAAGCAACAATTGGCTAGGCTTTAGCTATCTATTAGAAATGAGGCTGCAAATTTGTCGGTTCGTATTGAAACATTTGCCAATGTCTGATCTTGAAGAATTAAACATTTGTTTAACTACAGAATAATAATAATTGTGAGAATGTAATTGGGCAATAGTGCGTTGATCTCAGCTCAGACATTCACCTAGGGCGCAACGCTCCGTGGCGCTAAGTTGGCAGGTCAAGAGCGTATACACCTTTCTGAAAATCCTTCCCTTTCCGTCTGTAATCAGGATTTTTTTTTGCATAGAGAAAAATTAACGAGGGGATGGTTCTTCCAGACAGAGCACTTTATTCATATTGAACCTCATGTAGTGCACTGTGAAATTTCAGAATAGCTGAGTCTTAATTCTACAATTCTACAGCGTCTGAAAACTTTCGCTTGAATTAATTCGTTGATTTTGTGACTTATGACATTGTCATTTTAAAGCAACTTGGCGGTGGCCGTGCCCTAAATTAAAACTAATGATATTTCCAGCCGAATTTTAAGATTCTCGAGGATTTAGTAAGCCCCCTTTTGCAGCTAGCAATGGTAACTGGCAGTTGTTTGAATAGCCTAATTTAAATGCGCATATTTTTTTGGAGAATTAAATATAAAAAAAATATGATTATGTGAGTTTCCTGCTTGTAATTCGAAAGCCTGGGTGGAGGCTGCTAGTTGGCAGCTTGCGATGCCAGGTTTTTGACGAAGAGCCAATTCGTATCGAGTGTGGATACAGCTCAACATTCTGGATATTCCAAATATTTATTGTTAAAAATAATTGTCAAGATGAATGAATGTCTTTAGGTCTAAATTCGTTTGTTATAATGTTATTAACGACTTAGCGCTAGTGACACCAAATGAATGGAATTAAGTTGCTCGTATCTTCCGAGATACACCCGTTCAAACTTTAAAATTGGTTTTTCATCAAAACATCAAATGATAAAATCGTATACGACTTTAAAATGTCTTTAAAGTTTGAACGGGTGTATCTCGGAAAATACGAGCAACTTCGTAACGGGCGAAGTGTCGGAAATTTTATGTAGTTTCAGAAAGTGAAGTCATATCTTGGGTGAAATGTTTGGTGGTGTGGCAAATATTGATTTAGTTCGGCAAGTCGGGCATTTTAACAAAAAATGCTATTACATTGTAACGGTTAAAAAATAGCGGTCCCGTTGTACATTAATTTTCCCCAAATGAGCCACACTACCTACCATTGAAATATTCTCCACCATGAATGCGATACCCTGTATAGAACATTTTGCAATTGGCAACTTTTGTGTTGCCTCAACAAAAAATTGTTACCGTTTTCCAAATACACGGGTTCAATGAGGAGGCAACATAAAAGTTCGATCCGGAAACATAGTGCAAACTTAAAGGAGAAAGTCTCAACATTGCTGCTTTAATTATTATCAAGACTATTTGACTTTTAGGGGATTTAAACTATATGGACACGATTTTTTAATATCCTGGATTTGATTAACAGATGGTATACATGGTACTGAAATTTGAATAATACATAGGTACATTATACGTTGCATTTTGAATATACTGACATACGATTCGATCTAGTATCCAGGCTTTGACTGGATAATTTATCATCAACTTCAGGATTTGTTTATAGTCTGTATCGGCCATTAGGTTGCCTAAATTCGCAAAAAGTCAGATAAACCACGAGCCGAGTGAATGCAAAATTTTAAAGTCTGTAGGATGATTGGTATAGTGGCTAGCGTACTCACCATTGAAGGGTCGTGGATTCGAATCCCACTATAAGCAGATTCAGTTTAGGGTTAAATAATTCGGCAGAGCGTGCTATTGATCGCAACACTTCTTTAAAAAGATTCAATGTTGGACTGTCGCAAATCACATTGAACTCAGCAATTTGACGCTTACCCAAAAAGTCGACTCGTTTAAAATTTTTCTAAACATTTAAATATGTACTTATAACCGCCCGATAAGGTATGTTATGGCCGTAGTTTGTGTAGCCTACCTATGAGTAAGGCACAATGTCACATGTCTTTTTTTTACTAAAGCCTAGTACTTACTGACATCGAGAGTGAAATTTTTGTCCGCTGCGATTTTTACAATAAAAATGTATTCTTACTGTCGTGGAAAATGTGGCGAATGCTGGAGAATTCCATAAGCTACAATCCGAAAACAGTTCCATATTTTTTTTCAGTAATTTTATGTATTTTTTTTCCGATTCACCGGTTGTTTCATCCTGAAATGTCAAATGACCGTGGAATCGAAAAATAATATTTAAAATGGCCGAGGAGAATTATGGAAGCGGTCTCGGATTATAGCTTATGGAATTCCCCACCGTTTGTGACATATTCTACGACAGTAAGTATGCATTTTTATTGATAAAATCGAAGCAGGAAGAATTTCACTCTTCATCTTAATTCAGCCCTTAACACAAAAAATCAAATCACTTTTCTGTATTTGTTAATATTCAGCCACAAATTTTCAACATAGAAAGTGCGTTTTTTACCATTGGGTACAGGACAGAATAGCACAACTTCCATACAAATTTGACGGTTGTGTTCTATATAAAATAACTCGTAACCAGCTTCATGTCCAAATTTGAATGGAAGTTATACCATTGAAAAATAACTAATAGAACTCTTACTCCATATAAAAAGGTCCCCATCCAGAAAGTACCTATGTGTGAAATTTGTTCACACGTATAATATAGGCATACTATAGGGTACACGACATTATCAGATTTGTTCTCAAATTTCATTCATCTTAGTCCAGTCAAAATATGTATCCCAATTCCGGTATCCAAATAGAAAAAATAGATAAGGCAAATTTTTGTTGTTTTTGATTCAGTGGGCTGCCAGGAGTCTAAAACACATTTGTTAAAAACAAATTTGGACGGAGTCGTCCCAAAAAGGACGAAAAAGGATACTCCTTAATCCTTGACCGGAGGTCAGCATGCGGGGTATCATATCAAAGGGGACGTCGAGTACATTACATATCTGGTGTCCGTTTCCTGTTTCGAGGACCCTTAACGGAATAAAACGAGCTAAAATGGAAAATTATTGAATTATCGTGTTTCCCGTATATCTTTCCAAAGCCACAACCACGAGAATAATTCAAGTTGTCACTACTTTTCTGACTTTTCCGAATCTTAAGATTCTACCATTAAATTTGCTAAGAAAACAATTTATCGGAAAGTTCTAAAACAGGACTTAAAAGGACACTAATTACACACCTTGATCGAACTTGGGAATGCGGGGTGTCATATCAAAGAGGACGTCGAGCACATTCCATATCCGGCGTTTGCTACTTATTTCAGAGACTCCCAAAGGCGAAATTTGGGTTAAAATGATAAATTTTCGAGTTTCCCGTATCTGTTTCTTTCCAAAGCCGTAATTTTCCAATTAAGCTTGAATTATTCCATTTAGTGTCCTTGAAACAGGAAACAAACACTGGATATGGCATGTACTCGACGTTTTCTTTGATATGACACCCCGCATGCCCATGTTGGTCAAGGTATATAATTAGAGTCCTTTTATGTCCTTTTTCAAAGCTTTACGATAAATTTTTTCTTAGAATTGATTGGTACAATCTTACGGTATTATCGATTTTGAAAAGTGAGAAAAGTAGTGAAAACTTGAATTATTCTCCTATAGTTATGGCCTTGGAAAGATACACGGGAAACACGATAATTCGCTGATTTCCCATTTGAGCTCGATTTATTCCGTTAAAAAGTCCTTGAAACAGGAAACAGACACCGGATATGTAATGTACTCGATGTCCACTTTGATTTGATACCCTGCATGCTGACCTCCGGTCAAGGATTAGGGAGTATCCTTTTTTGTCCTTTTTGGAACCTTTCCGATACATTTTTTTTTAGCAATATGCGTTTGAGCTTCCTGGGAGGCCGCTGATTCAAAAATAACAAAAATTAGCTTTACTCTATATTTTCTATTTGGATGCCTGAATTGGGATACATATTTTGACTGGACTAAGATGAATGAAATCTAAGAACGTGTTTTTCTCTTTAGAATGTTGATTACACGATGATAGCCGAATAATTTCTTGTCAAATTTTTCAAGTAAAAACTACTGGATGTAAAGTGGTAAATACTGTTTACTTCGAATCTATTTTTCTCAGATGTAGGCAAATGCATTTGAATTGGTGTGCAAGTGCGTTTTTTGTCATTTTATGTCATAAAGTGCATGTTTTAGTTTAGAGTACACGTCGTGAACGGTCGGCTGTAATTTTTGCTCAATTTTCATTCACCCGACACGAGCGGAGCCGACAAATTGTTTACAAATTTCGCGAATGTGAATTGAACAAAATTTAGTGAAACGCGCAGTTTTTTTTTACAGTTGTTTATTCGCCAGTGACACGCAGTGTATTTGTAAGGTCCGGCAAGTGTATATTTATACATTTTATGTTATAAATTAGTATGTGAAATCCAGTGTCCACTTCGTGACCAGTCGGCTGTCATTCAAAACACATTGGTTTGTCTAAACGTGAATAAAAACAAAAAACCGGTTTTTATAGCTTGCTCCTCGCGAATCTCTTCTTGTTGTTCTTGTTCGCGTGTAGACAGGCCCATTGCTTTGCAATGCTCTCAGCCTGCAACGAGAGAATAAAATTCTCGCACACATCTTCAACGGAGAGATAATATCTATACTCATACAAACATTTTTTTCGGAAAGAGGTACAAATACAAACACATTCTTTGGAAATCAGAGATTTTCTTTTGCACTTTTCTATACGCGATTGCCTACTTGTAATATTGTCGTCACGCTCTTGCAATTTTTTTGTTAGAAAAATAGCTAGTATGGAGTGAGCCCTCTATGTATTTATCCTCATTGGTTATACTGTTCTGTTCTGTACCCAGGGCCGGCATGTATGTCGATAGTAGTTGGCCGCCTAAGCCGCAATGCTCAGGGGTGCAAGATTTGGCCAACCGTGGGGCGTCCTCAAAATTCACGACAGCCACAAATACTTATTTGACCAAAAACTACTAATATTCACACATTTTATCAATAACAATGCATGCGTTATATATTTCTTCGAATATAAGACGCTGGTTTCATCGAAAGTATCTGTTACATATTATACTTTATACTAAGAGATTTTGCCAAAACACTTTAAATTTAAATGTCCCTATCTTGTGAATCCTGTAAATTTTTACTGACTTGGCTATTGTATGGGAGCATCATCAATACGAGGGCATTTGGGCATTTGCAAAACATTTTCAAAAACCTAGAAAATATTTTGCCATTTTCACGAGCACGAATCACACCCAAAATTTGTGTATTATCCGTTTTTGAACGAATCCTGGGCTTCCTAACACATATAAAGGTGCGTATTGTGTCCCTTCACCTGGGTAGCTCGCGCTTATAGTAAAAAAATACCGGCGTACAGAGGGCTGCGCCCGCAATACGACGGTTTTTTAGAATTTTAATGCGTAGTGAATATTTTTTGTACATATATTTTATAAGCAATAAATAAGAATTGTGCACAACATTCAAGAAATTCTTCCTGTAAATCTATTTTTGGATTGGTCTAAATAAACGCGTTCCAGAATGAATTTACTATTTGCCCAGTTTGTATGAAAGTACTCCAAGGCAAATCTACAGGTATTTTTCGATTTAAGATTTCTGATGGCCTTTGAGCAGAAAGGAGCTCAGGCAAACGTAAGGATGACTTGGCTTTATATATGAACTGAATTATAAACTGTAAATCTACTGTTACGGTCTTTTAAATCAAGGAAAAGCATCTTATGTATATGAAATGATTGCATGTCAGCGAACACCACCCAAGCTTTCCTATAAGTATTGAACAAGTATACTTTTGCAGCTATTCAGGGACACCCTGTTAACTTGGTTCTACAAACTTCAAAAATATTTGTGGCAAACACTATTACCATTCTATGTATTTCCACCAAATTGCATTTTCATTGTTCAATCAAGTTAAAAGATATACATTGAAGAAATGCTTAAAAGGCTTCTCTTGCATTGTGAAAGGCTCTTAGTAAATACTTACTTGGCTATATTTCCGGTTTGGATACAGTTATTCGAATGAAAATTCATAGACATATTCCCTATGTAATTTTCTAAAATCTCCTAGAAGAATTTTCATATTTGGAAACCTGAGAGGGGCTACACACGAAATTTTACAAATTTACTGTTATTTACTTTTCCTTAGCAAAAGTCAACAGTCTTAATATTTAACGTATATAAGGCCATACTGACCAATCTTTGTGCAAAGTTTCATATCGATCCCTATAACGGTTTAGAAAAACGGAGGTCGAAAAGGAAGTTTAACTTTAAACGCCAATAACTTTTTTACCGTTACTCCAAACTGGAAAGTTTTAACTGATATGAGATGTACTCGGTTAGATCTTTGATTAAAATACCCATACGTCAATCTCCGATAAAAACTAAAAAAGTCGACTTTTTTCAAACGTTCGGGACACCCTGTTATCTTCTTCCTACCAACTTCTAAGGTATTTGTGCCAAAGACTAACCATTCTACACATTCCTACCAAATTTCATGACAATCGGTTGAGCCGTTCACGAGGTATTTAGTGAACAGACGGACAGACGGACAGATGGTCAGACGGACAGACGGACGGACGGACGGACGGACAAAATCGATTTCATAAGGGTTTTTTAAAAAAATATTTTCTAAAAAACCCTAAAAACGCACCTAGAAAACCTTGCATTCACATTCTGTGTGTTTAGGAACTCTGAAACTTTGCAAACAATTTAAAACGAGACAACAGGTTTTACGTTTCAACGCATGAACAAAAATATGCGCGCTATAATATGACAGCAGGCGAAGATTCCGAAAATGGGTGAAAAGTACGTTTTTATTGTGCGATTAAATGAAATAAGATACATACATACATCATACACATATGGCAAAAAAATAAGTACACCAATACAAATTTTCCTTAACACCCTGTAGCCAAGTAATTAAAAATAAATAACAGGCGCGACAATCCAACATTGGACTAAGGCCGCAGGATGTGTTAGTGACATCCTATTTCCAAGATCTTATCTGCTTTTTGATGAGGTAATGAGATCAGCATCACGCTCAGCAGTGTTATTTATCCCCATAAATGGGTACTCGTTTAACATCTGAGTGAGATCATAGTCAGTCACAAGCTCGTGAGTTCGAAAAACACAATGGAACACGGTGAGATTCGAACTCATGAGCCTGTGCACCGAAGGTGCGCACACTAACCGCTCGACCAGCCAGACCACAAGTAATTATTTAAGTAAATAAAATTGTTTCTTCATGTTTTGTTACTCAATTAGAGAGGAATTAAATAATATGTACATTAAACATTTAAATTAATTAACCGCTTTCATTTTCTTTGAGAAGTATGAGACGACTGGCCGTAAGTGTGAATACCTCCTAAGCGAAAAGGAGGGGGATATTAACTTTGTCATGAAGTTTGTAACGCATTGAAGGAAGCATCGTCGACCATATAAAAAATGTATATACATATATATGATCAGCATAACGAGGGGAGTCGATTGGGCGATGTCCGTCTGTCCGTCTGTTGGTACGCGTTTTACTCGGCCAATTTACAAGCTATGAAAAGCTGAAATGTTGCATACTAGCTACTTTTTATTGCAGGCATTTTGTTTGTTTGATTCGCGGAAATCGGACAATGGGGCCATCGCAGTGGCGCAACCACGGGAGGGGCTAAGGGGGCTAAGGCCCCTCCCAGACCCATAAATTAGGAAAGAAAAATTGCAAAATAAAATATGAAGCAATACATTTCCTTTGCAAATTTAATAAAAAATATGAAAAGCGTGGTTTTGGAGCATAGGTTCCTCGCCACTGTCGATGGTCTATGCAGGTTGCAAATTCTTACCATTTGTAAAAGAAAAAAATTCTTCAAAATACAGTAAAACTTCGTTATAACGCTCCCGGATATAACGCTTTCCCGGCTATAACGCTCTTTTTTCTCGGTCCCGGTCCCATTAGTATTTATTACAGGGAATTTCGATTCGTTATAGCGTTACTATTTCCCGGTTATAACGCTCTTTTCCCAGTCTCATTTTCTTAGAACAATAATTTATATTGAAAAATTCATTGAGCACGTAGTCTATCTTTACATTGTTATAATCACAAACAAAACCATGATGCACAAGTCGTTCCGTTAATTCACATAAAGGTCAAATTTCCTGGAAAAGGAAAAAACATAACAACAATTGAAAGTATAATTGAAGATCTCGTAATTGTATCAGCATCCATCGACACCGAAGAGAACAAGAAAGAGGCGTCAAGCATGCCAACAATATTTGCAGTCTTAGTTGCAATAAAGAAGATTCGAGCAATTTTTTACTATAGCATGAACATAGAGGCAGGCTCTTTCAATAAATTGAAACCTCAGTATTACTGAAGTCTGTTGCCAGTCTAAAACAAAAACAAATATTTTTTTTTTGTTAACGAGTAATCAATTGACTGCCATTTCCTTACTATTTCAATTCATGTATCATTCGAGTAATAAATGTTGTCACCTAAAAGGTGCATGCGTCTATGAAATATATTTCTTGAACTTCCCGGCTATAGCGTTTTCCCGGTTATAGCGCTTTTTTGGCTTGGACCCCAGAAGAGCGTTATAACGAAGTTTTACTGTAAATGCTAACAAAAAATTGAACTGGATTCAATTATTCCATACTTCGATCTTATATCGCCAGTCGCCATCATATCAACTCACATCCGAAATAAATTGGTTATTTGTAAAATAGAGTCCTCTAAGACCTTCCATTGCTATTTTGCCTGGGAAGATAAGGTTCTCTGCAGTTACTAGCCCAACTTCGATCCGGTTTTGGTTTGTCACTAAATTTTTATTTTTTTGTTGCACATTTTACTAATTTTGCTCTGATTGTGGTCAATGAATCCGTAAATTGACAAAGTGTTATTGCTTTAACATGTGACGCTGCGAAACATTTTTCATATATCGAAAAAACCTGAATGCAACGGCACTACTGCATAATGCTATATGAAAAACAAAACACCGTCCCCTAACTTGCGGCAGCAACATCAATATACAGTAATGCGGATGAACTTAGCCCCCTCCAGGACAAAATCTTGGTTCCGCCACTGGGTCATAGGGCTGCCATACAAACCCAACCCCCAAAATTAGGTTCTTAGAAAAACTTTTTTATTTGTGCACCGATTTCAACCAAACTCGACAGAAATGTGTTTCTATTGATGACACAAAACATAAGTAAGAATGGATTGAATCGGATCATGGGGCCATGGGGCTGCTCTACAATATCAGCCCCCAATTTTATTCTTGATCAAAACCACACAAATTCCAATCAAACCGTGCGTATAAATGTGTCTCTATCGAAACCAAAAAAATTATGTATAAGCCTTAGAGAAAGCATAGCAACCCATGCCATGCGTTAGTCCAGAGTGGGCATCAGAAAATAAAAATGCCACCGTTTTCACACTATTGCAATTCATAGTAGATATGTGTGAACATTTTATTCAAATATAAATTTTTTTCCAGCGAGTTGCGGCACACAGAGTGCATTTCGAGCCGGTTTCGAACTAGGGGGGCATCGATTTTGCGTTTTATTTTATTTAAAAGAGAAACGTATCCAGTACGTACCTCTTAGAACCTTCGTACTCATTGGCTGTATTGTTGGATCGTAAAATAATTGAAATTTCGGTAATAAGCAACGTTTTTTTTTCGGGATTGAATGCACAATTTGCAAACTATTAACACCTGAACGATCAATATATTTTACATACATACTTTTTTATCAAATTGAATAAAAAGGTACCAACAAAAAAGATGAGAAGAGAAAGCTACTTTAATTCATACATTTTTAGATAAACCCCACGATTGCTCTTTTTATGATACGCCTATGAGTCTCGAGTTCAATAAACAAATCGCACGCATGCGCATATGCAATGGCATGTTACCGACGACGAACTTCGTGCTATCTTCGCGTGTTTTCGACGCTAGACTAATTGACAGTTGATATACATACGCTACAAAATTGGACCCTCATATGAGCGAGCGTTTGTATGAAGTAAGCCGTTCCATTATCTTCTTATTCCAATTATAATATCCGCGTAATATTTATTACTCTCTTAAAATGCCAACGTGATAATTAACCCTTCGGTTGGCACATAGACCTAGACACTATACTATACTATATCTTGATGGAAAATATCGTCCAACAATATTTTCCACCCCTTTCCATATATATTTCAAAGGAATCGACGGCCACAAATGCGATCAAACGTTCGGGGAAATGTAAATTATGCCTAAAGAAACGAAAAAAACCGGCGTATCATTGTAAGACATAGTATGTAAACTGCGTCTAGAACTAAAATTAGACCTCTTCAAAAAATAAAATTAATTTTACAGAAGATTCAGCTAAACCTCAGGCATAATAGCTCGCAGGCGGCGACAGAAGGGTTAACAATTGCATCGAAAATATTTTGACGTTTGAATTATTTCGTGGAGTGTAGTGTAATAAATTCGGAGTCAAACACATATGGGTTATGTGATCACATAGCCACTCTGGACTAACGCATGGGTTGCTATGCTTTCTCTAAGGCTAAGAGCTACTTTGACTCTTTGCATTCTTATATTGAGAATAGCGTTCTTGTTGTATCGTTGGTTAAATTAATGATTTTATCAATCGTTTTTTATTTTCAAATAAAAACACTCAGGGAGCACAACATTGACCTTTATAGGTGTTGGAGATATTTAGGCATTGTAAATTACTTGTGCCTACAATGGGAATCGATCCCGCGAACCTATGATTCGAACACGAGCGTCCTATCTAACCTAATGCCGCACATACACGGTCAATCCTAATCCTTTTTTTTTTTAATTTTCGTTCTATCAAAAACGAAGAAAATATATTAATTTGACAGAACAAAGAATCCAAAAAAAAAGGATTCGGACACGTGTGTAGGTGGCCCAAGTTTGAAGAGCGTTTAAGAACGTTTTAAATTAAATACAGAAATCCTCCTTTCAAACTAAATGTGGCCTCTGCACCACAGCCCTAATGACCGTGTATATACCGCAAGCAAGATAAAATATTTTAGTATTCAACTAGTTTGAACTAAGTTTAGTACCACTCTCAAACTATTTTGTTCATGACAAAGTAGTTCGGAATTTGTCTACAAAAAAATATCTACGTCGGAGTGTTGTTTTTTTTGCAGTCGTGCTGTTTTTATGGTTCGTGAAATATTTCATGTGGCTTTTGGGCCCCTAAATCTCGTGGCCCCCCCGCCACGCGGGCCCTTATGCGCCGCCCTTGAGTTAGGGTAAATCAAGACGACCCCATAGGTTAGTGGTGTGTGTATGGGTTACCGGGTCTGGAGACTGCCGACGGATGTAGATATAGGCTGAGACTTTACCCCCAGAATAGGCGATGTGCCTAAACCGCAGGCCGAGCGACGCCATGGAGCGGTATAAATAGAGAGGCAAGGAAGAAAAGAAGGGTGCACGTCTTGACGAGATATTTAGACACTTTCTTCAGAACCGCATGGGCTACGAATGTGCCATACGCAATTTTTTAATCGGAGTTACCGTTATAAAGATATTTAGGAAACAAATACCGTTTCACTTCCTCGCACCGTTATCAGTGCACGATCAAAATTTGACAGTTTATCCAGGAACCACAGAGTAGTTGGAATAGATTGGATGCGTCAGCTGACGCACCTGAGGCATCCAATCTATTTCAAGCTAGAGCTACAAATTTTTCTTGGTTTTTGAGGGTGCATGACCCTCTGCAGTACCGCTAGCGGCACTAATACAGGCAAGCATTTTTGGGGTCTTGTTTAGGACCTTGAAAAAAAGGCCAATGCAAAAATCCAGCTTTTCCCCTAATTGTGAAATACTGAATTTTCTTATTATTATTTATACAGTTATCAAATCCGGATCATTGTTCTGTATTGTGTGAATTAACCTTAAACAAACATATCCGGACTGTCACTGTTAAAAGACTGTGAACATATTCAACGCAAGAAAAGAAAAAACGTCTACGCAATATTAACATAAATTATTCTTATTTGCATAATGGATTCGATCATATTATTACTGAATTAATGATTATCAAATACCTTGCAGTATAAAAATTTCAAAAATTTGAAAGACCACGTATGTAGGCAAATTGCACCTGAATTGTGCCTCACAGAGTATGTATTCCGTTCGTACATACACTAGAGTTCGACGGGTCAGAAATTGTACTTGGACTTATTATTATTATCAATTGTAGCAAGAAATCTAATTAAATTAATTTTTAACCATTTTCCACTTCAAAGTGAACAAATTGTATGCAACCCACGTAATTACGCATGCAGCTAGTTGCACCAGTTTACAGGTTATCTGGTTTTGTTAGTTCACAATGCGCCCATATTCAGAATATGATAATTTCTCAAATTCCTAATTTTCCTATTTCCTTATCATAATTGAGTCCCTTTCTGACAAAAAATGCCTTTTTCTCCCAGAGGCTCGACAGGGAGCAACTTGGCGCGGAAATTGCGTTTCGGTGCGACTTCAACTTGACACCCTCCGGCGAGATGCAGATGCCATTAGAGCGAATTTTCGTTGGCATTCCGTCGTCTCGTCATTAGCCATTTTCTTACTTCTTCTCATGCACCCGGCAGTTTTTTGTTAAAAACTTTCACCACAACATTTATCCATCGAGCCGCTCCGCCCGGACCCAGAAAAAAATTTTCCCTTCCGGCACGGTCAAATATATTTTGCATAGTCCCCCCGAAAGGCCGTGTGGCGCAACTACGCGCGCCTTGAAAATTCATCAACTCACCAGACGAATTCGGGTAGAGGTAATCGCACTCGTTGGCCATCTGTGACATGGTTGCAGCCTATTTCGCCAACCGGACACTTGCAATTGCACTTGCACAAATCGTATTGCGGCCGGAATAAAATCAAAAACCGCCAAAAATCAACCGGGAAAATTTCTTGACACCACGACGTAAACTCAAAATGGCGAGATGCGAATGGCCGCGCCAACACTTGGCATACACTTTTTACCGACGTTTCTCACTGTCTTAATCAAAATTAAATTTCAATTCAACCGGCCCACTCGACGCGTAAACCGTGCAGCTTTCGAATGGCGTAATTTTCGGGCGTGTAAAAGCACGCGTAACGCGATACGAGCCACCTAAAATCGATCCATTTAGTGCAAATTTCACAAATTTAGTTGATGCTGATGGAGGAACATTCGGACGACAGCTGATTCTTTGGGAGAGCGCGCGAGTCTACGCTACAAAAATTGGCGGTGAAGTTAGGCGTAGCGAGGCGATGGTCACATGCAGATGGCGTGTGTGTAACCAAATGCGGGCGGAAGTGGATAGACGGTTAAACGGTCGTTGTGGGATAAGGTGCTATTAGTGAGAAATTGGATGAATATCGAATTTAAAAGTATGTGGGGTGTAGGTGTGAATCATATTTATGAATTTGTAAATTTTTGTTGTCTGTGTCTCTTGTGTTTTTTTTTTGTTTCAGAAATAAGGGTGGTGCAGGTGGAAAGGTTCCAAATAGTTTACCCTACCTCCCGTATGTCTCGTTCGGAATGAATGAACCAAACCACTAAAAAAATGGTTTCGTGCCGTCCGTTCCGCACTGCCAGCTGGGATTATAAATAATCCTGGAAGAATTTTCAGAAAACGAATTTACATTCGCCTATAGTGGCATGTTTTTTTTTTCGACAGGTGAGTTTTTTTTTTCAAACGCGCTTATTTTTTTTGTGGCAAATAACATTTATTGTTTCTACAAATAACGAATACTTTTAGGAATTATGCGCAGTAATTTAGTATTTTTGGCTGAATTCGATTTTTTTACCTAGGCATTCACTAATTGTGAGCCTTAGAAAAAGCATAGTAACCCATGCCATGCGTTAGTCCAGAATGGCCATCAGAAAATAAACATCCCAAGCAACAATTCGTTTGCTTTAAAGAAGCACTTCACACTGTAGCAACCATATAGTACCACGGAATTCATTCATCGTGTGACATCGCTTAAAGTAATATTTTGATCCGATAAACCATCCTTAAAGTATTTTCCGGAAAGCTTCTGTCATCATTATGGAATAAATTCAAAGATTGTGGTATAAAACTTCGATAAAACTGTCTCTAAACGTCAACCTAAAAAAGACACTCCTTTAAATACTCCACTCTTGTGTTTTATTGGATGATACAGCACACACATGCAATAGTCTCTCTAGTTAACTCACACACATGCATATATTCTTCTATAGCACAGTCGGTGTCATTTTTATCGTGTGACATTCGTATGGTCATCCAATAAATTGTACAGCCTAGTTTTATTGAAGGATGGATTTTGTGATTTATTGAATTGACACTTATGAAGTGCTCCGGAATACCACGTTTCTTGAATTGAATTCATTGAAATATTGCATGAAACTAACATTTCCTCACTCCTTGTTAACTTATGAATCAATTAAGATAATCTCAGCGCAGAAAATGTCTGCATTTTGTTGATGAATGTGTGGATTTATTCAACTTCAATTGACTGACATATAAAGAAGAAGGTGCAATGGAGAAGAGTCGATAAAGAAGTGTTGAGCACTTGTAGTGTTTACGAGCAATGTTAACTATAGGTACGTTTTATTGAGTTTATCCCGTGCAGGTTTGGATAGAACTTCATATAAAAAAAATGACACTTACCCAGGTAAAGTTCACCAGTGCAACTACCCTACACGGGATAGAGCTCAAATGTAGATGGCGGAAGCATAGGGGAAATATGAGGGAATTTGTTTTTTCAAACCAAATGTGAGAGTTTTTCTCATCACGAGAAAAGATTTTGCAAAGAAATAATCATCTTTTGTGACAAAATCCACCACATCTAGAAAATAAGCCGAAGAAAGCGAGTAAAAGATGCACAGAAACTGTCAAATGTCAGCTGTTTGGTCTTAACCGGGATGTTACCCGCGATCGTTTTTTTCGAGTCAGACTTACACGCGATACGAAAAAAACGTCGCTAATTTTAGCGATTATTTCTTTGCAAAATCTTTTCTCGTGATTAGAAAAACTCTCACATTTGCTTTGAAAAAACAAATTACCTCATATTTCCCCTATGCGTCCGCCATCTACATTTGAGCTCTATCCCGTGTAGGGTAGTTGCACGGGTTAACTTTACCTGGGTAAGTGTCATTTTTTTTATATGAAGTTCTACCCAAACCTGCACGGGATAAACACAATAAAACGTCCCTATTATAACGTTCACTAAAACCTGGCTCAGAAATGACATTTTTTCCAGCTGAACTGTAAATAAACAATTTCCAGTATTGATCGTCGAGCAGCTGTGCATGACAGTTGACCGAGCAGTCCAAGTAGCAGCTACACATCTAAATGTAGCATTCCAATTCAACGCTTCATAGGGGAAATTTTCGATACATCGCATGTGGACCGATTAGCGGGTGAGTGGGACGCGGGGAGAGAACACTTTCCAGTAGCTCTTTCCAATATGTGCTCGCTGAATGCACTCACTTACCCAGGTAGAGTTTACGCGTGTAACTACCCTACACGGGATAGAGCTCAAATTTAGATGGCGGACGCATAGGGGAAATTTGAGGGAATTTGTTTTTTTTTTTTCAAACCAAATGTGAGAGTTTTTCTCATCACGAGAAAAGATTTTGCAAAGAAATAATCATCTTTTGTGATAAAATCCACCACATCTAAGAAACAAGCCGACGAAGGCGATTCTAAGATGCGCAAAAACTGTCAAATGTCAACTGTTTGGTCTTAACCGGGATGTTACCCGCGATCGTTTTTTTCGAGTCAGATTTACCCGCGATGCGAAAAAAACGTCGCTAGTATATAAACTGTTTCAAGATCCAAAATTAAACCTCTTCAAAAATTAAGATTGATTTCACAGAAAATTCAGCTACACCTTAGGCATAATAGGTCGTAGGCGACGACAGAAGGGTTAATAATTGCATCGACAATATTTTGACGTTTGAATTATTTCGTGGAGTGTAGTGTAATAAATTTGGAATCAAACACATGGGTTGTGTGATCACATATAGCCATTCTGGACTAACGCATGGCATGGGTTACTATGCTTTTTCTAAGTTGTGAGCATTAACGTAGTATTTTTGGAATGATTTCTTTCTTTGTTTTTGGTTATAGTATGAAACAAGATAGTTGAATAAGCGCACACCTCCAATAAGCGGTCATACTCGTAATTGATGGTCCTGATGGCGTTCGGTCATGAGAGCGTACGCTGTATGGAGATTACAGTCGAACTTCCCTTAACGGACACTTCTAATAACCGGACATTTCTTATAAACGGAAACTTTTATTTTCCCCAACGTTTTTTCACATATTTTGCTAGGAAAACACCTTCTGATAGCCGGACACTCTCATAACCGGACACGGACAGTACTTTCATACCCATCCTGAACAAGCGAGTCTCTAATAAACGGACAGTTCCAAGAAAAAAAGCACAAATTCTTACATTGCAGAATTGTATTTAGGGCAAAGAGTCTTGCGATTACCAGAAAATGGATCTTACGCGTATTAGCAACTCGCAACTTTTATAGAAATTGCATAAATTCAATTTATGCTGCGGCGTTTAATCGTGCATTTCTCTATTCTATTTAAATAAGTGTCAAACAATATTTTGCGAATTGAAGAAAAATGTAAGATCACATAACAATTCAGATGAAAAATAAGTGTGCTCGGTCTCAGAAAAAAATCGTTGGAAAAACAGGTGGAAACGACGAGACGAAACCTTTTATAAAAATAAAAGTTATTTTGAAAAAGTGGAAAGAGAGTGGGAATGAAATGACTAAAAATTATACCCTAATCCGTCAAGACAACAAATTTTTATCGCGGTTTTTGAATATATTTGCAGATTGTAGTGAAAGTCTATTTTATAAAATGTTACACCTCCGTGAAATATTCTCATAAGCGGACACTTCCAATAAGCGGACAAAATCTCATTCCCCAATGGTGTCCGCTTATGGGAAGTTTCACTGTATATACTTGTTGGTCTTTACCGTTGTTGAATATTGTTCTTTGGGAACAACTTGCTTCTTTGCAGCTAGAGGCCCACTGATTTCTAATCACGTTGGGAAACGCATGACAAACAGGAAAAAATTGTTTTATGTTCCTGATAGTCCCAGCTATTTTTCTGGTGTTCTGCACTGTCCTACTCTCATTTTATGTACAGGGTGCGGCAGAGAAACCTACTTATACAGTAAAACCCCGACTTACGTCGTTAATTGGTTCTTAAAATATGCGACGTAAGTCGAAACGACTTATATCGAAGCAATATAAAGTCGAACCCCTGTTGCAAGTCTACAATAATGAATTGCCAAAACAGGCATACGAATAAACAGTAATTATGAAGCAATATTATATTCAAGTAATGAGTATGTGGGTACATTTACATAAAACGCTTTTGGTAACCATTTTTGGAATCATTATTGGAAGGTTTAAAAAACTCTTGCATGGTCCTTTGTCGAGCATTTTTTCCCTATACAATTTTTGGACGGTATTATTTCTTGGTTGACCTCTTCACTTCGTTTAACGTCGTTCCCATGAGTTTGGCAAATTGCATGAGCTTCTCATATTGCTTAAGAGCATCGACGAGTCTAGCTTTCGTCTCCGGTTTCTTACTCGGTAGCAGACTCTTCAATGACTTCCCCATTGCCGAGCTTATTTTCCAACGAGTCCAGCAGTTGTAATGCTGCACACACACCGAAAATCCGAGTCCATTTTTTTTACTTTTGTTCTGCCAACTCATGAATTTCCTTGGAATTTAACCGAACGGCGTTAAGCGAAGACTTGCGACTGGTGAGAAACCAACTTGCTTTGCTGCTTGCACGATTTCCTCTCCGACGTTTTCTTTTACATCGTTACTCGTTACATATTGTTACTCGTAATTTTTGAAATAGAATGGATGAAGAAACAGCAGCAACGGCCCAATGCAATTTAAATTTGTGACACACACACATGACGTCACCCATTTAAATTGCATTGTGCCGCTGCTACTATTGCTGCATCCATTCTATTTCAAACATAATAATGCAATCAGGCCATACCTTTTTCCAGGCTCGATTCATTGTGGTTTGATGCACTTCATTCCATGCAGTCTTTATGTTTCGATAGTTTCGAGTTGGCGAAATCTACATCGTAGATAATACGGCTTTAAGTTGGATGTTACCCCATCATGCATGGGTTGAGCAAAGGGGCTCTATCCGGAGGTAAAAAATAGCATTTACACAGGATTCATGTCATTCTCAATTTGTGATGTCCTGCCATATCGTCCAGAAGTAACCGAATCTTATGTTCCGGATTTCTCTGCTGGCAGAAAATCTCTACAGCGGGACAAAAATAGGATTGTACCCTTCCACAAATAAACTGGAAGTCGTCCATCCTTTTGCATTTGATCGAAAAAAAGCGATTTCGGAACCCCTTTCATTGCATGCGGGTTCTCATAAGGAAATTTATTATTTTGCCTAATTTGGGATTTCTGTGTCAAAATGCAGCGACGTAAACGCGCGGAACCGTAGACGCAATGTGAAACACGGTATAAATTTGATAACGACGTAAAGCTAATGGGATGATCGCGCTTTAATTTGAATGAAGGAATGTGCCAACAATTTAAAATAGTGAATCTGCAATAAAAGGAAACGTTTTCACATTCAACTAAAAAAAACCTTACTTGGGTGCCCCCCAACCGGTTCACCATAGAGACCTATGGTTGATTTTAGATGTAGATGCAAGCCAGAAATTTTTTCAACATGAAGGTTTTCTTAGAAGTTGAAAATGTTGATCGCGAAAATACTGTTAGGCAAAAATTTGCTGGTGTAATGGTTAGTGCACATACCTTCTTTGCACAGGGTCATGGGTTCTAGACTCACCGTGAACGAATTCAGTTTATGATGTTTTTCGAACTCACGCGCGCTTGTGACGAACTATGATCTCACTCAGATGTTACACGAGTGCCCATTTATGGGACAAATAACATTGCTGAGCGTGTTGTTGATCTCAAACCTCAACAAAAAAGCAGTTAGGATCTTGGGAATTGGATGTCACTAACGCATCTGCCTTAGTCCAATGTTACACTGTCGCGCCTGTTTTTTAATTTTAGAACTAATTTTAGGAAAGGACAGTCGAGAATGATTTTCTGCACCATTTAACGAAAAATGGCCCCTGAATGTGTTTAGACTTTTACTGGTGTTTTGTTTTGTTTTTGTTTTGTTTTCCCGCCATCTACTCTGATATATGGCTACTTCGTTGCGAAGCGTAGAAATTTCGCGCTAGGTAGAGGACACTGCGCTACGTTTCACATACACTGAGTGCCTTCTGGTGGAGAGTAATGTAATGAATTTGTGTCAAAATTTTAGTCCGCTCACTTGAGCGTGAATACACTCATAGATTCTGAAAAGTGATAAAAGTAGGGACAACTTGAATTATTCTCGTAGTTATGGACAGTGCCGGATTAAGCTAGCGCGGGACCGGTGGCAAGAGTCAAGGGCGTGGCCTCCTAGATTTGCATTAGGTGTTCATGTCGGCTCTATGAATTAACGCCCCAGGAACTATCACCCCAAAACGAAAATGAACTATCGCCTCAATTTGGGGGCGATAGTTCATAATGAACTTTTGCCCCAAAATAAAATGAAATATCGCCCCAAAATTTATGAACTATCATCCTAGAACTACCGCCCCAATTTCGGGGCAATAGTTCATTAGAACTATCGCCCCAAATTTGGAATGAACAATCGCCCCGAAATTAAGTCGTCTAGGGGACATTTCAATATCTGCGGCGCCAAATTTTGATGATGCCACTTCGTTAATATTAGCCTAAAACGACCGAATCTGCAATCCTTTTTTGCGAAATCGTAACGGTTCTCCAGATATTCAATGTCAAATTTTGACTTTTCTATGAAGCCAGTTAAGTAATTTGATAAGAAAGGGGGGATATTTCCGCTTTACACATTGGGGAAAGTGTTCGATGCTATCAAGTTGACGTTTTAATTTTAATCAGTCCCACTATAGAATAGTAAGTTTTACCAATTAGGCAAAGATGTTAATAATATGAAAAGTCCAAATATATTTGCGATCAAGAATTGAAAAGGTTGCTATAGACAGAGAGGCAAATGAAATTTTAAATTTTATTTTTGATGTGTAAAGCGGAAATATCCCCCTGTTCTCATCAAATTACTTAATTTATAAATCATCGAAACGAAGTGCATAGTATGTAAATCAAATAATGAAAATGAATTATTGCCCCAATTTTGGGGCGATAGTTCATTTTTATAAAGGATGATTTTGGGGCGATAGTTCATTTGGAATTATTGCCCCAAACTGTATGAACCAAAAATTTTAGGAACTTTTGCCCTAAATTTGGGGCGATATTTCATAATGAACTATCGTCCCAATTTCATATAAAATTTTTGGGGCGATAGTTCATTTTCAGTGTGGGGCGATAGTTCCTGGGGCGTTAATTCATAGAGCCTTCATGTCTGGAATACACTGGAACCTCGTTTAGTCCAACTAATAACTTGCTTCAACATTAACTCAAAATTTAACACTCTATATTTCGGTTTATTCGTTAATCATACCTAAAAAAATATTTAAAATCTTTAGTGTATCTACTTTTTTAGATTATCCTGTATGAAATATTACTTAGTATGCCCTGTGGCTGACACACTTATACTGTGACACTTCTGACGTCAAAACAAATGCTTAATGGGCCACTCTCTGATCAACTTCTCCTTAGCTAAGACTGTATACATTTAGAAGAATTTCATTATGACAAGTGTTTATTTAAGTCGCTTTGCTTTGATCATCGAATTTTACAATAAAATCGTATGCATCATAAGACTCGGTCGTGTGTCCCTAGTTCATTTAAGATGATAATGATAGAGACACTCCTGTGGCCCGATTGAAAAACATTGTCCATTGATGTCTTTAGTAGACTTTGAACTTTAGCCACTAAACGAGCAATTTGTGTTTAGTTTGAATGATCGTGTGATAGTTGATCTCCTTGATCCCCATTTGCCTTTCCTGGTTTTTGTATCGAATAGCCTATCTGACAACTGGCCTCTACAGCTTTGCTTCCACGTACGCTATTTAAAAAAAAAATGGACGATCAATTATTATTGCATAAATTACGCTGAGTTTCGTCCACGCAGCTTTGAGATTCATTTTTAATATGATTTTCTTTCACATCAAATAAACCCATAAAAAGAAATCGATTCGTGTCAAACCACGCGAACTAGGGCAAATTTTCATAACCGAAAAGAAATGTTCCATACAATAATTTAATTTTTTCAGTGGCTATATGGTTCTTTTTTGAAATCATAGTAAATATTTCGCTCATATTTATCATCTAATTAAGGGGAGAAAGATTTTTAAGACCAGCGCGGGGCCCCCTCAAGGCGCGGGGCCCCCTCAAGGCGCGGGGCCCGTGGCATTTGCCACCTTCTGCCACGAGATTAATCCGGCACTGGTTATGGCTTTGGAAAGATACACGGGAAACTCGAAAATTTTCCATTTAAGCTCGATTTATTCCTTTGAGGGTGCTTGAAACAGGAGACAAACAAGGGATATGTAATGTACTCGACGTCCCCTTTGATATGATACCCCGCATGCCGACTTGCGGTCAAGGATTAAAGAGTATCCTTTTTTGTCCTTTTTGGGACCTTTCCGATTAAAATTTTTTTTAGCAAAACCAGTTGTAGATTCCTGGGAGCCCACTGATTTAAAAACAACAAAAATTAGCCTTACTCTATTTTTTTCTATTTGGAGGCCTGATTTGGGATATTTTGACTGCACTATTACAGCGACCAAGAGCCTGCCTGGTAAAGTACCTAAGGGGCGGAAAATTGAGCATTTCTCCGGGGCGGCGGAAGCGCTAGAGCGGGCGTTGCCTACTCTATGTGGAATAGTAGCCCTTACATTAAATTTAAGTTTCCGAACTGGAGGTGTGGGCATATTAGACTTGAGTGACTTTTTAGATGTCTTCACATATCAAAAACCCCGGAATTGAGAAAAAGGAGAAAGGTTGCATTTTTTTTGTATGTCTGAAAAATAGAATAATTTTTAAAAAAATACTCAAATTTCGATGGAAACCATGTGTTATTTTTTACGCGCACTATTACCATTACTACCCTTCTTTTGACGTTTAGTCAACGCTTCGCGCTATATTCCTACATGCATGGTGCATGCGATTAAATCACCTTTGAAACTCTGTTTACATCATCAGTGAACTATGCAGACAGATTGATCTCACTACGTTTTATCTAAAGAGAAACCTGCAGTTATAGATACATACATATTTCGCAAATTTTATATTCAGCTAAGCTTGCGAGAAAGCGTAAACATCTACTGTAATATTTGAGATCCAACTTTACTCTCCTAACCTGATGGTTGGTATTGTGACCTATTCATTAGAAATTTCAAAGTCGTCCAAAATAGAGCCGCACTTGTAACCAGAAGATAGAGGTATCTCTACTGAAACCTAAAGGCTATTATACTTATTTAGCAATAGTATTTCCTAATCGTGTTCCTAAGTGGTACAGGTAACGTCGGTAGATACTCCAGCTCTCCAGCATTAACTTTTACTATTACTTTTATCAGATATTCTACGATTGATACCATACTACGCGTGACTAGTGATGCAACTTTATTATTGGTCATTCATCATATCTTTTTTTTTGTGATTGTTTTCATTCGCGAACCGGTTCAATAATTGTAAGTGATTGTGATGTGATTGATAAAAACCTTAGCTCTTCCAAGTGTATTATAGCCTCATAATAGTTAAGTTCATATGGTACATATTAGTACCTATCGTAAGTGCGTATGGTTGATATGAACTCACTTAACTTCGTCTAGCCTAGGCTAACTATTCGTATACGTGCGTATTGTACCTACTATAATTGATGCTCAATATGCACAATAAGTGTCATAGTCAAGGTTCCCTTGAATATTCTGCCTAAATTGGCATGCGTCCGGTATTACTTAAGAAGTGCTCTTGCCACGTATCTAAAACCGACATTCAATTGGCCAATGTGATAAAAATACAATAAGAAATTACTCAGCTCTAATTTCTAACTAAGTTTATACGTGAACACAAAAATAGTAGTGCATTGCAGTGTAGTTTTGAGTTTGAGGCGAATATGACGATTTCTCAGGATAAATCCAGTATATTGGCTCAACTTTTTGTGGGCTTTATAGGTGAATATTTTTTTATATTTATTTTAAAAAATAGTTATAATCCATTGAATAGTTGCGGTACATTTTATTGATCGGATGAAATTAATATTCGTAAATTTTTTATAGTGTTTACTGCTTAAAGTCCTTGTGATTTGCATATTACCCAAGTAACAATTTCATCCCTATAATATTTCATAGAATATTTTCGTCTAACGATAATAGGGGTACTTTACAGGGTGTAAACTCTGAATAATAGTCCAATAATGGCGTTTGGCGCGGTTTTTTTATCCAATTGCACCTTATTGTAGCACTGAACTAAGCTTTGAAAAAGACATACATCAATGTGTTATGTCATCATTTTCTGTCATTTTCTCGTGAAAAAAAAGAAAAAAAATAATTCCCCCAGCCAGCGTCGAACCAGCGACTGTCGTACGCCAGTCCGACGCCCTAACCACTCGGCCAACCTCACATATAGTTAACATTGCTCGTAAACACTACAAGTGCTCAACACTTCTTTATCGACTCTTTTCCATTGCACCTTCTTCTTTATATGTCAATCAATTGAAGTTGAATAAATATCCACACATTCATCAATAAAATGCAGAGATTTTCTGCGCTGAGATTATCTTAATTGATTCATAAGTTATCAAGGAGTGAGGAAATGTTAGTTTCATGCAATATTTCAGTGAATTCAATTCAAGAATCGTGGTATTCCAGAGCACTTCGTAAGTGTCAATTCTTAAAAAATCACAAAGTCCATCCATGTCTATCCTTCTATAAAACTACGCTGAACAATTTATTGGATGACCATACGAATGTCACACGATAAAAATGACACCGACTGTGCTATAGAAGAATATATGCATGTGTGTGAGTTAACTTTAGAGAGACTATTGCATGTGTGTGCTGTATCATCCAATAAACACAAGAGTGGAGTATTTAAAGGAGTGTCTTTTTTAGGTTGACGTTTAGAGACAGTTTTATCGAAGTTTTATACCACAATCTTTGAATTTATTCCATAATGATGACAGAAGCTTTCCGGAAAATACTTCAAGGATGGTTTATCGGATCAAAATATTACTTTAAGCGATGTCACACGATAAATTAATTCCGTGGTACTTTATGGTTGCTACAGTGTGAAGTGCTTCTTTAAAGCAAACGAATTGTTGCTTGGGTAGAGAGTTTTAGCATATCGGTTAAAATATAACGATAGTTCGAATAGGCTTCGACAATTAAAAAAATAAAATAAAATATCATGAACCCACAATTCCAGCTGCTTATAGTCAGTTAAATTGACGGAAATACACCTACGCTTATTTGGGACTGGAAGAATTGTGGTATCTGTACTGTTTTTCGTACAACAGGCAAGCGAATTTTTCATAGAAAATGTCAAAACCTATTTGGACTATCGTTATATTTTCAACGACATACTAAAACTCTCTATTATTTATAATTTCTGTAAATGGTGTCCGCGAAAAAAAAAATTAAATATGTATACATAGTGCGAAAATATCTAAACGTGGAAAGATTGTGTTTTTTTAAATTATTAAATTTTTGTAATTTTGGAATCAGGAGTAAAAAATTATTTTGCTAAGAAAAATTTTGTTTGGAAAGGTCCCAAAAAGGACACTAATTACTCCCTAGATTTTTTAATCTACCAAAATACTACATCTAGGCCTGTTCGGTACCGAGATTTCAGTACCGGGTTTCGGTTTTTTTCAATACCCGGTACCACAAGCGGTTTCCCTGACTCAGGTTTTTTTTCAGTACCAACGGTTTTTTTAACCATAAGCCGGTTCCTTGAGTACCGGTTTAAAAACCGACTCAGGTTTTTTTTTCAGTACCGACGGTTTTTTTAACCATAAGCCGGTTTTTTAGTACCGGGTTTTTTTTAACTCGGTACCAAAAAAAACCGGGATATCGGTACTTTAGAATATCGGGTCCGGTACCAAGTGAACACCGGTTTTGTACCGGGATCCCGGTTTTTGGAACAGGCTTACATCTACCTAGTCTGAATAGCCAATGACTCATAATTCAAAAATATTTATGTACTTGAGTGTTAAAATCTTTTATCGTATGCCGCTTCCGTTTACTTTTGTTAGGAACAAAAGTGCATTTTCAAGCCTTGATAACTGATACGATGCTTGATAATGATAACTATGATTATTCAGTATGTGTTTCTTTTATACCTACTAGAAAAACACCTGTTCAAATCATTTGAATGTAACATATAAAATTACTTTCCAATGAAACTGTGTTAAAAAATAAAAATGTGTAAAATAGTACAGTAGTTTAAGCTGACCAGACTCCAGAAGACCCAATGCTGTACACATACTTGCGGAGTTCCCCTTCACGCCGATTTGGAGAAAGAATAATATCTCACGACACGAGGGAAGTATGTGAAGAACCTTGGGAATGCATGTTTCGGTTGAAAGTGCGACTGCCACAAGAACAGATCAGCTGGAATTTACTAAGATAACTTAACATCATAGCGAAAATCCGTATTATGAGATAATCTAGTGATAATAGGGTTCTTATTGAGCGGCATTAAGGCTGTTGTTGTTGTTCATGCTGTATTAACTTGCTTGACCAATACTAAATCATGCTACCAGGTATGCAGTTATGTAAAAATTTTCTCGAATAAAATCACAACCATCTCGATCACTCATTTGCCGGACCATCTTTCGGTATTACTTCACAGGGCGGTCTCAGTGTCTTTACGTCCTGCTGCCTTTCTCGTTCTGCAAAACATTATTGTATGCTTACTGAGGCCTATTTTTACCGCATCCAACTCCAGTGCGGGAACGATTCTTGATTTGCGCTCGGTATTGCAGACAAACCTTCAATTTTAAGTTCAGGATCGAACTTTAAAAGTTTAGAGTATTCTGCATACTGATAATTTCAGGCGATGCTATACACTTCTCAGTTCTTCCTAAGATGCTTTGTCGCCTGACGGGCTCAAGCTCCCGCGTATCATTCAGGAGTCTCTAGTGCAACTCCAATTAAGTAGGTATACCAACATTAAGGTGGGGATTATGAAACATGATCTATAGTGCCACCTTGTCCGACGTACAATATATGCTTCACAGTGCCAAACCTATTCTTTCGGAATTTCAGCCAAACAAGCAAAATTGAAACAATTTCAAAAATCTCGTCAGCAGACCTAAAAGAACATTTTTACTCGGCAGAAAAGCATAGAAAAAATATGGTTGTGACTACACCTTAAAATCCTTATTTAGAACTTATCAATTAAAAAAAAAAAAATGATAAAAATATCCTGACCACTGATCCGCTCCCCCTCTGAAAAGCTATCTACGCCACTGGTTCTCCTTGACAAAAAATCCGAATTTGGAGCACAAACGAATGTTTTAACATGAAAAGCTATAACAGGAAAGGAAGAGTACTCGAAATAAGATTATACACATAAAATGGTAGCTTCCTGGCACATTTTAAATGTAGCTATGGAGTGGAGTCTGAGGAGAACCTCCAAACCGGTGGAAGGGTTCTTATCCTGGTTGCGATATTTCTGGAGGATTTTATGCAATTATTCATGGTTAAGGACATATTGTGGAAAAACAAAACTTGATCTGAAAACCCTTGGCAGAGTCCTCTCGTTACTATATGCTTTTACCTATAGAGGTTGATAGGGGAATCGGATTGAGAGTGGTATCCATCGTTTTGTGATAGGAAAAATAAATTAAAATCGCATCTTTCGACGTCTGCAACTTTTGAACCTTGGAAATGTTCACCAAATATCGACAGTGCAATGCTCTACAAGTCTGCCCAATTCAAAAATTCCGCTCAGGAACTTCCAGGTTATGGACAATTTTCGATTTGACGATTTGGGCAGCCGTAACTTCTGAACGAGGATAGGACCGTCTCATTTGGAGCAAATTTGAGCGCCAAGTAGCTCTACAACTTTGGCGGATTTTAGAAAGATCGAGAAGGGTCCCCGAGAAGTCGAGAATGAACGATTGCCAAGCATAAAATTACGCTTATTTCGCTAAATGTCGATCGTACAGGGCACAGGGATCAAACTTTACACCTTAAAAGCAGACAAGACTGATCACCAGGCTCACCGAAGAGCTTATTATATACTGTAGTGAGTCGTGTGTGGCATGGCGAATGCTGTACACTCTGCTGTACATTTCCCAATGCTGTACGGCAGGTCGAAATGCTGTACTGTACAACAAAATGCTGTACGTCTGGTCAGCTTACAGTAGTTGTAGTCTGGCTGGTGTAGTGGTTAGTGCGCGCACCTTCGGTGCACAGGGTCATGGGTTCGAGACTCACCGTGAACGAATTTTCGAACTCACGACCTGTGTGACGGACCATGATCTCACTCAGATATTAAACGAGTACCCGCATTTAAGGGGGTAAATAACACTGCTGAGCGTGCTGTAGATCTCAACACCTGAACAAAAAAGCAGTTAATAGGATCTTGGAAATGTGGATGTCACTAACACATTTGCGGCCTTAGTCAAATGTTGGACTGTGGCGCCTGTTATTTTTGAAATAGTACAGTAAACCCTCGTAAGACCGAACTCATGTATCCTGCAAAGAGGTTTTTACACCTGGAGCGAAAATAAAAATGCTCCAAATATTACTACAAAGATATTTTACGCCCTTAATATTGTTAAAAATAACTAAAAAATTAATATCCCGTTGTCCGAATGCATTTGCAATATGAAAATGAGTCGATTCGGGAGCACATTCTCCGTCAACTGTGGTGAGTTTTGCAAACGTCAAATCGATTCACTGTGACCAATGAGTTCATTGTGGAAATCTCAAGGATTGCAATAATTGGCGTGGAATCTGTCTCCTCCCTCCAGTCTCTAAACTGATGGCCAAAATAACCTTGGACGGTATCAAGAGGGTTTTTCATGTAGCGATCACATCAACACCCTCCGAATTACAATTAAACAATCCGCTGAATGGAGATCCCCGTTACATCTTATGTTTATTGACTTCGAGAAGGCGTTTGACAGCGTTGACCGTGCTTATATCTGGAGAGGCATACCAGAGAAACTTATTTGCATCATAAAGGAGTCATATAACGGAGCCCAATGTCATGTCTTGCACCAGGGTGAATTGTCCAGTCCTTTTGAGTTGAATAATGGAGTCAGACAAGGCTGTATTGTATCACCAATGGTGTTCCTTATTACCATCAACGTCGCAATCTGCGATTCTCTTCTTCTTTATGACACGATAGCCCGACTTCGGGCCTTGGCCGCCTGGATTGAAGACCTCCAATTGTCGCGGTCACGCGACCTTGTCCTCCAGTGCCGAAAGCCATCTGGTGGGCGTCCTCACATACAGAATGCTCCCATCGGGCTGTCGGTCGTCCACGCAATCTGGCTCCGTCCACTCGTTGCGCGTTCATCACCTTTTTGGGCATGCGATCGTCGTTCATCCTTTGTACATGTCCCGCCCATTGCAGTCGCTGCAATTTCACGATTTTCGACACAAGTAGCTCATCATACAGCTGATACAACTCATGGTTGTACCGGATGCGCCATTCACCTTGTTCACGAACGGCCCCGAAGATTCTTCGGAGAACCTTTCGCTCGAATGTGTCTAACAGGTGTTCAGAGTTTTGGGTTTGGGGTGCATGCTTTGCAGCCATAGCATAGCACAGGTCGGATGATGGTTTTATACACGTGTTCCCGTGAACCAGCTTCGATTTCAGAATTGGCAGAACCGAAAAATAACACTTATTAACTGGTTGTATCCGTCGCTTTATCTCATCTGTTTCTTTGGCGTGCTTTGACAAATTGCAACCAAGGCAAGTGAAGTTTATTTATTTATTTATGATAAACGGACAAATGTTTCGATCGATACTGTCGTATGCCTGCTTGAAGGCGACAAATATTTAAATAAATAAAATATAATTAATAAATAATTGGAAATAATTGGTATACGTCGATGTTGTATTCCCAGCACTTTTGGAGTAAAAGCTTCACTGTAAAAAGCTGATCTGTCGTCGAACGACCAGGTCTAAAGCCGCCTTGGTACTCGCCAATGATTTCTTCTGCGTACGGATAAACTCTATTTTCTAGAATTTTAGATAAAATCTTATAAGTCTTACAAACTAATGAGATGCCTCTGTAGTTCTCTCATTTCAACTTATCTCCTTTTTTGTGGATTGGGCAAATAATACTTTTGCGATAATCTTCCGGGACTATTTCGTCGTTCCAGACTTTAACGATAAGTGTGTGTATAGCCTTAACAAGGCTCTCCCCACCATGCTTCAGTAGTTTAGCTGGAATCTCGTCAGCGCCCGGGGCTTTATTATGTTTTAGTGATTGCATGGCGAGATCAACTTCTTCTACTGTTAGGAGTTGAACGAGAGGGACTGTTTCAGCCATCCTTTCCAGAACTTCCTGTGTGGGGTTGTTCGGTTGAACATTGATTGCGATTCTCTAGGCAACCATAAAAATAAGGGTATCAGGTGGAGATTATTTGATCACCTTCAGAACCTGGACTACGCCGACGACATTTGCTTGCCTTTTTTCAAACACACCAGATCATCTGGGTAAAAAGACGTCGAAGTGCTGTTTTAAAAATTAATGCCGCTAAGACTAAATACATGAGCTTGTCATCAGGAGGGCAAAACACCATTTCTATCTCCGGACAATCGATAGAAAAAGTTGAGAACTTCACTTACCTTAGAAGCGTGATGACAGCGGATGGTGGGGCTAATGCCAATGTAGAGTCGCGCATAAATAAAGCCCGAGCAGTATTTTTCAGTTTGACCCCTCTCTGGCAAAACCACAACATCTCCAGAAATACCAAACTCCGGATCTTCGAAAGTAATGTAAAGTCTGTGCTTTTATATGGGTGTCCCACGTGGAAGGTGACCAGTAAGATTACCAATAAACTGCAAACTTTCGTGAATCAGTGCCTACGACGCATCCTACCAATTCGCTGGCCTGAGGTAATATCTAACGACGACCTCCTCAAAATTACTCGCCAAAATAGGATAGGCATCGACATCAAAAGGCGAAAGTGGCAGTGGATGAATTTCGAAAAGAGCCAAAAAACATTATAAAACAGGCTCTAGATTGGAATCCTCAGGGAACCAATGCAAGCCGTCGTGTGGGACGACCCAACAATACATGGAGAAGGTCTGTTGACGCAGAGGGAAAATCTGTATGCAAATCGGGGGACCAGCTAAAGGCGATGGCTGCTAATAGGCAGCGGTGGAAAAGAAGCGTAGTCAATGCCCTATGCACCACTAGGGAGTAAAAGGAACCATAGAGAGAGAAATAATTGCCTATTTCTCTAAATGTCAGCTTATTTATATAGGAGCTTAGGAGCAATATTTAATCGTAGACGGCGGAGCTCTCCGCTGATATGTGAGGATAAGTGCGTGGTAAAAAAACCCGGTCACATGTATCGACCGCTATACTATAACGCGGAGGTGTGTTTAACTTAAATATCAAACTATTATGTCGCTATAGGAAAACCCTCTATTATGTACATAATTTGTATTTTCAGCAAACTTGGCTTCATTGTCCGCAGGAACAGCCTACGGATGGTCCTCGCCTGTCGGCTTAAAATTAGCCTCCAACGATACGAGCCAAACACCCGTTGGTCAAACATTCAGCACAGAATCTCCAGAATATGGCTGGATATCATCGTTGCTTATTATTGGCGCCTTAATCTGTAAGTATAGTAATCTGTAATGCAAACAAAATTACATCGGTAAACAGTAAATTGGCTTCATTACTTTACTTAAATATTATCGAAGCGAGAAGCCGGTCGATTAAAAAACATTTACTCAATTGGCTTAACTCTAGCTTTATCTGAAACTTTAATTGATGTTATCTGAAATTCTAGATAAATGCATTTTGAAGCTACCTAATAAAAATGCCTGTAAATCTTTCCTTATCAATATATACGTTCTGCCTCTGATTTTAGGGTTGCCTTCTGCGGATTTTAAATTTAAGTTGATCTCACGATGTGTTCTAATTAAAATTTTATTTCTTTTTTTGTAGCTCCTCTTTTTGCCAGTTTCCTCGCGGACAGGTTTGGCCGAAAACTAAATTTATTGTTAAGTGCAGTTTTCTTTGCTGCGGCAAATGTTCTTTTCATATTCGCTTACGAAGTTTGGATAATGTATATCGGACGAATCGTACAGGTAATACTCCATAAAAAGTTTGTTTATGTGTTTTCTATATGTTTAATAATTCATAATTATAATTTTAAAGGGATGTGGAGTGGGCTTTGTAATGACAACAGTACCCCTGTACATTGGTGAAATATCTACGGATAATGTTCGAGGTGCCATGGGCTCGCTGATATCACTATTTATAACTGGTAAGAGTTCCAAGTACTGTTCACACTGCATTGTGTTCAGTTTTGGTTTATATTGTCTTTTAGGTGGATCAATCTATTCCTTTGCCTTTGGAGCCTATACATCTTATTACATCATGCAATACGCATGTTTGGTCTTACCAGTTGTATTTGTCATCACTTTTATCTTCGTACCCGAAAGTCCTTATTTCCTACTAGCAAAGGGCAGAAAAGAGGATGCAATGAGATCGTTGCAGTTCTTTCGGCAAAAGACGCCCGATCAACTTCAGGACGAAGTGGCAATGATACAGGCACTGAACGATGAGGCGGCCAAGCGAAAAGGATCATTTAAGGCGATGATTACGAATAGGGGAAATCTGAAGGCTTTTCTAATATGCTGGGGACTTATTTGCTTTCAACAACTCACTGGACTCCAGACCGTCTTAATCAATGCTCAAATTATTATTGAGAAGTCGAATAGCGGTATAGAGACGGGACTTGCTTCAATTCTAATGGGACTAGTGCAATTAATAGTGGGAGCTTTTACGCCCATTATCTTTGAGTATTTTGGACGTAAGATATTGCTTATAACCACAACGGCATTCTGTTTTATTGGATTGGTGAGTATACGATAATTTCTTTGATTACAACTGATAAGATTAATAGGAAGTGCGACTTTCATATACTTTTCACAAAGGTCTTGAGTCTTTTTGAATTTATGCACCTAATATTTTTTTTCAGGTCACATTGGGAACTTGCTTCTATCTGGAAGAAACAGGAGTGGACATATCATCTTTTCAATGGCTTCCGTTGGTTGCTCTAATCTTTTATGTTAGCTTCTCATCGATTGGATTTATGCCCCTGCCATTTGTTATTATGGGAGAAATGTTCGCATCGGATGTGAAATTTACAGCATCCGCTCTCTTGGCAATTAATGGTGCAATTGTTGCATTTTTGCTAACACTCTTCTATCCATCTATGGCGGCGCTGGGTGGTTATATTGCATTTTGGTTTTATGCTGTTTTATGTGTGTTTGCGATAATTTTTATTTGGGGTGTAATGTTCGAGACAAAAGGATTGAGCTTGCAAGATATTCAAAATAAGTTAAATAAAAGATAATAAAGGACAGTATTCAGAAATTAACTTTTTTTTTTCAACCAAAATAATAGAGATAAGGCTAATTTGCATCTGATATATTGCGCGATAGGAAGCGACTAAATTATTAAAATTATCAATTACTGAATTTCAATTGCATCAAATCTAGCAGTAAAAGTAACATTAGACATTTGCAGCCTTTCCTGTTTCCTCTTACATGCATAGGAAGCTACATACGTGTCTTATGAAAGCAATTATTTTCCAAAGCTGAGCATATGTGAAAAAGGCGTTAAATGTGGCCAGACAGTGAAATTCAGTGCAATCCATACACATTCACAAATTCTTAATAGTGTGAATGCCATATAATGTAACAGACGGTGTCATCGAAACAATAGACAACGTCCCATAATTACATTAAATTTTTCAGATTGCGATAACCAATAATACATGTGCCCATTACTTACATTTACATCGCAATGTTCGTGTTTTATTATGTTTGAGATCAGAGAGAAAATCACTGTTCCTATGTATGTCTAGAAAAACGTTAATTGCATACTGCGGGATTTACTACAGAAAAGTCGTAAATGTAATATAATAATTAGTGAAAAAAATCCAATTTCAAGCCTACACTGAGAGCAACAAGAATGAAAAATTAGCCAACTTTAAAGTTCTTGACATCATGGAGCTAAACTTTTTTTAGAGCATGGAGGGGGGAGAGTTGTGGGTTAATACAGTTATAGTTGAAATAGATTGGCTGCGTCAGCATCAGCATCGGCAGAGGCATCGGCATCAGCAGAAAAAGTTCAATTTAGAACACACGCATTTGCCTTTGATGACCCACATTGACAGCAGCGGCAGAAGTGGTTGCCGGAATGTTGCAAGTGTGTAGTAACGTACCTGCAACCTAGGTTGGCAACCAAGTTGCAGATATATAACGCCTGTAAGACAAGACGCAAGCTGTCGATTCTGCGAAGAAGACGACGAGACTTCAACCCAGGCCCTGGTGTAAGTGTGATGCTTTAGTCTGATAGTTGAAATAGATTGGATGCGTCAGCATCGGCATCAGCAGAAAAATTTCAATTTAGAACACACGCATTTGCCTTTGATGACCCACATTGACAGCAGCAGCAGCGGCAGAAGCATTTTTTCTGCTTCTGCTGTCAATGTGGGTCATCAAAGGCAAATGCGTGTATTCTAAATTATTGAAATATTTCTGCTGATGCCGATGCCGATGCTGACGCGTCAAATGTATTTCAAGCAGAACACTGCTGGATAGAACTCGGAGTGGCCTATCCAGAGACGTATTGCACACAGCACGGTCGGAGACTACATATTTAAACATATTTTGTGAAATATTTTCAGTAACGGAAAATTTCAAAAAGCAGAAAAAAATCACTACCTAATGCCGTCTGCTTATAGGAAGTTCGACTGCATCGTAAATTGGATGTCAGTTACAGCACGAATCACATAATAAAAATTACGCGATATGCACAGTTGAGAAAATTTTGGGACGTCATCAACATCGAAGTTGACTAATGCTTGCCGTTCAACAGCAACAGAAAAAAACGTGTCAGACATTATGACAAATTCAAAATGGACACAAATATGAAGATATTTCCTTTCCACATACTTCTTTCTATCTTTCTTGAACTAGTTACAGGATTTCAGTAAGTTTACCCCACCGATGGATTTTCAACTTAGTATTTTGAATTCTAAATGAAGCACCTTGTAAGTGTGGGCTCCTCATACCCTCACAAGGAATATGCATCTTCAAAACGCTAGTTTATCCTTGATTTCTTGATAGATATATGTTTTTACTCAGCTTTTCTATTTTATTTCGCCCCCTTCCACCTAAACTGTTGTTGTGATAGTAACACTATCGGAACTGTTTTCGGATTGTAGCTTATGGAATTCCCCAGCATTCTCCACATATTCCACGACAGTAACAATACATTTTCATTGAACAAATCGCAGCGGACAAAAATTTCACTCTCGAGGTCAATACTAGGCTTCAAAGTGAAATGAAGTAAAGTAAAATATAATAACTGAAGGTAGGTGACAGGGTACAATATCTTCAAGTTAGATTGACTTTGGAAAATTTCTAGGCATCCTTGAGATGAAAGTTCACTATAGAGTTCAAGGAAGGTTCATTAATTCGAAGATGCCTTAAGTTAAGGGTGCCTTGCGATACACTTTTGAGTAAATGGATGACAATTATCAGTTTTTTTTTCTTCCGTTAAGGGTGCTCTAATATTTTCTTCTTTCCACTAGAATTAAGGACCTTGAACGATCCCTAATTTTGCCAAAGGGAAGAGTTACCTAATTTTCAAATAGAGGACGAAATTATAGCACGTAATTTTATTGTTTCATTTATATGCGATTTGTTTTCCGAAAGATGAGATCTAAAGTTTTTGTTTAGTCTAGTCCTGTTGAATAACAGGAGAGCACGTTCACTAAATAAATATTAAACTCCCGAAGAAATTCATATGAAATGAGAAATAGGGATTCGCTGGGCACATAAAGACGTTTAAAATATACTCTTGTGTGAGAAATGTTATGACATTATTTACATAATTCATTTTTTGGAGTCGTTTTCTAAATATTTTCCATCGACCTTTCGCGGCATAATTTTACTTTAAATCGCCAAACCTTCGCGTGGATGGATTTATTAAGTTGGTTTCGATTTCATTGATTCATCTAGCACCGGAGGACAAACTACGAACAAGAGGATTTGGGTTTTAGCAAGATGATGGATACATTGCCTGAGCCCCCTAATTTGTGTTTGGACATGCTAATAACGAAATTTGGCTAGGTTCCCCCGATTTAACTAGCTCTGGCCTTATTCTCTATAAAAATTCTCCAGATGACGCATTTATGAAAATAAGCCATGCACGTTGAAAACCCTGAAAAAAAAGCGTTTTAGTGGAAACCAAAATTTCGCATTAATTTTCGATTTCTTACATCAAGCTTCTCAAGGTTTAATTCTGAAATTCCAAAGAAACTCTATAGGGCTATGCTGAACTTTCGTGAATTGTGTTAAGAGTATAAACGATAGCTGAACGTTGGTTTGAATTCCACTGTGGCCATGAAAATGCTCCAACGTCAGCTGGTTTTACTATATGCAAATCGTTTCGGAACAACGACCATGAGGAGTCACAATCACTCGATTCAAGAGGAAACAATCCTTTGAAACGATTCAACAACAACCACGTCAATCCATACTATCTACTATAACATCGTCATCTGTCATTGGCAAGTGAACACAGTAAAAAACTACCTCCTATCAAAACTTTATTTAATTTTGAAATTAAAAACTAGATCGACTAAATTCTGAACGTGAAGTCGCGTTGTATGGTGCCAAATAAACTTAATTCCGTTGAAATAGCAATCAAAGTGAACAAATCAACAATAATTTAAAGTCATCTCAAATCGACAGCCCCAAAAATGAGTGACAGTTGCCACAAGTGTTCCAAGGGCTTCAATGACCTTAAAGAGGTGATTATGTGCACGAAGTGCGCGCACTATTTTCATCTGGCATACTGTGGCCTAAAATCCTCGAAAGCTACGCGCAAACTGGGCGAGTGGAAATGTGAAGATTGCAAGTCTCAACTCCAACAACCCGAATCAATTATATGCGATAGTGATGAGTTACTAAGCAAAGTACGTTCCATAGTAAAATCCGAGTTTAAAGACGAATTAGAGGCTTCCGTACAATTCCTTTCGGACAAATTCGACGAAAACTCAATTCAAAGAAGCACTGGATGAAATCAAACATCTAAGGATCGACAACAATCGGCTGAGGGAGCGAATCGATGCACTGGAGATTCAAAATGAGTTCCTACAAAATCAATTGCGGCAGAACAACATCGTAATAAATGGTGCCAAAGTAACATCAAACGAAAACACTACGGAACTAGTAAAAACGATCTCGAATCACATCGGTGCGGAGGTGAGTGAGCACAACTTTAGCCATATCTATAGAATGTCAAATCCCAAAACAACTACTGCACCAGCAATAGTAGTTAGATTCATCCGAACAACTGACAAAATTAAATTCATGAGAGCGTACAAGCAAAAAGTCAACGAGAACAAAACTGGTAATGGAATCGTCGCAACTAACATCTGTAAACAGCTAGGCGACGGGCGACTCTTCATTGGTGATCATTTAACACAACACCCAAAACAGCATCTCTTCTAAGAGAAACTAAAAAAATTTGTAAAGAGAAAAAACATAAATTCGTATGGGTTAGGGATGGTAATGCTTTTATTAGGAAAACTGAAAATTCAAATATAATTAAAATTAAAAGTCTCACGGACATTATTGATTAAATTATATAACAACCATAAACTATAATGATTACATTTAGTAAAAATTTAAAACGAAAGAGATATTATTAGTTAAAGATTGTAAAACAGAAATTTTAAGCGATAATGGATTCAAAATTCTACACTTAAATATTAGAAGTATCAAACGAAATTTTGACGAATTCATTATATGTATTATTAAACGAATTTGATGCTATCTTCGACGTTATAGTGCTCTCTGAGACACACCATAGCAGCTATGTATCTAGTTTTGATAGTATTGCAAATCATATCGAAAGTTATAGCATGATATATACAGAATTAAATAGGAATAAAAATGATGGTGTGATTGTGTACATCAAATCATCGTTACAACATCAAAATATCGAAATATCTAATAACGAAATTACTGGTTTTAAAATTAAAATTAGATCCTCAAACAATAAACTTATTAACATTTTAGCACTATATCGATCGCCTTCAACAGATGTTTGTCAATTTATAGAAGAGTTAAGTGAAATTATCCCTCAAGAAAGAAATGGGGTATTGGATATAGTCGTGGGAGATCTCAATCTAAATATTCTCGATTCGTCGCATATTGTAAACGAATACGAAAATTTACTTTGTAGCCATGGTTTTATTTCATATATAAACAGGCCCACAAGAGTAGATGGTACATCCGGGTCATGTCTTGATCACATCTTCTTAAGGCAAAATCTTAATCCTACTTTCACGGAAAACGTTACATCATTCATCTTACAAAACACAATAACTGACCACAATACTATAGGTTTGGCTGTTAAGGAAGATATAATTGCAAACACAAAATCAAATCCACAATTTACGAAAAAATTAACTATGAGACTCTTTTAGAATTGACAAAACAAGTAAATTGGCAAAATATAATTATTATGGAAAATTCTGAAACCTCTGCAAGTAAATTTGTAAACACGTTAAAACATATAGTAGCCAAATCAACAGAAAGCTGCCCCATACCAAAAAAATTTGTATCTATAAAACCATGGATAACCTATGGTATTATGAATTCGATTAGGCACACGGACAAACTAAAAAGGAAGTTAGATACTCAACCGTTTAACACGAGTCTCAAGCTATTATATAAAAGCTACAGAAATAAATTAACGAAAATTATCCAAATTGCCAGGAGAAATCACATCCAGAATCAGATCAAATCGTGTATAAATAATAAAAAACTGTGGGAATATGTTAACAAATCTGTTAATAAACTCCAACCGAATGATGAAATTCCATTAAGTATACTGCCTGAAAATCAGACATCTTCTGTTGATAACAAAAACAAACAAATAGGTAATTACCTAAATAACACTTTTTCAAACGCAGGTAAAAAAATAGCTGAAACCATTCGTCAAAATCGAATTCACAGGGAACAAACTAGTATCGTCAACAATTACTCAAATTTTCACCTGATTAGAACTACAAATGAGGAGGTATTACTTCTAATCAAAAATTTAAAAAATAAATCAGCTGCAGGATACGACAATATTTCCGTCTCTACTTTAAAATGTATTAAGGACATAATATCTCCGCATCTATCCCAACTTTTCAACAATTGCTTCAAAGAAGGTTGTTTTCCATCAGCTTTCAAAAGAGCAATAGTTGTTCCTATACTTAAAGGTGGAATGTCGAATAACGCTTCAAATTATCGTCCGATCTCCTTACTGCCGATAATTAGTAAAATATTTGAACGATGTATAAAACAACGACTAGTCAAATATCTTACAGAAAATAATCTACTATCAACACAGCAATTTGGTTTCCGACAAGGCAGTAATACAGAAAATGCTGTATTAGAAGTTACTGTTTTTATTTACTCTAAATTAGACCAAGATAAAAAACCTTTGACAATATTTATGGACCTGACAAAGGCATTTGATACCATTTCTCACGAAAAATTAATAAAAAAAATGGAAAACTCAGGAATAAGGCAAACGCCATTGAAATTACTTACAAGCTATTTACATGGTAGGATACAACAAGTCAAAGTACAAGATATCCTTAGCAACGTAGCTTTTAACCTTCACTATGGTCTTCCTCAAGGAACAGTACTTTCCCCGATTCTTTATTTGGTTTATGTCAACGAACTATGCGACATGAATATACCAAACGGAAAAATAGTAGCGTTTGCAGATGACACGGTTTTGTTAACAGCTTCTGACTCCTGGGAAGAAACGTTTAGATATGCTCAAGTCGCAATGACGAGGGTAACAGATTGGTTAAACAGTAACCTACTAAAATTAAATTGCGCGAAAACTAAAGCAATACCTTTTTATCTATCGCCGATAGGACGACCCCATTTTTCGGAAATAATTTTATACTCAACGTACGGTGAAAGTGAACATACCAGCATAGTTCCACGTATTTGTGAGAAAATCCAAATTGAATCCACAGTTAAATATTTAGGTCTTGTTGTGGACAGCCAGATGAAGTGAAACTCGCATATTAACTACCTTAATCAAAATATTAAGCGATATATATGTTTAATAAGCTACATGAAACGTATCCTAACTCTTCACCAGCTAAAAATTTTATATCATGCTTTGGTCGAGTCGGCTCTGCAATATTGCATATCAGCTTGGGGAGGTACCTATGATACTCATCTAAACTGCCTTAGAGTAACACAAAAAACCATTTTGAAACTCATTCTCGGTCTACCTCGACTGTATCCTACAATCCAACTATACAAAATCGCAAAGATCTTTGAATTAAAATATATTTATCTTAATAAAGCAATAACGAAATCTTTTATAAATTTTGAAACATCGTCCATTGTACCTGTAAGAAATACCCGATTTATCCGATCAAATATTCCTATTCAACTCTGTCGAAAAACTCAATCTCAAAAATACATAACTTATATTGGTCCCAGAGCTTATAACGAAATACCATCTTATATTAAAAGATCTCTTACAATAGCTGAATTTAAAATTAAATTGAAAGTATGGCTTCATTCATTAAGTGTAGAAGATCTAGATTCTAAATTCTCGTTTTATTAATTTTTTAATTTATAATTGTTACCATACACAAGCTATAGCTTAAATGGGGCTTAAACTCACAAAATACATTTATACATTATTTTGTAAGAACAATATTATATGTGGAATAAATAAATAAATAAATAAATAAATAAATAAATCTACCTGGTACAGTACCCAAGGGGCCGCAATTTGTACTCTTGCCCGGGGAGGCATAAGTGCTAGAGCGGGCGCTGTTGTCGCCTGACGGGATTAAGCTCCCGCGTATCATTCAGGCTATAGCACAGTAGACCCATTGGCTTCAGTGCTGCGAACCCCTTCGGGTTCACGCCCCACAATCTAATCTAATCATTCAGGAGTGTCTAGTCCAACTTCGATTAAGTATGCCTGCATTAAGGTTGGGATTATGAAAAATCTACATTTGATCGATCTCTAGTGCCACGTTATTCGACGTACAATATTTGCTTCTCTGGCCGTATTTTTCAAAAGCTATCCTACACTATACGCGGTAATTTTCATACAAATGCTAACCCGTAGCCTTATTCAGGTAAGCAATTTAAACCCGAGTAGCATGCTATGCTGGTTTAATGAGCTTTTCAAAATTCCCCTAAGGCCCGTATTTATGAACATTCCTTAACTCAAGGAGACTTTTTTTTCTATGAAAAAGTATGGGAAATGACATTAAATTATTGAATTTCGGCATCCTTGACCCAAGGTCTCCTTGACCTGTGGACTTTCGCATAGCGGCGGTGACATCAGGAACAAAGCACAACCCTGGTCAAAGGAGACAAAAAAGTCTCCTTGAGTTAAGGAATGTTCATAAATACGGGCCTAAATGTATGTCCGTTTTCTAATGACTAGCTAAATTTTAAAATGAAAAGTTTCTAAGTAGTCCGGCCAGTCAATACACCGAAACATAAGGCGTTAGGTCGCAAAAAATAGCTCGGCTCTGTTTTTTTGGGATATTGGTAGGATAGATACTAGTAGTGTACCGCCAAGTTTGCAACTTCGAAAAACAAGTGCTAACCCCGTGACCCTCAAAAAACCTCAATATTTTCGGATTTTTTTCATATTTCGGTTTGTAATTTTTAAAAGGTGCTTCCTACAAGAAAGTCGTCCACTGCACTTTTAAAGCTAACAAAATCTTCTTTAATTTGAGTGAAACCCCAGCTTTGTACAGCCGGCCTGAGAAATTGTCGCTAAAACGGAAAAATAGGCCAGTCCCGACAAACAAAAATAAATAATCGCATCCCATATTTATTTTCTTTCAATTATACTATCTTCCATTCAGCTTATCCTGTATTTCTTTTAAACTCAAACCTTTCGTTTCAAACATCACGCGCCATACAAATATAATGGCCAAAATACACAGCCCGGCATTCAACCAAAAAGCTATAAAGCCGCCGAGAGCAGCCATTGCAGGATAAAATCGAGTGAGCAAAAATCCTATAATTGATCCGTTAATTGTCAAAAGAGCCGATGCAATGAATTTAATATCTGCTGCAAGTGTTTCGCCATACACAGTGTATGGCAGCGGCAGGAACCCAATCGACGAAAAACCCTCAAAGATGATTAGCGCTACCAGTGGAAGCCATGAAATGGATGATGTATCGATTCCAGTTTCGTCGAGATAAAAGCAAGTTCCCAAGGTCACCTAAAAAAAAAAATAATTTTATAATTTTATAATTAACTTCGATATTGGTTGCATTTTTCTTCAAAAATATTCCTCACCAATCCCAGAAAACAAAAAACTGTCGTTCCCATTAGCATGGTCTTACGTCCAAAATATTTCGATATGATCGGTGTACAACCGCCAGCCAGAAACTGAACAAGTCCCATGAGAATTGATCCCAGACCTGGTTCTATACTGCTATTGGACTTTTGAATTATAATTTGTGCATTTATCTGGATATTTTGAATACCGATTAGTTGTTGAAATGAAATTAGACCCCAACAAATGAGAAACGCTTTACGATTTCCTCTATTTTGGATCATCATTCTAATCGATCCTTTTCGTTTTGCCGATTCGTCAATAAGTGCTTGAATCGCTGCTATTTCATTCTGAAGTTGCTCGGTCGTTTGTCGTCGAAAGAATTTTAACGACTTTAGTGCATCTTCCGTGTTTCCTCTGGCCAGCAAGTACGAAGGACTTTCGGGCATAAAGATAAATGTGCTAATAAATACAATTGGTACGATTAAACACGCGTATTGCATTACGTAATATGAAGTGTAAGCACCGATGGCGTAGGCATAAATCATTCCTCCTATGAATCGAAATTAAAAAGAGATTTTCGATGCAAAATGTACATACGTACCACTAAGAAAAAATGCCAACAAGGCTCCCATTGGGCCTCGTACATTATCTGTTGATATTTCACCGATATACAATGGTATAGTTGTTATGACTAATCCTTTCCCAAGTCCCTTGATAGTAAAGTGTAGGTACATTATATGTGATATTAGAATCATCATTGCAACTTACTTGTATAACACGACCTACATACATAATCCAAAGCTTGTAGGAAAATATGAAAAGTATGTGGGCAATTATAAAAAAGACAGCACTTATTAGAAGAGTCCATTTTCGGCCAATCCTATTAGCAAGGACACTTGCAAAGAGTGGTGCTGCAAAAATATATGGATATTTTTCAACATGATTCTACGTCTACGCATACTTACATATCAAGGCACCAATAATAAAAACGGACGATATCCATCCATATTCATCAGACTCGGTGCTAATTGTCTGACCTATGGGCGTTTGACTTGTATCATTTGAAGCCAATTTTAGACCGACAGGCGATGCCCAGCCAAAAGCAATTCCGGTAGCAAATGTAGCTAAATTTGCTTAAAAGATAGTAATAGGAGAAATTTATAGAAAGTTTCCTTGGGTATATTAAAAGTAGAAATCACCATGACAATATTTAAAATTATTTACCTGCACAACCCACTAAAAACTGCGGAAAGGCATTACTCGTACTTCTATTGATCTTCTCGGGAAGCATTATATATTTTCCTTAGTGGAGGAGTATGAATTATTTTGAAATTTTCTACAATTTGGAATCGTGTCACTGTATTTTCAAGAATGTTTAATAATGTTCTTTGTTTCACGCGAATATCAACTGTCAGTTTTGGTTAACTAAACAATGTGGTACGAGTATTTGAAGGGTTTCTGATAAATTAACTAGTAGCACTAGTACTCGTAGTAGTGCCTACTTCAGAGTTTAACTGATAATTGTTAATCTTGTGTTGAACTATGTATCACAAAGTAGCTTCGTGCATATAGATATTATGCCGGCTCCATACTGTTGAAACGTTGATGTCTACACACGGTAGGAGTAGTCGTCAATGCACCATGCTCCATGAGCTAGGGCATCACAAGCAACAGTGCAGAATTTGATAAACACAGCGCAGAAGATCGGTACTTTGGATTTCCCAACTAGCTGCTAGTAGTTGCCAAACAAATAGCAATATTAAATTCCCCCATCGCCTCTGTCTGTCCGAGGAGTGTGTTGTCTACAACTGTGTCTACAACTTTTATCTTTTGTGCCGCGCGTTTAGGCAAACCCCGATCAGTGTGGTTGCGGCCTTAGGCCAATTTCCAAAACAAGAGCCATCCGTTAAACTAAAATCAGATTTGGAAGACTTGAAAGTAAATTTCATTGCAATGAATATGTAGCGACAGAGTTTAATATTTTTATGGTCGGATTTTGCCTCAATCAAACATCGATTTAATTCGTCTCTTAATCCTAGGTTGATGGTTAAGTAAAGTAGTGAGATATCTATTCAGATGTATTGAACTGTGGGGAGTTTTCTATTTAGTAGATATGTATTTTTTGTTTCTTTTTACAGTTTGTATTCCTCTACGCGACTTGAGCGGCGATCTAAGCTCAGAGACCAGTACTGAGCTCTATGCGGCTGCGTTACAAGTATCGACTATCATTGAGTGAGGTTACAAGCAGAACAGTTGCGTATGTTCCGCAAACTGTGCCGCATTTTGCAAACTGCTTTTTACTGTTAACGGCATAGGATCGGATCAGATTTGGTCTTCCTACCGCCATCTCGCGGAAAGTGAAAAATATGACAATTTTCATTTCACAGCTGATAAGTTTTGTTCGTCAATATACTTTTCCAGTTTTTCTTTTAGTTGCATATTATTTCGAATTAAAATAGTTGGAACATTACGCTATCAGCTTCGCAAGAAGAATTTTCTTGTTCTTGTTATCGACACTAGCGACACTTATCTTACCGTCCGCCATATAGCGGACATATAGCGGAAAATATCGGAAACACAAAAGTTCCCCCTATTAAAGCGGATAGCAGAACATGCCAAATAGTTTTATAAATAAATGAGGCCGAAAATGTACGGTTCAACTGTTAGATGGTAAATTTCTTCCAATCAGTCAAACGATAATCAACCAGGTGGCGTTTAGGGGATCTGTTTGTAAAGAGAAGTTTCTGATCCGTAACAGTAGGTAGAGCTGGAGCTGTGACACGATTATCTCTTAACCTGTCGATCATTCTATGAATATGAAAACTGAAATTTTGCTTTAAAATGGAGGAACTGTTGAATTTGATGTGAAAATTACAATTTGTGATATATTTTGCCTACATTGTGATTGTAGTTTTTCATTGAGCATTTAATGAGCTGTTTATAGTTAGAGAAGCAGGTTTTTAGTATTTTTTAATAAATACTGTGTATTAAAGGACATTTTCATTATTTTGTAGTGAAGGGGCTCCTCACCTCCTTCACTTAAAGAACAGACAGAATAGACAGATAAGAGATTTTTTTTTGCATTTTATATTACTGCTTCAGCTGTTCGCTACTTTTAATGGCTGCGAAGCAACAGGGACGTAGCCATAGGCTTTGGTTTCGTGACGAGTCCAAGCATTCGTATTCGATATCAAAAATGCTGCATTTGGCTATTAAATTTTTAAGTAACATCATATTTCCATCGTGTGACTATGTTTAGTAATGTAATTTTTGCACAATTTTTACGTTTAAATTTTCGAGTTTGCAATTTTTTGTTCAGAGAAGAACAAAAAATTCCACTGTCAGTAAAATCAAATTAAAATTTGCAAAAAATGACACTTTTTAGGTGCCGAACAACTTTCGCTGTATTTCTTCAATGAGTGCTTGAATTTTCGATTTTTTTTAGGTCTTTTTCACTGAAAAAAAAAATGTCGAAATCGCACCCCATGTTAATTGCACTAGACAATGGCAACCGCAAAAATACGTTTAGATTATTATTGGAAAGCCCCAGATGAGGTCCAAGTGTTTCTTTCAAAGTCCGCCGTAAGCTTCCGAAAAAAATTAAGTTTCTGACGAAATATAGAACAGGAAACAATTTTTTTTCGGTATAATATTATATTATTTGTTGGGGTTATTCGGTTATGATTTTCCAAACTATCGGTAAAGAAAAAAACAACTTTGAAAATTGAAAAGGTATTTGGAAAACATTCTGAAGAAAATCTTCAGCCGACTGTAATGACTGTGACTGCGCATTATTTCAGTTTTCAAGTTGTTGTCATTGGAATTTCAATGCTTTTGAATCACTATTGAGAGGGAGCCGCACCACCTGAACTCCTTCTCTGAAGGGGAGAGAAAAATATTTTGATGCAAATAAAATATGTACATCAGTTACAAATAAAAAATATGTCACATATCACATACGCCCGCTAGTATTTTCCAACGGTATAACGTATTTTCCCTATTATGTATGTGTATGGGACTACTCTATTAACGGCCGTCCCACAGTGGGGCAGTAGTGGAAAAAAATAAAAAATATATGCTATTGGAGAGATTTTGTGAAATGTTTATCGCGTAGTAGATATTCTGAAGTTGCTTTCTACAAAAAAATTTAGGCTTGTATCTTTAACAGAAGGGAGTTAGCGGCGCCCAAAGTGTAGATCATCAATGTGGCACGATAGCCCGACGTCGGGCCTTGGCCGCCTGAATCGTTGACCTCCAATTGTCGCGGTTACGTGACCTTGTCCTCCAGTTTCGGAAGCCCAGCAGCTGGTGGGCGTCTTCACCTACGGAGTTCTCCCAGCGAGCTCTCGGTCGTCCACGCAACCTCGCTCCGTCAATTCGTTGTGCGTTCATAACTTTCTTTGGCATGCGATTGTCGTCCATCCGTTGTACATGCCCCGCCCATTGCAGACGTTGAAGCTTCACGATTTTCGATACTTCCAGCTTATCGTACAATTGATACAACTCATGGTTGTATCGGATACGCCATTGGTCTCGCTCGCGAACGGACCCGTGTAGTGTAGATAATTGATACATTATTGCAGTTTATTTCATTTTTTTTAAATGAAAATCGAAGAAAAAATTGTTTTATGATTTTCTTTTTGATTTTTATGTTATCAAGAGGAGATAAGCGTAAAAAAAATTTAAAAGAATAAAATTATGTTGAATGATTGAATGCAAAATTGACGCAAACTGCATTTTTCATATTGAGTTTTAATAACAAGCTCCACGTGCCTCCAAGGGTTTTTTATACTACGTTATTCCAGACACTCTCAAAATTACTAATATGTAACAATTTTTACCTCACAGAACCGCCTAATACTTTTATAGACGATTTTGTTATGTCATGTTCACGATATTGATATTGCTCTCTTTTGTACACCTCAACTGAGAAGACTTTTGACGCTTTTGACTGTGTTATGGTAAGCATCCATCTCTCTTCTTCTATTGTAATGCTTGTTCCTTGCATACACTGCGCGACAAATGCTTAGGTTCACTCATATTTCCTTCCATGAAACGGTAAAATAAAAGCTTACCGGTTCAAGAAATGTTATTTTCGGAACTATTGAATATCACAAAGAAAATGAATGGACTGAATCCCCACAGGACATTTTCCTTAAATTACAGTAATTTATTTCATTTAAAGAGTCAATTTCCAGTGCGACAATTGCTTACGTTCAGGGACGATTTTACCGTTTTACGTAATGTTTTCGCTGGAAAATATTTCAGAAAAGTATGGAAGAGGATAAATATGAAACAGCAAGAGCATTTTTTTTGTAATTTAATAGTGTGTATTTCCGCTATTTCTATTTATAATTTCTTAAAGCCTTCGAGGCAGGGAATCGTGTAATGAATGCAGCACGGATATCAGTATTTTAGACCAAGCTGTCTTAATTCCATGAATTACCTCTTTTTTAGAGTCGTACTGTTTACCACTACTGTAAACCTCCCGAACAAGCCACCTCCAAATGTTTAATGACAGGGGAGATGGGCTAGTCTAACAAAGTCACGTTTTCCTCCTCAATAAACGATATAACCACCCTCGCTGTATGAATTGGGGCAAGATCGTTTTGCAACATCCAAGGATCGCCTCCGTACATGATATTTATCTTAGGGATTTCCTCTCCTAAGAGCTGTTTCTAAGATGAACCCGCTTGGAGACCTCGTAGGATGACCAAGTCGATAGTTCCATGATATGATATGGCTCCCCATACCATAATGGGACCTATTCAGGAGTGATGGCGTGACAGGTACATAGCTTACTTCCTAATATCATGATAATAGTAGTAGAACCCATCTGGATCGTCCACACAAAACCGTTTTTCATCCGTAAATATCACCTGCCTCCATTGTGATGTCCAGTTCATGAAACTTGAGGTGAATTCCAGGCGCTGTAGGCGATGTTGCGGGGTTAAGACTGTTTTGTTCTTTAACCGTAAACGTTTCAAACAAGAAGAAGATCTAAGAACTCGTTGGATGGTCCATACACTTGCTGATAACACCAAAATCTCCCCAAGCTTACGCGCAGTAAGGGGCGAATTCAAGGGTTCTCTTAAGAGAGGTCGCCTTGATGCACCGGAAATCGCTTTTTTTCTGCCTCCTGCGTATCATCGGCCATAATTTTCACTATCTCGCATAAAATTATTACCAACGTTCGAGCTCCGCTGAATCCGTATTGCAATTTGTCGGTTTGAATGACCTTCTTCTCTTTAGTATGGAAATTGTCGCCTTTTCCTCGGCAGAAAATTGCTTTCCTTTTGACATTATCCATTATATGACTCACAGAGTACAAGGCAAAAAAAAATTTTCCACAAACACTTCTCACCAGGACGAGATAACTCTTTAAAGTAAGTGAACCTATACAATTGTCGCAGTGGAAATTGCGATTTTCATTTTAAAAAATGCCGTTAGCTATGCGAGTTGCTTGATAGAATTGCAATGTTCACTAAAATAACCGTTAATTGAGAGAGCATTATTTAAAAATTATTTCGGAACAGAGTATATAGAAATTATATAATTTTAAAGCAAAATATCCATGAACCTAAGCATTTGTCGCGCAGTGTATATATGCCGACAAACTCTAACTTAGCTACTTAAAATTCTTGCTGCTCAAATGTTTCCCGCATATTAAATAGTCATCCATTTTCATATTTTGTAGTTTGCGGCGACTTCAACCTTCTTCACATGCAATGGTGTTCCAATTCAGACTACCCGACTGCTTCTACCTCGATTTCCCACCTTTTAAGTTTAACTTCTTTCATGCAACTTTGCTCAGTTTCACAAATAAATACAATTCGCAATACTTCCAATCGACTCTTGGATCTTATTTTCACCAATACAAATAAGTCGTTCATTCTTATATCAGAACCTTCTCCTTATGTAAGAATCGATTACCATCACCCACCATTACTCCTTGAGTTGTCCCTTAAAACTTCGAGCTGGCTGAAATTGACTGGTCGATTGTATTGGAACATCTTGATTGTAATTCTGCTGTCGCCAATTTCTATAATATTACTAGCTGAGAGAGCTCGCTTCGCTCGCTCTCTTATCTAGTGCTCGCTTCGCTCGCATTATTGGCTTCACTCACAACTTGACATTAATTTGAATGCCAATCAACCTGCTAACTATAATTTATTGGGATCGACCTCTCGATGATGAAACCAAAGTGTATAATGGAAACAACGCTATAGATTTCCGTCGGGGGGTTAAGCGGTCAAGGTAATACAACAACAACATATGTACTCAACCCCCTGACTGATTGATGAGACTGCACTTGCCCTTCAACTATATTAGCGAGTTATCTCGAAAATCATTAATTTAATAAATTTCTATTAAATATGTCAGCACACTCATTTACTCAGTTTTTCGTGCACTAAAATGTGCGCACGCCACCTACAATGCTCATACTATCCCAGAAACCATCATACATCCAGGTTGACGGTTGTTAATGTAACTTAATTGTAATTAATTGTAACCTTGCTATGCCAACATCCGGGCTGACGGTTATTAGAAAAAAAAACCCCATGACCCTTTAGGCAATTTTGTTGCGAATCCGGCGACATCTCAATCGTGTCGTTCCGCCAAAGGATTGCGGAGATATCGACGGATTCCCGAAGTAGTACGAAGTCTATTGTGAAATTGCTGTGACCAACATCAAGGATGTGTGTACGTAAAAACATAGTCACCTTGACTACAATTAGCACTGTATTTGATCCAATGACAACTAAAATATTCCCATTAAATTTAAATGTTGTCGATGAAAACCTGATTGCAACAGGTGACTCTCATACAAAATGAAATTTCGATATTTACCACCACTTCCTTCGAGATTTTCAAAAATTTTTTGGTCCATAAACCTTCTCCAACGTAAGACGGATAAAACAAAAAAAGAATTATCCAAATCGGCTCGTGCGTTCTGGAGTTATAGCGTCAGGGAGGAAAACCCGACTTATTTTTATATAGTAGATATTTGACCTCATTGCCATATTTGCTTCTCTATTTATACTCCAAAGTCTCGCAATAGCCCCGTTTGGTTTACGACTGAAATTTTCTACTTCGAAAAAAGAACCGCTGTCGTTTACGTTACAAACGCTATAGAAACTCAAACGACCTAATTTTCTTTCGAAGATTTCCAACGGAAGCCAAAAGACTTATTGAAGCGACCAAACCTGCATATCTGACCAGCGTAGAAAAGTTCATCCAGCGAAATGAAAGTAAACAGTTATGGTCGTACGTGCGTAATCTCCGCTCAGTTCTCTCGTGGCCTTCTAAAATAAATTACTTCAACAAGACTGCTACTGAACCTCAATCTATATACATATATGTGAATTATTCGCTACGTATTTTTCCTCGGTATATTCACCAGCATCCTCCGAACCTTTCTTCTTTCCCATTGATCTTTCTAATTTCTCTATTCCTCTCATATCATCAGATGAGGTCAGCTTGCTTCTCAGTAAGGTAAAAGCCGAAGGTGGAGCAGGAATAGACGGCTTACCTAACATTTTTCTAAGAAAAACTTGTAATACTTTATCGTTGCCGCTCTCGATTCTGTATAATAAAAGCCTCCAGACAGGCACCTTTCCTTCAGCCTGGAAACAGGCTTAAATATTACCTATTCCTAAAGGAAGTGATGATCTTTCTTCAGCCTCAAACTATAAGCCCATTTCACTTTTATTGTCTTGTTGCAAAAATTTAGGAAAAAATCGTAAATGACTTTTTGGTAGTATATACGTACCTCTTATATAAATTGTTGAAACTTACCACAAAATGATCAGTGTCTCATCCGGCGTTGCATTTACTAATTTTCTTGGCAGCATTGACTTTCCTTAGAGACTTCTCTATCCGAGATAACATGTTTATTGTATGATCGACGGAAGAAGAATGCCCATAAATCGACAAACAATTTCCGTACACGTTCAGGACATATTCCAAAAGTAGATACATCGCTCGATTATCCGCTTCAGAATGAACCATGTTATTTCTTCAGTATTGATACTTAAATCAATGTACATATTTACCTTTTAACGTTCAAGCAATCAAGAAAGGACTATCTGAATTTTGTTATTAATATTTATTGGCCGTTAAGTCATTTTTTCATTTCATTTATTCAAACATTGTGTACTCTAACCTTCTACATATGGGTGAAGGTGTCAATTAAATAACTACGTCGGTGATCACTTACATATGAGAATACATATTTATAGGTTCAATAAAAAAAGTGTGTCCGAGATTGTACGCATAAAATACACAAATACGTAACGGTAGAGATTGGGAAATATTTACAAAAGATTTTTATCATCGGAGCTTATAACTTAATTATATATAATGATAAACTGAAAAGTATTAAATATAAATTTGATTTGAATTCATCTTCATTAGAAAAAGAACATTATTTACATTATTTTTGTTTTATGAGATTTAATGGGTATTTGATGCTAAATCGCATTTTCTTTCTATTTTATTACCATTTATGCTTGAAGGACAATGAAACAAGTATAACAGTGGACGAAAGCTGCACTTTCTTCTTCCTTGCCTCGTTCTTTATACCGCTCCATGGTTTCGCGTTGCTCGACCTGCGGTGCAGGCACATCGTCCGTTTTGGCGGTAATATCTCAGCATATTTCTTCAATTCGTTGTTTGAACATTTTCGCTTGTTGACGAAAGCTGCACAATGAATTTTAAATGGACGTCCTTGTCATCCAACAATTAAAATGCAATGTGCTGCTTTCGTCCGACGAAATGCTGCTTTCATTGTGTTTCAAGCATCACAGCGGTTGTCGTTTGAAAGCGAAATTGAATCAGGAGGTGCTGACGCAACAAGGTTCAATAAGCGTGATGTGAAAAAAACTTGAAAGCTCCGATTGTTTTGCGTTCAATCGACAGCCGCCCTTAGGCCTTTTTCACACTATAAGACAAAACCATACGGCAAAAAACCGGACGACGAGAGCTTTTATAGTGGCCGCCAGACACGAATTGTGCATTTCACAGTATAAGAATGCGGTACGTGCGACCGAAAAAAACAATCTTACGCACGATCATCCATGCTGTTTGTTGATATAAAGTTTGCTCGTACGTTTTTTTGCGTATGGTGTGGAAAAGGCCTTGGGATTTGACATTTATTACACGGCGATTATATTACTGTGTTGGAAATATTGCTAGCTAAGTGAAATAAAACTGTTTGATAAATTATGTGATCGGAAGGATGCCTGATGCCGCGATGTATGTAGAACAATTTTAATGTTTCAACCTAATAGTCAATGAGCAAATTATTAAAGCTGGCCTGCCAGCATTGGATCGCTCCTTGTTAATCAGTATGTAACTCTGAGTTTTGTTTCTGCCACGCTTAAAAAAAGTTCAAAACAACGTAAATGCAACTATTTATCTTACACAGGCTATGCACAATTTTCCAGGACTAATGCAATCATCATGACAAAATGCACCACACTGTACACATATTACCATCGGATTTTGCGAACAGGCACAACTTGATGGTGTTATGTCGTTAGCATTAACTACGTAACTGGAACCGCTGCCATCTAGAACACTCTCGTTATAAGTGAGACCTGTGAAAACGAATAAAATATAAAAGACCAATAAAAAGTGTGAATAATAATTCGAATTTAAGGTTGAAGTACCATGAGTGTTTATTGCTTTTCGTGTTACTACTGGAAGCGCTGAATTGCCACCGGCAACAAGTTGCATTTCGCTTGTTGAATTATGCGACTCCACATCAACTGATGCTGGACGTCCTCGACCGCTTATCGGCATGCCATGTATTTGCTGTGAGGAGGGAGTTTTCTCAAATCATTCTAGTCGTAAAACTAAATTTTTAGAAAACAATTTCTTACCTGCTGATTTTGTGCAGGCGGAGCACTTGAAGCTCGAGGCGCCTGATTGTCAGCCGCGCCAACATTGGCGCGATGAATTAAAACGTATTGCCCTTGAATTAGCTGCTGCTGCTGGGGATGTTGTTGATGAGGCGGCGTGTAAGATTGTGCTTGCGCAGAATGTTGAATTGGAACTCCAGGTGCACCGGGAATTGTAGGATTCGGTGGATAGACGTGACGAATTAGGGACGTGGGGCTGGGCTGTCTGTGAACAAATTTCCGTTTAGGATATCCCATTCGAGGTCCAATAATTTTATACATTGGACGATTCGAAGACGTCACAGCTGGCAGTTCCTTTTTGCTTGTGGTATTGGCACCGCTGGTCGGCGGTAGTGGTGGTGCAGTGTTTTGCGAGGCGGCTAACAGGGATGGTGGTGGTCTCAATTGAGCAGTTAATTGATGACGATTTGGACTGTTTTGAATTACAGCCTGACAAATTTGATAGCTTCGTTCTAAATTGACCGCTCCAGGCGGAAGCTTAGTCGACGTTCGTCGACCTTTGCTGCTCGGCTGCAGTTTTGGTCGTTGCTGGGTAATGGTTGTCGGTGCGGCGGAATTTGTCGTCACATTTTGTATGACTTTTAATGGTTGTGATGATGAAAGCGAGATATAGCCGGTAGGAGCTCGTTGCTGTGGTTGCGGAACACTTCCTGACGGAGGGGTCAATCCTGACTTATTGGACTGTGATGTTTGTGGTTGTGGTTGATCGTGCGGCGATGCCGTTCGCATTTGAGCTATGGGAAACTGAGTTGGCGGCTGATGTTGACGATTATCGACAAATTGCTTTTGTTGAGGCGGCTGCGGCATTGAGGGATTTGGTCCGGAATAGCTATATTGGCGTCTAGGGTCATGCGAAGTCGAAGTCTGAGATTGATTTACAAACTGGCGATTAGAAACTTTGTCCAAATTTTCAGCATCTTGAGCCTGTCGAAGTGCCTGCTGGAATGGCACATCTATACGTTGATTCAAACGTTGCACCATAAAATTGCTAACGACTTGACGTCCCGTTCTGGCCATCTGTGATGACTCTCCGCTAAGGCTTTGATCACTACTACTGTCATTTGAATTGCTTGTCACGGTGCTTGTTACTTCCATTTCCCCGCAACTGGGTTGAGTTTCCGCATCCGTTTTCAGCTAAATTTTAATACAATCCATAAATGCCCAATTTTAAAGATTATTCCAAAAGAACAACTTACCTCATCAGTTGATGTCTCATAAAGTATTTCCTCATTGTCGCGTCTTGAGTCGTCATCGTTGTTATTATACTGTTCAACGTTCTGTTGCTGATCATCAGACTCGAGCTCTTCCTGTTCTGGTTCAGCCTTTTGGTTGGATTCCATTTTCAGACCATAATTCCAATCTTGTGCTAATTGCTGTTGATATATAGCTGCTTCTTTGGATAGAAATGCGGGAGCTTCGCTAGTGGCTGGCATACTCGTTGATGTGGACGTCGATGAGCCGGAGGACGATATTGAAACAGTGACGGCTGTTGAGGCGTATGATGAAGGAACCAATTGTTGATGCTGTTGATTGATATCCACATGCTGCATTGGCCCATAGTTTGGAGCCATTGTCATATTCATAGTGCAGCCATTCGCTAGCACGTCTGAACTCGTTTGTGCTAATGGCGAGGCTAGAAAAGAACAATTTTCTTAAGTACATGGACAAATCGTAAAATTTCACTCTTCCACATAAACAAGAAATCAATTAATTTATTTCCGTTGCAAAAAAAAACATACACACGTATTAGATAAACAGAGAACTCACAACTGTAAAGCGCTCACATTCAGATCGTCTATAATGCAAAGGGTGGCAAAAAGAAGCTTTTAATCTCGCGATTATTCAATTTCAAAACAAACGCTGAAAGATATACAACACCTAGTGCGATATGGCACTAAATGTCAACAACTTATTATTGGTCTGTGCTGGGTACACTAACACTGTTCGCACTGGTCTTGAATTATGCACACGATGCGTTTCTTAATAACCGGACAATGGTCAGTGGATTTCAGAGACGCTAGGTCAGACAATTTGGAATTCATGGTAAGGACACTAATTACAGGAGAGAGCACGGTAGTCGTTTCGGTTTTAAAGCGTAGCAGGTAGTCGTTGACTTATGTAGATTGGGAATTATTGTTAGGGGCGTGTGGTACGTGGATGGTGGTTAATGTCAACACATGATTATAATGAAAAAGAGTGAAATTCCAGGTAGGATGCTTTCTGACGAAAATTTAAATATTTTGAATTGAGTTTACAATAGTTTTGAACAATACCAGGTGAACGCGTTGTCGATGGTTCAATTGTATTGAAAATAAAATTATAAAATGATTTCCGTATGATCATTTATTTAAAAAAATATACATAAAAATGTCAGAAGTGGGAAAGCAGTGTGTGAGTGCGACACCATGCATAGTCATAGTCAAAACATATATGTAGATCTCAGGATCCAACATTTTATTCCAATTCATCATAAAATTTCAATATTTTTTTTTCTTTCAATACCATCCTCCTCTTTCCCCCTAATTCTTTTAACATAAGGCTGAAATCATCTTTAGGTTTTTAAGTGTAGCTCCAGCCCTTTGAATATAAGTATCGGGGAGAAATATTCCCATGGTAGCTTGGCGATAGAATCCCTATACATGCGCAACTGCAAGCACACTACGTCACATCACGCGCACGATCCACAAGCGTAAATAAGGATCGTGTAAAGCTGGTCTTGGTTCAATGGCTTGTTTATGTTATCGCGCTAAATGTTTATGAGCCACTTTATCACACTTCTATTTAAAATCCTGTTCAGCAACTTTACCCCACACGTCTCACTCCGGGACCATAAGAAAAGACGACTGCAATTAATTTACTTCGCAGGAGCTCGCCGGGAGTACTCAGTAGCTGAAAACGGCCACCATTTCCTGCGCATCCGAGTCAATGTCGGGTGACCGCAACAATTGGAGGTCAACAAAAAAGGCGACCAAGGCTATTCTGCCGCATTGATAATGAGTTCTAACGCTGATATAGAAGGTTTTCAATATCAATGCTCTCCAGGTCTCCTAAATCGACAAAGAAGTATGGCCCCAGAGTCCATCATCTTCTTTCTGATAATTCTGGGCAACCACAAAGAAAAATTTAAAGGCACTTCTCTCCCCTCATCCCCGCAGCTTCTATAGAGATCGTTATAGAGAAGGTTAAGCCTCCTGACCTGTTCCCCGATTAGGCAGTGCCCCGTGACAACCCCGAAGACAGCTCCAATAACAAACAACCCCCAAGACAGCTCCAATAACAACAAATAATTTTGAGGAACCATAAAGATTCGGATTTAGCCACCGCAGCTTTGTCCATTATTCAATCTGAAATTCGCCTTGTTTATGGCTGCCTGCTTGATGGTCTGTTTGATAAATTCATGGGCATACCAACATGTCGTTGGTCTCCTGGTATGGTCCCTGGTATGCCCCATCGGGTTAGTTAGTTCGCTTTGCCATTTCCTGAATATCTGCTGTGCCAAGGGATCCAACACAGGCAAATGGAAAGGAATATCCCACTTTCAGAAAGGGCGGCATGAGAATCCAATACGATTGTTGAAGCTACGCACTCAAGGGAGTTTATCGCCGCCTGGCTGTCCGTGAAAATAAGAATATTCTATGGTGTTATAACGTGATGTTGCAACCAGATTAATACTTCCTGGATCACAACGAATTCCGCCTTACGAACACTATAGTGAGAAGGTAATCGGATTGAAAAGTTGAAGCCAAGCCCGTTCGCGTTAATACTAGCTCCTCGCCAGATTCCGCAAAAATCTTCAGAGGAATGAGGCGCAATAGCACATCGAAGACATCAGACGCGGTCGTTCTGAGTACTCCGCTGATTGCCACGCTAGCTGCTCTTTGTGCCTTTCCAACCAAATCACGGTTAGTTTTAGCCCTAATTGCTTTTCACTAGACGACCACGCCATGCAAAGTATAGGACGAATAACCGCCATAAATGTAAAACATTCGGTTGCAGTCCCCAGGTATTCATAATCGCATACCTCTATGGGTGCAATCATAGCCTTGTTTACACGTTCTTGGATATTGGGCTTCCATCTGAGCTTTCTACCCAATATGACGCCAAGGAACTTGCGGCATGTTCTGCTATCCGTTCTCATAGGGAGAACTTTTGTGTTTCCGATATTTTCCGCTATATGGCGGACGGTAGATAAGTGTCGCTAGTGTCGATAACAAGAACAAGAAAATTCTTCTTGCGAGAGCTGATAGTGTAATGTTCCAAAATTTAATTACAGGCACCATCTAGAGTGGAGCTGATCCAAAGTTTTATTTGGTAGCTCCTGTTCATCCGGAGAGATGACTGGTTGTTCGCTGCCAAGTACACGGTTGTTAGAAAATTCTCCCTTTTGGACTTCTTAGGTGTATGTATTGTATGCTCACTATAGCCGCATTGTAGTCGGAGTTCTCAACTAGAGTGACAAGAGGATTAGCGGGGATGAAATTGTCCGGTTCTCCTAGTAAGTAGGGATCAATTAGTGTTAGAAGGACAAGGACTATCAATATAATAATGAATCCAACGTAGGACTTTACGTTCTTTGTCCCTGATTGATCGTCTGATGCAACGCGGAGGAGTTGCCTTGTCCATGAGATGGTTGTTGGGGTGATTAGTACGGTAGCATCTAGTTTTACAAGTTTCTATGTTTCCATTTGGTGTTGCAGAGACCATTCGTCCAGGTGGGTACAGCATAATTAATTAAGGAACGACCCATGGCTTTGCAAGTTGCCTTATCTGTGCCCCATGTACTGCCGGCTAGAACTTTGAGAACTTTGTTTCTGCTCTTGAGTTTATCGCATATATTGTTCGCATGAACGTTGAATTTACTGAAGTTGTTGATGGTAACACCAAGAATTTTGTGGTCACATATTGTTGGCATCTCGGTGTTATCAATTCGAATAGATAATCGTCGTGTTATATTCCTGATAGAAGGTGGTGAGCACGGTGGCCGAGGACTTAGGCAGTGATAGTATAAAAGTTTTGTTGGTGGAGAAGGTGTCAAGCTCAACCAAGTAACAATTAATACTGTTGCACACTCCAGGAATGGCATTACCGGTTGACATGATGGTGCAGTCGTCAGCGTATGATATGACTTCAAGTCCCGAGGGTAGTATGGAAAGTCACGAAAAAAAATGTTGCAAAGGGTAGCAGATAATACTCCTCCCCGGAGGACGCCTTGTTTGATTTTGCAGAGCTTTGGTTTGGCTGCTTATGTCCGTTGAAGATGTAAGACTGTGAGAATATCAAGAGCGGTGGTGGAACTATGCATCTTGCGGAAGCGGTGTTGGTGATGGACAAGGTTGATATGCGCCACAATTGTTGGTGGTTCTACCGCATCGACAACTTTCGCCACAGGAGACAGAAGCGTTATGGGATGATATGATTCTCCAAGAATATGTTCTCAGGAATGACGAAAGATATTTCAGTTATAGATTAGCTTACAATTGCAGGCATTATCTAAACATTTGGTCGACCGATGATCCTGGGCATTCGGCGGCTCAGTGGTAGAGATGACACTCTGTCTCTGAGTTGCCGGAGCGTGGGTTCGAATCCCAGTGTGACCATGGATGTTCGTGTTGTCTCTAAAAAATGCTCCTACGGCAGCCGGTTCTTCGATGTAAATCGTCCCTGAGCTACCCGTTGTCACAATGACCAAGAGTTGCTTCGATTCAAGAGAGAAAAAAAAAATCGATTCGCTACAACAACAAAAACCTGTGGTCCTAATGGCAATTCAGCCTCTCTGGGGGAACATCCGTTTTTTTTCTACACAAAAAGCAACCAAGAGCCTTTAACCATCCCTCCCTGGCTAGAGCGTTGAAGGTTCGATGCAGGAAACTTGACAGCTACAACAGTAACCTGATAGCCTGATAGGCGCTAGTATAGGATCGTAGTGTTCGTACCAGGCTTCGAGTAAATATTGGAATTGTCGTAAGTATCAATGAATGGGCGCAAGAGGGTAAATATGTTGAGACCTGTGAATATAGAGGAGTGGCCCTGAAGGCGAAAGTTTGTCTAGGTTTTTACAACACACTCTCAAATTCACACATACCTCACCAAAGGCGTCGGCACTTTCTCATACCAAGGGGCATAATTTTGTGTGTTAAAATATTAATGATACAATCTTAATGGTGGAGACATGCAGTGTAGTATAACGCAGTCGAAACGTAACTGGAAAATAGTTGCTGCCGGCATTTGATTTTTGAATGAATGGCTGTAGGTAACGATGCATGGGTGAAAGAGGTTACAAAGTAAAGCCTAGTTGTCGTAAAACACTCGAACCGCCATGCCACTGCGTAGCCGATCTGAAATCACAAATCATGCCCAAAACCGCCCCGCCCGGCGAAAATGCGTATAATATCCACTTAAGAGAGCTTGTTTGCCATTGAAAAAAAATCGACTCGCCGGGGGCAACATCGAATCGCATCGCTCGGCTCGGCAAATATTGGCATTACATTGTATGTGAACGCGGCATAAATCAGTGTATAGGGCGTGTGCTCTGGAAGTGTTCGTATGGGACTATCTAATCTACGATCAAGAAGTAGGCTATATGGAATTTCACGAATGGAGATTCTGATTGATGAAACCCGCAGAATATAATACTCTTGGCGAAAAGAACGCCACAGAACGGAGGCTGAAGATCTCATATCATCTCAGAAACGCGTGAGTCGCTAAAAATGTATAAATTTCGTTACGACCAATCCTCTGCGCATACCCTCATTCCGAACTACTTTTTCAGCCATTTTCTGAGGCGTCTTGGTGAGTACCGGCAATATTTGCATAGATTCAAGCTGTTTAAAGATTCGTTAAAATGCCGACAAGCAAATGAATTGCGGAGAACGCGAAGCACGTTATTTTCGATTTTAAGAACAATCCTCGGAAAGGATGAAGTGAGTGTCACAAAAGACGGTAAGTACTAGCTAAAATTTCGCTAAAGGTCAAGACCAACACTCACTCTTTTGTATGTCTTGTTAATGTATCCCCGATAAAATTATTCATTTCCGTCTGGTTTTCGATTCGGGTTTTGTCTGTTTTGATCAGCAATATATACTGGACTTATGTTCTTTCTATTCAGCAAAGCTGACGATTTTATCGGACATTTATAAACAGAGACCTCGGCTGAGTTCGTGTCCCCTTTTTTCTACAGCTTGTAGATCAGTGCAACCTCTATAACTAGCTCAGTTTCAGTAGTTTTTACGAAAGGGAACGCGAACCGTTGAGCAATTAGAACTATACAAGACATACACCGTAATACTATAAAACAAATTTTTTCTCTCACCTTGTTTCGTATGTTCTGGATAATTCCCTTCTTCAAACCTCGCCGTTGACGCATTATCCACTAAGCTACTGGCTTCTGCAATATAAATTTAATTATCAATAACCAAGCCTTCACTATTTCAATTTTATTCAAACAAACCTCCACTATCCGTACTAATCTCTCCGCCCGATTCCATTACATACTGTTCGGCATCTTCAAACTTCACATCGATCGGGTCATCTTCTTCACCATTCGGCATATTATCCGCTGGATCTTCTCCCGTATTATCCTCACCGCTATTCTCGCCACAACAATCAGCCAAACCCGAATTACTGCTATTCGTCTCTTCGGAACAAGTCTGCAGATTACTTCCCATTCCACCAGCTCCGCCACTGCTATTGGTTAGATCGGACGCTGTGAAATTTTCCATATTTTCGGAAGATGACGAGGCGGGTATTTCTTGGCCACCGTCTTGCGACGACTGAAAGTTCAGTGAATGTGGGGGATTCGGGGGGAAGTTTGCGTGAATGTTAAATGCATTTTGTAGAAGACCATTGAAATTTTGCAGTTTGTACATATCGGCGAAAAGATTTTCGCCGGGCATTGTGTCCTTAGACATATCGGAAAATTGTTGATTCGGTGGAATTCTACTGTTGTCACCAGCGTATGCGCCGCTGAGTATGTCGTTTGGATTCAGCTTGTTTATGTCGCCCGGATTGTTGTAAAGCATGCGACCGTGCATTTGTAATTTGACGCCAGGCTCGCTGGTATCGTTCTTCTCGTCAACCTCCTTCGCGTTATCCGTATCGGAATAGAGCATATCTGTCACATTGGGTTCTTTGTAGTCATCACTAGTTGTTGAATTGTCGTTTTCCATGGGTTGTTGATTGTCCACAGCTGCATTGTACTTGAGCTGTTTACTGTCGTTATAGTCCGGGCTCAGGGCTCGCTTTGACGCTCGTTGCTGTAGAGTGGTAAAATCAACATTCGCCTCCGATTCGAAGAGGTAATTTTCAGCATCTGCGAATTTCTGTTCGAGAGCATCATCAGCGATGGGTAAATGTTGAATGCTGGGTTCGATATCGTCGATGCCGGTGTTATCGGTATTGCAATCGACCAGTCCTGTTGTACTGCTCGTAGTCTCATCGGCACGAGTTAAGATTGCACCTATATCGGACACCATAAAATTATCAACTAAATTTTCAGCCGAGGGCACCGGTAGCTGATGCATCGGAGTCGGTTCGCTTGACTCGCCGCCGAGCAAGTTAGTGTCCTGAATATTAAATGCATTCTGCAAGAGGCCGTTGAAATTGTGCAGCTTATACATATCAGCGAATAATTGGTCATTGGTCGAGTCGCTCTGTATGTCCGATGAATACGTTGGAATATCTGCAGACGTTTGCTGATTGAAATTGTTTGTTACATTTGCATCTAGCTGTTGCATACTCTCGATTCCATCAATTTTATCTGCAGCTTCCGACTTTGATTCGACTTTTGTATCAAAACTGGATGCATCAGCCGAAGGTTGAGGATGTTTGATTGAAACTGACACAATCTTATTTTCAATTACTTTCACCTTGGAATTTTCTTGCTGATCCGAACTATTCACATCGTGTGAAGGATCTTCAGATTTGACACTAATCTGAAGAATATCTTCCGTTTCAACAAACTTTTTCTCAAGTTGTGATTTCTTTGGACTATTCCTCGGACTCGATTTAAGATTATCACTTCGACGCTTGTCTTCTTTGAAGGGAGATTTTTTCGTTTCGCACTTTTCGGGCTTATCTTTCCTCGCATTAGCCACGTCAATAGTATCCAAATTTTCGTTAGACGAGACTAAACTTTGCTGTGCGCGTGTCATTGCTCCAACGGTTCTTATACGTTTTGGTGAATTGGACGTGCTCGGTTGCGGCGTTAGCGACGAATTCATTTTAATCGGACTCGCCGAAGTACTAGACGTAGCAGAGATGCCTGAAACATCGGCCTCGTTGTCGGAGGAGTTTAGTTTCAAGGCTGTCTTAACTGAGGGAGTGTCTGGCTTACTTCCCCAGATCGGCTCAAAATGTTTCAATTTCCACGGATCCAATTTGCTCCTCTCCTTCTCAGCTTCAGTCTTCAATCGAACCTGATTTTCTGGTGTGAATTCACCCTCGGCCAATCGTTCTCGCCACTCAAGACACGCTCTTGCAAAGAACTCGTTATTTAAACTGGACGAACTTAGTCGAATATTTTCGGGATCCATACCGGGCGGTGGTCGATCAACGTTCGGTAAGAGTTGCACCAAGTTTTGTTGAAACAGTGATGGAAGCATGGAGAACGTATGTTTGTTGAGAAGAGCCCGTAAATTGGTTCCAACCAAAATCGAATCGGGCGTTTGCAGGTCGATTTTTCCATCTTTAGTTTGTTCAATTTGAGCGGCCGTTGACATTTTCTTGTTGGAGCGTCGACGAGGTTTTGAACTGAAACCGGGTATCGATGCAAGTACTTCGCGCATTGTTGATGCTTGAGCCGCTGACGACGAGGGTGGGGTGGATTTGGAGCTTTTCTCGGGCGACGGTGTGCCCTTGTCGCTACTATTTGATTTAGCGTGACGTGGTGTTTGTCGACGCAAACAATGTGAATGTTTTACTAGTTTAGGTGGCGTTTCGAGCAGGCGACTTGAACTGATTGAGAGCTCGTCCAGAGATAATGGATCTTCGTCCTCTAAGCGTTGACTGCTAGACGTTTCGTCCAGTGTTGGAGAGGAGAATGTATTCATTTTTGCAGATTGATTGAATGGTGATGTGGCTGAAGTGGAGGGTTTTTCACTGCCAACTGATGATTCCGAACAAGAGGAGCGTGATTTTAAGGAAACGTCGAATTCCATGGTTGATTGTAAAGTGATCTGAAAAAAAAAAATGAAGAAAACACTCATATGTTTTCATAAACATAATTTTGGAAGGATAATAGAAAGTTTGGTACATATGTATTTGGTAGCAGCCAAGCTAGTTTAATGATTATAATCTACCACGATCTTGGAATCTTCCTTCGGAAAAGCTACAGCTGTGCATGAGGGTCATACTACTGCTAAACCTTAGGCGTCTGAGGTTCGACCAAGTATTACTCCGTGTTACAAAAATAAATAAAATAAAATCTATATCAGATCCCTTACAGTGTAGGACCGGAATTATAGGAAAATTTCAACCACGGCATACCTTTCAAGTTGCCCTTATTAATCACAGAAAATAAAAATAACAGGCGCGACAATCCAACATTGAATTAAGGCCGCAGGATGTGTTAGTGACATCCTATTTCCAAGATCTTATCTGCTTTTTGGTGAGGTAATGAGATCAGCATCACGCTCAGCAGTGTTATTTATCCCCATAAATGGGTACTCGTTTAACATCTGAGTGAGATCATAGTCCGTCACAAGCTCGTGAGTTCGAAAAACACCATGGAACACGGTGAGACTCGAACTCATGACCCTGTGCACCGAAGGTGCGCGCACTAACCGCTAGACCAGCCAGACCAATCACAGAAAATACGACTGGAAAATGTCACGGCATTATATCTAACTTCCGTATAACGAGAAACGCCGACGACAGGGACGGGCAACGCGTCATGCCCCACAAGGGATTATTTCTATTGAAGATAATTCCCGCTGCCATCCAGACTGTTGTGGCTAGTCAAACATCAGCAGTGCGGAAATTTGCGGAGAATAATAGGCGGTTGAGTACGGTGCCAATGATACTCGGCAAATCTATCTACAACACTTAAGGGAAACTTTCCGTCACCAGGGGTTACACCTTACAGCTGACGCATTCATTGGCGTTAAAGCGGTTTCTAGCACGAAGAGGGTCGGTTAAAGAACTACACACTGATATTGACACAAATTTTGTAGGGGCCTTTCGAAAATTGGTTAAAGAAAATAACTCACACTGTTACCGCTGCAACTAGAATGGAAATTTATACCTCCCTAGGCTCCCAGGAAAACATTAATGAAATTCATGGGAAATGAAGTTCTTATGTGTAAAAAGATGTCTACACTTCTGACTCAAGTAGAAGTAGTTGTTTGAATTCCAGACCATTATGCCCAATTACTGACAAAATTGCAGATCTTTGTCGTTGGAAGAAGAAATGAAATGAAATGTTTTGTCTGCAAGAACTTCATGGTAGACTGTGTCATAAAAACTATCGGGGTCTACCCATTTGTTCATGCAAACCTTGTCCTTTTTCGTTTTCATTGTTCCTTTTGCAAAATTTGCTGCTGATCGCCATTAGGTTCTTAGATCCTTCTTTTCAAAGTATTTTATCATATTAGAGTTGTATACTAAGTATATATAAATGGAAGTTCCACTTGATGGACCCAAGGCCAGAGGCAGACCGAAGAACACCTGGATGGGTCAAATGAAAAAGCAACAACAACGCATTGGTCTCGGCGATGACACGATCCAAGATAGAGCTGCCTGTAGAAATATGCTGAGATATTACCGCCAAAACGGGCGATGTGCCTAAACCGCAGGTCGAGCAACGCGAAACCATGGAGCGGTATAAAGAACGAGGCAAGGAAGATGAAGAAGAGTTGTATACAAAGTTGCCGCGTCTTCTACACCTTCTCGCCATCGCGTACGGGTATTTATCGTAATTGACCCCAGATCTTTCTTAATAACGACCCCTTTGTCGCCCTCTTTTGGGGAAGCGCGACCAGAAATGCACTTCCCAACGTATGACAAATCCACTGCCACTTTCGCCTGCGAGTTAATTCGTCAATATGTATTTGACCCGTGCGTCGACAGAAGTCTACGTTAAAATTTTTTTCGGGTAAAAAAATTCTTAAAATTGACGAATACAAGTCTTGACGAAAGTTTTGAACTTCTTGGTAACAGCAGCGCTATTTTATCAAGTGCGTCTCCCGTATAATAATACTTAAAGAATCAGGAAGCGGAATATCCTCAGTTCGGTTAACACTGAGATCTTTGCCAGAGTTTGGAAAACATGCTGAGAGCACCCTTAGCTTGATTAAGGTTCGTGTTCGTAGAGACGACTCTTGCAATGATCGCTCAGCGATCGTAGTTCAGGAACCAGTTCTGAGGCCTATTTGCATATTTTTTCAATGAAATCACACTCCTATCCCATGAACGAACATGTCTGTATAAGGAAATTGCCCACATAGTGCTGAGCGATTGTCACACGAGTCGTCTCTACGAACACAAACTTTTAATGCGGCGAACGATGTCCTGGTATGTGCCACCATTAAAAACAAGAATGCTACATAAGTAGACAAATTCGCCTACTTGTCGATTGGTACTTATGGGAAAAAGTCAGGCTAAGGATTTTGGTCCTGCTGGATTTTGATCTTTTGCCCTAAAACCTTTACCTCTCTCTCGAAATCCAGAGCCAGCATCCAGTCCAAATCTTGTAGGTGAGATTTCAGAATCCATTGAATGCAGACAAAGCTACATCACAAATCACTAAAAGAAATAGAATCGGTGATAGAATGCAACCCTGCCTGTCCCCGCTATGAACTTTAAAATCCTACGACGACACCTTACTTTTACGGAGTACGCGACATTTTTCACCGACGTATTCTATATCCCACGCTCTCCCAAGAGGTCCGAAGACTCCTCCCGAAATATTTTTTTTTGCGTACGCCCCTGGTAGAGGCAACCGACAAAGAATATACGTTACCCGCTTTCCTCGACGTAGAGGGAGTGTTCAACAAATTGAATCTATTCATGATGCCCTCTCAGACTTAGGGAGTTGAGCAGGGTTTGGGAAGTGGATAGTGAAACTATGAACGACCAGAGTAATAATGCTAACTTAAGAAACAGAAATCTGGAACGCAACATGCCTCACAAGGGGTTACGGTACAGAGAGAGAGAGAGTGATTCGGCGAGTCGAGCTCTAAAAATCACTGTATACACCTGACGTTCACAGGATCCGGAATCATAATGTTTCTAATAACGGCCATGGTGTTAGATATGCCTAAATCCCCGTGCGACCCGTGCCAATGGGGGAAGGTGTTCAGGGCGTAAATGATCATCATTAACGGAGCTCCTTGGATAACGGGTTTATATCCAAGGGCAGCTAAAACCTTTCCGGAGTAAAGAGGGCCACTGCTTCGGTGGACCATTTGTCCCCCAGCTACTCGTGGGACCAACATGAAAAGTTATATGAAAAACAAAAACAACACAACCAAAACACACAGCATACCCAAAGCCAAGGTAATACTCACTGCTTCGAGCGATTCTTCTATGGAAAAAGGGAAGGCCGGCACTTCCGAACAGCCACGGGGATGGCACCAATCAAGCCACCCAACGTAGTGTCCCTGAGGAGCTCTACCTCTTGGACATTGACGAGCCCAGACCAGGGCCACCGAATTATAAAAAGAAGAATCAGAAACCCTTCGAGCCAGAAGGCGTTAAGGATCCCCTTAGAAAAGAGCTCAGCGACGCGGGATGCAAATGCTTTCTTAAGTTCCTAGCACAGACACATGAGCCGACAAATGTGAGGGAACTAGCCGCGAAACCATCACTGCACTCCAGCAATCAGCCTGCACCTCAAGCCAAGCGACAACGCTCCACGGACGAGGTTTCAAATGCCTTTACGCTAGACAGCAAGCGGCAAAGGGTGGGCCAAGGCTGTCACGATTGAAGGCGGCATCGAAGGAGGCGAGAGGACTGACGCGAAAACCTCTACGAGACCTCAACAGCCGCGGAAAGAAGCCGCTTTTCTGCCCACTCTTGAGGCAAAGGAAAAGCGAAAGCTTCCTACGCTAAGGTGGCCATAATCTCCACCGACCCAGCGGAATTACGTTTATCCAAAACATGCTATTGGCGGAAATTCTTTCCAAGCGCGCCAAACAGGTAAAGCCAAGGGATACGCTAGTCGTCGGGTTCATCGGATCCCCTTCCTCAGTCTCCACATGTATCACGGTTTCTGAGAGAGGGGATTGGACGTTTTCTTCTTCTTCTTTAAGCGGTACAAGAAGGTGTGAACCGCTGTATATCTATATGGATTCGATTTATAGTTCGTCGCCGTTTTCGTCCGAGATCTTCAGGGACAAAAACGTGGCAGCTGCAATGGGGTTTTCCCACAGAGACAAGTGGGGTGAGATCAGTGGGTACAGCTGGGCATTGAAATAATTTGGGCATACGTTTTAAATGTTTGGGTCTATACGAGATAGATACGAATTGAGGCGTGAGCAGAAGCCTGACCGACTCACTTCCTCAGTGTGAATCATTGCAATGGCTGCCCGGTATGATTATTCATCGAAAGGATCCCGTTTGTAACCCTGGACCTCTCTCGTCACGAAGGCCACGTTTGATGTGGCGTGGAGGGGGAATTTTTCTATTAAGTCACGATTAGGATGATCCTCTCGATAACAACCTACCAGATATTGTTTTGCAAGTAGTCGATTGTGGTCACGTATTGGCATCAAATCTGTCTCCTGATGTAGGTGATCCTGGGCAGACATCAGAAGGCACCCTGTGGCTGTGCGTAGAGCAGCATTTTGGCAGACTTGGATTTTATTCCAGTTTGGTTACAGAGACTTTGCGACCAAACTAGCGCCGCAAAATCAGCCGCTGCTCGACCCACCGCTTTATAAGTGGCTAGCATAGTCTCTTTATCTTTGACCCAGGTGCCAGCCAGTGCCTTAAGAATTTCGTTCCTACTGCGCATCTTTTCACATACCGCTTCCGCGTGATGAGCTGAAGTCATCATTTTTTCAAGATGAAGCCCGAGAATTTTTGGATTTGCTACAGTAGGAACTGGTTTGTCGCCAATACGTACATCAACCGGCCACCGACAATCATCTGACCAGGTGGTAAGGAAGGTCGCCGACGATTTGGACGCTGAGATGGTTAAATTTCTGCCGTGAAAAAAAGCTTCTAGTCGCGCTAAATATCGGTTGATAAGGAGGCACATGACATCCCTATCCGCTCCCGTGGCGAGTACGATGCAGTCATCGGCATAGGAGATCACTTCAATGCCTTCAGGTGGTATTGGGAGACCTGCCATGTAGATGTTAAACAGGGTGCGAGAAAGAACCCCACCCTGTGGAACACCTAATTTAATATTCCTAAGCTTGGAACAACTGCCCCGAAAATCGGTGAAGGATTGCCTACCAGCTAGATCGTATCTCTTGTGTCGGAATGCGCATGTTAAGGTGGTTCGCCAGAGGCATGGAGTGATTGACCTTATCAAACGCGTTTGATAGGTCGATCGCCATTAAAATGGTTCTATGGCACAGTGTGCGCTGATTTAATCCGAATCTTTCACGTGTAGTGAACGTTATCGTCCTCAACGCAGTCCAGCTGGTCGACGGCTGGTGCTGCAGAAATCTCCTGCTCACTGGGAGTAGTCCGTGGGCTACTCGATGCTGCTGAGCTCTCAGTTCTTACATGAACAGTAACAAACAAAACAAAAATAACAGCAAAAAAAAAAACACAACGATGAAGCCCGACGAAACGTCCCAGAAAATCTCTACCACTCGGACATTGACGAGCCCAGAACAGGCCCATCGAACATTCGAACGACAAATCCCAAATTCTTTGAGCCAGGAGGCGTCAAAGATCCCTTGAGAAAGGGACTCAGTGGCGCGGGATGCAAGCGATACATCAAGTTCCATGGACAGGGGCATGAGCCTGCAAAAGCAAGAAAGCTAGCGGCGAACCTCTTATGTAACTCATCCCAGATACCACCTCAAGCGTAGCGACAACGCTCCGCGGACGAGGTCTCACCTGCCCTTACGCTAGACCAATGTAGCGACATCCCGACTGTAGGCAGCATCGAAGGAGGCGCGAGGAAAGACGCGCTACCATCAACAACCAAGGCGATGACAAGCACGGCCTCTTAATTCCATATAGCGAAATCTGTGGACTTGCGACATATCAAGGAACATGTGGCATTCTTATGACAGGACAGACAAGATCGTCTGAAATCCTGACTAAATCGCATAAAGATATCGCAAAACTTGCTGCCGTTATCACGGGGCACTAGTGAATAGGGCACCACGCTGCCAGGCTACAGTCTGCATCGTCGCGACTGCGGAGCGAAGTTATAAAAAGGGAAGCTGTTTTAATTCCTAAATAACATTGGCTGATTCAATGCACTTCTGCATTGTTAAATTTATATTAGATTATTAGTTTTTAGGTCCCTGGAATGAAGGACAGAATTTTCAGACACCTCTCCGCACACAGTTATTCTCTAGCTTTTTGAAAGTATTTTATCCTATAATAGGGAAGACCGCTGCATCCTAGCTGTCGAGAGATGTTAGCGATTGGGAGCCCACTTTCTCAACAGATGTTGACACTGGAACTTCAAGGAACCAACAATTCTGGGCAGCTTTTGTGATTGTTTTTTTTTGTCCAGTTTCGGGAGAGACAGTTTGGTCTAGCTCGTATATTAACAATGAAACCCCTCTTGACCAACCATACCTCATTGTGGAAAAAGATACGTCTTCTCTGGAGAGAAATTGTGTGCACCTCGCCAGGTATATGTGATTTGGGGATTACCCGAAGCAGACCACTACTATTTGGGTCCATTTTCGTCCCTCAGCGATTTCCAGAAGTCGACTTATAATTATCGACTTCTTCCTTCATCACTGAGTCCCGTGTGATGAGTAGCATATCTTTGAAACTAAGTTCCCTCACGGATTCCACACTTATTGTGGATTTACCTAGTATCCTTAGCCTCCTACTACCTAGTGCCGGGCATTCACATACAATGTGTGCTGCCGTCTCAGCCTCTTCCAGACATAGTCTGCATACATCATCTTCCACGATTTTCATCTTAGATAGAAGAGCTTTAAAATTACCATGCCCTGTTACTAAGGCAGTTATCCAACTTAAGCTACTCCGTGTGTAACTGAGTACTTGTTTGGCTTTCCTCCCTAGTGGACTGGTAATTGCGTCTACAAGTGGATAGGCTTCGCCATCGTTGCCGATGGATGGAATCAATCCAGCCATGTATCCTGGCTTCAATCATGCCGTTTCCCAAAGCAATTTTGGGTTCCGGTCCTTGAAACTTTTCTGCTGATCCCTCTTTTGCTAAGGTATCGGCAATTTCATTCCCGAATGTACCTACGTGTCCTTTAACCCACATTAGCGTAACTTCGTTGATTGAAGCACACTCATTGAGCTTCTGGACACACTCCAGTACCAATTTTGAATTGATGTTGGATTGCTGCATGCGCTTGATCACCGATTGGTTGTCGAGTGCTATCAGAATTTTCTTCCCTAGTATCCCACCTTCCAGAATATGATCCAGCGCGTGCAGCAGTCCAAGCATCTCCGCCTGATATATCGATACATACTCTCCTAGACGAAGTGAGCATGCAAGGTTTAGCTCCTCGGAGTATATTCCAGCCCCCGCTCTTCCGTCCATGAGAGACTCATCAGTAAAAATAGCAGCATCACGTGGATACTCCTCGTGTATCCTACCATCCTCCATGAGAGTGATGTAATGTCTTTCGACTACCCTACATCTTCTCATACCATCCAAAGGCATATGAGTCTTCCTGACATTATTAGGAACGATATCCAGGATCCTCTTATGACCTCCGTTGCTACCAAAGTGATGCCAAGTTCCATCTCTTACCATTCTTATTGCTGTGAGCGCCGCACTTTGTTTTATACAGAGATCCAGTGGCGGTAATCCCAGTATAACCTCCATAGCATGTGTTGGCGTAGTTCTCATTCCACCACATATGCTTATACATGCTATGCGTTGAATCCCATCCAGCCGTTGCCTAGTAGTTTTCTGGCTACCCTTGGGGCACCAGACCACTGCTGCATAGGATAGAAGGGGCCTAACCATCATTGTATAGATCCAATGTGCCGCTTTTGGTGATATACCCCCCCTACGTGCACACACTCTCTTACACTGATGCGAAATCCTCGCTGCTTTTTGTGTCTTTTCGTTAACATGAGAGTTCCAAGTAAGTTTGGGATCTAAGGTTACCCCTAGATTCTTCACCTCCTTGGACTCTTTTATCTCCGAACCAAAAAGCATGGGAGTGGTTTCTACATCTTTCCTTTTCAGAGTAAAGACTATAGTGCTTGACTTGCTTGCGTTTATAGTTAGCTCTTGTTCATTACACCATTCTTCAGTTGCTTTGAGAGCTTGCCTCATGCAACCTTGAATAGTGTCCATGAATTTGCCACTGACCATAATTGCTAAGTCATCAGCGTATCCTACTGTATGTACGCCCATTGAGTCCAGTTTCCAGAGAAGAGAGTCTACGGTGATGTTCCACAGTCCTCCTTGTGGACAGCCCCTGACTACCCTTCCCCTTATTCTGGCACATCCATTACTAAGATTTACTGCCCTTCCACTAAGCATCGAATCGATCCATGTTATTATCAGGGGCTCGATCTCCCGCTCAGCTAGGGCATTTCTTAGTTTGCTGTATGAGATCTTATCAAAAGCACCCTCTATGTTCATAAATGTTGACATAGCAATACCGCTGTTGTTAATCTCTCTTTCTGCTACCCGCACTACTTCATGCAGAGCGGACTCAGTAGATCTACCTGCTCTGTAAGCATGTTGACATCTCCTCATCAGCGAGGTATTCTCTAAATGGTCCACCAATACTCGCTCCATTGTCTTCAATAGAAAAGAGGTTAGGCTAACCGGCCTGAATGACTTCGCTTCCGTATAATCCTTTTTTTCCGGTTTTGGTAGAAAGACAACTTTAGTCTCTCTCCAAGACATTGGGATATATCCTGTCGATAAACAGGCTACGAATATGTTCCGGATCTTCCCCAGTAGAGCTGCCATGCCCCATTGTAGCAGTGCCGGAAATATTCCGTCCATTCCAGCCGTCTTATATGGCTCAAAAGTATTGATAGCACTCCTGACACAAATTTACAGGTCTGAGTCCACGGATTATTTGACTTGAAGCTTCCTGGAAAATGGACTTCCATAAGCGACTGCAATGTCTCCTCCATTGTTTCCGTCATAGTCCAATCCGCCTTTCGGATAAGTCCCATTTTGGAAACGCTGTCTTTCGAAATCATCTTCTGTAATCTGCATACATCGGATGTATTCCTCATATTCGAGCAAAATTCCCTCCACGAATTCCTTTTACGTGTACGTAGAGTCTTCTTCAGCTCTCTTTTTATCCTTATATAGATCCCAAGAGCGTGGGGTCCTCTCTCTCATGTACCTATTAAACGCTTTCCTTGTCTCTTTCTTCATAGATTCCAATTCAGTGCACCACCAGGGTGTTAGATCCTTTTTATCTATGATCGTAGCGGGACAAGCCAGTTTGAAAGAGTGAGTTATCGCAGAATTCATTTGTTCCACCGATCGCTCTATCTCAGTCGTGTTATTAGGTATTTCCCCTGAAATTTCCTCGATTTGTTCCAATACTTAGTACGGTCCGTATTCCTTGGCACTCTAAAGCCGGCCCCACACCGACCGGAGTGTGGCACACACCGCACAAAAGACCGGTTCCAAGAATGACAACTTGGAGTCGCCCAACCACACTGCTGCACGATTTTTCGTATCAATCTTTTGTGCGGTGTTTGCCACACTCCGGTCGGTATGTTTTGTATATGTATGTATGTTTTCGGCCGGCTTAATACGTTTGTTTTCGCTACTCGGTTTCGTGCCATACAGAATTCCAAACTGAATAGCCCTGTGATCAGACATGGTTAGTCTGTCCACCACTCTCCAGTTCTGAATTCTGTGCAGCATATTGACAGAGCTCAGGGTAATGTGTATCACCTCAGCCCTTCGCGCATCAACGAAGGTGGGAGCCACCCCTGTATTAGCTATTAACAAGTTGTATCTTTCAAGAAATTCCAGCAGCTGCTGTCCTCTGATGTTGTCATCTGTGCTGCCCCACACAGTATTGTGTGCGTTGGCATCACAGCCTCATATCAGACCTATACCTCTTTCTTTACAGTATTTAACCAGGTTCTCTACTTCCATTGAAGGAGGCGGTTCTGGTGAGTCGTAAGGGAGGTACGCCGACGCGATTAAAAATGATCCTGCCCCACTTTCAATCATTAATGCCGTAAGATCGGGCGAGCTTAGATGCGTCATTTGTACCGCATGTACACCATGCCGCACCAGGATACAAGTCCTTACCTTTCCACCCATCTGTACATAGTATAGATTGGCGGACTGTTGCGACAAACCCCTAATTTTGTTTTCCTTGGTAATCCAGGGTTCCTGTACCAATGCAATGTCGAGTTTTTCTTCCTCAAAGCATCTCATCATCATCGCTGATATACAGTGATGAATATTCAACTGACACATTGTTACTCGTCAGGTAAGTCCGGCATTGTATCTCACATCAGGAAAGCACGACCCGTTGACCAAATCAGGCAATATACGTGACAATTGGCATGCATTCATCCGTTGTCTAAAGTAGGAGTATGTACACAAATTAGAATTGTGTTTGAAACAGTCCTGTATTTTTTTAAACTCGGACCTACTACCAAAAAATCAGATTTTCTTTTAAAAGATTTAATATCAAGTCCTCCTCCATATTCGCTCTACTTACCAATTAATCGAAAAAACTCAAAATTTCCCGCGTCTTCTAATTCAAAATTTCAAATCGTCCAATCCAATTCATATCCGGTCACAACAAAATCGTAATTTCGAATTTACATATGATTCGAAAAACACTGCTTGCTCAGCTCTCTCTCTCTCGTCTCTCGCGGCAAAACAAAACACCTTGCTCTCTCGATTTCGAAATCGCCCTTTCGAAAATGTTGACAGCACACCAGCAACCACTCACACCTATTTTTTATGTATTGAAATTTCAACCATCGTTGTTCACCCATACGATTACATGTGCGCTTGACAAAATTTCGATTGAAGCACTTTTTCAAATTGAGCTCGCGGAAATGCAAACCACTGGGCAAATATCACAAATAAACAATCAGCCCACTGTAAATCACCAATTAGCATCCGTACACAATGCACAGAGGGCACGAATATGTCGCAATTTAGCACTAGTGTCGCGTTGCCAGGGCAATGTCATTAGCACAACGTCCTGGCATCTTTGCACAAAAATCACAAACGGAATTTGGTCCGAAACAGGCCAGTCGCATTGTCCGCACGACTGGCAATGTGAAAGGAACACGTTACATTTGTTTTAGGCGTATTTTGAATGGTTTTAAAGCGATTTTACGTTCACTTTTCGCAAATATAAACAGAACCATCCACAATACAGTTGACGACTTGAGAGAGTAACACAACTATAAAAATTACTCATGTACGAAAACATGCATGCATTTCACCGCACTGGGGAGAGAGTGGCGCTGTTGTCGTTTGGATGAGGAAGAATTTATTTATTTTTTGTTTTTTTTTTTTTCACCTATTTGGATTAATACAATTTTTAGTGAATCTCTTAAATATTTCATCGATTACCTTGGGTAAAGAATAAATTAAATTAAATTTTAGTACATTAAAACGATAAAACATGTTTCATGTTGACTAGGGCATCCCTATCCAAAAAGGCCCTTTCGAACCATTTCGAAATGTCAACATCTGACAGCCATCCAATAGGGACTGTCATTTTTCTGTCATGCGTCGGGTGATTGCCTATTTTTTTATTTAAAGTGGATGCGGTGTTGTCTGAGTGCTAAAATGTATATCCAGTAGATATAAAACGTCCCAATTGCCCAATCTGACTGGAAATTATCAAAACTAATTTCGGATCTCATTACACAGTCACCGATTCGCGTTTATTTCGATTATCCGGACTGATTGGCTTCACCAATTAGACAAGCGGATCGCTCGTTATTTTGCCATATCCTTGCGAGTTGTGTTGTGCGTGCGTGTGTGCCCGAAATTGTCCTTGCGATACGGACCGGAAAATATGGACGAACCGATCATAAATCGCTTGCCCGATCATATACTTGAGAATATCTTTTCGTATTTGGATTTACGCGATTTGCGCAATTGTTCGCTGGTGTCGAAGCGCTGGTACTGGTTCTTGAACGATGAAAACAACGACGTTTGGCGAATGCACTGTGTGCGGAAGCTGGCCGAAGAGGCTCTCAAATCCGATCTACTGTCCTCCGTACCTACATACAAGGCAAAGCTGCGAGCCTTCTATCACGCGTGGAATCCGAACGATTGCTCGAGAAATGTTTACATAAAGCCCAATGGTTTCACGTTACATAGGTGAGTATTCGAAATTTGTCTTGTCTAGGGGAGCTAAATGGGATCTAATCTGCATATTACTAGCGTTCAAGTTGAACTGCTTTTGAGCAAATGGATTTTAATGTGATGGGTATAAGAAGGTCCCGAATTGAATATACGGAGCTCATCCATCGGCATTCATCTGATGATTTCCCCATATAGAGAAGGGTTTCGTTGCAGTAATATGCCCAAATATCCGTTCACTGTCACTTTTAACCAGGCGTAGCCACCCCCAGATATTCGATATTTTCTTAGTATATTTCCCCTTAGGATTCGTTACCGTTATATAAATGTTCCCAAAGAAATCGCACCAACAAAAACTTTGAACCCCTAGTAGCACTATTCATTGATAAAATGACGAGTTGGTTTCAAAACAGCACCAGCTGCACCGAGCACAAATGTGGAATAAGTTGGGTGAAATGTCAGTAGGAGAGGCGGAAAAGGCACTTGGAGTTTCAAAAGGTCTACTGCACACGTTAAAAGAAACATGGTGGTGGACCGCCGAAACCAAGGAGGCCCGATAAGGCAGTAAATTCTACCAAAAAATAGAAGCTCAGAGTGACCGAAGGACCGTCATTGTGCGAGATGCCTAAGTATGACGCCAGGATAGTTGGGGTCTTCTTCTTCTTTTAGCGGTGCAGAAAGGTGTGAAACCTCTGTGCATCTATGTGGGCTTGATTTATGGTTCGTCAATGTTTGTGTCCGTGAGGTCTAAGGACAGAAACATAGCTGCTGCGATAGGGTTTTCCCACAGCGATATAGGGGTAAGATCGTGGGTGCAGCGGGGCGGGGCATTGAAACAAATGACCCACATCATGAGGAGTACCATCGCAGTTTGGACAGATGTTTTGGATGTCCGGGTTTATGCGAGAAAGGTACGAATTAAGGCGTGAACAAAAGCCCGACCGAAGTTGAGCTAGTGTTACTCTGGTGGCTCTCGGGAGCCTAATCTCCTCAGGCGAAATTGGTGGTGGGCGCTCTGAGAGGACTCTATTCGCACCTAAGCTCGCAATAGACCGATTCACTTTTTCAGTGTGGATCGCTGCGATGGCGGCTCGGTATGTAACTTCATCGAAAGGGTCCTTTTGTTTGTATCCCTGAACCTTTCTCTCAAGGTCTCGTAAACTACGCCTGACATGTCGTGGTGGAGGAATTCGGTCCATGAGATAATTATTGGGATGATCCTCCAATAGCAACCAACAAGATACTGTTTTGGGAGTAGGAGATTGTGGTCACGTATTGGCATCAATTTTGTCTCCTGATGTAAGTGTTCCTGGGCAGACATCAAAAGCCAACCTGTCGCGATGCGTAGAGCGGCATTTTGGCAGACCTGAACTTTGGACCAGTTTGTGTCACTGGGGCTGCATAATCAGCGGCCGCTCGACCCACCGCTTTATAAGTAGCTAGCATGGTTTCTTTATCTTTGCCCCAGCTGGTAGCACAGCTAGAGCTTTTAGGATTTTATTCCTACTGCGCATTTTTTCACAAACTGAAGCTGCATGATTCGCAGACGTCATCATGTTCTCTAGGTGAAGCCCGAGCATTTTGGGGTTTTTAACAGTAGGAACAGAATTGTTGCCAATACGTATATCAATTTCCCATCGGATGTCCTCCCACCAAGTGGTTAGAAAAGTCGCAGAAGATTTGGACGCAGAGATGGTGAGGTTTTGGCTTTGGAAAAATGCCTGTAATCGTCCTAGATAGCGATTAATTTGGGTCGAAACTAATCTTGGTCCTTGGACATGCTGCGTCGGTGGTAAGAGGATCTACTCCAACGTTCAAACCTCAGTGCGTTGCTCATGCTGCAGAGAATGGTGCCACTTTAACACGTTGGCTGCGGCAGTCATTTTCGGTATCTTCTTTTCTGTGCGGCACATGCCCCCGGGGGCATGTAAGTCGTTATTATTCATGTGCGGCACATGCCCCCGGGGGCATGTGGCTACTGCAACAGTAAATGAGCTTTCATATCCCGGAATTTAATTTGAATCGATCAAAAACTAGATAAACTACTTTAGGTACAAACCTGTCTTCAATTCAGCCAGGAGCCGATTCCAAATAATTCTAGTAATAAATTGTAATTTTTCGTTATTTTTCGTCTTTGCTTTGGCCAATCGACCATGCGACGCGAGCATTCCGATATGTTAGCACTAAAAAAATGTATTTTCGCACTTCAATTCAGCAATAGACTACTAAATGAAGACGATGGAACCAAAAATTAATTCCGACGATGTTTTTTTCTGGCACCCCATTAACAAGAAATACATGCCCCCGGGGGCATGTGCCGCATATGAGTAATAATTTATTACTCCTGTGCGGCACATGCCCCCTGGGGCATGTATTATGTTTTTGTTATAATATTATAATAGAGGGCGAACTAAGTAAAATGCTCTTTGTCTCGCTAAAATCGGATGAAAATTAGAGATTTTATAGCTTTCGCACCTGGAGAATGAAAAGCAAATTTTTCAGCCGCACACAAATAATAACTATCACATGCCCCCGGGGGCATAGATAGCATAGTTGCCGCAGCCAACGTGTTAAGAATTGTTCTGGGCTAAACAATTCAGACCTACGTTCAACAACTACAATTAACACCTTTCTAGCACCAAACTGTAGAATCTGTGGGCAGCAGTCATCATCGACTTCCCAACATCACAATAATCAGGGCCAACAACCATCACCAGTCACCCCCACAGTTTCTACCCAACACAATGCACCACGACATACCCTAACACCAGCACCACCACAGCCAGTTGTGAACTACTCTACCACCAACATTGTCCAAATTAACTGCAATGGTCTTCAACACAAAGTCATCGAGCTCACTGACTTCATGGACAGACACATCGAAGTCGCTGCGGTTCAGGAAACTAAGCTAAAAGCTGACTCACCGCTTAACTCATACGGAGGCTTCAACATCGTCCGAAAAGATCGACCCACCGGCGCAGGTGGAGGCTTAGCTTTCCTGATCCATAATTCGTTGCCACACTAAAAAATTGACATCACCGCCGCCGATAACACCACCGAACTCCAACCGATTTCCATCAAGGCGGGAAATGTTGATATAGATATTCTAAATATCTATATACCAACATTTCTCCACTACTCACTGGACAATACCGCTTAATACTTGGTGATTTCAATGCACATCACGATCTATGGCACTCGAATCTCGACAACGACACCAGAGGCAACCTCATCGCTAGCCAAATAGATGACTCCGATTTCTGTCCCGTGAACGATGATTCACCAACACGCGTTACAGGATCATGCAGGAGCTCCCCTGATATATCTATTGCCAGTCCCGGGCTCATCAACCACACCACATGGGAGCCATTCATCACCTTCTCGTCAGACCACCTGCCAATAGTCCTCACGATCGACAAACCGTCCCAATTCGCGTACACCGAGAAAAAAACGTACACAAATTTCAGCCAAGCAGACTGGATCAGCGATACGTTTTTTGCCTTACCAATTCCCACCGACGTACGTATTGCTGAAAAAAATCTGAGACGGATTATCGTAGATGCTGCTAATAGATACATCCCTGCCGGCCGCATCTAGATTCACCGGCCATTGATTATATCACTGCCACGATGAATCTATCGTTAAAATCATTCATCTTTCCTGAGTTATGGAAGAAAGGCCGCATAAACCCAATACCCAAACCAGGTAAAGATCATATTCTGGCAGAATCATACCGTCCAATAACGCTCCTGTCTCCTGTGGCCAAAATACTGGAAGCACTAGTATTGCCGAAACTTTTAGAGCACATACAGCTTGCCAATCATCAACATGGTTTTCGTAAAATGCATAGCACCACCACCGCTCTCGATACGATCACGTCCAACATATTTAATGGACTCAACCAACCGAAACCATGCAAACGTACCGTCCTGGTTGCTCTCGATCTGTCAAAAGCAGTTGACACTGTCAACCACACTCTATTGCTAACAGATCTCCGCAATACTACACCACCGTACATCCATAAATGGATCGCTAACTACCTTGCCGGTCGAAGTCGAAACTCAGGAAAATAAAACAAGGCGTTCCCCAGGATGGAGTCTTATCCCCCACTCTCTTCAACCTCTACATGGCAGGATTACCCACATCACCAACGGGATTACAAATCATCTCATACGCAGACGACTGCAACATCATGGCAACTGGTAACGACATTCCTGAAATGTGCGATCTAATCAACGAATACCTGCAGGTTCTCAACGCTTTCTTCGTCAATAAAAATCTGAAGCTATCTGCGCCCAAGTCCTCCGCCACATTATTCACAAGCTTCAACCAAGAGTACAACACACAATTGCCCATCTACGTTGACACCCACATCATCCCAACAACCAGGACCCCCAAAATCCTCGGTGTCACGCTCGACAACTCCGGCAAATTCAACAAACACGCCGAAAATATATGTTCCAAACTCAGGAGCAGGAATAAAATATTAAAAGCACTTGCCGGAAGTACATGGGGTACAGACAAAGAAACCCTCTTGGCTACGTATAAAGCGATCGGTCGCCCCTCGTCAATTACGCAGCACCAACGTGGACAAATGGTCTCTGCAACACAAACTGGAGCCACATTCAAACCTGCCAAAACACAGCACTACGCACCATCACCGGCTGTGTTAAGATGTCTTCACAAGATCATCTACACCAGGAAACAAAAATAATGACTTTGAGGAGCCATAATGAACTTCTCACTAAGCAATATTTAGTCGGATGTTATCGAACAAACCACCCGAACAACCTACTCATGGACAAAACACCACCGCCACGTCGAATCAGACGTTCAATCAGGGACAGAGAGCGTGAAGTCCAGCATTACACAAAAGTTCCTTTCGATGACTCCGACTACAAGGCTGTCATTGCAGACACACACACATCCGAAGTTCATAAAGCTACCCAAAGTCTCGCGAACAACCGTGTACTTGGCATTAAACCTCCTGCCATATCTCCAGATGAAGAATCACTACCAAAAGCAACTCGTACCACCTTAGCTCAACTTCGATCCGTCTGGTGCCCGCGACTAAACTCCTGCTTGTCACGAATAAACAATGAAGTCGCCAACACCTGCCCAGCCTGCGGAACCAGTCCACATGACGTGGACCATATTTTCGATTGTTCAGCTGCTCCTACGCATCTTACACCACTTGCGTTATGGACACAACTCATCGAAGCAGTTTTTTTCCTAAATCTAGACCTTGAGGATGGAATGCCCACCATCTTCGAATGATAATGTGCAACTTAGATTGAATGTTTCCCCATTTGTGCCGCTACTACAACAACAACATTAATTTGGAGGCGCATTTCATCCTTATCGTTCCCTGTGGCGAGTACGGTGCAGTCGTCAGCATAGTAAATCACCTCGATTACTTCAGGTGGTGTGGGAAGGCCGGACGTGTAGATGTTAAACAGAGTGGGGGAGAGTACCCCTCCCTGTGGAACACCTAATTTGATTTTCCTAAGCTTAGAACGTTTGCCTCGAAACTCGGTGAAGGAGTGCCGACCAGCTAGATAATTGGCAATCCAACGAATCTCTTGTGCAGGAAGATGCATATTCAACAGGTTTGCTAGGAGCATTGAATGATTGACCTTATCGAATGCACTTGATAGGTCTATTGCCACCAGAATAGTTCTGTGACAACGACTGCGTTGATTTAGCCCATCCCGAATGCGTGTAGTGATCGCATCGAGGGCAGTGGTGGTACTATGCATCTTCCTGAAGCCATGCTGGTGAGATTCTAGCTTCGCATGTGCAACAAGAGTGGGTTGAATAAGGGCCTCCACCATCTTTGCGACAGGAGAAAGTATCGTAATGGGGCGGTAGGATTCCCCGAGATTTGCGCTCTTCCCTGGCTTGAGACAGGGAACAATTCGACCTGTTTTCCAGATTTCAGGGATGGCAAGCGTGGACATCGACAAGTTCAAGGCGGCCGTGAGATACTCAATGGCTGGAAGGTCGAGATGTTTCAACATGGTCATCGAAATGCCATCTGGTCCGAGGGCCTTGGAGTTTTTAGCATTCTCGATGACTTTTTTAACCTGGTCCGCGGTAAATGATGGTATGGTGTCAACATTCCGGCTGCGAATCCGTCTTCTAATTTTGCGCTTAAGGCCGTCAGACTTGGGATGTTCAATAAATTGTTTATTGAACACGCTCGCGCACTGAACAGGATCGCAGGTTTTTGTGTTGCCAAATTTAATGGCGTTGTTGCCCTTTTCTTTCCGAGGATTGGAAAAGGCGCGGACAGTAGACCATAATTTGCTGACACCTTCATTGATGTTACATTCATCGAGGTGCTGATTCCATTTCGCCCTCCTATAGTCTTTAACTTGTGGGTCAATTTCGGAGTTAAGCTCCTGAATTCTGGGATCATCAGGGTGAGCGCTTCTGATAAGATCACATTCATCGGCTAATCTAGCGGCACTAGTGGGGAAGTTAGGCCGAGCTTTCGGGATACACGTCCTGCAGGAATAAAACGTGCGGCGGATGTAGTAATGACGTTCCGAATATTTTTCTCGGCCTTATGTATGTTGATGAACTTCGCCGACGAGTAAGCTTTGAAACCGTCCCAATCGGCTTTCTTGTGATTGACAAACGTTCGCTTCTCAGACTTGGTCAAGTTCGCTGGTTTGTCAATTTGTATAATGATTGGGAGGTGATCTGATTTGAGGGTAGTACGTACTTCCCAACGCGATTAGGCTGGCACTTATAATGGTTATGTCAGGAGAACTACTGCAAGTGCCCACGACTCTAATCGGCGAGTATTCATTGAGTGAACAGAATTCTGAAGCGTCAAGTGATTCGGCGATAGCTATACCCCTGGCATTGTTCTTGAGGTCCGAATGCCAGAGCTCATGATGCGTATTAAAGTCGCCAAGGATGACCCTGTGCTCTCCGGAAAGGACCAATATCGAAATGATAGCCAGAACGGCAACTAGATTGCGGTGGAATATATACATTAAAAATTTCGATATTAGTACTCCCTGATGGAACTGAGATGGGTTGGATTTCCGCCGTACCGTCAGCAACTACATCTAATACGCAGTAATGTACGGACTTGTGTATTAGGAAGGCAAGTCCACCTCCAGGGTGAGAATTATCGGAGGCGGTCGGTCGATCTTTCCGCAGTATAACATATTCGCTATGGACGCTTAGAGACGAGTGGCGGCGATGAGAATTCTGTTGGAACTCAAGAAGTGTGTGATCTCAGCGATTACAGTTAAACTGTAATATAGATAGTGGAGTGAAAACCGCTTGAGGAGAAGGGCCAGGCGTAAGACTGGGTCTGGCAATCCTTATCATATTGTTGGGCGGTGTTGGGGGCAGTGGAGGAGAAGGTGGGCTGGGAGCAGCCCTGGGTTGCCCAGAATTTATACAACCTGCCGCAACATAGCCCTTGTCTACGTAATCCCGAACACCTAAAGTGAACCCATTCCAAAGAGCAATTACACTGCACTGATCTGGCATTCAAACCGATTCGTTGGTTGCAGATACTACAAATCCATACCCTTGGGCCGGGATTTGTTTCAACACCGGCGCGAATTAGTAAGATTGAGAGCAGCCGCGCCGAGATGTAATGCTCCCAATATGACGAAAAAACACATATATCGTACCCACACATATACACAGACGAACACAACCTTCCTGCATCGAACCTTCAGGGCTCCTGCCGGGGCTCTTGCCAGGAAGGCATATTGGCAGCTTTTGGCCGTTTTGCAAAAAAACGGGTGTGGTCCGCCCCGTAGAGGCAGTTGCCGTAAGACCACTAGTTGGGGTCGCAGCCCAAAGGTGAAGGTACGGCACGATTTCAGTATCTGCGGCGCCAAGTTTGGATGATGCCATTTCATTAATATTGGCCTGAAACGACCGAATCTGCAATTATTTTTCCCGAAATCGTAACGTTTCTCCAAATATTCAATGTCAAGCTTCATTAATGATTGTAAGGTCGTTAATGAATTATTGTCTACGGAGGTAATATAGCTTTTGAAAATCTTAACAAAAAACCTAACGGTAATATGTTACACAACGTGTCTGTCACCCGTATGACTAAGCTTCCATAATGGCGTCATGAACTTTCGAGATGGTGTTATGTTATCAAAAACCGTTACCTACATACGTGCTGTATATGCAGGGATAGACATTGGTTTAAAATTCTACAGGATGTCCATAAATCCACTTCAAGGCAAAGTTGGATGATAGCGCACATGGTGCCTGCTATGAAAAAAAAATTGCATGCGCCTAATTTACAGTTATACGCAATAAAAACACAGATTTTCCCCCAAAATTTTTAATAATTGCAAGACTCAAAATACTGGATATATGTAGAGTTCCAGTTTTAATGGAAAGTGACGTTACTTAACGAACTTATGAGTTAATGGTAATGGACCTCCAGATTTACTTTTTTGTGAGAAGAATTCTGCACAAAGATCTCGGATTATTCCCTTACAATTGACTCAGCAATTAAAGTCGCACGGCCATCCACTTCGTTACCGCTTTGCAGTTTGGGCCTTAGAGCAGCTTGAATTGGACAACGATTTTGGGCGAAAAATTATCTTTTCTGATGAGGCGCATTTTCATCTCGGCGGCTACGTTAATAAACAAAATTGCCGCATCTAGGGGTCGGAAAACCCGCACGTTGTTGTCGAGAAGTCAATGCATCCACAGAGAGTGACAGTTGGGTGTGGATTGTGGAGTGGTGGCATCATTGGACCATTTTTTCCAAAATAAGGCTGGTAACAACGTTTCGGTCAACGGTCCGCGTTATCGAGCCATGTTATCCGGCTTTTTTTTACTGAAATTGAAGACATGGATTTGGACGACCTCTAGTTCATGCACGATGGCGCGCCATGCCACACAGCCCATGCCACAATCGATCTTTTACGCACCAAATACCCAAATCGTGTTATCAGCCGTCTTGGCGATGTCAATTGGCCGCCTCGGAGCTGTGATTTGACCCCTTTGGTTTTTTTTTTGTGGGAAACCGTGAAGGACCGATGTTATGCCAACAACCCAGAAACGATTCAAGCACTTAAGGCCAATATCATCCAATCAATCCGTGAGCTACAGCCTGAAACCATCAACAGGGTGTCTGAAAACTGGTGTGACAGAATGCGCTACTGCGACGCCAGCCGGAGCAGCCACTTGAATGAAGTTGTGTTCCATCATTAATGGGAGCTTACTTACTTTCTAATAAAGCCATAAGACATGGAAAGAATTTAATTTTATTCATTTTATTGCATTTTTAAGCCCGCACTTGTAATTGGCCCACCCTGTATTTCCTATCCCATGCCCTGTGGCATGGGTTAAGAAGAGTGCTACCGTCTTTCCCGACGTGTCGTAAGAGGCGACTAAAGCGACAGGAGAGAATAAAACTCTCCTGAGTTTCGAACATATCTCTACAATTGTGCGCGCAGCAACTCTGTTTTGCGCTCAAGGGTTCAGATATGTACGAAACTTAACAAAAAATTGACCCCTGTGGTTTTGGGGTTAGAATTATATCACAGCGATTCCGGCTTGTCGTGAAAGGCGACTTGAGGGATAGGGTATGTAGGCTTGTATCCTGCGATTCCTGCGTACCTGAAATTTACTTTACACTCGAAACATTAAACGAGCCTCGGATACCTCGGACTGATTCAACGGCAACGACTTTTGGCTTTAAACAACGGACTACGATCGGTTTTTGGAACGTTCGGACGATGTGGGGTGAGTGTAATAACACAAGGCTCACAGAAGTCGAACAGGAAATGACCGCATACAACATCGCTATACTAGGACTGAGCGAAACAAAATGGTTTGGATCGGAGCGACTTTATCACCATGCTCTCGCACTGTATTGCTCTACTCTGGAAGTGAAGACGATAATTCACCTCGGCAAGCGGGCGTCGGAATCCTGTTGACTAGGAATGCACGCCGATCCCATATCGACTGGAAACCTATCTCCACAGCCAGATTCAAATCCAGAGTGCGAAACATCACAATTATTCAGTGCTACGCACCTACTGAACCTGCAGACCAATCCGCAAAGGACTAGGCGACCTTTGATAGGGCTCCCAGGGGTGACATCAAAATTAGCGACAGGAACAACAATGGCGAAATGTTCGTGGAGTTCTGTAACTCTCGGCAACTAGTCATTGGCGGAACGTTGTTCAAGCATAAACCCTGCCACCTAACAACTTGGATTTCTCCTGATGGCAGAACAGAGAACCAAATTGACCATATTGCTGTTTCTAAGACATGGAGAAACTGACTCTTAGACGTCAGGTCGAAGCGTGGGGCTGATGTTGGCAGCGCGAAATTTCGCTTACGAACGGCAGCGATTCAACGATCTCACAACACGCGAATCTTGCCACGATTTAATGTGCAAAAGCTAACAAAAATCCTCAACTAGACGTGCATATTCGACCGCCTTGCACGAAAAAGCTTGTGCAGCAACATCTCTTCAGAATCCTACTATTGAAGATAGATGGAATTTTGCAAAGGATTTCTTTTATTTCATGTGGCGAAGCGACTGTGGGAAGATTCGATCGAGGTAGGAGACCATTTATCAGTGATGCTACTTGGTCTCTTATCTCAGCACGCAAAAGAGTTAAGGAACAGATTAACTCTGCTGCTGATGATTCAGCTAAAAATCAACTTCGCGCTGAATACCGTTCACTACAAAAAGGCGTGCAGAGAAGTGTGATAAGCGTACTTACATCAACGCTTTAGCGAAGGAGGCAAATGATGCGGCTTACTGTGGTGAAAGCGGTACCCTATTTAAGCTAATTAAACCACTAATTTGTAAATCATTCACAACGGACCATCCTGTGAAAGATAAAGAAGGGTTACTGCTTGTTACTGAAGAACAGCAATTTCAGAGATGGAAAGAGCACTTTTTTGAGGTCCTTAACAACCGTTTTGGGCCTGCAAATGTGTCTTCATCGGCAGAAGAAGACGTCCCTCCAGTAGCCAGTATTAATTCCAGACCACCATCTAAGACGGAATTAAAGCGGGTTATCGAATCTATGGACGCCGGTAAGGCCCCGGGGATAGATGGAATTCCGGTCGAACTATTTAAAGCGGATTCGAATGCTACAGCGGATATTCTGCTTCCCCTCATCAGAGAGTGTTGGGAAACCAAAACTCTTCCAGTAGAATGGAAAAAGGGCGTAATTATTAAAATTCCCAAGAAGGGTAACCTTAAGGATTGTAATAATTGGCGCGGTATTTGCCTACTTCCAGCTGTATCTAAGCTGATGGCTAAAATTATTTTAAACCGGATCAAGGATGAAGTTGATCGCACTTTAAGCAATGAACAGGCTGGCTTTCGTGAGGGTTTTTCATGTAGCTACCATATAAACACCCTCCGAATTATTATTGAGCAATCCGCCGAATGGAGATCCCGATTACACCTCATGTTCATTGATTTCAAGAAGGCGTTCGATAGTGTTGATCGGGAGTATATTTGGAGAGCTCTTCGTAGGAGGGGCATACCAGATCAAATAATTTCCATCATCAAGGAATCTTATCAGGGAGCCCAATGTCACGTTTTGCACAAGGGTAAGCTTTCAGATCCTTTTGAGGTGCACAGTGGTGTGAGACAAGGTTGCATTTTATCACCTATTCTTTTCCTCATAGCCATCAGTACTAGTGAGCGCGCTTCAAAACCAGAGGAAAGATATCAGATGGAAAATGTTTGATTACCTGCAACACCTGGACTATGCTGACGATATTTGTCTGCTTTCAAATGAAAAGGAGGATGTAGCTCAAATGGCCGACGCTCTGCATTGCGAAAGTCGTAATGCGTGATGCTCAAGATAAACGCTGCCAAGACCAAGTACTTGAGCTCCCATCCTGGGGGACACAGCGGAATATGTGTTTCGGGCCAGGCAGTCGAAAAAGTTGACGAATTCTGCTACCTCGGAAGCATAGTCACAGCAGATGGCGGCGCGGACGCTGATGTACAATCGCGTATCAATAAGGCTAGGGCAGCCTTCTTCACTTTGACTCCTTTCTGGCAAAATAACAACATTTCCAGGCGCACCAAAATCCGAATCTTCAATTCTATTGTAATATCTGTGCTTCGTTATGGCTGTTCAACTTGGAAGGCGACCAACGAGATAACAACTAAGCTGCAAACTTTCGTAAACCAGTGCCTTCGGCGCATCCTACAAATCCGCTGGCCGGAGATTATTTCCAATGATGATCTCCTGAGTATCACAGGCCTGGATTGGATAGGCACTTCTGTCAAAAGGCGAAAGTAGCAATGGATAGGTCATACTCTCCGAAGAGGGCCAACAAATATTGCAAAGCAGGCCCTAGATTGGAACCCTCAGGGAGCCAATGCTAGACGCCGTGTTGGACGACCAAGAAACACGTGGAGAAGATCGGTTAATAGCGAGGCTGCTTCATTAAACAAACAGTGGTCAGACCTAAAGACGATGGCACAGAACAGAACGAGGTGGAAAGTAGGCGTAGTTGATGCCCTATGCCCCACAAGGGGTTAAGAGGAACCAGAGAGAGAGAGAGACATGTACGGAAATTTTGGACCACGCCGAGATTCGATCTCCGGACCTCTAGATTACTAGCTTCGTAGAGAGCGACTCAACCATGTGAGCCACAGAGCGTTACTTTCCGGCGCTAAGGAACTCATAAATCTGTAGCCATTCCCATTTTCGATATACAGTGAGTCGCAGTCAAAATGAGCCACAAGACAAGTGCAGAATTTAGCAGTGTTATTGAATTTTTGCTACTACCAAAATATAATTATTTTGAATAAAGCAATATCGCATTTATTCATCGTTTATTTTTTTATCAACAGAAACCCAGTGGCACAAAGTACGGACGGTACACGCGGTAAAATTGGCTTTAGACAAGGTCGACACTCGTGGGAGGTAATTTGGGAAGGACCGTTAGGAACGGTGGCTGTGATTGGTATCTCTACAAAAGAAGCTGCCCTGCAATGCCACGGCTACGTGGCCTTACTTGGCTCCGACGATCAAAGTTGGGGCTGGAATCTAGTCGATAATCACTTATTGCATAACGGTGATGCGCAAGGCAATTATCCACTGTTAAATAATGCACCAAAATATCAAGTAAGATTTGGCATTTTTCTTTATTTTTAAAATAAATTAAAAAAATATCAAAAACCTTATTTTCCAGGTTGGAGAGAGAATTAGAGTAATTTTAGATTGTGATGATAATACGTTATCATTTGAAAAGAATTATGAATTTTTAGGAGTGGCATTCAGAGGTATGTATAAATAGGTTTGTTTATTTCTATTATCCTGAAATCCTCTTTTCGTATAAAAATAACTGGTTTTCTCTTTACTTCCAGGCTTGCCCGACAAAAAACTTTATCCAACTGTATCGGCAGTCTACGGCAATACGGAAGTATCTATGGTCTATCTAGGTCCGCCGTTAGATGGCTAATTGTTTCCAATTTAAATCGAATTTTTCATTCGATAATTCTCACTCACTCATGTTAAACACTCGGATTCACCAAAGCGATAACAAAAGATGACTATTTTATCATGTAACATTAGTATAAACGAATATCGTCGATAGAAACACAATCTCAAACGTGTAGTTCGTCTAATTTCTGTTTTGTATATGACTGTTTAGAAAGACCGGCTCTTTCTTTATGAAACGACAGATACGAAAAAATTTTTTTAAAAAAGCATTTAAACGTTCAATCATAGACACACAAATCAAAAAAGACTCATTATTGGAATATTAATACTTTAAATTTAAATATGGAAACTGAAAAATTTTAAACAATTCTCAGTTTATATATAATTTCATAATCCTAGGCAAAAACAAAATTACCATCCATATAATTCGACTTAAGAGTTTATATATGTATATGTATATTAGACAAGAAAAAATTCGATTTTTGATATAAAATCAAACTAACAAAAAAAAAACTAAAAATGTATAAGGAAACTTTGATAAAGCTGAAAACAAGGCATTTAGACTATTCGTTCATTTACTAAACATACATTTAAGACACTAGTGTTAGACAGAATGATCTCAAGTTTTCATCCTGACCATTTGCATTATCAAATATAAATTAGAGAGTATTTATTATTACGTATGTAATCAACGGTACATTCGAATTCATCATTAATGTCAAATATCAAGTGATCAAGATCACCGAAGCGATTAAGTGAAAAGTAGAGGATTGAACGTATTTGTTGACGATATTTTTATACGTTTTATCCGAATAGCATGTACCTTATATAATTCTTTATTATCATCAATCCAAAGAACAAACTGTATTCAAAAATGTTTTTCTTCTTCGCAAATAGAAAGAAAAGCAGCAAACGGAACACCTGCAATAAATCGATAAAAAATTGGAGATTTTTTCTAAATATTTACTGTTTTAGTTTAGTTTCCAGCAAAACCGTGTAGTTAAATGAAATGCATTGTTTAGTTTAATTTAAGCTTTCGGTTGAAATGTTTATATTATGTTCGATTTGATTTCGTGATAAATTTGATTGTTAAAAGGGGTCTTACGTAGAACTTGTTTCAATTTGTAAATCTCATTCACCCAGTGTTTCAATAGCATTTTTATTTCCAATAATTTAAATTCACTTTCATTAGCTTTAAAAATAAAACGAAAAGTACGAAATTTTCCATATCGACTAAGGAAACAACACCTTATCCTTATCCCTTCCTATGTTAATGCTCTCGTATCGACCCACTTTTAACGCTAGTTAACGCTTAGTAAAGAAAATGTATTAATGCCAAAAGATGCTCTTTTTTAGGTTATCCTAATCAATTCTTTTGTTCCTTTCTTTGTATAATCTAGTGTGTAAATTGGCGACAGCAAATTTTCATTCCAATATTGAGATATACCAAAAAGTTATAAGAACGTGTATTGCCCATAGTATTTATTTTAGATTTAATTTAAACTCTTGCTTTTAGTTGTTTTCAACTTAAGTATATTCTAAAATATATTTATAAGTTATTTATTTGTAAATTTATGCTTTTTATGGAATGCATACAACAACATGACAAAGATTAATTGAAAATTGATTATGGTGGGTTTTATTTGTTTATTTCTCCCATGGAAGTCATAGGCGGCAATCTGTTACTTGTTGATGATGAATAATTTAGTAGTGGTTACCGACCGAGCAGCGTTTTAACTTCATGTCTTAAAGTTTCTAAATTGGTTTGAAAAAATTGAAAAGAAGTGGCATTTCTAAAGATACGGAGCTCGTTAGTGACTGAGATTTATCGTCATATTGTTAAAGGGAATTCAGACTAGAGTTGATTAAGCTTAATCCTATGATTTACGACAAATCCACCATATATTCATTGGATTTTCCGAATTTCCATACATTCGAATCCGGTCAAATTCCAACAAATCCTCACCAGATTAAAGTTTAATTTTTTTTACAATATGGAGTATGCAAAATATATCGAGTAACTATGACAACCAAGACAATAATAGCAGACATATGTCAATGAGTTATCAAACATACATACATATGTATGTAAGGGCTCCAGTACACAGTCATTTGGTCATATTATCTATTATAATATGCTTAAGCCTACTTGATTTCGCTTGGTTGATTGGTTGGTAAAAGTGGCGGCCTAGGCAGAGGCTATCCAAAGCCCAATTAGCTTAGCGCATAAAGCGCCGCGCCGTTTTGAAACCACAAACTCCATGAAGTTTAACTAGTGTATATGATGAAGGCTAGGTAATGAATTTATGATTGGGGAGGTGTCTTGAACCAGCCAGTGTTATTTAGGAAGTACAGCAGCTCCCCTAATTTCACATTAGCTGCATCCTCCAAGCCTCCCAGAAAAGCCCTACCGAGCGTCCTTACTGCTTACTGCGTGTCTAAAAATTTATACTGAATGAATCGAGTAGGCTTAGGCATATGACATTACATATTATAATATAAATATGTCTGTGTAATGGAGGCCTAAAGCATTACATAACATATTTGTGCTTCGTATAAGTGGAGCCAAGCAGAAGAGGCGTCCCCGATATCCTTGTGGAAGGAAAGAGTAGTGGCATATATGTAGGTAATTCAAATGTGTTGTACATATGAATATTTATGCTCAGTTTGAGTTTAATTCTTTGCATTATTCTCTTGAAGGAATGAAAAGAAAAAAATTGGTTGGTCTAGGGCAGACGTGTCAAACTCGCGGCCCGCCATGTCGAAGCAGCACGATTTATATCAACAGAAAAATGGTGAAATTGGTAAGGTGAACAAATTCAGCCGTCAAACTCAAGTCTAAACGAGACCGAGGCTAATTTCGGGCGCGGCCGAAATTTGGATACCCTTCGCTCCCCTCGGGCTAAAAGTTTTTTCGGGCGTTCCTATGACTTGTGTTTAATTCTCCCCGCTTCCACGCTTTACCTTGAATTTTCCCATAAGTGTCGTGGCGAAGATTTATTGGAGAGCGGGGGTCGTGGGTTTCTTAGAAGAACCAAAAGGGGGGGTGTATGTATGTTTGTGGTATCGATTAAAACATATTTCTATAAGATTTGGTTGAAATTGGTGGACAAATAAAAAAGTTTTTCTTCAAAGAACCTAATTTGGGGGTTGGGTTTATATGCCAGCCTCACGTTCCGATTTAATTCATTTTTGCATATGTTTTGTAACATCAATAAAAATACATTTCCATGAGGTTTGGTTGAAATTCGTGTACAAATAAAATGGTTTTTCTTAGAGAAATTTGATTTGGGCGGATAGGTTTGTATGGTAGCCCCATGACCACATGGTCCGACTTCATCTATTAATATATATGTTTTGTTTCATCAATAGAAACACACTTGTGTGAAGTTTCGTTGAAATTGGTGTATAAATAAAAAAAAAATTCTCTCTTAATTTGGGTAGTTAGGTTTGTATGACAGCCCCATGACCCCATGGTCCGATTTGGTCCATTTTCGCATATGTTTTGTTGTGTCACTAGAAACACATTTGCACGAAAATTGATTGCAAACGATGAGAAAATAAAAAAGTTTTTCTTAGAAGAACCTAATTTGGGGGACTAGGTTTGTATGGCAGCCCCACGACGCCATTGTCCGATTTGGTCGATTCTTACATATGTTGTGTGTCACCAACGAAAACACATGTGTGTGGAATTTGATTGAATTTGGTGCATAAATAAAAAAGTTTTTCTAAGAAGAACCTAATTTTGGGGAGTAGGTTTGTATGACAGCCCCACGACCCCCTTGTCGGATTTTACCGATTCAAACATACAAACTGCCTGCAACAAAAAGAAGCATGTGTGCAAAATTTCAGCTCCATCGCTTCTAAACTGGCTGAACAAAACGCGTCGCAACAGACAGACAGACAGACGGACAGACGGACATCGTCCAATCGACTCAGCTCGTCACGCTGATCATATATATACATATTTTATATGGTCGGAGATGCTTCCTTCAATGCGTTACAAACTTCATGACAAAGTTAATATACCCTTTTCGCTTAATAAGCGAAGGGTATAAAAATTTCTATAACTCGTTAGTGGCTTATGTAAGATTATTTTAAAGGGGATTCAGACTATCGACAAAATTTACTAAATCCTAGATTTAGTTTACAGTAGTACCATATTGTACTGCAATTTGAATAATGCGAGTAGGCCTGTTCGGTACCGAGATTTCAGTACCGGGTTTCGGTTTTTTCAATACCCGGTATCACAAGCGGTTTCCCTGACTCAGGTTTTTTTTCAGTACTGACGGTTTTCTTAACCATAACCCGGTTTTTTTGAGTACCGGGTTAAAAACCGGTACCAAAAAACCTGAAAAAAAACCGGCTCATGGTTGAAATGAATCGTTCTTTTTAACTCGGTACCAAAAAACCGACTCGTCGGTCGTTTTTTTTAACACGGTACCAAAAAAACCGAGATATCGGTACTTTAGAATATCGGGTCCGGTACCAAGTGAACACCGGTTTTGTACCGGGATCCCGGTTTTTGAAACAGGCCTAAATGCAAGTACATTCTACGATGCATTTTGAATTTAATGACATACAATTTTATCTAGTAGGCGGGTTTCGACTCGGTTAATTTAATGGTTTGAGTCATGATACTACGAATATTTGTATTTGTAGTATCATGGGTTTGAGTAAATCCTGTCAATAGTGGGAATCCCCTCCCCCCTTAGGAGTTTTCCTCAAATACAAACAATTTGCTGCTGGTTATTTGGTTTTATAAAACAGCTCATCCTTTTGTACAGGACAATACTCTCAATACAAGCCTCTTCATGAAACTGTTCTGTCCCGAAATGCAGTTCATAAAAAATTGGTTGGCTTTACCGAACATGAATTGAGATTTATTTAGAGAAATGGCAAAGCTTTAAAATCTTGGAATTGCTGACTAAATCACCTGGATGTGAAATTCCAACATAAAAATTACATGAGTTTCGTTTAAAACCACATCACAAACAACTATTTGTCTCTTTTAGCCACCTTTCTGCTGAAATTAATTTAATCTGACTATTTTGCTTCCTAATGTTTTTTTTGCGACCTGGATGACCGGTGCTACAATTTTTTTTATCATCTATCCAAAATTTGTAGAAAATTAATAATAATGTAATTAACAAAAAGTGGTTACTTGAAGATCAATCATATTTTCACGTTTTCGCTTCTTGTCAAGTGTTTGATGTTCTTGAAGTACATTTTTGAAAGGTAGAAGTTCTCACGGATAATCTCGAAGCCGCTATAGAGATCCAGACTTTCTGCCATATTTCAAAAGTAATATTCTGTAATCAACTTTCGTAATATGATTAAATAAATTTTTTTGAAATTTTGCTCATGCGGCCCACCCAAACCTGAAGAGAGTCTTATTTGGCCCGAGACAGGTTTTGATCGCCATCAGCGTGGCCGTAAAATACACAGTTTTCGAGGAAACGTTGAAACGGTTGTAGAAGACCGCTTAAGCTACAATAATGGTAAAATTTAATGATGTTAAATTCACAATTAAATACATGTGTTTTCAATAATAGACAACGAAATGGAATTTTCTTATTATGAAATCCTCGAAGAATCGTCACCAACGCTGTCCCCGCATATATCCCGACCCTCAACTCCAGGAGAACTATTCGATGATCCATCGACTTCATCTCTTGAAACTGCATTCGCCATCAATTATTATTTGCTGCGAACCGACTGCTGGTTCTTCAAGTTCCATTCAAGCATCTAAAAAACCAAAAAAATATATTTTCAAAAGGATATAAAATTTTATAACCGAATTGAGTGAGATATTGAAAATCTATATTAAAAAATCGGATAATTTAAATAAAAAAATAGCAGAGGCAGAAGAAAAAGTCTTAAAATAGGAACTGGAAGGAATAGTGTTTATAAAAAATGGCAGACGACAATAGTTATTATCAAAATGAAATGTTAAAAATGTTCAAACTCATCTCTTAGGGCTCCATGACACAGTCATATTTCTAGTCATATATAATTAAGCCTACTCGATTCATTCGGTTAATTTTTTACACGTGCACTGAGCGAAATCGAGTAGGCTTAAGGATATGATAATATCTATTATAATATATATTACCAATATATGACTGTGTAATAGCGCCCTTAAAAGCAATCAATTTATTGTAATTTTTCTTTTAATTCTGTTTAGTGCTAAATATCGTCGTGCTCTGTGGCCGTGATCGTTCGGTCGCCACTCTGTGAAATAGACACTCATAGAGAAACGAGTTTCCAAACTCGGCACGACTCGTCGCAAGTTTATTATTCAGAAGAAGTTGATAAGAAATATTCTTATCGTAGAATAATAAACTAACAATGCGACTAGGAAGTGGTATGGCTGACAACCGTATCACACTCCGAATTCAGCTGTCTCTGTAACGTTGATGACTACACACGGTAGTCATCAACGCACCATGCTCCACTAGGAGTTACGGTAATGAAGAAGAGAAGTGCTAAATATATAAACATTTACTTACATAAAAAGGTTACAATATCATTTCTTACGGCTTCAGTATCCGTACTAAAATCATATTAAAACGAAGTAAAATTCACCGAGATTGACAATCGTACGTAATACGAGTATATCACTAACTAGCTCTCTTATCTAGTGCTCGCTTCGCTCGCATTATTGGCTTCACTCACAACTTGACACTAATTTGAATGCCAATCAACCTGCTAACTATAATTTATTGGGATCGACCTCTCGATGATGAAACCAAAGTGTATAATGGAAACAACGATATAGATTTCCGTCGGGGGGTTAAGCGGTCAAGGTAATACAACAACAACATTGTACTCAACCCCCTGACTGATTGATGAGACTGCACTTGCCCTTCAACTATATTAGCGAGTTATCTCGAAAATCATTAATTTAATAAATTTCTATTAAATATGTCAGCACACTCATTTACTCAGTTTTTCGTGCACTAAAATGTGCGCACGCCACCTACAATGCTCATACTATCCCAGAAACCATCATACATCCAGGTTGACTTGCCAAACACATGTTTGCTTAAATCTTGATACTAAAGTGTGAATGGGTATAAGGATTTCTCTGTATCTAGATTTATGGTTAGTCTGAATACCCTCTAGGTGATGGGATCTCGAAAATAATTTTCTATAGGCGTTTTCGAAATTTTTATTCTGCGGCCCACTCAAATCTGAAGACAGTGAAATTTGACTCCTCTGTCATAGGACTTTGACTGGTCTAATTAGCAATTTTAGCAAAATTAAATCATATGTCACTAAATTTAAAATGTATAGTAAAATCCATTACATCCATTATTCAAATTGTAGTGCGGTAAAGAAATAAAATTATGTATTCTTTCATAATCTTATCTTGACGAATTCTTCGATGTATTTTTCCCATAGAGTACACACACATGGACAATTTATAGATTGGAGTCCAATGATAAAAGAAGAATCTTTCCACTCTATTCGACTAGAAAACAGTTGAGTTGGATGTGATACTCCAGGCGATTGGTAAAATCAGAGTGCATCCCAGGTACTGTCTGAGATTATTTTAGAATTCGGTAGGGGCCTAGTCCTAAAGCTTAAATTTAAGTTTGCACCACTTGGAAAAATTTCTAACGGTACTTATCAGGGTTTTTGTCTTGTTTGGGTTTTTTGTGTATATCTCCGCTCCTGATGGTTGGACTTTTAAAAGAAAGACACCAAATTGTTCGGTACAAAATTGCCTTCATCTTTTGTATGACTGTTCATCTCAAAGCAGTAGATAAAATGCTACAGCGTGTCAAAGTGGAAAAACCCGTTTTTTTAATGTTTTTTTTTTTGCAAATAAGTCGATAACGGTGAATTTTAACGCAATAATTAATAGAAATTGACTTGTAGCTTATTGAATTCCCTACAATCCAGAGAAAAAATTAAATCGATCAGCAACCGAGATATGCTCAAGAGAAAGTCGACGATCTGAGATAGCAATACATTCTACGGGTATGTACCAACATTCAGTTGGGCTTTTATTTGGTGCTCTTGTAATAAAAACTTTAGGACAGCATGTGGTTGTAGAACTTGTTGTGGGAAAATATGCTCAAATGTCGCAGTCATAACCGAAGACATATACGTAAGTGATGAAGATTGCTACGATGACATTTATGATCTTCCAACTGGTCCCCCTTCCACAACCAAGTAGATCTGTATGGCATGTTCTGGATTCTACTGAAGAAGATAATAAAAACGTACCATCATGACTAAATAAGCCATTCAAAATAAAAAGAAATTAAATTGCTTTATCCCATTGGTGATTTTCGGGAAACCTTACTTTATGAGGTAACCTATTTCAATTTCCGCTACTGTATTACAAATTCAAATAGATATTAATTTCGAAGCCTACAGGGGTAGCTCAAATAAAGAGCGCAACTCACCACCATCCTAACTGAATCTGCAACAAATTATACCTATAAGTATGTATAACGCATAGTTACATCGGGATGCTCACCTTCTTTCGGGTATATCTCGGCTGCGGCTGATCGTATCGACTTCATTTTTTTTTCTGGATTGTAGGGAATCCAATAAGGTAAAAGTCCATTCCTATTAATTTTTTGCGCGAAAATTCACCGTTATCGACTTATTTGCAAAAAAACTGATTTGTAAAACTGTTTTTTTCAACTTTGACACGCTGTAACATTTTACCTACTGCGTTATGATGAACACTCGCTATGCCAAAGATGAAGAAAATTTTGTACCAAACAATTCGGTGACATTTTTTCGTAAATGCTACTATTAGGAGCGGAGATATACGCAGGAAACCCAAACAAGACAAAAACCTTCATAAGTACCGTTAGAAAATTTTTCAAGTGGTGCAAACTTAAATTTAAGCTTTCTGACTAATACCCTATCGTTTTCTAAAATAATCTCAGACAGTGCCTGGCATGCACTCTGAAGCCGGATTTTACGACCGATCGCCTGAAGTAATATAAGGTTAATTTTTGGTAATGCGTGCCGTCATCAATCTTCCCGTGGTGCGATCTTTACCAAAAATTGGTATTCCTGATCTTAGATGATAGCCTTGACTTAGAATTGGAGACCATAATTTTGATCAGCGTTTATAATAGCGGTAAGTTCACCTCTGAAGTGAACTAAAACTCAACCTTCAATTAGTTTAATCGGCTCTTGCCAGTTTAACGATAAGCACAAAAAAGTGACCTCTCTCCTGCCCCTGCGACACTTAGAATAGAATTAACTTTTAACAGGTTATTCAAAGGACTTGTCCTTACACATTCCTAAAACATTTGGCTTGTTCTGCTATCCGTTCTCATAGGGAGAACTTTTGTGTTTCCGATATGTTCCGCTATATGTCCGCTATAATCCGCCATATAGCGGATAGATAAGTGTCGCTAGTCTCAATAAGGAGAAGAAGAAAATTCTTCTTCTGAGAATTGATAGCGTAATGTTCCTTCAGTTTGTCGTGTGACATCGCTTAAAGAAGTACATATTTTTATCCGATAATAAATTCTTAAAACATTTTCTGGAAAGCTTCTGACAACTATATATGTAGAATGAATTTAAAGATGGTGGTGTAAGACTTCGATAATACGTTCTCTAAACGTTTACCTAAAAGATTCTATTTAAATATGTACTTCGCTGTAGTGTTTATTGGATGAAATAGCTCACACATGCAATAGTCTTTCTCTACCCGGAAAGTTTTATATAAGTCTTATATTCGAACAGAATAAGACTTACTCAATAAGAAATTATTCAAAAAAGTCTTAGACCGGATTTCAGATACACTGAAAAAAACATGCCATGTAATACTGACAAGTTTTTGCTGTTATTTTTAATTCATGTGAAATTAACATGAAAAGGTGTTGTATTTCAAGCTGAAACTCAGCCTGGTGTTGTTTTGCCGGAATCTCTAAAGTTTATTTGGTGTTCTTGTATTGCCTCCAGGATTCACGAAATAAAAATGCAATTTTTTACTGCAATACAAGAACACCAAATAAATGAAAAGGTGTATTTAACAATGAAAAATGTTCTTTTAAACATTCTTATATATTGTTTGATTAAACGTTTATTATTTGTCAATTCAAACATGTTACAATGGCAAGGACAAAATGTGAACCAAACAGGATGTCTAAATAAGCATGTTAAAGTAACATGGAGCAATGTCAAAATGAACGGATTGTCTTTTAAAACTATAAATTAATTCACAGAGAATTTTTCTTATGATATTGTTTGCAAATAATTTTCTTCGACTTGCGTGAAACATCGACACATTCAGGTAAGTAATAAAGTATAAAAAAAAATACCGGCGTACAGAGGGCTGCGCCCGCAATACGAGGGTTTTTTAGATTTTGGATACATATGTACATAGTGAATAATTTTGCACATATATTTTATAGGCAATAAATAAGAATTATGCACAATGTTAATGAAATGCTTCTCGTAAATTTATTTTTGGATTGGTCTAAATAAACGCGTTCCAGAATGAGAGGCTAACGCCTTTCATTCTGTAACACTTTTTAGTTAGACCAATCCAAAAATAGATTTACTATGTATCATGGCTTCACATATTAACTGGATTTATTAGCTGTAACGCCGTTACCATGACTCCAAACTGGAAAAAAACGACTGATATGAAATGAACCCATCGAGTTCTTTGATTTGATAAAAACTAAAAAAGTCGACTTTTTCAAATCTCCGGGACACCCTGTTTGCTAAAGACTGTTACGATTCTACACATTCCTACCAAATTTCAAAACGATTGGTTAGTGAACAAATTTGTAAATGTCCGGGACACCTTTTTATCTTGCCCATACCAATTTTTAAGTATTTCATGCCAAAGACTGTTACCATTCTACACATTCCTACCAAATTTCATGACGATCAGTTAAGCCGTTCGCGAGTTATTTAGTGAACAAATTTTCAAATGTCCGGGACACCCTGTTATTTTTGTCCTACCAACTTTTAAGTATTTCGTGCCAAAGACTGTTACCATTCTACACATTCCTACCAAATTTCATGACGATCCGTTAAGCCGTTCGCGAGTTATTTAGTGAACAAATTTTCAAATGTCCGGGACACCCTGTTATTTTTGTCCTACCAACTTTTAAGTATTTCGTGCCAAAGACTGTTACCATTCTACACATTCCTACCAAATTTCATGACGATCCGTTAAGCCGTTCGCGAGTTATTTAGTGAACAAATTTTCAAATGTCCGGGACACCCTGTTATTTTTGTCCTACCAACTTTTAAGTATTTCGTGCCAAAAACTGTTACCATTCTACACATTCCTACCAAATTTCATGACGATCCGTTAAGCCGTTCGCGAGTTATTTAGTGAACAGACGGACGGACAGACGGACGGACAAAATCGATTTCTTAAGGGTTTTTTGTAAAATCTAAAAAACCCTAAAAATTAAGATAAGCTACAAAATCTACAAATTTCAGGATTCAAAATTCGAAAAAGTGGCAAAATAGAGCTGACTCCCAATATAATGGACCACTTTCTGATGGACGAAAGGGATTCTATTCAAAAGCGCTGAACCAATAATGTAAGTTTTAATTTCTGTACTAAATTATCAGATACTTAAGTAATTTCTATTTTTTTTATAAAAACCAACAATGGAAAAATGTTTTGTTTTTTTTTTTATCAAGTATATGTATGTACAGTGCTTGTCACCAGATTAGCACACCCCTTCGCATGAATAGTTTCGGCTGATTTCCAAACAAACTAAAAGAGCTAAAATATCAAAATTATAACTGTTAATAGTCTATTCAATTCTGAGTTAATTAACATAAAAAGATAAATAAGCAAAAGTTAACATAACTATGCAAAATTAACAAAAAATCAATTCAATATAATGGAAAAGCTTTCTGAAAATTGTGTGTGTCTTCTCTATGCGACAAGACTAACCATTCTATAAGATCTACGAGAGAATGGGCCTTAGTCTTTTACAAGGCTTACCTTAACATGGGGCATGTCATTGGCGGTAAGGTTTAAAGCTTTCTTCTTCTTCTTCATGGCACGATAGCCGGACGTCGGGCCTTGGCCGCAATAAATAACAGGCGCGACAAATCCAGCATTGGACTAAGGCCGCAGGATGTGTTAGTGACAAACTATTTCCAAGTTCTTATCTGCTTTTTTTGTTGAGGTAATGAGATCAGCATCACGCTCAGCAGTGTTATTTATCCCCATAAATGGGTACTCGTTTAACATCTGAGTGAGATCATAGTCCGGCACAAGCTCGTGAGTTCGAAAAACACAAAGTTTAAAGCTTTGAAGCTTCCAAATCTTGTATATATACCTGATTGTAGGACTTATTTATGAATTACTAGTAATGCTTTTGTATACTTTCTAATAAGACCTTTTTAAAGCTACAGTTACAGTCACATTTGGCGAGCTACTAGTACTAGTAAAGTTACATTCGAGAAATCACCATAGGCGACGACACGTAATAAACAACGAAAACAGTGTCATGTAAATGGGTGACTATGCGTTGTTACGACGTCGTCACCGAAAGTGTGATGCAACTAGACGCGCAACTAGTCACCCTATATACAGGAGTTAGTTGCAAACGAGAAATTACTACGGTGACGACGTCGTAAACAATCAACAAACTGTTGTGCAATTTTACTAGTAGCTAGTCAACAGACACATTTCCTAGATACTAGTGGAATAGGACATGTTCAATTCGACTAGCACCCACCCAGCGAGTGAATATACGCTACAATTATTTTTCGGTGGATTTCGAATTAACTGCTCAACCGATCGGTACGAAATTCAGTGTGAATGTGTAAAATGGTAGGGTATTTGTCTAGAATGCCTTTGAGATCACGAAATGGTAACAGGGTGTCCGAGAGGAGGTGCGAAAGTCGATTATTCTATTTGTCATCGGAAAAGGGTGTATCGGCTCGTGTATCGACATGAAATTCAGTGTAAATTTGTAGAATGGTAGGGTATTTGCTACACAGGGTGTCCTAAAAAAGGTGCAAAAGCTGATTATAATCGGGAATAAATTTTGTTTGAATGTGTAGAATGGTAGGGTATTTGCTACGAATGCATTTGAGATTACGAAATGGTAACAGGGTAACAGGGTGTCCGAGACGAGGTGCGAAGGTCGATTATTCTATTTGTCATCGGAAAAGGGTGTATCGGCTCGTATATCGACATGAAATTCAGTGTAAATTTGTAGAATGGTAGGGTATTTGCTACAAATACCTTTGAGATTGGAAAATGTTAAAAGTAGATTATAATCGGCAATAAATTTGGTATGAATGTGTTGAATGGTAGGGTATTTAGTACGAATACCTTTGAGATTGGGAAATGCTAACAGGGTGTCCTAAACGAGGTGCAAAAGTAGATAATAATCAGCAATAATTTTAGTATGAATGTATCGAGTGGTAGGGTATTTTCTACGAATACCTTTGTAGTCGGGGAATGTTATCAGGGTCTCTCAAACGATGTGCAAAAGTGGTTGTCATAATCAGCATACCCAACAAAGAATAGCTATCAACACAGATACAGACTATAGAAAAAATAGGGGTAGCGACCCTTCGACGAAAATGCACAGCAAACAGTCACTTTTTGTTAATGTTTTCTGTAACCGCAGGTTTTTCGAATTTTTGTATTGTGTGGTTAGCTATTGTTTGTTGGGTATGCTGATTATGACAACCACTTTTGCACCTCGTTTGAGAGATCCTGGTAACATTTCCCGACTACAAAGGTATATTCGTAGCAAATATCCTACCATTCTACACATTCATACTAAATTTATTGCTGATTATTATCTACTTTTGCAGCTCGTTTAGGACACCCTGTTAGCAATTCCCAATTTCAAAGGTATTTGTAGCAAATAACCTACCAGTCGACATATTTACACTGAATTTCATGTCGATATACACCATTTTCCGATGACAAATAAAATGAACCGGCATATACAAACACTGGTCATCTGGTAAATCCATTTAACCATTATTAACAAAATGATCTACTTTTGCACCTCGTTTATGACACCCTGTTAACATTTCTGATTTTCAAAGGTATTCGTAGAAAATACCCTACCACTCGATACATTCATACTAAATTTATTGCAGATTATTATCTACTTTTGCACCTCGTTTAGGACACCCTGTTCCAATTCCCAATCTCAAAGGTATATGTAGCAAATATCCTACCATTCTACATATTTACACTGAATTTCATGTCGATATACGAGCCGGTACACCTTTTTCCGATGACAAATAAAATTATCTACTTTTGCACCTCCTTTGGGACACCCCGATAACATTTCCTTACTTCAAAGGTATTCGTAGCAAATACACTATCACTACACTATTTTACATATTCACACTAAATTTATTGCCGATTACAATCTACTTTTGCACAACGTTTACGCTACCCTGTTAACATTTCTGATTCTCAAAGGTATTCGTAGCAAATATCCTACCATTCTACACATTCATACTAAATTTATTGCCGATTATTATCTACTTTTGCACCTCGTTTAGGACACCCTGTTAGAATTTCCCAATCTCAAAGGTATTTGTAGCAAATAACCTACCATTCGACATATTTACACTGAATTTCATGTCGATATACACCCTTTTCCGATGACAAATAAAATGATCTACTTTTGCACCTCCTTTGGAACACCCTGTTGACATTTTCCTACTTCAAAGGTATTCGTAGCAAATACGCTACCATTATACACATTCCCACTGAATTTCGTGTGGATCCGTTGAGCCGTTAATTCGAAATCCACCGAAAAATAATTGTAGTGAATATTCACTTCCCAGTAGAATAATTGAACATGTCCTATTCCACTATTAAATACATTTTACTACTTACTAGTAAAATTGCATAACACTTTTTTGATTGTTTACGACGTCGCACAGTGCGTCGAATGTATGGAGTCGGTGGTCAAAAATCAATATCATGAGAACGCGTTTACCGATTTTTATGAAATTTGGTGGATGTGTTTAGCTAGTTAGGTTCTCAGTTCTGTATAAAATTGAAGATGAATAAATGATGGATTTTCGAGATATTGATAAAAATGTAAGGAAGATAAATGGTATAAAGATAGGCTATAATATAAAAAATCGTAACTTGATAACTGGTTAACCAATTTTCTTGAAACTTGGCTAATATATAAAGTAAAGAATAAACATTAGTTGGTAAAAAAATTATTATCCGGGAACAACTGAGCTCTGAGATATTTAAGAGAGAAATCTATGAATTTTACCCATTTGGGGGTTTTATAAAATGCCTAATATCTTTCAAGAACTTAAATTTAAACTTAATATTTTGTCACTCTGACATTGCTCAAGTGTCACTATTTAAAATATATAAATTTCAAAGAAACGGAGTTTTGGGATTTGGAGATATAGTGGTTCAAAAAATTAAATAATTCAGTGATACGCATCCTCCGAAGTTGTGTTTCGATAAAACATTTTTTTTTCGTTTTTTATTTTTATTTTATTTTATAGAATAACAATTATATTAACAAAATACAGGCTTATAATTTATTCTGACTCATCGTTGCTTTCCAAATCCAGCAAACTTACATCAAAATTGGCAATGGGAAGTATAATCTAATTGGTTTATATATGAATTGACTTCTGCGTCTATATGATGTTGATTCTTAATTTTCGGAGTCCGCAGGGACGCTAGGAAAGGGTCCGAGGTTAAGAGGAGCATTCGCATTAAATCCTTATTGGAACTGGTTCTGGAAAATTTACAAGTGTGAGACAATCGATTCCTTGTAACTTACTTATGCAGTGCCTCCTAGGCATCCTCAGATAAATTTCCAATTGGCAAATGGAAAGAATCAATTACCTCAACTCCGTGCACTAGAATCTTGAGCAAACTATTGAACACGGGTATAATTCTAAATATAACCATTTGGTGTGACCTAGAAGGTCCCCAATTTTTTCTTTATTGATGCTTTGACCACTCGCCCGTACCCTTAAAATTATCGAAAAATTTTAATAAATTTGGATGAATAAAAATACAAATTACATTAAAAAAGGAAAAATAATTGTAGCTACTCTAAATCTTTCGACGCGTATTTTTTAAATCTCACTTTGAAAATTTGTTCGTATTTTATAGATTTTAACGATTTTTTCAACTAATAACAATTTATTATTATATTATTATAAATATTTTTTACATGATATGGTTTACACTGGACTTTAGAAATCAAATTCCATAGAAAACCATATGCATTATGTATTTATATTTATATTTTTTAGGTATTTTTGAATTAATTGAATTTTTGATTTAATTAATTAATTAAAATTATTTATAATATTTTTTTTGTTCGTGCTTGAAACTTATTATCTCCTTTATCGCCAAAGTGTGTAAAAGCTTAATATTATGGTAAAATTATTACTTTTAGTGACTTTAGAAATAGCCCAGTTGCCATTTTTCAAAAAACTAGTTCAGTAAAAATGCCAATTGCGTAAAAAAAGGCAAAAAAAGGCAAACCAATACTAGTTTAAATTAAAGTAGACACTTGTATCTTTCGGAAAATAGCAACCACCCAAAACGTTTTGTGACGTTTTTTTTTTAATCTCAATTTAAAGTTTTTTTTTCATATTTTAAAGATTTTTTAACATTTTTTATTCAATTAAAAGATTTTTAGAAAAAAAAATTATCTGAAGAGTTTTAGTGGAACATACTTATTCTAAAAAATATCACTATGGTTGCCAAAAACTTGCGAAAAGATCGGAAATCGAAGTTAAAGTACAACCTATTTTTTTGAATTTTTTATATTTTTCAACTTTAGTCCATAAAATTACTAAAAAAAAACCACCAAATAAAATTTTTTTTTACATATTCGGATACTCCAACATGTTCTCTTTGATATTGGCTAACTTTGATTCCGGGGAAAAATAGTCGATTTTTTTATTTTTGCCTATGGAACGACGCACTGTGCGTCGCGTCGTCACCGTGGTAATTTCGCGCATACAACTAATTTCTAGGTAGATAGGGTGACAACTCACGCGTCTAGTTGCACACACTCTCGGTAACGAAAGTCGTAACAACGCGTAGTCACCCATTTATATGACACTGTTTCGTTGTTGACGTCGTCGTCACCGTGGAGATTTCTTGTATGCATGCACTAGTAGCTAGTAACTAGCACGGTCTGACTGTAGCTTAAGAATATAATAAATGCTTTGATAAGGCATTAACAATAAATTATTATTTAAGTATTATCTCAAGCATTATCTAAGGCATTTCGCAACTAAAATATATCCATTAATAAAAGGTTGATATAAGTATTTTTTCTTTCTATAACTCCTTGCTTACTGAATGCTTACAGTTCAGTAGTAAGTAGGTAAGCCTTTTCTAAGTCTTACTTTTTCATAGACCTTAAGGAGATTTTACTGGGAGCACAGGCGGTTTCATCTTAATAGTGTGACATCCGTATTGTCATCCGATAAATTATTTACCGTAGATTTATAGAAAAAAGGATGGACTTTGTGATTTTTGAAAGAACTGCTGAAACTCCGGTATACCCAGTTTCTTCTTCGTTTTTGCAGCTGATATTAATATAGCAATATCAACACATGAATCAGTGTGGTTTATTATAAGAAATTCCCAAGAACGAGAAGGGGAAATCAGAAAAGTAAGTGGCATCTAGCGGGCCTGATAACAGATAAACATCGTTAACATGATTAATTCAAGGTGCAACTAACTACTATACATATTTGTAGTTGCGACAAAACTTTTCCAAGGCCTTCGGCCTGTAATTATTATTGTTTTTAAACGTAAGTACATATGACTTAAAACCAAACCATATTATCAAACTTATATGAGCAGTGATGTAGTTAAATCATCAAAGAGGGAGGGGCATAATTTGATACCGATACATTTAGTAACTAACTCCTCTTTGGTGATAATGTTGTCGTATACCGTCTCAGAAACGGTAAGCTGTGTGTTAGCGAGAAACATAGGTCGAAGGTTCTTGTTTTTATTTAGCATATACACCAGGAATTCCCGAAAAAAAAAATTAACGAATAGTGCCTCCTCTTAAGTACATGTACGCCACTGTAATTAATCTTTGAGGAGTGGGATTAGGCATTACATTTTATTTATTTATGCGTCGTGCGCCTCTAATTAAAGCACATGTGTATCTGACACTAAGATGACAAATTTATGACTCCTTTTTCTTAACACAGAAGTTCAATGATAAATCGGATTGTTGTTGTCGATAAGATAAAAGAGATTTCTGATAATTTGCCAATGAAAACTATTTAAAGGGGTCTCAACGCTGGAAGCGAACCGTTCGGTTTTCGTCTTTGGGATTTGATTCGTTGCCATCTAGATCCCTCGCAGATCATGATGTCCGGTTTTGGCTTCATTCTCGTGTTGGTCATTGTGACCTTCACTAACTCGTACCCGGTACAACAGGAAACAGATCCTGAATTATTTGGTGGATACTTTGAAGGTGACATGGAATTGGATGATTATCAGCGAAGTGCTCTGTTCGATTCGCGAAATGATCGCAATGGATTACTCGATCCAAAATACAATTGGGAAAGTAACATCGTCTACTATGAGCTTAGTGAGGTGTTCGGTAAGTATCGTGTGCAGTTTCAATGATGGAGTAGTGCCAAAATGTGTTCATTTGTTGAGATAAAGGAAACGGACTTTGGACTCCTTTAGAAACATCGAGATTTTACTAGATTTATGGAGTGAAATCCATTCATTGATTCTTCTTTTTTTAATAGATGAGGAGCATGCTAATCACATCCGAAAAGGTTTAGACTTATTGGAGTCAGTTTCGTGTCTTAGATTCCTTCCAAGAACATCTGGAATTGAGGACTACGTTTATGTTACTGTATGTGCTAACATCAAATAGCATGATTACATTTTTATTAATTTCGAAAATATTCATGATATTTCAGGGTGAAAATTCTGGATGTCACTCGAAGGTTGGTCGTCGTGGAGGCATGCAAACACTGAATTATCAAATCTATCCTTTGGATACGGGCTGCTTCCGTATCGGAACAATTGTCCATGAATTCTTGCACGCTTTGGGTTTCTATCATCAGCAAAGCACTTATGATCGGGATCAATATGTGACTATTGTTGAGGAAAACATTCAAGCTGGCAAAGCGCACAATTTCAATAAGTACACCACTACAGTAGTGTCCGATTTTGGAGTACCCTATGATTATGAAAGTGTAATGCACTACAGTTCGTTGGCTTTCAGCGATAATGGTGAGATGACGATTGTACCAAAGGATCCTAATGCAAATATTGGACAACGATTGAAATTGAGTGATGCTGACATTCGTAAGCTTAATGTTAAATATAATTGTCCGGTTCCGGCTCATTAGATCGCAATAAAAAGACTGATTTTATATTTAAACTAAATTATCTGTTTTATTTCCTTCGGAGAGAATGTACTCGTATCATCTTTCATTCAATTTATTTTGAATTTCTTGCAAGCTTAAACCTTTCGTTTCAAAAACAGCAGTCCAAACGAACAAAACGGCACAAACACATAAAACGGCATAAAACCAAAATGCTATATAGCCACCGAGAGCAACCATGAATGGATAAAATAGTGTTAGGAAAAAGGCTAGAATAGCTCCATTCATTGATAGAAGTGCGGATGCTAAGAACTTAATATCGGGTGCAAAGATTTCTCCAATTATAACAAATGGCACGGGCAAAACCCCGATTTGTGCGAAGCCAACGTAAACGATCAGTGCAATTAAAGGGAGCCATGAAATGGATGATGTGTCGACACCCGCCTCGTCCAAATAGAAGCAGGTTCCTAAGATCACCTGAAAAATAAAAATATGTTCAAAACTATCAGTAAGCTGCAATGTCTGAATGGTTACGAAAAAACAAATTATACTTACCAACCCGATAAAGCAGACAGCCGTCGAACATATCAACAAAATCTTACGTCCAAGATACTCTATAATTACAGGTGCTAAACTAGCAACAATTATTTGCACCAATCCCATAAGTACTGAAGCTAATCCAGTCTCAATACCCGCATTGGATTTCGCAATAATAATTTGAGCATTGATTAGAACGGTTTGTAATCCGATGAGTTGTTGAAATGAATTGAGTCCCCAGCAGATAAGAAAAGCTTTACGATTTCCCCTATGCGTAATCATGGTCTTTATTGATCCCTTTCGGGTTGCTGCCTCATCGTTTAACGCCTCCATCATTGCCACCTCATTTTGAAGTTGATCAGGAGTTTTTCTCCGAAAGAATTGCAAAGATTTGATGGCATCTTCTTTTCGACTCTGCGACAACAGGAAATAAGGACTTTCGGGGATGAAGATAAAGGCGACTGTGAATATAACTGGTAAAACTAAGCATACATATTGCAAAGTGTAATACGATGTGTATGCTCCAAATCCATACGAATAAATGGTACCGGCTGAAATAAATAAAAACAATAAAATAAAAGGAGCTTATGTGAAATTTTCCAAAAAAAAAAACGTTTACCAATCAGAAAAAGTGGCATCAGTGCGCCCATTGCGCCTCGAACATTATCTGTGGATATTTCGCCTATGTACAGGGGTATCGTAGTTATTACGAAACCAGCACCAATTCCCTAGACAATTTCGAAGAATTGCAATAGAGTTAGTTCTTAATCCATAGAAAAAAATCCTGAATAAATCTTCCTTACCTGTATCATTCGCCCGATATACATTATCCAAAGTTGGTATGCGATTAGGAAAAGGACATTTGCAGCCCCGAAGCAAGCTGCACTAATCAATAAGTTTACTTTTCGACCAAATTGATCGGCGAGGCTACTGGCAAAAAGAGGGGCTAGTGGGGAAATGTTTTATTAAACTAGGTGCGTCGATAAATAGCGAAAAGATTTTTTCATTCATTTATTCACTTACAGATTAAGCAGCCAATAATAGGTAAAGATGATATCAATCCGTATTCAACAGATTCAGTGCTGAATGTTTGTCCTAAAGGTGTTTGACTTGCATCGTTGGAGGCTAGTTTTAAGCCGACAGGTGAGGCCCATCCATAGCCTGCTCCTGCTGTGAATGCTGCTAGGTTAGCTGAAAATGTTGAAATATATATAAAGTCGTGTTAGTTACACCATTTATAACTCGAGAACGGCTCGACAGATTTTCATGATTTTAGGTTTGTTGGATTAGGCTCTGGCCAGAATAGCATAATAGCTATTGAAACATGCAAAAAAAATGTACAATGAGCTAAAATTCGCAACGGGTTCTTTTTCACCTATTTCTGCGTGTATTTCTTGAGCATATTAGCGGATTTCAGTAAATTTCTTCCACAGGATTGGTCTCTACCCAAAGTAACAGGACAACCATCGAGACATATGAAAAATTCACAATGGGGCACAATTATGAAGACAATTCTTTTTCTTATACTTCTTTCTGTCTTTCTTGAACGAATTACAGGATTTCAGTAATTTGACCCCACCTTATTGGTGTCCACAAGGCTCCGACCGGAATAACTATACTGCTATTGAAGTAAGCAGAAAAATCACAATGAGCATCAATTCACAATGAGTTTTTTTTTCACATATTTTCTTTTATATTTCTTGAACTTCTTAGAAACTTCGGAAAAATCGGGAAGAGCGTTTTGGTCAAAGTGATTTTCCCATTTCTTTAAAAAAACTAATTCGATTTGAAAGTGAAATTTAGTTCGAGCGCAGCGAGCCCAAGATGGGAGAGCGAGCGAAGCGAGCTCTCACAGTTTGTGTAACATAAATGAATCTTTTCATCGTATTGTCAAAATTCTTTTTAATTTTTTTGTTATTTTTTTACTACTACAGTAGACATTCGAAAATCTTAACTTGTTTGTTTTTGGTGATTGGAATTTCTGAAATATTTAGAACTTCAGACGGAGTTAAAAAAAAAATCAAAATCTAAATAATGACAGTGAAAATGCCACTTACGTTTATAACATTTATTGAAGACTAGAGAACATATTGAAAATAAAACGCTCACAGTACTAAGCGCATTTTCGGAAAATCAATTGAGGTAAATCTAAGCAAAGAATCGGTACATTATCACCATGGGATTTCTAATTTAAACGAATACCATTAGTTGCCTACCAAGACAATGGGGAACAAAATGGCCCGGATCGGAAGCGACTGCAAAAGATATTTCCAATTGTGTCATCACAGCCAGGTTCAAATTCTGAGTATGTAATATTACAATTAACGAGTGGTATAATGGGCGTAGCCATAGGATTTCGTCAGGGCCGGATTTAGCCTCTATGGCGCCCCTGTAGCTGAATAGCCGCCTTCTGCCCCTGGTTAAATTTGAAAGTAGTAATATTCGTATAAACACGTAGGCAAAACGTTAGCTATGGTGTGGTATGTGAAAAAACATTTCATATTTTTACGCGAGTGACCGATGTAATTATGTTTGCCTGACAGTATGGTGCTTCCGAGGAATGGAGCCAGGTGAAGGTCCATGGGGATCGGACCCTTCCCGAAATTGTTTAAAAAATCTTTGAAATTCAAATAACAACATTAAAACTGAAATGATGCACATCCATTACATCGACTGTACATTTTCTTCAGAATGTGTTCAGAATGTTTTCTAAATGCCTTTCCACTTTCGGAATTTTTTTTCGGTATATGTACTACGCTTTCAGGTCCCCAAGGGAATTTTTTCTTTTTTGATCGTTTTGGAAGTCATAAGCGAATAACCTAACTTCAAAAGCTAAAATTTTTTATTAGCGTCATGTGATATGATTTTTTAGCAGTAGAGTTTTTTGTTTCTGCAGGAAAATTACACTTCGAAAATTCAAGCGTCCACAGAATCCATGTGTGGTCGGCCTAGAGTTTCCAATTTTTAGACCAGTCTATCCCAGAGACTCGTACGAAAGATGGTTTTTGGCAATGTATTATTTCAAAATTTTTTATACGTCAAGCCGAAGACGGCAAATACCGTTCAACGAGTCGTGTAGTGGGGAAATCATGTATTGATTACACGCCTAAGATTTAATGTAGGTTCAGGAATTCCTTGATTGCTACAGGGATCCGGAGCGGAGAGGGTCGAAGGGAATCAAATTCCCGGAGCGAAAAGCGTTGTTTTGCACGTGGAAGTGGAGTGGATTGAACGTGTGCGCTAAATTTCGAAACGTTAGCCCTAATCTTTATTCATATGGCAAATTTTAAATTTGTTCAAGCGGTAGCAGAGTGATAAAATTGGGCGGCTCCGGATCCCCGATTATTGCACCCAAAAGCTCCTCAACGCTTTCTATTAAAATGTACACTGAAGTATGAAGTATATATCGCTTGTTTAAGTTGAAGCCAATGTTTCCGAAAATACTTTCTACTTCTAGACTCAGTGAACTACGCGCTACCAGTATGCTAATCGGAATGACTTTTTTTTTTGACACTTTTAAAGGGAGCAGGTAGCGCTCAGTTTATACGCCGTTGATTTTATTGTCTACCTAATAATAACATCATCATCAATGTGGCACGATAGCCCGACGTCGGGCCTTGGCCTCCTGAATCGTTGACCTCCAATTGTCGCGGTTACGTGACCTCGTCCTCCAGTTTCGGAAGCCCAGCAACTGTTGGGCGTCTTCACCTACGGAGTTCTCCCAGCGAGCTCTCGGTCGTCCACGCAACCTCGCTCCGTCAATTCGTTGTGCGTTCATCACTTTCTTTGGCATGCGATTATCGTCCATCCGTTGTACATGCCCCGCCCATTGCAAACGTTGAAGCTTCACGATTTTCGATACTTCCAGCTCATCGTACAATTGATACAACTCATGGTTGTACCGGATACGCCATTGGTCTCGCTCGCGAACGGCCCCGAAAATTCGCCGAAGGACCTTTCGTTCGAATCGGTCTAGCAAAATTTCGGAAGCTTGGGTGAGGGTCCATGTTTCGCAGCCATAACATAGCACGGGTCGGATGATCGTTTTGTACACGCGGAGCTTCGTGTTCCTGTGCGCAAGTTTCGAATTAATTATAGGGAGGACCGAGAAATATGTCTTATTGGCTAGTTGTATCCGTCGCTTAATTTCGTCGGTTTCGTTGGCGTCCTTTGATAAGTTACAACCCAGATAGTTGAAGTTGTCTACATACTCGATATTAAGGTCCCCCACTGTGATGCTTGAATTTGCTGGCGTCCTTGTTTTCGATTGCATCATGGCCTTTGTTTTGCTTTCGTTGATATGTAGTCCAACTTCCTTTGCGGCGTTATTGAGGTTATGCAGAAGGCTTTCTGCATCACCCAACCTTCGAGACATGATGTTGATATCGTCGGCGTACGCTACTAATTGAGTCGACTTGATGAGTAGCGTTCCGCTGCTGTCCATATTCATGGCTCGAATTACATACTCCAAAGCAAGGTTGAAGAGCGTCGGCGCCAGCCCGTCGCCCTGCTTGAGTCCAGTACGAGTTTCAAATAGGTCAGTGAGTCGATTCTGCACTCTGACCTGCGAGACGGTATTAGTCATCGTCATCCTTGTGAGTCGCACTAACTTTGCCGGTATACCAAAATTCAGCATAATGTTGTACAGTACGCTTCGATCGATACTGTCGTATGCCTGCTTGAAGTCGACAAAGATTTGGTATACGTCGATGTTATATTCCCAGCACTTTTGGAGTAGTAGCTTCACTGTGAAAAGCTGATCGGTCGTTGATCGACCAGGTCTGAAGCCGCCTTGATACTCGCCAATGATTCGTTCTGCGTACGGATTAATTCTCTTTTCAAGAATTTTAGATAATATCTTATAGGCCGTACAAACTAATGATATGCCCCTGTAATTCTCACACTTCAGCTTGTCACCCTTTTTGTGGATTGGGCAGATTATGCTTTTGCGCCAATCTTCGGGGATTTCCTCGTCGTTCCATATTTTCAGCAGTAGCACATGTATTGCGTTGGTCAGGCACGTTCCACCATGCTTCAGCAGTTCTGCTGGGATCTCGTCAGCGCCGGGCGCTTTATTATTTTGAAGCGACTGTATGGCAAGACTCACCTCCTCTACTGTTGGGGGTAGAACGGGAGGGCCTGGTTCGGCTAACTGCTCAAGAGCTGGCTCCGCGGGGGATGTTGATGGTGCATTGAGGAGCTCTTCAAAATGCGAGGCCCATCGTTTGTTGACGCTTTCGATGTCGCTGATGATGTTACCATCCTTGTCCTTACATAGGCTTGTCCTGGGTTGATATCCGTTCTTAACATTATTTATAAGTTTGTACGCCTGTCTAATGTTCTTATTGGCTAATCTTTGGTTTATTTGCTGTAACTGCTCGTCAAAATGTTTGCGTTTCTTACGTCTAATTAACTTATTAGATACTCGCCGAAGCTCGTTATATCTTTCTTTCTTGGCTCGGGATGCGCGTTGTGTGTATTGGCGATAGGCTTCATTTTTCGCCTCAATCGAGGCCCTGCATTCTTCGTCGAACCAGTCTGCTCGTCTGCGCCGGCCTTTATAGCCCACGACCTCTTCTGCGACCCCCTTGATGCTGTCTTTGAGCTCCTCCCAGAACTCATGGATGCCTAAATTGTTGATGTCATGAAGCATGGGCGACAGTTTTTCCTCTAGTGCTGTTGTATACGCAGCCGCCGTGGCATCATCAATCAAATTGTCAACCTCGAAGATCTTGGCAGGGTTGATTCTCGTTAGGTGCACCGAAGAGATTCTGCACCTGTAGGTCGTCTTCACCAAATAGTGATCGGTGTCGCAGTTGGCTCCTCGATAGGATCGAACATCTAGGACATTAGAAGCCCATCTCTTGCTGGTCAGTACGTGGTCGATCTGGTTCACGGTGTATTCATCTGGAGACTTCCAGGTCTGCTTGTGGATTCGTCGATGAGGGAAGCATGTAGAGCTTATTACCAGGTTTCTGCCGCTCGCGAAGTCGATAAGTCGCTGACCGTTGTTGTTGTTTTCGTCGTGGAGGCTATGACCTCCAGTAGTTCCCCTATGCCAGCTTTCATTTCCGACTTTGGCGTTAAAGTCTCCTAGCAGCAGCTTGACGTCGTTTGATGGAAGTGAGTCGAAGAGTGTTTCTAGGTCGTTGTAGAACTCGTCCTTAATCGCGTCTTCTTTTACTTCTGTAGGGGCATGCGCATTAATGAGCCAGAGATTAGCGAAACGGGTCTTAATGCGGATCGCACATAGCCGCTCGTTGATGGGTTTGAAGCCGATAACGTGGTCCTTGAGCTGCTTATTCACGATGAAAGCTACTCCAAACTCCTTGTTGCCCTCCTCTTTGCCACTCGTAAAAATAGTGTGCGAATTGAGGTCGTTAATCTCGCTTTTGAGCCATTTAGTTTCCTGGATTGCAACTATGCTCAGCTTGTATTGTTCTACCTGATCCAGGAGGGCCCTTAAGGCCCCCGGTCTATTCAGGGAGCGTACATTCCAGGATCCGAAAGAGTAATCAGTTGTTCGTTTGCGGGGTCGTCGTTGTTTTGTATCCGTCCAATCCGAGGCTTTTGTTTCAGGTTTCTTGACTTGAAGTTTTTCTTAGGATGAGTTGTCGGCACATCGCTAAACCATGATAGGGTTTAATCGTTGAGTAAAGGCCATCATGGGCATGCCTCGAAGATGCTGCTTTAGTGGTTGACTTAAATGTTTTCTGTCACCTATCACGTTAAGTAACCTGAGACGCTGCAGATGTTAATGCAGCACTCAGGCGCAGCGGTTACTCGGATAATGCGGGAAAGTAACGCCCCGTAGAGAGACATAGGAATTGGCCGAAGTCCTTTTCCTATGAAACTCCTCCTGCATAGCTAAGGGTCCGCAGTTATGCCACAACTGAAGAAGATATAGGAATTAGCCGAAGCCTTTCAACCTTTATCTTCCCCCTTACGTCAATAATAACAGGTAGACAATAAAATCAACGGCGTATAAACTGAGCGCTACCTGCTCCCTTTAAAAGTGTATAGATTAAGGAACTATATAATAATGTGTAATCGCTTGTCAGAATTAGTAGCTTTTGTGCTGAAGAAGGGGGTAAGTCGCCCCCGAAATATATACACCTAAAATTATTTTTTGTAGTTTATTGGGCAAGCTACTTGCATAAAACAATGAAATTAAAGTTTTAGTCTAATTATGTCAACTGCTCTTCGAGTTTCCAAAATGCATATTTCACAGAATTTAAAATATTTTCAAAAATTGCCGCCCCTCAAAATCTGCCGCCCCGGGCAGTTGCCCATATGGGAAATCCGGCCCTGGATTTCGTTCAGGGGGTGGCAAGTCCAAAATTCTTTAAATATCATGGTCGTAGCCAGGAATTTCCTTAGGAGTTCGAGGGTATGTAATTAAATTCCATTAACTTCTCAGAGAACTTCACTTGACGTATCCTTTTCTCTTACGGTAAAACATGGCGGACGCAAAAAAGTTATAAATGATACATTTAAGTCCAGAAGTCATGAAATGATACAACAGATCTCCAAACTAATGGTAAAGATTATATTGAAACGACGAACAGGCTGGCTTTTGTGAGGGTTTTTATTTAGCGACCATATTAATACTCTCCTAAATATTATCGAGCTCAATTGGAGATCCCCATTACATTTCGGGGAATATGTCTGGAGAGTATTAGGTAGGAGAGAGACACCAGATTAACTATTTTCCATCATTAACCAGAGCCAGAAAGGAGCCAAATCACGCATCCTACACATGGACATGTTCTCAGAACACAGTCTAGTGAGACAAGGTTGCATTTTGTCACCTATTGTTTTCTATGAATAATGCTGGGCTCAAAATAAACGATGCCAAGACCAAGTACTTGGCATCGGATTCGAAAAATAGGAATTTATATTTCGAGTATTCGATGTATGTAATTGTGGAGTCGGTGCTTCTTTGAAGCACATTGGAAGACGACCAACGAAGTCAAATCTTAAACATCTAAAGGTCCATCCAGACTGATCGCCAAATGGTTACGCCTCCAAAAACGAACAGCCATTTGGTTGCTACTTAGCATCTACACTAAAGACAGAATATCAAAACTGGACGCACACCCAAATGGCGATCAGTTTCGATGACATGACAAAAGCCAGTTCGTTGCACGTGCAACCATTTGGCGATAAGTCTGGCTGCATCTTAACATAGCACGGGTCGGATGATCGGGTTCTATACAAAATCCAAAAATACAAAATCTGAAGACACGGAAAAGGATTCATCCGTGGCATATACGATTTAGCCGATGACACGGAGAGGAATGCACCCGGACCATAAGCGCTTCAGGTAAAGACAACTAAAGCACATATGCTCCGGGTGCATCCTTCTCCGTGTCTTCAGGTAGAGCGCATATGCTCCGGGGTTTGGTAATTGTCTAGTTAAGCAACTTTTCTGAAAATCAATCTAAGGTTTTTTCTTAAAAGGTTTCTTGGAAAAATTCAGTGTTTTTTATAGCCAAAAAAATTCAATATTTAGTTCCCCCTGTTCTGCATGGAATGACTACATATTTTGAATAGTTTTTAAGTATAAAACTAATATTCCAAGTGTCCGGAGCAGGTTTTTTCTGATCATTGATCAAACGCTACAAATATACAGTAAAAGAATCTTAATCACCTTCCGGAAAACGAAAATTAGAATCCCATCACCGCTCGCTCTCACCTCTGGTTTTTAACTTAAAAAAAAACGCTGAACTTTCTCAAGCTCCGCAACTGGAAATTAACGTTTTGGACCATTTCATAATTACATATTATTGTAAAAAAAACAAAAACGCGCACTGACATCACCGAATCGGAGCCCACGCAATAAGCATTATGGCTTTCTTCATACAAAAATTTATGCATTTTGTCTTCATGGATTTTGTCTTTATGGATTATGACTTTTGGATTTTGACTTGTGGATTTTGACTTTGTGGATTTTGTATAGAACCCGGATGATCGTTTTGTAAATGCGGAGCTTCGTGTTCCTGTGCGCAAGTAATCAATTTGTTAGACTCTAAATGAGCTACATACGGTGTGGTAACGTCAATTTTTTTGAAATTGTAAATGTATTATTAAAATACAATTTCCGTTGTTTTTGTCCACTAGCCAGATTGGAAATATTTTAATGTGCCCCAAGACGCGACTGTTTCATACCAGAAAGTAGCAAGTCCTACTACCTTCCTCGAACTGCATTCATCTGGCCCATAATTGTGCTTACGAGCGCAAGGGAAATTCATTTATGCAGGATTCCAAAAGCACATACAGTCGAACTTCCCATAAGCGGACACCATTGGGGATTGAGATTTTGTCCGCTTATTGGAAGTGTCCGCTTATGAGAATACAGTGAAAGCTCTCATAAGCGGACAGTCACGGTCCCCGTATTTTTGTCCGCATAAGAGAATGTCCGGTTATTGGATAGATTGAAAAAAATATTACCGGATAAAAAAAAAATAAAGCAAATTTAATTCATTTGTATTTTTATTAATTCAGTTGCAAACATTTTGACATTTTTGCATACATATATGTATTCGTTAATTTTTGAAAAGTTAATCATGTATGTATGTTATTTGAAAAAATCGAGGACAGTTTAGTTTGACGAAATTTTGCCCTTTTTTGCTCTATTAGACAGTTTTGGAAATGGGTCTTCAAATTTTTCAAATGGTCAAATGCAATGTAATCGTTGCTTGAATTTTTTTTATGTTCCGTATTTGGCGTAAAGCTGCTTTAAAACAAATTATTCCATGAGCATTCGAAGCTCTTCATCTTCTCAAGTAACTTCTTCACAATTATTACATTCGCCTAATTCCAATTCAACACTGCTATTATCCGTTTGCAAATTACTGTCGGTATTTATAAATGACTTAATATTTTGGTCGCAATCGGTAACTTTCTTTTGTTTGATGCCATCTTGAATGATTTTCAAAACATGCACCCAAATCTAAACTTACAATTTAGCAGAAAATGCAAGGGTAGCCTTTTTTCAATCGAAAACGTCTGCCAGCAGAACAATTTCTTGGGAACATCTCCAACAGGCCGACGCGGAGCTCTCATTAACGTACATTTATGAGAATATCAACGTCCGTATGAAGCAAATTTGTCCGGATATGAGAGCGTCGCGTCCTTTGGAGTGTCCGCTTATTAGAATGAAAGTTACACATAAATCACTGGAAAAACATATGTTCCAAATAATTTGTCCGTTTATTAGAGATGTCCGCTTATCGGAGCTGTCCGCAAAGAGAGATTAAATGCCGCGACATAAATTGAACTCCTGAATCTTTAAGAAATTCCAGCTACACGGAGAGGTAAACAAGATTTGTACAGCGATTTCCGGAAAGTGAATTTTGCTTCACGCAAAAGACTCGATTTTCCGGTAATTTCAAAACTTCTTTGCTCGGAATACAATTCTGTAATGCAAAAATTTCGAATTTTTTATTTGTGGAACTGTCCGTTTATTAGAGACTTACTAGTTCAGAAAGGGTATAAAAGTACTGTCCTTGTCCGGTAATGAGAGTCTCCGGCTATTGAAAGTTATTTTTCTACTAAATTTTCAGGAAAAACGTTGGGGAAAATAAAAGTGTCAGTTTATGAGAAATGTCTGGTTATTAGAAGTGTCCGTTTAGGGAAGTTCGACTGTAATTCTGCAATTTATTTCAGTTGAATACGATTGAGTTTACCGAATATCGGTTATGCCAACACCCCCATTGAGGATCTTTGATTTTTAAATTCGAACGAAATTAGTACATGATGGACTTCGATTTCTGGTTGAGGTTGCCTACACTGTAGATACGTGACTACGACATGAGTTTGTGAAAACTGTTTGTAAAGGAAGTCCCAAAATTAACGCAGGATGCAAATTTAAAAAAAAATACCGGCATTTTTTGTTGATAGAGCTTTACTATTTAAATACCTCGTAGAAACAAATACACTGACGTTCAATCACACAATTTAGGAGGTCAAAACTTTTCCTTGCTGGAATATTTCGTGCGATCATCGCGGTTAAGCGTGACTCAAAAAAAGAACGATCGCGGGTAACTTTCCGATTAAGACCAGCTATTGACTCAAGCAGCTGGCAATCGACAGCTGTTCTGCATCTTTATCTCACCCTCGTCGGCGTATTTTTTTTTTTTAGGTTTGGTGGATTTCATCACAAAAGACGATTTTTGCAAAATCTAAAATTCCCATGGGAAACATTATTTGTAAGCTAAGTAGATGTTTTAACTAAAAAGTACTCGTATTCGAAAAATTACCCATGTCTTCGTAGTTGTTTCAACTACATAGAAAAGCTGAAAATCAAAGACGAACTTTAGCCGTCATCAGCTACTTTTAAGATGATCCGTCTACTTTTTCCAAAATCGTATTATCTCAAAATCAGTAAATTACCAGATACATACGTAAATGCTCCATTACACAGTCATATATAGATATTATCATATCCTTAAGCCTACTCGATTTCGTTTAGTGCACGTTTAGAAATTTAAACCATATCATTAAGCCTACTCGATTCATTGAGTAGGCTTAATGTTATGATAATAGAAATATGACTGTGGAGCCCTAAAGTTCCATCTAGATCAGTCGCCAAATGGCTGCGCGTCCAAAAACTGGCATCGCGTACAGCCATTTGGCTGCTACTTAGCATCCACACTATAGCAGCCAAATGAAGACAGAAAATGACATAACCAAAATTTCATTTTGGCGATTTTTTTAAATTTAATTATCAAAAGCTCTCGCCGTCCGTTTATTAGCACAAACAAACGGACGGCGAGAGCTTTTGTAGTGGCCAGCAGACAAGCATTATGCATTTCAGATTGTAAGAACGATGGTTCTTGTCTTGCAAGTTTACCCGTCCGGTTTCGTCTTACAATTTGAATTCACCCAATCGATTTTCTTTCGATTCTAGACAAAACAAAGCTAATACACCCTTTCACATAGTGACGGCTGACAGGTATAAAAACGGTTGACAACCCAGCTAGACAATTGTCTCCGATACCCAACGGAATCGATAAGTCCTCGATTATATATCGATAGCTGCCATCAATATGTCTCCAATAACCTACTGAATCGATCCAATTTCGATTATTTACGTCCAATTGTCTCCGATACACAACAGAATCGAAATGTCTTCGATCCCAAATCGAAGACCTACATTCAGTTGTCTTCGATATCATTGTCATCAAAGAGTAATCGATCCGAAAACGATGACTTTTTATCCATTTGACATAGATACCATCTAATCGAAATGTCTTCGATCACATATCGATGACTTTCATCTAAATGTCTCTGAATTAAATTGAAATTGTCAAAAAATAAAACAACCAATTTATTCTCGTAATTAGTAATACTAGATAGGTTAGGTGTAGGACGTAGGACTACGAAACTATAGGTGCCCGGTTCAATTCCCAGTAGAAGCAAAATGTAAAAAGGTTAAAGTTTAAATAAGGTAAAAAAAATAAGTATAAAATAGATAAAAAAATTAAAAAAAAGGAAAAAATAAAAAATAATAATTTTTCACAACGGTCATTGTTTCTCCATAAATTCTTCATAGTCCGTAGTGGTCGATTCTACATCAACGACAGTCTTCGGAATAAGATCGATTCCAGTTTTCACTTTCGGTATCGAAAAAACGGCCAAGCCCATACAAATGTCTCCATAGTTTGATCGAGAAAGTCATCGTTTCCTTAATAGAAGGCGTTCGATTCTTTATCGATGAATTGTCGATTCTGTTCTAACTGGGAATATCGAAATCAACATAATTACAATAGAGCTCATAACATCCTCGCCCGTCAAATATTCGGTAAAAAATTAGAAAAAAAAACCCTAAATCTCATTCATGCGGTCAGTTGTTTGTAAACAAAAATTGTATTAATAAATAAAGGCACGATGAGTAGGTATGTATAGAAAATAAATAAACCATAATATTTACCAATGATTCCCACAAAAAACTGGGACAGTATACTGGCTTTATCCTGAGGAATCTTCATACCGCCTTGTCTGACCTCGGTGATTTTATTTTATTTACCACATGAGTCAAATAATAATTTCAGCACATTTTCTATTCAGTTACGGTTAATATTGGTTAATTTAATATTTACTTTAATTTACAAAGACACCTTACTTATGCCTTATGCATATATGTACTCGTAGCACAGTTATTTAACTAGATCACTTCACTTGCAAGCGCATAATAGTAATTGTATTGCTGCTATACGCTGCTGCCTTGTCGAGCTTACTATAAACTGAACTACGGAGATCATTTGGAATTTCAAAACACCAAAATTTAAAATACATATAAACGATCAACAATTATACATATCACTAAATTATTGCAACAATAGTACTGATTACGTAGTCCAAATTTATTCTTTTTTGCATATTAGAACAATAAACAGAAACGTTGGGTTAATGTTTGTTTGTCATTTGTGCTACATATTAGAAAAAAGTCTGTTTTTGCGAATTATGTTGAATATAAATTGGCACTAGGAAATATACATAGAATGTATGGCAGAATAGTTTTCACTTACTATACAGTTGTAGACTAAAGCAGCTCACTCACTTACATACAACATGGTCACGATAATTTCGGTAAGTCCATAATTCGCTTTTTCTCGACTTCCAGTGACTTCGACAGATTTTTGTGTACACAATAATAACACTCGCGTTACGGTAACTATATTTATTACAACTCAGGGATATACAAGGCTTACAACTGTACTAGTTTACTGATCCGATATCATTCACGACTGAAACTGGACTCTCGCTCGCCACAAGTCGACGCCCTTATAGTATATACGTCGTTTCCACTGTTCCGGAAACTACGGCGATGCACTGAACTTTAACTAGCCGTTGTTGTTGTTTGTTATTTCCTACTTAAAAATAAAGTGGAAAACCACTGATCATATAAAAATCCTTCGCATAACACATACATACATTATCTTGGTGCTTTAGTCTGAGGAAGATGATTTATTGAAAATTAGGTTCGGCTTCCATCTCTTCAAAAGGCACAGTCCAAACTCCCGGCGCAACCGATTGTCATTGGGCTTGAATTTATATACATAATACTAACACCATTTTGTTAGGAAGCATGATTTAAGATTTGCCATGTTTGCCAGGTTAAGAGAAGGGAGAAAAACTGTTTTGTTGGCGTCAACACTTGCCTCACCAGCTGATATTTTTCCCGCACAGGAATTTGTGACTTCTGGTCTGGAAGAGCTAACTCCGATTGAAAGTTATCCAGTAAATGGTATAGCTCAGTCTTTAGACTCGGATTTGTGACAATGTTTAACGCGAAAAACGCTTTAAATTTTTGCAATCGGGTTCGAATTTTGTTAATAATTTTGAATAATTGGGAATGGGATTGTTAAATATATATGCGAGGTTATAATGATAAACTGCTTTGTTAAGGTACATTTTCCTCGACACGACTGCATCGGCTCTAGCGACAGCGACTCGCTCATTTCATATAAAAACTCATTTTTCTCTCATTCTAAAAACGAGTTTTTATATGGAATGAGCGAGTCGCTGTCGCTAGAGCCGCTGGAGTTGTGCCAAGGACAACGTACCTTTATAGTATAACTGATGCGTTGATACCGACGTTCGAAAACTGACTGGTCCGATTTGTTATCGTCATACATAACACCCCTTAACACCCAGATGCGTAGAATTGTGTGTAGCCTGTCGGTTACGACCAGATCTTCGGGGAGTCGTCTGGGATGTCAACGGTGGAGAAGCGATCGCTATAGATATTTGTTGTTGTTAGTTTTGTTGATGAACCTTTGCCTCTGTTCCAATAGAAGGCGGAGTTTCGGTTATAACGGTATCGGAATCGCTGTCGGATGTAATCACAACCCTGGGCGTGATGATTGTACACAGATACGTATGTATCTGGTCTTAATGGCGTTTAACTATGCGGCAGTAATTTAAACTGACACTATAGGAAATGGGACCTGTTTGATCCGACACAATACCCTCAATCCATTTTTGCCCGACGCAGCATGATTTCACACCCAAACTGGACTCCCTGTAATAAAATGTATTATGTTAGGAGTTTTGCAGACTTCACCAAAGTTTATCTCTTGCGGCTGTATCTTATCAAAATAAGTCCTAGCCTGGAGATTGAGTAACAACTCTGCGGGTGAACAATTTGTAGTCGCATGCGGAGAAATATGTTGATTGAATAAATATCTGGTCAAGTTCAAATCCATATTTCCCTTAGGCCCCAGTTTCTTCAGATAAGGCCTAGTGCTTTGTATCATACGCTCCGCTTTACCGTTTGTTGCTGGATTCAATGGCGAAGAACGAATGTGTCGTATTAAATTGTTTTCCATAAAGATTTTGAATTCTTCTGAAGTAAATGCTGTTCCATTACGTTATTACTTCGTCAGGAAATCCATGTGTTGCAAAAAGTTGACGTAGGAACTGGATAGCAGCAGCTGACGATGTTGAGTTAACGACGGTGACTTCGAGCCACTTAGAATAAGAGTCGACAACAATAAAAAACGAATGGCCCGGTGAAGTCGATATGAAGACGAAACCATGCGCGTTTGTCTAGTCCCAGTGGTGCGTTGGTCTTCGTGGCACGTGGCTCATTTTGGTTCTGCTGGCATAATTTACATGTTTTTACAACCAGCTCAATTTTAGCATCAATGTTAGGCCACCATACATAGCTGCGCGCCAGTACTTTCATTTTGACAATTCCAGAATGGGTGGCATAAAGGGCATTTCAAATTGCTCCAAACTAGAACTCCTGTGTTGGCAGAAAGCTCATTTCGACGAGAGTAGAATGGATACAGTTCGCTTGAGCGATCGAATTTTGTGTTAGGCCACCCCCCCCCCCTTTCGGACCTATTGGGACACATATGTCCCGGCGAAAGTTTGGTTTTATCTAAAAGAAAAAATATCCATTAAATGTGGTTTAAAGGCGGCCCTTCTGGTATTTTAACGTTTAGATAATTATACAAAAATACGTTTGTCCCGCAGTTTGATACCCAATTTGCACAGTTCTCGTTTCAAAGTGCAAGCACTCGCACCTGACTTTCATGATATTCAGGAATACGGTGTTATTTCGGTCAAAAATCAGTATAGGCACAATTTTTATAGGAGAAAAAGTATATTTACATGACAATGTTGTAGTAATTATGTAAGTTTATTATTTATTCTTTACATACAGTGACACGCAAAACTGTTCACGAAATTAAAGATTTTTGCATTTTTTGCCGCTGTGAAATTAGGAGAAAGAAACCAATGAAACTTTTTACTTAAATAAATATTTTATTGTATTCTGAGCAAACAAATCAAAGAAACTTGAAAATTAAATTACAATATTTAATAAAAAATGGATTTGTTTATTTACTTTCGTGAACACTTTTGCGGGTCGCAGGCAATTTCGATTGTAATAGATCGTATCACCCCCTGTGGCCTTAATAATGGCCTCAATACGCTTGGACATGCTTCGGATAAGGTTATCCAACAGTTGAGCATCAATTTTCTCCCATTTGCATTGAGCTTTTTCCCAAAGCTCGTCCACAGTTTTCGAAATATCCTTTTTTGCGAGCAGCCGTTTTTAGTTTAACAGACCACAAATTTTCAATAGGTTTTAGGTCGGATGACTGAGCGTGCCATTTTATTGTCCTTATATTATTATTTTCCAGCCAGGACGGCGACAAGTCCTAAAATATGCATTCGCCATTCTGTAGCTCAGTTGGGTAAAGACGACACTATATCTCTGAATTGCCTGTATTGCCTCTGTGTTGTCTGTATTTAAAAATGTTCCTACGGCAGGTTCGTCGATATAAATCGTCCCGGAATACCCGTTGCAACCAACGGTCAAGCGTTGTCAACTCGATATAAGAAAAAAATGCATTGAATCGATACTGTAACAACTACAAATCCCTAATCCTGTATGGAATTGTTTTTCAAGGGACGGATATTGTAGCTCTGACAGCGCTTTCTGTGTCTCTACGTACGGTTATTGTGGTTAAAAGCATCATATGCATAAACACAAGATGCTCAATACCGAATTGAAGTTGGAGTAGATCTGCTGCAAAGAATTTAGGGCAGATTCCGAGAACGACTTCAAAAGTTTAGTGATGAGGAGCACAATTCTTTGAAAATCTGGTTTATTTTGACAGGGGTGCCATTAAAATTCCCCTATTGTGTGAAATGTGTGAGGCATGAATTTTCGATTTCTTATGACGTTACAGGCTCCCGTGTAAGCACAAGTGTTAATCGTGTACAAAGCACAAAACAGAAGATGAAAATTTCGTTGTCACTTTGTTGACAGAAGATCACAATTTTTCCGACCATTGATGCCCGCCGTGTTGTAATTTATTTTTCCATACTTACTCTGTAACTGTATGTGTCTGGTTCGCTAGTTCTCCCATTTTTACAATGTTTCACAAATTTTCTTGGTATCTCATTCGTAATTTACACTAAGCACTAACTCATCACCACAACACCATTACCACTGATCTGAAATTAAGCCATTATTTCAAAAAATTTTGTTTTAAGCCGATTAACAAATGAGAGATAAGCAACAACAAAAATTCAGATGATCCCTGTAAAACATGAAATATTGAATTTAATGACAAGACCTTCTTCTTCCTTGCCTCGTTCTTTATACCGCTCCATGGTTCCGCGTTGCTCGACCTGCGGTATAGGCACATCGCCCGTTTTGGCGATAATTTCTCAGCATATTTCTACAGGCAGCTCTATCATGGATTGTGTCATGAGAAGACCAAAGAAGATCAACTATAATCTATAGACCGGATTATATGCAACTTAAAAAGGCTGAAATAAGCATGCAAATATGAATAAAAAACCTTTGAAATATGCAACTAAAATGACAAAATATGCAACATAAAATGAAAGAAAAAAATTATTATTCAGTCTTTATTAGCACTCTAGAGCACGGAAAACACATTTTAGTTGGTTCCAGCCAAAGATTGGTTGTTTTTATAATAATTATTTATTTATTTTTGTCCAAAAATGTCAATTATTGGAGAAACTTTTTCATCTTAGATTTTTTTACAGACGTTTTCCGTTAATAAGAATAGAGAAATTGTTAAATGCTGAGAATTCGCTGAATCACGAGCACGGGCTTGCCGTACCCCGAGCAAGCACTTTAGTTAGAGGTTTGATGAATGAACTTTGTTTTCTGCAATGATTTTTTCTCGTGGTTCGACGGGCACCAAAATTGAAATGAACTTTACATAAAAAAGATAAAAGCGTAACAATATTAGCGGCATATGCCTCAGCAGTTTCTCGTTTTACCATTACCGTAACTCCTTGAGGAGTGGTCTTCTCGACTAGTATCTATGTGTGTGTTGGTTGAATTTGGAGTATGATGCAGTTGGCAGACACACTTAATACTGAATAATAAACACGCGAGGTTTTTTTTTTTGCAACGCGAGTTTTGAACAGTCGTTTAACTGTGAATCTACAGAATTTCTAGAATTACAGAAAATTAAAATAACACCAAGAAAATTGACAAAACTAGGTTTTTATGCGAATTTCAGCGAAATTTCCAATATACAAAATTAGTTTATGCGAAATTCTTGTTTTTTATTTGCGAAATTTCCGTACCTCTAACGATTATATATTATTCCAAATGCTCCGTAGTAAGATTTTGTCTCCTGTCATTTAAAATTGTCTTATAATTTGAGAAGGAACTTTCAACATCAGCCGATGTCACTGGACAATATTTAAATTTAGGCGCCATATTAGCAGATATTTGCCAGGTAAAGTTTTTCCGGTACCGTTGATATAATTGTCAATTTCACGTATTTCTTCGTATCCAGGGTTGTTAATAAGGATTTTGTCAAACTTTTCCTTGAGTTTTTCTGGGAATATATCCGGTAACTCAGCGCTCAATCTTTGTACACTTTTCATTAGTTGGATGGAGTCCTTTAACTAGGAGATGCTACATTCTCAAGGTTGGCATAGAATTGAGTACTCGCAGTTGATGGTAATGCTTTCTTTTTCTCTATTTTCAAATGTGCAAATGGAGAATTATACTAAAAAATATGCATCATCAATGCACTATCAATATAATATGCAAAAACCCAGTAAAATGGGCAATATATGCAAATGCATATGCAGTTATGCATTTGCATATAATCCGGTCTCTAATAATAACCAACAAAAAATCACTCATGGCAACAACATTCAACTAATCTATAGAAATCATCAATCTGATAGCGTGCTAACCAGACAAGGTACCTATGGAAGGACACTACCGTCATCTTCTAACAAAGCAGTATGGAGCTGGGTATTATCGTGTTGTATAGTTCCGAATTTAATCCTAACGGTCAAGACAGCTGCCACACTCGACTTTTAGGTTATATGTTCCTGTGCTTAGATATGTACTGAAGAAATGGAAGCAAGTCGTCCAACAAAAATTCACGAAATCGCACACAATTCTGTTTTTTCTTTTTAATGTATTCTAACATTATATTTATTGCTTTATTGATGTTTTAAGTTAGCGTTTCTCATTTATTAATATATATATGTTTGTTTGTTTTTTGTTTTTGTTTTTTATTAGATTTCGTTTAT